>CM012441.1:3764863-5153462 GCA_003999625.1 Oryzias javanicus | reverse complement strand
TTTAAAAAATGTCTTTGTAGTCTTAAATATACCAAACTAGCAGCTGTTGTGCTCAAACTCTTGATTTCCTGTTTAAAGATTGTGAAAAGTCCATAGATGAAGAAATCTTAGTGATTACAGAATTGATTTGAATCCAAAAGAAATGGGTTCAATTCCAGTACCTGAAATCTTTGTGTGTAGTTTTGGTATTTAGTTGAATGTTTTCTTTTTCTTTTTGCTAAAGTTTGATTTGAATGTATTTATTTCTCCGGGAGAGCGTAAATGAATTTGCACCAGCGGCTATTCTTTTTTCTACAGTCCACAGATGAGGGCCTGTAAGTGAGAAGACAGAAGGAGATTGTTGACGTTTAAAAAAATTTGAATGACATAGCAAGAAGTCACCAAGCTGCGCGTGTGTGATTGAATGTGCTTGTAAATAATAATTTCAGGTGCTTGTAATAATATTTTGCCGTGTTCAATACCTGCATTGAAGTGTTTTGGATGAAATAAATGAAATGTGAATTTTCCCCCGTTGGAATTGACCTCTGACCTTCTGACTGGGAGGTCACTACTTATGCCACTGCGCCACCGAGGATGGATTCCGGAACAGCAACATTAGTGCTATTTAATGCTGATGCATTGTCGGATCTAGCCAGCCCCGGTCTGGGATGCAAACATAATGTCAGAGGGGGGGCAAGTTTGGGTATACTGACAGACTGGGGTGGAAAAATCATCCCAAGCCCCTAAAAATTACTCCTCCTCCCATGAAAATCCTCTTTTTACACTTTGTAAACATGTCTGTGTGTCATTTTTATTCTAAAACAGAACAAATACAATAAGAACTCCTTTGCTTTTTATTTCTCCTTTTAAATCTCTCTCAACCAAACAGTCTTGGACACACTCTGTTTTCATCACTCATCTCCTTTCTGCTGCACATGCACTAAACCCTCATCTGGTCCGGCTAGCGTGTCTAGTTCAGCTTCTGGAGAAAAAGACGCTACCTTCACATTGACTGCAGTCACATCAGCCGCCGTTCACATTTTCTGTGCTCCAGTCAGCCGTCACTGGATTTTTGCTTTGACTTTGTGGTGGAAAAATGTTGGATCCGATGGAATAAAGAAATGTCGTCAAACGGTTTTTAAGAATGTTTATTAAAACAGAGCAGAGAAAAGTACACGTCTTGCAAGCATGGAGGAGAGGTCTGCAGAGCCCTGCCTGTGATGAAGGACATTCGTATTTTATAGAGCCATACAAACAACTTTAATCAGAAACTTAGGAAGGAACGTAAGCGCCATATCTAATATGGACAAGATTTCTAATGAAGTCAAAATGTTTATACACTGTGATCAAGGCGTCCTGACAATAAGAAAGCAAAGTCTGTGGCCTCACGGCTGTGCACAAAGGTTAGACACATTTAATTGTAAAGATGAAATGTATACCTAAACGTATAATTTCCGTCACAACTTTCATCCAGTACTTACGCTAGCAGTCCTGAGAACGCTGGAAAATCTCCAACAGACTCCACGGAGCTTCTTGATGTGACCACGGAAATGTGAACGGCGCTCGTTTGACCGCACTTGGAAAGGCTTGTAAAACAATCAAAGAGCATTTGGATTTTAGCTTACATTATTTTCTGCTCTGAGAAACCAATGGATTGAATGGATTGATCACAGCAACGTCAAGAAACATCAAAGAGTCTTTGGTGAACTGGAAGGAGAAAGAATCAGGATTTTAGGAAGTTCTGTCCATGAAGATCGTCACTTCCTCGTCACAGCTGACATCAGGATCAAAATTCTGTGTGCTTCTGTTTTTAGACATCTATTATTTATTCATTATGACTTACTTTGAGTCATTTTATTTAATTGCTTTAAAGTTTATATTTGGTTTAGCTTTTTCTTTGATATATATTTTTTTGTTTTTTATTTACTTCTTTTAATGTTCTGTTTGTGTAGCCTCTGCGTTGTGTGCTGTTTTTTTCTGCAATGCCAGAAATAAAGACAAAGGAACATTAGCTGATCCGTCACCAGCGTAGTAGTTTTTACTGGAGAAAGAAGTTAATGGTTAAACCGCTGCAACGGCCAATGTAAAGATCAGCAAGTAGCGATTAAATGCCACTAAAATGGCCAAAATACTTAAGATTAAAAATAATTCCGTTTCTCCAGCAGCCGAACCAACATTACAATTAGTAATAATATTTTAATAAATCATGCTAATTTCTGCTCATGACGTAGAATTTATGCTGACGTTACCTCGCTGGGAATCTCCGCTTTCATCTAAAGATTTCCCACAATCCTTTTTTTTTATACTGCTGAGCAGGTACATGGTTCCACCACAAGATGGTGCCAAATACACATTTTACAGAATTTAACAATAATATTTACACATGTTACATTAGGGTATTTATTCTTTTGAGTTTTTTGTTCTTTTAATTATTTATTATGAGTATCTTTTGACACTTTTATGTATTTCGTTAAGTGAGTTCAGTTTATAAATTCCAAACTTTTTAAAATATTAAAACAGCCAACACGCTTTCTTAGTAATTTAAATGATCATTTAAATGTGATAATTTAAAAAATGTCTTTTTGTAGTCTTAAATATACCAAACTAGCATGCTGTTGTGCTCAAACTCTTGATTCCTGTTTAAAGATTGTGAAAAGTCCATAGATGAAGAAATCTTTAGTGATTACAGAATTGATTTGAATCAAAAGGAAATGGGTTCAATTCCAGTACCTGAAATCTTTGTGTGTAGTTTTGGTATTTAGTTGAATGTTTTCTTTTTGCTAAAGTTTGATTTGAATTGTATTTATTTCTCCGGGAGAGCGTAAATGAATTTGCACCAGCGGCTATTCTTTTTCTACAGTCCACAGATGAGGGCCTGTAAAGTGAGAAGACAGAAGGAGTGATTGTTGACGTTTAAAAAAATTTGAATGACATAGCAAGAAGTCACCAAGCTGCGCGTGTGTGATTGAATGTGCTTGTAATAATAATTTCAGGTGCTTGTAATAATATTTTGCCGTGTTCAATACCTGCATTGAAGTGTTTTGGGATGAAATAAATGAAATGTGAATTTTCCCCCGGTTGGAATTGAACCTCTGACCTTCTGACTGGGAGGTCACTACTTATGCCACTGCGCCACCGAGGGATGGATTCCGGAACAGCACAATTAGTGCTATTTAATGCTGATGCATTGTCGGATCTAGCCAGCCCCGGTCTGGGATGCAAACATAATGTCAGGAGGGGGGGCAAGTTTGGGTATACTGACAGACTGGGGTGGAAAATCATCCCAAGCCCCTAAAATTTACTCCTCCTCCCATGAAAATCCTCTTTTTACACTTTGTAACATGTCTGTGTGTCATTTTTATTCTAAAACAGAACAAATACAATAAGAACTCCTTTGCTTTTTATTTCTCCTTTTAAATCTCTCTCAACCAAACAGTCTTGGACACACTCTGTTTTTCATCACTCATCTCCTTTCTGCTGCACATGCACTAAACCCTCATCTGGTCCGGCTAGCGTGTCTAGTTCAGCTTCTGGAGAAGAAAAGACGCTACCTTCACATTGACTGCAGTCACATCAGCCGCCGTTCACATTTCTGTGCTCCAGTCAGCCGTCACTGGATTTTTGCTTTGACTTTGTGGTGGAAAAATAGTTGGATCCGATGGAATAAAGAAATGTCGTCAAACGGTTTTAAGAATGTTTATTAAAACAGAGCAGAGAAAAGTACACGTCTTGCAAGCATGGAGGAGAGGTCTGCAGAGCCCTGCCTGTGATGAAGGACATTCGTATTTTATAGAGCCATACAAACAACTTTAATCAGAAACTTAGGAAAGGAACGTAAGCGCCATATCTAATATGGACAAGATGTTCTAATGAAGTCAAAATGTTTATACACTGTGATCAAGGCGTCCTGACAATAAGAAAGCAAAGTCTGTGGCCTCATGGCTGTGCACAAAGGTTAGACACATTTAATTGTAAAGATGAAATGTATACCTAAACGTATAATTTCCGTCACAACTTTCATCCAGTACTTACGCTAGCAGTCCTGAGAACGCTGGAAAATCTCCAACAGACTCCACGGAGCTTCTTGATGTGACCACGGAAATGTGAACGGCGGCTCGTTTGACCGCACTTGGAAAGGCTTGTAAAACAATCAAAGAGCATTTGGATTTTAGCTTACATTATTTTCTGCTCTGAGAAACCAATGGATTGAATGGATTGATCACAGCAACGTCAAGAAACATCAAAGAGTCTTTGGTGAACTGGAAGGAGAAAGAATCAGGATTTTGGAGGAAGTTCTGTCCATGAAGATCGTCACTTCCTCGTCACAGCTGACATCAGGATCAAAATTCTGTGTGCTTCTGTTTTTTAGACATCTTATTTATTCATTATGACTTACTTTGAGTCATTTTATTTAATTGCTTTAAAGTTTATATTTGGTTTAGCTTTTCTTTGATATATATTTTTTGCTTTTTATTTACTTCTTTTAATGTTCTGTTTGTGTAGCCTCTGCGTTGTGTGCTTGTTTTTTTCTGCAATGCCAGAAATAAAGACAAAGGAACATTAGCTGATCCGTCACCAGCGTAGTAGTTTTTACTGGAGAAAGAAGTTAATGGTTAAACCGCTGCAACGGCCAATGTAAAGATCAGCAAGTAGCGATTAAATGCCACTAAAATGGCCAAAATACTTAAGATTAAAAATAATTCCCGTTTCTCCAGCAGCCGAACCAACATTACAATTAGTAATAATATTTTAATAAATCATGCTAATTTCTGCTCATGACGTAGAATTTATGCTGACGTTACCTCGCTGGGAATCTCCGCTTTCATCTAAAGATTTCCCACAATCCTTTTTTTTTATACTGCTGAGCAGGTACATGGTTCCACCACAAGATGGTGCCAAATACACATTTTACAGAATTTAACAATAATATTTACACATGTTACATTAGGGTATTTATTCTTTTGAGTTTTTTGTTCTTTTAATTATTTATTATGAGTATCTTTTGACACTTTTATGTATTTCGTTAAGTGAGTTCAGTTTATAAATTCCAAACTTTTTAAAATATTAAAACAGCCAACACGCTTTCTTAGTAATTTAAATGATCATTTAAATGTGATAATTTAAAAAATGTCTTTTTGTAGTCTTAAATATACCAAACTAGCATGCTGTTGTGCTCAACTCTTGATTCCTGTTTAAAGATTGTGAAAAGTCCATAGATGAAGAAATCTTTAGTGATTACAGAATTGATTTGAATCAAAAGGAAATGGGTTCAATTCCAGTACCTGAAATCTTTGTGTGTAGTTTTGGTATTTAGTTGAATGTTTTCTTTTTCTTTTTGCTAAAGTTTGATTTGAATTGTATTTATTTCTCCGGAGAGCGTAAATGAATTTGCACCAGCGGCTATTCTTTTTTCTACAGTCCACAGATGAGGGCCTGTAAAGTGAGAAGACAGAAGGAGTGATTGTTGTTGACGTTTAAAAAATTTGAATGACATAGCAAGAAGTCACCAAGCTGCGCGTGTGTGATTGAATGTGCTTGTAATAATAATTTCAGGTGCTTGTAATAATATTTTGCCGTGTTCAATACCTGCATTGAAGTGTTTTGGGATGAAATAAATGAAATGTGAATTTTCCCCGGTTGGAATTGAACCTCTGACCTTCTGACTGGGAGGTCACTACTTATGCCACTGCGCCACCGAGGGATGGATTCCGGAACAGCACAATTAGTGCTATTTAATGCTGATGCATTGTCGGATCTAGCCAGCCCCGGTCTGGGATGCAAACATAATGTCAGGAGGGGGGCAAGTTTGGGTATACTGACAGACTGGGGTGGAAAATCATCCCAAGCCCCTAAAATTTACTCCTCCTCCCATGAAAATCCTCTTTTTACACTTTGTAACATGTCTGTGTGTCATTTTTATTCTAAAACAGAACAAATACAATAAGAACTCCTTTGCTTTTTATTTCTCCTTTTAAATCTCTCTCAACCAAACAGTCTTGGACACACTCTGTTTTTCATCACTCATCTCCTTTCTGCTGCACATGCACTAAACCCTCATCTGGTCCGGCTAGCGTGTCTAGTTCAGCTTCTGGAGAAGAAAAGACGCTACCTTCACATTGACTGCAGTCACATCAGCCGCCGTTCACATTTCTGTGCTCCAGTCAGCCGTCACTGGATTTTTGCTTTGACTTTGTGGTGGAAAAATAGTTGGATCCGATGGAATAAAGAAATGTCGTCAAACGGTTTAAGAATGTTTATTAAAACAGAGCAGAGAAAAGTACACGTCTTGCAAGCATGGAGGAGAGGTCTGCAGAGCCCTGCCTGTGATGAAGGACATTCGTATTTTATAGAGCCATACAAACAACTTTAATCAGAAACTTAGGAAAGGAACGTAAGCGCCATATCTAATATGGACAAGATGTTCTAATGAAGTCAAAATGTTTATACACTGTGATCAAGGCGTCCTGACAATAAGAAAGCAAAGTCTGTGGCCTCATGGCTGTGCACAAAGGTTAGACACATTTAATTGTAAAGATGAAATGTATACCTAAACGTATAATTTCCGTCACAACTTTCATCCAGTACTTACGCTAGCAGTCCTGAGAACGCTGGAAAATCTCCAACAGACTCCACGGAGCTTCTTGATGTGACCACGGAAATGTGAACGGCGGCTCGTTTGACCGCACTTGGAAAGGCTTGTAAAACAATCAAAGAGCATTTGGATTTTAGCTTACATTATTTTCTGCTCTGAGAAACCAATGGATTGAATGGATTGATCACAGCAACGTCAAGAAACATCAAAGAGTCTTTGGTGAACTGGAAGGAGAAAGAATCAGGATTTTGGAGGAAGTTCTGTCCATGAAGATCGTCACTTCCTCGTCACAGCTGACATCAGGATCAAAATTCTGTGTGCTTCTGTTTTTTAGACATCTTATTTATTCATTATGACTTACTTTGAGTCATTTTATTTAATTGCTTTAAAGTTTATATTTGGTTTAGCTTTTTCTTTGATATATATTTTTTGCTTTTTATTTACTTCTTTTAATGTTCTGTTTGTGTAGCCTCTGCGTTGTGTGCTTGTTTTTTTCTGCAATGCCAGAAATAAAGACAAAGGAACATTAGCTGATCCGTCACCAGCGTAGTAGTTTTTACTGGAGAAAGAAGTTAATGGTTAAACCGCTGCAACGGCCAATGTAAAGATCAGCAAGTAGCGATTAAATGCCACTAAAATGGCCAAAATACTTAAGATTAAAAATAATTCCCGTTTCTCCAGCAGCCGAACCAACATTACAATTAGTAATAATATTTTAATAAATCATGCTAATTTCTGCTCATGACGTAGAATTTATGCTGACGTTACCTCGCTGGGAATCTCCGCTTTCATCTAAAGATTCCCACAATCCTTTTTTTTATACTGCTGAGCAGGTACATGGTTCCACCACAAGATGGTGCCAAATACACATTTTACAGAATTTAACAATAATATTTACACATGTTACATTAGGGTATTTATTCTTTTGAGTTTTTTGTTCTTTTAATTATTTATTATGAGTATCTTTTGACACTTTTATGTATTTCGTTAAGTGAGTTCAGTTTATAAATTCCAAACTTTTTAAAATATTAAAACAGCCAACACGCTTTCTTAGTAATTTAAATGATCATTTAAATGTGATAATTAAAAAATGTCTTTTTGTAGTCTTAAATATACCAAACTAGCATGCTGTTGTGCTCAAACTCTTGATTCCTGTTTAAAGATTGTGAAAAGTCCATAGATGAAGAAATCTTTAGTGATTACAGAATTGATTTGAATCAAAAGAAATGGGTTCAATTCCAGTACCTGAAATCTTTGTGTGTAGTTTTGGTATTTAGTTGAATGTTTTCTTTTTCTTTTTGCTAAAGTTTGATTTGAATTGTATTTATTTCTCCGGGAGAGCGTAAATGAATTTGCACCAGCGGCTATTCTTTTTTCTACAGTCCACAGATGAGGGCCTGTAAAGTGAGAAGACAGAAGGAGTGATTGTTGTTGACGTTTAAAAAAATTTGAATGACATAGCAAGAAGTCACCAAGCTGCGCGTGTGTGATTGAATGTGCTTGTAATAATAATTTCAGGTGCTTGTAATAATATTTTGCCGTGTTCAATACCTGCATTGAAGTGTTTTGGGATGAAATAAATGAAATGTGAATTTTCCCCCGGTTGGAATTGAACCTCTGACCTTCTGACTGGGAGGTCACTACTTATGCACTGCGCCACCGAGGATGGATTCCGGAACAGCACAATTAGTGCTATTTAATGCTGATGCATTGTCGGATCTAGCCAGCCCGGTCTGGGATGCAAACATAATGTCAGGAGGGGGGCAAGTTTGGGTATACTGACAGACTGGGGTGGAAAATCATCCCAAGCCCCTAAAATTTACTCCTCCTCCCATGAAAATCCTCTTTTTACACTTTGTAACATGTCTGTGTGTCATTTTTATTCTAAAACAGAACAAATACAAGAAGAACTCCTTTGCTTTTTATTTCTCCTTTTAAATCTCTCTCAACCAAACAGTCTTGGACACACTCTGTTTTTCATCACTCATCTGCTTTCTGCTGCACATGCACTAAACCCTCATCTGGTCCGGCTAGCGTGTCTAGTTCAGCTTCTGGAGAAGAAAAGACGCTACCTTCACATTGACTGCAGTCACATCAGCCGCCGTTCACATTTCTGTGCTCCAGTCAGCCGTCACTGGATTTTTGCTTTGACTTTGTGGTGGAAAAATTGTTGGATCCGATGGAATAAAGAAATGTCGTCAAACGGTTTTAAGAATGTTTATTAAAACAGAGCAGAGAAAGTACACGTCTTGCAAGCATGGAGGAGAGGTCTGCAGAGCCCTGCCTGTGATGAAGGACATTCGTATTTTATAGAGCCATACAAACAACTTTAATCAGAAACTTAGGAAAGGAACGTAAGCGCCATATCTAATATGGACAAGATGTTCTAATGAAGTCAAAATGTTTATACACTGTGATCAAGGCGTCCTGACAATAAGAAAGCAAAGTCTGTGGCCTCACGGCTGTGCACAAAGGTTAGACACATTTAATTGTAAAGATGAAATGTATACCTAAACGTATAATTTCCGTCACAACTTTCATCCAGTACTTACGCTAGCAGTCCTGAGAACGCTGGAAAATCTCCAACAGACTCCACGGAGCTTCTTGATGTGACCACGGACGGAAATGTGAACGGCGGCTCGTTTGACCGCACTTGGAAAGGCTTGTAAAACAATCAAAGAGCATTTGGATTTTAGCTTACATTATTTTCTGCTCTGAGAAACCAATGGATTGAATGGATTGATCACAGCAACGTCAAGAAACATCAAAGAGTCTTTGGTGAACTGGAAGGAGAAAGAATCAGGATTTTGGAGGAAGTTCTGTCCATGAAGATCGTCACTTCCTCGTCACAGCTGACATCAGGATCAAAATTCTGTGTGCTTCTGTTTTTTAGACATCTTATTTATTCATTATGACTTACTTTGAGTCATTTTATTTAATTGCTTTAAAGTTTATATTGGTTTAGCTTTTTCTTTGATATATATTTTGCTTTTTATTTACTTCTTTTAATGTTCTGTTTGTGTAGCCTCTGCGTTGTGTGCTTGTTTTTTTCTGCAATGCCAGAAATAAAGACAAAGGAACATTAGCTGATCCGTCACCAGCGTAGTAGTTTTTACTGGAGAAAGAAGTTAATGGTTAAACCGCTGCAACGGCCAATGTAAAGATCAGCAAGTAGCGATTAAATGCCACTAAAATGGCCAAAATACTTAAGATTAAAAATAATTCCCGTTTCTCCAGCAGCCGAACCAACATTACAATTAGTAATAATATTTTAATAAATCATGCTAATTTCTGCTCATGACGTAGAATTTATGCTGACTTACCTCGCTGGGAATCTCCGCTTTCATCTAAAGATTTCCCACAATCCTTTTTTTTTATACTGCTGAGCAGGTACATGGTTCCACCACAAGATGGTGCCAAATACACATTTTACAGAATTTAACAATAATATTTACACATGTTACATTAGGGTATTTATTCTTTTGAGTTTTTTGTTCTTTTAATTATTTATTATGAGTATCTTTTGACACTTTTATGTATTTCGTTAAGTGAGTTCAGTTTATAAATTCCAAACTTTTTAAAATATTAAAACAGCCAACACGCTTTCTTAGTAATTTAAATGATCATTTAAATGTGATAATTTAAAAAATGTCTTTTTGTAGTCTTAAATATACCAAACTAGCATGCTGTTGTGCTCAAACTCTTGATTCCTGTTTAAAGATTGTGAAAAGTCCATAGATGAAGAAATCTTTAGTGATTACAGAATTGATTTGAATCAAAAGGAAATGGGTTCAATTCCAGTACCTGAAATCTTTGTGTGTAGTTTTGGTATTTAGTTGAATGTTTTCTTTTTCTTTTTGCTAAAGTTTGATTTGAATTGTATTTATTTCTCCGGGAGAGCGTAAATGAATTTGCACCAGCGGCTATTCTTTTTTCTACAGTCCACAGATGAGGGCCTGTAAAGTGAGAAGACAGAAGGAGTGATTGTTGTTGACGTTTAAAAAAATTTGAATGACATAGCAAGAAGTCACCAAGCTGCGCGTGTGTGATTGAATGTGCTTGTAATAATAATTTCAGGTGCTTGTAATAATATTTTGCCGTGTTCAATACCTGCATTGAAGTGTTTTGGGATGAAATAAATGAAATGTGAATTTTCCCCGGTTGGAATTGAACCTCTGACCTTCTGACTGGGAGGTCACTACTTATGCCACTGCGCCACCGAGGGATGGATTCCGGAACAGCACAATTAGTGCTATTTAATGCTGATGCATTGTCGGATCTAGCCAGCCCCGGTCTGGGATGCAAACATAATGTCAGGAGGGGGGGCAAGTTTGGGTATACTGACAGACTGGGGTGGAAAATCATCCCAAGCCCCTAAAATTTACTCCTCCTCCCATGAAAATCCTCTTTTTACACTTTGTAACATGTCTGTGTGTCATGCACAGGTACTGAAGCACGTGGCACATCTGCATGCGAACAAACACACTGGCATTCAGCGTGTAACATGACACACTAGGAACACATGGAACAAATGTGTTTCTGGTAGCAAAAAATAAATACAGTTATACATAGATCATGAGGGAGGGTGTGCATCTAAAAAGAAAATGTGTAAAAAGGTGTAAACATGGAGAAGGTCAGCTGGATGTGCTCCACACGTGTGAACTTTAAGAACAAGTTAAAAAAAAAAAAAAAAAGCCAGGATATGTTACCATGTGTCAACTAGAGATAACCTTTTGATGCATATTGATGAAAATATATATATATTTTTGTTTGTTTTCAAAATTACCTTAAATTAGCATCTACATCACATGCGTCAAAGTCAAAGCCCAGATTATTTTATTTTATTTGTTATTAATAGCCAAAGATATCTTTACCTCATTTCTAACTTTTCTAATTTTGACAAAATATATTTTTATTGAGAGTAAAATATAGAAAAGTCATTTAAGGTTTAAGTTGATTTATTCTGGAATAATATTCCTGCCTTTTTTTATTCATAATTTTATTAAAAAGTTACAGTTTCAAAGTTTTAAAAAATTGGCATTCTGCTAGCTTTTTGGATTATTGGCAATTTTTTCATTTTTTATACTATTTTGAAGTTCAGCTGTTTTTTAGCTATTTTTTAGCGACATGCTAGCTGTTTTGGCTAATATATTAGCTAGCTTTCAGCTTCAGCATCTCCGGCTCTCCCCAGTCCTCTCGTTCCGCGGCTGTGCCCACGCGTCCAGGACCACACGATGCTCAATCTAAACAAAGCAAAGGCAATTGAAAAAACTCACAAAATGCTGATAGAAATAAAAAAGTTATGAACATTGTAAAAGACAATTTAACTTACAGCCATTTTTTGAATGTTTGACTTATTCTTTTCTGTGGGAAAACAGAAGAAAATGTCATTACAGCTTCAGCATTTTGACTTAGAATACAACTTTAAGAAAGATCTTTATGCATAACTGAGTCATGGATGACTCTGTAACAAAGCTAATTTTCTTATCATCTTATATTCAGTAAGAATCAGCAGCTGTTAAGATAACTAATCCAGAAAGTTAACAAAACATATTTTCAATCTAGCATAAAAGACCAAACATTAGCATAAAAAACAAAGCAAAAATTGATTGTTTAACAATTTAATAACACACTCTCTACTAAAAACCTACCATATAAAAGTGAAATAACTCTTCCCCAGTGAGCATAAGCAGATAACTTATCCAGAAAGTGATAAAAACACATTTAAGGGGGGGGTTTGACTAAAAACCCACCAGAAAATAGTGAACTAACTCTTTCCCAATCATATCAATAACATTTCGGAACTTAAAACCAACTATTTCTCGTTCAAATAAAGAAGAAATAGCACTTACGTCCGACGCAAAAGATGGCTGCCATGTCAGTCAACGACAGTGGCGGCATCCAGAAATCAGAACAAATCTGTCTCCCTTATTGGACGCCAAACGTTTGATACTTGAAATCGGATAAAATCCAAATATTTGATTGGTGGAGTAATTGGAACATTTGGAGCATTTGGAACAGAGAACATTGAGTTGACTGAGCCTCCGAGGCAGGTGGCTGTTCTTCTCTGAGGGAGTAGGAGGAGGAGGAGGAGGAGGAGGAGGGGTTTTCCGGGGGAGGGGGGGGAAGAGGGGGAGCCCCTCGCTGCCATTCAGAAGATGGTGAGTTCGAGACCCGCCTTGGACGATCAAAACAAAAAACTTCAGATTGTGTCAATTTACAAAAAAATCTATAAGATATTCACAAAGGTGTCTGAAATGGTTTCAGTGAAAAAAAAAAGTCTTTTGAATCATCTATCAACAGTTTGTGTAGTGCTTGTTTTTCAGATTCAATCCACAACCTGAAGCCAATTGAACCTTTCTGCTCTTTCATGGAGTCCAGATGAGCCCAGGAATATGTCAACAAAATGTTTTATTTTCCACAAAACATAATAAAACACATTTAATAATCTTTATTGTTTCTGGGGTTTTGTTCACATGTCCTCTCTCCATTCCTGCACACTTTTCCCCATCGCGTCAACTCACAGAAAAAAACCTTAATATATTAACCAATGCATCTGAAATGGTTTTAGTGAAAAAATAGATTTGTAAAGTTTGTCAAAGGTACAAAAAATAATAATAAATCGAATACAAATGTGAATCACATTTTTCACTTTAAAAGCCATCACAAACTGTTTACACAGGGTTCACAAGACTTTTTTTTCCCCACTAAAACCATTTCAGACACATGTGTAAATATCTCAGGGATATTTCTGTAAATTGACAGCTAATGTTTTTTGTTTTGATAGTTGGAATCGGGCGGTGAACTGGCAAGCTTCTGAACGGCATCACACCCCTCCTCTCCCAATGAGAAGATTGTCAACCTGCCTTTGAACACTCATCAAAAGGGATCTATTAGCTTGATGGAGGCTCTGCAGTGGTATTACTGCCAGAATCTGGGTTCTGAAACCTTTTCAAAATGACAAAAAGGTTCGTCAGTCGGCAGTGAGACTACTTACCTATTTACTATACTAGCATAGGAGACTCTTGGCTGTCACGTACCATTCCTTATACCTTACACCTATACTATTCCCACTGCCACTGACTTACCTCACAGAACGATTTTCACTCGGTGCCTTATATGTGTAACCAATATAGACTTATTCCAACCTTTGGTTTTGACTCCACTAGGATTTAGCACATTTGAATAGCCTACAATTTCTTAATTATAAATAAAATATGAAGACATGTAAATATGACTTTGAAAGGTTTTTATTTGAAATAAAAATACACTTTAAGCCACAGTGGGAAATGTGTGATGGAATCCCTGCCGGTTACCAACGGCGTGATTTGGAATATCAACGCGGAAGCCCGGTGTATGCAAGCGATAACTTACGTATGTACAGGGTGTGATGCCAGCCAGAAAGTAAGAAAACATTGCAGTACCGGCACTGACCGGAGGGGCTGGTGCTTAGAGTGAACTCATTTTCACAAGGTCCCGTAATAAAATCCACTTTTTCAGCCTCAAATAAACCCCTTTAAAGCCTGGTGCTTAAAGTCCAATGGCTGCTGATGCTGCTGCCGCTGGAAGACAGAATGCAGCAGCAGCAGCAGATGCAGACGCAGCAGCTTTCTGTTTTCTCTCTGGCCTTGACGAAGCGTACGGCGTTCTCCATCTGTGTACCTGGAGCAGGAACCTTCCTCCGTGAGAAGTTGACAAAACTGATAAATGAAATGGGTAGACATTTCAGTGAGGGGACACAGGTTGATCTGATTATTGCAACATCAGACACACCTGTTCTCCATCTTCTCATAATCTGGTGTTCTCGTTAGTTAAAGCTAAAAAAGGCTCATCACCTCATACTGATGACAAACTGTGTCACGATTCTTAATGATTAAGAAACAGATCTTCTTAGGGTCCTCAGACTATTACAGGCTCTGCAGGGTCTAGGATTTAAAGTTTCCAAAGCTGTCAGAGGGGCGAGGGTGAAGCCCCGAAACTACATCAATTTTATGGACCTGCTGGGGAGTTTACCAGTTGCTTCAAAAGACAGCAGCAGCCTTTACTCATAAAATGTGTTTAATACAATCATCTAAAACAATAACATAAAACCAGTTGTTTTAAAAAGGTCAAAAAAGGTACAAGACAACAAAAAAATTCAAGCCACTGTAGCCACTGTTGTTGTTATACTGAAGTGCAGGTACATGGTTCCAACACAAGATGGTGCCAAATACACATTTTACAGAATTTAACAATAATATTTACACATGTTACATTAAGATATTTATTCTTTTGAGTTTTTTGCTCTTTTAATTATTTATTATGTGTATCTTTTGACACTTTTATGTATTTCGTTATGTAAGTTCAGTTTATAAATTCAAAACTTTTTAAAATATTAAAACAGCCAACACACTTTCTTAGTAATTTAAATGATCATTTAAATTTGATCATTTAAAAAATGTCTTTTTGTAGTCTTAAATATACCAAACTAGCATGCTGTTGTGCTCAAACTCTTGATTCCTGTTTAAAGATTGTGAAAACTCCATAGATGAAGAAAGCTTTAGTGATTACAGAATTGATTATATAAGGGCGGGATTCAGAGATGCTGCAGTTACACCACAATATCTTCATGTAAATTGACTGACTTCACACAGGTGATTCGGATTTTTTTTTTCCATTATATTTTTTTAGATCTGGACCACAGAAAAGTAAGCAAACAGAAAGCTTATGACAAGATTGTATAACAAAGACAGAGGTCCAACCATATATATATATGAGTTCAGTCCGTTATTCCATAGGAAGTCAGGTTTTGTCCAGGCAATGTAAGACAGTAACAAGCAGAGAAAGAAGAAAAGGGGAAAGAAAATAAAAAATAAATATATTAAACAAAATAGAGAATAAAAACAATGAAAAATTAAGAGAAAATATGCCCTAATATTATCACAGCAGGGTACAATATGTTTCCCAACATGTACACTTATGAAGGTATATAGACTGATATAAATGTTTGTCTCCATCTTCACAAATTAGTATAGTACATATAGTTGGTAACATAGATCAGGTCACACAGAACTTGTGGTATAACTCTTTCCAAAAGCAGGGAGATCAGAGTTCCACTCCTTCTCAATACCTTTCAAGGTAACAATATATATATGTATATATACTCATGCACGCATACCCATATCTATTTATATACATATACACACATATCTACACACTCGCGTGCAAATATTTATATATCTATACATCCATAAATAGATATGCATATATAAAATTAAAAAAAAAGAAGAAAAAAAAGACACAACTGTAAAGCTCTTGGTATCAAACAAATTCTGGTCTAGATGTGGCAATGAATTGGATCCATTTATTCCAACTATGATAAAATTTTTCCTTTTGAATCCTGAATTGATATGTCAATTTTTCCATCCTAAATATTTCTAAAACAATTCCAACCCAGTCATCCAGAGTAGGCTGAGTTGGACTCGGCTATCTCCTTGTTATTGCTTTTTTACAAGCTACTAAAAGTAGCTGCATAAGTTTTATCTCAGACTTGCATTTCATAAAAGGTGTAAAACCCAGATATAAAACTGTAAAGCAAAGGGGAATTGGAGTATCAAACACAGTGCTCAAACACATCTGCACACCCTCTAGAATGACAGTAGACTGGGCAGTCCCAGAAGATATGAAAGTGGTTTGTGGAAGTTGAACCACATCGTCTCCAGCATGGCCTGTCATCCCCTTTATACTGTTCTTGGTATGGAGTTTTAAAGTATCTTATAATATTTTTCCAGCCGTGTTCTCTCCAGGTCATTGAACTGGAGGTCGACCACTGAGATGACAGGATGCTGGTCCAAGCCTCTGCTGATAAATTTGATTTTGATTCTTTCTCCCATTTGCATTTAATGTACAGAGTGTTGTCTGAGCACGAAAGAGAAAGTGCATTATATATTTTAGAAATGGATTTGGAAGGTATGTTACTGATAGAATTTTTTAAGATACGATAAAATTCCATCTCCACCTCAGATAGATCAGTCATCTTACATTCACTAGAGATGTACCATCGTACCTGCAGATACCTGTGAAATTCATTACGTTCCAGCCCATGTTTTTCCTGCAATGAATCAAAACTACACATAACATTATTTTCAGTAAGTGAAAGGTAAGTTGTGAGTCCACAGGATGACCAGGACTTAAAACTAACATATCTGTTTGGGCTGAAGTCAGAATCATATGCAAACCATCTGAAGATTCTTAACATATTTTGTAATTGACATAAATTGATCATCTTTTCCCAAACCTTAAGTGTATGAGTCAGCAATGGATCCCCAATCTTTCCATATGATTAATCAAGCCCTTATCAGCAATCACAGCTTGGATGGGAATCCTAGAAAAAAATTTGTTTTCCATCTCCTTCCACCTTGAAGCATATCTGTCACTGTACCAGTATAGAATAGGCACGATTTGTGCAGCGTAATAGTCATTTCTGAGGGAGGGGAGACCCAGTCCTCCCATTTCCTTCGAAAGTTTAAGGGTGGTGTATTTTATCCTTGGTTTACGGCCCTGCCAGATAAATCTAGAAATCCACTTATCCCACTCTCTGAAATGATTTTCACTCACCTCTAAGGGTAAGTTTCTAAATAGGTATAATTGTCTGGGGAGGATGTTCATTTTTATTACAGCTACTCTAGAACCCAGGCTCAAATAAGGAATCAGATTCCATCTATGTAAATCGGCCTTTATGTTAGAGGATACTGGCTCAAGATTCAGATTTTGAAAGTGAAACTGTGATGACATACAGTAAAGTTTCAGTCAATAGGAAGACATAATATTGAAGATTTAATTTTTAACAGAGTTGTACATGTTTCATTTTTCAACATTGTTGGGAATTATTTGGTGAAAATACGTAATAATTTGTCCAGTAAAAAATTTGTTTCGATTTTTTTTTTTTTTTTTTTTTTTTTTTTTACTGACTCAAGAACTAGATTTTGGTCAATGCAGTTGTGACTTAAACCTTGGAGCATCAAACCACAAACAGCAACATCAATTTGAAGGCTGTTGTTACCAAAAGTCTTCTGCTGAATGATTGTATTTATTTCTCTTTCTAGAATTCTAAAGCTAGCAGCAGCTCACAAAACATCTGCTGCATTGTTCTATAAACATTATCACAGTTTATATTTAATTGCACTTTGAGCCAATTTTCAAAAGACATATTAAAATAAAGTAGTTTTTGTTAAAAAAATACTCGGTCATTTTTAACCTTTTGATTAAAAAATAATAAATGGAGGGAGGAAAATGATGGGATGAAAATCAAATTTGAATTTTTCCACCTTTGTCATGGGAGGGAGCATCTGGACCTATAAGAGAGTTGAAAAAGCTTCAGGTTGTGGATTCAATCTGAAAAACAATCCCAAACTGTTTACACAGTGTTCACAACACTTAAGAATCTCTGACTCTCTGTCTTCAGTCATTCAAAACATCTAAATCCAACATTTGTTCCAATGATGCTTGTAATGTGCTAATAATGTGATGCACATTTAATACGCTTTTTATCAGAGGTATTAGAATCAGAATCAGAATCAGAATCAACTTTATTGCCAAGTACAATTGAACATATACTAGGAATTTGTCTTGGTGATGATGGTGCATTCATGAATAAATAGAAACAGCAAAATATTAAGTAAGAACAGAACAGAAGGATATTACAAATATATAATATATATATATATATATATATATATATATATATATATATATATATATATATATATATATATATATATATATATATATATATTATTATATATATTATAATAATATAAATTAATTAATATATAATGTCATTTAAATTATATACATATATATAAATATATACACATACACACATTAAATAATAAATAAATAAATAAATACATAAAATAAAAATCTGTCCAATGTGACAGTCAGATGGGGGCAGGGAGAAGTGATGGAAGGGTCCGGGACTTATTAATAAGGCTAACAGCAGATGGAAAAAAAACTGTGCCTGTGGCGAGAGGTTCTTGTTGTGATGGACCTCAGCCTCCTGCCAGAGGGGAGTGGCTCAAAAAGTCCATGTCCAGGGTGGGAAGGGTCTGCCACGATCTTTCCTGCACGCCTCAGGGTCCTAGAGGAGTACAGGTCCTGAAGAGATGGAAGATTACAGCCGATCACCTTCTCTGCTGACCGGATGACCCGCTGCAGCCTGCTCTTGTCCTTAGCAGTGGCAGCAGCGTACCAGATGGTGATGGAGGAGGTGAGGATGGACTCAATGATGGCTGTGTAGAACTGAATCATCATTTCCTTTGGCAGACTGAATTTCTGCAGCTGCCTCAGGAAGAACATCCTCTGCTGAGCTTCTTAATGAGGGAGCTGATGTTCGGCTCCCACTTGAGGTCCTGGGAGATGATAGTTCCCAAGAAGCGGAAGGACTCCACAGTGGCAATAGTGGAGTCACAGAGGGTGATGGGGGCAGGTGGAGCTGAGTTCTTCCTGTAGTCCACAACCATCTCCACTGTCTTTAAAGCATTGAGCTCCAGGTGGTTCTGGTTGCACCAGGTTACCAGACGGTCGACCTCACACCTGTACGCAGACTCGTCGCCATCAGAGATGAGGCCGATTAGGGTGGTAACATTTTGATGTACCTTTGACACACTTTATAAACTTTTTTTCCCACTAAAACCATTTCAGACACTTTTGTAAATAGACTCACTGTCACGTACCATACATCATACCTATACTATTCCCACTGCAATCGACAAAAGGATTTTCACTGGGCGTCTTATATATGCAACCATATAGACTTATTCCAAACTTTTGGTTTTGACTCCACTAGGATTTTAGCACATTTGAATTCCCTACAATTTCTTAATTATAAATAACATATGAAGACATGTAAATATGACTTTGAAAGGTTTTTATTTTAAATAAAAATACACTTTAAGCCACAGTGTGAAATGTGTGATGGAATCCTTGCCGGTGATTTCAAAAATCAACGCAGAAGCGCAGTGTATGCAAGCCATAACTTGTGTATGTGCAGGGTGTGATGCCATCTAGAAAGTAAGAAAACATTGCAGTACCGGCACTGACCGGAGAGGCTGGTGCTTAGAGTGAGCTCATTCTCATAAGGTCCCGTAATAAAATCCTCTTTTTCAGCCTCAAATAAACCCCTTTAAAGCCTGGTGCTTAAAGTCCAATGGCTTCGTCTTTGATCAATGAAAATTCCCAGGGAATGATTCTTTTTATCTAATTTTGTTTTTTATTATTTTATTTTTTTCTAAACATAATTTCTTTTCGCTTACTGAGGGGGTGGGCTTTTGATGATTGACAGATGAGGATCGCGGTGGATTTTGGGAGTTAAACTCTGGTGTCTTCTGCTGCGTTTAGCATGAGCGCTATTTTAGGTTTTTTTGTCCTGCTGCCGTGCTGTAAAGTGTTCTAAAACACTCTGTGGGAGTCATCTGGTGTCTTTTGACCAGAAAGTACAAAAAAAATAACTTGATATTTACCGGAAATAAACCATCAATACAGATTATGATTGTTTCTATTAAAGATTGAATTTTTCAAACTTTCAAAAGCTAATCACATCAGTGTTTTCAACATGAATAACCTTTGATGTTTGAAGTTAAAAATATTAAAGTTTTCCTTAGTATTTTTATTCATAGTTTTCTTTTATAGAAAGTCACGATATGTAAGAGAGGGATATAGAGATGCTACAGTTACACCACAATATCTTCATGTAAAGTGACTGACTTCACACAGGTGATTCGGATTTTAAAGTGAAACTGTGATGACATACAGTAAAGTTTCAGTCAATAGGAAGACATAATATTAAAGATTTAATTTTTAACAGAGGTGTACATGTTTCATTTTTTAACATTGTTCGGAATTATTTGGTAAAAATACGTAATAATTTGTCCAGTAAAAAAAATTTGTTTTTATTTATATATTTTTTACCAAGTCCAAAACTAAATTTGTTCACTGCGGTTGTGACTTTAACCTTGGAGCATCAAATCATAAACAGCAACATCAATTTGAAGGCTGTTGTTACCAAAAGTCTTCTGCTGAATGATTGTATTATTTCTCTTTCTAGGATTCTTAAGCTAGCAGCAGCTCACAAAACATCTGCTGTTTAAGGCCGCGAAGGGGAAGAGCTCTCCTGTCCAGGGAAGGAGTCTCTCCAACAGGAAGAGCTCTTTCCAGAAGTCTTTTACTTGCTTTGCAATCTGCTTTATTTTTGTCCCCGTTTTTTTTCCACATAACTCCAATGGCCTTGTGGGAGCTTATTTACATCATAATTACAATGTAAAAAAAAGTTTAGACCACCAAGTTGGTTGTCGACTACAGCCCGGCATTCAATACAGTGATCCCTCCAAACTGGTCTCCAAAGTCACCAACCTGGGTCTGGAGAAGCTAATTTGCAGCTGGATACAGGACTTCCTCAGCAACAGACCCCAAGCAGTGAGGATTGGCAGCCATCTCTCCACCACACGTGTCCTCAACACCGAACACCTCAGGGCTGTGTCCTCAGCCACTCCTGTACTCACTGTTCACCCATGACTGCACTGCCAAGCTGTCAGACTCCTAAACTCAAACTCTAAAAAGCACCTCAAATTGAGGCTGGTCATTGTACCAACTTTGTATAGCAACCTAAGTGCAATATGTTTAAAACCCCTCTGGATCACGCCACTAGCTTCACACCCCCACATCCCTTTTGTTTTTATGCACCTAGACCAGGGATCTCAAACTCGCGGCCCGCGGGCAATCTGCAGCCCGCGGGATGATAATTTGCGGCCCCCGTCTTCATATGAAAGATTACTGTTAGTGCGGCCCGCAAGGCTGAGATGAATGACAGTTGTTGTGTGCAGAGCTGAACGAACCAATCATGGTAAAGTATATGGTTCTGGAGGGAGGGACATCGGCGGGCTGTCCAGAGCCTCCTCTCTCTTTAATTCATTCCTCCAGTCAGCTGGGTGGAGGAGGAGCCATGAAGCTGTGAAGAGCTTTCTCACTGAACGTGATTCGCGGGCCCCGCTCCTCTTTCGCCACGGAGAAGGGTATACCTGCAGGCCTGGAGAACCAACAACGTTCTCAGGACCGCACTCTCAGGACCGCATTCTCAGGACCCTGGCTTTCTGAGACAGCGCCTCTACAGGCTGGAGGTCAATTACCAATTTTTTTTTGACCGCATTCTCAGGACCCAGGCTTTCTGAGACAGCGCCTGCTACAGGCTGGAGGCCAGTTACCGATATTTTTTTGACCGCATTCTCAGGACCCAGGCTTTCTGAGACAGCGCCTGCTACAGGGTGGAGTTTGTATTAAATCATTTTCTGCAGACCTTACGAGGGACATCGAGCACGTGAGTAGTAACAGTATATAAAAAAAAAATTAAGCTATATAAAAACATAAACAAATGGGCAATTTATAGAATGCATCTTAAAATACATGGAATTACCTTTAATAAATAGTATATTATCAATAAATGTCAATTTTTGGTTATTTATTTATTTTTTTTCAGAAACTAAAAGGTTGTAAATCCATATGTAGCTTAGCTTAGCTTAACTCTTATCCCAAATTAATGTTGTCTGTGGAAATCTAAATTTATGCTGGTTTATTGGCAATGCATCATTTATCATCTTACAGCAAACATAATGTTTGTGTCTTACCGTGTTTTTGGGTGTAATCATTTTCTATTGTTGTAATTCATTAAAGCTTCCTCATTATTACATCAAATTTGGTGACAATGCAGGGGTGAGGGGTGTATACTGAGGAAACCCAAAATGTTTATAGATATAAATCAGGGGTCTGCAACCTGCAGCTCCAGAGCCACATGTGGTTGCTTTATCGCTCGATGGTAGCTCTGTGGATGAAGAAAAATAAAAGTAAATTAAAAAAAAAATTGGAGATTAACTATTATATTTGCAACATACTAACTTTTTTTTGGCTAATTTAGAATTTTAGCTTCTATTTTAGTAACATGCTAACGTTTTTGGCTAAGTTGTCTTAGAAATGTTATCCTAATTTGGAGTTTAGCTAATATTTTAGCAACATGCTAACATTTTTAGCTAATTTGTTATCTACTCGGGGGTTTAGGCTAATTTTGAGTTTAGCTTTTATTTCTGCCACATGCTAATATTTTTGGCTGATTTAATTTACAGAGAAATGTTATGCTAATTTGAAGTTCAGCTAGTAATTAAACAATAAGCTTGCTTTTTTGCTGCTAAAGTTAAAAATGTAAAAAAAAAATCCCTTTTTGAGAGATACTAGTTTCTTTTTATATATTCTTTTTGCCTTCGTTCATGCAAAAAAAAAAAAAAAACAAAACATTATTCACATTTATTTAAAAAAAACAAAAGAAAGGTTATGAATGCAAATTCAAATGTCTGAAAGGCTAATGTAAGTCAATGCGGCTCCTTCTAGGTTTGGATCAGTAGAAAATGAGTCCAAATGACTCTTTTACCGTTAAAGGCTGCCAACCTCTTATATAGATATGTGTGTATGGATGAATGGATGGATAATATTACTGTTTTGTAGTGTAATATGCAAATAATGAATGAATATTATTGATATACTAATAATAAACTGTTGTGATTCAGAACTGAATTACTCTTCATACTGTCAGTCTACAATTGTTTATTTGACTTGTGTATCTTTTTCAGAATGGATATAACAATTCAAAAGGGGAAGTCTCTTCCTGAGATTCAACAATGTGCGGAATGCTGCAGAAATTACCACTGCCCGTTCTGTTCTTCCAAGTTTTTTCACCCAACAAAATTAGTAAAAGTTAAACTTCATCTTCAAACACACTTCAACAGAGCAGTCCAGCATGAAGGTAAGAGTTGCGCACAGTAATTTTTAATACAATTTAAATCATAGTGCAATGCTATGCCGTTGTTTTTCAGAATACACGATACACAAATGTGGCCACATCTGCAGGAGCCAGGCACATTACCATTGCCTCTACTGTAAATCAACAGTTCTTAGAAAAAATGACTTTATCAAACATTTAGAGATCTGCAAACAAAAACACCAACCACCAACCCCCGTTCTGCCTGCAGCATCAGTGCCAGGCATCCCTGTGCCTCCTCCAACATCAGTGCCAGGCATCACTGTGCCTCCTCCAACATCAATGCCAGGCATCACTGTGCCTCCTCAACATCAATGCCAGGCATCCCTGTGCCTCCTCCAACATCAGTGCCAGGCATCCCTGTGCCTCCTCCAACATCAGTGCCAGGCATCACTGTGCCTCCTCCAACATCAATGCCAGGCATCACTGTGCCTCCTTCAACATCAGTGCAGGCACTGTGGCTCCCAACATCAGTGCAGGCATCACTGTGCCTCCTTCAACATCAGTGCCAGGCATCACTATGTGTAACCTATGTGTCCCAATTACTGGAGCACAATACTTTCTTCTGTGGGCTAGATCAGAAGATTAAATCCGTCTCGGGGAGTGGAGGGAGAGACTGAGACACAGTTTGCTGGTACCATATATTTTTTTAGAAGAAAGACATACAGAAAAACAAATATACATAATATAATAAACAAGAATTATATGAATGGCCATTCAAAAGAAAGAAAAAAGTTTACAAGAAAGAAAAACTCAGATTCGGGATCAGGTTCTGATTAAAGTCCAAACAACCTGGGTGACCTGTCCATGCACCCAGTTGTTCTCGAGTCAGAAGAAAAGTTCAAAAGAAATAACGACCCAATGTCCAACAGAAAACGTGTTCCAAATCCGATCAAAGTATAGAGTGGTCGCTTGAAGGGGCAAAAAACGAAGAAGAAGAAAGGGCGGCTGTGAAGAAGCCTCCTACCAGCCCGACCAGAGCAGGAGAAAGTTTCTAGAAGGGGAATTGTCCATGACATCCAAAGTTTCCGTGTTTCCAGGCTCTAGCTCGCCATCCATACCTGGCCTGAATGGAAGAAACAGGGCCAGTGTGAAACCTCTATTTAAATTCTCAGTGTTAGCTTTTTTTTCAGTGTTAGCTTTTTTTTCAGTGTGCACACATAAATTCTAATCAACAATCAACAATAAATAAATAATGCAGGTCGCACTATAAATAACAGTGACTGTAAACTTCCACATTGTACAATAAATAGTATCAAAAAGTAGTATCAAAAATAGTTCATCTTAATAAATAACAATGAGCTATAAAGATCATTATACAATTCATATATCAAAAATAAAGTGCATAGTTTGAATACACAATTTAACACTAGCAGCACCAGAGAAATAACTTTAAAGTGCTTGCAGTGCATCAAATAATAACTCACTAGACCCAAACAACCTTTAAGTTTGGTTACTAAAGTGCATTAAAACGTAAACACAGTGATAGGGTCTTGAAAATAATAATACCATACAGACTCGGTAAAGGTTTCAACTCATCAACTCAAATACATTTAGAGAAAATCGGCTTTAAACACAATGCTAACCGCTCCATTTAAAACCAATGGAGGCGGCTAGGCTAGGCTAACCCATTCATTTCAATGGGGCTAAGCGCTAGTTCGACTCACCAGTTCCGCGGTCTAACTCAGCTCGTAGTCGAACGCTCTTTCGCCGCGGGTCGGCACCGATAGTTGGCCCCTATAGTTCGACACCAGTTGCCGTAATGTCAGACATTTCAATAGTGTACCAACGGTGGAAATGTGCCAAACATACCTCCAGCAGAATCGCCCCGAGCATGCCCGAGCTACTGCCGGCAGCTGGTTAGTGATAGAGTTTTATCACCTCTGATTGGACGTGACCTCATTACGCAGCTGCGTCAGACGCACAACGTAAGGACGCACTGCCGGTGTGTTAAAACCGAGATGTTATCAATATTGTATATTATATTTACTTTAGTGACGATTTCCACCCGGGCTACACCCTCCCCCCTTTAGATCATGCAACTCCGGTGCATGCTAAATGTCGTAAACACGAGGGCGCGAAAGGGCAGATGGGACAGAGGTAGGAAATGCGTCGCTATAAGCATCGACTAATCCATGAAAAAGAGTCTGAATTACAGAAATGAGCGGGTTGCCCAACGCAGAATACTGAAGGCGATTAGGTGATTGGCGCAGACGACCGGTACGTCGGACAGCAGGTTCAGGATCAGCAACAGGTGAGTCTTGTACCTCAACAATAGTCTCATCGGGGACAACCAATGACTCATTGTGGCTGGGGGATGATGCCTCTGCTTGGCCAACGAGCTCTGGTTCTTCGTGTAGATCCTCAGGAACACAGGTAAGAGGAGCTTCACCAGGTAAGTCGTCACCAGGCTCAGGTTCTTGAGCTGCAGGCTCTGCAGAGATATCCCCACCTTCAGGTAGGTTAGTATCTTCATCGGCAGGTAAGTCGTCTTGCACAGATGAAGGCACAGTATCAGCAGGACTTCCAGGGACGTGGGCCAAGGCTACAGGTAATTGAGTCCTCTTGACCGTGAATGAGGTGGGCGGAATTTGGATTTGAGCCAAGTCCCATTCCTCATCTTCATCTGGGTCTGGGTCTGCATAGGAATCAGCTGGTTTCTGACTTCGGGTTACCGGACGACGGGGTGACGTGTCTGGTGATGAATCCAGATAGTCAGCGCCTGGCTGGAAGGGACACGGGAGAAGAAGGTCTCTATGCAGTGTACGAATTGGTCCACTCTTAGTCTCCGGCCGAACAATGTACACTGGTAGATCTCCAGCACGTTTCAGGACGATGTAAACATCTTGCTCCCACTTATCTTCAAGCTTGTGCTTGCCTCGTAGCTTAACGTTGCGGACAAGTACTCTGTCTCCTTCCTCCAAACATGACGGCGTGACACGCTTGTCAAAACGAGCTTTGTTTCTCTCGCCTGACTTGGTGGCATTCTTGGACGCAATCCGGAAACTCTCTTCGAGACGGGATCGGAGATTCTCAACATACTGGGAGTGAGATGTGGACTGATTTTTCTTCAGAGGAAGACCAAAAGCGAGGTCTACTGGAAGGCGAGGTGACCGGCCAAACATCAACTCATACGGTGTATAGCCGGTGACATCATTCCGAGTGCAGTTGTATGCATGTACCAACGGCCTCACATATTCCTTCCACTTGCTCTTTTGTTTCTGTGCCAGAGTCCCAAGCATGCTAAGTAGTGTCCGATTGAACCTCTCTACTGGGTTTCCTCTGGGATGGTAGGGGGTTGTCCGTGTTTTCTGGATTCCAGCAATCTGGCAAAGTTCTTTGATGAGTTTTGACTCAAACATCAGTGCCAGGCATCACTGTGCCTCCTCCAACATCAATGCCAGGCATCACTGTGCCTCCTCCAACATCAGTGCCAGGCATCACTGTGCCTCCTCCAACATCAATGCCAGGCATCACTGTGCCTCCTCCAACATCAATGCCAGGCATCACTGTGCCTCCTCCAACATCAATGCCAGGCATCACTGTGCCTCCTCCAACATCAATGCCAGGCATCACTGTGCCTCCTCCAACATCAATGCCAGGCATCACTGTGCCTCCTCCAACATCAATGCCAGGCATCCCTGTGCCTCCTCCAACATCAGTGCCAGGCATCACTGTGCCTCCTCCAACATCAATGCCAGGCATCACTGTGCCTCCTCCAACATCAGTGCCAGGCATCACTGTGCCTCCTCCAACATCAATGCCAGGCATCACTGTGCCTCCTCCAACATCAATGCCAGGCATCACTGTGCCTCCTCCAACATCAATGCCAGGCATCACTGTGCCTCCTTCAACATCAGTGCCAGGCATCACTGTGCCTCCTCCAACATCAATGCCAAGCATCGCTCTGCCTCCTGCAACTGCAAAAAGACCACAGCGACTGAAGAAATGTCCAGTGTGTAATTTGATATGTAATCAAAAGAATTTAAAAAGACACATAGCGAGAAAACATGCAGGCAAAACAGGAGACATTACATCCTCATCACATTTAGCAAATGAATGTGTTGATGCCCAGAATGGACTTTACATGGTCCACAAAAGCATGCATGGTGCTTCAACTCCACTGCATGTTCAAATGAAAATATGGGGAGAACCTCACCGTGTTGCTTGTGAGTTGAGTGAGTGCCAGGTTAATATGGAGTTGGCTTGGAGAAGTGGACTACAATCATATCAGTGTGTTCACCTCCGGTCAATTTCATATTGCAAAACATATTTAGTCTCACCCTCTCTCACTGAAGAAAGTCTTGAAGAAATGGTTAAAAGCAAATGGTTTGGGAGAGACAAAATTAAACTTTGTGTTGACCGTCAAACCCAAGCAAAAAAAGACAATGTACCACTCTCAGTTCAGTCAACAATTGGAATACCACCATCCAAAAAGTTTATATCTATTCACGAGCCAAGCATTTGCTATTACAGTAGACTGGGCAGAATAATGGTGTCCTATGATACCAAAAAGAATTCCTGGCACTGTCCATGTGCAAAACCACAGAGATCATGCATACATAAATACATAGCAAAATGGCATCTCTTCCATACAAGTCCTGAACTCTTTCGCAAGGTCCGGAGTACTGAAGCAAGCACTGAGCAGTTCCAAGTGAAAGCATCGGAGGAAAGTGAAACAAACCAAGAAGGAAAAAACACTTACCCCCCAAAAGATGCTGAAGCCATAAAGGGAATGGTAAAATACATTATAATGAATAAAAAAATACCATCTACAATTCCAAACCATCTGAGACTTCCATCAGTGGAGAAGGAATTTCCAAAACATCTTGTTCCTGAGGAGACTATTTGCTGTTACTGCCCAAATCGCAGTGGCTTGAGTGAACTGATCTGCATCACACGAAAAGCTAAAATCCTCACAGCCTCTGGAATCATCCAAGGTGAAATTTGTACCTTTCTATTGGTGACAGCTTTGTATTTCAACTTTTAATGCTAAACTTTTTTTTTAACCTGCAGACATCTGTACATACTACAAAACTTGTCCTCAGTGTGGAGCAAATTACCGCTACCAGGAGTGGAGAGATGGGTTACACAACTTTAATGATCATATTCTGCTGGAAATCTCACTTTGCCTCAGCATAAGGGTCATGCTGCAGGTAATTTTATATCTTGTGAAAAAGTAAATGATTAAGTAGAAGTTGATTACAGTTTCTCTTTTATAGGTACATACTGCAGTCAGTAGAGTGGTGGAGTATTTGGAACAGACTACCAATGTCCAGTTCCCCTCTCCTGACATAGTCCTTCATGGCTATCTTCATTTTGAGGCACTGACAGATCACCAATACGAGTTCTCTTGTGTAACATGTGGTGACCACCCACCTGTGGTGATACTGGACCTACACAAAAAGGCATCGTTTCAACTCTCTGGTAAAAAAGCTTTTTTTTGTTATAAATTACACAGATAAATAATTTGCTTGTACTGCACTAATGATTTGTGTTTTTTAGTGAGTGACCTTTCCCAGCCTCCACAAGATTTTAATGGAGAGATGGCTATGGATCAGTTTTGGAATGCACTGACAGAGGAGAGGATAGCTCGTGGCTTTGTTTCAAGTAAGAAAATTAAATTACATGTCACAAATGTTGACATTTATAGGGATTCATTGAAAAGGTAAAAAACAAACCTGTGTGTATTTATTTTTTCAAAAGGCCAAAAAAAGAACCCATTGTCCATTCCCCCAAGTTATGACTTCTGGGCACCCTGGATTGGGAGCAAAACTCGTCAAGCAAATGTTGTTCTGAATACAGAATATGAGAAAATTAAGAGACCCAAAACGGCTGATCAGACGGAATTAACTGTCTCGGAGGATCGTCTCAAGGATGAACTCTTGAAACAAAAAGTAAAACCTCTCATCTAATTGTCATAATTTCATAATTTTGGCATTTTTGACACATTTATTTTTTTAGGTGCAAGTGATAAGGACATTGTGTAAGGAGTGTGGCTTGGACACAAAAGGCTCCCGCACTGACCTTTTAATGCGACTGTCAGAGGAAATGAAGTCTAGAGAGGCTTATGACAAGGTGTTCGAAAAGATTTGGGCTGCATCAGGTAAATCTCTATGCTCCAATTGCAATATATTAATATCTAGACCATTATGATGTAACAAAGAATAACAAAAAAATGTCATGTGTTTTAGGAGGTTGGGCTGTCATCATGTGCCCTTGTGGCATAATTTACAGTATGAAATGCAATTTACGAGCAGAAAGTCCAAGGGATTTTACAGACATGCTCCTGTCTTGGAAGCATCTCCCTAACATTGTAATCTATGACTTTGCTCGAGGACTTGCAACCCACACAAACCTGAGGAACCCAATTACTTTTACACCTTTTGAGGGACGTTTGCTCAACCCAACCCCAGAAAATATTTCCAAAGCAAAATCAGGGAACCTACAAGTGCAACTGCCATGGCTCACTACAAAAAAAACAACTCCAGATCAAAATGGACATCCGATAACCGGTTCTGCTGAACATTATGTCCTTTATGACCGTTTCCATGAGGACAACACAAAGGACCCTCGGGATTCCCTCAGGAAGCTTCGTCTGGTGCCTCAACTTGCTGGCAAAGTTAACAGTCAAGTTGCAGAACAGCTGTTTGCAAAACAAAAAAAAAACAACTACTTTCTGAACATGGCGTTGCCATCCACCCATGTTTTCCTGATGCGCAACATCATCCATCATCACAATGTGCGGAAAAATAACAAACGACTTCATGACATGAAAAAAGAATTCCAGACAGACATCCAAAGGAATGTCCACAGCCAGGCAGTTTTGGGTAATGCCTCTCTTTTTTGTATTTGTGTTTCAAATCTGGCACTGTGTATCTGTCTGCCTATTTGTTTGTTTGTTTATTTATTGATTTATTTATTCTTTTTAAGATAATCCAAACCTTACTAAAGAGTGCATTGATGCACCAGTTGGTAAGTTGCTACGTTTTGCAGGTAGTCTTTAGTGTACTATTTTGTCATTTTAATATGTTTTTTGTTATTAAGCAACAACCACGTCCCTACCAGGAATCACAACAACCCCAACTCCTCCTGAACCATCCATGGTCACTGCCAAAGAAACAGCTAAAGAACCCACCACACTGCTTGAATTTTTGGAACCTCTAAAGCCGTGGGAAAGGGAGTTTGATCCACTTCGAGAACAACTGGTGAGCTGTTTAATCAAGTTTGTGCTCCTTGTGCAGTATAATAGATTTTGTTGCAATATTTATGTATATTCTTCTACTGTATTCTAGCTTGGTTACGTATTGGACAGAAAGCGTCCTGGCAGTGAAATCATTGTAAAGGAAGGGAAACTCTGCCTCGTTCGTGAAGAATTTTGGAGCCTGGGGTTGTTGTGGGACATGGACTCTCATATAAGTGCTTTTCAATGCATATTAGTATTTATTTACACGCAATTGCTTATTGGATTATTTTGCAGATTGGAAATGCCTGCATGACGCTGATTGGTGAAACAGCTCGGCAAATTGTATGTACAAACAATCTAAACTTAACAGATGAATGTCATAGTCAACAGTTTATTTCTTTTTTTTGTTAAGGGCAAGGACATTTACATTGAGGATTTTTATGTTGTCCCTACTTGGAAACAAAATCCCAACAACATTTTCATCCACTTTCCAGTAAGTATCAATACTGTATTTGAGATATTGATATCTGAAATATTTCAACATGCATAACTTGAAAACTTGTTTTTATCCATTCTAGGAGGATGCAGACATGAAAGACTTGCTTGTCTTTCCAGCATGGACAGATGCTAATGGGCCTGACCACTACGTTGTCTGTGTAAGAAATAATTTTACTTTTTCTTTCACAAAGCATTTAAAATGAAATGTTTTTACTCCTAAAATATTTTAGATGATGATGCCACTTCGGAGAGAGATATTCTTTCTAGATTCTCTCTACATGGAGCATGCTTCCGGATTTGGGGACGAAGACTACAGAGCAATTTTTAGGTCTATTAGTAACTTAAGGCATGCGGTTCAGACTTAAGTTCATTTGGCTACGTTCCTATAGCCATGTTTACCCTGTGTTCTCTCATGTTTGACTTTGTTCCTAAAGTAATTTCTTGGTTTGGCTATGTTCATCTAGCCTTTTAATGCATGGTGTGAAGAAGCTGGAAAGAAGCATGACTGTAATATTTTTAACCAATATTCTGATTGATTGATTGATTGATTGATTGATACTTTATTAATCCCAACCAAGGGAAATTCCCTTGCCTGGTAGCCCCATAAACAAGAATCATCCACACAATGACAAAGGAATCATAAAACCAATAGAGTAATAAAAAAACAATAAAGTAATAAAAAGCCAGGGTAGTACATACATAAATAAATAAAAGAGCGCCATAAGAACAATAAGAACCAAATTAAAAACACATCAGCATAGCCAAATAAATTCTGTTATCTACAGGAATGTTGCTCATCAAATTGATGCAGAAACTTGGACAGAAAAGACTGCTTATGATTTTCCAGTGAGATTTTGTTGTTTTACCTTTAAAATACTGTTGTTGTTTTTTTTAATTGACCTGAGGTTGTCTTTATTTATTTAATTTTTTTTAGACAATACCACGTCAGACAAGGGGGAATGACTGTGGCATTTTTGTCCTCATGGTAAATTTTTAAACAAGATTTAAAGCTTTGTGAAAAATGTAAATAGCTTGACAATTCTTCTCTCTTTCTAGTACACCCTCTCAATGCTATTTGGCGACGGGTTTCAGTTTCAGGAGGTACATTTTAATTTATTTACACTTTATTCCAAAAGGAAGATTCTTTGTTTTCAAAGGCAGAGGGGTGATTTTATTCCGGCCAGTCGGAGAGGAAATTATTAGTTCATGTAATTTTAGTCCAAGCTGCATTTTTGAACTAATTGTATTTATTTGCAAAATAACTTAAGTATACCCAAGTGTACTTTGCATCATTAACTAACAAAAGTCAAATGGATGATAAGCAAAATACAGGAAGTATTGTGCTGTATGATGAGTTTCTCTTTCAGATGGATATGCCTACCATACGCAGATGGTGGTGTCTTCTGCTCATGGAACGCTTTCAGATTGATGGGTATGTTGGGACAAATTGTTTTTTCTTTAGCTATGTATTTTCCACCTCTCACATCTCTGTATCTAAAGTTATGCCCATATCATGTCATATCTCTTAACCATTTAATGGTGAATTGCCTTGGTTTGGAAGCTATGGGCACAGATTCGCTTTTTGGACAGAGGATGCAAAAACCTTGCTGGAAGGAACGGCTCTTCCTCTCTACAAAGTAAAAAGAAGCACTACATCTGTTGTCCCAGCGCACGTCCAAGCAGTCCAGGAGCGAGACGAGGAGGAAAAGAAGCTTGTGAACTGCATTGTTGAATCACAGGCAGCAAAACAACATTTGGTGGTAATGAAACAACTTGTTACAATTATAGCATATAGTGTTCAGTAGCTGCATTCCCATGACACACATCTGCACAACTTATTAAAAATTCTAGAAATGTAAAAAAATAACACAAGTTTCCATCAAATCATAATAATGTGAAAAGACACAAACCAACTCATGCTATATGTCATTACAAATATGGCATTGGGTGAGTGCAGGTATTGATTCACTAAGCATTTGGGTGACATCACAGCATTGTTGATTGTGCAGCATAACAAGTCATTTAGAGCCTGAGATGCACCGGAGAAGCTTTCTAAAAAATATATCCATTCTAGCAAGTGAGCAGCTGGACTACTTTTTTCTGTTTGAAAACATGATGAGATCCATTCAGGTTTCTGTCACGGCACTAGTGCTCATTCTCATCAAATCAAACTTTATTTGTGAAGCACTTTTCCAAAAGACAATTTCAGTATGTTTCAGTGCAAAAACATAATCAAATTTAAAAACAAAGAACAAGACATTGCTCACCCATAAACAAACCCATCGAGGAAATATTGGTTGGTGATTTTACAGAGAAGCTGTGGATCTAAGAATTCCGTATGACACGCTACTTATGAGATGTGACCCTGTGGGACTTCTTTTGGCACCCACTGTGCTGCACTCAGGACAGACACTTTATATCGAAAAGCACATTTAGTTCTAAAAAAGCATTTCCATTGTAGTTTTGTCAAAAATGTCCATCCCAAAAATCACCTGCTCTAAGGGCAAAAACTTTTTTTATAAATTCATTTTTTTAAAAGGTTGGTGTTTCAATTAAGTTAATTTATTATCAAAACTCGAATTTGCAAAATTTCACAGTTAATGGAAACCCAGCCAATGAGATCTAACCACTTATTTAGTACATCTCACTTTTTAAAAGAAATATTTCATTAAATCACATGTCATATGCAGCAGAAAATACTAGATAGGTTTTCTCTTCAGAACACAAAACACTTCATTCACAAAATGCAGGACTGTTTGTAGTTCCTAGAATCTCTAAAAGTCCAGTTGGAGGTAGAACCTTCATCCATCAAGCCCCTGTTCTCTGGAATAAGCTCCCAGCTCATGTCAGAGATCCAGCACAGTTTCTACCTTCAAAGCTAGCCTTAAAACATTCCTCTTTGGACAGGTCCATATTGTGATATTTGGCTGTATAAATAAAACTGAATTGAAATGACATTGAATTTAGAACCTGACTTTTGTGGTTAGGGCAAAATATTTATGTTTAAAACAGTTTTTTTACTGGGAGCTGAGGTAAACGTCTGCATCATGTATTTGTGTGTGTGTGTTTTTTTTGATTGGTGATAGATTGATAGCTTATGGATTAATATATGAAAATATTTGTGTTTATGCTCACAGGATGTACTTGGTGGGAAAAAATCAAAGTGGTTCCCACTTAAGAAACGTTTGGAGGTTCCTATCTACATACACAATGAGGAGCACCTGTCAACACTATTTTACCACCTCAAAACCCTCCTAAATGGAACAGCAACCAATCGAGAGTTTAATGATGAGGTGGAATTCATCTGTGCTTTTCTGTTGCCAGAGGTACTAAAAAGCATTGCTACATGCACGTAATGCAGTTTTCATTTGTATTATTCATTAATTGGTATATTTGTACAGGCCATCATTCATGGCATTTGTGAGCTGAAGGATCTGTCTTGGCAGAAGGCTGAAGACATTTACCTGAAGGGCCGACGGTATCACCCAAGGTATGCTTGAAATGTCTTAAATGCCAAATGCTACAAAACCTTTCTAAAAGCAAAATATTTATTTTAGCGAAGTAGATGAGTTTGAGAGGAGGATCGGGACAAAACTGAAAAAAGCAGGGCTCTTCCTCAACCAGAAAGTATGTATTTTTTTTTAACCTTATAATGTTTAATTTGAAAGATTGTACTAATATATTTGTCCTTTCATATTTACAGCAGTGATGCATTATACAGGAACCAGCTGGTAAAATTTTACAGGTGTTACCAGTTTTTTTTTTTTTTTTTTTTTACTTTAATTTAACTGCCAATAAAAGTTGTTCAACCCACCTCAGCGTATCCTGTTTAATATTCTAGATGGTTTGGTTTTTATTCGGTTTTCTTGCATGTTTTGTTATATTTTATTACATTTCATTTCTATTTTTTGTGAAATTGGTTAAATGTGTGCTCCAAAATGAGGAAAACAATTAAAAGTGAATAGATATCAAAGTTCTGCACCGTGTTAATTCTAGGCTCTCTCTCTTTACATCCCAATATTGTACTCTATTATTAGTTTTAGAAAATGATAAAAAGAAATCAGTTTGGATTCTCCAAGCAAATGTTTCAAGAGTTTTTACATATTGGATGCGATTTCCACTGCAAAAACCCTGGCAACTAAAGAGTTAAAATGCATATTTTATGAGTAATAAATATACCAATTTTCAAAATTAGTAACATTTATTGCAGAAAAAACTCTGGCACCTAAAGGGTTAAAATGCATATTTTATTAGCAAGAAATATACCAATTTTCAACATCAGTAACATTTAATGCAGAAAAAAAATCAACAATGTTCCTCCCAGCCAGTAGGGGCGCTGTCTCAAAAAGACCTGGGTCCTGAGAACGTGGTCCTGAGAACGTGGTCCTGTGAGCGCTGTTGGGTCTCCAGTTCTGCAGGTATGTATTACTGTCGCCACGTGACAACCCGTGATACACAGCCTGCCGCTTGTCAAAAAGCGTGTTACGCCTGACGAAGCGCGACAATATCGGGCACGTATCAAATATTCCGCGCGGACAAATCAGACCCTCACGAGCGCTTTTTCCTCCTCCACGAGCAGAAAAAGTCCTCGCGAGAGAGACTGACTACTTCCGCGTGCGTGAGTGATGCCCGCGAGCGAGCAGAATCTTCAAAGGTGCTTCTGACTGAGCGCGCGCTCAGTGCGTGCACGATTTGTGCGTAGAGCTTGAGACCAGATTTAAAGACTTGCGTAGCAACGCGCGCTCCAGACGTGGAAGCCAGGAATTCTGGTGTGCGCGTTTGCATTGACCTTTCAGTGAGCGCGCTGCTCTCAGCTCAGGAATGAAGAAGGTTCTGTAAATACAGACGTTTGAAACTGAATAAAAATAGTTTTCTCTTGTCTAGTGTTTGTCAGGTATTTCCTCTTAGACACCCCCCCCCCTTTTCAGCTGCAAACATCATTAGTATCAGTTAATTTGCTCAAGTTAAACGTATCTCCTCAAAATATCATACTTTTATCATCATTAAAGAATAATAATAATAATAAAACTAAATAATCAGTTTTATTAATTGTTATCTTTCTTTTTTTTTTTTTTTTTTTTAGAATACTCCCAAAACTTCCAGACAAAGTAAAAACAATCTTTCCTTGTTTCCATCCACAGTAGTGATGGAATTCTGTCTTTTCTCAGAGATTCAGTTCTTTCGCATTGGTTCACTGTAAATTGAGTTTTAGGTTGTTTTTGCTATATTTAATTTATTATCAACACTATGTAGGATTATGTACAATATCCATCACTAATGTAAACATGTTTTTATTCGCATTCCCCCAGGGGGGCGCGCCCCACCATTTGAGAAACACTGCTGTAGTCAGTCAATATGTGGTTTCTGCAGTCATCTGTGTCTGCTGTATGGTCATTATTATTTTAATTATTAATGATTAATTTTCATTTTTTTAAATTAATTTCATTCATTCATTATTTTGTGTTAAAAATAAAGATATTTGAGAACATTGGAATGTTTTATCAACGATTTTCTTGTGGAAATCCTGATGCGGACCGGCCTCACCCAGATTCTGCCTCCAGCGGCCCTCGGCTGAATTGAGTTTGAGACCCCTGACCTAGACTGTCACCTTCTTTATCTGTTTTAACTTCAAATTGCTACTCCTTTGTATTATTTTTGTAAATGCTACTACTTTTAACTTTATACTTTACTACTTTTTACTTTTGACATATATTATCCTCTACCTGCTCTACATACTATTGTATGTACAAAACTGGCGAGTTTCACTGGATTCTCATCCCAAGCATTTCATTGTTGTATTGACCTGCGTTGATGCTGCATATGACAAATAAAGCTTCATTTCATTTTTTTTATTTCATTTCAGATAACATGGTATGGGATTACATTCCATAGAGATGTTGGACATTTCTTGAAATGTCGGATCCAATTCAGTTTGAAAGAGTTAGTAAGTAAAAAAAAAAGGAGAGACAGTTAAAACCACCCAGTTCATATGTATTCATTAGGGTAACTAAACTTTAATGCATCCTGTTCTCTAAACGCTTGACGGTTTGTGTTTAAGCCAATCAGAGACTTTGTCTGTTTTTCTTTTCTTTTTTTTTATTGAACATTTTAACAGACAGAATAATAGATGAATCAATAGAATAAAAAAAAGACAACAGTATAAAACAAAAACAATGATTAAGCCAGGAGGTTGGGGGCTACAATCTATGGTGAAATATCAAACATATCACACATAGAAAATGTCTTTACAGCTTTTTGGTTATTTGAATGAACGATACCATTCATATAGAATTTGAATTCACTCATGAAAGCAACAAAACACGGTTCTCTACCTGAATATTTACATTTGTGGATATGAGATTTTGATGAAATAAGAATCAGATTTATTATAAAGATATGACCTGTAGAATAAACAAATAACACGTCTTTCCAAAGTAGGTTCAAGCAAACGTCCACTTTTTATGTATCCAATCCCAAATGTTTTGCCAAAATATTTAAACACATGGACAGATCCAAAGCAAATGCACAATAGTTTGGTCAGAATTAGTACAAAAAACTACCAAGAATATCAATGTTCAATTTAAATCTCTATTGCATACAAGCCTTAGACAGGTAAACTCTATGTACGATTTTAAATGAGTTTTTCGATTTCATTAGTGACCAAAATTGACTGGGTATCAGCCAAACCTCCTTCCATGGTGTGTCAGCCACAAACCTATTCCAATAAGATACACTAGATGACATTGTTGCCATATTATCTTGGAACAATGTTCTTATGGATCTGTTATTTTTCCTTGGGTGACAGGACAGACAGATTTTTCCCACATAGGAGTTCATTTGGAGACATTAGAGAAATATTTGGAATTCTTTCATGGTGTTGAAAGAGCATGCAGACCCCTGAGGAATCGCTCCAAATATTTGGCGTTAGAAAAGGGAAGGTTCATTTTATAAGTAGAAATTCTTCATATGTCAAAAGAAGACCATGATAGTTAAATAACTGATCCACAAAATAATATTGTTACCATACCAAGAATAAAAAAAAAGAAATTTATGTTAATATAATATGTCCTTATTATTATTCCAAATAGTATATTTATGTGGTGAAAAGTTGTTTTTAAATAAGTGACCATGACAAAAAGCTGGTGATAAATGCTTTGATTTACTCATCAAAACTGATGCCACAAATTTGAGATAACATATGAAGATAATTATATGTCTAAAAATTGTTTCAGCCAATTCATTTTGAATGTGTTATTTAGAGTGAAAATCCAGAAAATTGAGACACCTTACACAGGAGTTCATAAGTACATTTTCAGTGAAATCAAAGAAGTCTGTAAATCATATCAAATACAGGCAATTTTGTCCGCTAAAATCAGTTTTATATAAATCCTCAAACCAAACTGCAGTGTGATGAAATGAAATAAGAGCACCTTCACAATGTCTCTAGGTCGAATACCTAATAGTGCAACTCTCTAAACACAATCGATGCCCTCTGCTTATGTATGTAAGCAAAGCCAGATGCTTCTGATAAAATAATCAAAAGCAACAGTTCAAAACAACAAATCGTGCTGCCAGGGAAGAATTTAATCTATCAACCAGAACGATGCTCTGCTAAACTAATATGAACAGATACAAGCAGATCCAAAGATTTTTACTGTATCCAGACAAGGAAAGTTCTGCTGTTCAAAGAACACAAGAAAGATGGCTAACACAATTAAGCACTTCAAAAGAATTAAAATCAGATGCAACAGGTTAACATTTCAAAAGCATAAAATCCAAGAGGTAAAATAAAACTCATCATTGTTAATCCAATCTAATCAAATCCAGAGAACCGATCTCATTAGAAAGTGGCTAAATCTTAAAAGAAACATCTTAATATGCTAAACCTACAAATAGAACCTACACCATCCAAAATACTAAAATCCCAGCAAAATACCGACCTTGATGTAATCAGTCTAATGAACTCCAAAGTAAAGATCTACTTCCATATTCTCCAAAACGTTAAAAAACATTAGAATGAAAAACGCATACCCAAGAAAAATGAGATCCAAATAAAAGCTCTAGATTCATAGAAATGGAATCATTAACAGTCTCAAAACTTTTCTAAAAACCTAGAATAGTTAATAGCTTTCATCATTCCAAGCTATATGTATGTGGAATACTCATGTCTGCCAGCTCAAATTAAAAATGTTCAGTCCGCTAATGCTTGTAATTGATTAACTTGTTAAAGTGAGATAGATTGAGAACATTTCACATACATTCCATATACTCTAACTAACAAATATTTACGCCAATAATGAACCATAATGATACAGCAATATTACGTTTGCAAAAATGATGTAACTTTTAGTTGAATTAATATATCAGATTTCACACTCCTGAGTAAAAGTTATTGGAACTATTTCCATTTGTGCCATACTAAACATAAAACACGAAAAGAAAAAAAAACGCTAAAAAGCAAAACTATGATCAAGGAGATTAAAAATGCCTGGTATTGTAAGCTCTTACCTGACTGAAGCGTGACACATGTTATGAACTGGCGCAGCGACTCTGGCATCTATCAAAAGTACCTGCCTGTTTGTCAGAGGATCTCACTTCGCGGATTCTTCGAGTATGCTTCTAGCCTCCAAAATGTCTCATCAATTCAAGGCTCACTTCTACTCTACTAAAAATGCTATTTGTTACATGATCCATACCCATACCGTAATAAAGCCATGACTAGTTAAAGATGGATACAGATTAAGGAGAACAAATGGGCCAATAACTTATTTATTTTTAATATGGTTACAGGTTGGTGTCCCACATCTTGTGTCTTAAAGCCTAGAAAGGTGTTGTTGTACAAAGCTGGGGTGTTCTGCACTATCTGTATACTCCGGAAGTGAAAAGACGGTAAAGTTGATCATCTTACCCACAGATCATGAAAACCATGTGGACAACCGCTTAACTCGTTCGACGCGCGCAACCCATATAATGAAGAAAGGCTCATGGACAAATGTTGAAGTTCTGCCGACTAAAAACACAAAAAGAAAAAAAACAAAAAGAAGTGCTATGATCAAGTAAAAATCAAATGTCATATAGCGGCCATTCTTAAAACATCCACGAACCAAAATTCATTTCAACTTATACAAATACTGCGCTACCCACCACTCTTACCATGTCTGAAAGGTGACAGTAGGTTTTTTCTATGTTCCAGATGTCTTTCCCATAGCACCACTGGTTCTTAAAATCACACTGATAAGCTCTTTTATGCGCAATGATCCAAACTATCAATGACATAGTGCAATCATTTAATTTCTCGCTATTATACTCCCTAGAAATCTCACCTGAGAAAAAAGCAAAAATAAAAAAACTCCATGATAAGGTGACATAGGTAGCCAGGTTTATGTTTGCCCATTTCTACAGAAGCCACGTAAATAAAATTCTTGGAATTCCCAGACGACTTGTGGGGTCCAGAGCGAAGAGTATTTGTATGAAAGCTAGGTTGGTGCTTATTTAAAAAATAGCAAAACTGGTTCACTACACATTGCTGGAATTATTTCTGCACTTTCTTCATTATCTGAATCAGTTTGAAAAATGCTTTAATGCTTTAAAAAACAGGGATACAATGGTCCCGATCAAGTCAACTCATCGCGTTTCTTTGTTCATCATGAATATGGATAGATTATATTGACCATAAACTCCCGTTCATCCATAACTTAGTTCACAGCAAATCTGAAAAGTTTTTATACATCGTTGAATAATACAAACTATGGAGTGAGTCAATCAACTTCAAGTGTTACACTTTAACTTATAAACATAAACCATTAGATCATAGATTTGATAGTTTACACTTTACATGATTAGTTTATCTTAGTGCATGTGATAACGTAGAATCTAATGGCTTGAGAAATATTTATTGGTGGGTGCTGATCATGATTTACATCTGCTAAGGCAGATCGATGACGATGTTTCTCATGTTAAATGTGTTGTCCTTTCCTTTGTAACATCAGATGGTCCAAATGGCCATTTTCTCAAAAGTCCTCTTGCCCTGGAAAAAATGAACATGCAGCTTTTTTTAGAAAGACTGAGAAGATGTGTGGTAATATCAACAAGCTGGAACACACATTCAACCATTGTGTTACTATATGATACAATGTCTAAACACCTCAACAAATAGCTCAAGTTTGCATGCCATTTACACTAAACTTATAGATGATTTGAAATCAGCTGTTGGAAGACAGAGAAAGGAAATATTTGATTGATGATAACAACAAAAGATTACTAGTCTGAGCCCATCTTAAACCAGTTGAATGCTCCAAATTCTTCACCTACGCCTACATTTTGCCCTCCAAACAGAGAGATGTGGAAAAATAGCATCTTTAAATTTGGACAGCACTCACCCTCAATTATGTCATCACTATTTGCCAATTATCGGTTTTATTGATGTTTAACTTCTTTTGTTTCGATCCACTATAATCAAGTCAATCCAATTTTGAATTTGCACCGTTTACTCATTTAGACATGTGTGAAGAATAAATGAATAATCTACATGTTTTGGAATATTCATATTCATTTGATGCAGTTCACATACTGTAAAATGTACTCATAAAATAATAAAGCATGAGATTTTTAACACCATACTGTGTTACATGCTTTCTCAAACAGAGAAGCTCACAACAAAAATGTGCAGATCATTAACATGGAGCGCTTCAGTTTGGCCACTAGGGGGCGATTGCGCTATAACATTACATTTTAATCCAGAAGAAGACGAAATTATGAGGGAAAAAACTGTATTTAGACCACAAAGGTAACTTTCAAATGTATTAATTTAAAAACTTGAAAAATACATGCTTACTGGTATATAAAGCTACCAAGTAGTCAGGAATGTATGTTTAGGTCGACCAAACATTAGCATTAGCCGCCCTATGAGCCATTTTAAGTTAGCATCAAGCTAGCTGACTTTGTTTCCCATAGCTAAAAGCTAAAGTTAAACTTAGATAACTGTCTTTTCTGTTTTTCTACACTAAATGTGGTTGTTATCTATATTTATTAACAATCGATAGCCCAAATTGACGATGTAAGCAAGTAAAACTTCCACTTAGCTAGCATGCTATACCTTAGCTAATTTCTCAATTCACGAAAACTGCAAAAATCCACATTACCTCTTGTCCTTCTGTAGTTGTTGGATCCATACTTTTAAAAAAGCCAAGTCGTCTTCATCCATGGCGCAGGAAATGTTGGTTGGACTTTGTAAAGGAACAAACTTTCCAACGATGCAACTGGTTAGCTAGTAGTAGCTTATTAAACTACAACTAAAATGGCGGTTTGACCAGAAGCGGAAGTTGTCATAACGTCAAACCGGAAGTGTCAGGGATTGTGGTGGAGGACCCAAATGCAGGAGACCAGACTTGGTTGGAGAAACAAACGTTTACCAAACTAACTTAAACATGACAAAAACCCAGAGCACAAACCAGTGAGGTGACAGAACGTAGATGAGCAGATGACCTGACAATGAGAAACTGAAAACCAGACACTTAAATACACTGAGGGCAATTAACTAAATGAAGACAGCTGTGGATGGTTAACCTGAATGTGGTGAGACTGACAGGGAAAACAGAACATGACAAAACTTAAGCACGGAATCATGACAGTACCCCTCCCCAAAAGGGCAGATCCCAGATGCCCCAACACTTGTGAGGAGGGGACCTAGAACAAAAACACAAGTCCAGAAAACTGAGATCCTGCAGCCAAACGGACATGAGGGGTAATGAAACCCCTCCAGGAACAGAAGAGGAGCGGTCCTGGTGACTCTCCCCAGGGACAGGAGACATGAAGGGGAGCAGTCCCAGCAACCCTCCTCCAGAACCAGAAACAGCCAAGGGGGACGAGCGGCGACCATCCTCGGGAACAGGAAGGAGCGGTCCCGGTGACCCTCCTTAGGAACAGGCACATGAAGAGGAGCGGCCCCAGCGACCCTCCACAGGAACAGAATGGATGGCCCCAACAGTCCCCCCTCAGGAACGGAACGGGTGGATGATGACAGATGGCTACAGGAAACCCCATCTGGCATGGTTGTGTGGCATGGCGTGGACAAGGTTCTCCTGCTGGGCCCAAGGTGGTCAGGTCATACTGTCGATCCCAAATCGTCCTTGGTCGCACATATCTTTAGACTTTGTAACCGGTTTGCCCCCGTCTTCTGGAAAGACGGTGATCCTGACCATTGTGGACCGCATCTCAAAGGCGGCCCATTTTGTGGCATTAACCAAACTGCCCTCCGCTGCAGAGACCGCCAGGCTGGTCCTCACCCATGTGTTCAGGCTACATGGCGTTCCCGTGGACATGGTCTCTGATCGGGGGCCTCAGTTTGTCTCCAAGGTTTGGAAGGCCTTCTGTGCCGCCTTTGGGGCCACAGCCAGCCTCTCCTCGGGCTTTCACCCCCAAACCAACGGCCAGGCGGAGCGTACTAACCAAGCCCTGGAGGCCGCCCTCCGGTGTGTTTGCTCCCGCAGCCAGTCCTCCTGGAGTACCCTGCTACCCTGGGTTGAGTACGCCCACAATTCTTTGACTTCTTCGGCTTCCGGTTTGTCTCCGTTCGAGTGCTCTCTGGGCTACCAACCACCACTGTTCCCAGAGCAGGAGAAAGAGACAGCGGTACCTTCAGTCCAACACCATTACCGCCGCTGCAGACGCATATGGAGGGAGGCTCGGGCTGCCCTGCTCCGCTCGTCTACCACTAACAAGAGGCTGGCAGATTGTCATCGCACCAAAGCTCCCGTTTACACTCCAGGTCAGTTAGTCATGCTGTCCACAGCCAACATCAATCTCAACACCGAATCGAAAAAGTTGTCCCCGAGGTTCATCGGGCCGTTCAAGGTGGTTTGAGTAATCAACCCTGTTGCGGTCAAGCTCTGTCTCCCCAGGTCCCTACGCGTACACCCTGTATTCCATGTCTCTCAGATTAAGCCCCATGTCACCAGTCCTCTACAACCGGCACCTGCTCCTCCTCCTCCCCCTCGCATTATCGATGGTCAACCTGCTTACACCGTTCGTCGCCTGTTGGACGCCAGGCGGCGGGGCAGAGGCCTTCAGTACCTCGTGGAGTGGGAGGGATACGGGCCGGAAGATAGATCATGGGTCCCGGCCCTCCAGGATCTTGGACCCACCCTCATACGAGAGTTCCCGCCGCCATCCGGACAGGCTGGCGGTGCGCCCAGAGGCGCCCCTTGAGGGGGGGGTACTGTGGGGTTTGGGGCTGGATGTGGGTTTCTGTTCACTTGTTTGCTTTCCACCCCCTGTCTTACAGTTGTTGTTCCTTTCTCTTTCCACCTGGTCTTTCTGCCATCTTATTGGACGCACCTGTGTTTGATTGTTTTGTTTCTGTTATAAGTTGCCTGTCTTCCTCTACTCCAGGGGTCTCAAACTCAATTCAGCCGGGGGCCGCTGCAGGCGGAGTCTGGGTGAGGCCGGGCCGCATCAGGATTTCCACAAGAAAATCGCTGATAAAACATTCCAATGTTCTCAAATATCTTTATTTTTAACACGAAATGATGAATGAATTAAATTAATTAATTTTAAAAATGAATTAGATAATCAATCATTAATAATTAAAATAATAACAATGACCATACAGCAGACACAGACGACTGCAGAAACCACATTTTGACTGAATGACTACACTAGTGTTTCTCAAATGGTGGGGCGCGCCCCCCTGGAGGGAATGCGAATAAAAACATGTTTACATTAGTTATGAATATTGTGCATAATCCTACATAGTAGTTGATAATAAATTCAATATAGCAAAATAAACCTAAAACTCAATTTACAATGAACCAATGTAAAAGAACTGAATCTCTGAGAAAAGACAGAATTCCATCACTACTGTGGAGAGAAACAAGGAAAGATTGTTTTTACTTTGTCTGGAAGTTTTGGAAGTATTCTAAAAAAAGAAAGAGAACAATTAATAAAACCGATTATTTAGAAGTTTTTTATTATTATAATTCTTTAATGATAATAAAAGTACAATATTTTGAGGAAATATACCTTTAACTTGAGCAAATTAACTGATACTATTGATGTTTTCAGCTGAAGGGGGGGGTGTCAAAGAGAAAATACCTGACAAACACTAGACAAGAGAAAACTATTTTTATTCAGTTTCAAACGTCTGTATTTACAGAACCTCCTTCATTTCTGAGCTGAGAGCAGCGCTGACTGAAAGCTCAATAAAAACACTGCACACCAGAATTCCTGGCCTCCGCGTCGGGAGCGCGCGTCTGGAGCGCGCGTTGCAACGCAAGTTTTTAAATCTGGTCTCAAGCTCTACACCAGGCACGTGCAGAGGGGGGGGCGCTGGGTGCTCGGGCACCTGCCCCTTTGCCCCTTGATGCTCAAAGTGCCCTTTTGTCAACGTGCCTTTTTTTTTTTTTCCTTTACGTCTGACACGAGTCCTATTTTGTCGAAATATTTTGAATTAACGTAACATCGATAGCAGTTCTGCTGCGATGACGCGAACCGAGATCAGTCCGCCTCCGCGAAATACATGTTTTACTTTTCATAGCGTCATGGTGACCAAAAGAAGTGGGGTAGTGATCAGTCTCTCCCTCATTCTCACTCAGGGTGCAGGGAGAAGTGAAACACAATAAGCCAAAATAACAAATGGAAACAGTGTTAAACGGTCAGACAACAAAACACATAAATAAAACTCAAACTTAAACCCAATTCTAACCAGACAGGCAAAAGAAATGGTTACCCACAATTCCTTGCGCTGGCAGATCTGACAGCATGCCTGCAACCATCACTATACCCGGTTTTTAGGTTTCGTTTTGATCACGTGGTCAGACAACCTCTGGCGCATTTAAAAATGCTGGTTATGGTTAGGATTACGTCCACCAGGGGATGTTTTAAATGTGGAAAAGACATTTAAACACATTCAGGACCGTGCAGGATCGTACATATTATATGCACGCAAAAACCGTGTTTCTCGTAAATTATGCACGGTATCCAAAGTCCTGGAATAAGTACGCATTTCACTGAGGGGGGGCTGAGGGGTCTCTACCAAATTAAATGGACGTACGGGGGACAAAAGCGGGGGGTGTCTACATTATGAAACTTTAAAAAAAATCAATTGTTCAAAAAAAAAAATTTTTTTTTAAAATGAGAGAAAAATATGATAAATATATAAGCCTATTAATTAGTGCCAAATTTTCCTGTTAACCTGAAGCTCCCTCTGCCTGAGGGCACTTGTCATGGATGACGTGGATACTGAGATCAGGTTTATTTATTTTAAAGATCTGAATAAAAACATCCGTGCACATCTCAGTTTCTGGGTTTACATCTCACAGACAGTGCAACCCGGTCTCAGTGAAATGCGTCCCTATTCCACGGCTTTGCACCCTCGGAATACCGTGCATAGTATACGCCAAACACGGTTTTTGCGTGCATATGATACGCAGTTGCAGCCCATTCAAAACAACAGGAGCGGCTTTTAGGTTTCGTTTTGATCACGTGGTCGGATGTTTAGGTTTCTCCGGATCAGGTGACTGATCACGTGACTTTTGAGTTTCTGTCCGGCACCGTAGATCCACTCTTTTTCTGGTGGAAAATCCCTCAGAATAAAATATTTTGTGGACTAATCTTTATTTTGGTAATATTTCTAGCGAGAAATGTACCCGTTCCTATCACAACATGCATTTATTTTGGACATACAGTTCGTAGTTTGTCTGTTTTGTTTGACTTTTCGGGCTCAAAAATCGTAAAACAGCAACGTCTGGGGTGCACCGAACAATCACGGAACCGGGCGATCAGCAGGATTTGGGACCCGACCCGCATCGGTGCCGGGTCAAGGTTAAGGTTAGTGTAGGTTCGGAGAAACCGCCCGGAACCGTTTTAATCGGGCCCGAATGACTTCTGTAAAGCTAGAACGTGTTCAATCTTACCAGTACTTCCGGTCCAGGAGACGGTCAAACGTGATCCCGAAACGAAGATTATCAAAATAAAATAATTATCCTTTAATTTCTGCCTCATAAACAAACACAAATGCCGGTTATTTTAAGTGACAATAACGAGGGAGGCTTTCAGACAAAATAAAGAAAGAAAAACACAATTGGGTTATTTTTTTACTGTTCTTTTTATTTTATTATTATCATCATAATTATTATTATTAGTGGTAGTAGTAGCAGTATTAATCTATTATTATTAATAAAAAGTAATATTAATTGTTTATTATTAAAACCGATACTAAATAATAAATAGTGTTGTTTTATTATTATATCAATAATAAATAAATGATAATAATTATTGATCCATAAGATCAACAGACTCCAAGTTTTTATGATTCTTGAAAGCTGAAGGGGTCAAAAGAGAATCTCACTATTCAGGGAACATTTTTTATTATTATTATTTCTTAAAATGTTATTGATACAGGTTTGTGTCTGTTGTATACTTGGTTTAATAAAATATCAGAGGATGGCGCTGTATCATCCATAGGATGAAACATAAATGTAACGTAGCGCTGTCTGATTTCTTCCCTAGCAGAAAAATAAGTGATCTCAAAACACAGATTCTAAACCATCAGAATAATGTTCCTGTGATTTCTGCCTCATAAACTAGTCACGTTTATTCACAGGGCAAGCTTCTCAGTGGCAAGAACAAAATATGGAGTACATCATCTGGGTTTTGGGAGGGAATTTAACATATTTTAGGGTGTATAAACACTTGGGCTGTGTTTTGATCACTGTTCAAGTGACAATTAGACAGTTATTTTAAACATTATTTACTTCTTTTTGTTCAAGACGTAGTCTTTTTAACGTACATTCTTTCAGGTGTCTCAACTACATAATGGCAATGGAACGCTTATTTATGTTATGGCGTACCAAAAATGCTAGGTCTATTAACTATTTTAAGAATGTGTTCTAAAAATTCAAATAAGACAGGCCTAGTTACATAAGTAATTCATGTTTGAAACCAACAAGAACTAGTGGCACTGTCAAAAAACAACATTTATTTATCAAATTTTTCAAGTATTATTAAAGTATTAATACCAAGTTTTGCTTTTTGGTTTTCTGTTTTTAGACTAAATCTAATAGTTTTGAAATGTAAAATGAACACTATTGAAAGTTAACCAGCTCTGAAAATCATAACAGAAAAATTTAGATTTCTACCATTTTTAAAAACAATGAATAAAACAGTTGCTAAACTGTTTATTTTTCGTTGCTGCAAGAAGTGTCCGTATTTTTGTCAATATTTAAAATATTATGAAGGTTATGATTAGATGGATAAATAACATTCAAGATTTTGAAGTGATTTTCTTTTGCTTTTGGTTCAATTAAATAAACAATAAATTTCCGACACAGGTCTCAGTAGATCTTATGATTCTCTTCAGTCAGTCCCTGTCTGCTTGCAGATCCACCATGAATGTGGTCAGGACAGAATGGATTAAGGCAGTGTAGAAGATGGTCAGCAGCTCCTGACACAAGTTTTTTCAGTCACTTCTTAAGCTATCACGGGAAGTCCAACCTCTGCTGGGCCTTTCTCCAGAGTGACTCAACCTGGGAGGTTCACTTAAGGTCCCTCAAAAAAGTGGACCCTAAGAACGCGTATGGGTCTATAAAGGGGACTGTTCTGTTCAGAATTGTGTGAAGAGGATGGGGGGGTTGTGTTCCTTCTCCCTGAGGTCCACTGTCATCTCTACAGTTTTAAGTATGTTCAGCTCCGGGTGGCTTTGGCTGCACCAAAGGACAAGACGCTCCGTTTCCCGTTCTAACAAGTGGAGGAAAGCACAGTGACGTTTTGATGGAGGAGCTCTGGGATGATGGTATTAAATGCAGAGCTGAAGGCCACAAACAGGATCATGCATAGTTCTCTGCAGAGTCAAGGTGGTGTCAGATGTAGTGGAGATCTGTGTTGACTTTATCATCTGCGTCATTTAATCACGTGAGAGAGGACTTCTTAGGAACTGGATGATGGTGGATCTGTTGAAGAGACGGGTGAAACTTTGAGGCAGCTGGTCAGAGCAAACTTCCAGACAGGATGGAGACACTCCATCAGGTCCTGGAACCTCCTGACCTTCTGCTTCTGAAACTGTTGATGCACATCAGATCCTCAGTCCAGGTTAGATGTCCAGTCTGAAGGAAGTTGAGACAAGTCAATCCTTTTGATTAAGATTGATGGGGGAGGGAATGCTATGTTCCTTTAGAACCTGAATAGAAGTCGTTATGGTGGCAGCTCTCTGCAGGGTGGGGTTGGGGAATCTCTTTTCATGAGGGTCTGCAGAACTTTAGAAACTGCAGTTGTTGGCAGAAAACTGCCCTGTTATCTTTGCAGTGTTGGTCATTTTAGCTCCCTTGATCTTCTTTTTCATCTTGACCTATTTCTAAAGGTCACGACCCCCACTCCTTTAGGCTTCCTTGTCCTTGTGTGTTTGCCGCAGCTGTAAACCATTGTTTGATGTTGTTGAATTTGCAGAAGGTTTTGGTCTGCAGGCATGTCCTCACAAAAACTGATCTAGGTGTTCCAATCTTTGCATTTTTCCTCTTGGACTCATCCGTTCATAACAGTCTTCACTTTGGGTTCAGCTGATTTCAGCTTTCTTCTTTCGGTTGGGATGACATGAGGCAGTGGTTTGAAAGTCTCAAAGCAGCACAGGGAACAGAGTGATACATCGTGTAGTAGAGTGTTCAAGGTGGGACAGGTCACCTGCTGTTTGTAATAAACTTAATTACATTTGAAAAATATATGAAAAAACAAAACAGTACTGACCCTAAAAAGACTGGATAACCCTCGATGGGGCTTTAAGCTCATGGATCCTGTAAAACCTGGTGATGGGTCGCTCTCATTAGAATTGATACATACATCACTGTTGAAGTGCGGGACCTCTGTAAAATTCAAAATTCATCTATACATTTAAAAAATGTGAAATAGCTTTGGTATGAACTCAAAATTTGGAAGGTTAGACTATATTTCTTCGCAGAAGTCATGATAAATCCCAGAATGTACTGCACATTTTAGGAGGAGACGGTTGAAATTTTACTCTGTTAGCAGCAAAGTCGACAAAGTTAAGCTCCAATTAATGTCTATTCATGTAGATTGCTTAAATGTTGTCTATGTTTCAGGGAGGACTGATCAAACGTCCCTTGTGTGATCATTGTTGTTTAGGAACAATCCTCTGAACTTCTTAAAATGTACAAACTAGGAGTTGTTCCTACACATAGTCTACAGTCCTTGTCACCAACAGATTACATTAAACACAAGCATACAAGAATCCTGAAGTTCTAAATAATTAAGTTTCCGAAAAACGAGTTTGTCAATTTTTACAGCACTGTTAACTTTACCAATTTAAAATCTAAAAAACATCTGTTCATTTATCAATTTATTAGCAATATCAGAGCTCATATTCATTTATATCATTATTTTATTAATAAATAATTTGTTTAAGCCTCCCATCTCTTTGACCTGTGGTCTGATAAGAAGTTAAAAGTAACTATTTACAATAAATTAGGGATATTATTTACATACATTAGGTACAATGTACAAATCAAAACAATTACATAGTCAGCCCCAAAACGACCTGTTTATCTCACACCAAAAATTGCTTCCCAACCCAATCTCTTGTGAAAATTGACAGTAATTCTCCAAATATCCTAAAGCTTTTTTGAATGGCGTAGACCAGGGGTGTCAAACTCAGTCGCACAGGGGGCCAAAATCCAAAAACCGCCTTAGTTTTTTGAGCGCCAAACAGGAACATTTATTGAACACACTCAAAATACATTATCAAAACTTTAAAACTGTAACTTTTAATACAATTATGAATTAAATATTAATGGCATCACCTGCAAAAATGTTGGTGTGAATCCTGTAAGCTGAATTTGACTGCAGAAGATGAGTGTTGATGGATGAATTTTATATAGAATAAAAAATTGTCTGAATAATGAGATTCTCTCTTGACCCTTCAACTTTCAAGAAATCATTGAAACTTGGAGTCTGTTGATCTTGTGGATCAACAATGTTTGTTATTTTATGTATCAATTGATTTTATTGTATGTCATATAGATTTTTATATTATAACAATAATATAATAATAATCAATAATACAACAATACTAATAATGTATTACTTCTTCTAATACTTTATTAATAATAATATTAAAAATAAAATATTAAAATAATAATAAAAAGAACAGTAAAAAAAATAACACAATTGTGTTTTATCTTTCTTCATTTTGTCTGAAAGCCGTTATTGTCACTTAAATAACCGACATTTGTGTTTGTTTATGAGGCAGAAATTAAAGAAACATTATTTTATTTTGATAATCTCCGTTTCGGGATCACGTTTGACCGTCTCCTGGACCGGAAGTGGTCAGGCTGTGATCACGTTCTAGCTTTACAGAAGTCATTCGGGCCCGATTAAAAAGGTTCTGGGCGGGTTCTCCGAACCTACACTAACCCTAACCTTGACCCGGCACCGATGCGGGTCGGGTCCCAAATCCTGCTGATCGCCCGGTTCCGTGATTGTTCGGTGCACCCCAGACGTTGCTGTTTTACGATTTTTGAGCCCGAAAAGTCAAACAAAACAGACAAACTACGAACTGTATGTCCAAAATAAATGCATGTCGTGATAGTAACGGGTACATTTCTCGCTAGAAATATTACCAAAATAAAGATTAGTCCACAAAATATTTTATTCTGAGGGATTTTCCACCAGAAAAAGAGTGGATCTACGGTGCCGGACAGAAACTCAAAAGTCACGTGATCAGTCACCTGATCCGGAGAAACCTAAACATCCGACCACGTGATCAAAACGAAACCTAAAAGCCGCTCCTGTTGTTTTGAATGGGCTGCAACTGCGTATCATATGCACGCAAAAACCGTGTTTGGCGTATACTATGCACGGTATTCCGAGGGTGCAAAGCCGTGGAATAGGGACGCATTTCACTGAGACTGGGTTGGACAGTGAGGTACAGCAGCTGATATTAAAAAAAAAGTCAAAGGAACAGTGGGCACAGCAGTGCGTCACTTGTACATGTACTACAGATAATAGCAATTATTTGAAATATTTAAATGTTCCTATAGTTTCAATACTACAATTGATACCAAAAATAATGAAAATTAAAATTTATTTTATTTGAGATTTATCACTTCAAAAATCGCCAAAAGTCCAGCTACAAAAGAAAGAAAAAAAAGGTCAAAATAAAAACGTAGTTTTAAGTTTTATTTTCTTGTCTTTTCTTGTTTTTTTCTGGTTAGTCATTACTTTAACCTTAACATTTTCAATTTTTTAACCAGTTAACTGGAGATTTTAACTGTTAAAGTGGATTAGTTGTGAGCCTGTGTGCATTAAGTTTATTATTTTGTTTCATCATGTTGGGTTCTATGTTTAGGCAATAGTATATTCATAAATCTGTTGGTAGTTTTTAAGATTAATATTAACTATAAACAACTACTCGAGGGTGACAAAACATAATGTAACCAGTCTAAAAATGTGCCAATCATCAGCGTCTGGGGAGGCTCTCGCCCGGGGAGTCATTCAGTGTAGAACCGCCCCTGTTGACTATACATTGTATTTGTTAATACAACTACCTGCAACAAGCATTATTCTCTAGCCTTCACTTCAAAATGTCCATAGGTTTTTTCTTGTAGCCTACTTAATGCACATGGACTAAAGCCGATAATTGTTTTTTTTTCCCCCATGGGTACCTTTATTAATCCTTGCTTGTCTTGTGTTGTCTAATTGTACTGTCTGTCTTAACTGTTTTTGCTGCTGTAATGAGTGAATTTTGTTAATGTGGGATAAAGTTTATATTATATTGTCTTGATGTATGATAGTATGTCGTGATTCCGTGTTGCATTCTTCATGAATATGGGTTACGACAGTTCAGTTATATTGTAAGGTATGTTGTACGGTGCTTCAAATTTTTGTTCCATGTGCCCTTTTTTTAACTTTGAGCACCTGCCCCTCCAAATGTCTCTGCACGGCCCTGCTCTACACACAAATCGGGCACGCACTGAGCGCGCGCTGAGTCTTCAACCCGGTTCCATATTTCACGCACAGTCGCAGCAGCGCTAATGAACGGTAAAAACACCAGCTACTGCGTGCGTGACCGTGCTGCTCCGGTGATTCTGCTCGCTCGCGGGCATCACTCACGCACGCGGAAGTAGTCAGTCTCTTTCGCAAGGACTTTTTCTTTTCGTGGAGGAGGAAAAAGCGCACGCGACGGTCTGATTTATGGGGGTTCTGACAATATTTGGAATATTTGATGCGTGCGCGGATTGTCGCGCGGCGTCAGAAACACGCTTTTTGATAAGCGGCAGGCTGTGTCACGTGGCGAAAGAGGAGCGGGGCCCGCGAATCCAGTTCAGTGAGAAAGCACTTCCAGCAGCTTCATGGCTCCTCCTCCGCACAGCCGATTGGAGGAATGAATTAAAGAGTGAGGAGGTTCGGACAGCGCGCCGATGTCCCGCCCTCCAGAACCATATACCTTACCGTGATTGGTTCGTTCAGCTCAGCACACAACAACTGTCATTCATATCAGCCTTGCGGGCCGCACTAACAGTGATCTTTCATATGAAGACGGGGGCCGCAAATTATCATCCCGCGGGCCGCAGATTGCCCGCGGGCCGCGAGTTTGAGACCCCTGCTCTACTCGTTGCCAGATGGTTTTGTATGCTTACTGAGTACTACGAGCTTTCCGGCCTTTCGAGCCAAAGAAAAGAAAAACAATAAAAAGACTTCCTCGTTTGAACACCCTGCGTCTGCGCCTGTGTCCTCATCCCGACCCTGACAGGAAGTTGTCATCGTCTTTTTTTTTTTTTTTTTTTGCACGACAGAACGTGGTTTAAACTGTTAAAAAAGAAGAAAAAAAAAAACAAGAAAAGAAAAACCAAACAGTGTTTACAGCCATCAAATCAGGTGTCAACTTAAATAACATTGTTCTTATACTTTCATATATATATTTATATATATGCAGTACATTTTTATTTTAAACCATTTGATAAGATTATTAATGTATCATATATTTTCTTTTGAGAGTCAATGTACCTATTAGATGTTTTTCAGTGTATGTTATTTTTAGATTTAGGTCTACTTTTATTTTAAAATATATTTTTTAATTAGGGCATTGCTTGACAATCTCAGTGTTCTGTTGAGATTTTCATTGCTGCTGATGTCATTTTTAGTTTACAAAAATCACATTTTTCCCCCTAAGGCATTGCTATTTAAGCTAAGTGTCATGGATAAGCAATGTAATGCTACATTAATTGTAAATTAGCATCATAGACCGACGTCTGAAGAGAGCATGGATTGTACCATTATTTATATCAAGGGGAGAATACGTTCAGTACAAGATATTCAAACGTTACTATTTAAACACGATCTAATGGATTACTTTTTGTTTAGTTTGTTGCTCTATATGCCCTGAATATTTGTATTCATAAAAGCAAAAACATTCAAACTATAGCCTAAAATCCTGAGCTGGCTGTTGATTTATCTCAATATTAATTAAACATATAAAAAAAAGCTGTTGACTGTAATTAAGTTTTGTTGTTTTGAAAGAATATATAATTAGGAGTCCAGCTGCAAATGAAACTGTAAGAAACACATGTACATATGTTGTTCATTTAATGCAGCACTTGAAGATAATGGGACGGTTTTTCACATCCTGGACAGAACTTGGCGAGACTCGATCATGGTCGTCCTTGGATGTGTTGGGGAAAAAAGGTTCAGGAGGTTCTTCCAGCGCTTTGCCATCTCCCTCTGGAACATCTTGTTAAGTGCTCATACATATTAGATTCATTAAATCAAATTAAAGAAGTGTCCTGCTACAGAAGCAGCTTACTTTTATAGATCAAGTTTTCCTCATGACTCCATCATACAACATGAAGAACTTGAGACGAGCACAAGTTTTAAATAAACTTTATTTGTATGTAAAGTCTAAATCAATGTAAACTGAATCAAACAAGGTAAATCAACAACTCAACAGTTTTAACAAACAAGTAAAACCAAACACTCAGCTCTTAAATACAGAACAACAACAGAGTTAATGAATTCCAAAATGCTGCCCCGAGCCAGCAGAGTCTCTACCTGCAGTCTCGTCTCTCCCTGGTTTGTCAGGATGCTGATTAGGATCTGAAAAACAAGGAAAGATCCAAATTATACCTGGAAGAAAACAAAGAATGCACTGCTTTGGTTTCTACACTCAAGGTAAATGTTGACCAAAATCCCCTAAAAGTAGACTTATATTGGCAAACAAAAAATAGAGATCTTACTTTCTGGGAGCATGACGTCAAAAACTTGATCGGATCGATCTCCTCTTTCTGGATGAAGACCTGACTCCTGTGGCATCTTCAATGGCCCTCAGCAGCTGAAAGATCTGACGAGATGGGGAAATATCAGAACAAATAATGTATGAACACACACACGACTGATGAGATTTGAATATACCCGGTGGTCACTTAAGTTTAGCGTCCTCGGCTTCAAGTGCTGTTTCAGTGGTAATGAGGACATTGGGTTCTGCAGGTACATCCTGTTGGAACGCACTTTCCCTGTGGTCAGGTTCTCATGGAGTGCCTGAAAGTGCAAAGTGTGAATATGTAATAAACTACAGGATTTACTTTCTATCACATCATCCTCTATTACCTTTATCATATCGTCAGGAAAGAGCGACAGAATCTCTTCCTCTTCTACAGGTTTACCAAACCTGCAGATGAAAAATCAGGGTGACCAGACCTTTTGTTTCTTTTGTATTCATGTTCTTACAAGATAGTTGTTATTTTACCAAGTGCTGTCAGGCAAGTCTGTGCATCCACAGTAGAAGGATCTATTTCCCGCCAGCACAGTCTTGGTGAAGTCATCTGCAACCACTGCAGACATTTAACATCTGGTTAGAGGAGTCTAAGCTCATAAAGAAATGTTTCTTTATTCATTTATGTATCTTCTTTGAAAAGATGGGGGGAGAATGCTGAAAGATTTTAGCGTGTTACTTTAAACTCATAACCTACCTTTGTCTTTGGACAATGTCTACAGACAGGACAGAAAAGGCTAGTGTCAGAATAACAAACCACTGTCCACACCAGATGTCAAGGGTCTCTTTTCTTTTATGTTGTTTTCTTTAGCACCAAACAGTTTTTCAGGAAGGTATGGCAGGAAACAGCCCACAGTGCTGCATCATCCACCCATAGAAAACAGGAGGCGTCCATTTTGAAAAGAGGTCCTCTTTTATAGGTGGCTAGCCACACCCCTTCACCAAACCAAACCAATTACTAATCAAAAATTAAACACATGTTATATGAAACAAACATTCCTGTGCATTTTACTTATAAGAAATTCAACATACTAAAACACAAATATGTCTCCAATTAAACATCAATTAGAAATAGAAAATAAAGTACAAAGAAAACATTTTTAATTTTAAACAGGCCTGTCAAAGGAAACCAAAATCAGTGGACTTCCTGTAATAGGAAGTGCTCCAAAATAAAACAGGAAGTGAACCAATAAATCCCAAAACAGTCAAAATCCAGTTGACAATTGAACTAAAAGTGAAATGCAACAGATGTTAAAGCAGAACAGCGTGTGCACCCACTGACGCAATGGCATACAAATCACTTAAGCTCACTCAAGGACAGACATGCTCTGTCACAGCTAGACACTGGCCACACTAGAATTTTTGGTGTGTCCTACTGTGCAGCTGTGCAGGAATGGAGAGAGGACATGAGGAAAAAAAAAAAACCAATACAGATTTTTGAACTTTTTTTTATTATGTTTTGTGAAAATTAAAACATTTTGTTGAAAAGATTGTGTTCTTGTTTTTTAAGCTAGCCCTGATTTGAGTAAAAATGACTTACCATGAATGTTTTTCACAACTTTGAATTTACTGAAACATTCTAAAGAGCTGGATGTGAAGAAGCACTTGAGATAACTCATTCTAACTTCATAAATAAATAAAATGAAGATGTGCAATAAATCCAATCACAAAAGCGGTTCCTCACATGCTAAAACACGCTTGGATGTTTCTGAAGCAAAGACAGGAAAACGGCAGTGATGAAAACAAGGAAAACAGCTGAAAGGGTCTTCATGATGACTTGCAGCTCCACACATCTTCTCTCAAAACTTATACTGGAACCCTTGTGCTGTCCTAGGCATGTTTACATTCAAAGTGGGGTCATCTGACACGCTAAACTTTATTTTCAAGGATTTTTTATCTTCTGTGGTGTCAGTGGCAGACATAAAATCCTGTGTACTTTTTTCACGGTATGGATCACACATCAATATAAGGGGTGGGGGGGGGGGGGTCATCAATAACACAATAACATTACCTTTAGTCTGTAATTAGCATTTAATCTCATTTTTAAATTATTTTCTCTATTGAAATATCTGATAAACCCTATACTCACCTCATCAACTCAGCTGCCAGATCATTGTCTACCTTTGAGTATTGGACCTGCAGCGCCTCTGATATTCATGTTAAACTCTAAGTTTCACCACACCCTCAAGTACTCAGCACATGAACTGTTTCCTGTCTGCAGAATCCTTCAACCACGAGTACCAACAACCAACTATCTCTGGATCTCTCCGCTCTGCTGACTCACAGACTCAGCTGCTCACCGTGTCCTCCAGCTCCGGAAGGACAAAGGAATGCCGCTCACCTCCTGGAGCCCTGGACACCACCTGCAAACCCCGGTGCAGCCATCTCCTCTCCTCTCCTCTCCTCTCCTCTCCTCTCCTCTCTCTCCTCTCCTCTCCTCTCCTCTCCTCTCCTCTCCTCTCCTCTCCTCTCCTCTCCTCTCCTCTCCTCTCCTCTTCTTTTCTCTTCTCTAACAAACTGCTGGACCTCAGTCAGTCCAAAGGTGTTTGCTTTGAGACCCTGCACAGGAAGGATGCTTACACCCTCTGCATCAAAATCAGACACTTCAAGTCCTTGACTGAGCTGGAAGCATCGAGGTGGGCGGGGCTGTTTGGCTCCAGTGCGACTCCGAGAGGACGCTGGAAGTCCTTGTACAGGTTCCCTGTTGAAAAGCGTGTAGCTGATCTCCAGTGGAGGATTGTGCATGGATGTGTAGCCACAAACAGATACAAGGCGCGGTTTGATCCAACACGATCAGAACATTGTGACTTTTGCAGTCAGACAGAAACTCTGACACACTTGTTTTTTGCAACCGCTTAGTTTCTGTCTTCAACATCCTGACCACATGGTGTCTCAGGTTGGGACAGGTGTTCTCTCTCCCCCTCTTTGTGCTCGGGCCTGTATTTACAAATGCTAAAAGGAAAACGAATCAACTGCTGAACTTCCTGTTTGCTACGACTAAAATTGCAATTTGGCTCACTGGACGAAATCAAGCAAACTCTGAGGGATGTGTTGATGTTCAACAGATGTTTTTTTCTCTTTAAGATCACGGTTACACATGGAGTATGCTTATTTTAGAGTGACTGAAAGGCTGGAGGAATTCTCACAAACCTGGGCTGTAGAAAATGTTCTATGTCATGTGAATGCTGATAGAGTACTCATCTTCTCCTTCTGAACCCCAGAGATCATGTCATCATTTATTGATGCTTTTTTATTTTTACCATCATGTGAGTTAATATGTAAATATTAGAATGGTCCAATAAAGGGCATTTTTAAAATCAAAAAATCTTCTCTTCTCTTCTCTTCTCTTCTCTTCTCTTCTCTTCTCTTCTCTTCTCTTCTCTTCTCTTCTCTTCTCTTCTCTTCTCTTCTCTTCTCTTCTCTCTCTTCTCTTCTCTTCTCTTCTCTTCTCTCCTCTTCTCTTCTCTTCTCTCCTCTCCTCTCCTCTCCTCTCCTCTCCTCTCCTCTCCTCTCCTTGTTCTCGATCTCTCTCCACCACCCCTGCCTGCACCCCCACTCCGGATTCATCAGCCGTGTGTGAAGTGGAATGTGGAGAAAGTCTGAGGTCAGCCGGTTTACAGCAGATGCTGCATTCTGCTGACACATGTCAAACATCATCCCAGTAGAAATATGATTATTTATTGTCAGCCAAATAAATACAGTTTGAGTTATTCCAGACGGCAAGAAAAACAAACAATCACATTGATTAAAGCACTGTGAGTCGTCACATCACAACTTTAGATTGAATTACAGACATGTACTCCAAATGTTTTCCACATTTTGACAAAACTATTAAATTGTTGACTGCTTAAGAATTTTGTTGTTTGCATTTTATCCTGATTTGAGTTCTACACGCTGAACTTCCTGATTCTGGTTCTGTTTTTATTTTTTTATCCTTCATCTTATTCACTTTTACAGAGTAAAGAGTTAAGCTAATGAAGGAAAAATATATATACTGCTCACAAAAATGAAAGGAACCCTTTTTTCTTGGTCCTGGCATGAATTGAATTAAACTTGTCTGATCATGTTCTGGTTGGTTCAGCAGCTGAGGTTCTCGTTCATCAATTTCATCTGTATTGGTGTTCATGAATTAACAACAGGTGCACTTCAGTGGTAACAATTAAAAAACCCTCCAAACAGGACTGGTGTTACATGTGGAGGTCATTTCAAGTTTCTCCCTCTTGATCTTTTTTGGCTGGTTTTCCACTCGTGCTGATTTTGTCTTGTGTAATTCTCTCTACTGGCAGTATGAGGAGATTCCTTAACCCTACAGAAGTTGTACAGGTTGTCCAACTTCTCCAGGATGGAACATCCACACGTGCTGCAGCAAGAAGGTTTAATGTGTCTCCCAGCACAATCTCCAGAACATGGAGGAGATTTCAGGAGACCGTGGAGCTCCACTGGCATTTGCTCAAGAACACCAGAATTGGCAAGTCCTCCACTGGCGCCCTGTACTTTTTACAGACCAGAGCAGATTCACCCTGAGCACCTGTGATAGACGTGAAAGAGTCTGGAGAAGACCAGGAGAACGTTCTGCTGCCTGCAGCGTGGTACAACATGACAGGTTTGGTGGATCTAATGCGTTTCCTTAAAGTGCTCCTTTAATTTTTGTGAGCAGGGTAGTTTTCTGCACCTACAATGCAAAAATTGAATCTCAACTTAACATCTCTTATTTTCTGCCTTCCAAGAAAAATAATCTCAGTTTTTCAAAAGTGAAATAATCTTAATTTGAGAAAATGTGTCTTGGTGATTAGATCTTTTTGTTAAAGCAAGAATTTGTTTTTACTGCAATGGCAGGTTTTACTTCTTTGTTTAAAAAGAAATCTACCAAAGGGACCAGAATTTTTATGTATTTTTATGTAAAAGACTTGGATCAAGAGTGTCCAAATGTTTTGCAAGGAGGACTAGATTTGGTAACGTTAAAATTGTGAGGGCCAGTCAATTGGCCTGCATTCTTTGAACCATTTAACCCTTTGACATTGGAACTGTCAAAGGTGACACCTAAATAAAACAGTCTTTGACAAACTATAACTCTTCAACCTGTTACACAATCAATGTGAACCAGCTGATTCTGATGCAGAGAGAAGCAGCTTTGCTCCGATATGCAACACTTTATGTTAGTCTCTGTAACAAAATCAACTGATTTACAATGATTGTGTAACCATTTCACATATTGCATATGAAGGATGCTTTTCTCTGCTTCAGAATCTGTTGGAATTACATAAATGGTTAAAGAGAAAAATCATTCAAAAGAATGTAAACTATTTTCATCCCTTAACATAGACCAGAAATACAACTAAATACATTTTAACCATAATTACTGTGAGTTTTGTATTTAAAGTTGAGAAACAAAAAGAAAATCTGTCTGGGAGAAAAAAAGAAAACTCAAATTACAACTTTTCCTGGCATCTCTTCCTGTTAGTTTTCCTTCTTGTTATTTATTGTTGACATTAAAAAAAAAAAAAAAGAGCAAGAAAATGTCACAGAAAACTCCAGTGACAGCATTTCACCTGTTTACAACTGTTTATAATAGAATTCAGTCAATAACATACAAAAATAAAAGTTTACAGTTTTTAGAGAGTGATAGGATTTATTGATTTATGACAGGAGCCTGTTGGTTGGTGGAAATTTGATTTTCGCCCACATGTGGCTCACAGGCCAGACTTTGGACATGCATGCTTTACGTTTTGCACACAACACAGACTCAGGAAGAGAAAAGAGGAAAACTAAAATAACTTTGAAGAGACAGACATTATCATGCAGGTTTTAAATTGATTATATATCTGCTCATTGCTGTACTGCAAACACTTTTGAAAAGATCCAGGAGACTCTTCAAAGATTTATTTTCCAATGATGACGTTTCTGTAGCCTTTGACGTGACACAGCTTGTTGCTGTCAAAGTCGACCACGAGCTTCCTCATCCCGTAGTGGGTGGGAGTGAAGTAGATTTTCACTTTGGCGTCTTCACCAGGTCCCACAGGCGAGCTCAGCCTGGAAGAGAAGGTAAATATTTAGGTGTCACGACTACAAGCAGGAGGACTTTGTCATGGCGCTCAGATAATAAGTTGTGGTACCTGTAACCATTAATGGAATATGTGCAAAACACTGCAGACTAGAGAGATTAATCATGCAAACAGTTACCACATCTGTCAGAAACCAAATGCTACATTCAGCTGCTGCAATCTTTAGATCAATGATGCTAAATCAGATCAACTCACACAAATGGCTTCCTGCAAAGATTACCTTTGAGCCATAAGATTTCCTCTGTTTATTTGATCTTGTTTACTTTCTTGAGGAGTGTGTTTCTACCACAATAAGAATGGGTCTCTTGGAGGAGATGGACTCTAAAGTATGCCTGATGTTCCTTTCATTTTCATTGGATGAAATGGGACTAAAATACAAGTCAGTTCTGCAGGTTTTTGACCAAAGGAAGGAATAAAATCCAAATCCAAACTTCCCCTTTTCCTGTTAAAAACTACGTCTGTCGGTGGAACTCAAAGTAATAAATGAAAGTGACTTTTCACACAGGAGCTTTTTCCTCGCCCACACAGACCAGGAAGAATCCTCCAGAATGGCTCTTTAGCTGTTGACGGTTGCAGACCCCTGGGTCAGGGTTAAACCCCCAAATGGTTCCTGAGTGTAGCTGTTTCTGCAGCTCACCGCTTCCACAGGGGATGGATCAAATGTGGAGAACACTTTTCACACACCTCGAGGCGTGACCGCTAACACGACTTTAACTTACTGAGTTTAACTTTAAATATGTGCTGCCAATAACAACATTTAAGCTTGGATGCTCTTAAAATCCATTAGAGCAATGCAATGTGCAACTTTTAATCATTTTCTGTGCTGGAATAACATCAGCCAAAATGAATAAAACATGCATAAATGCAGTATACAAACAATATGAACTCAGGCTTGTTAAAACTACTCATTTAAAAATTACTTAAAAAAGCTTTTCTGCAGAATTAACTTTGCTGTTTTACAGTCAAATTGAGGCTGGTTAAAAAATTAATAATAATAATAAAAAAAAAAAGACAAAGAAACCGTTGACATGACATTGGAAAAGCACAGACAGGATTTGCTTCCCTGAGGTGACATAATTCAGCAACACCAGCTGCTCAAAAGGGTTAAATATTTTAATTGTACTCCAATGATTTCAGAAAAAACTAAAAAGTAGTTTATTTAGTTGTAAAATTATTGCTTCTAGTACAGAAATCAAAAAACAAAAAAAAAAAGGCTGTATTTGTATGACCTTTCAGAGAGGACGTCTCCTCCGGTCAGGTTGGCTCCCTCGATGCTGAAGCAGCAGTTCTCCAGCGGTTCTGGTAGCGGGTTCTGGAGGGTGATCTCTGCAGCCAGCCTCCGGTTCTCCTTTGGCTCTCCCAGGATCTGTGGAGAACATTCACCTCGTTTTATCAAAGACTCGACAAGACAAAGACTCGCAGACTTGTGCCTACAGTCTTGTTGGCTCTTTGTTGCTAAGCTTGTTTTCTGTGTTTGGGCCTGGAGATGAATGTGGATTTCCTTTTGTATTGTTCGTTTGATAAAACTTCACCACCAACCTGATCATCCCAGCTCCTGCCCAGACTTTGCTGAATATTCACCTGGACCTCATGAGAACTTCAAAAAATAACATTATTTTTTAATCCCTACTACTTTCTGCCTCATTTTATTCTTTAGTGTGTTGTGTGTAAGGGTGTGTTTAATTTTATCATCTTCTTTTTTATATTACTTTTTTCTTGCTCCTTGGCTCTTAAATTTGGAAATGTTTTTAATGTTAAGTACTTTAAGCTACAATCATTGGGAAAAGTGCTCTATAAATATAGATTGATTTGATTTGGAAATTGTGTTTTTAACATGTTCTTGTCACATTCTTCTGGACATTTTTTAAGAAAGCTTAAAATCGTATTTCTGAGTTTTCCACTGTTAATAAAGAGCAGCAAGCTGCTCCATTCTGATTCATCCACTTGCAGACAAATAGATCCATGAACGTCTTCATTTTTCTCATCTAAGCTGGTATCTAAACTGTATGGCTGAATAGCACCAATATTGCTCAGTGTTTTTGTTGCCCCACTAACATTAGATTGGGGGTGTGAGATGCTGTGAGCGAACGGGGAGTGTATAAACAGATGGATGATGGGAAATGGCGGTGGGCTTACTGTTGCCCAGCAGTCCCGCCCACAGTTCAGAGGTGAACTTCTGATGAACTCCTACCACCCAGAAACTATGTTCTGATTAAAAGACCACTTGGAATGCTTTGAAAATAGATCAAAATATGTTCAGAGTGGGACTTTGAACAACAAGTAAAAAAAAAAAAAATACAGAGAGACATGGAAGGAGGATCTTCTTAGCCATCTATATCAATGTTTACAGACTAGTTTAAGCCTCAATAAAACATTTAACTGTTGTGTGATTGAAGTGTAATAAAATGAGGCCTTTAAAGGACATTAAAAGTCCTCCGTGCTCCTGGCTGTGACTGATGCTCTCATGTTCTCTCTGCATTCCTTCTCCTTTGTCATATGATCCTCTGCAGTCTCTGCAGTTCTTGTCAACCTCTTGTCAGTGTGCTGCACAACCAGAAGTGTTTTGCACCTTCAGTTCTCCAACAGACCATTCACAGTTGACCTTGAGACTTACATGTAATTACTTGACCTAAACATGCACTCTCGCTTGCCTCGGGGTCAGCTGCAACACCCGCTGGCCTCTACTTACTCCACCACTTTAAAAGCAATCAGGTGACCTTGAGCCAACCTCTCGCTCAGGCAACCCGTATGGAAGTACTTCCCCTGAGCTTCCTCGATCCAGTTTCAACTTTTAAGACTAGGGGTAAATCCCAGTTTCTACCCCAACCTTTTTGCCTTTCATTTGATTAGAGAGCTAAGAAGCAACAAGAGCAAGTATTAGCGGAGTTATGACTTAAGGAAGTGTTCTTGAGGTGTAAATAAAGAGTAAAGTGATTCCCTTTACATAACTCCGCCCCTTCTTTCACAATAGGCGTGTTTGAGTTGACTTGCGCCTCGCCTGCTTCGTCGACGAGACTAAGCTGCTGCAGGAGGGGGCGGAGAAAGGCGCCTGAGATGAAGGTGGACGACGAGACTGCACGAGAACGAGGAGTTGGGGGTTGTCCTCAACATTCGGCTGATTTTTAATACGCCACTCCTCCTAGTATGATCTGTGCTGTCTTTCATAGTATTTTTTTACATCTCTTAGAGTAAAACAGATAAAAAAAATAGTCGGGGGATTCATTACATGTACACAGTCCCAAATAAATAGATAAAATAATGATTAAAGTTCATTTTCAAGACAACTATGACACAAATAACCACAGATTATTTAAAATCTTGTATATTTTTTCATCAGCGATTCACTACCTTCCAGAAAAAGTAAGAACATACACATATTTCCTTCATTTAGCGCCAGTTATTTCACATTAAACTACAAAAACTTTCGGGACACCGTTTCCCACAATGCATTGTTTTGTAGTCATCAAGGCGGCTCGCAGCCAGCGCAGTACCTATTTTCTGGCTGCGCTGGCTTAGGAAGGCGCCTTGAACCCGCCCATTTGTCGCGATACTTCATGTCGTCGCAAATGTGACGTCGGTGACAGAAACTAACCAGCATGCACCGCAATCCAGGCGATCTGCGCAGCGCCGCGTCCGCCTGCATGATCTCAAACACGCCTAATCATATGTGACACCGCCTCCAACATCAAGGCAGAGGAAAAGGGAGGATTGGGGTGAAATATTTCTGATTTGCTTTTCTTTATTGTTTATTTTTAATGCATCGAGACATTTGTTGTTTGACAGACTGACGTTTTTCATCAGGTAATGTTTCTCTTATTTCCATTTGAATATTCGAACATGCATTTTGCAACTTCACTGAATTCTAGGAGTCTGTGGGAATATTTGAAGGAAATAATGTTTACCATGTATCATGTGTTAAAACAAGTGAACTGCAAACTATTTGAGTCTTGCAAAGATTACAAATCTTGGTTTTAAATATTCAAAAAAATAGCAGGTTTGAAGTTGTTTTTGTTCTTCACCTTTCTAAGCTTTTCTCAGCACAGTTGAGAATGTTTTGTTTCATGGAGAAGTAGGATCTAGAAAAAAATAAATCATTATTAACATGAATCAAAATTGTTTAGCTCCAAACTCAAAACTTGATTTAAAACTAAAAAAAATACAATTGCACTGTAATTATTGGTTCAATTTAGATGTTAAACTTCAATAAATGCTGAGAAATTAGACTGACATCCATTGTCATTATTTTGGAAACAAATATTTAGATTTATTTTATAGGAAACCGTTCTAGTTTTAAATTTTTATTGCCAATTATGAACATTATACAGTACATTTATTTACATTTTTTCATCAAAAGAGTCATTTACCTTTGCTACACGAGTTTTTTTTGTCACTGTAATCAAAAGAAACTACAATTAGCCATATAAAAACTCAAAAAATGCAAACCATTTGCTTAAAACTAGCAAAAAATATTTGTTATTGGAGCTGTATCACATTCTATTTAAAGTTATTCAATCTAACATTTAGTTTTTTCAGCACGTTTTCCCTTTTTAAATGCTATTAGATTAAAACTACGGCCCGAGGGCCACCTGCAAACCCTTTAATCTGGCCCAGCAAACTGGAATAAATTATATTAATAATTCTTCATAATGTTTTATTTTCCCTGTAATTCTGCTGTTGCCATTTCAGAATATGCCAGTTTGGAAAGGAACCAACTGTAAGTTTCTCCCATCTTTTTAATTTAAAGACTTCTATAAATCAGTAAAACTCACTCTGACTTTGATTTCTGGATTCTCCAGCACAATATGCCTGACGGCCAGCGTGGCCTCCTTCGTGGAGTAGTCCACCAGCAGAGCAGCCAGACGGATCAGGTTGTCCTCTGTGAGATGGCTGCCATACTTGGAGTAGTTCAGCCTCAGGGGAACTTGTCTTTCTAGGAAAACACGTCCAGAATCAAATGAAGGCTGGCAGCTCTCATTTCATGAACATCGCAGTGTTGTTTCCAAACATGACTTGCTTACCTGCACCTGGTGCGAGGCCCACGTTGAGCAGGTCCTTGAATCCACAGTTCTCCCCCAGAGTGCCGTTATAGGATTCCGCGCAGGATCCAAACACCAGGCGACACATCTTCTCGCTTTGCGTGTTGTTAGTAACAACGGCAAACACGTCAAAGTCACAGCCCTTCCTCATGTCAGACGTCACCTTGATGGTGAGGTGGAGGCCTCCGTCCTGAAGCTGCTGGAGCAGCTTGTTCTGGTGGTTGGCCTTCTTGAAAGCTTCTCGTTCTTCATCCGACCCTGGAATTACACAAGCATCATGTACAACATGCAGATTTATTTACTGTTTAAACATTTTAAATGCCTCAACTGTTAAAATAAAGCATTCAAAGTTAGGCTTAAACTCAAAGAAAATGAAAGAAAACAATGTTTTTTTATTAGGGCTGCATGGTGGAGTAGTGGGCTGGTTAGAATCCTAACTGGGTTTTTTTCTGAATGGATCTTGCATGTTCTCCTTGTGCATGTGTGGATTTTCTCCTGGATCTCGAACAGTCCAGAAACAAACTTCATAGGTTAACTAAGGATTCTAAACTTCTCCTAGCTGTGGATGTGAATGTGTGTCATTGTGTGACCCTATGATCGACAGGCGACCTGTTCAGGGTGAACCACGCTTTCGCCCAATCGCAGTGGAGAATCCCTGATACAGATTCAGCAGGTTCTGAAGATGTTGACTCTGGTTTAAGGTTAAAAAAAATAAACAAGATTTAAAAAAAATGTTGAATGAACAGCTTTTACAAGTCTATTACCATCTACTGAAATAATGCAAATGAATTATTAAATAAACCAAAGCTTTGACCATCTCAAAGGATGTCATGAAAATGGAGCGTACCACTGTCATGCATGTGGTGTTATTAAATTAAATATTTGGAAGGCTAATTGTAGTAGCATGCATTTGGAATGTACAGGTTATTCTGTACATCGCGACCTCGAAATCTGCCAGGGCAGCCACAGATCAAGGTCAAAAAATAATTTGGACTCCGTTTAAGTCCCATTATTTGTCACATACATTGGTGTGTGAAATATGTTCTCCGCATTTGAACAATCCCCTGGGGGAGCGGTCAGCTACAGACACACCTGCGCTCAGGAACCATTTGGTGGTGTTCACTTAATGCTGAGTGTCATGCAGGAAGGCATTGGGTCACATTTTTGGTCTTTGGTACGACTCGGCCTGGATTTGGACCCACAACCTTCCGGTCTCAGGACAGATACCAACTCAATCGTACAAGGGTTAAACTCCAAAACACACCTGGGTCGAACTGGATAAACATTTATTGAACACCCTAAAAAAAATAATTTAATTTTAAAACTGTAACTTTTTAAAATAATTAACCTGATATAACATAACATAAAAAGTTGATAGCTGAAATCACTGAAGCTAATAGCTGAAAACGCTAAAGCTTATAGCTGGATAAAATATTAGCTAAACGACAAATTAGCCTAAAAAAGAAAAATAAACTTATTTTAGCCAAAACAGCTAGCATGTAGCTGAAAAAAATAGCTAAACTTCAAAATAGCCTAAAAAAACTGAAAAAAGCCTAAACTTGCCAAAACGTCTAGCATTTAAATATTATCCTAACTCCAAGACAGCCTAAAATTAAAAAAATAAATTAAAAAAACGCCTAAATCAGCCAAAACAGAAAGCATGTAGCTGAAACATTGGCTAAACTAAAAGTTGCCTTAAAAAATCTTAGTAAATGCCAAATAGTCCAAAAAAGCAAGCAGAATGCTAATTTTTATAACTTTAAAAACATAACGTTTTAACATAATTATGACTAAAACAGGCAGGAATATTATTCCAGAATAAATCAACTTAAACCTTAAATAACTTTCAATGTTTTACTCTTTATTAAATATTTTTTCTGTCAAAATTATGCAAGTTAGAAATGAGTGCAAGATAACATTGAGATATTAATTACAATAAAACAAAATGTTTGGCCACCTGCCAAATTTGTTGAAAAACTTGCATGTAGGTTGCCGTGTTATAGTACTTTGGGACATGTGACTTTAGTAGTCTTAGTATGTCATAGCGATGTCCTGCCAAGAGGACCCATGACTTTTAATAAACTGAAAAATCTACATCCTTCAAGTTTCTTTTTTAAAAGATTTTCGCTGCAGGAATTTCCTGCTGATGCTACCTTCTTCCATTGTGCCTCCACCATGGCTGGTGGACCTCTACTTGTTCAGTTTGAAAGAATCTGATCTGAACTTTCTCAACCAAAAGGAAAAAAGAGAAATGACTGACACAAGACTTTATTAGCTGTTCTATACCTTCAGGGTACTTGTAGAGATGAGTGATGTCTTCTCTGGCATCACTTCCCACCTTCTTTGTGCTGATCTTCTGACCTATCACAGTAGCTGTAGTGACCTTGGAAGTGCTGCCGTCTTTTTTCTTCATAAAAGTGACGACATCGGCGTTGACCTCGGCAAACACAAAGGGAGCATCGTACTTGAAGGTAAGCTCGCCTTCTTTGATGGCCTTGACGGGGATGGGGCCACAGCAGTACACCCCTGAACGAGGGACCCAAGTTAGAACTAACATCTTTGTAACGTGGTGAAGTAACATAGAAGTTCTCACTCGTTACCTTCGCTTTTTTCCTGGGGTGTGGGGTCACTGACCTGCCAACCGTTAAAGTCGGCTTTAAGGTCAGGCCTGGTCATCCAGTTCTCAATCCAGCAGTGAAAATTCCTGCGGTCAGAATAAAACCGATGAGCGACAGGTGTTAAAACATTCCATTATCACATTTTTTTTACAGTTTTCATGGACTTTAACTGCAGGGGACTATATTATTTCACACCAGTTGAAGCTAAACATTGCTAAGTGTTGCTGGCCTTTCATGGGCTGCCAAGCAGCTGCAACCAGCAGAAACACAGACTTAATGAGACTCCCAAAGGCACTCTGTGGTGCAGAGTCTGCCAGACTTCTGTGACTCTTTAATAGAGTAACTCTGACTATGTGCACATCAGACTGGATCCTAATCTTTGCAAACAAACAGTGAGAAGTCAGTAATCAGCCTTTGGCAGACATGGTCTCCAACTGCAGGAAAAGTAACCCAAACCTAAATCAAGAATGTGTGGCATCAAAGATGTCTAACCAAATCATGTCTCTGGACTGGATGAGTTCCCCATTTTCATCGATGTAGCGCTCAATAGTCAAATTGCTGTTGGTGTCATGTGCAGACAGGAAGTTGGTTACAACTCTGCAAGGAATGCCCAGAGCTCTGGAGACTGACAGAACCACAAAAAAGACAGAACATTGAGGTGCCTAAAGACGTTTAAATGCATGGATTCACTTTTTCAGTTCTTACAAGCATCTTACCTGTGCAGGCCACTGCTGCAAAGACCCAGCACTGTCCAAAGCGTACTGGCTGACATGCTTCAGAGTCCCAGTTATGGAGAATTCCCACACTTCCCCGCCAAAGAAAAGGACTCACACCTCCATCGTAGCCACCGGACCACTTTCCAAGCAACACTCCCTTGTCATCATTACAATTCACCTGCGAGGCAATAAAAAGGAACGTCACACAACCTTTTTAACATCAGTTTGTGGTATTGGAAATAAAACATTCAAAATGAAGAGACCCTACCATGGCACTCAGCACACGGGACACATAAATGGGGTTTCTCCTCCCTGAACTGTCTTTTCCTGGATTGCGCAAGTACTTAGGATTGGAATCCAGAATCCTCAGACAGATGTCCAGGATTCCACTTTCAAACTGTGAAAAAAGGCACCATTTATCGATTGTTAAAGGATAACAATGGTCAATTCTACAGAGATTAAGTAAAAGTTTTCCCAAAATTGAGCTGTTTTTTGTCTGCTCTGCATAAGCTAACACGCTGACACATTGGCCTCCCCTTGGAATCAGACTCACTCATCACCTTATCAAAATGATGGATCACTTGACTGAGATCACAAAGGGCGACATAAGGCTGAGTGTTTTACTGTTAGTGTTGGTACCTGGCCAAAATTCCAAGGTGTGGGTTGAGGAAACTTGTGGCTCCCTCTGAAGATGATTCCATCCTGAGATAAGATGTATTCATCCAAACTCTTCTCGTCGTCCATGTACACGTCATCCGCTGTTGCCAAAAGGTCAATAGAAATGATTTGTCAATGCAAGTACCAACTGGAACATGACTGATGTAACCTGGTGTTCACTTCTTAAGTAAATAGTTTATCTTTCAACTTGATCTCCGACAATCCCCTTGAGGGATTTGTTCACAGCTGCCTAGCTCCCACGCTGCTGTGAAACATGATCCTCAAGGATTTCAGCCCTCCTCCTGACAGGCCGCTCATCACTTATGTTTACCCACCTGGGCACCAAGGGTTAAAGAGCAGTATGAAGTCAATCTTTGACTGTCCCATAGCCAGCCTGTAGCGGCCTATGGGTGCATTGGGGGCGGAGCAGATGGCCAGGGCCACCATGTCTCCAGGAGGACTGGTGACTGCAGCACTCCAGCGGGAAGTATCGATGTCCGGAGATAGTCCAAAGGAGGCTCTGGTTCCATACTGCTCAGAAGGCTGTGGACCTGGACAAGACAATGAAGTCAAAAAGGTCAAGAAAAGTGTAATATACAGTTTTCCATAACTCCCTCTAAGATGACTTTCTCACACGTCTGAAAACTTGCTGACATCTTGTTTTTTTTTAGCATCCTTGAAACGGCAATTAATCACTTCAATCACTCTGGAAGTCAACCCTTAAGGCAGGAATTTCTAACCCTGGTCCTCAAAGCTGGCGCTCTCTATATTTCTTGCTCAAACACACCTGGTTTGAGCGATTGACATGTCCCATTTTGAATATCTTTTGATCTATTTTCAAAGCATTTCCAGTGGTCCTTTAGTCATGATTATTATGTTTTTTGGCCAAAATGAAAAAAACTTGGGGTTTTTTTTTAGGATGTTTTTCTGTAGCACTGCAGGAGTTTATCAGAAATTCGCTTCCAAGTTGTGGGCAGGATTGCTGGGCGGGAGAGATCCTATCATCCCTTTGTCTAAACACTCTCCCGCTAGCTTACCGCCGCTAACAACCGCAACCAAACATTAGCAATTCAACTAAAATGGCGAAGCTATCCAGCCATACAGTTTTGATTCCAGCTTGGTTGAGGAAAGCAAAGGTGTATCTGGCAGTGGAGGCATCAGAATGGAGCAGAGCAGGGAGCTTGTGGCTTGCTATAGTGGCTTCTACGTCCCTGCTACAAGCTTTTTCCAATGACATCTTTGCATCTGCTCCTGATTCACAATGATTTGAATACAGACATATTCATAAATCCAATTATAAGTTTCATTTTATCATACATGTCCTCCACCATGGGAATAAAATGCTAAAAAAAATGTTTGACATTAAAAAACACAATTTTCGTGTAATTACGTGTCCTCGTAGAGATACAGAGACTTCATGTGAAGCGCCTTGAGGACTAGGGTAGAAAACACTTCCTCGCCCACAAAGATGCAACAGTTTGCAGCAAAAACTCAAATCCATCTCCTCAATTTCAACTTTTCCTTTTCCAAAAAAGCTGTACTGGGAGTATCAACAATGCTTTATGTAGTTTCCATGAGTCTGGAGATGACAGGAATGTGACACATTACTCAGAGAGGTCGGAGAAAAAATGAAAATTAATATAAGAATGACAACAAAACTTTATTAGAAGCTGTTTGTTCGATGTAAACCTCAACAAAGCCTGTTAGAAGGCAATGCAGCTTCTGTGCAATTCAATTTATGTGATTGCAAGTGAAATTATTGCAATCTTCTTCCAATACATTTGTCTCCACGTTGGCCCAAACTGCAACATCTGAGCCACTATCTTTCAGCCATCGCTGTCCCCTAAAGTCAACTTTCTGTTTGCTTAACTTGTTCCAGGGGGGGTAAAGGGCTCCTCCCAACTTCTTTTAAATTGGCATTGAAGCTTATCAGTGATTATACACACGCTTCCTTCTCTGACAAGCAACATTTCCCTGCCAGATGTGTTGTAGCTCTTGGCATGCTACACGTCTTATCACATAAGTGTTTGTCTGAATTTTACTAGGGTAGACAAATGGTTATTGGTGTTAAATTCTAGGAAAGAGTCTCTTCAGCTTCCAACAGAAACAGGAAAAGTGTGGATGGTATGAAATGAAAACAACTGCAGAACATCTTCAAGAACCAATGATAATAAACAGAAGTGTCACTTAAAGACCCACTGCGATGTTTTTAAAGTGGTCTTGTGCCATTTTCAGTCGGTGGAGAACATTTATTAGGAGAACGAAGCTATAATTTGAATTTCTTTTGTCAAAATGTTGAGAATCAAGAGCAATTGGACAAATAGCATTTGAAAAGGATTCTATTTGTGATGTGGAACATACACCAACGCACCCACCCAGAAACTATGGCCTGGAAAACAACAGGTTTATAGATTTTTTCTATAAGTGGCATAATCATAATTAAAAGACCACTGGAAATGCTTGGAAAATAGATAGTCTTTGACATCAAAGCACATTTAGGCTTCTTTCCAATCATATTGCTGCCAATTGTATACCTTTTTCAACAAGCATGTTCATTGTTCACACAGTTTTATAAAAAAAAAGTAAATATTGTAACCTTTACATACAATTCCCAGATCACAGAATCAATAATCATTAGTTGTGAAATCACCAGTTTCTGCCACAAAGCTGAGGGAGCTGGCTCCAGGCTGGAAGCTCCCCGAGCGCAGGTACAGGCTGATGGTGAAGGGCTGGCCTCTCCTCACGATGAGCCGATCCACGCCGTTCAGATCGGTCCGGTGGTCGGTGTTGTTAAACTCGCACTCCAGGTCCCAGCGTTCAATGTCCAGAGCTGCAAAGACAGGAAACACTTGAAATCCAGTCTTTATTCCAGAGGATGTTCCAGTTTTCCTCATTAACCATATGTATGTATGTATATATATATATATATATATATATATATATATATATGTATATATATATATATATATTAAATTAACAACAGTTGTCGAGCCTTCATTCTAAATATGTTCACCAAATTAATATATTGACTTCAGCTGTTTTTGATGAGCTAATCAAATTGTAACTTTAAGTAAGTTTCCTGATCATTAAAACTGAATGAACTTTCATATCTAGTGTTTATCTGCAGGATATTAGAATATTTAAACTGATTAATTTAACAGAAGGTTAATTCATAAACGACTGTCCCTCTCACCTATCATCTCAAAGATCATTCTTTCCAAACAGAGTTCCACCCTTTCATTTCCTCGAACTTCATTCCTTAAGAAAAGTCCAGGAAAGCAGGTCGAGGTGGTGCTGATTTCAGGTCTGGCTTTCATTTTACAGAACAAAGACAGAACCTTCCTGCTGGGCTTATAACCCAGTCGTTACTATGGTCTGGATGTTTTATTTGCTTGGCACTGGCCTACATCTTAAGTGAAAACACATTGCATCCACATCATTACAAGGGATTCGATGTTCAGCATTTACAAATTCCCAAATTATGATATTAGGTTGGAGTATGACACCAGAGCGCTGTTTCCATTAAAGAGATAATTGAGAAACCACCTGGAGAAGAAGGATTTACTGTGAAGACAGGGGAGTCCATTAAACCTGACAGGGAAGGCTGAAAAATCCAGTTAATTGGAACCTTATGAAAATCTGTCATTCAAAACCAAGTAAACGGCTCAAAATGAAATAGAAGACAAACATTTTTTTCTGTAGTGATCCACGGACATTCTCTAGACGGAGCAATCAGAAAAGAGTTTTCAAGCAGCTGCCAGATGTTGCACATGTGTAAGGCGTAATGCTGCAGACTGAAAATGCACGAGAAAAGTCCCACCACTCTCCAGACTTTTTCACCAGAAAACAGTTTTAGCCTTAAAAGGAAATTTTAGAAAAACCTAGAGCCACAAACACAACTTTCACCCTGGAAAAACAAATATGTGAAAGCATCCAGTGCAGTGAACTCCCATGTTGACTCCAGCTCTGTTTTTGACTTCCAATGCGCGCTTTGTGCGCGGAACAGGAGGTGGCTATCTCTTGTGAGCATGATGTCAGGATGAACAACACAGTTTTGCTTATATTTTAGAAACCTTCCAAATCCAGACGAGAGCGTTAGCATGCAGATTGGAAACAGTAGAAGTGTGTTTATCACCAGTTCTGTACTCTTTATCTGTAAATGTGTGCAGCAGCTTTCCTCACACATTCCTCGAGCATTTCACTTTCTGAATCCACACCCAGGTGAGAACAGCTTTTAACTCTAGTCGATTCTCTGATATAAGAAAAACAGATTTTTTTTTTTTCTCTCTGTGGTGTCTCAAAGTTGACTGCAGCTATGCGAGTGTGTAAATATAGACTCAATTACTGAAAGCTGCAGCTGCTCTCCGCTCCCTTACAAGCATCAGATGCTCCAGCTCGACTTCAACTATTTTACTTGCCTTTAAAGTTGAGAAAATCCACTTCAGGACTCGCAAAAGTTCAGCTGCTGATCAGAACTTTTTTTTTAATGACTTGTAAGAGTTATACAGCAAAAATAAAAAGGTTTTACAATGTCCTAACAGCCCAGATCATATTAAAGTAGTGTAAAAGTGCAGAAATACTCACGTTGAGCCATGACTCCAGTGAAGCAGGATGTGAATGAACGTCCAGCTGGTGAAGCGAACAGTGTCTTCCTGCCGTGAGGTCGGGCTTATTTCTACCCCTTTTGTCAGGCTCAGACGTGTGGTGGGTGTGACGGGACCCTCCTCAGACACACAAACACACGCACACACGCACGTTCATTTTTAAACTGAACTCTAACCTCGTCCTGCAAACGGAACATAAAACACTCAGAGTGTTGCAACTATTTCCTCTTCGTGGTGTTTCAGATTTCCTAACTATCGTCTTTGATGTTGATGCCAGTAAATTCATTTGGACTTGAATGACTGAGCATCAGTCTTCATAGACATAAACCATTCATTCATGTTTCATGACAAAACTGTCCTTCCCCTTGTTTGTGTAGTCAAATTATCCAGTTTTTATTAAGTGAAAGAGACACAGAGCTCCGGTTCTCTCAACTTTGTCTACTTAAAAAGTCAGATTTGGTATTTTATGGAATAAACTTTCGAAAGCTGAGGTGGTGACACCCCCCCCCCTACACACACACACACACACACACACACACACTTAAACTGGCAGCGCATTTGTTAATTAAAAGATCATTTATAAGCCATATGACCCCCTCATTTATAAAAGATAACTACTTTATGGTACATTTCTCTCCTCAGATGTTAAGTTTCACATCTATAGATGTTATCAAGAAACTAACTTAAAGTAATAGAGGGCTCATAATATTTTACTGTTAATGCATGATTTTTACACAAAAATAAGTGACCAATGAAATGCAATTGGGGAGGCAGGTGAAGCTTACAAAATATAGCTTATAAATACATAAATTAAATATAATTAATATACTTTTTCATAAATAAAAATAAAATATTTTAATTTAATGTCAATTTTAAAATAACTTTTTTCTTTGTGGGTTTTTAATATTTCTTTAGTCAAAAATAGTTTCTTGTTCAAATACATGGTAAATTGGCAGGTGAGGCACCAGCAGCCCATGCCTCCCCTGTGTCACAAACATTGACTGGAGCTGCAGCTGATGCACGCACTATACATCATTATTTTAAATCACTTAGTTTTTCTATTTCTTGCTGTCTGATTGCATTGATGCCAGTTCGTGAGTCATTTAGTCCTTTTATACATTAAAAATGCGCTTTAGAAATACACTTGGTGAGCAGCGCATGCAGTCCACCTGCCTCAAGACAGAGGGCGCTGGAGAATAATAAAGTTAGCAGTATCGAGTGCAACTCTCCAGATATTTTTTTATTTATTGTTTAGCATAATTTTCTAAATGAAAGATAACATGTCTAAACCATTGACAAATATAGAGATGGACAAAGGAAGGCTGTGACATCACAAATAAAAAAGCCTTACTTTCTGTTCCAGTGAAACAAAGTAAATACAGTCGCTATTTTTCTGTGTTATGGACTTCACCATTTTGAGACCTGATGATGTTAGTTACCGGTGTTAGGTCAGAGTTATCATTTCTATGGCAACCACTCTAGCAAATCAGGAGTGAGTATGTTGGAAAGCCACACCCCTTCCAATGAAAGCAGAGAAGGGGAGAATCGGTCAATCAAACGTATTGAATGTTCAAGGTTACGCCAGCAGGGTGGCTTTTAGTGAGGCATCTGATTGGTCATTTTATAACTTGAAAAACTTGTGATGGAAAAAAAAGTAACTTTACAATAAATAAGAACAAGAATGCTTATTCTGACAAACAGACAGACTCTGTAATAGCTTTTATTTTTCAGTAGAAGTCTATGGAGTTTTGGCCTTCTGGGGTCAGCAAGTATGTCATGATTCAGTTTTTAGGTTTTGTCATGTTCTGTTTTCCTGTCAGTCTCACAACATTCAGGTTAACCATCCACAGCTGTTTTCATTCAGTCAATCATCCTCAGTGTATTTAAGTGTCTGGTTTTCAGTTTCTCATTGTCAGGTCATCTGCTCTTTTATGTTCTGTCACCTCACTGGTTTGTGCTCCTGTTTTTTGTCAAGTTTAAGTTATTTTAGTAAATGTTTATGTTTCTGCCACCAAGTCTGGTCTCCTGCATTTGGGTCCTCCACCACAATCCCTGACAAAGTATTTCTTTTTTGAAACATGAAGGGGGAAGGGATGATCAGTCCAGGTCTCTCTATATACTGTCCATGGTCTAAACTCAAGAGTTTGTAAAGACGCGTCACTGTCAGTGTTCCTCATTGAGACAGAGAGACTTTTAAAACTGAAGAAAGAAAAGGAAGACTTCTGCAAACAGGTTTTTCATGTGTTTCTTCCAAAGAAGCTGCAGCCAGAGGTCATTTATAAGTCAATAATAACAATTTGGGGGATTTTGGGAGATGTTAATGAAAGAAAAATACTGAAATGAAATTTTAAACAATACAATTTAACTGTTGTCAATGAATAAACTGTTGCAGGGTTCATATGTTTGTAAATCTGACTGATAGTGAAGTTTGGCGCAATCTCAATAGGGAAGATTTACTTCCTCTCAGGCTTGCAGGGTTTCATTGTCGCTCTTCATGTCATCAATTAGTATGCACCGGGAGCCAATGGCTGAAGTGCTCTGTTTCATCACAGCCAATCACAATCAAACTTCTTCCTTTAAATTCAGCTATGTTTGGTTTTTTTCGCATTCCAGACATTGCGCCGGCCCAACTCCACCCCATTCTCCTCCTGGCTCATCGATTGGCGCGATCCTGCCTGACCACCATCGGCGTCTGGGCTCTGGGTCTCCGCACCTGGTCCAAGTGTTCCCCCGCCTTGTCTCCTCCAACTCATGCGCTTCTGTTCTTGGTCTCTTCACTTGGCCAAAGTTCTTCATCAGAAAGCAAGGTTTCTCCAGCCCACAGCCCAACTGCCAAAGACTTTTATTTTCATGCTAAATGTTTCACAATTATCTTCACAATGAAATCTTTCAATTCCACTTTTGAGTTCTCTCCTTATTGAAATGTCAGAGCCTCACCAGCCGTGAACCTCACAGAACGACATTGTCTGTAGTATATTACTGCCTGGAAGTAATTGGCAGAACATTGAACAAATATAAAGTCGATCATCAGTGGTATTATCAGCTTTGCTAAAAAAAAAGTTGATCTTAATTCACCTAAAGTGACTCATACTGGATGCAGAAACACGTATTTTTGTCGGACTTCATCTGCTCATAAAAATTGTCCACAACAAGAGGTTTTTTTTTTTTTTTGACTGCTCCTGATGTACAACGATTTGAAAAAAAAAAAATAATTAGAATTTTCTTTATGTCCATGAAAAAAAGAATATATTAAAAACACCAAAATACCTTTTTTTGTTTTTTTAAGAAGTGGGACTTCAAATGTAAAAAAAATCTGTGAATTTGTCCAAAAAATAAAAATTAAAATACAATACTACACATAATTCCATACGTTTCTTTAGTTCTTTGGTGATTAGATGTTACGGTATCTGCTGTTTGGGGTGAACAGGTGGGCATTTGGTTTGTGGTTCAGGCAAAGATGGGCATTTCAACACTAATGTGAAAGCTGTGGTTAACAGAATATGAGACTTCAAACCACCTCCTCACTGAGGCAGACGGCCTGTCTTTCCTATGGAAATGTTGCACTTGGAAAAAATGGAAACAGGTCTTAGTACAGAAGTGAGAGAATGGTGAGAGATGGGAGAACCAGAAGAACGAGGTGAGAATCTAGAAAAAAAAATCAACTGTTTTAGTTTATTCTCAAAGAGCAACTCAAGATTGTTTCTGAATTGTCTCCTTTAAAGCAGAACATCAATTTTTGTAACTTTTTTCTCATTTCTCTTTTATTATCCTATTCACTTTAATTCAAGGGAAATTTGATTAATGAAAAACACAAATATTTCAATAGCTGTTTATTGCCAAAAAAAAAAAAATACAATTGAACGGTATCAAAGCAAATAGAAAACACTTGTTTGTCATAAGAAAAAATTTAGTGGAACAAGTTTTTTTTTCAAGGCAAAATACAAAACATTTTGTAGTAATGTGATTTAATTTATGTTTGTAAGGATAATAACATCAAACACAACACAATTACTTGTAAATTAATGACTAGTATTTTCAAACTGCAATATAACTTAGTGTAAAATTTGGTTATGAAGAGTCAAAGCAGATTTTGTAGGAACTCAGTCATTTTTAATTGTGTTCTTAAACTAATTTACAAGAGATCACAGTCAGTAACCGTTAAAAAACAACACATTTCTCTTTGTTTAAGTTTACATCAGAGGAGCAAATTCTACAGAAATGTCCAATCTATTGTCGGAGCGTTTGTGATCATCTTTATTTACAGAATGGTGACAGATCGGAGAAACAGCTGGAACATTTGGCATGTGTGAGTAAATACTGCAAGACGGATGCAGAGACGTCTCACATACCTGGAGGAAAAATGAATGACAAATATTTAGATTACACTACTGATCAACATAAAAGCTATGTACAATCAGTGAATATGAAATTGTTGTTGTCTTTAGCAGAAATAGAAAAAAAAGATTCTTTTATATTTACCTTGAAAGGCTTTAAATCTCCATGAGTCAAACCTCAGTGGACTTTCCAGCTCCTGTGTCCTGAACCTGAGACAATAATGAAAAGTAATGTTATTAAAATAACCATAAAAAATGTGTGAATATTTATGCATTCATGGTTCAAATGACCCTTGAGCGATCTTAACATTGTGTTCACTCCTTTGTCCGTTGGGTCATGAATTACCCTCTCTACCAACACCTAAAGCAGCTTCATTGGATCTTAAAACTAAAATCTCTGGTTCATGATGAATACCTGTTACTTATGAATTTCATTCTTTTTTTATCATATTTTTTTGTTACACCACACAAAAAGACGACTGCCAATTGCATTTTTTTCCCCACTTTTTCTTTTACACATTAAAGGCTGAGGCTGATTATTGCTGATATAAATGTGAAAACATTACTTCTGACTCCATTTTGTTGAAAGAGGAAAAAAAAATTCTTTGACAGCAGTTTATTTGTTTGGAAGTGATTTGGTGCTTTTATCATAACACAACGAAAAAACAAAATGTTGCTTTGACTTGGTCAAAATTAATTACAATATCAGCTGTTTAGCACATTGAGGACAGTATGTACAAATGTGAGATGGGGCTTTGCAGATGCTCTGCAGATGCTGTCGTCTTTCAGTCCGTCTTCCAGCTGCAGCCTCGGTTCTGTGTGTGTGTATGAGTGTAAGTCTGATATTGAAGTGAGCAAGTGTGTAGTTGAGAGTGTGTTTTTGTTTTTTTTTTCTACGTAGGTGTGTGTGTGTCAATGTGAGGTTTAAATGGACCAAATAAATGGGCTTTTAAGAAAAATGAAAGAGTTTATTTTTCTGTTGTCCCCAATTATTATTATTATTATTAACCTTTATTTAACCAGGGGTGGATCCCATTGAGATTTAAAACCTCTTTTTCAAGGGAGCCCTGGGGAGGAATCAATACAACAATGAATCAATACGATACAAAATCTTAAAATATTTGAATTTGTAGCAAGTGGACCTCACAAGAAGTGAATGTTGGAAATGAACCCCGTAAATGAAAAATTAAACATTTGAATTCTTTAAATCTGAGCGAGCCTTATGAATTTTTTTTTGTGATATTTCTCACAACTGTTGTACCTCTGGTAATGGTGGATCCTACAACCTCGTAAAGACTCCACAAACCAGATTTATGAGTGTGTGTGTGTGTAGGTCTGTCCATTTATGGATGTAGATGAGTGTGTTTATAGGAAGGTGTGTATATGCTTGTGAGTAGGTGTGTAAGTGTGAAGCTTTATGTTTGTGTTGTGAGTGTGTTAGTGTATGTATCTATGAGTTACAGAAATGTGTTCTTTTTTCATATAGTGTTAGTCGAAAGCTGGACTCAAATGCTTCTAGTTTCCAAATGCTTTTATATTTCAAGGGTCAAAGAATGACCCCTAAAACAATCATACTGTAGAGATGTACTAACTACATGGAAACATAACCATGCTAAAACAGTTTATCAGTTGCACAACACGAGATAAAATAAAAAAGCATCTTAAACTCTTAGTCCTTGTGCTATCTTAGGCACATTTACATTAAAAGTGGGGTCATCTGGACCCCACAAGACCACGCTATGAACTTTACCCCACAAGGGATAAAATGCAGCCTCAAAAAGAAACTCAAAGCCTCACCATAGAATGTTATATTTGATGTCATAAATCAAGTTCAAAAGCAGAGTAAACCCTTATGTCCTCATTGGATGAATTCAAGCTGGCATTTCCTATCAAAGGTATTTTATGAACTGACAATCAGAAACAACTAGAAGATGGAGCCAAGAAATCCACCCAAAAAATTGACTGAAACTTGATTTTTCTACCTCAAAATCAATACAAGACAGCTTTCTGCAGAAAACCATCATCTGAAATGGGTTTTATCATTTGAAAGAATGAACTTTTCAGACTCCTCCTTGCACCTTGCTGCTGAACGATGGATCCTTGTTCCAGTGCAGTGCTTTGGGTTTGGGCTTGGGTGCAACGGGTGGTTGTGTTTTCACAGCAGGTCCCGTTGCAGCATTTGTCTTTGAAAAGCCCACGAGAGCCTCCGCTTGACGCTGAGTCTTTTTGAGGGCGGTGGAGGCGCAAACCGAGGAGGTTTCATCCATCTCTCCCCCCACGGCCGACTGGAAGCTGTGTCCTGAGCTGCTGAAGCCGCAGATGCTCTCTCCTGAAGACTCAGAGCTGTCCACTGGAACACACACAACACACATTTAAACAAGCTGGAGAAGAACACAACCGTAACGTATCTGTTTAACAGAAGGGATTGTATTCAAGGGTTAAACTGTTGAGTCACACTTCACAAACAGAGGCATTTGACCTCATTTTTTTAGGGGAAGTGTCTTTGACACAGGATATCCACAGACTGGTCAAAAACAACACGCTCAAAGCGCTTAGAAGGTCAGATTTTCACTCACACAACAAGTTGTGACAGCCGCTCTCCTGGTCCAGATCATCCTCCTCCAGGGACCCAGGAGGTGACGCATATCCTCCGTCTGAGACTACCCTCCGTTTCGGCAAACGTGCATACCCTTCATGAGACAAGGACCCTCGTCCCGAGGAAGAGGAGGAAGCTGAGCTGCTACCAGAACCGAGCGATTTCGGTCGCGCCCCTGAGGGTTGAACTTTACTCCCACATGGCAGGAGCACCTTGTTTTCTGAGAGAAAATGCATTTCTCAGGAAAGTGTAACCAGATGTGAAGACGTTTTTCCTGAATTCAATGATTACCTCTTCCCATCAGTGCATAGTTAACAGCTCGGTCGTGAATAGCTGCCTCGCTGGGCTGGATGTCAATGAACGGCTTGTTTCCAATACCCAAGAACACTCTTTCCTGCATGCGAACCTCTAAAAACACCCAAAATTTCAATATCAAAAATTGTCCTTTAAGCACACAGCACAATAAAAAAGCGAGGAAAAAATGCTGTTTTTCTTATTATTTCATTTGAAAAAACAAATCCTAAAGTTGTGAGTGGCGCAGTACCTCTGTTGTGAATGGCCTGCTCCCACAGGATCTGTTCCAGCTCTCTGGTCCAGGCCTCCTTCATGTCCCTGCTGGCTGCCTGCAGCGTGTATGTGTCCTCGCTCTTCCTCTTTCTGAACCAGATCTCAAAGCACAAACCGCTGTCTCCACTGTTCTGGGTCATGCCTATGTCAGATGTCTAAAAGCAGATATAAACTTCAGCTTACAGGTTGCAATCCCCTCCACAAGCTTTTAACACAGAAAAGACTTCATTCTAATCCTCTGTGGCCACTAACTGAGTCAACAGAAGCTGCTGGATAAAAAAACAAAAGCAGTTCTAAGTTTGATCTGAGCTGAGAAGGTCCAACAACTTTATTAGAATCCTGCTAAAATCTTTTTTTTTTCATCAAAAAAAAAACATTGTCTAATGTCTTTAAAACGTTTTAAAAATAGCTTTAGAAAATATATATTCATATATTTACTTTAATGTAAGCTGTTTTTGGTGATAATGCTTAAAATGATTCATAAATAATGGATCTAATTTGTTCATTTTTGTGTGTTTGTATCTATTGACTGTATCTAAGGCCTGGACTGAGTAATTGTGACATCACCTATAGAAAACGGTTTACTTCCGGCTCCAATTAAAATTAAGTCAATTCAGGCGCCGCCATGTTAGCAATGATTGCTCTGAGTCGATCTGAGTCATTGTTTCTCTGGTCAGTCAGGAGTGAGCTTGCTGCAGGGTCACACCCCTAGCACTCCGTCCGGCTGGACAGAGACAAAGATGAGACGTTTTTCTGCTGAAGACATTTTCAACACTCTGGTCGCTACGCTAACAAGAATAAATACAGAACCGTGCGGCGTATTTGAGCTGCGTTGCTCCCTCTGAGTTCTGTTTAAAGAGAAACGGGCCGGAATGGTTGAAGACTGTAGAATTTCGGCCGAACAACGTCAATAGAAAGTTCAAAGAGGCCCCAAGCACCGGCAATGTGAGGCAGAGACACCTGATTGGATAGAATCTAAACCAATAAACAGGCTGTTTGGTGTAACGCTAAGAGAAAATGTTAAATGCAAAATCTACGATAGGGTGAAAGTGAGATGAGGCACTAATGATCTGAAAATGTTTGTGCTGCAAACGCAAACATATTTTTTAAAGCAAAAAAAAAGTTTTTGATGAAAATATTACATATTTTTATTTGTAAAGTATAATATATACATATTTTTAAGATTTTACTTTTTGTTTGCAGCTTTGAAAATCACGACTTTTGCTTGCAATGTGGTGGCACAAAAATCAATCTATGTAATTACTTGCACCATAGAGAAAATTACGGTGGCCGAGACGGCTCACATGATTGCAAAAGCCACAACACAACGGCAAAAGCCAAAACACAACGACAAAAGCCGAAACACGAAGACAAACGCCGAAACACGACGGCAAAAGCCGAAGCACGACGGCGAAAGCCGAAACACGACGGCAAAAGCCGAAGCACGACGGCAAAAGCCGAAACACGACGGCAAAAGCCGAAGCACGACGGCAAAAGCCGAAGCACGACGGCAAAAGCCGAAGCACGACGGCAAAAGCCGAAGCACGACGGCAAAAGCCGAAGCACGACGGCAAAAGCCGAAGCACGACGGCAAAAGCCGAAGCACGACGGCAAAAGCCGAAGCACGACGGCAAAAGCCGAAGCACGACGGCAAAAGCCGAAGCACACCGACGAAAGCCAAAACACAACGGCAAAAGCCACAGCACTCCAGCAAAAGCCAACACACAACGGAAACGAATCAGAACGGAAGTGAATAATGGACTTTTTTTTTCTTAACCTTTCATTCAGTTTCAAGCTATTGGTGATTCTTGAGAGATACGTGATTTTGGTAAGGGATAGGTGAGGGTGGACGTTCGGTGTTGCCGCTTTATTTCTTCTTTCAAAGCCTTCACGGAGAGCTTTCGGGGAGAAAAAAAGGAGGGCGGAGGAGGGAAAACGGGATCTGGTTTTTTGTCTGCCATTCTTTCTTTTTTACCTATTTTTTATTACTTTTAAATACCTTCCACGTTATCGTCAGTGTAAACCCTAATACTGGGGATCTATATATTGAGTTTAAACGTTTGGATACGCAAGCTGTGTGGTGGCCTAATGGGTAGCACACTTGGTTAATGTCCCAAAGGGTGGGGGTCCGAGGCTTGCGGGAGTCATTTATTATTATATTTTTTTTTTTCTGTAAAAAAAAAAAAAGTATCATACGTGGTTCTTACGTACATTTCGAGAATCAAAATAAATAACTACTTCTTGCAACATAATTCCAGGCAGTTACGTCGTTTCAGTTCAGGATGGTGGGGTTGTGGCACGCGGCGCCAAAATTCCCTTTTCGCCATGCACCCCAAGCAACAAAAATGACTAAACTACCTGGAATTATGTTGCAAGAAGTATTTATTTATTTTGATTCTTAAAATGTACGTAAGAACCACGTATGATACTTTTTTTTTTTTTTTACAGAAAAAAAAAATATATAATAATAAATGACTCCCGCAAGCCTCGGACCCCACCCTTTGGGACATTAACCAAGTGTGCTACCCATTAGGCCACCACACAGCTTGCGTATCCAAACGTTTAAACTCAATATATAGATCCCCAGTATTAGGGTTTACACTGACGATAACGTGGAAGGTATTTAAAAGTAATAAAAAATAGGTAAAAAAGAAAGAATGGCAGACAAAAAACCAGATCCCGTTTTCCCTCCTCCGCCCTCCTTTTTTTCTCCCCCGAAAGCTCTCCGTGAAGGCTTTGAAAGAAGAAATAAAAGCGGCAACACCGAACGTCCACCCTCACCTATCCCTTACCAAAATCACGTATCTCTCAAGAATCGCCAATAGCTTGAAACTGAATGAAAGGTTAAGAAAAAAAAGTCCATTATTCACTTCCGTTCTGATTCGTTTCCGTTGTGTGTTGGCTTTTGCTGGAGTGCTTCGGCTTTTGCCGTTGTGTTTTGGCTTTCGTCGGTGTGCTTCGGCTTTTGCCGTCGTGTTTCGGCTTTTGCCGTCGTGTTTCGGCTTTTGCCGTCGTGTTTCGGCTTTTGCCGTCGTGTTTCGGCTTTTGCCGTCGTGTTTCGGCTTTTGCCGTCGTGTTTCGGCTTTTGCCGTCGTGTTTCGGCTTTTGCCGTCGTGTTTCGGCTTTCGCCGTTGTGCTTCGGCTTTTGCCGTCGTGCTTCGGCGTTTGTCTTCGTGTTTCGGCTTTTGTCGTTGTGTTTTGGCTTTTGCCGTTGTGTTGTGGCTTTTGCAATCATGTGAGCCGTCTCGGCCACCGTAGAAAATATCACAAAAATAGGATTAGTACTTCCTGTTTGGAACACCGGGGGGGAAGGGTCTCTCAGTCCAGTTCTCATATATAGTCAATGGCCTGTGTGTTTGTGCGAGTACCTTAAATGACTGTTTGTAGATGTACGTGTCATTTCCAGAATCCGTCTTCCTGGTTTTGCTAAAGAGAACGAGTTCTTGGAAAAGGAAGACGTGACGGCAACATCTCTTTTTTCTGAACGTGACCATGAACTCGTCTTGGCGCAGTAGCTGCCCCTGCTCCTTCAGGTTCACCTGTTGGACATGAAAGGTGGAGGACAGTTTTTTTTTACTGCACAGAGAGTCTTTGTTCCACAAAAACATCTGCTTAAAATCAAACGTCACTTAATATCTTCAGTTTAGAAGAAATGCCAAGTAAGGAAACCGTCCAACATGTATGCCTCTCCCCTACATTCCATCAGTGATAAAAGTACATTTATCATCCTGTTTCATGCTATTCTAATCTGTAATGTTCATGTTATTGAATGAGCCAAACATTTCCAAACATATAGATGAATAAACGAGATACAGAATGCTCTTACATCACAGTGGCGGATGGCATCCATGGCCAACAGGTTGTTGCCATGGCGCAGCTGGAAGTTGATGACCTCCATGGCTGCCCTGATTTCAGAGATCTCTCTGGTCTGATCAGGTGCGCACTCCCTCATCATGTCCTGCAGCAGCAAACCGTACTTACTGATGCGCTGCACGGGCTTCAGCAAGTACGACCACAAGTCCATTTTATCCCCCAGCTTCAGCTGCTTCTGCTGGAGAGGCCGAAGAGAACACCAGAGTCAGAAGAGGAAGGAAGGAAGGAAGGAAGGACTGTTTTCTCCAAACTGGATCATTTAACACAAAAATTTTAGAAAAAAGTGGAAATAGTTTGTCAAAATCAACCAGTTTAAACAAATCATAACCGTCAGTTTCTTCTTTGCTTATCATACATAACTTCACTGTAGAATAGCTGCTGTAAATCTTAGAGGAACTCACTGGTAGCTGCATGTCAGTAATTATTATAAAGCATTTTAGAGCTTTATTACTGTCAAATTTAATACAGTAGAATTTCTGTCCTGTATTTATTTTATAGTAAAAAAGCTGTAAAATTAATCACATTACAGTACACAGATACTTTCAAATGAGACACAGTACTTACCATCAATGTTCTTACAGTAATTGTACTGCGCTTCCTTTTACGAAAATATTACAGTGTTTTTATTTCCGGTTTATTTGCTTTAAAATATATGATAAATAAATTTTTTTCTGGTTCTCTTACAACTTCTCCAGCTGTTTTTAGCCAAGCCCATCTTCACCATTAGGTCAATGCAACACCAGACAAAGATGTACTTTCCTTTTCTGGCAACACTGTATAACAAGATTCCTCAATGAGCTTTAATAACACATAAAAAAACATTATTAATGTGTTGAAAGGGTGTTAGTAAGACTATTATTAGCACGTGAATTCTATAAAAGGCCTATTAAAAATCTGTTTACAACATTAAAAAATGCATAAACTATCTTTATCAACATTATATTGAATGTTTTGCAGAATCTATTCTAAATTGTTAACCTTTTTGTTTTATTTCACTGAACAGTTTGTAGTCCAGTTGAATGAAACGAACAGATCAAGACACAAAGGTTCCCACTGGAACTTGAACCAAGGACACAGTTTCAATGCACGTATCATTTCAATGGTGGGTAGAGAACATTTTGCTTTGATGTATTTAGTCGGGCTGATTATTGCCAATAATTTCCAGAATCGATTTGATTCATCTACCAATCAATCTACCAGATCCTGGATTGATTTGATTCAGATTTTTTTTCTATTTCGCTCATTTTGTTAAAGGTTAATAATCTATAGATATTCATAATAATTAGACAACAAATTCTAATGAAAAAACAATCATGCCTCTGAGTATATAAAGATGTTCATTTACCCAAAAATGAATGTTTAGGTCAACCGAGTGTTAGCATTAGCCGTCCTATGGGAAATCACATTATATGTTAGCATCAAGCTAGAGGACTTTAGCATTATGCTTTATATTGATCTTTACTTTTATTGATCTATTAAGCTTTGATCGATTGATGAATTGATTTTATCAACCCAGCCCTAGGATTTAGTTTTGAAAACAGCAAGTTTTCAAGTCATAAGTCACATTTCCATGAAAAAATGAAAAGACATGTGAATTATCCCACCTTGAAGAAACCGTGTCCATGATTGATGAGGAGACTGTCCGACTGCGGCTTGTTCTTGCTGTAGAGGGCATACAGAGCAAAGCTCTCCCTCTAAAACAAAAGATATCAGAGGACAGTTATTGTGCGTTCAAATAAATATTCATTTTTCGAACCCACATAACAACACATTCTTTATATCAGCTGTGAGCTCAAAAGGGTTAAATATAAGCTGACGGTTAAATCCCATCTGTCTCAGTGCATCACACATCTGGAGGGGCTTTCTCAGCAACTGCTTGTGCATAAGCATACGATATGCACCAGTAATCACTGACTCAAGCAGGAAACTTGGACGCAATGATCCATGAACTCAAAACCAGTCAAAACAAGTCGATAAATGAAGAAATACATAAGAAAATTTGCTTTTTGTTTTAAAGATGAAATGAAGTTTTTGGTGTGTTATTGTGATTTTTTGGTATTTTTATGATGATGTAGGACATACATAAAGAAAATTAAGCTCAAAAATGCATTTCTGAGCACTTCACAATTAAAACCTTAAATCAGGAGTAGACAAAAATATGCTGTTTTGAAAAAAAAATGTTTGTGATGTAGAAAATATATCACAAGCTCACAGCTCCGCTTCATTCTGATGCATTCACTTATAGAAGACAATTTGTGTACGTCTTTGTTTTCCTCGTCTGAGCTGGAATCTGGATCCAAACTAAAGTGGACTTGAAGACCAAATTGCATCAACAAATCACTGGACGCACAAAGAATTTAAAGTGTAAGACAATTAAAAATGTAAAACCAATATAAAAAAACAGCATTACGTTTTGGAAAAAAAAAAAAAAATACAGAGACCGAAACAAAAAACAAAAGAAAAAACACATTTCAGAAAATGAAATGAAATACTACAAAAATGAAACACACTGAAAACTTAAAGTCATTTGGCATGAAGTGATTCTGCATTCTATCATCCGATCAACCAAGTTTATTATTGTGTTTAGTTTTGCTAACGTGTCCAGTGTTGTTTAAATTACTTTAATTTAATTACTGGATTAAATTGTAATCAAATTACGTTACTCATTCACCAATTCTAATTACTAATTCACCACTCGTTACTTTACTTTTCTCCACTCACATTCAAATTCTCTAATGAATAAAGCTAGCACAAACAAGATACTCTTATAAAAAAAAAAACACAGATACAACATGAGGGCAATCATGTTAATTTTGCCTCATGAACATGAAACGATTTATATGTGTATACAAACTGCAGTGTATTGATGGGTTGCTCATTGACACTACAGCAGTGGAGGACAGTTCATCTCCAGGAGGAAACTTGTACTTAACTGAAATGTTTTTGTCTTTGTTTTCAACAAACTGGAAATAATTTTAATATCTTCAGTTTCAGAATGTATGGAGAGCAAATAGTTCCATCCCATGTGTGTGTAATATTTGGTTTGCGACTTGTACAAAACATTTTGTGCATTACTGTTTGTACTTACAATTGTGTGTTCACACGCACAAAATGACAAAATAAAAAAAAATACAAAACACAATTTACACATGTAAAATTTAAATTACAACAGCTTGATAAAATCTGTAAGAATCACATAACAATCGCCTGATACGCAGTTACACAAATCTGATGTATGTGATGCGTTTAAATGCTGCTAGAATGCTGGGTCATCAGAGGTTTCTTGTCAGCTGCTTTGAACTTAGATTATGAATAATATCTGCTAAAAACTGCACATGTTGCAACTTTCTTGAACAAATAGACCCCCAAATTATTACAAAAACCTCTAAAGATGCATTTTTTAAAAAAGCAGACACAAGTCACAAATCAAGAATCACGCACACACAAATCCAGTGGAACTGTTTTCTCTCCATACGAATGACTCTACGAATTTGTTCATATTTCCTCTCTCTTCTTTATATTTTGACCAATCCCAAAATCTGCATTTCATTTGGGTCCAAGCATCAATAACTCTTCTTTTCAAATTTTTATTTGATTTATATGAATCATTACATTATTCTCTCACTGACAAAAGTAATTACATTACTTTAAATTAATTTAATTATTTATCATTCAATATATTTAATAATCTAATTATCTTTATAAAATGTTGTATGATCTAGCTCTGTTGTGACCATTCTTTATTTATGTATTTGTGTTCTTAACTGTATGTTGTTCTGAGTTGTAAAGTGTCCTTGCATTTAAATAACATTTATCATTAATAATCATTTTCTGTAATTCATTTCCTCCAACACTGAACATTTTATTTTGTTTTCTGGAATTTTTTTTCATTCTCAATTTTTGCTTTTTACATTTTGATTTCAGGTATTTTTTCAGATCAAAATGCTGTTTTTAAATATTTGTTTTGCTTTTTTAATTGTGATCTTTAAAATGTTTTCTCATTGAGTGATTTGTTGTTGTGATTTGCACTTCAGGGCCACCGTACATAACTGTAAGGCTGCATAACTCCGATGTAGCTCCCCGTTTATGTGAACTTGAGGTTGTGAGGGGCTGTAAGCTGTCGCGTGTGCATGCTGGCTTACATGCCGCAGAAAACAGCGTCCCACTCGAAGGGGTTCACTCAGACAGCTCTCCAGCTCATCCAGAAAGTGATGGTGATGGAAGTCGTGGAGTTTCTCTAAATTCCCGAAGACACTCCCCCTCTGACCCCTGAGGTCCTGCGGGACGTCGGGCCTCTCCAGCTCGGGGAAGTAATGCTCCCGGACGTACGCCAGGGCCTTGATGTACTCCCGCTCTGTAGACAGCAGCTCCTCCAAAATCTTCCGTACTCTTCTGTCCCATCGGCAGGATAAAAAATGAAATATTATCACTTTCAGAAGATTGTGTTCACGGTTTTTCTAGTGAAGTTCTTATGAAAGCACATCACTCATACAGATGATGAAGAGTCACTTACAGAATGTTGCTGGTGTTGTCTTTGGGTGTTTGTAACATCTTAGAACTCCTTAAATCTTTACAGGAATCTGTGAGTTCCTCCTGTTTCCCATCGTCCCCTCTCGGCTTTATACTTTTCTGCTCTGGTGGAGGACTTTCCTGATGAGGGTTGTGATTGGGCTGCATGTTTTCATCCAGGGACTGTGTCCTGCTGTGACAATGATTGTGTCTGATGACTGCAGGCAGAAAAGTCGTCATGCTTGTCGCACGGGAGCCCTCGCTGAGGGAGCGGCCCAAGTTGTGGTGAGGCAGCAAACCCTTTGGCACCTTTGCGGTCCTCAGATCCGATTCGCTGCGGTGATCTCTCGGTCTCAATTTGGGTTCTGGATGGCAGCCCGGGACTTGTGGGGAAACTTGAGTATTTTTCAGAAGTGGTTCCGAACGCTGCAGAGATTCAGAGTGCGGGTTTGGAGCCTCGTTTTTACAAACGTGCTTCGAGTGTGCAACAGCAGTGGTGTCGGCCGCCTTTGTTTGGCAGATTGGCTGCAGGATTGAAGAGCCTTCAGCCTCCTTCAGCTCACTCCTTTCCTTTATCTGAGTTTCTTCCCCTCGAGGGTTCCCAGCTGCGGTCTGTGGGATCTGGTTCTTATCTTTGCCTCGTTTTTTCCTTTGCGTCTCCTCTAGACGCTGCTGCTGACTACTTCTTGGACCCCTACCCAGTGCCGCGAGACATAGCAAGTCCAGAGGCCCCTGATCCCATGGTGCAAGCTTTAGCTCTCAGAGCCTGGAAGTGGGAGTCGGAGAATTCACCTCCTAGTCGCTCCTTATACAGCTGGAGAGTGCTCAGAGTCTGTGCTGACAAACAGCCCTCCTCTACCTGCTCCACAAGCTGGGCACATTCTTTTGCAACAGTAGAGGCCTGAAAGAAATGAGTTAAAGAAAATTCATTTATTTATCAAAGCTGTGAGTTGTAGATAGAATGGCAGGTGGTTCCCTCCCCCCTTACTGGCTGCCACATGCCCCTCACCCTCACCCTTTGCCCCAGCCAGCCAGCCTGCAAGCAACAATTTCATGAAAAAATGGCGGCTTTTCTGTTGGTTTATCTCCATAGCAACCATTTTAGTTTTTGTTCACATAGGGGTGACAGACAGGTCTATGTAATTTTTAGAAGAATCTGCAGATGTAAAATTTTGGATTTCCTTGGCAACAGAGACTTTTCGTTAATCACGCCCACATTCCTGATGTGTTCATATTGAATGGAATATTGTTTTATTCAGCTTGAGCCAACGAGTCAAAAATTCAAAATTCTGTTACAAAAAAATGTGTGAGCAAAAGGTTAGAATTCTAATTTTGAGCTAACATTCAAAATCGATAACCTTTCTTTTCAATTAGCTTCCAAATGATGCTTGAGGAGTTTGGAGATGCTGCATTCAAATCCTGAGAGAGTTTTAATATGTACCTGGTACCAATGTAAATTTTTTTTTTTTTTTTGCATATCACCCGACCCATTAATTCCAGCAAAAATTTACACCACGACACATAAGAAGATCCGGTCAATTTTTAAATATAACCAATTTTCACAATAATGTACCACAGTTAATTAATGCAATTATATTTTTGTATTTAGACAGGCAAAAAATAAACACACACAAACACACACACGCACACATACAATGACACACAGATCAACACAGTTGGCCGACTACGGAGTGGGGGGTGCGGTTTTGGGTGTCTGGTGATGGCAAAAAAAAGAAAAAAAACTCTAAATAACCACATGAGCAGAACCTTGGGTTTGTTAGCAGATTTCGAGATATTGTTTTTGAGTCTCATAAGAGATTTTGCCGCCATTCATTTTTTTGACGGTTTTGCTGTCATTATTTATTTATTTATTGGGTGGGGGAGGTCCAAAATTCCTTTTAACCAGGTGAAAATTTTGGGGATTTTTTTAAAAAATGTCGCTGGCACCAACATTCTCCTCAGGAAAGAAGAATTGTGAAAATAATCCGGTCATTGCAGTCCAGGACAAAATCAAATATTTAATCAGACAGAAAAAAAAAGGAGATAAAAAGACAAACCTGCTCACAAAACATGTAAACCTGAACCATTGCGCTGAGTTCTTTCTGCCGCCGTTCTGCCCGTAACATGAAGTCCTCCATGTTGGATTTAAAAGTGCTCACGAGAGTGCGAAAAATGTCGGCAGCAGGAGACGAGTTCCTAGTTTCAATGATCTCCTCTGCCTCCTTTACAAAAGTCAGCGCGTGCTGCTGCTTCTCCTGTGGAAGACATTTACAACCAAATACCGTTTGAATGAAAAAGAGTTCAATATTTACACGTCAGTGGTGAAAAGCAGATTTAGGAGTCTGGCCACATAGGTGTAATATTTTTTTTAAAAAAAACCTCTTAATACCTTTGAGAGCGCCAAAAAGAGGCTGAAGTCCTGAAAGGATTTTTTAATATCTGTGTCATCTGTTGTGCAAAAGTCCTTCAGTCTCTGTTCCCCGTCTGTGCTGAACCACATCCCAGCCTGCAACACACCACAGCAGTTATGTAGCAACTCCTGCAAATCCAGATTCCATTTCACCTCTTTTTACAGCAGCTTTTAAAAGACTTACAGTAATGACTTCTGCTTCTGTCTCTCTGATCTTCAGCAGGACCTCCAGGTGTTGCAGGGACTCGTTTGATCTCATCACTAGTGTGTGCAGTTTTTCCTCCACTTGGTTGTACAGACTCGTCACGGACTCTAACGCATCTCTGCACAGAGAGAGGAGGAACAAAGAAGCAATGAGAACTGCAGCGTTTAGCATGAACTTTTTATTTTTTGCTAGACATATTGTAAAAACTAAAATAAAACGCCCACTAAAGTTTGAGTGAATGTTTTCAATCCCACGTTTAAAAGCTTTTCTGCTTTAGTCTTCTAGAGTAAAGATAATGGAATGATATGCTGATCAAAAAGCTGAGATGCTACAATGATTTTCTTAAGATTTTCTGCTTTGATTTAAAAAATGATATTGTTTTTAAAAGTAGTTTTTTTTCTTTCTTGAAAAAAAACAAGGAGAGCAGTACAAGCTACTAATCTTACAGGGTGCTCAAACTTTCAATCCTCACTGTAAATGTATTAAAAATAGTTAAATTTCATACCTGTAATCTTCAGACTGCGGAAATCTAAACTCTTCCCTCTTCATCCTGGCCAGTAAGGCTCCTCCCTCCCTTTGCAAAGTTACCAGTCTTGCATCTTCAAGTACATTTTTCATCAAAATCTTCTGTTCCTGAATGCTCTGTTGCACTTCCTGGTTCACATCAAACACATAGAGCGGGTGAAACAGCTGAAAACAATATGTTTAAATCCATTATAATCGTTCTACCTGAGTGGTGTCCATTTGTTTCCTGCTGTCCACATTCTTGATGGCCATTTGCAACAAGCTGTCAGCCCCTCGCAGCTCGTCCATGAAGGAGACGAGTTTCTGGAACAGAGGACCGGAAACTGTGACAACAGGCTGAGCGGCTTTTATGCACTAAATACCACACATGTATATGAATGCATTCAAGCTAATGAAATGAATGTAGATGACTAAAATGATTTCTAAAATGGAAGCTGAATTGAACAGGAAGTTGAATACTTAAAAACTCATTTTGTGATGTCAAAGGTTCTTTTTTTTATTTAATAGAATACTAAATTTGCTTTATTCTGATTATGCACAAACCTGTTATACAATTTTTTTTTTTTTCATGAATCAAATCAAATCTGTGTTAGGGATGTGAAGTAAGACCATTAATCACAGTTATATAGATTTAATACCCGGTTTGATTATTTTTTAAATCTATTTTCAAAGTGTTCCCAGTATTGTTTTTTTTTTTTTTTTTTTTAATTATGAATATGAAATTTTAGCCAATTTAATAAAAAGAAAACCTGCTGTTTTCTAGGACATAGCTTCTGCAGAGCGCCAGCGTCATGATTCAACCATCAGCTCTCACTTCCGTCCACCAGAGGGAGCCCTCGCCAGAGTTTTAACCTCCACTGCCTCACTACAAGTCCCATCAGCCACCTTCCTTCCAGCACAGCTGATCTCCATCAGCTCATCAGTAGCATCCAGCATTTAAACCAACACAAGCTACTACTATCTAAAAAAAAAAAAAAAAAAAAAAAAAAAAAAAAAGCAAGCAAGCAAGCAAGCAAGCAAGCAAGCAAGCAAGCTACTTCTATCTAAGTCTTGTTTTGCCTAGCAGACATTCTGAGCAATATTATTCCTTGTTCCCTCGCTGTGCCTTGACCTTTGCCTGTTTTCTCATTGATCTTCCTCGCCCATGCTCCACTTCAGTGAAACGTTTGCATATGGATCCTAAAGACTCCGTCCCTGCTTTACAGGCAGGAGTTCATTAAAAACTGGTCTCGGACTTGTGGACTTTTGGCACAGAACAACCCCGCTCCCCCTTCCTCTCCCCATAGTAGAGGGCTCAGAGTAAGAAGCTTGTGGTCCGCTCAGCATATTTTCTGTGTCACATATAAGCTCTTTTTCAAAAGTAATTTTTTCATTTGCTCCTGATTCACAATAATTGGGACAAACAAATACTCAGAAATGCAATTTTGAGCTTAATTTTGTTAATATCATTAGAAATACACCAAACAAAATGTTAAAAAAAAACACAGTTTTCATTGGAGCAGGAATCTAGTAACATTGTGTTTCATTTTACATTTGCAGATAAAAATACTGGTGATGATGGGTCAACTGTATGTTTGTTGTGCAACAACAATAAAAATGATCAATCGTTGATTTATCCCTCAATGGGGAAATTGCACAAGCTTTAAACTTGCAGTGGCAGGAAAAGTAAAAGAAAACCTGAATGATTCATCGCTATAGAAGACGGATCTGGGCTCAACATTTACTCATGGAAGATGTCAAACCACAGAACAAAAAACAAAATAAATCAAGAGAGGAATACATGAGAAAATGAATGTGTAGTGTAAAGGTAACTGATGCTTGAAAATATTTTGCAGAAATGTAATTCATATGAAAGTAAAATTTGGCGTTTCTTTTAAAGATCCACTCCAATGAAATTAAGTTTTTGGTGTTTGTCAAATGTTTTTGTGGTATTTTTCTTTTGATGGATAAAACTGCATTTCTAAGTAATTAAAATAGTTGTGATTTAGGAACAGACAAAAAAATGTAGTTGGAATAAGTGTGTTGCAGTGACATAGGTGCCACAATCTGCTTCACTCTATTCTGATGCATCTGCTCGCCGACTAATAGATCCACGATCGTTTTTGTTTTCCTCGTCTGAGCTGGAATCTGGATCAAAACTGAACAGCTGGATAGATCTGATATTGCTCACTACTTTTGCTACACTGTTAATGTCAGGTTGGGTTTGTAAGCTAGTGGGAGAGTGCAAACAGAAGAACTCTCACTACTCAGAAGCAAATTTCTGATCAACTATTGCTACTCTGCATAATCAATATCCTGTTTTATTTTGGCTAAAAACAGGTAAAGTCAGTTTTTTACCCGGTGAAACTGCAGCCAGTCAGTGTGACTGTATATGAAGGTCCCTCCCAGGTCAGAGGTCACCTGTGACGCCTCTACTGTCTTGTTTAGGGCTCTTAAGGAAGTCACCATGTCCATCTGTTTAGGACAGAAACACTTGTTAGGTGAGACTGGAGGAGACCACAGCTGGTTTCAGGGTGGTGGGGGTTTCTGACCTGCAGGCCGGGGTGCTTCTCAGGTCGTGGGCAGGTGTCCTTGTCCATCAAAAGGATGATGCAGTGAACCGCATGAAGAGCCTGCTCCTGTTAGAGACATTATCAATCCTAACCATCTTGACAATCTGCACTATTTACATAACTTGAGAGGAATCATTGCACTTCACAGAAAAATTCATAGAAAAATTAAAGTTATTTTTTCAGCTCCTGTCAGCCGCTCTAACCTGAGCCATTAGCAGAGCTTTGTAGAGGTGAAGCGGGGGAGGCCTCTTCCTGGCATTGATGAGTAAAGTTATTCCCAGCTCTCGAACATCTTTCCTGCAAACATATTGACTCAGGTTAGGGCAAAGTAGAACTCGTTCACATCCCAGCATAATGCTTGTGGTCGGGACATGATTCGGTTGCTTCTAAAAAAAAAATCTTTTTCAATCTTTTTTTATTTGGCATCCAAACACACTTCTTAGCAGGTTCTGCATCTCATACCCCCCTCCTAATGGATTCCACTGGGGAGATGTAGCAGTTGTGTGAGTGTGTGTACATCAGACGTGCCTGCTAATTCTGGCGAGGGGTCCGCATACCAGACAGCTGGCTGGGAGCCCGCCCGCAGCAGACTCTTGTAGTGGGTCCTTTTTACCAAGGACATGACAGGGTCATGCGAGTTCACAGAAAAACTATGAAGACGGTCAATTAAATACGACCCAATAAAACTAATGACACTCATAAAGTGGTGTTCTTTAGGTGGCAGGTATGCACAGTTTTATGGTGGAGGGTCAGCAGTGATGAGTTGGTGAGGAAGAGGAGGATGTATGACATTAATTTTACAGCAAAACTTTATTACCGACAACTTAAAAGGAGACATTGAATGTGGACACAAAAGCTTCTGCTGTCACTGACAATGTAATAAAAATCAGACATCTGCTGCCCTCTTGTGGTTGCAAGTTGTTATTGCATGACTCTCCTTTTAACTATTTAAAAAAAAACTGCGAATGTACTAGAGTAAGCTAAAAACGCTTTTTTCAGAATTTCAAGAAGTAAAGGGGTTAAAAAATACAATATAAATATAAATGAGCAAAAGGAACAATATTGGCAGGTAAAACTCTATATAAATATAACAGAACAGTGGTGAAGATATTGTAAGTAAATACAATGAAAACCTTTTATCTATCTTTCCTAAACATAACACAAAAACCAATCAATTAACCATTTATGATGAAGAAAATCCTTAAAGTATTATGTGTGGTGGTCTCATGTGTCAGTTCTTGAGATGTTTTTGAACTAAACTTTAGGATTTTAAATCTCTGATGTTTTGAGGAACAGAGTTCCGTTCCCTATTTTGCGTAGATCGATCCAGGTTTACATACATTTCTTCAAAAATCTACTTCCTATGGATATATAATCAATTTTGCACATCCGGATTTTTGTATGTCCTTGCGTACTGTACCTGGGTATGGTGTGAAGGTAGAGCAGCAGCTCACAAACACTCTGTGCAGAAACCAGAGGGGACATCCATTCCTCTCTGTCTCCATGGACCTCCACCACTGCCCTGCCGTTCCTGTCCCTGCTGCCTGTGAATGCAGATCAACACAAAAAAACATGACATGGGACAAAAATATACTTTTATAGCTGTAGTCTGCATACATTGTCAGTATTCTTAGAAATAGTCTAGTGAGAGAACATAAATATTTACAGATAATATATAAAAGTTTGTATAAATATCCTAATAAATAAAAGCACACAACGGGGAGACGAGGAGCATTTATTCACAACATAAATTATTTTACCTGGTAAGGACATAATTCCCAGTTCCAGCAGGCTGCTGATCCCGCTGAAAGCTGATTCTGAGGTCTGGAGGTTCTGCTGTGAGCCGCAACTTGTTGCAGAAAGTTCATTTGTAAAGGACGGAGTTTCACTTCTGTTGGAACGGAACTCTGTCAGTAAAAAAAAAACAGACATTTTCAATAAAAGCTGAGAAAATAGTTTCCGTAAGGAAACTGTTGGATGATAATAAAATATGATTGACTCAGAGATGTGTATTACTACTACTAAGCTCCAGATCACTAAATGAGTCACCAATTCAATGCTTTATTGTCCTTGTTTCAACCCCAGTCTATGGTCAGCAACAAAATCTCTCAAACAAGTTATTATTGCAATAAATTTCACTTCTCCATGTTCCCTTCACAAACTTTTGGATAAACTCAGAAGGGTTTAACCCTATCACTCTGCAGTTGATCAGGACCGCTGCTGAAATTTGGCATCACCTTTAAAGGAAAAAAATAAACATTTTTTGAACAATTGGAAATATATTCAGGGAAAAAAGGACTGAGAACAGAATCCTTAAGGCACATGTTTGAAAGTCAAGGCCCAGGGGCCGGATTCGGCCCCCCAGGTGATGTTATATTCTTCTTATTAATGTCCCGATGTCATCTTGCACTGGCAATATATTGAAGCAACACTAGAATTTAAAGGATAAGGCATAAGTTAAAGGTATCATCAACCCCCTCCTTCCTACTCACTCTTGGTGCAGAAATAAACAAACATAACCGGATAAAATAACTACGAGCAAAACAGAGAAAACATAATGATTTAATTTGTTTTTGCTAAAAAGTACAAATATTATTTTTATTTCCAGGCGGTTTTAGTTTTGTTCCGCAGTATATTCATATTTGGATCATTTTAACAGGATATATTTTATGGGGATCAAATGGGGGATCTTTCGGGGTTATTTATAAGTGTAATTTTTCGTTTAAAAAAATGTCACAAAAGTAAAAGAAATGTATGTTTTTTTTTTTTCAACACTCCATTTATCTTTGTATAATTCTGACAAAACATATTTTTATCAATCAATCAATCAATCAATCTTTATTTGTATAGCACTTTTCATATAAAAATAACACAAAGTGCTTTACATTATGGAGATTAAAATATTGCAAGTTATTTAAGGTTGAAGTTGATCATTTTGGAATAACATTCCTGCCTGTTTTTATTCATAGTTGGGATGAAAAATGACATTTTTAAAGTTTAAAAAATGTAGTTTTAGTTCAATAGATGTCAGCCAGTTCTGAGGCTGGCATTTTTGTTGCACTGCAAATGTTAGGTTAAGGGTGTGAGGTGCTGTAAGCTAGTGGGAGAGCGTGTTTAATGGACACCAGGAAAAGTAGGCTGGCTAGTTCTAACCGAATCCTAGTCCAGATCCACATGTAGTTCTTTCATCTTTCCATGGTGGCTCCACGACCAAACATAAAATAATTCATGGAGACTGCAGTCAGCAGCTCTCTGCTAACCAAAACTACCTAAAGAAAACAAATAAATAAAATCCTGCAAGCTAAGACTACCAATGTCTAACCCAGAACTAAAATAACAAAATCCTGAAGTTCTGAGGACAAAGTATGGAAAAAGAACAAAATAATAAATAAATAAAAGAAACTATGTAAGTTTTTGACCTGAAGACGTCTGAAGACATCTCTGTCCCGCTCACAACTCAAAGGTGAACTTCTGACAAAGTTCCGCAGAAACAATATTTTAGAAATTGATGGATTTTTAAAGTTTTGGCTAAAACGATACAATCATAATTAAAAGATGACACTTTGAAAATAGATCAAAAGATGATTGGAACTTTAAAGTGCTCAAGAATGAACAATGAACTTGTAATGAGACATCTGATGTGAGTGTGTTTGTGAAGTGGAACGTCTCAGTGCTTCCTGCCTTTGTTTTTAATGCTCTCTGATCAACAAAGTAAGCAGCTTTGACAGATGTTCATCATCACGCCGCAGTGTGACCGCTGAGCAGAGGTTTCAGGCCTCCTCAGATCCAACCAGCCTTTGTATCTCCTCTAATAATCTGTGGCATGCACGCCTCTGCTCAACATGTCAGCATGCTCCTCTGAAGGCATGCCTGTGCATGGAAGCTGCACGCATGCCATGCTGTCTGTCTCTCTACATTAGAAGGCTATTTCCGTTCGGAGGAGTGAATGTGACGGAGGACTGAGGCAGCAGAGGGAGAATCCCCGCAGGAAGGTCTGGTTCAAGCTTGATCTCTGACTTCTGAACCTTCTTTCTGAAGAGTCTTTATGAAGCGTGACACTGGATGGAGAGCGCCGCTGCAAACATGTGAGGTCACGGCTGAGTTTAACAGTCTGTTTGACTTGGATGTTGGAGGCTCTCCCTTCACTGAGCAACAGATTGTTATAGATGACTGTCTGCATAGTAATAACATTGTGTGTGTTATGTGTGTGGGCTGGAATCCCATCCAGAGAAAGCTGGAATGGAACTTCTTACCTTTTCTTGAGCCCTTGTGCCTTTCCGACCTCCCCGCCTGTTGATCCGGCCGTGCACCTTTTCTGCCGTGGATCAGATTGGCGATGGTCTCCGGACAAACGTCACTGTGGCTTCTGCTGTTGAGCTGATAGAGAACAGGACTCCCTGCGGGAGTCTCCGACACCGTGGACAATGACCTTCCTTTAACCTTGTGTTTGCTTGATTTTACAGCCTCCCCCATTTGGTGGGGCTTCGCAGCAGCATCGCACGTCACCGGGGTTACATCCGGCGGCGGATGCACAACAGCTGCGCTGCCAAACTGCTGGGGGGCTTGTTCAGTCTGAACGCTCAGATTTGAGACGGTTTCCTTTGGGACGACTTCAGGTTCTGGGCTGGACAGACGATGGCAGTCGAGGTTCTCAGGAGTCAGAAGTTTTTTCAGATTACACTGACAAGATTCATTGCACACTACAGGAAGACCATTGCAGATGTTTTCCAGGAGTTCTTTGGGAGCTTCAGGTGCTCCCATGGCCTTTCCATCCCCCTCCTCACATAGGTGTGCCTCTTCCAAAGCAGACAGCAGGTCTGCACCCCCCCTCTCAAACGCCACCGGGTTGCTTAGCGCCTCCAGGTAGGATTCTCTGTACCTGCACTTCAGGTCTGGATCTGAGAGCTCTTGGCTTGGCTGCATTTGGCTGCATGGGTTACAGGGGTCCTCTGCATGTTGAGGGGCGTGTCTGCAGATGGCTCTCTGTCCAAGTGGAATTGGTGGGGGAGGTCTAACAGGTTGGAGGGAAACTAATTTGTTCTGAATTTCACAGCTGTCTCTCTGCTTATCCACACACTGCTTCCCTTTGGAAATGTCCACCAGATCCACATAATCGCCCTCCATCCCCTGAAAGCTGGGACTCTCCCACGTGTTAGGAGAAACCCACCCCACGGGTTTGATTAATGGTTTGGTCCCTAATTTTGGGACTCTTCGCTCATGTTCCACTTTGATAAGTCTGGACTGCACAGGTCTGAGGGATGCGGACATGTTGTCTGGTTTTGGAGAAATCACAGCGCCCACCGGGAGGGTGGAAGCGTTAAACTGAGAGGGCGCAGACACCGGTTTTGTCTCTGTCTGTGTCTTACCACAAACTGACATTTTCCTTGGTCTGTCCAGGAATTCTGGGATGGCAATCTTAGCCCAAGGCAACTTGATTACTCCCTGGTCAGTGCAAAGCAAGCAGCGAGAAAGAGCAGTTCCGTGGCGTCCCTCGTTGATGTCATTCAGCCAGTCCTCAGTGAAGATGCAGGGGTAAGACGTCTCAGGGATGGGGGTCTCCTCCACCTCTCGACAGCCTTCCTCCAGGAGACTCTTGAGGACAATCCGTGCTGCTTGGTCACCAAAAGGTTCCACCTGAAAGTAGAAGTCTCCGGGACGCAGCAGTAAGGGGTTCACCGGCGCCAACTGGATAACAGTTTTATCATGGAGACACAGCGGCCAGCCTTCACAGCGGAAAACCACATCCGAGTATCCGGCCTGGGAAAAATCACAAAGAAGAAAGTAAGAAGCAAACTTTCAAGTCTACTTTTATGAACTGCAAGGACAAGACTGTTTTCAGAATTATTCTTTCCTATTGCGACTGTACTCAAAAACTCTTTAAATTTGTGCGTACCAAGTAGAGCAACAAACTCTCACTCCCAACTCTTCACAAATCAACGTCTGGTTAAGGACCCCTACGCGTCAAGAATCGTCATTTTGGGATACCGGCCGCTCCCGTTGGATCACGTGTCCCCAACATGCGCCCCGTGAACCGTTCCAGTACCGGGACACGAAGCTCACCGCTACATTAACCCAGTACTGGTACCAGTTCGCGTCCGATATTGTGTCCGGCTTGGGCCAAGTACCGCATCCGGTACCATCTCCTGAGGGATACGGACCTTTGATTTTACGAACAGCCAGCACATCAAAAAACAAAGAGTTGGAGACACCCAAAACCTCAAAAAGTGACACGGAGGGTCCTTAACCAAACATCAATATGTGACGAATTGGGGATGAGCAATCTTGGATCTGTCTTGCAGTATAACAGCATAATCAGAAGTACACGCAAAAATACGTCTGTCCTTACAGCAGTTACGTGTTATCGGGACAGTCAGAGGGAGCGCAGAAAAGAGTCACCAAGGCATTGAAATCTATGAAAGGTTCATGGAGAGGGGAGGAATGTAGGTAGTACGCAGTAAATACTTGAACATCCTCTAACTAAAACACAAGTGTCTGCAGCTTTTCAGGCAAAGTGTGAATGTTCACATTTTCCCACTATATGGAAGAAAATAAGTTTTGTTCGATCAATCTGTACACATTTTACAGTTAAGGTGAAGTCTAAAACCACAACTGAAATTTTGAGTTTTGTTGACATGTGGTCTTGATTCCCCCCCAGTCAAAATCACACATGTTGCCCTCTGTTGCACACACTCTTCTCACCTTAACAAAATGATATGACATAAGATATAAACATGTCAGGAATGTGGGCGTGGTTAGCAAAAATCCTCTGTTGCCAAGGAAATCCAAGTGTTTACTTTCGTCAATTCTTCCAAAAATTACACAGACCTGTTCGTCACCCCCCTAGGCGACCAAAAAATAAAACAGTTATTATGGAGATTAAACCAACATTAAAAGTGTTTTTTGTTCATGAGTTTAGTGAGGGCGTGTCAGAAGGCGTCACTGAGGTTGGGGTCGATACAATCCTGTTTGCAGCTTAAGACTAGAACTTCAGCTTCTGTCTGTTTTCTTCTCTATTTCAAATGAAAAATATACTTCTTACATTATTATTTCATTTTTCATCCACAATCTCATTGACGTCTCCTCCTGGTATCTGTTTGTACTACAAAAGTACTATGCTCAAGCAAAAATACAATTCTACTGATTTTTTTATATGTAGTTTTTATAAGCTTTTATACACTGAGAGCACAGCACAAACATCTAAAATGTTTTTATAAGTGTTTAAAATTTTGAAAAATTAATTCAATTCTGGGAGAAGTAGATTTCTCGGAGTGAGCGTCAGCCTGTGCAGGTCCAGGATGTGTGTGCTCAGGATACTGCAGGAAAAACAAGCTTCATACTCACACATGCAGCCTGCTGGACGCTCTCCAGCAGATGTTTGGAAGGAATCAGGAAGTCCAGTAGGCACTGCAGAGCGTCGCCACGGTAACGCTCCTCTATGGTCCGAAAAAGCTGGCTGATGACGATGGGTGCGGTGACCTCAAAGGGAGGGAAGAGGGCCGACAGGGCGGTCTGGATGGACAGGTCCAGAGATTCTGGATTCTGGAGACGAAGCAGAAAGCACGAGTTCATGTTCGTCTCTTTGAACATTCGTCACTCTCCTTCGATGTATGAAGCTTTGGGCACCTGCAGTTCAGAAACTTCACTTTCAGTTTACGTGTGGATGTGTCTCACGGGTGGGAAGTTAAAACAGTCGTTTGGTGCATGCAGTGGAGCAGCTATAAAAGCAGAACCAGATGGGCTGCAGCAGCAGGAGGCCACACTCACACCCTCAAACCACCTTTTTGCGAGAAACTGACATGTCAAACAAGCTCATGAAAAAAAAAAGTTTTTATGAGTCTCCATCACTGATGTGGCATTTGGTTTAGGGGGTCAAAAACCGTTTACACCAGTGTCGCTTTTATTTTTGAGTATTCTGCAGCAGATATTAGTGAAAACTATTATGTATATTTTTCCAAATAAACTTAAAGTAAACTTCATTTAAATGCTTTTTTAAATGGCTACGCTGTTTCTCTTCTGCATGACAGCTGGAGAAGGAACACCTTCAATAAATAATGTTGAAAATGTTCATTCTATTCATAAAAGATTAGAAAACAATGTTTTACCAAAAAACACATGTTTATTTAGTTTTGTTATACATAATTACTTTTCTCAATGACAACATAAGTAAAAAGTATAAGATTCTGAGATTGTTGTTCAAGAATCTTTAGTCCTTTATGTTGTTGAAGTGTACTTGTTTTCTGCCGTTACAAATGTTTTTTTTAGTAACACAGTCAGAAGTGTGTTAACCCCGCAGATACTAAATAAAGTTTTTTTTTTTTTTTTTACATTTCTCTCGAGTATGGTTTTGGTCATTTTTTGTTCCCAGAACAGTAATCTACTTCTTCTTCTGTTCTGCAGAGATCGGCTTACACATGGAATTCCTATTAGTGTTCACTGTTTGTGGTTAAAGTTGTAAAGAACATGCGTGTGCTGTTTCATTTAAAAAAACAATCTGAATGTCTATTTCATCAAAACTTTATATGTAGTGTATTTGTAAAAGAAAAAATAAAAGTTAAATCTAAGCATCTATCCATCTTCAGAACTCCTTTATCGTTTTTAGGGTGATGGAGTTGCTGGAGCCTATCCGAACTGCTGTCAGACAAAATCCTGAACAGGTTTTCAGTCTGTTGCAGGATCACACATTCACATTAGGGGTCATTTAGTAACTCCAATGAACCTGTGAAGGATGTTTTTAGACTTTGGAGGAAATCTGAAAGTGTGGAGAAAATCCACAAATGCACGAGCAGAACGTGTAAACTCCTCACAGAAAGACCTCAGCAGGTTTTGAACCAGGATCTTCCCAATTAGAATCCTTTATTGTCATTGTTGCACAAGGAGCTTTTGATGCAACAAAAAATCAGGTGCTCTCCAGCCAATAAAGTTAAATAAAATAGAATAAAATAAGTGTGTAAAATAAAGAAGACATTTTAACAGACAAATCTTCTAACTGTGAAGTGAAAGCTCGAACCGTTGCACCACCATGCAGCCCTGTAAAGTTTAAGATGAATGGAAAATTATGCATTAAATTTAGAGAAACCCGGAGATTCCACATAAGCTTTTTCTCATTTTTGTAAAAATGTTTTCTGCATCAAATAAGCAAAAAAAAAAAATCAGAAAATAATTTAAACTCTGTAACAGACCATCCTGAGTGACTTTGCATGGCCTGGTTCATGTTCACTTCCTAAAGTCTGTCTGGTGTTTTTGCAGCCCTGAAGGGTCAAACTCTCAGACTTAAAATGAAAAAAGAAAAAAAAAGTTATTGGATGAAATGTCTTCATCTATGAAAGAATTTGATCCCAGCTGCGATGGTCTTCACTGTATGCACAGCTTTACTTTGAATTATCTCCTGAACGTCAGCATCGCTCAGGTTTCCAGCACCAGATGTGCTTTTGCAGAAGATCAAGTAAACATTTGGAAACTATTCAGATGAAAGGAGAGCATCTTTAAAGCATTCTTGGTAAACCAGCACAGCTTTGAGGTAACAATGTTTTGAGGACTGAGATTACAATAGATTAGGAGAACTGCCAGACTTCTCAGACACAATCATGAATACACGAGTGTTGAACTTTACACAGCACAGAAGGATCATTAATAATGTGCATTCATTGTGGTCAACTGTTACGTTAAAAAAAACAACAATGGAATTCTTGGGAATTTTCCTTTATGTGCAGCAGAGAAGGAATTTGGTTTTTAGCCAAGAAAGTCAATTATTGGGGTTCATGATTTTCCTGAACAGTTAATGCAATTAAATTAAACTGAACTGAAATTTATGATAAAAATAGCAGCTTCTTGAAATGATGTGATATAACATATATGTCAAACTCAAGGCCCGCGGGCCACATGTGGCCCGCCACGTGATTTAATGTGGCCCGCCAGGGCTTAAAAAGTAACTGTCTAAATATAGGTTTAAAATAGGCTTTGGTCAAAACTACATTTCCCGTAATGCCCGTCGACCAATGTTCCTCCTACTGCTCTCACGCCTGTTGCGCAGAGGAAATCTTTTCTGCGCACATCATAAAATGCATTCTGAACTTTAAATAGAATTATCATATAAGACATGTATTCTTTGTCACTTTTAATGTAATTCAGCGATTGACAGACTAATCAAAACCTGCTGATGAAGACGAGTGTCCAGGATACAAAGCTGAGTTCAGATTGAAGGCGGAGTTTCAATGCGTTCTGTCTTCAAAACACCGTCAGTTTGGCCGCACGCGCAATGAACACGCGCAGTGAACACGCGCAATGAACACGCGCAGTGAACACGCGCAGTGAACACGCGCAGTGAGCACGCGCAGTGAGCACGCGCAGTGAGCACGCGCAGTGAGCACGAACAGCGAGCTCTCCAAAACACCGGGGAGGCTGTTGATGGACTTTTTTCTGCGGCCAGAGCGTCCAACAACAGGATGGAAAGTGCGCGAGCTCCGGTGTTCAAATGAACAGCAGACTGAGACCTGAGAGTGGAGGAGGGGCCAGGAGTGTTAGAGGGAATTAGAGGGAACATTGCCGTCGACTACAGCCTAATATCACGAAGTGATGGCTCACAGCCACAGGGGTGCGCAGTGTTTTCACATCAATGCTAAGGAGTGGAATTGAGACTTGGGAAATTATCCCAAAATGTAAACAACTGACAGCATCTCTTCAAAAAACAAAAACAAAAAAAACTTGGCCAATATAGTTAGTTAACTGAATCAACCTTATTTTTGGATGTTTGATGCTAGGCTGCGTTCAGCCTTTTTTTTTTTTTTTTTTTTATAAAAACTTCATCTTTCATACTTGGTCTTAGCAGTTCACAATTGTTGATTTTACAGTAATAAAGATTATTTTAATGGGCTTCATTTCGGTATTTTTCTTTATTCACTTGGACAGTTTGAATCATGATTTATTGACTTATGCAGGTTTCATGAGCTGAGAAATGAAAAGTATTAGTTATAACAGATGCAGCTGTTATGTTTGTCACTTGAAAAAGTGATACATTCAGTTATTTAACATTAACGAGTAGTTACATTTACTTTACATTACGTTCTATTACATCTGGCCCTTTGAGGACTGCCATTATGCTGATGTGGCCCTCGGTGAAAACGAGTTTGACACCCCTGTGATATAACAAAACAATGATGTATTTAACTAAATACTAAACCGATATGACTTAAAACTTATGGATATTTGATTGGATGACACAATACTGTTATTTTTTCTGGATTACCATCAATTTCTCAATAATGAGATTTTAAGAACATATTTCTTAAATATAAGTAAAGTTACAGGTTAAAATAAAAAATATTTAAAACATAAAACAATATTTAAACAATTATTATAAAGTCAGGAGTGAAAGTTATAAGGTTAACAAGATGATTGTTAGTGACGTGTGCCTCACCTACCAGCAGATGAAGTATATTCATCTGCTGGTAAATTTTAAAACTAAAAATGAAATATTATTTTTTAGACATGTCTGTTTTATAATTATTTTTTTCTGTGTGGGTTTTCAACCTTTGGTAAAAAACAAAAAAAAGCATTGAATTTACAAGTTTCCTGTTCAAATACACAGAAATCGAAATCAGGTGAGGCACCAGCAGCCCATGCCTCCACTGTGCTGAGGCACATGCACTGTACTGTTTCTGTCCTTCTATCATCATATTATTGTTATACTATCATTATAACTTCATTTTTCTATTTCTCTCCTTCTGTCTTATTACACTGGTGCCAGTTTCTCACTCATTTAGTCTTCTTATCCACTAAAAATGCTCTTTCTAAATACATAAGGTGGGTTCGGCAGTACGCATTCCTCAAGGCAGAGGGCGCCGGTGAGCCCAAAGAATGTGACACAGCAGCTAAAAAAAAAATCTTGAATTATTGGCAGAAAGTTAAGTGTAGCCGTCCAGTTATTCTTTAATATTGCTTAGTATCAGTTTATAAATGAAGGATTGCGTGTCTAAACTGAGAAGTTTGTGGCGACGTGTCGCTGGCAGTGATCTGCACTGAGACAGAGAGACTTTTAATACTGAAGAAAGAAAAGGAAGACAACAGGTTATTAATGTGTTTCTTCAGAAGGAGCAGCGCACAGACTTCATTTATAAGTAAAAGTAAGTCAATCATAACATTTTTGGTGATTTTTTTTTCTATGCTACATTTTTTAAAACGGAAGAAAAATGTTAAAAAGAAATTTTAAACAACACACTTCTTATAATAAACAGGGTGTGAAGGAGTTTATTTTATAATTGCAATGACAAAACAATAAACATTTTGTATTTTAATTATTTAGTTTGTTAGTTAGTTAGTTTATTAATTTATCAGGACAATGTACAAATACATTGAGCTTAGAAAGCAAAGATGTTTGCACCAGATTATAGCTTACTAGCTAATTTCCATCTGTAGTCCCAGTACAAAATACATCATATCTAAACATTATAAACATATTAACCATTTTAAGACATTTTAAAAGAAATCCAATGTAAAACAAGTTATCAAGGATAAAAAAACAAACACAATATAAAATACAATATGAAATCTAAAATATTTTATAAAACTAAAACTACTGCAATATAAAATACATACACCAATTTATAAAAACAACATAAAAATAAACATATTTCCAGTTAAAAATAGGATAAAACAATTAAAACAATTACAGCAATGGTCTTGCACTCTGACATCCATCTATTAATGTGTGCAAGATTGGTGCTCCAGCATCCATTTCTTGGCAGTTTGTGAAAAACTGTAAAACTCTGCCATGCTTTTTATGTTTGTTGGAAGTCTATTCCATTCCTTTACAGCCCTATAAGAAAAGGCAGACTGAGAAAAAGCAGATTTTCTTTTAGGGATGCTGCAGTCACCTCTGGATACCGACCTTAACACTCTGCCCCTGAGCTCAGAGCGTGGCTGTATAAAGTTCTTAAGAGGAGGTGGGGCGGTGTCATGCAAAATTTTATGAACTAAGCGAATGTCAGAGTACCTGATCAGGTTATCGAAACTTAGTATATTGTGTTTTTCCAAAATAAAGCAATGGTGGTATCGCCTGGATTTCTTGTCAAGGATTTTCAGAGCTTGATTATGCAGAGACCTTAGAGGCTTTAGTACTGTTATGCTAGCCTGAGACCATGATGTAATACAGTATAAAAGGTGTGATATGATCATGGCATTGAAATACGACTTTGCCGCCTCTAAAGACAACGAGTCTCTGATATGTCGAAAGTTGACGATGTTAAATTTCAGAGTATTGCTGATCTTTTTAACATGACTTTTAAAATTAAGAGTAGGGTCTAAAGTCACACCTAAATATTTAAACTCAGCAACATTCCTGATCATATGACTGCCCACATAGACATTAGGAAGAACAGCTTGGGCTTGTTTGTTGGAGAAGTACATGGTAACTGTCTTCTCAGCATTCAATGTAAGACAGGACTTGTTAAGCCACTCCAAAGCATTGGTCACTGCTCTTGATAACTTCTCAGCAACCGACTTTGCATCCGAACCGTGCACAAATAAGACTGCATCGTCAGCGTACATTACAACATCAACTTCATTGCTTATGGAAGGTAGGTCATTAATGTATATGAAGAGCAGTGGTCCAGAATGGACCCCTGTGGCACGCCTGTTCTGCAGACTGTAAACGGTGAGATTTTCTCTTTGATCTTTACACATTGAGAACGGTCTGCTAAATACGATTGAAACCAGTTGATGGTGTTTGCAGAGAGATAAATTTATTAAATTTATTAAATAAATTTATTACTCACAATTTTTATAGAGTGACAATTTCCCAATTGTGGGATCAATTAAGTTATAATTTCTTTTATTCCATACTATACCATTTAACTCTAAAACAGGTTTAAACGTAATCCTGTTTTATAAATTATTTTACACATCCATGTATACACTCATAATTCAAAATTAAAAACAAGTACTTTTAATGGTTTTTCTTTTTACTTAATGTTCAGGACCATAGAGGGAAATCACTGCACAAGAACTTTCTACATATTCATTTCATTTTTTAGCTTAATTTGGAGATAATGTGCCTAAAAATGGTCAAATACAGATTAAAAATACAAACAAAAGCAGCCTTCTTTGTTTTGAACTGATAGTTGAAGTATGTTGCAGGTCTGATGGATCTGGACGGATTTCAGACGGGCCTTTCATGCAGTCAGCTCTCAGCGGCCGGCTGTGCTGAAGTCATCTCACAGCCTCACAAAGCTTTCTGCTTTTAGACCCTTGATGGCTGCAGGAGCTCAACATAAACACGAGAGCAGCAGCTTCAAAGGCCTCACACTGCCTGACACTGGGACCGTTTGCCAGACACAGCAGTGTGAAAAGTGTTTGCTTTTAATCCAGCGTAGGTCTCAGTGCATAAAAGTCTAATATTTCTATTCACAGATATTTAAAGTGTGTCTCATCGTTCTTCTTGGCAGGTGCTGGTGGTGTGGGATGTTGGATCCAAATTAATATCAATATTTGGGAATTGACATTTTTCAGTGGTTGCGTGTCCTCAGAACAGCAGAATTCCTTTCTTGTCTTGATAGTCCGCATCTGTCACAATAGATCATGAAGTGGAGCGCGGAGGAGCTTTGAGGCGAGCTCTTGAATCGTAATGCATCGCAGCTGTGTCAGACTGTCTGCAGTCGCTGAACTCTGGGCTCTGCTGGATTTCTGGAAGCCAGAACTAAACTTGAGGTCATCTCCAATAAAAAAAAAAAAAAAAAGAAAAAACAGCTCACAGTTTCTCACTGTAGTTTTCTTTTATCGGTGCTGTTTTGGGTGTGAACTGTTGCTTCTTGTTTCATCTAATGCCCAAAGGGGCAACACTCTTTTTTTATAGTTTTTTTCAGATAATTTTTCAAGACTATGGTAGTAACTTCAAATTCTTAAGGGTAGGACTCACTGCCCAGCGAGCTCTAATGTAACAATGAGTTTGTAACATCTTTAGGTCAAGTGAAAACCTAAAAGATAAAAAAAAACACATATATTTTTCCATTTCTTTTAACAATTAGAACCTAACAAGAATTTAAAGAAACAGATTTTTCTTAAACAGTTTACTAGAGCAGGATATCAATTTCATAACTCTCCGTTTGCAGGGATAAATGAAGGAATGATTGGCCCTACTGATAAATGACACATTTATTGGCCGTGCAGTTGGGGATTCTTTAGAAAACTCTTAATTCAAAACTTTAACCTAAAAAAACAATAATCAATATGTATTAATTATTTTTAATGATCCGGATCCTCTGATTATCTTTTGATAAAGGCGGGGAATCGATTCCAAAAATCTGACAAATTAATTGCAAACCTGGGAAAAAATTCATCACGATTCTTTTTTTTTTCGTTACAGTATTCGCCAGCCATTTATAGTCTCACAGTATAAGATCACACAAAGAACTGTATATTTAAAATGTTTATTTTAATTGGTACTGTCAATCAATTAAGAAAAATAATCAGATTCATCAAACTTTTGTACTTTAATTGATCACAATTAATTACAATGTTTTACTCGGTACATTTTATATGACAATGTAAAATTCCCGATGTTGCGATTGTAACTTTATACGTATATTCAAGCTAATCCCGCGAGTTGTAGCGCACCTTGTAACTTTTATTTCTTTTATTTTCCCTCCTGAGTTTTTTCTGCGAGCTCTCCGTGATCTCTTTTATCGCTCCTTTTTTCGTCATCTCTTTTTTCCTTTCAAGATGCGCGTGAACGGTGACCCCGCCGCGGACGCTGTGGCTGGGGGTATTCTGAGCGCGTGCGGAGCGGTCTGTCATGAACCAAGTATGAGAGAAAGACAGAGAGAGACTCCGGAAATTCATGATACAAAGGAAGAATTTAGAGTCTGCAGGAAAATAATTCCTCATAGATCCTCCTCCAGAAACTTCTAGACACCTGATAGAACCTCTAAAAAGCAGCAAATACTGAGAGAAAAAAACACATCAGGTCCTCAAAGACTTTTTTTTTTAAGTTTATAATTTTTCGCTGGGAAAAAAATCAATTTTATTCTAAAGTATGTTTAAGTCAAAACACAAATACTCAATCTCAAACACAACAGTGTTGCATGTTGTGATTGTGAAGTAGTTTCCTATAGTACATGTGTCACAATAAGAGGAGTTGGAATGTGAATTTGATATCATAATTAACATTTTTAAGGTGATTTTCAAAAAAATATTTATATAAAAAAAATCACAATTTTTGTCACTCACATGAAGCACAACATGAACTGAGTATGAAAGGATTTGTAATCATTTCAATATTTTGTATAATTGTTCATTTACATTGAATCATTTCTGTTAGTAGGTAAACAGACAGTTTCATGTTAGGGACAAAAAGAAAACATATTTGGCCTTAAAATACTTTTAATTTATTGTGTTAAAATAGATTTTTTTAAAAATGGAAATCATGACTTTAAAGCTGTGAATCAAATTGAATCGTGGCTTGACTGAATCGTTACATTCCTAGTCGGCAGTATAACTGCAAGAAAACAAAGATGCTGACATACAGCCATGAGAAACGAGCCTGCAGACCTGGAAGAAAAAGTTTTTCTTAATCTTCTGGAAGAAAACAAGCAATAAAAGGTGAACTTTCTCTCTGAACTGATGCTTTATTTAACCTATTGTGAGGATTATATCGCTTTCCTTTGCTGCTGCAGTCGAGGCTCAGCGACGCATCGTCATGTTACCGTGAACAGACCATGGATCAAATAGTCTTCTTTATGAGACAAAAAGCGATTTAAACAAAAAGAAAAACAACCAGATTAAAGTACTAAAAACCGTGAAAGACTGAACCGCCAAGGAAAAAGAGAAGGACTGTTTATTCACATGGTGTAGTTAATTTGCTTTAATAAATATTATATAATGTTTATAAATAAATATTAACATGTAAATTCTTTTTGATTAAATGCATGTGTTAAAGTTCAAACCCCCAGTTCTGATCTATTTTCTAAGTGTTGACGTTTGTGTTTATGATTATGCTGTTTTATGACACGTAAAACCTGTTTATTTCTAGGACATCGTTTTTGGAGAGTGGAAAGAGTTTGTTAGAAATTTGCCTCTGAATTGTGGGAGGGACTGTTGGCATGGAGTTATCCTTCCCCATCCCATCATCCTCTCTCGCTAGTTTACAGCTCCATGCACTCCCAAAATGTTAGCGGTGCAATTGGAGCTATCCAGCCGTACAGTTTGATCCAAATTCCAGATCGGACGATAAAAAACAAAGTTATTCGTGGAAAATTTTTGTGCAATTCTCAAACTTTAGTCAAACAATGCAAAGATTCATCCTCCGATTTTTCTCCTTGTTGAATTGTTCTGCAAATTTCTAATTACATAGCTCTGTAATCATTAAATGACAGACAACACCATTTTAGTGTAATAAAATGAAGAGAAAGCTGCGTGGATTATGTGTTTTCCGGCTTTCCAAGTTTGCTAATCCTTCACTTTAACCCAACTAAGACCTCAGGAAAATGACTACTCCAGCTTAATTCCCACTTTTTTCCAACTGTGCTGCAGTGAGACATAAATCTTCTTTGTTTGCTCAGACTGCGACTGAAACGTTTTCCTGTGACTGATGTTTACTTTTGTGCGTTTGGCTCGTAATAATTGAGGAGCGTCAGCATAGTTCAGTGTGAACCCGGTTCAGATGATCAAGTCAAACAAAAGAATTTATGGAGGGTGACTGTCGGGCTTGTAGGTTCCTCTATCAGCCTGTGCATGTGACATAGTTCTGGGAAAAGCTGAGCCCAAACTCTTCTAATGGAAGCCAAGAGCATGAGTCAAAGTTTATTAAACATCTATTAAGATTTGCTGAAGAAATCACAACTATGACTGCAGTCATATTGCAGTCAACTAGATCATAACAGTTCTTTTGACAGCTGGTTATAATCCTTCTGACTTAACACTTGTAATCCAAATACTGTATTCTTTCACATTTTAAGATTATATTTAAGTCATATATAAATTGAACTGAACTATGAGGCACATCAATCCAACAAGATAAGTTTAAGCTGCATTTACTGTAACTTTATCCAAATCCAACTATCCATGCTAAAGCATTAGCCACATTAGCATATTGATAATTCTCAACATTGCTTGCAACATGTAAAAAAAAAGAATAGACTGATACCAATAAAACTATTGTTGCCATATCTGCGCTAACTAACTTCCGCTGCTTTGCACTAACACAGTTTAACATTGCTACATGTTAGCCACGTTAGCATATTCACAATACTTGTAATTCCCAGACTTGTTTGCAAAAGCTTGAAAACAGGCTGACACTGATAAAACTAACGCTGCTGAGACCAATGAGATCCACTGCTAGAGACGCTATGCTAGCTTGTTACTATTTTCCAATATACGAAAAGTGTGACGCCATATTGGAATGGTCTGTAAGAGACGGTTAACAGAGACAGTCAAATGACTTACTTTGGTCTGATTTAAAAAACAAACAAACAAAAAAAAAACTGATCATCATAAAATCAAAAACCAGAACATGGTACTAATGTTTTTGTACCAAATGCAACAATTTTATATATAAATACTTTTTTATATAGAAAACACGATGCATACCTGATGCATGTTTGTGATTTTATTCCAATCTACACAAAGACTAAGATTTACACAAACTGTTGGACTCCTTGGTCCGTGTTTCTAAACGGGTTGGCTGTGGAATCTGCATCGCCGCAGGCCGCTTGAGCCTGTTGGATATGGGCCGGTTCCGATCGGAGTGGACTGGAAGCTGTTTGCTCCAGTCAACAGTCACGTCGGTCGGGAGGGCCCCGCAGATGGGAAAGAGGGCACAGGTGGCACTTCAATCTACTGCCCTGGTGCGGTGCAAGGCTTGTCAATGATTTCTTTTCCTCTGCTTAGTAATATGCTTATCAGCGGGTCATCTGGTTTGATCTGGGGTCGAACAGCCTGTATTACTCATTGGCTATGACTACACAAACTCCCAACCTTGTGAGGAAAACAAAAAAAAAAAAAAAAAAAAGCACTGCTACACATTAGCCACGTTATCATATTCACATCAGCACCCAGTCAAACCTTTTTACATTGCCATACTCTATTGTATGTACAGCCATACATAACTTGGAAGTCGGTATTAACATTAAAAAAAATAAGGGTTTTAGGTGCACCTAATAATACAGAAAATATGGTAACTAAATAATGATTCTGTTTTAGTATCTTTACAACGAGATTACATTCAGGGATTAGTAATCGCATTTCTGTGTTGCAGATTTATGCTTGTATGCTAAAACTAAAATGCTAATGCTAGCATGTTACTGCTAACTTGCTTATATTATAATTGACTAAATGCGTCATCCAAACCACCTTCAGTCCCTGGATTTAGGACAAAACCATAAAATGGGCCCTACCATGATTTTATTAAGCCTTTCAGAGTAAAATAAATCCATATCATATATAACCTTTGGAACACTAAGAAACACATTTTTTAGTGAAATATTAGTCATGTTCCGTGAGTTTTTTTTTTTACCCGGAAGTATAACGACTCGATTCCTGAAGCTCCGCCTGCCACTGTGTGTGACAGCTGCCTATTTCTTAACATCATCCTAGAGTCTGCGGCAGCGTCTCTCCATCTCTCTCTCGAAAATGATCCAAACTTCTTCATAGATGGATGCACAAACAATAGATCTGCCTTTAGTAGGCCTGGCCATCGCTGCCCTGGTTCACAACACAGACAGGTGGCTCCTGCATGGCTGTGCCAGACCAGGGGTTTGGGGGGGTGCTTAAAGTCCCCCTCTGATGAAAATCATGTTTTTTGAGTTTTTAACATGTATGTGTGGCATTTTTCTTATTAAAGAGAACAAATATAGTAAGAATTCCTTTCATTTTTGCATTTCTGAGTATTCTTTTAAATTTCTGTCAATCAAACTGTCTCAGAAAATCTCAGGACAGAGCAGCTCTGCTCGGCTCCAAAAGCCACGCCCCCCCAGAGGATATTTTTCTGATGGAAACTTCAGGTCAACATGAAAAATAGCTTTTCAAGACATTTTGGTTGTTGGATTTTGGTTAAAAACTTCATAATCATTATTAAAACACTACTAAGAATGCTTTTTTTAAATTAAAAAAAATGTTCATGGGGAACTTTAAAGGAGCGCCATGTTTAAAGTAACAAACACCTTTTGGAGCTGGAATTTATTGAAGACAGACGCACTGGAAGATATACGTTATTCTGCATCTAAAATGAAGGTTTTAGATGCTGGTTTAGTGGAGAAATTGAATGTTGGTGTTAGACTGGGGGCGGAGCCTACTTCCTGGAGGGAGCGGTTGGAATCGTGCTTTCATCAGCATGTTTCCAACCGCTCGTTTTCGTGGGTGTGGGAGGGGCAGCTGCAGACACAAAAAAATTACTCTTAAATGCATGAATGGATCAAAAGTAGAATTTTTATGGTAGTGCCCCTTAAAGGGATTAGTAATTATATTTTTAGGTTTGCAGGCTTACACTCATATCCTAATGCTAACATGCTGATGCTATGATGCTAATGCTAACTTGCTCATGTTTCAATTTACTACATGCCTCATCTAAACCTCCACCTTCAGTTCCTAAATTTAAAACAAAAAAGTTTCAGTTCCTCAAACGACCACTGGAGGCAGGTTGCAAAAGTCAGATATTCTCACTTGACTTAAAGGTTAAAACCAAACTTATAAAAAAAGGTTTAAACTCCAAATTTACACATAAAAGTATAAATATGATCCAAACTTTCTTTCAATGTTTAGTCTGGATAACTTTGATGATGTGCATTTACTTTCGTATCAGCGCTTTTGATTTCCAGAGATTTTCTCAGGAGGATAGATTTCACCAGTGGATGAACCCAACAGAACTTTAAACTCTGTCTTGTTCCATCCATTTACCACTAGTGAACATTGATCAGAAGTAAACTTCAGTCCTTCCATCATTTTCTGTTCAGTGCAATGGCTGACATCAGAGATTACTGCATGTATTTCTGCCTACATGTGTCTCTGTTGCAGGAGTGTTTTTTTTTTTTTATTAAATTCATGAAAGCAAGCAGTGTAACTGAGAGATAATGTTTGATTATGAAACAAAGATTCGTATGAATCATCTTTTGGCAATCTCAGAAACATTAGTGATGGCTGCCAACCTAACTTTTTTTTTTTTTCTTTTTGGAACAAGTTTCATAACAGTAAATGTAAATATCGAATGTCAAATCCTGGATTACCTGACATTTATCATTAGATAAATTCAACAGGACATTGTTTTCATGACTTCCACTGAAATTATGGGTACAAGATTGGAATTTTAAGTACAAAAGTCTATGAAATATCCTGGATTCTATTGACAAACAGAGTAGAAAACAACAAACCACAACAATACTGTAATTAACTTAACTGGACAATTCTGCATACTTCAACCAGACAGCAGGAGCATTTCTCTCCCACACTGAGCAGCATTCAGTCAAGCACAGTCTTTATCTGCAGAGACTGTCCAGCTGAACACATTCCACCCCTGCCTCCTCTTCACCTTCAACAAGGGGATTCCCTCTGCCCTCACTATTGTCCACCGCAGCCTGTGGGTTAACCCAAAGAGCCTCAGAGGCTAACAGAGGTCATTGTTTGACCTGAATGTGCATGCACAAGAGACATTTCTTTAAAGATTCAATCTCTCTTTGTCTTGACCGCCGTTTAGGCCCTCTGGGATTTTCTTGTTTTGTTTTTTTTTTTGCAGAGTTTGCTATTAAGCTAATAAGTGCGGGTTTCACAACTCTGCCCGAGGCAATGGCTGAAGAAAGTCTTCTTTCACATTTGAACCACAGTCTAAACAAACTGTCAAGCCATATATTGCAATGTGTCTGTGTCCTCTGCCCAGATGAGTGAAGTTAAGCACATGACAATGTGACTGTGTGGGAAGCTAACCTGAACTGACTCTTTATGGGAAATATTGACAGCGTTGAGGTGATGTCTCCGTTTTGATTGGCACTTAAAATTGCTCATGAGAGGTGGACTGGCGTTTTACCTCCAGGCTGAAACCAAAACATAAGCACGAGTGACACATAACTAAAGGTATGCCATTCACTCCTGGAGTGGTTTCTGCATGCACAGACTGGTTCAACAAAAGCTGACCACTTTAGCTTTTACAAAGCACAAACGACTGATGGAGGGTTGGAATCAGCTGCAGCAGCACAACATTGTTTTTATAGCCCTGAAGTTTTATGCCTGTTTAGAAAGTCCTTCTGGTGATCAACCAGCAAGAAAATCCAGATTAGGAAATTAGACCTCAGCCCAACAGACAGAGTTAATCTGTCATTTCAAAGACACTAAAATTAACTTATTAAATTAAAGTTTACTTTGAAGGGTGTGTCCTTGATTAACTAAGATTTTCAACTTCATATTTTCCTCATACGCTCCTGATTCTCCTATTTCTGACTGGAATGAGCTGCAGAAAACCCTGAAGCTGCGTACCCCGGTCTCATTAGCTGCATTTAAGACATCTTTAACAGATGTGATTAGTAATGAATGCAGATGTTATTAACTTAACTTTTTATGTATTTATTTATTTATTTAATGGGTCTTTTATTGTAATTATTAACTTGGTGTCTCCTATAGACTTTTTTTGTAAACGTTAAAAATATTGTTGTTAGAAGTTTATATTTTAATCTGTGTGTAACCCTGTTGTTTTATTTTTACTGCTGATGCGTAATCAAGTCGTCGCTGTAAATGAGAAACTGTTCTCAAACGACCAACTTGTATAAATAAGGTTATATATATATTTTGGATTCAGAAAAGTCAAATTTTGCTTCTTGAAGTTCTACATTTCTCACCATATGGCACTGCTAGAGTCATAATGCTGCTGGGATCATAAACAGAATAGAACTCGCTGACGTGACTGTTTATGAAAACTGGACTTTACCGAAAGAAAATGGGAACTTCCAGCTCCAACCAAATAACGTCAATTCAGTCCCCATTTTTTAGCGATATGGACACCGCCATGTTGGAGCCAGAAATAACCCAACATTGACACATTGTGTACCTTTTGTAAATGTTCTCAGGAAACAGTAACGCATCTAGTTTTGCATTGCCCCTTATTACAATCTTTCTGCCAAATCTTTTGTGATTTCCTTTTGTTTACGAGTATGCTGTCCCTTTTTTTTTTCTTTGGAAGCATGTGCTGTCTGGCTTCCAACAGCATACGAATTTGGCGTTTCAATTTTTAATCAATTTATTAATTTTACTCGCTAAATTTGACATCCACAAATGCAAGTTTTCTATATTTCTGGTGGAGACCAAACTATTTACAGTTTTTTTGTACTGAAACCGATGTTCACAATAAAGTTTATTAAAAAAAATGTTGGAGCCAGAAATAGCCAATAAGAAGTGAATGAATGAATTAATGGGGACGATCTTGACTCAGTTTGAGTCAACATTTCTACAAGTCTACACCCCTTTTACTTGAAAGCGAGCTACACGAAATCTGCCAAATGTTTGAAACGTTTACTGGAGACCACCCAGTCTTATTGGAGCATCTGATTGGCCAGTTACATACTACATGTAGTAAAAATATTGCTAAAAATGTGAGGATTTTCTAGAACATATTTAAAAACAGTATCTGAGCCAGAATGGCTATTCTAACTAATGTGATGACTGAGTAATAGCTGTTTATTCCTCTATAGAGGTCAATGGGGTTTCGGCTTCTGAAGTCTGTGTGAACTTCCTGTTTGCCAGAAGGGAGGAGTCACTCAGTCCAGTTCTCATTTACAGTCAATGGATTTAACTGGATCCATGACAAGTTTTGTCAAGAGATGAAGAGTGAATCATGGGAGTGTCAGTCGTTTTGATTCATGCTGAATTTTCGTCTTAAAACTCACACGCACATAATCCAAAACTAAATGTTGTCACGCCCCGGTGTGAAGTAAGCTCACAGCATTTGGTCCTTCTGCTGGGGGGAGTGGGGGCTTTTACAGCCGCACTCTTGAAGCATTTAACGGTTTGAGCCTCCAGTCCAACCCCGTCATGTTAAGAGACAAGCAGGGAGGAATCGGGTCCAATTCTTCGAGACTTTGAATTTGAACCCACAACCTTCATGTTTCAGGGCAGACACTCCACCACAAGGACATGAAGCTGGTGACACAATGTTGAGTCTTGGAGGAGTCACTGTAATTGTAACAAGGATGTAATCAATCATAGCCCCAAATATATATCATTTAAGCAAAGAACTCTGGGTTATTCCTTTAGAAAATATTTGTCAAAACTTCTTATTTATCTCAAAACCTATGAATTTTCTTGTAAGTTGATTGAGGCTGAAAATGTTAACAAAGAATTAGTTAAAAGTCTCCAGAACACAATGGAAGCTGAAATTGATAAGATGAAACATCAGCTGTCTTCAAAATGAATCATCTCTGCAACCACTGCAGCATGCGATTCCAAAAGAACACCTGTACATTCAGATGACTGAAGGTGTGCAAAGGCTCTGTACAACATTTTTGGCTTGTTGTCATGAAAACGACAGGATCCGACAGGCAAAAGAGAAATCAGCTGGAGAACGCCAGCAAAGAGAGTTGCTAAAGAGAAGCAGTTTGGCTTAAAAAAAAGTTCCAAGCACTTTATTATAATTTATGTATATGTACATTCTGGAAGTTCTGCAGCTCTTGCTCTAAAGATATGAAAATTGTTACATAAATCTGCTGAGAGCTTTAGGATTTGTCTTTATAAACTTATTGATTTATTTCAAATAATGGATAAAAAAAAAGTGTTTATTAAACCCATTTCAGATATCAATTAGAATTCTAATTGGATTAAAAAATAAAGAGAAAATTAACAAAGATGGTTGAAAATGTTGTTACCTCCTCAAAAGTGTTAACACTCATAATCATAAATAGACTTCTTTTGCTTTATGTCATACAGGACCACACATGTCAAATTCGATTAATTAAATATAATGATTATCAGTTAAAGTGAAGTAAATTGAAAAAGTATCAAAGTCTTTCAACATACTGATCTAAATAACCCAACAAAATACCAAGAAGGAAAAAAAACTTGCAGTAACTAAATGATTAAATTGACCAACTAAAATGCTTTTATTTTGAAGGCACTTGATTGAGAAACTGTATAATTTGTTGCTCAAGTAGTTCTGTCTGCTTTTATACTTTAAGGAATAACAAGAAAATTGCAAATGGAAAAGCAAAACTCTTTGAAAAAAAAATGATAATTATTATTTTTAGTATTTAAAAAATGCTGTACTTGTTGTTGGATATACTTGTATTCTTTGATCTGCATCTGGATCCTCTTCCACTCGCAGTGTAAGAGTTTATATGGTTATCATTATTTTCTAGTTAAAGTGTATTTAACAAATGTAATGTTTTTTTATTTTCTTACACTACAAAGCCAAACAAAGATAAATAAATCCAAATATATTTGGGATTTTTATTCAATTTACAAAGCTGCACTGGATTTTTACCTTCTTTTCTTATTTTAAGGAATAGACTACTCAAATATTAAGTAAACATTAAACTGAATCCTAAGAAAACATGACGACTGTCAGTCATTTTCTTGTTGGTGTTCAAGCTAACAGAGAAAAAAATATGTTTACTTGGTTAAACGTAGCATCTAAATAAAAAATATTTCAATTTAGGATTTTGGAGAGTCAATTTATTACACCGGGCTTTTGTGCTGACTGAACAACAAATCCCACATGCTGCTCCAAAGTCCTTGGAAGGCAAAGTTTGCCAATGTTGGTGAGTGATTGTTTTTGCTGTAAAAGTGCATCAGAAATCTGGGGTTTGTTCTAATGTTCAGCTGAGACAGAAAGTCACGGTCCTGCACGCTCTGCAGGCTCATGTGACTGGACGTTAAGGTGGTCACGGAGGAAAACATCACTCATGCTAAAAGTAAAACAAACAGCTATAAAAGCTGGCCAAACAAGTGCACTGCAGAGAATGAGTGTGTGAGTGTGTGCACAAGTTTTGTGGAGGGAGACAAAGTGCAGTGGTTGGTAATAGTCCTCCAAGTCTGATCTTAAACACACTTTAACAACTTTATACACAGCGCTAACCTTTCTGACACGCTAGCATGTAAGTTATTGGTCTCACTGGTGGAGAAGGTTTGACAAGTTACTTTTGTAGCAGCAACACACAAATGAAGCCTCTCTCTGGCAAACTAACACATTCCCACCTTGTGGTTCTCTTGTCCTCTTTAATTACAGTCCTCCGTGACTGGATTCAGACCGGTCCTCTCCAGTCATAAAAAAAGACTTAAATGTAAACAAAATAAAGAGAGAATCCATTATGTTCGCATGCAAAGACCTTTTTTCTTTTTACAAAAGCACTCAAGTATGGGCACCGTCTGCATCAATTAAGTCCTCATGAAAGGATTTAGAGATTCAAAACAAAAGGTAACGCGCCGCCGCTCGCTGTCTTTGTCGGCGTGTGGACACTTAGGATGCTCGGAGCTGTCGATGTGAAACGCCAACAACAAAAAGCTTTGGAGACTGCAGGGAAACTGGCGCTGTGCCGTTTCTTTAACAAGCCAAAGCGGAGTGTGATGCAAGAGGAGAAAAAGACAAAGTTTGAACATGCTCACTGAGAGGACAAACGATGACGGAGCTTATCAAGCAATCACTGGTGAGTCAAAAGTTTCTTCAATCTCACTGGAAAACATGTCCTTTTGAAAACAGGTTTGAAATGCTAGAACACATCAGGTCTTTTATTGTAAGACTGAAAAAATCTGCCAACTATCAACGTTTGTCAATTTCTTAAAATAAATTGTGACTTTCAGACCTTTTAGGACAAAATCACAACTTGAAGTTATCTACAAACACTGGGGGGTGGGTGATAATTGGAATTTGGATATCGATCAGATACCAAGTACACTGTAAAATCTGGAGCATTGGATCAATTAACAAAAGGTCTGTAATTTGTTATATAAAAAAAAAAAGCTTTTATCAATTCAATTTTTAAGTTGAGTAAACGATCAACTCAAATTTTTAATTTGATACAAATTGATCATTTTGAATGTAGCAAATCACAGAACTTATATTTCTCTTTTACATTGTAATTACATGGTGAGTATTGCCGATATTAATACAGATACCTAATAGGAATTTGGATTTCGTTGGGATACTAAGTAATTACAGGGCAAGTATCATTGATATCAATACCTATACTTTACTTTTTTTCTTGAAATGCTTGATTAAAGAATACATTTGGAAATACATAATGTTTTGTTCATTCAGTGTATAATACAACACAGGAAAGAGAATTTTGGCAAATAAAAATATTAATGAATTAAAACAACCTGAACTGAACATACACTAGATATTAGATAGACAACATGTAAATTATTAGACACGTAATACAATAATATTAACACAATATCTATTGGAAAATGCTAAAAAAAAAAAAAAAAAAAAAAAAAGCTACAGCATAACTTAAATGTAAGTACAACAAAACCACAAAAACATGTTAAAAATTAAATTAAGGCAGTATTAAAATATCAGTTACTGGTGAAAAAGTAAACAAAAGCAATACTGTAATACATATGTCGTTTTTACTCAAATTGGACTGCTTTTTTTGTCCAACCTGGCAACACTGCAAACATACAGACGCTGCGCTTGCATGAACTCAATCAGTAAATTCAAGCTCTTCACTGTTTTAAAGGACAACTGCAACTAAAATATCGATCTCATTACACTAGTATCAATACTTCCTCTTGGTATCGATACTATTGATACTCAGATCGATATAACCACCCCACTAAACATTTATTTTTAGATATATAGTTCTGGCAGAAAAAAATATAGCTCCACAAAAATAGTTTTGTATCTTTAAAATGGGTAGATTTATCCACTTTAACCCTAAAACTTAGCTAATTTTAAGAGCTATAAATATTCATCTATCCTTATTCCTTGACCATAATAATTTTAAATGGTACTGTTTCACTTTTTATAAATTAAAACTGTCTAAGAAATTATAGGTAAATAACTTCTGTCATATTGTTGTGAAAATTTTAATGATGTTACGAGTCAAATACATTTCCTGTTTCTCTAAATCAAGCATGTTTGTTTCTTGAAGCCAGATTACAAACATTAAAAAATAAAACTTCTGCTCAAAAATATTATTTAAAGTATAAACAACTCACATTTTTCAGAAATATTGCTTGAAATAAAACGTTTTCACGATCAAATGAATCATCAAGATTTATTTTCCTAAAACCAATCATTAAAAAGTGTATCTTAAGTTAGTTTCTGCTTAAATCAAGTGTAATAAAATGTCTTTAACTAAAAACATGACAAAAACACTTTGTGAAAGGTCGTGTTATTGCAGTGCAGGAGACATCTGGCCATAGTTCTTTTTATGCTTTGGTCTTTTTTGGTCTTTAAACTTCACTTGGAGAGAGTGAAAGGAAGCGAGACCTTCATCCAAGCGGAAGGCACGCTCAAAGCCTGGAATCTTGTTGTTTCACAGCCAAAAGTAAAGAAAAGCAACACAAGAGACAAACTGAGATGTTACTTTACCATGTTTGCAGGACTTTCTTCACTGTGAGGTGGAAACTTTTGTCATTTTTGGTCCTTGAATTCTCTCAGGACTGCCCCCCTTTGGCTATAGGAGACTTGCCATGTTTAGAACATCAACAACAGAAGCTGGCTGAAGTACATCCACATGACAGTGAACTGCCTTTCTTGAGGAATAAGTGAAGCCGACGCCATTCTCCGTGCGCACCGTCGTCGTGCCTCAGAAAGTTCAAAAGCTGCCTGTTGATCCTCCAGCTCCTCTTTCACTTCTTCTCCTTCGCTTCCCGGCTTTCTCTGAGCATCGGGGGAGCGAGGCTGGGAAGAGGGAAGGAGAAGCTTGTCTGAGAGGGGGAGGAGAAAAGCATTCCCTTTCAGAGGAAATCCCCCTCGAGGCTTTTCAGCATTTCTTCGCCCTCGCTCACACACACAGGCTTTATCACACAGCAGAGGCTGAAGCTGAAACACCCTCCGAGTGTGTCATAGGTGTCCCAAAAGGAACCAAAACATCTCCTCATGTGAACATAGATTTGCATGATGGTAGTACACAAGCGGCATAGATCCAGCCCCTTGTTTATGGCCCCCAGTTTCTTTCTTTTGGAAAGTGAAGTCAGGCTTTCTTCTTCTGCCCGTTCCAAGTTTCTCATTTCCTTTCCTTTGTCTTCCGGCAGGCTGCCCGGGTCTTAACTCATATCACGGGCAGCAGAGGGATTCCCTGCAGAGGCTGAGCCAAGCAGCAGTCAGGACTGTTGCTATCAGGTCATATTTGGTCAGAAGAATGTAGGTCGGTACCCTGTGGATGTTTATAGCTGGAAATGAAAAGGTGGATCCAGGATGAACAGAGAATGAAAGCCAGACTCCCTCATTTCTGGATGAAAGCGATTGACAGGCCAACATTTATTTCTGAGAGGAACTCACGTGACCCTGAAGGTTTACACTAGCAACGCCCAGCTGCACTGCACCTCTGTTTGTGCGTTTAAAGTCCAGGAATGCCACAGAAGTCCATGAAATATCTGTGCTGGGAGGAGAGAGAAGCCATGTCATTTAATAAAAAGCTCAGACCAAGTTACAGCTGGAATTGTGGAAATCTGTCTGTGGTTTCTCTGCAGAGCTGCACCCTCCAGAAAATTCCAGACTTGTTGTCATTTCTGACAGAGAAACCAAAGCTAATAAGCTTTTCCTCTCAAATCAGACGAGTAACAAATGCAGAGACTTTCTTGGCATTGGCTTCATCCTTGTTCTGTCTACCATCATGTTGATTAATTTTGCAGGAAGAATTTCTAACTCAGAGCTACCAGCTCACATGAGCAAATGTTCTCAAAAAGCCTTTTTGTTCTTTTGCAGCTGAAGAAACACTATCAAACTAAAAAAAATGTAAATTATCTTCAAATGATTTAGTGGTTTACCTTTATTCTGACATAAATGGCACACAGATGGAGCAGAAAAGAACAAAGTTTATGTCTTCTTTCATTCCAGATAACTTCAGTCTCACAGAAAGCCTTTCCAGAAGGTCTGATGATTCTGTCTCCAGACTGCAAGGACCCGATGGTTTTCTTTATTTTATTTTCTTACTGTACGACCCCCCTCTCCAAATATGGTGACATCACAACTAGCAAAACACTTAATGGGGCAAAATTCTTATATGGATTAAAAAAAAAAGTTCTAAATTGACAAACAGAATCAAAACACACATTGGGGATATCCAAAGGAAATTTTTTAAATGATCAGGAGATGTCCACATGACCTATGGCTTGGTGGTCATTTTCTTACAAAGTATGACTTGTTGTAATTATCACAGTTTCCCACAATATGGGGAAGAAAAACATTCTCTACAAAAGTCAAAACTGAAGTTTTTTTTTACATTTGACGCATAGAAAAGGCCGCCACGTTTTTTTATTTATTTATTTTTAATCACCGTAAGCACCTTCCAAAAATGTAAACTTCTATCAGAAATTTCAATATATTATCTTCATTACTGGGAAAGTTTTTTTTTGGGTAAAAATATGTTGAAATTAGAAGTTGTAGATTTTGAATGACATAAGTATGGGGAGCTTGCGAAAAACGGCGTGCAATTATTGCTTTAAAATATTTGAAGTAATACTAGATCTCACTGAATTAGAGGATATTTGATATATTAGAAATGTGGACAAGGTCACTAAAAAACATCAGTTGCCAAGGAAATCCAAATGTCATGGTGCCAACAGTAAATACCAAAAAACACAACAAGGAAGCACACAAGTACTACCCAATTACCCATCTTCTTATATAAGGTTACTAAATGTTACTTTTTAAAAAAAAACTACCTTTTTAGAATGGCTTTTAATGCTTAGTAGTCAATGGCATTTTATTTTCTTTTATTTGTTTTATTGTATTCTTATTTATCGTTTACGTATTTTACTGCAAACTGCTTTTGTAATTTTATGCTGTTTTTTTTTTTTTTATATTTTGTGCTTAATTTGCCTATTTTTTAAACGTTCTTCTTTCTTTTATTATGAATCACTTTGGTACACTGAACGGAGTTATAAAGTGATGTATAAAGTTTCATTCAATCATTTAAGGTAAGTACCACACATAAACACCTTAACCCTTGTGCTGTCTTATGGGGTCCACATGACCCCACCCTTACATTTACGTGTTATTCCTCCCATGACAAATGTAGATGAAGGTGGACAGGATTTCATGTGTGCCATGGACACCAGTGAAAATCATTGAAAAAATAGTTTAGCGAGCTGTCTTGTGGGGTCCAGATGACCCCAAGCCCAACGTCAACAGTAAGTAAGTAGAAAGTAAATTCTGGGCCACTTTCACAATACTTTAAATATAGTTTCTGTTTACCTACTATCTTGTTACACATAGTAAATACATATATGTAATTCAAGTGTTAACTTCATTTGTAAGTCTATGTAAACCTTTTACATGTAGAGTAAAGACACATTGACACAACATGCAAATACTCAGTAAGTACTATGTAAAAACCCACAAGTTCCCAGTTGGTATAATACAAATACCATGTAGGTACCACATAAGAATGAACCAAAAAGTACAACAGCAAGTATCATGTAAGTACCAAAAAGTATTGTTATGTATATAATAAGTCCCACTGAAAAGCTTCATGTAAGTACTCTGTAAGTACAAAAAAGTACCATGTAAATACCACTTATATACCCTGTAAGTACTGTACTGTGAAAATAAGTGCCACCCATTATTTTTGGTGATTTACAATAAACTCTGCAGCAGCTTAGGACAAAATCTGTTTATACCTGAATAAACTTAAAGGGACCCTACCATGTAAATTCTACTTTTAAGGTTTTAAGTGCATTTTACTATTCATTCCTCACTATAAAGAACCTCAAAGTGGTATTTTGATCCGTTCGTGCATTTCAGAGTAATCCTCTAAAAGCAGTACCCCAGTCGGGCAGACGCTGAGTGTATTTTGTGTTGTGAACCAATGTAGCGATGGCTGGGCTACTAAAGGCAGATATATGATATGTTCACACATCTTTGAAGAAATTTTGATTATTTTTGTGGGAGAAATGAAGACACACTGCCAGCTCTAGGATGACGTCATGAAATGGGCGGCAGCCACATGCAGCAGCAGGCGGGGCTTCAGGAACGTCCGGGTAGAAAAAAAACTCCTGAAAAATGGCTAATATTTCATGAATAATTTGTTTTTTAGTGTTCCGAAATTATTATATCCCTATATATATGGATATAGTTCACTCTCAAAGGATTAAGAAAATCATGGTGTGGTCCCTTTAAAATAAAGCACCCCAGTGAGGCGGATTAATCCAACTCTTTCTCCTGTCTTCTGGTGTTCCACAGGGTTTGGTTCTACTCCCACTTCTTTTCTCCCTATACCTCATCCCCTGGGCTCTGACAACCCTCTCATTGTGTTTTATTTCTTTGTTTCTGTGCTGAAAACGTGCAATTCTTCCTGTCTGTGTACCACATGTGCATCATCTGTCTGTCTGCATCTTCGAGAAGCAACAATAAAAGCAAACCGGCTTTTCTTTGATACAGAACAATAAAAAGTTCACAGGGAATTGGTGTGACTGGTCTTTGGGTAGATTCCCGGTCTTTGCCTGCCTTGATGATTTGGATCAATATAACACATTTACCCCAAATGTAGGCTCATTGTCTAGCTGTACAACAATGCAGACTGCCTTTCATCAGCACAAATACTGGTCACAGTGGGTCGACAGTCCCCCCCCCTCCTCCCTACATGAAAACCAGATGGGTCGTCCATCCAGAACTGTAGGGGGGGAATCTTTGGTCCGTGAGTCAGTAAACGTGGGGATTTGAGAGGATATACATAACACATGTCAGTAATCTCACTGTGAAGCAGACACAACTAGACAAAGAAATGCACACAAAGATGAAGCCTTCCCAGAGAACACCTCACAGGAAGTCTGCGGCACACACCCATTCCACTTCTCCAGAGGCAATGTAAACATGTACGTCTACTCCAGTTTATTAAATCCAGGCATAAACATGAGCCTCCACACACTTTACAGAAACTTAAGGAGACAAAAGTCCTGTGAACTCCATACTTCCTCTCTAAGTGTCTAATTCCTTCCCAGTGAGGGGGGAGAAGTGCTGGGCAAAGAGCAGGACCTCTTCAGAGTTTTTTTTTCAAGTCACCATTTGCACACTTAACCTCCTATGGAGAGCTGGATCCAGCAGCGTACAGTCATGACCGTCTATAAAGCGCGCCTCATGCTGTGCAAAAACACCAAACATCACCACTAAGGGCTGAGAAAGCAACAACTCCACGGATCACCTGACTGCTTTTTTGTTCCCAAAGTTGCTGCATGTTAATCATCTTATAGTGTTCCAGCTTGTTTTCATCTGCACAGGCAGGGAAAAGGCTTTATCAGCAGTGCAACCCCAAAGAGTGCTTCTACTTTAGGAAGACGTCTGGATCCTGAAACTGGAGTTTCAGTGCGGTCAGGATAAGTGGTCTGTCCCAGTGATGGATGTTGGGGGCAGTTTTTTTGACTGTAACTGCTGCTATCTTGATGGGACAAGATGAAAGCATAAAGGAGGGAACACTGGGGGGATCTGTCTCTTCTTTGTATCACTTTCCCAGGAAAAACAACATTATCAGCGTCTGGAAATCTGCTGCTGCGACTGCTGTGACATAATTTCCTGCTGGACTCCTGCGTGTTGAGCCTGTCAGACAAAAGCTTGTGATCTGACTTCAGGATACAGAAGAAAAGTTAATTCTGCATCGTCTTCTTCCATGTCTGTCAGCACAATGGTGTTTAATGTCAAGCTTTCTCTGTGTTTTCAGAAGTACATGTGAATGTACTCATACTCTGATACCTCATTTCTATTTTTAGCCATGAGTTAATGCAGACACTGCACAGATTCGTAGCTGTGCATGTAAAGACTATTTGCAACAAGGGCTGCACTAACTAAAGCAAAACTAGAGGTGTACCAAAAAATCGATACAGTGAAACATCGAAACATTTTATTTGGTGATTCTAATATCAATTCAAGATGATTTTTAATAAATTATTCATAAACAAACCTGTAGTTCAGTGTCATTCTTTTGTTTTTCACTTAAATTGGCAGCACGCCACACAAGGCCTCCTTGAGCAGCTCTATACATTGAAACAACAAGATCTCGCGAGAACCATCCTGTGTTAGTACGTTCACTTATGAGCCTCATGCTTTCTGTTGAACAGAGATCAATAACGTGTGTGCAACTTAGTTTTACCTTGAAATAGATATTGAGACTCTACTGAGTTGCTACCGTTACCATATAAAAATACAGATTTCTGTGTTTCATGGTGGCTAAAGATTTTAATTTAACAACCTAATGGATCAGAGTGACGCCTCCAAATCTCTGAAAAAAGTAGCAAATTCACCATGCGTCTAAATAGAGGTACCAAGTCTGACACACAAATCCTGTGCGGAGTGAACACAGCTTTTTTACGAAAATGTTTTTTGAGAAATCAAACAACGGAAAAATATTTCTTAATTTCCAAAAAACAACCCAGCCAGATTTTTCTTGGTGAAAAGCAACTTGTATGTGAGATGTAGTCAAAGTGCTGATCATTCAATAAAATGTATCATTTTATTCATGTGAAAGGCATATTTGTCAGGAGTCCAAGCTTTGTCTCCCTGTCTGGTCACCGGCAGGAGCTATCTCCAGAGTATTAACTCACTACATCTCCCAGCACCCCAACACACAGTTCCTGGATGCTCCTTGCGAAGTATTGTTTTGTGCCACCTAACCTGCATTACTGAGCGTTTCTACCTGATCTTGTGGTTCTGACCCTGCTTATTTTCTGATTTCCTGCTGCCTGCCCTGAACTTCGCCTGGGCTCTGACGTCTCGTGTCATCTTGGATGCTCCTGTGCTCAGAACACTCCTCTGCCTGTCTGACCCGAATTTAGCTTTGTGGACTTTTAGCTGTGCTTAGTTCCTGTGTGAACTAATACACCTGCTGCATTTGGAACCAGCAGTCAGCCCATTTGCGACAATATTAATATTCTGACAAATTGTTTTTAAGTCATACTCTTTAAAAATTATGAAAAAAATAGTGAACAGAAATGAATTGAGAATGGGCTCATCCCTACGAGTACCAAAATAAAAAACCAAAAAAAACAAGTGATATACCATCATATTTTGTGGAATCAGACAAAAATCAATCCAAGTGTGTATTTTTTGTGATGCAAACAAGATGTCCAATCACAAGCTTCTTCTTCTACCAAGTTGGGTCAGCTGTTGGCTAAAGGTGAACTACAATGAAAGTGTGCGTTGCTCTCAAAACACACATTAACACTTTTCTTCACCGCTCTGCAAACAAAACCTGAATACATTAAATTGAAATATGTTTTTTAACCATAGAGAACATAGTCAATGAAGCCACAAAATGTCAGGTCTTTATGTTTAACAGCCAAAATTTCAAAGACAAGCAGCTTTTGAATACACATCCCTATTGTAGTAAATTTAAAAACAGGCTTCTTAGTTTTTTTTTGTTTTTTAATCAAATCAAACCTATTGGTCAAAAAACTAGAGCATGTGTAGAAGTCAAGGCCCGAGGGCCAAATCCAGCCCTCTGAGTAATTCTATCTGGCCCTCCAGATCGTTTTATTTTATTGTTATTTTTGGCCTGATGTTATCTTGTTCTTATTTCTAATTTGTATAATTCTGACAAAATGTTTTTTTATGGAGGGTAAAATATTGAAAGTTATGAAAGGGTTATGCTGATTTATTTTGGAATAATATTCCTGCCTGTTTTTATCCAAACTTGTTTTAAAAAGCTGCGTTTTTTAAGATTTAAAAATGTAGTTGTGGTGTGTTCAAGAAATGTTTTTCCTGTTCGGCCCCTGACCAGAGGTATGTTTTGGATTTTGGCCCTCTGTGTGATTGAGTTTGAATCCCCTGATCTAGAGAATGAAAACAGGCACAGTTTGGGCTGTAGAAATGGAAATTTGCAATTTTTTGTTCATGTGTGGAGCGTTCTTTTTCATTAGTATTATTTTACATTACTAGTAGTTCTACTGTCTCTGTTAATGTGTTCCTCTAAGAAGTCAATGAAGAACAGACTTTCTGTGTAGATATAAATCTATCACTGGAGTTCTACATATCACGCTTCATTTTCAGGCCTAATAAAATACAAAAGAACAAGCATGATGAGCGATTCTCCATCTGTCCCACTTCAAGGAATTCCTCTCACTGAGGCTTTTATGAGGCATCACATTTTAATATTCTGTAGGGTCTCAACGGGATACACATACGTCTCTCTGCAGGTTACTATGACAATGAATTCCTCACTGAAACACTAAGAAATGATCCAGTTAGTATGTTTTGTCTCATTTAAGAAAAGCTTACAAGCATTTTCATTTACTTTTGTGAAAAAGTCTTTCTTTTAAGTATTTAGGAGTTGAAATGATACAATAGGCATTAAAAACAACTCAAAGAATCGAAAAAGATGAAATGTCCTAAAATGTTTCTGTCTTTTCTGTATGCATGCTTACTCATTTAAAGGATCTATTAAGGTCACTCAGACCAAACCATTTTTCCACAAACTTCCTCTTTCTTTTTTTTTTTTTTAAATTTATCTATTTATTTATTTATTTGGGGAGGGGAGCACATAAACATATTTATAGACAATAATCATCCCGGTCATTTGGCTTTCCATGCAGTCATTCCATTTGAATCTTTTACCGAGGTTTTGACCTCTGCTGGTGCTTTTTGGAAACAGATGCGAGATTTACACTTAATTATAAAATACTAAACAAGTTAAAAATGTGAACCATTGACTGTATATGAGAACTGGACTAAGTGACCCCTTTCCCTTGGAGTTCCACACAGGAAGTGTCTACTGGATTCAAGACACCAAAATTCACTGGATTTCCGTTGAGAAATAAACAACTATTACTCGGTCTTATCTGCCAACACTTAACATGATCCTGATAATCTTAATTGTTTTCGACATTTTTTTCTGTTGTCCAGTTTCGTCAAGTAATGAACTGGCCAATCAAATGCATCAATCACCTGATTGGTGAAAGTGGTTGCCATAGAAATGTTAACGCAGACAGACTCTGACTAATCCCTGCAACCTGACGATGCTAACGTGGTGGCATCCGTTTCACCAAAAAAAAGGCTTTTTTGGATGAAGCTGCAAATTAACTATTTTCTGTGGTTGATGTCAGACCCACTCATTCCAGTTATCGTATACAGTCAATGTGATATTTGTCCTAAACATCGATAAGCCAAGAAACAACACTAAAGTCAAATTTAAGACGAGTTGTCCGGGCTATACTGCACATTACAACCCTATTCTGCACATTACAACCCTCAGCTCTATCTGCAGCTTTATCTGAATGAACTCTATTCAAATACTTAGTTTTAGAAGCTAATTTTCCCTTACCAGTTCTGGTATTGCCTGTTCGTCCTGGGATGGGATCTCTCCCTCATGTGGGAATCCCTAAGGTTTCTTCGTTTTTCCTGATTCAGGTTTTTTGGAGTTTTTCCTTACCGAGAGGGAGGGTCTAAGAGCAGGGATATCCAGTTTATTTAGTCTGTTTAGTCTTTAGTGATCTTTCTTGTTCATGACTATTTTTTTTGCAACTGTAAAATTACCTGCATGAAGCCCAATGAGGCAAAATTCTTTGTGATTTTGGGCTATATAAATAAAATTGAATTGAATTGAATATAAGAGCACACGTTTCAAACTCCAGGCCTTGAGAGCCAGTATCCTATATGTTTTACAACTAACCTGCAATTGAAGCTTCTGATTGGCTTCACACACCTCAGAAAACAGCAGGACCGAAACCTGGAGTCTGAGACCCCTGCTATAAGGAATGAGGGTATCTTCAGACCGGACTCATTAAGTCTGAATCTGAATTCTTCTCCTACAGTTTTTCTATCACTACATGTAGCCCCCCAAATGGAGAGTTAGTGTTTTCAAATTTGGGCATTACTCCCACTCGATGACATCAGCAATAGCCAACGGTCAGCTACATTAGCGCTCAAACATTTTCTGCCTGAACACTTTAACTCGAGGACATTACCAAAAAAGATGGGTAACTGTTTTGAGAGAATTAGAGCAAAAACTACAAAGTGTATCACTGTTCAATCTAAATCTACTCGGAATGAAAACATTAGCGGGGTAAACTGTGGATAATCCTGGAAGACACCTCTTTCACTTTATCAGTGATCAGGAATTTAATAAGGATTTGCCAAACTTCCTTCCATGCAATTTCTTCCACAAACATATTCCAATAGGACATACTCTGAGGTAATGATACAATATCAAAGTTTTGTTCTAGAAGGGTGTCTTGTTGGTTCACACATCAAAGAATATGCTAAAGGATTCTGGTCTGTTCCTAATACATTTATAAATCATATTCACAAATGTCATTTATCTGAATAAAAACCATGTTTCATGGTGTTCTTTTCTGAGTTCAATTTGTATGTTAGTAACAAAACTCTGAGAAACAAAAAGCAATCAAAATCTTATGTTTGTGAAAGATTCAGTATTTTAACTTGAAAATCATTTCTATTTTCTTTTTTTTTTTTAATTGAAATGGTCCCTTTATTGCATAACTGATCATGAAAATCTGGCAATTGAAACAATGTGCAATAAAGTTTGTTAAAAAAATAAATAATGCTCAAAATACATAAGAACGTTGGTTTTATAACTTTAATAAATTCATACTAAAAGAAAAAGTTATTACTTACATTTAAATGTAAACTTCACTGAATCAGAGCACACCCACGTGAAGTAAAGCAAATCTCCTCACAGCGTGACATGAACACCCTCGCAGTGAAGGGCTCCGTCTGCCTCAGAGGGTTAGCCCCTACACTTCGTCTCCAAATTCCCCTACAATAGGATGGGTAGGGAGAAGCTGTGGGACTTGGAGAAACATAGTTAATTTCCCCGGATAATCTAGAACAGGGGTGTCTGAAGTCGGTCCTCGAGGGCCGGTGTCCTACATGTTTTTCAACCAACCTGCTATTGAAGCTCCTTATTGCCAAAACACACCTGATCCAGGTAATCAGCAGCAAATAAGGTAGGATTTCTGGAAAACCAGCTGGAGGACGGCCTTCGAGGACAGGCTTTGGACACCCTTTATTTAGAACAAATTTTCAGTGTGGGACCAGGAACCGCTCTCTGACCCATCTCTCCAGGTGGTCTCGGTTCTTTTCCAGTCGAACTGAGCTCCGATCCGCTCTGAGTTTCCTCAGTCTGAATAGGCTCCGTTCTCGAAGTTGAACAACTGGACATTATGTAAACAAAGAGCTGCAGACAAATGCCGAGCAGCAACAGGAACTCATTGAAATGTGGTTGGATGAACGCAGACTCATCAGGCTCACTGTTTTCCTGACCCTCTACCTGTCATAAACATTTATCAGTGTACCTTCATAGCTGATGTTTCCTCCGTTACTGCCCAGCAGCAAGCCTCCACCGTACCAAAGTATCAGTTCAAAGCGTTGACTCTGACACTGATTCAAATGAAAATTTGAATAGGAGAAATATCCAGGCAAGGACTGCAAAGCGTAGGACTTCCATTATCCTATCTCACTGCATTGCCTTGCCCTCTTAATTCTTAGCCAATGACTGAAGAGATCTTTAGTTAAGCAGTTTTGTTTACAAGATTTAGTTGGAAACAGAAATGTCAGATAGAAGGCAGTCTGAATACAAACCATGTGCAAGTTTTAGGACTCGATCCCGACTAAAATAACCGGATTCGGTTCAGTCCAACAGACTTTTCGAGTCTGAACACACACCTAATCTGTGCATGGACCCTGAAACTCACCAACAATTAGACTGACAACAACAAAAATTCAACTTTGTCAAGTATGTCAGAAATAATTCTGACTTCTCTACACACAATACATGTTAACTCTCATTTTTTTCATTAAATAAACTAAAATCTTGTTTTCACAGGGAAGTTTTAGAAGTCCATGTTCACTTTTACGATTGTGTTGCAGAATCTTTGATGCTCTGTCAAACCATGAGCCGAGTTACAAACATGAAGGTACTGAGCACTTGTGAAACCACAACCCACTTTATGGCTATAATCTAACAGGAACTCAGGTCTTTCAAAGTAAAATCCAATAAAAATCTCTGAGGAAATTAGTGGACTGAAGCAGTCATTATGAAATCCTCAGACACACACACTAAGACTGCCTTCAATGGTAATTTTCATCTCCACTTGCCTGCTAAGCCCTGCTGTTGACTCAGTGGTGTTTTGGGGGAGCGCTGTCTGAAAACACTGCCTGCTGTCGGGCCATGGGAAACACAGAGAAACACACATGTGGCTGCCACACACACACACACACGCACACCATGTTGTTTCAGGTGAATGAGAGGACAACAGGTGTGTGAGAAAGGAGTGACTTGAGGGGGACGTCTCCGTGCTCCCTGCTAACACTTGACCAGAGAAACGTAAACACAATAGTTCACAGCGGTGGAGTTGTTTGCTTTCCGCCAGATGCAGAAGAAGAGGAGTGAAAATCGAGCAGTGGGAGAACCTCACGTGTTTATTTAAAAAATGTTTTTGTTGTTGGCTTGTTTATCTTTTTTTTTTAATTAACCGGACTGCATTAAATGTGGTTTCAGCATTTTCCAAAGCCAGACATGGATGTAAACAGCTTCACTGCATTTTTTAGGGGCAGATGAAGACAATTAGTCAGGAGTTTATTAAGAGACCGCTGAGTCACCACAAGACTGATGTGTCAGCATTCCACATCTGTAGTTTCTTCCGAGTATCTCTTCATCAGCTGTCTCCTCTCCGTCTCCCGGGATCACTGCTTTCCGGCAGCTTCTCCACAGTCTGTTACCTCTTCAGATCTTTCATTACTTCTCCTCCAGCTGCTTTTTCTTCCCTGTTTTTCTCGAAACTTCTTGGTTTATCTTTGATCAGTGTTTTCTGCCTCTTTTATTGTTTTGTAACCCAACTCAAATGACGGTTTTATCTCGGCTTCTCCCTGTTTCCTTCTTTCTCTTAAACTTCATCATCTAACTATAATCTCTTAAACATAAACTAAAAATTGTGCAAATCCAATATGTGAAAAGTATCTCAGTTAATTATGTGCGACCAGAACCAGATCATACTGAACATGGGTATCTCCTTTTCTATCTATCTTTAGTATCATAACAGAATACTTTCAAAAGTTATTTTGAAAAATGTACAAAAAATGTTAGAATCAGAAGTTTCATTAAGAACCTGCTTTGTTTTGACCTTTGGATCTAACTTGCTTTGTACGATAACAATATGACACAGAACATAGTTTGGCAAAAGGTCATTCATAGGAAATGCCAAAGACTGTCAGGAAGTCAGTGATAAAAGTCTCTAGAAATTATATTATTAACATCAAGTTGAATATTTTTGTCAAAAGTTGAACTTATACACTTAAAACACCTAGAGGGAAATATTTATGTCTGAATTTAAAGACCCAGAGCCCTGTGACAGACTGGCGACATGTCCAGGTTTACCCGGGCCAATAATAGGCAGCACCGGCTCCAGTATTCCTGTGACCATGAAACGGATAAGTTAAGAAAAGGGACGAACTGATGGAAATCATGAAAATTTTACATGTTTTTGTTGCATTTTTCCTACCGTATTTTCTGGAGTATAAGTCGCAAGTCTAATCAAGAAGAAGAAAATCATATATAAGTCACTCTGGAGTATAAGTTGCACTTTTAGGAGTCTAACTGCAGTTACATTCAAATAATTTGAGTAGCAGGAAGTGTCTCGACGCGTGCTTCAGAGAAGAGTCGCTTTTCTTACTTTGTTGCACTTTCTTAAAGAATGACAAATAACAAAAATAAAACCATAAAATATATTTTAAAGCAAAAAAAAAAGAGACAAGAAATGTTCTTAACACGAATATAACACTTTGATACGGTCTAAGATTAATGTGCTGCCGTGCTTTCCAAGTTCTAAATCCAACTAAAGTCCAATAAGAAGCTCCCAAAATGCATTGCAACCAATAAGAGGCCAGAACGGCCGCATGACCAAAGTATGACACATCCATGCATGAAATATAAGGAACAATCTAATTTCAGGCCAATGGCTCCAACAAGGAGAAAAAAGTGTGACGTTACAGAACCAGTCCGCCAATCCCAGCGTAGCTAAAAGAACAAAAGACAAGAATACAAATCTTTTAATGTGTAAAAGAAAAATATTAAAGTTTAAAAGTAAATCAATCAGATTTTCTTTCATTTTTGTTGATGCAGCGCCCTCTAGCAATTGTTAGAGGAAACAACCGCTAAAAGACAATCTGTCTTTACTGGGAATATAACAAATATATACCACATAAAGTGTTTTTTTTTTTTTAATAGTTTGGCCAGGAGCGACTTCTTTGTGATTTTTGTTTTTTTTTTTAGACATAAATAGGCTCATATATTCGTTATTTTATCCACTAATAACCAGTTTCCTTTAAGCGATTGTTTCCTGCTAACAACCACTAGAGGGCGCTGTAGGTTTTGTGTCAGTATTTACTGCTGTTGGCTGACATAAACGCAAAAGAAGAAGAACATTTTTTCAGATTGTCCTCCTCATGGGCGTTATGATGTTTTTCTCATTTTCATCAAAATGTCATTATTTTTGCAAGTGTTTTTCTCTCCTTGGATTAATGTGGGACAGCAAGCCATCAAACTAGGTTAGAAACAGAAGAGTAACTAAAACATTCATTCAGATGCAGCTCCTGCAGACTAGAAGGTAACAATCCCTGCAAGAAAAAAAGACTGAAAAACCCAGAATGAAGATGTGATTACAGATGCTTTTGCAGAGCTCTTTAAAATAAGTAACTTAACCTCTCAACAGGTTAAGTTACTTATTTAACCTGTTGAATAAGTAATCTTCCATGTATTTTAAACGAGATATACAGTCAAAGCCTCAAACATGTAGCGATGAGGCTAAACGATAGCTTCTCCACACGCAATGGAAGGGTCTAGTTTATGAACACATTTCAAGTATTGAGGTTTAAATTTAACTCACGTCAAAAGAGGCGGCGGACTCAAATTTGACGCACGAATCGCGTTTGGTGTCAAACGCAACGTTATGTCCGGGCGATCAATTTGCTCATAAATGTTGGACTTTCCTCTTAAAAGTGCGACTTATACTCTGGAGCGACTTATACATGTTTTTTCTTCTTCAATATGCATTTTTTTTTTTTTTTTTTGTTCCTGCGACTTATACTCCAGAGTGACTTATAGTCCGGAAAATACGGTAACTCTTTAGATGTTTAAAAAAACAAACAAACAAACAAAAAAGAAAAAGAAAACCACAAATAAGTCACTCCTGAGTAACTCATAGCCCTGGCTAAAAAAAAAAAATGTGACTCATAATCTGGAAAATACGGTGTATATATTTGGAAATTAAGCTTAAAATTAGATTTCTGAGTGTTTATTTACTGAAATGTCAATCAGGAGGAGACGTAAAATGCTCTTGGAAAAAAAAATAAAGTGTGACGTAGGAGCTACAGTGTCTACGGCAACCCACAAGCTCCCTGCTCTACATCCACTGGCAGACAAATAGATCCATGTTAATCTTCTTTTCCCTCGTCTGTGCTGGCATCTGGCTCAAAACTCTACGGCTGGATATTATATTACTCACCATTTTTGTTGCACTGGTAATGTTTGGTTGGGGGTGTGAGGGGATGTAAGTGTAAGCAGATGGATGTTGGGAGGGGGGCAGGATAACTCCATGCCAACAGTCCCGCCCACAACTCAGTGGCAAATTTATAATGAACTCCTGCTGTTCTGCAGAAACTATGTCCCAGAAAATAAGACTTTTTTTCAGATTTTGGCTAAAATAATCATAATTTTAAAAAGTCACTGGGAATGTTTTGAAAATAGATTTTCAAAACTGTTCAGACTGGGACTGTAATGTAATTTCAGTCATTCTGAAAAGCCAAATATCAGTCTCTTAGAAAACTAGATTTTTATAAAAACACTTCAATGATCACACTTATGGTGTCAAACTCTAATCAGCTCAGTTTTTTGTTTAGCAGCTTCACAGTCATGAGGAAAACTCACAGAAGACTGTCATCGACCCCCATCAAGCCACAAATGGTCAAAATTCTCCAGCAGGACTTCCAAAGATAGAAAAACCTGGTGTAGTGTTTTTATATACTATAAAAACTCAAAGTATCACAAAGTATTTTTGTCAAGTTTCCTGTTTAGACATCTTTTCAAACAAAACTGCCTTACAGATAACTTTTTTGGAGGATGGAACGACTTGTTGACTGTTGTTGAGTCTCGAAAATATTTCATTTTAAGTCATATCTCTAATGGAAGACATTTATGACTCATTTAGATCTGATTTTGACAGCTTTACCCATACATTTGTAATTCTAGTCTTGTTTTATTGGGTCTAGAGATAAACATTGTTGGACTCAAATAGGAGCATGTACATTTATATGTCAACATACCAACTTAAGGATTTAAAATTTGATCATGCAGTTGTTCATGCAAAAGGAACCTGAAATTCAGTGTGTAGAAATTCTTACAGTTTCGGCACAAATTATTTTGCTTTGAAATTCTAATTTTCAGAGACAAAAAATATTAAAATCGTAAGATATGAAGCCTTTATGCTTTCAATTTAAATATAAATATTTAACGGACGCAGAAAACTACGCAAAGACAAAACCTTTGGGGGTTCTAAAAGCTAAAGCAGCAAAGTTCGTGCAAAAAAAATGACTAAATACATGACAGAAAGGACATGTGTTCTAGATGAGAACATCAAACAAAAAAAAGCTGAAGAGTAACTAAGAGCAGGTTGGTAATGTGTAGACTGAGAGGAGGAACAAACAGGCATCAGCTGTAATGATTAACTGAAGGCGGCTTTGAGGGGTTAACAGTTTTAACACAGAGGGGGCAGAGCTGAACCAAAAAGGAAGTCTGATAACTCAACTGGATAACCAAAAAACAAAGAAGTTCAAACACAGAAAAACTAAAATGCAAACTTGAATATTCCCTAAGACATAAAAACAAAATATCTGCGATCAAATCGTACTTTGATGAAACCAAAACCGGAGAAAAGGTTCTCAATGGTTTAGCAGCAAAGTAAAAGCTTGAAATTCAAATTTGAGGCACCACTTCTCATTTAACGTGCCAGATATTTAAAGTTGAATGTTAAAAAATGTCAAACTAATCCTCATCCTGATGTAAGAGCTTCTTTCATTCATTTATTCTCCAGGTTGTTCCATTTCTGTGCAACTTTATTACATTAGAGTCTTTCCAAGAACCCTATGCTTATTATCATACAGTTGTTCATAACAAATGTAAATTCTGATATATGAACACATTAAATGATCATGCTTTGACTTTGGCGTGCTCTCTCTGCCTTCTGCCAGGATGATGCATAAAACACAAAGCTGCAGTATGAGTTTTATACCACTAGATGTCGTATTTCACCACTGTCTGTTCTCAGCGAGCTCTCAATAAAGATTTCTGCACATTCACATCTGTTGACTTTAAAGCTTCTGAAATCAGTGAGGCTGGACATCACACTTAAAGGTAAATGAGTTTGAGCTGAACTGCAGGAACAAGCCTGAACCAAACCCGAGTCTTCCTCCACAGCTGCTGGAGGGACCCGCTCGTTTTACCTGACAGGATAAATTGATCCAGATGGCATCAGCTCTCCACTCTGACAGTATGATGGCCTCCCTCTCACCTGTTTCCATGTAAGCTGTTACTCAAAATGAAAAGAAGAGTTTCACTGTGGGGTCATCAGTCAAAACAAAACAGCTTGTTCAAACAGCTTTATTAGTGGAAGCGAAGAAAAACCAAATTACCAATAATAATGTTTTTTTTTTAAAGAGCTCTATTTTTTTTTTTTTTTCATTTTTCAGGGTGAAAGGCCTGTTCTTTTCAGAAAAAAATAGTGACCCACATACCAGAATAAAAATAATTAAAAAATAAAAAACAATATAAACTTCCATTTAGTTCAAACACCATTTGAATTTTAAGAAAAGGTTTATAAATGGGTAAAAATGGGAAAAAAAGGAAGTTGAAGAGCAGCAGTTGCCTCCTCTTCAAGATGGACTTTTAGTAAAACTTTCACTTTTTTCCACCTATTTTATTCAAAAAGGTTTCTGCGAGTGATGCTGTTGAATTTAGAAGTAAACATCATGTATTTCCTGAATCTTAGACAGAAGCAGCCTTCAGTGAACGCTGCACGTTTTACACCTGTCTGCACCTGCGTTGCACTGGAGTGTCAGCGTTTCCATTCGTGGAGAAGTTCTGTTTGTCTTTAAACTAAAGAAAGGTGGGGAGGTTTGGTGCTTCTGCTACATGTGAGAAGAGAAGACTGCTGGTGTTATCATTCGCTGCTATAACAAATAAGAATTTTATAATCATCAAAAGAATCAATAAATGTCTTTCATTCTGCAGCAGTCCCGGAGATCAGACTGTTTTTTACATTTCTTCAAACTTGCTAATCCTTTAAGTAAAGAATGTATCCCAGGCCGCATACTCCTAAACTTACCACCTATTACCAGGTGAAAATGAACTTTTGACATAGTGAACAAGCCCCTCCCAAAAAACTGATGACATCACAGAAACCATAAAAAAATGAATGGGGCCAAAATTTCTTAAGGGGCTCAAAAAATATATGTTAAAATCCACTAACAGAACCAAAACACGTCAGGAATATTCAAAGGAAGTTTGTAAATTATTATTATGGGATGGCCACAGGACCAACAGGTTGGCGGCCATTTTGAAACAAGGTATAAAATTTGGCAATCTTGACAAAATTTCACACAAATCCCACACTAGCTTTAATCTACAACCACAGGTTTCATTGACCTTTGACCTCAGGAAGAGGCCACCTAATATAATAGGTACAAGGAATAAAGTAAAGTAAAAGTTAAAGTTAAAATTTCAGAAATAATTTAATTATAATTAAAAAGAATACAGCAAACAAGAAAGAAACATTTCTAGATGACATTTTATGTTTAGTGAATAAATCCTAGAGCACATTCAACAAATTTGTTTAAATTACTTCAAAAATATAGATTAAAAGGAGAAAATTTTTACTTATAAAAAGATAATTCCAAATCTTTTAGATTTTGTCACGTTATTTAAATATATTACCTCGACGCCGCAACGGCGTCGGGGTATTATTATTCCTATTCATCGCAAACACAACAAGGAAAATGTATGAGAAAAAAAGGTGAAAAAATTCAAACGAAAATAAAAAAAAATAGAATTCCAGGAAAAATGTCAAATGGACAGCAGTGCTCTTAGTAAATGCATTTTTATTTTTGGGATGCCTGGAATCTGAAACCACACAGACGTATGAAAACATAAGAAAGATCTCATCATTGATCTGTGATGTTCTTCTATTAACACAAACTCTTCATTGTGGCTCAAATAAGGAATCTGGGAATTTTGCCTGGAATTCTTTTTTTGTATTTTTATTCAAAAGTGAGTTGATTAGTTTGTTTACTAAATTTATTGTTTTTTTTTTTGTTTTTTATGAAATTACTCATAAAACATTCATTCAAGGTTGTAAAAACATTTATTTAAACATTTTTGTGGTTTCCACAGCAAAATGAATCAGACAGAATTTTCCAGACAGAAATTTCATGTCTAGTGTGTAAATATAACATGCAAAATGACAGAATAAAGGTGATGTACTGACAGCACTTTAAAAAGGCAGTGGGGGAAACTGGACCTGGGCTCCTGCTGGATTGTTGTCTCAAAGGAGTTCCCACATCTAGCACTGAGAGCTGTTAAAGTCCTTCTTCCTTTCACAACCACATACATATCTGTGTGAATCAGGATTCTCAACTGTGACCAAAGCTGGCAGCATCACTGGAGGTTACCCTAAGAGTGAGCCTGTCCCCCATCCCACCCAGACTGGATCTGATCATGCCTCAGAGACAGGCCCAGGTGTCTCATTAAGAGCTGAACATGAAGTGGGACTGTTGTGACTGTTGTTGTTAATTTATCACAGATTTGGAGAGTAATATGTGGTATGAAATTAAAGCTTCTAATTTGTCAAGTTTATCAGCAGGTTACAAGGTCATCTTTTAATTAGCACTTTATTTAAATGCCATTCACAGTTTATTTAATTTGAAACTTATTTGTAGTGTTCTTGTTTTATTAACACACAATTTTATTTATCAAAATGGCTTGTAAATATTTTTGGAATTCTAATTTGATAACTGTGGTTTAACTGTTAAGTGTGAAAATAAATGATCATATTGTATCATTTTTTCCCCACAAGATTTTATTTCGATAAACCATAAAATAACTTGATTTAATTATTAAATACAAATCAAACAAGATGTGGATCAATTTACATGAACATGTTGATATTTGAATGGGCCTTGAATCACTTTGTACTGGGAAAATTGGGCCCCAATGTCAAAAAGGTTAAGAATCTCTGCCTGAGAGCCCCATTGTCAGATGATTTTCACTTATATGGTTTTCAATATGTTGCATTTTTCTGAGTGTCATGGGTTCCTGAGTAAAATCCCACAGTACCTCCAGTATCATTTTTTAAGGATTTTTTTTCTTCTCAATTTCCTCAGTTTTCAGTAATTTTCAAGCATGTTTTCAGGATCATTCTTTCTTTTGATTTTCCTTTTTGTTAAATAGACGACAGTTGAAGATTAAAAAAAAAGAAAAACGACTCCAATTTAATATGTGTTGTCATATTGAGATTTATTTTTTATGACAAATACTTTTTGTTGGGTTTATTTTACCAGGTAAAAATAACCCTGTTAAACTGTTGGTGTAACTTTAAATAGCAAAAGTGTTTGAGGGATTAATAAAAAGCTTTAAGCTGATGCTGAGGCCTTTACAGGAGATCTAGAGATCACATGGAAGGAACTTAACTCTGGAGAACCCATTTTCTATAAATTTTGTTGTTTTATTTTTCAATTCAAAAGTCTTGGTGCTGCTTGTTACCCAAAATGGACAAAAAAATTAACTTTAAATGCCCCAAATTGTTCTTAATTGCCTCATAAACCCTGGATTATCATTGGGAAGCTAGTTGAAAAAATGTAAGAATTAAAAGTTGTGGATTTTAGTAGAGTCCCTTTATTGCTTGTGCATTATTTTAGTTTATTGCATGAATTGCTGGTAAAAGCTAGACAAAACGACAAACATATTAGAAATGTTGGCGTAGTAAACAAAAAACACAGTTGTCAAAGAAATTCAAAAATGTACTATTGCCAGTTCTTCTAAAAATTACACCAATCTGTCCGTCACCCCCAGATGACTGAAAAATGATGTGGTTCCTATGGTGATAAAAACCAACAAAAAAAGCAGTCCTTTGGAAAAAAACATTTGAATGTGACCAGAGTGGGAGGGGCTTAAAGCAGCTGATCACCCACTAAAGTGTCAGCAGGCCGTACAACGCGGCGCACAGCTTTGATGTTTGATTTACTTCAGCACAAACTTACTGTTTAGAAAACATTTTGTTGCCTCAAAACTGACATACTAGAAATTCAGAAATTCAATATCCCGCATAGATTACTGGATTTCTAAGAAGTGCTCAAAAATAAAGATCCATGCAACAATAAGCACAGCTGTTCCTGAAATAGGCCACAGGAAACCAGGAGGTCGTGACACGCTGAATTCATGACTCAACATATCCTGCAATTCTGCAAAGAAAACAACACACACACACACACCCCCACACACACACACACACGGCAACAGCCATCCATCAGTGTCTGAGACTGAAAGGAGAGATTTCAAACAGGAAGACAGCTTTCTGAGCTGGATGCTCAACACAACTGCTTCTCTTTGTGTGCGTTGACAGCACTGCAGAAACTTGATCTGCTGGGTCAGGTGAAGGAAATTTACCTTCATGGGAAATGCATCAGGTTTTTTTCCAAGTGAGTTGACTTTAAATGAAACTACATAAGGCGTTCTTTAAATTCTAAGCATGTTTTTACAGTTTCTTTTTCTTAAACGACAATCTGAAAGTACAAATAAAGTCGTGAAAAAATGAGGACACCTTGTAGATTTTCCCACATATTTGGATGTTGTATACAAGTGATATAACTTGACATTAAAAATATTTTTTTAGCCTTTTTCAAACTTTCTATGCAATGTAATAGCTAAAGAATGTCATTACTATTCATTTTTAAGTTTAGATTTCACATTTAAGGGACTGGCCAAAAAAGTGTCTGAGTGACATTAATTTAGCCAAAGGAAAAAAAAACAGCAAACAGGAAGTTCAAAGTTTGACCTCCAGTGAATTATGAATGTTTGTTCAGATCTTTCTTATTTTTGGGTAGAATAACAGTAATGTTTGAATTTGATTTTTGTTGAATCCCTTTCTTTTTAGATATTTTTTTAAAATAATATTGAACATGGATTTCTGAACATGTTTTAATCCAGAGCTGATCATTTTTCAAATGACTGTATTATGAATTCATAATCTGCAAGTTTATGATTTTGATTTAAAAACAAAAAAACACAGTAAGATGAAACTCTTTTCAACTCCTGGGACAGAAAACTGTACAGAATTCAACATAAACACAGAAAAGTGACCAAAAAAATGACATAAATATTATTTTTATGGTCTTCAGATTACATTAGTACAAGTTAAACTTAACTCATTTATGAATATGTGTAGCAAACAAACTGTTAGTCAGATCATAATTTTACTCACTTTTAAAGCGTTCTTGTAGGGAAATTTTTAACATGACATAATTTTAACCACAGCTTAGCATTGCTTCTTTAACTTCCTGCATTAGATTGATATATTGACACTTATGAAACCTCATTTCTGCATTAAAACCTCTTTTTTTTCTTAAAGTCTTTGAATGGGCAAATAAATCGAGACTGAGAATATGTCCCAAATTCACTTACTGTTATTTCCACGTCTAACTAATACCAAAACTTATTTCTACAAGCAGACAAGAATAGAAACCCAGTTTATTCTGTTTTTACGTCATTATTTTTTCTGTTCTTCTGATAAATAAACGAGCAGATAAGAAGTAAATGTTGGAACATACCTTTAAAACACCTCTTGTAATGAAGGAAAGCTTCAAGTTAGTTCAACTGCGGCTGCTCTGCAGTTGAACTAACCCTACCAGACAGGTGTTCGCCTGGAGCAGGGGTGGAGGAAAAGAAACCACTGATGGTTTGGAAATGGGAGAGAAAGACGGTAAAATAGACGACAGGTGGATAAAATAAAACAAAGCCCTTTTTTTCCCCTCATGATTTTGTCCGTTGTTATTGTGCTACAGATCAATAATCTACTTATTTATTGTTTATAAGATCCCCAGTAGCTGTGCTTAACAGACAGCTTCTCTTCCTGGGCTCCTTCATAAAAAAACACATCATGCAACAACACAATTCATAAAATAAAAAATAAACAAAAAAAAAACATCAAAGCCATTTTATACTACCCCAAAAATAAATTTTGGAAACACATTCAACTCACATTTTAAATAGCAATAAAAAATAAGCATTCTAACACTCAGAATCGTGATGTTTAAATCAATTACACAATCAGAGTTTGCATCTCATTCAACTTTTACTCATATATATACCTCATTTAAAATATGCGGCTCCAAAATGTAACCTCAGTGGTTTATTTTTAAAAGCATAATTTGAACATTGTTCTATTAAAGTTACAAGTTGTTATTGCTCTAAACAACATATTTTTCTTTTATTTTTTTTTGGGGGGGGTTGTCCTATGTTGCCCTGCAACAGACTGGCGACCTGTCCAGGGTGTGTCCCGCCTTCACCCATCAGTGGTGGCGTTTGGCTCCGAAAGGGACAAAGCGGCCAAGAAGATGAATGAATGAATGAATCAATCAATCAATGAATCAATCAATCAATCAATCAATCAATCAATATCTTAGTCCTTGGAATCTGTAAACGTCCATTTGTTGTATTTCTGGTGGCATGGCCATATGAGTTTATTTTTTTTTTTTACTGGTTAAAAATAAACTCAGGGTTCTGCAACTTTAATGCTTTCCAAGTGGAATTGATGATGCTCTGCAATGAACTCAAAGCCATTTGAGCTCAGCATTCATTTCATTTATGCTGGTGTTTTATGTACATCTGAGTGCCAAACGGGCAGCTTCATTTTGCATTCTCTGGACTTTATCTACATCTGTTTTATTTGCAGAAGTCCATCTTATATATATATTTTTTTTCTCAAAAACTGTTCACATGTTCTTCAGCAAATGTTTACAATCTCCACAACAAACTAGGCGTGCAGCTGGGAAGAGAAGTTTGTCAAGTTCAGTGAGAGGACAGCTGTGCACGGGGTGACCCTGTTCTGGGTGTGCCCATCTGACACCCATCGCAGAAAATGGAGCTCTGGATTTGGGTCGAGGAGCCCCAGGGGCCCCGCAGCCTTCTGTGCAGAGTCGAGCATGAATGTATATTTTACAGAACTACATGTGGCTTTATCGCTGAAGATCAAGCTGGTTCTGTGCTTTTACACATTTGCTTTGATGTGAGGTTCCTGACATCAGAACCGTTTCAACCCCTGAAGGTTATTATCAGTAAGGCTTTCTTTGTTCCTGCAGCTTTCCTTTTGGTGGACCTCCATCCTACTATCTAACAGATGTCTCCTTGGTGTCTTGGTGTGACGCTTAACTGCTCTTCTTCACAACTCGCAGCATGTGACTGTGGTTTAAGAGTGTGGCATCTGCTTCAACCTGGGAAATCCTGTCTTCCAACTCAACTCTCTTTACAACAGACACAAGTGCAAATACTTTGCTGACATGTCAGTCAACCTCAAGTTCCATCCTCTGCAAATGGATGTACACAATTCCCAGATACTTATGGTGTATTCAGAGAGGACACTTGCAGTTAACCAGAGTTTGTTTCCCTCAATGATGTGGAATACATTTTTCGTCTAAATATACTCAAGGGGACCTTGGTCCCAACGAGGAACTGATACCTTCAAGGTGGTCTCGGCTCATTTTAAGCATCAGTTCGGGACAGAACAGATAGACTGGGCATTATGGGATGTAAACTAGGGGTGTGTATTAGCAAGAGTCTGGCGATATGATACGTATCCTAAAACATGTCTCACAATACGATATGTATCGCGATATATCCCAAGACTGTTCCAGAACAATTTTTCACTTTTTTTAAGAGTAAAACTTAAACTGAATCTACCTGAATTTTAATCTCTTTCACTGTAATAAAATGGTGAAATTAATTTTATTTAATGATCACAGAATTAAACACAGTGACTGTATTCCATATACAAGTTGCTTTTACCCAGAAATTCATGCTTCTTACCTTTTGGTAAATTACAATATTTATTTTAATTTACCAAAAGGTAAATATATATATATATATATATATATATATTATATATATATATTATATATATATATATATATATATATATATTATATATATATATATATAATGTGTAGTACTTTCAACAACTGAACTCCTATAGATTTCAGTTTATCCCCTCCAAACTCCTAAAGCGTCATTGGGAATCTACTTCAGAAAAAAAATTGGTTTTAGAGTTTGATGATGTATGTTAATGATAAATAAATGTAACTCATGAACCTATGGCTCAAGCTAAATGAAACAATATAACATATGATATGAGCATTTTAGGATGTGGGTGTGGCTAACAAAAATCCTCAGTTGCTAAGGAAATTGAATAGTTTCCTCTTGCAGAATTTTCTAAAAATGACATACTGTATATCTGTTCATCAACCTCAGATGACCAAAAAATAAAATATATTCTAGGGAGATGAAAATCCTCAAAAAAACGACTTTTTAATTTTCTTTTTTTTTTTTGAGAATTTGTCACTTTTGTCTCTTTGAATGTTTGTTAACCCATAATTATGTGTAATGTGTTTATTTTGCAATATGCTTGACACATGTGTAGAACAATAACTATTGCATTTATTGGTAGAAAAAATCATACTTTGACAAATTGTAGCTTTGTTTTGTTTTTTTTTTTTACAAATAAAGTGAATGCTATGTCATTTCACTGAACAACTTCACTTAAAATGTGAAGCATTTGTACTTGATGCCATGTTGAAATGTTCAGGGGCCACATCTTTACTGCAGTGTGTGCATCAGTGTGTGGGGGTGGGTTTAAACATCTACATTCATCTTGTGTGCCAGTTTGCCAGTTACCTCTCAGGAATGTTAATGTACGAGAGGATGTTTCTTGAAACACATGCAGGTGGCAGTTGTGATAAGACTTTATTTTGATATCACACTCCTGCTCGGGAATCTCATTTTTTTTTTTTTTTATCAAAAACTAAAATGTGCTTTCCACAGCAGAGTCCTGATTCCTGCAAGACTCGGGAGGAAATGCAGTAGATCTAAAAATAAGCGTTTCTGCATCTCAGAAAAAAAAAAAAAAGAAACTCATCAGCTAAATATACTGCATTGCACAAATCTAAAGTTTTTTTTCAACAGTCTGAGCAGGTTAGAACAACAGTAAAAGGATTCATCTGAAGCTCAAAGTAAGCTCATCATGTCCATATTAAATAAATATATCAAATCTGTAACCAAAAAAAAATGTTTTATTTAAGTGAGTCAAAATGTCTTTCTGGTGTTTCAAATTGACTTCAAACGCCAAAAAGTTCCTTACTCTTTTAAATCAAAGTTCTTAATCAATCTTTGAAGTGTTCCCATTGGTCTTTTATTTATAATCATGTCGTTTTCAGCCTAGATAAAAAAACCAATTTTCACAATTATCCTCTTTTTCTGCTTGTGATTCATCAAATGCTACAAGAACATGTTAAAAACACAACTTTCATCAGAGTGGGTCTTAAAATGCAACAATCTATTATTAAATGAAAAACAAAATGCCAAATGATTACATAAATACATTTAGAAACATTTTGGATTCAAAGCTGATGCTTGTAATGAAGTAGATGCAGGTTCATGAAAGTAAACAGTTCAGTTTCTTAATGCATAGTTTATGAATTCGATCTGTGGCCAAGTTGGCTTCAGCACAAACTATTAATTTTATTCTCTTTGAGAATTTATGCATAATCATTAAAACGAATGTACGTGACTCTGTAAACTTTATTTCTAACATTTATAGATGTAAACAGATGCAGGATGTGGAGCTGAGCCCTGCAGCAGACGTGCCGGTTTTACGGCATCTCTGTACTTCAAAGGGCGTCTCTTCACATTAGAAAGTCTCCTTCTATGGAAATGATGTTATCTGTGGTTCCCTCCTATGTTAGCATTCAGAGATGCAGGCCGCTTTCAGTGTACGCATTAATCCTTCCCTCTTAAAGTCTTTAATTATTGACCGCGGTTCAGAGACGGGGCGCAGACCGGATGTTTTGGAGCGCCGACGCTTGGCCTTCGCTTTGATTGTTTATTGATGCACAAAGATCAGAAAACAAATGTAGTAATTAGTTTTCTTGTCATATTGTGATTGACAAAGCCAATTAATCATGAGAAATGGTTAAATTTGAGAAAGACTCATGGCAAGGAGTTTTATTTGGTTCAGGGACGGACTTATCATCAGGCAAAGGTGGGAAATCACCTGGGGCCCCTAGCTGAACATCTAATAAAAGTGTCTAAAATAAATGTTATGCTCATTATTATTATTTAAAGGGTCTATATCACATTTTTCTTAAATTTTTCCGAGTAATCTATATCCATACATACGATCATATATTACCTTTGGCACCCCGAAGAACAAATTATTTATGAAATATAAGTTATTTTTGTGGGGGGTTTTTTTGTTCCTACCCAATAGTAAATCAGCTCTATCTTTGAGGCACTGCATTTTGCTCCTTGTGGGTGTCGCCCCTTTCGTGATCCTAGAGATAGCCTCAACCAACAAAACGAAAACAAACAACATCTGAAATTTTGCATACCGTACATCTGCCTTTAGTAGCTGATTGCTAAACTGAACTAAACAGACTAAACTAAATCCCTACCCTTAGATTCTTCTTCTCTGCAGGGAAAAACTCCAAATTCTAACAACTAATTCTGAGAAAAAAAGAAGAAACCTCAGGGACATCTTCATGAAGGAGGGATCCTTGTTAAAGAATAATTAGCTTATCTAGCTCCACAACGACTGTACATGTTTGAATAGTGTAGCAAATGGGCTTCATTCAGATGGAACCAGGGGACAGGTGGGGGCGAGATGAGCCAGAGGCGAGGTCGACTGCCAAGGACAGCAAGACAGATGAACCACCTGGAATCTGGAATCCCTGCCACTCAGAGAATGTGTCGCCCCTCTGTTTGGTGCAGTGCGATGGGCGGGGCTAGTGGCAAAGCTAGCTAAGCCGCAAAGCTAACGGCTAAGTACTGGTAGTGTTGCTGGTAAATTGGGGGTTCATGTTAGCCTGTGGGCGGTGCTGTTAACGCAGACTCCTCCTGAAAGGGGCTGTTCTCACTTTGTGACATCAGCGAGTGAGAATGCATTTGTTTTCATGGGTATGGGAGGGGCTGGTCCTCAGAGCGCAGGTTTTATGGGGTTACTCAAAAATTTGTGAACAGGTCAAAATACAGTTTTAAGACACTTAAAAGCTAAAAAGGTTGATTGGCAAAGTATAGACCCCCTAACTCTGTTATAAATAACAACCCAAAGTACTGAAATGGCATACGGCTGATCGTGTGAAAGTGTTTCACCTCCCCCGTCTCTGCAGCAATGGAATGAGGTCAAGAGACTCCAAAGTATTGTCTATAGAAGAGCGCTATTATATAGTCAATGCACAAGACTTAGTCTCATTTGTTCCTACCAGGAAGTGACAATAATTTAATGTTTTTCAAGTAAAAAAAAAATAAATTTCTTTAACATTTAAATATGATTTTAGCTCTTAAATTCTTTTTAAGACTTTTGATGTTGTCTAAAAGTAGACCAGTAAGGAAGTTATTTGATCTCCTATCCTTAATTTTTTTTTTTTTTCAAATACTTACTACAAACTGCAGAGGGGCCCAAAGTATCATTCGTCTAGGGCCCCCAAACTGCTAAGTGTGCCACTGGTTTGACTGCAAAGCTTTGTCACATTTCTGTTTGCATTCTGCAGTAAAATAAACCCATGCGGTGTGAAAAAGGGTTCTGTTTAGATGTAGGACGGCATGTTTCTGCCCGTGAATGTGTCTGCAAGCTGAAACAGTCCTGCTGCAGGAGTTCACAGCCAAACATATTCCTGGTGATTGAAGATTTCTTCCAGATTTGGAATAACCTGCTCCAGACGATTTAGATGAGTGCACGGAAATGAAAGTCCTGGAAAAGCGTGCAGGGAGTCAATCTGCTGCTTCAGAACTGAGCTCGGCATAAACAGAAACACTAATGAGCTGCGTTTTGATCTGCAGGCAGGTCTGAGACTGAAATGGGAGTCTGAGAGTTCAGGATTTGGGGTTTTTTTTTTTTTTTTTGCCTTTCAGGTCTTATCATGGAGATCTGCATTTGTTAAAAACTTGTCTGAAGGAAAACTACTGCTCCTCAGGCCAATGCCGACTTCAGAGATGTGTATTTTTGGCAAATATGAGTCATTTCTTCTCGTCAAAGCTGGAGCATACATTTAAGCAGACGGGTCGTTTGAAGCGGAAGCACTGTTTTGAGCTGAATCAAAATTGATTCCAGGGTCTAGAGGAGAATCAATTAAAGCCTATTGTTTGGCATATTTGAATTTTACCTGTGTGTATTTTCTATGACTAAGCAGCAGCAGCCTGATGTCAGAATCTGATTGGAGCCTCTTCTTTAAATGACATTTTTCAAAAGACAGAATCAGTAATTCTGACTTCCACTCAAAATGTTGTTATCTACAGAAACAGACATGAGGATAGATCAGATCATCAATTATCAAATGTATGCAGATGATGTGGTGATTTATTTATCCATATAGAGCAGTTCTGTTGCTGAAGGAGCTCCTCCCAGAAATTTAAATGTCCATCCGACAGGGCTGGACAATACTGAACATTTTGTTATTGATCTATTACTGGTCATTATTGCAAATATTGATATCAATATTTTTTTGTAAATACGATGGATGTGACATGAACCACAAAATCTCAGTTGTTTTTAATTGTTGTGAATGTTTTTTTTTATACATTTCTATTTTTCAATTACCTGACAAAAATAAAAACAGAATTAGTACAAAATTTTCAATTAAATTGAAAATAGTTTATTAAAATAAAAACTTATTGAAATTAAATAAGAAATGAAAAAGTGAATGCAAAACAAATGTAACTTTGATACGAAAATAAATACAAATGTTTAATAACAAAAAACTGATAAATTAATAATTTGTAACTTCTTAGACATTAAATAAAACAATAAAACAAGTGAAAAATAACTTGTTAAAAACAGCTCTTTTTTCAAACGTTTTACTGAAAAGTTTCAAACAAGAGTGGATATATCGATTTCAACGGGTCGATATCGATCAGAGACAAACTCTAGATCGATACTATCAGTATTTTGGATCGATCTGTCCAGCACTACCACCTCTGACTAAGTCTTTAGGCGGTATTTTCACTTAAGCCATAAGAACATGACCTCCATTTTTTAAATTTATATTCTGCTGGTTATTATGATATAAAAGCTTTACAACGAAGTAACCTCCATTTGATAAAACTATGAGGATTGTCATAGTTGTCAGGAGGTTTAGGTTCCCATTGATCCACAGCTGTTTTCATTTAGCTCAGGGGTGTCAAACTTAATCCAAAATACACCTTAGGTTGAGGGTCAAACAGGATTAACATTTATTAAACACACTAAAAGGGAAATTTTAAAACTTTACATTTTTAACGAGGACTGAACCAGCCGACACACCCTAACACGGTATGTGTGAATGTGCTCACTACATTAGCGAACATAGACCACAACACATTGTTTTTGAACAATTTATGCAAAAAGAAGAGTTTAAATGTAATTTTCTAATAAACTATCCACATTTTCTTTATCAGAACACAATGGAGTTATAAATAGACGTTGTAAAATGTTTGTATTGATTAGATTTTAACTTTGTGAAATCGGTGACATCATTACGGAAGCGCAGTGCTGCCACCCAGTGAAAAAAAAAACAACCAAATTTTCACGTTATAACATGATAATTTTCACGTTATAACGTGAAAATTATCACGTTATAACGTGAAAATTATTACGTTATAACATGAAAATTATTTTCATGTTTTAACGTGATAAAAAAAATAAAAATAAAAAAGTTTTTTTTTTTTTACTAAAAAAAAAATATATATATATTTTTTTACTTTTTTTTTTCACGCGCAGCACTGTTAAAGAAAATGCTGCAGAAATAGATACGGTGCAAATGTTGACACTAACAAAAAATGCTGCTGTGTTTTCTAAACGATCCATGCAAACAGCCTTAATTAGTTTTCTCTTTCATTGTGAGACCTGTAACCTTATTAAATGACTTATCACTTCTTATGTCATGATTCCAAGAGACAAGAAAGACCCAAGTGTTGGAACCCGAAAAATCATGCACACAAGTCCGATTAATGATACGACTGTTTATTGGAGGTTGAGCAGTTGACTGGACAGAACTGGAATGGCAGTCTGTGTGCAGAGTGGGTTGGTGGAGAGACCAAGACCAAGGAGCGCAGAGATGAAGCGGGAAGTCTGGAGATGGTCGATTGTCGGCGCCCGCGGTAGGTAATTCTGCAGACAAGAAACAGGTCAGGGGCTGAAAAACTTGAAATAATCTGTGTTCTTAGCATGCATTTTATACAGCCAGGTTCAATACCCAAGGTAAGCAACAAACTGGTGCTGAATGATGGAGTTGAACAGCTGACTTGAGGTGAGTGCCAACACCTGCTTGAAGCAGCCAGAGCCACTCCCAACAGCAAGCACCGCGAAGATCTGCCAAGATGAGGGTGGAGAGACCGAGAAGAGGAACCTCAGGCTGAAGCGAGGAAGGAAGGAGACAGAAAGAAAAGAGTCCCAGCCCTGGGCAAACGATGACATCTTACTCAAAAGAAAGAAAAATAAATACATTTCAAGCAACATTCTTAAAAAAAAAAAAACTATTTCATTGCAGCTAAAGATCTCTGGTTAAGATTAAAAAGTAGCACAGGACAAATGTAGTGACAGTTAGAGTACAGTGTGGCCCTGTTAATATCAAGGACATTTTTCATTCCCATTGTTTTGAAAAAAAATAGATTTCGTTACATATATTTAGACATTCATTTGCTTTAATTGAGTAGTTAAATGATGTGCTTTTCTTTGTATAATCAACCAGCCAAATAAAATATTTGTCCCAAAATAATTCAGTCAAAAATTCCAATGTCAATTGTTTCTTAAATTCCCAAGTCCTTCAGAATGTAGGCTCTCAAGAAGAGATAGAGTTCAACGGATTCATCTGCTGTGCTTGGTGGGAGTAAGAAGTTCTCTGACATTATGAGACAACACAAGCTGAAAACTGTTTCATCGCAGGTAAAAGGTCCTCTCTGTAAGCACTCCCTCTTGCAAATTTCCACTGCCTCCTGAGGAACTTCTTTCAGATGATCCCGTCCTCCAAAGAGATGAGGAATGGTGTACATGAGAATTGGACGTCCACTTGGAGCAACTGCATTTCTGCTTCTGCGGATGATGTGGGTGTTCCACAAATGTGCAACTAGCTGTAGCTCTTTCTGTAAAATATTTGCAAATAAACAAACAATATCAAAAACACAATCAAATAAAGCACACCTTTCTTATTGATGATATGTTATCCAAAATCACCACATAGTGACAGTCAAAAGAATAAGATTCATCAAGTCTAACATTGGGACATGTTATATACAATCCAGCATGAGACAGAAAGTTAATATGAACCAGGATCAGATATTTTCATATATTTTTACAAGACCCTGTGATGTGTTTTACACCTATCTGATTTTAAACTGATCATCACATGCACATATGCATGTATAAATCTATTTATCCCATGCTTTTTAGATTGTTTTTTTTATTATTAACTTCCTTTCCTAATGTTGTAACATGTTCACATATTTGGCAATACATTTTTCTGATCCTGATAAGAATGTACACACTAATTAACATTTATTTAACTCAAGGATATAAACCTGGTGACTTACCTCAATGATGTTCAGGCAAGTAAACAGAATGAGCTGCTTGTCCATGAACGATCCAGAGAAACTGTCACTGTCCTTCAGCTCCTGAAAATGATTTATCCAATGCTGTGCATGATGATGTCTCAGAAAGGCCCACCAACTTTCAAAGCGCTGGTTATGATTGCTGGATCCAATAATGAAACAATTACTGACATTGTGATTCATACTCCATCGCAAGAATCTTTGCATCTCTCCTATGGTCACATTTTCGGTTCCCAAATCACAGCGGATCCTGGCAGGTGTACCCATCCTCTTTTCAACTTCTGCCATGAAATAACCAGCGATGACTTTGGGATCATTGTTTGTTGAATAGGCGTGAAGCCAAATCATAAACCCTTGAAAACCCATCGATGGCTCCGTATAACAGATTCCAAATGGCTTTAGTTTATCATAGGAGTCAACATGCCACATGAAATTTGGTCCAGGGTTAATAACGTGCGTCGTGCGCATCAGTCGATTTCGGCGTCTTTGTACAATCCATGAGGGTCCAGATATTTCAGTAAATGTCTCACAGTCCTCTGTGTGACAACATAACCTGCCTGAATGCAGTTCAGGTGGTGCAACTTGTATCTATGGAGCCTCCCGTATCCATCCATTTGATCGATGAGAAACGCTGCCACCTCAATCGGATCAGACTCGTTCTTCTTCCTGTACAGCCCCATGTCTTTTAGCCTCCTTCTCAGTGTACGCATGCTTGTTTTTATACCGTCCAGGCTGTGTAATAACTGCAAAATCTCCCCGTGCCTCATTCCAAGCATGAAATAAAACTTAATCAGCTCCGATAGATTCGCCATTTTCTCTGTTGCTATTTTGCGTCATCAGCTTTGGCTGCACTTCCGTTCTTCCGTTATAACGTGAAAAAAAAATAATAAATATATATATATATATATATATATATATTATATTATTATATATTATATATATATATATATATTATATATATATTTTTTTTTTTTTTTTTTTTTTTCTAAAGTAAAAAATATTTTTTTTTCATTTTTTATCACGTTATAACGTGATAATTTTCATGTTATAACGTGAAAATTTTCACATTATAACGTGAAAATTTGGTTGTTTTTTTTTCACTGGGTGGCAGCACTGCGCTTCCGTACGTCATCTCCGCTGTTTGAGAAAAAAGAACATAGACGTGAGCATGGTGTCCGAAATTCTTTTCCAGGGCAGGAGATAGCTCTGCACTAAAGCGTTTTTTAGTAGTTAGGGATTAGGGTGGGAATTCACTGTGTCCGAAGTGTCTGATGTCTGGTTTTTCAGCTCTTTATTGTCAAGTCATCTGCTTTTGTTGCCTTTTTTTGTTTTGCGATGGGTTTTGTTGTGTTTAAATATCTGAGTTTATTCCATCAAGCCTGATCTTCATTTTGAGAACTCCCCTCTGGTTCCTGACATGAACATCTGCAACAGTTTTCTGCAGAAGTCTGGGCTGCCCTTTATGGCTCTTTTTTTCTCAACAATAATTTTATTATATAAAAGTGATATTGTTCAAATGCTCAACTGTTTTCAAAAAGATTCATTTCAACAAGGTGTTTTAATTGAAAATGAAATTATTTTACCTTTAGTGTAATGAATAGGTTAATCTATTCTTTTCAAAAAATATCATATCGCATGAGAATGAAGAAACGGTTTGAGAAAGCTTGTCTTTCAATGAACTTTAAAATGTGAGAAATGAAAACACAAAGCTATGATTGACTGCAGCCTTGAGCTCATTACTAATATCTACAAACCAAACCAATGATTTTAAACCAGAACACCGTCCTGCTCTTCGTAAACATTCTTTCCCATGTGGAATGTAAATATTCTTTACTGTGTTTGGCTCCGTCTTTCCTAAATCCCTCATCTTTGTTTGTGTTTCCCACATGTTTCTCTGTCAGAACGTTGAGGTTCTGCAGGCTGGAAGGAAAATTAGGTCAAGTTAGACTTCTGCAAAGGTGTTCAACACAACAGCGCCCTCTCGTGGAGGAGGAGGTGTGGACGTGTGTGCAGGGATGCTCGACAATCTTAAAGTCTGTACGAGTCTGCAGTGTTGGTTAAATATGGAAATGATGCTACAAGCAGGGGGCAGATGGATTAACGGCTCGCCAAAATGAAACTAAAGAGAAAAATGAACTCTCATCAAAAAGATGAAGTTGTATCTTTGTGGCCGGGGATCACAGAGAAGATGTTACATTTCTGAACGGCGCGGCCGAATCTCTCATGTTGGAGCCAAAGTGGAAATCTTCAGCGAGCCATTTTCAGCATGCTAATACGTTCAGATGGATTAAAATGCTTCAGCACACGAGTGTGTTTGATCATTGCACCTTTGCAGCAGAGCATGCTGACTATTGAATGAGCTCATCTAAAATCTGCCAGCTGGGATGCTATGTGGAGGGATTAATGACTCCCTGAAATTTCACTTCATCAGATGTCAGAGTCACTCTTTTTTTTACATCTCAGAGCCAAAAGGAGGATAAAAAGGAAGAAAGACTGTGAGGAAAAAACTATGCATGGGAAACTGTTTTAAAAAACAGTTCTAAGATGTTTTAAAGTATAAATGACTCCGTAATAAATAATAATCATATTCTATAGAGTGTTTGAAGCAATGACTTCAAAAAATTAAAACAAAATGTTTATTTCTGCTTTTTGGTAAGTTGGAGCACGACTCAAACGAGGATTTATCAAAGCAAAAGTAAAGTCTGATGGCATACAATCTTCATTATATTCTAGGAGGTATAAAAAAGAATAATCATGTTCTCTTCACTTTTTTATTTTTACATTTAGGACAATAAGCTCTCCTTTAGTTTTGCGGTTAACTGTCTTGTCACTTGAACATGCGTGGAGTTTTTGCTTTTTAATAAAGTAAACAGATTAATCAAAGTCAGCTTTATTGGCCAATGATGATACAAGGAAATTAACTCTGGAGATGTATACTATCATGTAGAACAGGGGTCTCAAACTCGCGGCCCGCGGGCAATCTGCGGCCCGCGGGATGATAATTTGCGGCCCCCGTCTTCATATGAAAGATCACTGTTAGTGCGGCCCGCAAGGCTGATATGAATGACAGTTGTTGTGTGCTGAGCTGAACGAACCAATCACGGTAAGGTATATGGCTCTGGAGGGCGGGACATCAGCGGGCTGTCCGAGCCTCCTCTCTCTTTAATTCATTCCTCCAGTCAGCTGGGTGGAGGAGGAGCCATGAAGCTGTGAAGTGCTTTCTCACTGAACGGGATTCGCGGGCCCCGCTCCTCTTTCGCCACGTGACAACACGTGATACACAGCCTGCTGCTTGTCAAAAAGCGTGTTCCACGCGACAATTCCGCGCACGCATCAAACATTCCACGGACAAATCAGACCCTCGAGCGCTTTTTCCTCCTCCACAATCAGAAAAAGTCCTCGCGAGAGAGACTGACTACCTCCGCGTGCGTGAGTGATGCCCGCGAGCGAGCAGAATCTTCAAAGGTGCTTCCACACCGGCCGCATGTCTGCGCGGGTTTATGAACGCACGCTCAGCAGGTGGTATCCACACCGGAGCAGCGCGGTCACGCACGCAGCAGTAGAGAGGAGATTCTTCTTCTATGGTGTTTTTTTTTTTTTTTTTACCGTTCATTAACGCTGCTGCGACTGTGTGGAAATATTGAACCGGGTTGAAGACTCAGCGCGCGCTCAGGGCGTGCACGATTTGTGCGCAGAGCTTGAGACCAGATTTAAAAACTTGCGTAGCAACGCATTGAGCTTTCAGTGAGCGCGCTGCTCTCAGCTCAGAAATGAAGGAGGTTCTGTAAATACAGACGTTTGAAACTGAATAAAAATAGTTTTCTCTTGTCTAGTGTTTCTCAAGTATTTTCTCTTAGACACCCCCCCTCAGCTGCAAGCATCATTAGTATCCGTTATTTGCTCAAATTAAACGTATATCTCCTCAAATATCATACTACTTTATTAATCATTAATTAATAATTAATAAAAACCTTCCAAATAATCAGTTTTATTAATTGTTCTCTTTTTTTTTTTTTTTTTTTTTTTTGAATACTTCCAAAACTTCCAGACAAAGTAAAAACAATCTTTCCTTGTTTCCATCCACAGTAGTGATGGAATTCTGTCTTTTCTCAGAGATTCAATTATTTCGCATTGGCTAACTGTAAATTGAGTTTTAGGTTGTTTTTGCTATATTGAATTTATTATCAACTACTATGTAGGATTATGTACAATATCCATCACTAATGTAAACATGTTTTTATTCGCATTCCCTCCAGGGGGGCGCGCCCCACCATTTGAGAAACACTGCTGTAGTCAGTCAATAGGCGTGTTTGAGATCATGCAGGCGGACGCGGCGCTGCGCAGATCGCCTGGATTGCGGTGCATGCTGGTTAGTTTCTGTCACCGACGTCACAGTTGCGACGACATGAAGTATCGCGAGAAAGGGGCGGGTTCAAGGCGCCTACCTAAGCCAGCGCAGCCAGAAAATAGGTACTGCGCTGGCTGCAAGCCGCCTTGAGACTACAAAACGATGCATTGTGGGAAACGGTGTCCCGAAAGTTTTTGTAGTTTAATGTGAAATAACTGGCGCTAAATGAAGGAAATATGTGTATTTTTTATACTCTTTCTGGAAGGAAGTGAATCGCTGATGAAAAAATATACAAGATTTTAAATAATCTGTGGTTATGTGTGTCATAGTTGTCTTTAAAATGAACTTTAATTATTATTTTATCTGTTTATTTGGGACTGTGTACATGTAATGAATCCCCGACGATTTTTTATCTGTTTTACTCTAAGAGATGTAAAAAAAAATACTTTAAAAGACATAACAGCACAGATCATACTAGGAGGAGTGGCGTATTAAAATTCAGCCGAGTGTTGAGGACAACCCCCAACTCCTCGTTCTCGTGCAGTCTCGTCGTCCACCTTCATCTCAGGCGCCTTTCTCCGCCCCCTCCTGCAGCAGCTTAGTCTCGTCAACGAAGCAGGCGAGGCGCAAGTCAACTCAAACACGCCTATTATGTGGTTTCAGTCGTCTGTGTCTGCTGTATGGTCATTGTTATTATTTTAATTATTAATGATTGATTTTCTGATTCATTTTTTATAATTAATTAATTCATTCATTCATTATTTAGTGTTAAAAATAAAGATATTTGAGAATTATGGAATGTTTTATCAGCGATTTTCTTGTGGAAATCCTGATGCGGCCCGGCCTCACCCAGACTCCGCCTCCAGCGGCCCTCGGCTCAATTGAGTTTGAGACCCCTGATGTAGAAGGTCAAAGACAACACATAAATATACGTACAAAATTAAAATAAAATGGGGGAAAAATAAATACATGTCAAACATTTTAATTAATGAAAAAGTCCTCAGGTACGGAGTTTCAAACTGTTCAGAGTTCATCAGAGCGACAGCCTGGAGTAGAAGTTATCTTTTTGGCATAAAGAGCTCTGAAAGGGAAGGGGTCTACAGGGTATGACCGGGGTGTGTTATTTCTCAGTCATTTTATTTGTCGGAATAATCATTCTTCTTGTTCTTCTTAACACGTTTTTTCAAAACCTAATTTTTTTTAAGATATTTTTTTCTTTATCGGCAGTAATTCAAGTTATAAACTGACCAATCAGAAGCCTCAGTAAAAGTAGGTGGCGCCCGCTGGCAACGTTTGATTGACAGATTCCTCCGAGCCGACGTCAGTGGGAGGGGTGTGGACTTTGAACAAGCTCCCTCGTGATTGGTGAGAGTAGTTCTTCTAAAAATGTGATTCAGACCAACTTGGGCTAATCGCCGTCAAGGGGCGGCGATTGGTTGCAAGATGGCGGGAGACGTGACAGTGAAGGCTCTGGCCTGATTTTGCGAGGGTTGGAGGAGGACCTAAACACTGTCATGATTCAGTGTTTAGGTTTTGTCATGTTCTGTTTCCCTGTCAGTCTCACCACATTCAGGTTAACCATCCACAGCTGTCTTCATTTAGTTAATCAACCTCAGTGTATTTAAGTGTCTGGTTTTCAGTTCTCATTGTCAGGTCATCTGCTCATCTACGTTCGGCCACCTCACTGGTTTGTTCTCCTGGTTTTGTCATGTTTAAGTTATTTTAGTAAATGTTTATGTTTCTGCCACCAAGTCTGGTCTCCTGCATTTGGGTCCTCCACCACCATCCCTGACAAACACTTGTTTAGTTTCAGTTGTTATATCTGTTTTTTATTAAAGGTAGTTGGAACCTGCAGACCTGATGGTCGTCTGTTCCTGCCGTTGTCTGGTTGCAGATCCAGACCAAGACTGGCTGGATTATTACAGAGTAGAAGATAACATTTAAAAAATAATAATAATAATAATCTCCCTTTCTTTTTTTTTCAATCCAGTCCTGCTGCTGACACGTGGAAAGAAGAGTGATCGGATTTCACCTTTTTGACTTTAGTGGCTCTCCTTTTATAGCATCAGTGATACTCCTGCTGGGTTATAACTACAGCTTTTGATTTATAATGACGACTCTAATGGATCCACATACAAGGATATACTTCTAGGTTAATCCTTAAACACACTCTTGTAACCTCAGTGATGCTGGAGTAGCCAGTAATGGTGGTGAGTGGCTTAAAAACTAAAAAGAACAGGAAACCTTACTAATGGGTTTACAGCACAGTTACCATGTATTCATCTCATTCCATTTGATTGTATGTGTTGGTTTAAAAAGATACAACCCAGGGTTAAAAACAATTGAACTGCCAAAAAATAAAGGATCTGAAAAGAAAAGCCTGAAGTTATGAAGTCGGGTTATTAACTCATTGACATTTAAGGCGACAAACCAAAGAATACAAAAGCAAAAAAACAATAGTGATTGCAAAATAAAACTGTGAGTTAAATTGAATAAACCACTTATCCTCAAAAATGAGGTCAAAATAAGCAAAACAAAAAAAAAGAAAAACAGCTTTGCTAATTTGGTGAAAACACCTCGTACCTGCTTATGGTTGACATTTCCACACAATCATTTTATAACATTTTACAGATTAATGAGCTGGCACGTAATGTCTCTTTCATCTAGTTTTTAATCTTGTATGCCGTTTAAAAATGAAGAACTGGGGATAACTTAATAAGGAGAAATACCAGAGAGAATGTCATGAATAATTGAGCCTCTTGGCAGCAGGAGGCTAAATACAGACTAACTCATCAATATCTGGGCCGCTTAATTAGACAAAACAAGATATTATCAAAAGCTAATCATCTGAAATGATCTTCAGTGACACAAACCCAACTGCATCTCAGGACACTGAAAGAAGCTCCTTTTCATCCAGTATGCAAATAAATCACCTTTTCTTTTTTTTTTCTTTGTTCCACATTAAAAGGCTGAGCACATACAGCAGCACGTCCACCTTTAATGAAACTCCTGGAAACGTGTGCCTGTGTTTCAGGGAAGAAACTGTCCTCAAAGTAACAATGAGCAGGGCTTTGAACCCCAACATTTCTATTTTATGCCATTATGAGCACCAGCTTATTCACTGATAGAATCTCGAATCATCACAGATGAAAATGACTGGTTTTTAAAGGTTTATTTAAGGTAAAACATAAACAACTCAAATTCTCAGTTTTAAATCATCCCCCCAATAGGAAATGGACCTGCATCAAAGCTACAAATAACTTCCAAGCTTTTCAAGAGCAGAAACACAAATCCTCAGATCTGAAACCGCCTCGGTGGACGTGTGCTAACGATGGGCAGGTGTCCTTGCCCCGCCTATTTTGTAAAAATATGTGGTGCCCGCTGCAGGCGGTCACATCAGAGCTTTAACGCTTGCCGTGGGGATAGCCTTGATTTGCCCCATCCTTAGCAGACAGAAAGTGAAGCCAACCCGGAAGTACCAGTGCAGTACCGGCACTGACCAGAGAGGCTGGTGCTTAGAGTGAGCAAATTCCCATTGACTCCCATGTTAAAAACCTCATTTTCAGCCCTCTCAAAAACCCCTTTAATGCCTGGTGCTTAAAGTTTTTATTTCATCAATAGCTACATATTTGATCCATGACAACTCTGAGGGGAGTGAATTTTTTTCTAAGTTTGTAGATTTTTTTTAAAATAGCATTTATTTTCGCTTAATGAGGGGGCGTGGCCTTCTGATTGACAGATGACGATCGCGGTGGATTCTGGGAGCAGAACTCTGGTGTTTTACCGTCTGGTACTTGAACTCACGACATGGCAGTCACAGGGTAGACACTCTACCACTATGCCTCTGATCTGGTATATATTAAGCCCGGAAGACGTCTTTTTTCAGCGATCAACTTCAGTGATTTCCACTATCAGCACTTCAGCCATCAGCATTAGCATCTTCAGTGGCCAAATTCAGCTTACTACGCTGTTTTCTACGCTGTTGTCTGCTGGGAGGCGAGCTGCTCTGACCGGGACAGGAAGAAAATCAACAAGCTGGTGAGGAGGGCCAGCTCTGTCCGGCTGCTGGCTGGACTCTGTGGAGGAGGATGTTGTCCAAACTCAGATCCATCATGGACAACAGCTCTCACCTTCTGCATCAGACTCTGATGGGGCTGAAAAGCTCCTTCAGCAGCAGACTGAGACACCCCCGGTGTAGAAACGAGCGTTACCGTAGATCATTCCTCTGCACAGCCATCAGACTGTACAACACCGTTGTTTAAATGTTTGAATTTATTTATTTATTTATTTTTATTTATTTTAATTATTTTAATAGGTTAATATATGTATATAAAATTATTGTACAGTATTGTATTGTATAGTATATTATTGTAGTGTATAGTATTGTATAGTTTTGTATTGTGCTGTATAGTATTGTGTTGTATAGTTTTGTATAGTATTGTATAGTATATAGTTGTTGTAGATAGGTGTGTATTACTCATATGTATATTTATGTTCATAAGAATGTGTGTTTGTAAATGTTTTAGATATATGGGTGCCATAACAGATAAATTTATCCCCCTGGGATATTAATAAAGTTCAATTCAATTCAATTACAGCATTCAAGGATTATCACAGGTATATCTAGCTCATAATTGTGTTAAAAGTTATGGTTTTAAAGATTTAAAAATTTAGTTTTAGTGTGTTCAATAAATGTTCATCCTTTTCAGCTTTTCAGCGACCTAAGGTGTGTTTTGGATTTTGGCCCCTTGTGCGATTGAGTTTGACACCCCTGATCTAAGAGGTTTATTTAAAACTGTAACCAATTAAAGTTAAACAGATTTCCATGTATTCAGTTATTTTTTCATTGGATTCTAGTGCCAAAGAACCAGGACTGAAACACGTTTGCCTTGTACAATCTCCCATTCAAGATATTTTGGATGATGGTGTTGCTGGGGAATCAGAGAAAGCATTCAGGAGAGCAGAACAGTGGCGCTGCAATCACTTCTGCAGCTCTTACCTGGAGGAACTTTAGTGCACGTCGGAAACAGAAGACAAACTCCTTTTGATTTGGCTGCAGAGACGGCGTTCAGCTGCTCTGCCTTAAAGCTGACACGCTGTTCACAACTGCATTTTATTCAGCCGAATGCCTTCCTTCCTGCCTCTGAAAGAATCATTCCGGGTATTTTTACTGCATTTTTTACTGTGACTAAGAAAAAGAAAATACTTTTAATGGTTTGGATTATGTTAACAAATATGACCAGCAGCAAAAGCCAATGATAAATCAGCAAATATGCTTGTATTGTTTTCCAAAAATATGATAGATAAACATTTTTTTATATGAGTTAATAATGCAACTATCAACTCTGTAAATTTAATGCGATTTTACCATTTTTCTTTCTTTCTAAATGGATTAGTCTGCTTCAAATTCACAGATGGAGCTCCTTGATGGATGATGAGAGTAATAAAAATAAATATGTAATTTTCCACCTATATTTAATATGTAATTTATATAATATTCTTAGGTGAAAATTTCTTTTCATAGCTGAATAACTCTTGTTTTCTTTATTTCTTCTTTGTTAACCTTTACGCTGTTTCTGGGTATCAAGAAAGACGCTCAAGGCTTCTTTGGGTGGGAAGCTGGAGTGAAGCCTGACGCTTATGTATGCATTATAACCCGCAGTCACAACGTTGAGTCATTTTAATGTCCTTGGAAGCTACAGTGTGAGTGAAAGCGTCGGGCTGGTGGGCAGGAACAGGGATTACCGAGCACAGCCGAACATCACATATGTCTAATCTCATTACTAAACACAAAGTTGTGCATGATGTCAGCGACAGGAAAACTGACTGGTCATTTTATACGTTTAACTGGTAAATTTTCTGCTATTTGATACTCCAACGGCACACTCATTACATTTATTGTGGGTGTGATGATTCTGAACCACTTCATGGGATTTTCAGACTTGGCTTGTTGTCGTGATTTACATATAAGGGGTAGATAGTTGATTATGTAAAATACCTAATGGAGGGAAAAGCAGTTAAACAAACAGATAACTAATTGATGTCACTCTCACCTCCACATGCTGCCGCTCATTTATCCATCAGCATCCTGATGCAGCTTCCCTGAAACACACAGGAACATGTTTGAAACAGAGCTGAAACTGAGCTGCAGCTCCTGCATTCTAGTGGAATAACTGAGTTGTCAGAGGACAAACTGGCAGCTGCAAATGAATCTTTCAGCTAAACCGAGACAGAAATGTCTTTTTGTGTGTCTCCAAAATTATCTCTGTTTTACCTCAGTAAAAAAATAAAATAAATAAAAAATATGGCCACATCTGCAGGCAATTTTCAGTGAAGATGGAGACAGGAAGTATGATTTTTTCGAGAAAAATGCCCATAAATTGCCTATAAAATTACCTCTTACATAAGTTCCCACCTATATGTTTTCTAATTTATGTCGAGTAAAGGAGGATAAATGTGAAGAAATTATATGTTTGCATAAAGGTTTATGTGTCCGTCTGTGTGTTAAATGATGCTATGGGCCAAATTATGTTGGGCTTTTTTGTTTGTTTCTCTTTTGATGTGTCGATGTCATGAATTGGTCGCCTGTTTCCACCTCTGGCCATATACCAGAGGTGGAGACAATAGGTGTGTTTGAGATCATGCAGGCGGACACGCCGCCACGCAGATCGCCTGCAGCACGGTGCATGCTGGTTAGTTTGTTGCACTGACGTCACATGTGACACATGTGTGGAATACTCACGTGCCATAAAGTATCGCGAGAAAGGGGCGGGTTCAAGGCACCTTCCTAAGCCAGCGCAGCCAGAAAATAGGTACTGTGCTGGCTTCAAGCTGTCTTGATGACTAAAAAGCAATGCATTGTGGGAAACAGTGTCCACACAGTTCTTGTTGTTCAACTTGAAATAACTGGCGTTAATGAAGGAAATCTGTGTATTTTTTAACCCCTTCTAGAAAGTAGTGAATCACTGTTAAAAAATTAAACAAGATTTCAAATAATCTGTGGTCATATTTGTTATTGTTGCCTCTAAAACTTAATTTTAATTTAATTTCATTTCATTTATTTATTTGGGACAGTGCACATGCAATGAATCCTGTGGCTATTATTTTTAAACTGTTTTACTCTAAAAGATGTTAAAAAATAATATAAAAGACACAACAGCGCAAATCATACTTAGAAGGAATGGCATATTAACTTTCAGCCGAATGCTAAGGACAACCCCCGACTCCTTGTTCTCGTGCAGTCTCTGAGTTCACCTTCATCTCAGGCCCCTCCTCCTCCTGCAGCAGCTTGAGTCTCGCCAATGATGCAGGCGAGGCGCTGGGTGATCTCAAACACACCTATTACTTGAGTACTAGCCCTTTTTGGGTCTCCCCACTACATTTCCCATCAGCCAATGCTGTCTATCTCAGAAGCCCCTCAGCTGTTTTCAATCTGCAATCACTCCAAGCAGTTTTTAGTCACAAAGTCTTGTTTGTGCTACTCTGCCTGCATCACTGAGTGTTTTATCTTGACCTGATCTTCTGGTTTCATCTGAACCTGCTTTGTCTTCAACTCTGATTGTTTGCCGCCTGCCCTGACCCTCGCCTGGACCCTGACCACTCTGGTTGTTCTCTGATGCCCTCATGCTCGTGTTTGACCCCTGCCTGCCTGACTCTGATTTAGCATTTTTGGACGTTTACCTGTGTTTCACTCCTGTTCTCCTGTCTGTCCCAATATAACCTGCTCCACTTGGATCCAGCCACCTGCTCGTTTGTGAAAGCCAATTCGTGCTTGTAGGTAACTGGAATAGAGGACCCTTTAAAAAGAGAGAGAGAGAGAGAGGGGGGTTTCCTCTCAAGAGGTAAATCCTGTTTTAAATGTATGTGTTTAAATGACATAAAGCAAAAGAGGAAAAAGCAACAAAGTAAAAGTACATTTTACTTTAACTTGAATGATTTCAAAGTTTAACACTTAATTTTACTGAGTAAGAAACAGTTTTTAGTGGAATTATTTATTTACTGTTTTGAATATTAACAGAACAAATGCTTGGACAAAACCGCTGTCATTTAATTCAGTTTGGTGATTTATAAAGTGCAAGTTCACAACTGAAATTTTCTTAAAGTGCCAAACAAATACAAGAAACATCAAGCTGATATACATTTATTACAGTTGTTTTAATCCAGTTCATTCCATATTACGCATATTGGGTGACATTTTCTGACAGTAGTTCATTAAAAGTCTACACAAGTGAAGTGACTAATAACTGAAGGGTTTTCATCACAATCACTGACCGATCAAAAGATGGCAAACCACTTCTCAATGGAAGGTTAGACAGAACCTTCTGGCCTTGTTGTATATGTATAGAATATACAAACAATGATCAATGCCTGCAAATGTCCACATCTTCCTTGTCAGCATCTGCAGTGTCAATGTTGACTAAAAGGTCCTGATTTTCATTGAGGTATTTTCAGATCTATGAAATATCTTGATGACGAAGGGCCCTGGAAACATGGTTATTATGTAGTGAGTGCATCAAAAATAACTGGGGTGCAAATATGAGGCTTATTTTTAATTGATAGTTCTCACAGTGGAAGGAATGTAGATGCATCAAGCAACGATTGATTTATTTTTCTTTGAAGCCATTTCTTGTTTGACCTTCCGAGAAAGAAAATGGAGTCATCTCAATTCTGAAACTGGAGCATTGGACGTGCTGTTTCCTCTTTGATGCACGCCACTGAAACAATTTGTTAATAGCCACTCTGAGAGCCGGTATCATCCTCATCCGGTCATGGCCTTCTGTAATCTGTCCTCAGAGCTGAACTCAATCCACAAACAATAATGGAAACACGTAAAGAACAGAAAAATCGTTTTTTATTCTTATCTCAGGGTCAAAAAAGCATTCAAGCTTTAACTTTGCACGTCAGCATTCATGTTAATCCCTCTGTCTCTACCTTTCAAAAGCTGCTTCTATTGCCATTTGGCTGATTTCATTATTTTGCCCCAGCTCTTAATGCCCAGGCTAGCATTAAGGAACCATCTGTGGCTGTGTTTCATTGGCTGCTGGCTCAAGGCTCTGACTTTTAAATAGACCAAATGGAAGACTTAGGCACTAATGGAGCTCAACCCGGCTTTGGAAAGTCAGTGCACGTGTAGAAGCAAATGTTTCCGTGCTTTTTTATAGGTTTTTGAAAATTCCATTGAATACAACAAGATACATGGGGAAGATACTTTACATGTACAAATGTGATGTACAAAACAAAACTGTGTCTTTAGTCCAGTTTGAGTGCCTTTTGCTGTGCAAAAACAGGCATCTTAGAAATAATTATAGATTTTTGACATGTTGAAAGACTATTTATACACTGCTCACAAAAATTAAAGGAGCACTTTAAAGAAACACATTAGATCCATCAGATCTCAGCATGAAGTTGGATATCTATACAAATAACAACAAGGCAGTGTCTTAGGAACAAAAGGATGTCAAGTCTTTTAATGAAATAAAAGTTTTCAGTCTACAGAGGCTCAATTGTGTAGACACCATCAAATCAGAGTGAAATGAAGATGTAACAGGCTAGACCATTTTCTCCATAACTTCATTTCTGCAACTCTAAATGCTTTTCAGTATCTTGTGTGCCCCCCACGAGCTTGTATGCATGCTTGACAACGTGGCGGCATGCTCCTAATGAGACGACGAATGGTGTCTTATGGCATTTCCTCCCAGATCTGTGTGAGGGCATCCTTGAGCTGTTGTATAGTCTAAAGAGCAACCTGGCGGCGCCTAATGGACCCAAACATAATGTCCCAGAGATGTTCTATTGGGTTTAAGTCAGGGGATGGTGAAGGCCATTCAATTGTTTCAATTCCTTCATCCTCCAGGTACTGCCTGCAGACTCTTGCCACGTGAGGCCGGGCATTGTGGTGCATCAGGAGGAAACCAGGACCTACTGCACCAGCGTAGGGTCTGACAATGGGTTGAAGGATTTCATCTGGATACCTTATGGCAGTCAGAGCACCATTTCCTAGACAGCAGAGGTCTGTGCGTCCCTCCATGGATATGCCTTCCCAGACCATCACTGACCCACCACCAAACCTGTCATGTTGAACCACGTTGCAGGCAGCAGAACGTTCTCCTGGTCTTCTCCAGACTCTTTCACGTCTATCACAGGTGCTCAGGGTGAACCTGCTCTGGTCTGTGAAAAGTACAGGGCGCCAGTGGAGGACTTGCCAATTCTGGTGTTCTTGAGCAAATGCCAGTGGAGCTCCACGGTGCTGGGCAGTGAGCACAGGGCCCACTACAGGACGTGGGACCCTCAGGCCACCTTCATGAAGTCTGTTCCTGATTGTTTGGGTAGAGACATTCACACCAGTGGCCCTCTGGAGGTCATTCTAGGGCACGAGCAGTGCTCAGCCTGTTCCTCCTTGCACAAAGGAGCAGGTATGGGTCCTGCTGAGGGGTTGAGGACCTTCTACGGCCCTGTCCAGCTCTCCCAGAATAACCAGCAGTCTCCTGAAATCTCCTCCATGTTCTGGAGATTGTGCTGGGAGACACATTAAACCTTCTTGCTGCAGCACGTGTGGATGTTCCATCCTGGAGAAGTTGGACAACCTGTACAACTTCTGTAGGGTTAAGGAATCTCCTCATACTGCCAGTAGAGAGAATTACACAAGACAAAATCAGCACGAGTGGAAAACCAGCCAAAAAAGATCAAGAGGAGAAACTTGGAACATGGAACACCAGTCCTGTTTGGAGGGTTTTCTAATTGTTACCACTGAAGTGCACCTGTTGTTAATTCATGAACACCAATACAGCTGAAATTGATGAACGAGAACCTCAGCTGCTGAACCAACAAGAACATTATCAGACGGGTTTCATTCAATTCATTCCAGGACCAATAAAAATAATGTTCCTTTAATTTTTGTGAGCAGCATAAAAACAAAATCATCTGCCAATAAAGCAAGAAAATTATTTTTACCATGAATTCTTATCTAAGGAAATAATTCTAGTGATTAAGAAAGGTTTTCTAAAACCAAGCGTATTTCAATTGTGAAAACAAATTCTTGATAGTTTTTTTTTCACAATACAGGAAGATGGGACATTTTTTCTTGGAGCTTTGGGGCAATTTCAATCAAGAAGATCTACCTCACCACATGTTTGCTAGGCCTTTATTCATCACTTCTCCCGTCATCAGTTGGTCTCCACTCTGAGCCAGTAGCTGAAGTGCTCACTTTCTTCACAGGCAATCACAATACAATCCCTGCCTTTAATTTCAATGAAGTTTGTTTTTCCGCATTCCAGACATTGCGCCGACCCACCTCCAACCCGTTCTCCTCCTGGCCCTTCGACTTGGTTCGTTATCGAGCCGGCCCTCAGCCACCTGTTCACCCCCTCATCCTACGGAGTGAGAGAGATCCATGCGGATCGTCGTGTTCCTGTCTTTACATGGACCTCGCCTCGCTACCCCAGATGACCAGTGTCGTCTGGGTGACCATAAACTGTTCAAACATGTATGCATAGGGTTAGATGAGATAATTGTTCTTTGTCAGTCCTTCATGTGGACATCCCTAAGGTTTCTTCGTTTTCTCCCAAAACCGTGTTTTTAGGAGTTTTTCCTTACCGAGATGGATGGTCTAAGGGCAGGGATTCCCAGACTAGTTTAGTCTGTTTAGTATGCTTAACCTTCTGGTGGTTGTTTCTATTTTATGACTGATTTGCAAGTTTCTGTTTGAATTACCCATACGAAGCCCACTGAGACTTTCGTTCTCACTGACACTCTTTTACCACACTTGACACCTTCCTCCACCTGTTCCAACCTACTGGCACACGCCTCTTCCCTTCTGCTGATCCAACGTACTTTCATTTCCCTCCCTAACAACATTTGTTTCCCGCCGGTTTTATGTCTTCATGTACAGGATTGTATTGAATTTAGCTGCGTTTAATTGAACTTGTGTTATACTGTCTACATTCTACCGATGGATCAATTTATCATTTTTGTGTTTGCTTTGTGCACAATTAAATTAAATACAGGGACATCCACCAGCTAAGAAGTGATTACATTTTTTTCGATAATCTATTATCTTTTATCTCCAAAATAATTCGATACCACTTTTTCAGATGTATTTGGAACTAAAAAAGTCCAGAAAATCCATTTGTGACTAAATATTCATCTAAATCCGTTATTCTGGTTTCAGATCAGAACCCCAGAAGTGCTAAATGTATATCCAGATGAGTTTTAGTTCCATAACATCCATATATTTTTGGTCTTGTTCATTTTGTGTTGCCTGCCACCTCATGTGAGCGTTACTGTCCGGGCCGTCTGGAGTCACACGTCACATGACGCGGCGGATGCTGACGTGGTCGGTGTGCTGACAGGAATAGAAAGAGAAACACAAGCTTGGAGAAATATGCTGGTAGAAATAATCGGGTTTGGTTTGATGAGTAAGAGGCGGCACATTTTTTCTGACATGTCTTCCGGTGACATTTAAAGTCTGGTGAGGGAAAGAGAAGAGATCAAAGAGAGAAAGGAATGTACGAAGGGAAAACAATCCAACAATTTGCTGCAACATCTCCTGATGGGCTTTGGTAATTGGTCTTTCTTGGCTTGGAAATAATTGGCTTGACCTCTGGGAGTCCAACACGGATCGATTCCGTGTGTTTTTGTGTCAGAATTGTCTTGTTGTGCTCTGACAGACGGAAAGGTCAGAGACAGCGGATGAAGCAGGTGAAATTCTTTACCATAGTTGCTTGAGCGGGTGGTCTGGATTCGAGGAAGCTTTGTACCATCACATCAAGCGTTTTTCTGAGAAATAAACAAGACGTCTAGATTCTGTACAGATTTTTGTTTGAAATTTTAATACATTTTATTTAGTAGAATGTTGGAACTCAAAGTTGCTGTAAAAGCAGACATGTACAAAAACAAAGAGCTTTTCTGCTCTCATTCAAGGCCTGTGATGGCAGCTGAGGTGAACACATGTGACACATACATTCCACAAAAATAGCCTCTATGTCTTGGTGTTCATTTATGTCTTCACCCTAAAGAGAAAACAACAAGCATTCATTCATGCTGAATGAATGGAAGTTCTTTTCCTTAAGCTGTTACACCAGCTGCTGATTTGTTGCTCGGATGTTGTGAAGCTCATCCCATCTGTGAGTTTGTGTGTTTTTGACCGGTTTGCTGTGATGTTCAGGTATTGATTTTAAGCTCTTACCTTTGGCCAACACCTGAGCATCATTATCTTACTTGTTTGCTGGATTTATTGTGTCCTGACCTTAAGGGGTTCTGATGTCTCTTATTTAGTTTTTTAGTGCTTCACTCTTTTTCTGTCAAGAATAAATTCCACGGTACATCCTTTGATTCATACAAGGAACAGTTCTGGTCTCCTGAGGTTTCGCTGTTGCCACGACTGTGCTCTTGTAACAACCTTCAGGTCTTATTTCTGGACATTTAAATCAAATACTTAAACCCTATGACACAATTCAGATTCAATTGTATGCAAGATATTGTCTTATTTATGTAGGTCAGAGGTGTCAAACTCAATCGCATGGGGGGCCAAAATCCAAAACATGCCTTAGGTCGCGGCCTGAACAAGATAAACATTCATGGAACACTCTAAAACGAAATTTTTAAAACTTTAAAACTTTTATATATTAATATATAGCATTACCTGTGATAATGCTAGTGTGAATGCTGTGAGATGAATTTGGTCACTGAAAATGTGAGGACTGATAGCTGAAGATGCTGAATTTGACAGCTAAAAATGTTGAAGCTGATAGCTGAAAATGTAGCTAAATTTCAAATTAGCCTAAAAAACAAAAAAAATTAGGTTAGCCAAAACGGCTCGCATTTAGCTGACAAAATAGCTAAACTTCAAAATATCCTAAAAAAATTGAAAAAAGCCTAAATTAGCCAAAACATCTAACGTGTAGATATTTACGTAGCTCCAAAATAGCCTAAAAAAGCTTAAAAAGAAACCCCTTACATGGTCACAGCTAGCATTTAGCTGAAATATTATATAAACTCCAAAACAGCTTAAAAAGATTAAAAATAAAAGCCTAAATTAGCCAAAACAGCTAGCATGTAAATAGTAGCCTAGTTTCAAAATAGCATAAAAAGCTTAAAAAATGTCTGACTCAGCTAGCATGTGGCTGAAATATTATATAAACTCCAAAACAGCTTAAAAAATATCAGTAAATGCCAAAATAGTTCCAAAAACTAGCTGAATGCCAATTTTACAACTTTAAAATTGTAACTTTTTGACATAACTATGATTAAAAAACCAGGCAGGAATTCTATTCCAGAAAAAAACAACTTAAACCTTAAATAACTTCAATATTTTACTCTCCATAGAAATATGTTTTTAACAAGACTCATTTGCTAAAGGTTTTTTTCTGCTATTTCGAATAGTGCATTTATCGTTTTGAATTTAAGATTTTTGGGGCAGAATTGTCCTCATTGTGATTTATTGTCTTTGTCGTCCTTCATGTTTGAACACTCCCTCTCTACCTGATGTTTAGCAAATGCAGCAGATGTCACACAAAGCTGACCATGTCATGATCACATAGTGAAGAAGACATTTCATGTTATCAAGCATGTCTGATCGGCTAACTCAAATCCGATCTTGGTTCAGAATGTTCCCATCTGCTCCTTGGAGATGGAATTCTCATGAGAGAAGGTGGGCAGCATCAGAATTCTGGGTGTGCGTGACTTTAAGTCTTTTCCAGATTAGTAAAGCCTCAAGTCCATTCACACGCACTTGTGCGAGGCTTGACCAGTTCAGGTGCTGCAGGACTCACTGACACCTTCACTGAATCGAGCAGAGCCAGAGCCCTGCCCCCATCATGTACACCTACTGCAGTAGAACCACAACATTGGTATCACTGCATCTCCCTTTTATCTATACTGCAATTAAACTGGCCAAAGAGAGACAACCAGAAAAAACTCCTGAAAAAGTAAAACTTTTGGAAAAAGTGTTAAATTCTTCCTCACAGTATAACTTTTCCTTCCCTCCAGGGCAGTTATGACACCAACCTCACCCATAAAGCCCTCAGAGCTGCACTCGACCCCTCCCACCCACGGCTTCTTCAGTCTGCTGCCCACCGGGGAGAGACTGCACAGCCCCCAGGCCAGAACCAGAAGGTTCGGAGGGCTGTTCTTCCTCCATCAGGCTGTCAGAAAGCTGAACTCTCTCCTTTTCTGCCCCCTTTACCCCTTCTGCTTGACCCTGACACCACCCCCCCCCACCCCCCATCCCACTAACCACATTTCACAACATTGGACAGTTATTGCATTTCATTTGTATTTGTCAAACAGAGTTCTTGCTTTTCTAAAAGCTTTGTTTAATTATCTAATAGGAAATTATTTGAGCAGAATTTTGGGGGGATTTTTTAAAAACATATATATATATATATATATAATTCTATATTTTAAAATCTTGTAACTCTGTTTGTAAAATCAGAATGTTTATGTTGCTTAAAAAGCAAATTCTTAATATTACTTTTATTTATTTGGAGAACAAAGTTTTGAGATTTCCTGAAGGCCTGAGGAACGAAACCAGGAAAAGGTCACAGCATCTAAAATGTCCTTGGTGATGAAAGAGACTAAACTTTAAACTCTCAATTTAATCATATTATTCAAATGAATCAGACTGGTGTAGATTTTCAGCTCTGGTTGCAGCCCATAGAAAGCTGCAATATTCCTCAATTTGATGAAGAAGATATGAAAAATAATAGAGTAAATGATGTGGTAATGTCAAAGGATCTGCTTGGTGAAGAAACATCTTCACTTATGACTTTTATCCATTTTACCCATTTGCATAAATCTACAAATTAGTGTATTTAGTGGATGTAAGAATGTTGGACATTTTGGTTTGTGCCTTTAAAAGTTGTTTCCCCTTTTGGGTGCAGTCATTTAAAAAAAAAAAAAAATTGTTTTACAATTTCAGAGGTGTTTTTACGTTCAAACTATACAGAGCGAGAACTAATTTGAACCTGGAATTGTTTGGATAAAAATTAAGTTAAAACTGTAAAAAAGTTTACTTTATTGTTTAAATGTCAAATAATGGATCAATTCCAGCTAAATGTATATACGCTTTAGTGAACGTATATGTCTGACCTTGTTTACTTGCATACATATATTTAAGTATTTTTGATTGTATTTCTCTGGCATTTTTATTAAAACTGATCAAATGTTGTTCCTGTGTGATCTGTATTGTTGGTTTGGTTAAGCGGGATGGTTTTGCTCACTCCTTTTTTAATAATATTTTAAAGTTGTAAAAAAGCAACAAATAACATACATGATGTCTCCAGGAGCTTAAAAACAGGATTTGGATTTTTTATGTGAAAGGCAATTTTTTATTTATTTTTTTAATTGTTGTAATAAAACCAATAATCTTCTGATAAACTAATCTGATAACTCGTTTGAATGAAATTAACAAAAGAATATGTTTCAAAACTAAAGAAAAACATCTGATAAGCATTAAGTTTAATTTGATAAGTGTGTGTAAGTGAACAAATGACAACCTCTAACACAGATTTCACAGTTTTCCATTAGAGCTGCACCTGAGGTGATAATAAACCGAGAGCCTGAGAGGTGTTTGACGGGGCAGGGCGAAGCACTCAGATCGCAGCTGGTTGGAAATCACACATTCAATGTATGATACGACTTACACACAGAGAAAGGACTGTAATATTGTACAACAAAGTCATTACCAGGAACAGTCACAGAATTACGGCTCAAATTCTCCCCAATAATAAAAACAAATCAAACAGTGATTGATTCCCTCCAGCTCTTGCAGCCGTGCTGTACGATGATTATGCGGCGGCGGCGGCGGCGTCCTCTTCACAGTGCAGGAAGCATTAAATCTGAAATCCAATTACCAACCCGGCAAAATGCTGCAAGTGACACCAGCTGTCTCTTCAGATGGAAATGTTAGGTAAAGGTGGACAGGTGCCTCGGTGTGTGTGGGAGTGTGCTCATACGTGTGTTTGATTTGAAAATTGGCAGTCTTCTCCTTTGGGCATCACATATTTAGTCAGTCAGGAGAGTGCATCAGAGTGAGGGAGAACACAGGTTCACCATGCAGGGGAAGCATTTTCAAAACCACACCAGGACACAGGAGGAGGTGTTTTTCGTGTCCTCGGCATCAATCCGGTTCCAGGCAGGCTTTTGTGTTTCATTAGAGTAATAAGATTTTGGTCAAAAGCTGGCTGTAATTAAATTGTTCCTGCAACACTGGACTCAAATGAACTGAGTTTGCTGAATTTGTCATGTGTGTCCGTCACACCAAGATGAAGGAATGGCTCAGCCGCTCAATCATTTAGATGACGTTTAACAATTAAAATGAAAAATTGAGCAATAAAAAAATCCACTTCTCAATTAAAAAAAACAGATGAGAAAGTATTCATGCATTTTTGAGTGTATGGACTTTTAAAGTTCTGTATGACAATTTCATTTGTTGTTGTATTTATTTATTATAATGTGCTTCAAACATGTTGATTGTAATGTACATACAATACTGAACATTTAGTGGATAATAATAATAATAACAAAAATAGCAACAACAACAAAAATGACACAGATACACGTTTGAAAGGGAGCAGGCAGATTGCTGAAGCAATTTGCTTTATTTGCTGAAAAATGTGCTGACTGTAATGTACATTTTGATACCAAACTTGCATAGTTTGAGTAAAGTGTGAAAAATTTTAAAAACCGTAATAGGTATGAAAACCAAAAGTCAAAGCATGAATATCCTGAAGATGCTGAACGTTTGATACCAATATTTCATACATTTAAAAGTGCACAAAGAATTTGAATAATCTCAAAAATTACAAAACATTTTAAAATACATTAAGCCTCAGTTAAGCCTCGCTCTGAGTGTTTCTTTAAATGGCTCATGCGTGGTGTACACCACTAGCATGTCATTGGAGAGCAACGACTAGAAAAGCATCAATGGCGGTCGTCCAGCAGGTCGTCTTTTTCTTGCTTTACTTTTTGTACTTGGTGTATTACAGGAATTTACTGTTGTTTGAGGGGAGATTACAGGACGCGAAGAAGGATACCGCCATGAAGAGGAAAACAGAATCGCTAGCTTAGCGTTATGTCTGTGCTTTCTAATGTCCTCATCACTTTCCTCCAATCCGCAGGGGGCTACAGTGGCTCCACCCCAACCAACAACTGATGGGGCCCCTCGAGAGGTATGGGTCGGAACTGTTTAATGGGTCCATTTTACAATGGAAATGCTCAAAATACTGGATCGAACAGTACAGGACCGGACTGCTCAGTGGAAACGAGGCTCTACGGCCCCTCGACCTACATTCGCGGTGCAACAAAAATGGCGACCAAATTAGAGCTCTTAAGCTGTTCTGTTTTGAGCTCAGACGAGGAAAACAAAGACGTTCATGGATCTATTTGTCTACAAGTGGATACAGAGCAGGGAGCTTATGACTCACTGATTTTAGCATCCACGTCACAGCTACAAGCTGCAGCTGTTCATCTGCTCCCTCCAGATTCACAACACTCAATAAAAATACTCAGAAATGCAATTTTAAGCTTAATAATCTATATGTCCTCCATTATGAAAAAAATAGAAAAAACAGTTCCTCAGAGTGGATATTTAAATATAATTGTCCAAATGCAGACGTAAAGACAGCAGCTGCTCTTTAGCTTGTTTCTTCTTTGTAATGAGACGGCAAACATCTTCTTCCACAGTTAATCGATGTTGTCAGAGAGGTTGATGAGCAGGTGCGGACATCATGCACCAACACAGATATTTTCTTAATTAGTCCGGGATACCAGTGCTGGAGGAGGTAAAGGTCACCTTCTTTCTGTACATTTCTGATAAAACTGTGTGTGTCTTCCTGTGTGTGTGATGAGCAACTATCTCAGCTTCTGTATATTCCATCATTTCACATATTGATTGTAAATAATTTGCCTTAAGCACTCAGAAGTCAAGCTGAATGAGTCAAAATATGTGCAACTTTGTTTCTTGTGACTAAAACAAAGTGGTTTTAGCTGAAAGCGCTGAGGCTAAATGTAGCTCGGTCTCCTGTAGAGCACACTGAACAGTTCTGTGGCAGGACCCAGATAGATTCTCATTAAGATATTTGATTACACATAATTGTGTGCATGACGCACCCTCGTACTCACTCATCAAACTCACCTCCCTGAATTAAGCAGCTAATTCTCACTCACGTTCCTCTTTGACACTTCACAGATGCTGCAGGGAGACGCGCTTCCGGAGAGAAAGTGGGAGGATTGCAGTGGAGGTCTGTCAAAAGCAGACATCTACACTAGACGTACATGGACAGATGCAAGTGCAGATACATATGTGTAGACATTAGTGGTGCAACAATTAATCAATTTAATCACTGAAATAATTCACTTTAGATTCAGTATTTAGCTGGATTTAGCTTTAGTTGAATTTTTGTTACTGAATCAAATGACTATAAATTGGATCGTCAACCACCAATTCAATTCAGTTTTATTTATATAACCCAATATCACAAAACAGTTGCCTCATTGGGCTTCATGCCGGTAATTTTACAGAAGCAGAAGGTCTGTCAAAAAATATAGACTATAGCGAATTGCTAAACTAAACAGATTAAAATAAAACTGGTTAATCCTTCCCCTTAGACATTCCCTCCTAGTAAGGAAAAACTCGGATTCAGGAAAAAAAAAGAAGAAACCTCAGGGATTCTCACATGAGGGAGAGATGAGGGAGAGGTCCACTGCCAGGAACAGCATCACTGACGAGCCTCCTGGAAGCTGAAGTCTCTCCTGCTCTCCCCGGAGGGGAGTGGGAAAGAAGAACAACATATGAATCACACTGCACCAACAGAGGCATGCAGAACTGATGGAGAGATAAATAATGAAGAATAGAGGAGAAGTAGATGAAAATAGAAGACAGAATCCCAGAGCACCATACTTTACCCAACTTCTAAATTCTAGTAGCCTTCTATGTTAACATGTGGAGAATCTACATATTTTTAGGATATTAAGCATATATTGGAGAAATGTGTAAATTATAATTATTCCCCCAAACGTCATCACAGTAGAGGAGCAGTGCGTTAAATATTCTCTGATCACCAACTATCCTGCCAATAGACCTGTCTTTGAATGTAGACACTGTGCTGTCCTCTCTGACATGAGCTGAGAGCTTGTTCCATAACAGAGGCGTGGAGGCTGAAGGTTCAACCTCCAACTGGACTTTTAGAAATTCTACGAACTACAAGAAGTCCTGCATTTTGTGAGCCAAGTGTTCTGACCCAGTTACGATATGAATCAAACTGTTTTTTTTATTTTTGTTTTTAAAAGGAGGGTGTAAAAGGAAAAGGCACAAAAGCAGCCTGGTTTGTCCAGTTTTCATTGTCATTGATAAAGTGTCAGGAAGACACCTGTGGATGTTGGTTTGTTTTCAGCTCACTCCCCCTGGAGAAGTTTGATGACAGAACAATCGATACGGGCTGAAGCATCTTCCTGTTTCGTGTCAGATGTATGCTTTAAATCTGCACAAAAACAGCAGTGCTTTGGAAAATAATATGCAGCAAAATCATGATCACCAAATCCACATCAAATTTGTTTGTTTTCTTAGATCCTGCTGGATTCTCTCTTCAGGTTAGATTCTGTTGGGTTTGTGTGTGTTTTAAGTCAGTTGTGGCTTTTCTACAGCTGTTTCTGTTTGACTCAACCCTTTAACACCGGATGTCCAGGGTTTATGATCTTTGATGTATTGTAACTTTTCAACCGTTAACACGATCAACGTAATTCCTGCAGATTCTGAAGGAGAAAAGCGGCGTGAGTTTCGTTGATTGGGACGGTGGTTTTATGCTGATGAAGATGATAAATACGGGACTAAATGGGATAGAAGATAAAGTTATAATAAGACTCAGATTGGGACTTACTACTGCATAAGGACAAAACAAATAAAAGAAATAGGAAATTCAAAAGGAGTTGGATGCGATTTTAGCACAAAACAAAAGTTGTAAGTATCTGATTACATTTCTGAGAAGCATAAAAATAATTAAATAATTTAGGTTAGTGAATGCTTTCATTGGTTAGGACGATATACAGGAAATAACCATCTCGCTCCACACTCCATTACAGTAGGTGGCGGTAATGCACCATTACCAACATAAAAAGAAAAAGAAGAGCAAGAAGAAGAAGAAAAAGAAGAAGAAGAAGAAGACTGGAGTTTCTTGTCTTCTCTGTTCTGGTTTCAATTAAGTAAGTTTACTCAGCTTTTTTGCCATGTTTAGGTTTGTTTGTCATTGGCCTATTTCCACCTGTCACATCAGATCCCTTTCATTCCCTGGGGCCCGTTTCAAGAAGCAGGTTCAACAAATTTAGAGTTGAAACCTGAACTTCGAGTCACTGGACTCAAAATTCCCGAACTTAGAGTTTTCGGTTTCAGAACAGCTGAAAATGTTTGATTCAATCAACTTGAAGTTGTTGGAACCAGAATCAGGTGCGAGCGTCGCGACCATTAAAAGCCCTGATCAATGGAGCAAAGACAGCACGATTCACCATGGCAACGGGAACACACTTCCGAGTTTTGTGGTCACTTCCGGCGACGGAAATTGATAAATTCCTACAAGCATATGAAACTATAAGAAGATTTTCAGCAAGAAAAGAAACCCAGCTGCAGCGATAAAAAATCTGCAGAGTTAATGCATACGTCTACATTTGAATCATTTCAAATAACGAATAAATAATATCAGGAAGGTTATTTTGTCACTTGTAAAGTAAGGAATGGTTCTTGATCTGTTAATAATTTAACCAGTCATCTCCGTATCGCATGAATGACCGTTTTCCTCAACCCCCCCCCCCACATGCACCACATACACACACGGATATCACCGCACGCTAAAATGAAACACTGTAGCTGCCTGAGATATATTAAAAATAAGCATTTATTTAAATGTAATTCTCAAGACTTAAAAAATTTTAGCTGATAAGTAGTTTTTTATTACATAAAAAAGATTTGTGCCGGGCTCGGGATTTGAACCTGGGACGTCAGAAGCGGAGGCAGCGTCGCTGACAATCGAGCTAATAATCAGTCTGTGAATTAGTTGTATACGAGTTCAAAGCCCCTAGCAGTTTTTGAGATTCAATTATTTCGATTTTTAAGAGCTTCAAATGATGAAAATAAAACTCTTTATTTTTAATATCAAATCCCTGGAATAACTCACTATTTATAATGTCGCTCAAATAAAAATGAATCGGGGAAACTGCATCAATCGACTGGTGTCCTCAAATCCTCTCCAGACATAAATAACATTTCCTCTGGATTAATCCCGCCTCCTCTCTACATGATCCTCTATGAATGGACATGTCATTTTGGTTTCTACTGGTGGAAACGTGACGTCTCCAATGTGAATGTTCTCTAAATATTAATGAAGAACTCAGATTTGAACATCTTTCACTTTAAAAAGGGGCGGAGACCGCAGAGAACTCTAAGTTTCCTGAAGAAAACCTGCTCCAGACCAGGTTTCGTTCACAGACTCAGTTGCCACAGTGATTGATTCTGAGTTCAGCTTAACCCGCTTCTTGAAACGGGCTTGGTTTCGCCCACTTTCACGGGTTTGAGTTATCTCTCTTTCTGAAACCGAAAACTCTGAGTTCTGCTGAATTTGGAGTTCGCGAACTCAGAGTTCCAACAAAACCTGCTTCTTGAAACGGGCCCCTGCTGTTTGTTTAGGTTTGTTTATTAAATTAAAGCATTGATTGTAGTCCTTTTGGTCATGTTTTTCTTAATTTCATATCATTTCTCAGATTAAGTGTCACTAAATTTCAACCAAATTCTGTCTGTTTAAAGTTTCAGTCTCAAACAGAAACTTTAAATTCTGGCAATAACTCTGCTTTCGTGTGTTTATTCATTCTGTTTTTTGTTTATTTCATTTTCATAGCACACAACAATAAATTACTTTTTATCTCTGCCTCATTTAACAAAACCAATCAAACAATTTAAATAAAATATATTATCTTTGGAATACAAAATAAACTAGTTAAAAACAACAAAAACAACATTAATAAATACATCAAATGCCACCAATTTTTTTTATATAACCTTTTTCCAGTATCTTTTTAGTTCATATTTTCTGAGCAAACAACAAAAAGAAACATACAAATATATCAAATGCCTCATAATTTTTTTTTTTAATTAACAAACTGTCTAAAAAATAGTTAAATTCATTCATTTATTTTCTTAGGTGCTTTGTCACTTTCGGGGTCGTGGGGGTGCCGGAGCCTAACTACTGATGGGCGAAACTTGAATTATGAAATATGTGTCCAACAGCAAACATTTCCTGGTTGTACATCAAAATCTTAAAAATGGATTTCTTCATGGTCTTCCCCCCGCAGGGAATGAAAGGGATCTGATGTGACAGGTGGAAATAGGCCAATGACAAAGCAATGCTTTAGTGCTGCTGCAGCTGCATCACCACAAACAAACTCTTTGTTTTTCTGACTCTCTTTCTGCATATTGCTCTTTGGTTTTTCTTCATTCTGGTTTGTCAGATTCATGGTACAAAAGCAGAATATCTTTTTTTTTCAAGGGCAGAAAATGTTTGACAACAGGAACAAGTGTTTAACTGCACCATGAGCTGTCCATGGTCCTGAATCAATTCATAAACCTGTTTAGTTCTGAAAGTCTGGTGAGTAGAGCACTTTCTTCCAGAACTCAAGGATACAATTGGTAGAAAGATGACTTTTGATGTGAGGTTTCACCCTGTGAGGTTTTTGCGTGTTTCTATGACTTAAATTATTTCTTTGACAACTTTTTTTCAACTGGAATGTCAGTTTATTTTTTAATCTGTGAGGTAATTTAAAATCGTCTTCAGCACAACCATGACTGACTGAATACTGGGAGGTTTTGGGGAGTAAATCCTCATCATGGAACTTTACGCATGAGTAAGGCAGATCTAAACACTATTACTTTCATGCAAACTTCATCTCAAAATCGCCGTTTGCGTGGATGGAAGTCCGCTGGTGCAAAGCTGAGACAGTCATAGGTGGAGGAGAGGCCAGCTGAGTCCGGATGGATGACAAACCCTGCTGTGACTGCGCGCTCCCCTCCGTCTCTCCCTCTCTCTGGAAGTAGTAGTTTGGCTGCAGCAGTGGATCAGTCAGTGTCCCGGTTCGGCTGTCACGCAGACGGACGGAGGCGTCGCCGTGCTCGGTTCTGATGGAGACGGCGGTGGACTCGGGCTTTTGCTTTTACCCGCGAAGGAAACGCGCCAACTGCCCGGACGAATGAGGCGTCAGAGGGACGACCACCGGCTCCCAGCGGCTCAGCATCGCTGCTCTTCATCATCATCCTCCTCTGACTTTCTATGAAGACGTCTTCAGAGACGGATGCCCTGCATGGGAAGTTACGCGGGGAGCAGGGATAATTCCTCCCGTTTTCGAGCCGCGCTCTCCAGCCGAGGTAATCAAAGCGGCTCCGCAGAGAGAAAACTGTTGAAGAGGCTGCAGCTGCTGCTGTTTGTCTGTCTGTCTGCATCCGTGCATGCATCTCAGCTGCTGCTGCTGTTATGTCAAATGCGGTAGACATGAGTGGATGTTTGGTCTTGTCCGGAGTGGGTGGGAAGGTGAGTCATCCTGTTTTGGAGCCAGCCTGAATCCTGCGCTCCCCTTAAAACTGCATGTTTTGGAAGAGAAACAAACCATCACTCGAAAACGGAGAAATGCTGCAGCTTTCTGGTGACTGAGGGTCTAAGAGACTTCTTTATTTACATTATATGCCTATTTATATTTTATTCAACCCGGAAAAATGTCCATTTCTGACTTCTTAGTTTGATTGAACAGCCTTTTTAGACTTTAGCATCCTTTCTTTTCATTCTATTTATAAAATCTTTTTCAACCCACAAGTTTCTCTTTTCCATGTCTGGAGGAGATTCTTGCATTTTTCACGCACCAGACTTGTTTGCATAAGTAGATGAAGAGATCTCTGAAACACAATGTCAAGGAGCCCAAAGCAAAAACAACATAATCCTGGGCTGAAGCCTCATTTGAAAGGTCATCACATGCAGAATGTGTCCGCTCAAACTGGAGTGATTTGCACCGGGTAGACAAAAATAACACATTTGTGAACTTCTAAGGCTAAAAAATTATTCAAAAATGATGCTCAAATATTACTTTAATCCTAAAACACTTTTATTTTAAAAAGTCACACCTGCACTTTTGCTGGACAATTTTTATCCGATATACCCAAGAAAAAGTATTTGTCATAAAAAAAAATATATCAAAATATGACAACACATGATAAATGAGAGTTTTATTTAATTATTCAACAGTGGTTTATGTAACAAAATGGAAAATGAAATATAGGAAGATCCTAAAAAACATGCTCCAAAATAACTGAAAAATTAGGAAATTGAGAACAAAAAAAAAAAAAAAAAGAAGAGAATGATACTGGAGACTTTGCCTTTGGTCCACCCATTCTGCGTGAGACTTTATCCAGGGTCCCATGACACAACATATTGAAAATCATTTAAATACTTTTGTGTGGGTTAAAATCACCCCAAATGTTGCTCAACTGTTTTCCAAAGAACTCCCTTAAAAAAAGAGTAGAAGTATAGGTATTTATTGCCTTACAGGAATGAAATCAGGCTAAAAAAATCTCTCCAAACTGAGGTGAATGTCAAATTTTAGTGTCATAAATGTTTTCCTTTAGCATTTTTTCAGAATACCTCCTTTTTAGATGTATTACATTTTTTACTGACTGTCATAACATTTTTAGTGCAAATATCTGCTGATATTGTGCAAATATTTGTGTGTTTAGAGCCAGATTATCACTACAATAAGAAAATAGAAAGGCATCAACAAAAGAATCAGTGAAGATCACAAACTAATGAAAATAATGACTGGTCGTTGCATTTTTACCTCACTTTTCTGGGACAATTTAACTGTAACGTTTAGTTTGTAGTATTCTCTTTTGTAATCTATGACATTAACGGCAGATTTAGGTTTTTAAAGCTCTGGCGACCCTTTTAGCACAGCCTTCTGAGTGACCTGAAAAGCAGCCTAAATGCTGCTGCTGCTGCGTTCGTGGCCTCAATTTGATTGAACTGCACAAAAAAAGGAGAGGAAAAAAAAAATAGTAGGTCATGCTAACTCATAGCCATTTATGTCCATCTTACTTCTCTCTTATTCTGTCGCTCTCTCTCATCCACTTTCACTGACTCCGCCCCCCACCCCGCTAGTATGCACTCACTCAAACCGTGTCTCATCGCATCTCGTCACTCGCAGCCACACTCTGCCCCCTCTGCTTGTCTCCATCACACACACAGCCATGGAGGCATACCAGCTCACAGCCATGTGGGATGATATTTGCTGGAATCTCTTCCCTGAGTGTCTGATTTCAGTGTTTTATTTTGGTATGGGGGGGTGTTGCTCTTCAGGTCAACATGTCTAACTTCAAAAACAAGGTTAGAAACCTGCTTAGGTGAGAAAAAGTACAAACAGAACTCTGCTGTTTTTCCAAGGACAGGTCATTTCCTGGAGCTGCCATATTGCAGAGGGACATTCATAATGTAAAGCCCCGTCCTGTATTAAATATCTGCTCAGTCACGGCGGATAGATTACACCACATTGCGTCAGTGACAGGATGGAGGGAATATATGGAAGCGAGGAAAACTCTTCTGGATCTTTCTCTGCAGACGTGTGTGTGGGCTCGCTAATAATGAAGTTTTAATGTTGCCATGCTAAATGATGGGGGGGGTGGAACACAAAAAGGTGCTGCCGCTGCAGAGGAAGTTTGTGGATAAAAGAAGCCTGTGATCTGGTACCAGCACACTCTCGAGCTGGAAACAGATAAAGCGGGAGTCTAAATTTAAACCCCCTCACCACCAGAGAGATGATGATGATGATGATGTTGCCCCCCCAGCTGGAAGACGCTTTAGCAGAACAAACCAAATCCTTCAACTCTGGTTTGTTTCTCCTTGAAGAAAGCTTTAGAGAACATTTTAGACACACATGTTCAGAACGTGTATTTGATCAAGCATTAAATCATGAGAAAATGAGTCTGTAGCAAAATAAATAATGAGTTAATTAAATGTCAAATGGAATTACATAAACAAGTGAAATTACAAAGAAATTCTCACAATGGAGGACATGTATGAAGAAAATGAAGCTTAAAATATGATTTCTGCATATTTTTTTTTTTTTTGTAAGTCAGGATCAGATGAGAAGTTCTAAAGTCGGCTGGAAATCGGTTATAAATTCTAGAAACGATTCGATTCTCCAGAGTCTGATTCGGGTTTTTTTTTCTGATTCTTTCGATTATTCCATTCAATTCAATTTTGAGTTTACAAATTTAGTCAAATTTGTTTAGAAATACATTAATAATCTACTATATGTTTTGAATATATTTATATTAATCTGGTACAGTTCAAATTATGTGAAATGTATTAATGAAATAATCAGATTATTAATATCATCCAGTATTACATGGATTCTCTAAAGGAGAAGTTCTAACAAAAATAATCAGATCATCAACATTGTAAACATTGTTCTGCTTCTCCTGGAGGGAGTTTCAGTTTGACCACTAGGTGGCGATCATGCATTACACCTTATTCCAGAAGAAGAAGTCAGTATGAATAAAAATTATGTTTTAGACCACAAATGGTTATTTTAAAAATATTTTATTTAAAAGAGTTTGGAAAATTAATGCATGTAAGTTTGTAAAAATGTTCATTTAGTCAGTAATGTATGTTTAGGTCGACTGTGCGTTAGCATTAGCCGTCCTATGGGAAATGCCATTAAACGTTAGCATCAAGCTAGTGGACTTTAGCTTTATGTGCTAAAACGATTTATATTTTTATGAATCGATTATTGATCTACTAAGCTTAAATCGATTCAAATCCATTAATCGTTTATTTTTTTTAACCCAGCCCTCGTCCCAAGCTCCCTCCTTCGATCCATTCTGATGCATTCATTTGCAGACAAATAGATCTATGAACATCTTTGTTTTCCCTGTCCGAGCTGGAATCTGGATCAGAACTGTACAGCTAAAATTGGTCGCCACTTTTGATGCGCTGCAAAAGTTAAATTTGGATAGTTTGGGGGCTTTAAACAGGAGCGCATAAGTAGATGGATGATGGGAAAGTGGAGGCTTACTCTGCATCAACAGTTGCTTTTAAAGGTGAATTTCTTAGGAACTCCAGCCACTCTGCAGAAACCGTCCTAGACTTGGCTTAAAAACAGCAAAACAATAACAATTAAAAGACCACTGAAGCACTTTTGAAAATAACTCGAGATGACTGGAGGAAGACTTCAACCAGAAAACTGTCTGGAAACAAGATTATGTAAAGCAAAGGCTCGGAGAAACTGACATAGAGGGTGATGGGAGTGAACAAAGGCAGCATTTCTTTGTCAAATTAAGCAGCAGCACAAAGTATGCCTCTCTTCTTCTTGCTGAATGTAACCTCATGAATGTCGAGGTGTGTGTAATTTTAGAAAATAGATGTGAAAATATTCCCACATCCGTCACTCAGATTTTAGCACTTATAGCTACAAACTCTCCATTTTTAAATCAGCGTAAACTCTCCTCAAAGAGCTTCTTTGAAATCACGTCAGCGCATTCTGGAGAAACCTGACAAAGAAACTCGACATCAATTAAAACGTTGACTAATTCACCAAAACAAACGCCCTCTTCGCTCCCCAGAGACGGAGGGCTGATTGGTTTTTACCTGCCCCGCCGCTAATAGCAATGCCACACGACCCGTACTCTTCCTCAAAGGCAGGGCTGGCAAGAGCTGAGGCGAACCGCGGGGAGCGTCGCCACACAGGCTGTTGTAATTCTGCACACAACATGACGTGCTACTATCACTGGTGGGATGACAGGAAACACTCATTAACACGAACAAATGAAACAGAGAGATGCTACCAGAATACACTCACTAGAATCCCAAAATAAAAGCTCATTTAAAATCTTGAGAATGTTTTAAAACAGTTTTTTTTTTACAGCAACAAGCTAAACGGAATCCTGCATAATTTCTGATATCCTCAGATTATTCAGTTTTGATACATTTATTCCTAAAATGTCATCTTCACTGTGAATTTAATCAAAAGTCTCTAACAATTTTCACATTTGAGACGAGCTTTCTGCATTTTAAGACATCACGTTGGACTGCTGCTCTTGTCCCAGCACAACAGGGAAAACAGACTGACTTGTCATAACTGAATTCTGTGAGGACACGGTGCCCCGGATCAGGTCGTCACTAATGGATCTTTTTCCATTTGTACTGTTAGGTCACAAATCAGAAACATCAATAAATAACTTGCTGACAAAGGATCATTTAAATCTCTTTATGCTTCTAAGGTGCTGGAATGTTAACCTTTAAAGCATAAAATGATTATTTTCAATTATCTAAAAAAACAGATGTAATTTGCTGTTTTAGATGCTATTTAATAACTGAAGAAGTGATGGTTTTAGTTGCAAAATTATTTATTTGAAATTTCAGCTTTTTCACAACATTTTGCAAATTAAACTTTATCACTTCTTTAGTTAAAAAAATAGCACCCAAATTACATTTGCTTTTTAGATCTTTAAAAATAATCATTTTATGCTTTAAAATCCCACAATGCTGCACCTTTGAATTTAAAATTATAATTGTGCTTTTATAGAATAAAATGATCTTTTTTCCTTTTTAATTATCTAAAAAACAGATGTAATTTGCTGATTTGGGGGATATTCTTTACAAAGGAAAAAAACCTAAATTTTCAGCTAAAGTAGTTGAATTCTTTCTTTATAAAGTTATTTTTAAGTTGTAAAAGTGTCCCATTAATAACCAGTCTTTACATGCTGTAACTGGAGACAACAATCCCGTCTGGACACTGACATCCAATCCATAGGTCATTTCATTTACGCGGGTATTAAAAAGCGTTCTCATTATCTTGAGTGCGCTTATATTGTGATCCAATCTCCAAATTGAAAGCAAAAAGGTGCTTAGAGAACATAGTTGCAGCGTGACTCACGCTCTGTCTCAAAAACTGGGATGGATGCAGATTCTTTTTTTTTTTCCTCCCATGATCCTTTGTGCCTCGTGAGATTCGGCTGCTAATCCTTTTGACAAAGACATAAAACGGGCACGAAGTGATACTTGAAACACACCTTGACTGCGGCTGAGAGTCTCTACCTGAGCAGAGGAATTATTTTGGTATAGCTGGCTGACTTGTCAACAGACATTAGGTCCCTGAACGAGGTGGTGTTGGTGGTGGTGGTGGTGGTGGTGGGGGGGGGGGCTGTATTTGCTCTTTGTGTTTCCTCGGCTGCCTTGCTGAGATTACTGTGTTTGCCTGTAGCTTTCATCGGGCATGCTTGAGTTTGTAAAAAGCAGAATGTGCAGAAGAACGAAACGAGATTTTCACCTGTAATCAGCTTCTGTGCGTAAGAACAATTGATCCTGCCTTTTGTCGTTTAGAAACAATCATGAGAAACTTCTTTTCTCCCAGCTGTTTTGGTACAAAGAGGCCTTTTTTTTTGACTGGAACCTAATGGAGTGTTAGAGCAGCCATCTGACTCCAGTGGAGTGTAAAAAGCCACTAAAAGAGACACTTTTGTTTTGTGTTTTAGTATGAAGCAGGTGACAGCAAACCTTAGCTTGTGAGTCATATTTGGACGACCGGATGATTAAGTCTAAAAAAAAAAGGGTGTTTTTCAATCTGAGCAAACTGGTTTTCTATTGCTGTCATTCCAGAGATGAAGAGGCAGAACAATTTTCCTCTTTTTTTATGATATTTTCCTGCCCAGACCTGTTTATGGCACTACTAAAAAGGGTTTATATGCATCCCGTTTTTCCTGTTGTGTTGGGTCTCATTCACACATGCCGTTTTCCCGTCACCTTTTCCTCTTGGGTCTCCTCCCCTCTGCATCTTTCTCCCCCCCTTTAAGAGCCCAATAACAACGCCGCTCCTCACTGAAGGCTCCATTTAGATGCAGAGCCTTCTCTCATCTGCTCTTTCTCGGTGGCCTTAATCCTTCCCTCCTCTCCGCGATGAATGATAGCCCCAGCAACCGGCCTCCTGTCTGGCAGGCGCAGGCTCATTACTAAACATAACAAGGAGAAAATGGCTGCGGTCAAAGGAAGTGCTCTCTGTGAGGCGAGGTCAGGCTGTCAGCGGCCCAGTCGTGGCTGTTGAAGGTGAGACCCAGGAAGTTGGTGGAGAGAAAAGGTCCCTGTCAGGCCTGCAGCAGAGAACACTAAAGGTCAGAGCAAACCTGTGTGAGGCAAAGGTCCAGAACAGCACAATGACAGGAGGTGCCGTCCAGGAGAGTAGAACCGGACTCGCTGGGGTCCATCGCTGGTCATTACATACATAAATCAGGTAGATATTTGTTGAAAATGTCCACCTGACATTACATTGACCAACAAACATAACATAGTTCATCTATTTTCTGTTTTGTTTGTTGGAATTTGTATAAATTAAATGAGTTGTCCTCCTTTTTACCCATAAGAACCCATGGTGGCATCATGAAACTGACATCTGAAATACGTTCTGTGGTCCCCTTGGTCAGTGGTATATCCTGTGTAATTTTCCCTTTAAAGACCAACTCCAATATCTGTTTTTAAAAGCATCTTTCTCATGATGGAGTTTATGTGTAAAATCTGTTCATACCAAGCCAATGTTTCTCTTACCGAGAAAAGCAGCAAGAACAATCAACAAAAAAGGCAGCAGAGAACACACGAATAATCTGTTTGGTGAATCACGACTTCTAGTTTCCAGATTTAGTTGACTTAAAAACGTTATTGTTTATGTTAAAAGCCGAATTCAAAGCTCTCCCAAACATCATTCAATCAATTTTTTTCATTTATTTCAGAGAGCAGTAGCAACAGGATGAAAAAGAATTTCAAAGTCCCATTTGCACGCACAACTTTGAAACAGACACATGGAGTCAATCAATGGAACTCACTGGACTCTACAATAAAAGAAATGAAGCATAGATGCATTAAAATAATGTTTAAAGATGATATACTGGATAAATATAATCAGAAAAATTAATTGGGACAATACACAAATGTAAGCCATAGACCGAGATAGATTAGGGAGGGGTTAGAAACGTAGAGTTTTGAAAGATTTGTTGTTTCTCTTGTTTATAATGTTGCCTTTTTGCGTTTTTCTTAAGAAAAAGGAACCGATTATGTGAGAATTGTTTTCTTCATTCTCTCTCATTTGTTCACGACTAAGAATGGCTATTGTGTGTTTCATTGTAAAAAAATTGCATGAATAATAAACCATTCATTCATATTTCATGTATAAAATAATCTAAAATCAAAAAAGGATTTCTAAGTATTTCTTTATTCAAATCGTGATTGATCAGTAGTAGATGAAAACATACGGTTTGAAAAAACTCTGGTTTGTGACGCAGCAACTGCCACGGGTGGATCAAAGTCTCCTTTCTTCACTGCAATTCAGATTCATCCACCTACAGACAAATAGATTTACGTTCACCTTTTCCTCTTTTCTTCTTTTTCTTCTTTTCCTTTCGACTTTTCCCTTCAGGGTCTCCACAGTGAATCATTTTCCTCCATCTAAATCTGTCTTCATCATCCTCTCCTCTAACAGCAGCCACCTTCATGTCTTCATTCTCTGCATCCAGAAACCTCCTCTTTGGTCTTCCTCTAGACCTCTTTCCTGCAGCTCCAGACTCAGCATCCTTCTACCAATATCTTCACTGTCTCTCCTCTGAACATGTCCAAACCATCTCAGTCTGGCCTCTCTGACTTTATCTCCAAAACCTCTAACATGTGCTGTCCCTCTGATGGATTCATTCCTGATCCTATCCATCCTGGTCACTCCCAAAGAGAACCTCAGCATCTTCATCTCTGCTACCTCCAGCTCTGCTTCCTGTCTTTTCTTCACTGTTTCTAGTCCAACAACATGGCTGCTCTCACCACAGTCTTGTACATCTTTCCTTTCATTTGTGCTGAAACTCTCCTATCACACATCACACCTGACACTTTTCTCCACCCATTCCAACCTGCTTGCACTCTTTTCTTCACTTCTTTTCCACACTCTCCATGACTCTGTACTGTTGACCCTAAATACTTAAACTCCTCCCCCTTCTTCATCTCTTCTCCCTGTAACCTCACTCTTCCACTTGGGTTCCTCTCATTCACACACATGTAGTCTATCTTACTGCGGCTAACCTTCATTCCTCTACTTTCCAGGGCAAACCTCCACCTCTCTAGCTCCTCCTCCACCTCTCTAGCTCCTCCTCCACCTCTCTAGCTCCTCCTCCACCTCTCTAGCTCCTCCTCCACCTGTTCTCCATGGTGATTCCTGTCTGACCTCATCAGTCAGTCTGTCCATCTCCATTGCAAACAGGAAGTGGCTCAGATCTGATCCCTGATGTAATCCCACCTCCACCTTGAACTCCTCTGTCACCCCGACAGCACACCTCACCACTGTCTTACAGCCCTCATACATGTCCTGCACTGCTCCAACATACTTCTCTGTCACTCCAGACTTCCTCGTACAATCCCATAGTTCCTCTCTGGACACTCTGTCATCATCTTTCTCCAGATCTACAAAGACACTGTGGAGCTCTCTCTGACCTTCTCTGTTCTTCTCTATCAACCTCCTCAAAGCAAATGTAGCATCTGTAGTGCTCTTTCTTGGCATGAAACCATCCTGCCGTTCACAAATGTTCACTTCTGCTCTACCATCACACTTCTCCTCCATTCCTCAGGCATCTTCTCATCACCTAAGATCCTGTTGAACAACCTAGTCAGAAACTCCACGTCCATCTCTCCGAGACACTTCCATACCTCCACAGGTATATCATCTCACTTCACCTTTACTAATCTCTGTTACTTCCTGCTCCACAACAGTCTCCTCTTCTATTCTTTCTTCTCTCTCATTCTCTTCATTCATCAACTCTTCAAAGTATTCTTTCCATCTTTCCATGACACCACTGACACCTGTCAACACATTACCATCTCTATCCTTGATCACCCTAACCTGCTGCATGTCCTTCCCATCTCGATCTCTCTGTCTTGCTCATCTGTACAGGTCAGTCTCTCCCTCTATACTACCCAACCTAGCATACAAGTCATCATAAACCCCTTGTTTGACCTTTGACCCCTCTACTTTCACCTTACGCTGCATCTCCCTGTACTCCTGTCTCCTCTCCTCAGTCCTCTCAGTGTCCCACTTCTTCTTAGCTAGCCTCTTACTCTGTATACACTCCTGCACCTCCTCATTCGTCCACCAAGTCTCTGCATCAACTTTCTTTTCTGATGACACACCAACTACACTCCTACCTGTCTCCCTGATCACATGACCTGTAGTTATCCAATCATCTGGGAGTTCCTCCTGACCCCCCAGATCCTGTTTCAACTGTTTCTTAAAAGTCATGCAACAATCCTCTTTTCAGCTTCACCAGTTTGTCCTCTTCTCTGCCTTGCCCTCTCTTTTCTTCATCTTCTTCATCACCAGAGTCATCCTACACACCACCATCCTGTGCTGTCTGGAAACACTCTTACCAACCACTACTTTACAGTAGTCCTTCAGATTACACCGTCTACACTAGATGTAGTCTATCTGTGTGCTTCTCCCTCCACTCTTACGCCCCATTCACACTGGACGCGAAAGCGCCGCGAAGCGGCGCGGAACGGAGTCCGCTTCCATTCGGCGCCCTTGTTATCCTATGGCGTCGTTCACACAAGGCGCGGAGCGGAGCGCAGCTTCTGACCTATTTTGTGCGCGAGCCGCGAGCGTTCCGCGTCAATTCTGGCCGGAAGTTGCATGAAGATACATGAGAAAAATCCGGTTTCTCTTTCAAAATATAACCAGTTTTTCACAATAAAATGCCGCGATTGACAATTGTGATCATGTTTTTGTATCTTAACAGGCGGTAGACACGGATATAAACAAACAATCACAAGACAAACGTGCGCGCGCGAGCACAGAGACACACAAAACAGACAGACACGCACACTTTTTTTTTTCTTTTTTCACAGACACGTACACACGTAGATCAATGTGGATAGACTCCGGTGCGGGGTGAGGAGTTTCGGGAGTTAATAAAACGACAACAGAGAGACAGAGAGCAGCTCATCTTAGCAAAAATAGGGGGTAATATTTATAAAACACAACAAACACAGAGACACGAGCGCGCACAGATCAACGCAGTGAGCAGACTCCGGAGCGAGTGGGCGGGGCTGTGGGATTTTGGGAGAGAAAAAAGAGATGCAGAGAGCTGCTCCTCTGAGCAGAAATATGGGTTAATAATTGTAGTTTATTAATTTACCCACACACATACACCTGCGAGCGCGTGCGCACAGACACACACAAAACAGAGATGCACACGCGCGCACACACAGATCAGTACAGTGGGCCGACAGAGCGGGTGGGCGGGGTTTTGAGAGAGCAGTTTTTCTTAGCAGGAACATGGGTTAATGTATTTAGGCAATGAAATTATCAACCATGGTGGCAAAAACAAAAAAAGCTCTAGCAGAAGCGCCTGTGGACCGCCGCGGAAAAATGCACGTCTGGTGTGAACTAAAGAGCGGAGCGGAAGCGGCGCGGACTCCGCTTCGCGGCGCGGACTCCGCTTCGCGTCGCTTCCGCGTCCAGTGTGACCCCGGCGTTATAGGTCACCCTATGTTCCTGTCTCTTCTCAAAGAATGGATTCATTAGAGACATTTCCATCTTTTTTGCTAAATCAACCACCATCTGTCCTTCTACATTTCTCTCCTGGATCCCAGACCTGCCCATCACCTCCTCATCACCTCCTCATCACCTCCTCATCACCTCCTCATCACCAACATGTCCATTGAAATCTGCACCAATGACAACTCTCTCATTTCCAGGGATGCTCATCATCACTTCATCGAGGTCCAACCAGAACTTCTCCTTCTCTTCCAGCTCACATCCTACCTGTGGGGCATACCCACTAACAACATTGAACATCACACCCTCCATTTCTATCTTCAGACTCATCACTCTATCTGACACTCTTTTTACCTCCATAACACTCCTAACAAGCTCCTCCTTCAAGATAACTCCTCCTCCATTTCTCTTCCCATCTCCACCATGATAGAACAACTTGAACCTGCTCCTGAGCTTCTAGCCTTGCTACATTTCCACCTGTTCTCCTGGACACACAGTATGTCTACCTTTTTCCTCTGCATCATGTCAACTAACTCTCTACCTTTTCCTGTCATAGTTCCAACATTCAAAGTCCCAACTCTCAGTCCAACACTAGTGACTTTCCTCTTCTCTCTCTTCGTACGAACCCGCCTTCCTCCTCTCCTTTTTCAACCAACAATAGTCCAATTTCAGTACCGAAGGCGCTCGTTGTTAACCCTGGCCTCGAACGACCCGGTATGGATATCGTAGGTCTGATTCGCATATTTGATTTGGCAACTATTTTACGACACAACCCTCTGTATTTATCCGGGCTTGGGACCGGTGTAGGTACCACATCTACTCGGGGTGTCAGAACGGCTCGGGGGCCTGCGACGACCGATGACGTCACACTACGGAAACCCCACTTAGACAAACTACTTAGCAGTTGAGACGTGCTCGGACACTGAAATAATCTGGGATAGACTAACAAATCTGATAAAAACAAAAATGTATCTACAATTTACTTTAACATGGAAAAACATCTTATTTGGTTTCTTTAATTATGATAATAAGCTTTCATCTCAATTTACTTGATAAATCTCCTGATTTTGTTGACCAAGTATTATATTCATAAAACTAAATTTAATAATAAAGCTCCCAATTTTTTAGATTTATCGGCCCAAATTAGATTGTACATGCAGTCTATTTCCCCAGTACAGACGAAAAAGCAATTAAAACATGTCATCTTGCTCAGCAGTATAATTTGATCTAATTTTATTTGTATGTATCCCCCTGGCGTTTATTTTGAACAATTGATGTACAGTTTAATGTTCTTTGTTATTAACTGTATGTTATCTGTTTTCAATAAAAAAAAAAAAAGTTGAGACGTGCTCGGGCGCTTCATGCTCGGGTTCGCGTTTTCACGGGTTGCTCGGGTTCAACAAATTGTATTCATTTTTGCTGATGAAAAGGTGATGGAAATGCATTTTGGCCACACGGAATATGTCCAGCCAAAATGACATTGCTACATGTCCGCACTATACGAGTCCTTTCTGCTCGGGTTCTGTTCATTTGTTTTCATTTTACGTTTCATTTTGTAACCTAGTTTTTTTCTCTCGTAATTATGGTATTTCGAATTTGAAGGTATGTCTGGTGTATATTTGTTATACCAAATTTTAATATCATTCAATAAATAAGAAGAAATTTATAACAGGGAGACCTACTAGCAAGACAAATTTAATTCTCCAATGTGAAAAAACAAATGACTGTATAGACAAAAATATTTTGAGCAGTCTGGTTTAAATAATTGGACTGAATGTCTGTTTCAGCTAATTCAAATCGGTGTAGAGCCAATCAAACATTGAGACGTCATCACAGCCAATCAAATATCGAGACGTCATCGGTCGTCGCAGGCCCCCGAGCCGTTCTGACACCCCGAGTAGATGTGGTACCTACACCGGCACAATGAGACCCTGGCTTGGGCCTACTCATGGCTACATTTGCATTACATTACTTTTCCTCTTTTCAGCTATCTGGCTCACAATTGTACAACTGAATAGCTTTTCTTTTATTATTATTGTTTTTGTTTTAATTAATTAATTTATTTTTGGCTATGGTAATGTTAGCTTGGGCTTGTGAGGTTCTATAAGCTAGCGAGAGAGAGTCTTAACAAAGGACTGATGTGATCTTAGCCTCAAGCTAACATTCCTGCCCATAAACCAGAGGTGAATTTCTAATGAGCTCTTGCCGCTCTGCAAAAAATTAGTCTTAAAAAACTAAACAGGCTTTTTTATTTTGGCTAAAAACAGCACAGTCACAGTAAAAAGACTACTGGGAATGATTTTAATTTAGATAAAAAATGTAGTTGCATTGGTTCTGGGTTCTTCTGGATTACGGCTCTACACTGTTTTGCCTAATTTCTGGCTTCTGTAGTCATAGAACTTCCTGTCCGATACGAGAAAGGGAAGCAAACTTTCACAACTGCTAGCATCACATCCACACGCTGTTCACGAAGTAAAATTCTTTTAAATTTGAGCTAATGCTATTAATTCCAAGTGCTGGTTACTTCCTGATTTATCTGCTGGGCCTCAGTCATGTTAGTGAAGACAATGCATGTATGTACATTAACTGTACTGGAGGGTGTAGTGTTGGGAGCAAATGCATCGCAAGCAGTAGTAGTCATTTTGTTGTAGCTGTTGTAAATTCCCCATGTCTTGATAGACTTATATGGTAATTTATTCAGGCAAATCTGTAGACACCTTAAGGGTCCTAGTTCATCCATGATGGAAAACGAGAGAAACATGTTTATTTAGCAACTTTTTTGACTCAATTGAGAGTGTTTGTGATGAATTAAGTTCATACTTTAAAACTTCAGATCTTTTTGCTTAACATGTATTTTGATTTGTGACTAGATTAACAACTTATTTGTAGAGAAAATAAGACAATGTTTCTGTTATGAAACCACTTCCCATTGCTGACATGAACTCCCAGTTAACCGTTGACGGTGTCCGTGTGTGTTCTCTGATTAGAGTGTCTGTTGTGGATGAAGAGGTCCCATCAAAATCCATACGGTTTCCCCAATAGGATCCCTTTCTGGGCACAAACCAGTGAGTGTACAGTTGGCTTTTACTTGGATGACTTAATTGAATCAAAAAAATATTTTAAAATCAGACTATAAGGTTTTCTCCTCTTATAATACTTTTTAGCACTGAGGAACAATGTGATTCTTTTCAGTTCAGTCACATGAAGCTGTTTTGCATTTTTAGGTACATGTTTGCCAGAATTTCAATCAAATTTCAGAATAAAAGTGTCCATTAAAAATGGGCTTACACACAACATAAGAAAAAGTCCCTTTTTATTGAACAGAAATACTGTCCATCAAGTTTAACTTCAAGTTCATGATGTAATTAAAAATCATTATCAGAGGAATCAATATATTTTTAATCAAGAAGTTACACATTTATTTTTTTTCCTGGTGAAATCTACATTCAGTACTTCAATAATGAAATGCTCTTCTCTGTCTCACACAAAAGCAACCATCTGAAAACTGAAAAATAATCCATCTGGACATTCAGAGCAGCACAATACCATTGATTATGTCTCTGTAAAGCAGGTAGAGTGTCGGTGATCAGAAGGGCATTGTCAGCTTCTGGGATTTATTTTCTTTCTGCTGTTTATCGGAACGGAAAGGAAAAAGTGGGAAATGCATCCCCTGCAGATTAAGATATTGCAAAATCTCAGGTAAAAATTCCCATTATACTTATTTACATTTACATGTATTCAACCTCAGTGATAAGTTATTTGATTAAAAAAAAACTAAAATCACATTTTTTATATTCGGTTAGAATCTACTTTAAATACTGATTTTTGCTGTTTACTTTTTTGCACAAATGAACATCTCTACACAGTAATGTTGCTCCATGACTAAGTCGCTGTTTTAGTCTCTTTCTTCTTATTTTTTTTAAATCCACCCCTGCAGATTTGTTCCTTTAAGTAACAATGTTTTACAAAAAAATCTACTCAAATAGGGATTTTCTTAAAGGGGAAGTTTTTAGCAAACAGCAGAAAGTATAAACATACATCCCATTATCACACAATATGATGAAAGAAAAGACTCTTAAGCTTAATCATTGTGTGTAACCTCTCACCAATCACACAAGAACAAAAGGTTTTACAGAATGGTTGCCTTTTTCCTTTAAATTTCCCTTATACAAAAGATAAGCAAAAATCCTCTGCTTATACCTTAAAGATAAATTTAAAACACTTTTTTTTTTCTTAATTTCAATTGCTTATCATAGTAACTCTCAAAGCTTTTTGTCAAAAATACAAATTTTGTGCAATAGTTTGCATATTTTCTTTGTTATGTTTTCTTTGAGTCTCAAAGCTACTTGGACGATGACATTTCTACAAACCTTTCAAATAATTCCATGTTTTTATTATAAGGGATTTATGGGAAGGAGGCTGTCAAGATAAACTTAAACTCCAGAAAAAACTGTGGTTTAACCTAAAAACAAGGAAATTTGAGGTTTTCATCGAGAGATAAAAGTGTTTATCACTTTATATTTGACTCCATCAGATGATCTTCATTTAATTAATGCTAAAGGTCAGAAGCAGATTATTAATCTGATTCTTTTTTTACTGTTTTCACATCAAAAAACTCCTTCAAACCCGTAAAATGTCTTCCTTTGACCTCTTCTTTCATCTGGAGACTCAACACAGTGAAGAGTCTGTGTATTTAACAGTTCTTGGGGCAACTTGGACGTTCATTTTGTGTATTTAACCTTCAATTTACAGCTAGAAAATATGAAAGCGTGTCAGTAGTGATCGCTTGTAAACAAATATTGTTTCCACGTTGTGAAATCAAGTTTCTTCTTGAAATCAGCAGAAATGGCGCAAGCACCCCACTCATCCTCTGACTTAAATCCAGCTGCTCCCAAAAGTAGAATTTCTGCAGGTTTTGTCATGCAAATGCGCTCTTGCAGAAAGCTGATAGAAAAACCTGCTCATGAAATATATGAAAGAGCACAGGCTGCTTCCTTCTCAGCTTCTGTGAAGTCCTTATGGGAGCCTCCCACTGCAGCACACTCCATCCAACACACAGCACACGGCTTCAACGCAGGATGAATAATGCCGTTTAATCTCTCTGTACAGCTCTCTTCCTTTTTGTGTCACACTTCAAAATGTGTAACTGTTCAGACAATAGAAATTTCTTTACTGAAGTCTGCCTTCAAGTTAGCATTATCAACAAGGTTAAGTTGGAAAAGGACAATCTGGTTCCTTGGGTGCAGAAAGAGATTCTCACAAATTTCTTTTTGCAGGTGAAGTCTCAAGGCTTTAAAGTTTTAAGTCTTGAAACACAAACTGAGTGAATATTTCTTTAAAACAAACTGTTTTTAAATTGCTTCTAAACAGCTTGTAGGAACTCAAGATCAGGCAGTTGGTGTTTCTGCATTCACCTTTTGTGAAGAGATGATTTGTCTTTAGACCCGACTGATGTTCTGGAGCTAAAGATATAATAATAATTCAGACTTTTGATTTGATTAAAGCAGGGGTCCCCAAACCAGCGTTTGTGAACAGATTCACGTTGGTCATTTAAATACAAAATACTGAAGCTTTGTCTTTTTTTTATTCAGACTATTTGGGTAAGAAATTGTAACAACAGAAGCATAAAACTCACGTAGACTAATACGAAGCTTTCCGTCTGCGATGTATGTGTGAGTTTGTGTGTTGGAGTCGTGTGTTGTGTGTTCCAGACAGTAATATAACTCTGTGTTACATAAAAGAAAAATAATTTCTAATGAAAAGCAATGGGTGGCTTTTAGTGCCAGCAAAGTGGATTTAAATCTGTGGAACCGGCCACTCAGTTGTTCTGCTTGCTGTCGCTGCAAAAATGGACAAATTCATGCAGAATATTTAAATATTAATGCACAACCAAAACACAAAAACATTAGATTAGCAAAATATTTTGGTGGGTATTTATCCACAGGATTGTTGAAAATAGACCTTAGTAGCTTCATTGGATCAGCAATGACCAGTAAAAACTCCAAACTGTCAATGGAATCAATATTTAGAAACACTTTGATTGTAAGTTTGTCAAATGGAAATGGAAGCAGAGTGCTGTGTATCCCTACCAAACACTTTCATGAAAACCAAAATGAAACCGGAGCCTTTCTTAATAACTTTAAAAGCTATCAATCCTTCTTTATGAGCTCCCCGCCTTCATAACCTGAGCCTTCATGGCGGAGTGTTTATCCAATCATGGCAGATTAACGAGGTTATCTAACCCAGTTCAACCAGTGGTTGGACTTGATTGAAAGGCCTAATGTGACCTGAGCTTATCTGAGGACTATGACACTAATTATATCATCCTTTTTTTGGCTGCATCACAATAGCTTAGCATTGAAAGGCCAATTTATGCCGTCCTCCCATCCCTGTCATCTGAAAATAACTTGTCGTGGCATTTGAGAGGCACTAATGCAGTTAAAATGTCAATTATCTATGGTTTTCACGATGTGAATGACCATCTTTACTTCTAATAGATTAGTCATGTTTGCTGTTTGTTTAGAAGGAAAAAAAAAACTCCACATTTACTGCTTCAATTTAGACTTTGTGTTGCTCCCTTTATAGAAAAACTGATTTAATCAGCAAAGAAATGGTATCAGGGTTGTGGTGGAGAGCAGCTGCTGCTGAAATGGTCTTTTCACAAACTCTGCGTTTCGACCTTCAGATCACATTTATGCAGCACTTATATAATCTATTTAACTAAGAAAAACAGTAAAGTTCCTGATATCAGTGACAAGCGCAAACACTCATCTGGATTTTTACTTTAATGAAAGTTATATTTTTCATGCTTTTCAGGACAAATCCATGCATCCCTGGCTTTGTCATGTGCTTAGTGGATAAAAAGCTCCTAAGTTGAAGCAGATTGAGAATGTCATGCCCTTTACTTTGCTGTTCCTGCTCCTCAGACACACTGAACCCTCAGCCCTGTTTGGCTCAGGGGGACTCTGTTAAACAAAAGACTCCACCTGTGGTAAAAGTTAATATGATTCTTATGAGTGATCAACAGAAGGCTCAAGCAGAAAAAGATTTAACAAACGGTTCGGTTCCTCTACTTCTCAACTTTAAAGTATTAAAACACATTCAGCTTATAGAAGAAAAGTTGGAGTTTGTCTCTTTTAGGGATGAACAAACAAAGTGCTGATAGATGCAGATAAATCTGCTTCTGTAAACCTCTGTTTTACTTTCACAACCTATCAGTTTTAACAGTGTTCTTTAGGTTATCTATGTAAAACATAATAGATTGCCGTTTTTTAAAAGTTATTCCTTACGTTATAACACTGCTGGCCTGGGGGAATCATATTTTTTGAGTTACTGTTTGTCATTTAATTCTCTGTAAATGATTTACTGTGTGACCAAAAAGAAATGCAAAATCTAACCAAACTATTTGAATCTATAAAGTTTAGGAATAGTTTACCTCAGTAATTTATAAAAGACAGTAGAAGTTCCACTCTGATCATCTTTTGCTCTATTTTCAGTGTTCCGAGTGGTCTTTTAATAATAAAAAGGCCTTTTTTTTTCTTTGCAAAAGACATTTGAAATACACCTCTGTATTGGGTTTGGAACTGTCAGGCCCAATGCGAATTCTTTCCTTCTCCCTCGTTCCTCTCCCATCCCTTTCATTTGAAGGGGGAGTTTAAGTGTAAGTGGGTCCAGGAAATGTATTTTTTAAATCCAGCCCTCCAAACGGAGGGATATAAAGTCCTCCATCATGAGGAAGTGCTTTTCTTCATGTGGGAGCGCTTTGAAGAAGAGACGTTTCCATTTAAATGTAAGTAATGACTTTTTGTTGTAGCATGACCTTTTTAAAGTTATGAAACCGCTGTTGTGTATATTCAAGCACTGGAAGCTTCACGCTAACACTAGCGGATCGACAAAAGTGTCGTCTGAAATATGAGATTCTATTTTTTGATAACTCTCCGTTTGGAGGGATACATGAAGAGGAAGAGAGAAGGGAAGAATTCAGATTGGGCCTTAGAGTGGAGCATCTCCACCACCTTTTCCACTTCCTATTGCTGAGAGCCGAGGAGCAGTGAGCTTGTGGCCCTCCCAGCATATTTTCCTTCACAAAGAAGCTTTTTTTTAGCAAAATATTTGTTTTTTCCCCCTGATTTACAACAATTGGAATAAAGAAATACTCAAAAATGCTACTTTTATCTTGATCGTTCTTATTATATGTCCTCCGTCCTCAGAAAACTGCCACAAGAACATGTTAGAAACATCACAGACATCATTTTCATCTGCGTGTGTCTTCAAATTAGTTAGTTACTAACCTTGGATTCTTATTTCTTTGAACCAAGAGTTTTAAACCGGAAATCTTCTGTAAGACAAGACATGCTGCGGTCAGAGGGCAGTCGGGCGGCAGTCGGGCGGCAGTCAGGTAAAAGTCAGAGAACAGTCGGGCAGCAGTCAGGCAGCAGACGGGCGGCAGTCAGGCAGCAGTTGCGCAGCAGTTGGAGGGCAGTCGGGCGGCAGTCGGGCGGCAGTCAGGTAAAAGTCAGAGAACAGTCGGGCAGCAGTCAGGCAGCAGACGGGCGGCAGTCAGGCAGCAGTTGCGCAGCAGTTGGAGGGCAGTCGGGCGGCAGACGGATGGCAGTCGGGCGGCAGACGGACGGCAGTCGGGCAGGTGTCAGGCAGCAGACGGGCAGCAGTAAGACGGCAGCGATCTGGCAGCAGTTGGGCAGCAGTCAGGTACAAAGGCCTGCTTTTATGTACTTGATATGGATGGCCGGCATCTGGAGATATTTGCACTTTGTCCATTCAGAGTTGTTATCAGCTGGCAATCTGCCTTTTGGCCACCTAGCTGTCACCTGATATCGTTATGCTGTCATCCCACTTGTCACTGGACTGCCATGGCTTGACCTCAAAATCTGGCAGGGTGACCACTGAATGATGTCAGCTTTTAAAGAAAACTCATCCGGTCGCTGTAAAATTTTACATCTGTCTTTAAACCTCCGTAGCCACCTTGCAGCATGAAAAAATCCAACTGTCATTTCCCGATTACAAATGCAGCTTGGCGTAAAAATGTGACCGCAGTCTGATTGAACATTAACTGAGTCAAATATCACTATTAGTTTAATTTTATTTGCTGTTTTCATTCTACTGTTAATGCAATAAATTACTTTTGTTCTGTATTTCTCCCTCAGTTATTCTATGCAGAATTTCCAATTATTAGTTGAAGCTAAATTGCTAAAAATGGTTTAATAAGAAATATTTTTAGCCTTTCAAACTGTGACCTCACCTGCTGTGTGTTTGTTCAGGAAGATTTGTATCCGGCTGTCCTCCACACAAACAGCTTTTCCTTCTCATTGTGTTGTGAACAGGGGAGCACGGAAAAGAAGGACCCATGTCATGTGAGGACATCTGATCTGCTCTGCACTTGTCTTGAAAATGAATCAGATTTAATCTTTTACACTTCACCAAATGTTTTATTTTAAATGAAGAGCTGCTTTATCGAAGCTTCCCGTCTGCTGTTGACGGTAAAAATGCAGGCTGACTGATCGTCACTGATCGTTGTCACACATGCGACCACGAATGAATTCCTCAGATAAGACGGCCTTTATCCTTCCTCATTGTGACCGCGAGGCATTTCCATTATTACTAATGTCATGTCTGAGTGAATCACGTGTAACGTCCCTGTGAAAAGGGTCTTTTTGCAGCTTTTTCACACATGCCAGCAGCGTTCAACCAACTACTCCATCCAGCAGGCAGTGAGATCCATTACAGACCAGATCATGACCTTAAAACCTTTTTGTTTTTGTATTAATTTGGAAAAAGACAAATGCTTTTTGAGGCTACGGACTCCAGTCTTCTTTCTTCATCACCACTTTACTGGCTGTTCTTCTTGAAAATATGCAATAAGGTTTTGCTGCAAAGCTTTAGGCTCTATGACTCATTTATATTTTTCATGTGTTTTAATAGTTTTTATTATATTATTTTTAAATTAAAGGACATATTTATTACAGATTAGTAGTTTTGAAATGTTAAAATATGTTTTCTTCTTACTTTTAATCTCCAGAGTTGATTTAGTTCTGAGCCTTAAAATATTAATGAAGCTTCCAGCAGGATCAGATGTTCCTCCCTGTTCTGTGCTTCCTGTTGTCATCGCATCCTCCCACATGTGTCAGCACCTTTCCCTCACAGGCTTTGGGAAGCAACACCAAAACATTACCGTCAGTTGTATAAAACTTCAGTAAAATGAACTGATCTTCTGGATCAAAATGACCAAAAGTGTGAAGGAGACAAATCAATTTTCTTTTTGTATGTTTGATGAGGTTTGGATGGAGGAATTTTCTAACATTAAAGAAATCTCATAGTTTCATCATATCACTGAGCAATGGCCAGAACCACTTTACAACTTTCAGAACCTTCTTTTTCTGGGTTATTTGCAGTTGTTCACATTTAAAATTTATGTTTTTACTGTTTTATTTTGTGGTAAAACAACAGCTGCCTTTTCTCGTGCCCCTGCAGTATTTAAAGTCCCACTCCATCGATCTATTGATCTATTCTCAGAGCGTTCTTTTGACTATGATTATGCCGTTTTTAGCCTAAATTAAAAAAAAAAATAACTGTAATTTTCTTCATATTTTCTGCAGAGCGGCAGTAAAGGGGGAGGACCATTGGCGCAAATCAACCCCGCCTCCCCTTCCCCTCCCTTGTTGCAGAGCTGAGAGCTTGTGGCCCACCAAGTGTATTTTCTGTCACAAATATGATCTTTTTCAAGCATTTTTTTTTAATTTGCTACTGTTTAACAACAAGTTTGAAAAAAATAATGCACAGAAATACAATTTTGAGCTTCACTGTATTCATATATGTCCTCCGTCATCAGAAAAATGCCACAAGAGCATGTTAAAAACACCAAAAACACTATTTTCATCGCAGTGGGTCCTTAAATGGTCAATGTTCCCTTGTTATTTGGACAAGAGGAAAACAGTCCTTCTTAAATCTAGTGCAAGTCTCAAAGGCCGCTCTTTGGGCCCTCATTAAAACACTAGGTTGTGGTGAAAAGAGAGCTGAGCCAGAAAGCAAAGCTCTGAATTTATCGGTCGATCTTCACTCCAGTACTCACCTACGTTCATGAGCTCTGGGTCATGACCCAAAGAACGAGATCCCAACTTCTAGCGGCTGAAATGAGTTTTCTCTGAGGACGTTCACTTATAAGGTGAGAAGAGTAGAATTGTTGATTCTCCGCATTGAGAGGAGCCAGTTGAGGTGACTCGGGCATCTGGTTCGGATGCCTGCTGGACGCCTCCCTGGAGATGTGTTCCGAGCATTTCCCACCGGAGAGACTAAGTCTTTCAGCTCACCTGGGACCACCTCGGGGTCCCCCCAGAGGAGCTGGAGGAAGTGACCGGGGAGAGGGAAGTCTGGACATGTTTGCTTGGACTGCTCTCCCTGGATGAGTGGAAGGAGATGGATGGATGAATGGAAAATATGAAATGTTTCCTTTTAAAACCTTTTTTTTGCTTTTGCTGGAACACAAATGTCTTTTAGATGTGTTGTGTCTCATCTCGCTTTCTTCCTATCTTTGAGTTTGCGTTGAAATGTTTCAGTTTTAGTGTAATATATGTGCCACACCAAAGAGCCAATCACAGACATGAGGGTTCATGCTGATTGGTCTAGTTTTTATTCCATTGTGTCTCTGTCTCACATTGATGGTGCTTGGATGCAGACACTGACTTTGGACTTTGTACCATGGCTGTTCTACTGGAATTCTGCAGTACAACAGGGCTCTGTATACATTTACTGTATATAAGTTTAGCATTCAGCATGTTTAAAATGTCTTCAGCAGAAAAAAAGTCTCGGCTCCTTCTCCGTCCAGCCAAACGTTACATTTTGTCACGATTATGAGTTGCATGAATAAAACGTTAAGATATGAAGAGAAATTAGTTTTTTATAAATTAATAATTTTGTTTTTTATTTTTGATATAAGCAAAGTTGCATCCTGAAAAATAAGACAAAAAAATAAAATTTAAAATCAGGCTGTTTTGTGGAATATACATCACACCAAACTGAAACTGAAAAAAACTCAAAATCAAAGATAGACAGAAAGTATTTCTGCTGCAAATGCAAAAAAATTTGAAGGCCAAAAAAAAGACATAATTTTCATCTGCGTGTGTCTTCAAATTAACTAGTTACTAACCTTGTAGTCTCATTTCTTTGAACCCTCTTACTCGTAGAATCATGAGTTGAAATGGAGCTAAAATGTCATTTGCTAACTGAACCTTGTACAGCCCAGGATGCGGCTCCTTGCTCTGAAATCATGAAATTAAAATGATTATAGCGTCCTCTTATAAAATAATAACCAGAAGGAAAGGATTGAGCTTCAGAGTCTCTCAGTCAGCAGCTCTGAGTGTGGGTGGCAAAATATTTGTGGAAATCCACAAACTCTCTGTAATTGTTGTAAACAGACTCAAATTAATAAAAACAAAATAAATAGGAGACAAAGCTGCAGGAAAGTTTACTGCCAGAGACCTAAAGAAACAGCACTGCTGGGATTTTACAGGATGGTCACTGCTGCCTCCAGGCTGTTTTTTTCCTCCAGATAACAGCCTTGGCTCTCCAGTGGGAATGAGAACTTTTCATGAAGTGGATTCTCCCTGCAGGGGTTTACATGCAGTTATCTACAGCAGATTCTGCTTCACACGCAGTCAAATCTGTTAGCTAAAAAAACACAAATCAAACAAATAAATATGTTTTAGTTTAAAAACTAATAATTAGAAATAATAAAGCATTTTTTTCCGTCATAGACTTTTTCTATAGGTTTTTTAGGTAAAAATTGTATATTAAAAAGACATCTTTTCAGTTAAAAGATATATTTTTATTTCAAAGTAAGAAGAACTTCCTAAAGTTCTGCCTCTTTTTTTTTGCATTTTTTTTTAAACAAAATAAATTCCTGTTGCAAACATGAGTATAGTCATCAACCCATGCCTGTGCTTCATTTAGGTCCCTCTTTTGGACATTAGTAAAACAATCAAAACAAGCACAGAATCCCATATTTCAGCAGCAGTGAATTCTTCTCTGAACAGAGATTAGCCGGCAGCAGCTGCTTGAGCTTCCATAAATCTTTCAAGGCTTTGAGTACTGATTTTCAGGACAGTCATGAACATTAGGTCACCCTGATTTAACGTTAGTGGCCCCTCTGATGATCAGCTTTGCCGCCGCCCCCCCTGCAGTCAATCCACTGACTTATTTAACATCTAAGAAGCCTTGTTTGGACGAAGGTCAAAAGAATAATTCATTCTGCGTGACATAAGCAGTGCAGCTTTGTGTGCTGGGTTTGGTAGAGAAGCTGCTTCAGATGTTCGATCATAGTTCTGATGAGAAAGGACACCTTCAACTTTGACTTTCATAATTCAGAAGTAATCAAACCAACTACTGTGCCCGGGGGGGGGGGGGGTCTAAAGTAATGCTGGAATTTTTTTGCTGATCATTGCTAGCTCTATCGAGAAATTGAGTGTTGGTGTTAGACTGGGGATGGTGCTGGCAGAGCAGATTCTTCCTGGAGGGGACGGTTCACATTGTGCTGACGTCAGCACGATTCCACCCGCTCATTTTCGAATACTCGTTACAGCCTTACACAGCGAGCTCTGAAGTTGAATGGGTGGAAAAAAAACAACCTCATCTATATGTCTGTAGTTTGTTGAGTTCCCAGAAGAAGATCCTGCAGCTTGATAGTGAATGGATGCCATCCTTCTTGCTCTGGTGTTTGCATGACAGGGATGCTCATATCCAGCTGCTTGTGAAGCTCCTGAGTCTCCCAATCTAGAACTATCCGATGTGGGTTATTTTGGTAAATGAATGATGATTATAAGTAATGATACTGTATTATTCCTCTTTTGTTCTCTTTGTTCTTTTCATAATCCATCCCAGCTACCCCACGTCTCTTTCTCTCACCCCTCCCTGAGACTGTCACTGCCCTTGTTTTTGCCCTACATAATAACCTGGACCATGTCCTGACAACACAAGGAACCATTAAGCTTTGCTCTTGTGCCAGCTTTGGCTTCGCTAATGGCAGTCCTTTTCTTTTTTTTTCTTTTTTTTAAGGTGTGCAGTTTGAATTGAACAAACAGCCTTCTTCATTTCTGCATCCAAAAACATCTTTGCTTATTTCTTCTAATTTTAGAGGATGCTGATATCCTGTTTACAGATAAGATAATGGTGTTCATACATATATAATTTCATGAAAACCTGCTTTTTTTCAGGATTTCATTCGCTTGATGGCACATTGGAATTGCTAAATAATTGCTGTAACACTTTAGAGCTCCCTTTATGTTGACATCTGCATGTTCCAGTTTAAAAATGCATCAAGGTGATTCCCTGCACAGAGAAGGTACGCATTAACAAAGGCAGAGTCCACAAGAGGAAGCTCCCGACTTCTCAGTGCGACTCCTACAACAGGATTAGTAAATTGCTGTGACAGTTTGACATTTGAACCCGAGGGCAGAGCGAGCTGGTGGAGTTAGACTGCTGATACTCGGTAATGATTGGGTTCTGACAGTGCCCGCTTGTATTATTTTAACTGCTGGTCGTGCAACAACAGTGTCCCTGTGAGAGCTTGTGTCATGGTTTTTAATCATGAGGGCAGATTTAAGGATTGGTGCTTAATCCTTCAGGGGGTGCCCATGCCGAGAGATCATAGCTCGTTTTACTGACAGAGCTAGATCTGTGCGGGCTTCTGTCCACTGCTGTGAGGCATCATTTCAAATATGGATGTTGCATGTAACAGCTAACGTGTTAGCTGTTTACATCCCACCAGATGCTAACACCAGCACAGCTCTCGACCTACTCCTATCCATGATCAACAAGCAGCAGCTCGCCCACCCAGACGGATTTTTAATCATTGCTGGTGATTTTAACAAAGCAAATCTCAAAAAAGTTCTCCCGAAATTCTACCAATATGTGAGGCTGGCCACAAGAGGTGAAAACACTTTAGACCATGTTTACTCCAACTGTAAACATGCATATAAAGTCGCTCCCCTCCCCCATCTGGCTGGCTCAGACCACCTCTGCTTATCCCTCACCCCCACCTACACCCCCCTAAGGAGACTAACAAAGCCAGTAAGGAAGACAATCAGAATTTGGCCTGAGGCAGCCCTTTCACAGCTGCAGGACTGCTTCTCCACTACACTCTGGGACTTATTCTACAACGAAGATCTCCAGGTTCATACTGACACGGTTCTCTCATACATCTCAAGCTGCATTAATAACGTGACTGTTAACAAAAAGATCAGGAGCTTCCCAAACCAAAAACCATGGATGAATAATGAAGTGGAGCACCTCCTCAAAAGACGGAACACCACCTTCAGGTCGAGGCACCAGGACTGGGCCCAATACAGCGCCGCCAGATCAGCTCTGAAAAGAGGCATTAAAGAGGCAAAGACGGCTTACATGAGGAAAATTGAGGGACACTTCGCCGACAACAACCCCAGAAAGATGTGGCAGGGGATAAACCACATCACTAAACACAAAAGCAGCAGTACTGTACCCTCTGGAGTAGACGCCTCACTGGCTGAGGAGCTGAACCACTACTTTGCCAGATTCGAAACCCAGAGGCCCCCGGATACATCACGGACCCCACCACCGAGCTCCAACAGCAGACTAGTACTCCAAGAGCATGAAGTACGATGTATGCTAAAATCAGCCAACCCCAGGAAGGCGACAGGCCCCGATGGAGTACCAGCTAAAGTACTCGGCGCCTGTGCGGATCAACTGGCCGGGGTCTTCACCATACTATTCAACCGGTCTTTGGAAGAGTGCAGCGTTCCAGCCTGCCTAAAAACATCCACAATCATCCCTGTCCCAAAAAAACAGGCAGCAGAGAGTCTGCATGACTACAGGCCAGTCGCCCTAACACCGGTGGTAATGAAGTGTTTTGAAAGGTTGGTCGCAAAACACATCAAAGCCTGTCTGCCTCCCACTCTGGACCCCTTCAGTTCGGCATACAGACCAAACCGTTCCACAGAAGACGCCATATCCACCACACTGCACTCTGCGCTGAGTCATCTGGATCACACAGGGAACTACGTCAGGCTGCTCTTCCTGGATTTCAGCTCAGCCTTTAACCACATCCTCCCTGACATCCTGGAAGAAAAGCTGCTACATCTGGGCCTCCCCTCCCCCATCTGCACATGGATTAAAGACTTCCTGACAGAACGCCCACAATCTGTCAGACTTGGACCCCACCTCTCCTCTACTATCACCCTCAGCACCGGATCACCCCAAGGATGTGTTCTGAGCCCGCTCCTCTTCACGCTCTACACATCCGACTGCACATCGAACCACCCGTCAAATTCCATCATCAAGTTCGCAGACGACACCACGGTGGTCGGACTCATCTCAGGGGGAGATGAGTGAGTCTACAGGGATGAGGTCAGCAAACTTGAGCGCTGGTGTTCAGGCAACAACCTCCACCTGAACACCACAAAAACTAAAGAAATCATTGTGGACTTCAGAAAGAGCACAGTGGACCCCCCCCCACTGCACATACATGGAGACAGCGTGGAAAGGGTCCATTCCATCCGCTACCTGGGACTGCACATCGCCGATGACCTCTCCTGGATGGAAAACACCACAGCGGCAGTCGGGAAGGCCCAGCAGCGTCTCCACTTCCTAAGAATTCTCCGGAGGAGCAATCTGGAGAGGGAGCTGCTGGTGGCCTTCTACAGAGCCACCATAGAGAGCATCCTGACGTACTGCATCACAACGTGGTACGCAGGATGCTCAGCCGCTGAAAGGAAAGCGCTGCAGAGGGTGATCGACGCGGCACAGAAGATCACCGACTCTCCCCTGCCCAGCCTAGAGGATATATCCACCTCCCGCTACAAAAGCAGAGCAGAACGCATAATAAAGGACCCCCACCATCCCAACCACCACCTCTTCCAGCTGCTGCCTTCAGGCCGGCGGTACAGATCACACAAAGCCCGCACCAATAGACTCAAAAACAGTTTTTTTCCAAGAGCAGCATTCATACTAAATAAAAGAGGGAACTGATAACCTGTATTCATAAATGTGCAATATTCAGTCGTGCAATCTTACCCATGTGCAATAACAATTTGATATTGGTACTGTCTTAACTTATCCTCCGTGTACAATATTTGTAAATAATATTCTTTATTCTTATTTTTATTCTACAGAGTTTTTAGACTTTTATTTATCGTATCTTAATTTCTTTACACTTGTCTGGAGAGCCACTGTTTTTTCGTTGTAACACAAATCCTTGTGAAACAATGACATTAAAGATCATTCTGATTCTGATTCTGATGTATTCAGCTTTTTTTTTTTGGAGAGAGAGAAAACCTTGGTGGTTTATTCTTATTGGATTGTTGTTGTGACTGATAGAGACGTGATAAACATCTTTATCGGACATCAAGAACATGCTAAATGTGGGTTCTCGATTGTGATTAATTTTTCCTTCATGATTTATTTTCAAGCGGATGGCACTTACATCAATTGAAAAGGACACTAACCAAACATTACTGCCATATCCGAGTCCCTGATTGGTCAAAGTTATACTTGTTTAACTTTAAACACACATTCAATGAGTGCACGTTTTGTTCGCAGAGGTTGAAAACAGTTGTAGAAACTTGCAAAGCGATGCTAGAACGTGAGAATTTTGAAAGTGTGTTCACATAGACTTGTCATTGGAAGATGTCGCTGGAAAGCGCGTTTTCAAGCCCAGTGTGAACACGCATGACAGTTTTGGTTTGTACTTTCTGATTTCTCTGATCTGAGGTCCAGCCAAGCTCAGCCCTGGAGAATCGGTTAGGTTTCCTTCCATTTCCACATGAGCGCTGGGTATTGACCGAAAGAACAAGGTCCCAGATACAAGCGGCTGGAAGTAGTTTCCTCCGTAGTATAGCGGTGCCCCCCTAGAGATAGGGAGAGAAGCTCGGTCACCCAGAGAGAGCTCAGAGTAGGAATTCTGCTCTTCCACATTGAGAGGAGCCAGTTGAGATGGCTCGGGCATCTGGTCATCATGCCTCATGGACAACTCCTTGGGGAGGTTCACTGGGCATGTCCCAATGGGAGGAAGCCCCAGGACACGCTGGAGAGACTATGTCTCCTGGCTGACCTGGGAACACCTTGGGGTTCCCAAGAGGAGCTGGAGAAAGTGGCCGGGGAGAGGGAAGTCTGGACATCTTTGCTTAGACTTCTTCCCTTTCGACCAAGTCCTGGATAAGTGGAAGAAAATGGATGGATGGAACTATCCCAAAATGTGTTTTCTTTTAGTAGCCCAAACACTGGAACTGAAGCATATTGATGGAAACTTAGAATGTGTTCACACAATACATTCTCATCCCCAACTCATCACATATTGGCGTTTGGTTAAGGACCCCTCCGCGTCACTTTTTGGGTCGTTGTTTTTTGACATGCTGGCTGTTTGTAAAATCAAGGGTGTGAAACCCTTGGGACACTGTACCGGATGTGGTACCGGACGCAGACTGGTCTTCAGGGATGTGCACTGTACCGATACCCAAACCCTGTACCAGTACTGTAACCCTAACCAAGCACCGGATATGGTAGCACATCTGGTTAGAGAACCGGTGCTGGCTTAGGGTATCGGTGTGCTCTGCATCCTGCGTACTGGATCAGTTTGCAGCCTGGGGGTTGGGGGCCCAGCACGTCAAAAAAACGACAAGTTGGGGACAACCAAAATGTCAAAAAGTGACGCAGAGGATTCCTTAACCAATCGTCGATATGTGATGAATTGGGAGTGAGAATGGGTTGGTTCAAATCTACCACTTTAAATGGAACCAGAGTGTTCCTGGATACCGTAGTCTGTTATATCTAACAGGTATGAAAGCTCACCTGAATTCAGACAATCTAAGCTAGTGAATTGTGGTTACCTTGAGAGTGAAAGTCTCGGCTCTGAAGTGAACTTCTTCTTTGTCTTTCTGTTGCTCTTATTAGGGTGTCCAACAGTTTCAATTTTTAATTCCCTTCATAGATCAGAACCAGCTTGTCCATTGGGCAATACGGGACAATGTCAAGGGGGCTCTAAAGGGAGCAATCAGTTAATGTCCAAAATATTATTAGCACTGGTTGGTTGTGAAATTTGGCCCCCTGAAGCCTTACACAACTATCCTTGTGGGTGGATATGGGCTGTCTGCAGGTAAAAAGGAAGGAATTGAACAAAATAGTAGTCGTAGACTGCTCAGTGAGCCTGTGCTGCAAACATTTTCATGCATATTTTTCTCCATGAGTATGATGTGTGCAACAGGTCATTGCTAACACTTATACAACATGTAAGGGTAAGAAAGGGTGAAGTAGGTAAGACGCAGGCATGTTGTACAGATTTTTTTATTCTTTTCAACCCCCTAAAATCTACAGACTGTGCAAGGAAACCATTAGTGCTGTTCGAGGGAAAAGTGTTCTTGCATGTGTCCTACAGGCGTCCGACAGGGACGTATGTATCACCTGTACTCCTTATATCTTGTGATATTTGGGTGGGGTCAATAAGGATCCAGTACTTGCGCCTTTCTAATGACTAGAGTGTGGCATAAGGGCATCTTATGAAGGCATCACTGGTTTTTCTCAAGTAAACTTCACGATACAGTTACTGCATGCGGAACAGTGGTACGATCCATTTTCATGTCTATTGAGGTGGCCATAACAGCCTCAAGGACACTTAAAATTAGCCTAAACATATTATTCTAATTAGTGATAAACTAATACAAATGTTATTATTCACTAATCTATTTCGAAATTATTTTTAATTTTTTTTTTGATAAAGGTATTTATGTTTATCTCTGGTTTTTGTTCAGAACATCTTTCCATTCTACGTAGATAAACATGTTAATTGGGTGATATGTTGGCAACATGACTTGTGATTTAAAGACAATTATAAAAACTGTTTTCTGAGTACAGGTGTAAATTGCAGATGGAGATGGGCGCCACATAAAACCTCACATAGCACCTTATATTGGGCAGCGCTTGCTTCTCCTGAGAGTGTTGTGTGTGAAAGCTAGCCAAATCAGATGGAGTTAAAATTATTTGCTTCCTCTACCCATTCTGAACAAGTAGTATTCTGGCATGTGAGCAATGTGTGAGGATGGAGTGCTCTAGTTTGTTTTTTCAGATGTGTTCTTGGTTTTGGTCGTGTTCTGTTTTCCCTCGGTCAGTCACACCAAGTTTGAGTTGCCAGTCATCCGCAGCTGTCTTGATTTCAGGTAATCCTGTGTATGTGTCTGGAATTCAGTCACCTCAGTGAGTTTTGTCACGGTTCGGTTTATTTAACAAATGTTAAAGTTTGTGCCACCCTGCCTGGTTTCTTACATTATGAGTCACACCCCACTTGTTCATAAAACAACTTTTAAAAAAAAACTAAATGAAAAAAACTAAATCCAACCACTACCGAAAGTGACAAACAGAAACATGTTTGGAAAATTAAACAGGATAAACAGTATCTGGTGATTAGCAACTGAATTTAAAACAGCTCTATTTGTTTATAAGACTCCCCATGGCGTAGCACCCAAGTACATCTCTGGTATTCTAGTTCCATATAAACCATATGGAAGTCTTCTTCAGGTTCCAAGAGTTAACAGTAGACATGTGAGGCAGCTTTTTTTTTAGCGAGCCAGACTACTGAGTGCCCACTCAAGCCAGTGAAGACAAACACAGAAGGGGCCACTATGGAACCCGTGGACAAATCCACCTGGGGCCCACAAATTCAGTCCAAAGGTAAACTATAAGGGGCCCACATTGAAATGTTCCCTGGGATATTTGGAGCAGTCTTCCTGAAAGTGTGATACAGGCTGCAACCCAGTAGGCAAAGCCAAGTGGGCCCCATTTGGTTTTAGAGGTGGTTGGAAAATGTGGGCCCTGTTTGGGTTTGTCCACAGTTTCTGTGGAGGCTCCACCTGTGTTTGACATTAGGTCCGCTACCCAGGGGCTGGCAGCCTGGGCAGCGGCCCTGCCAGCTCTGTCGGCCCCTGGGCAGCGGACCCAACGTGGGCAGCGGACCTAAAATTGGTGTATTTGTCCGTTTTTAATGATTTTTACATTTTTTACTTTAAATTTCGTTGATTTAAATTTTTTGCTTATGTTTATCAATGGAATTTTTGTTATTTTTGTTATTTCGTACATTTCTACAGTACTTTGTGAAGAGTTTGAAAATAAAATAACGTTTGTGCTTGGTAGCCAAAACTATTGAATTAAACAAAATGAGGAAAAAAATAATGATTATCACAAAGTTCTAACAGATGAGCCAAACATTGCCAAGCAAATTCAATAAGCAATATTTCAACCAAAAGACCAAAAAGTAAGAAAAGAGAACAAATCTATACACAAGACAGTAGTTTTGCCCAAAAGCCTCCAGTGTGTTCAAGATAGTTCCTGCACCAAATATGTCTGGGTTGCTGCATCCAATTTGGTTTACTCATACTGTAGGTGTCCAAATGCATTATGTCAGATGTACCCCTTTGTTGGGCAAAAGGTGTTCCAGCTGACCAGAACCGTATTTGAGCCCAGAGGTGACTAACAGGCCACACGGAGCCTCATTTGGCTCATTAGACTGCTGTGCAACGACTGCAGCAAATCTCTGCCGCAGTAAGCCGGTGAGTCAGCTTCATTCAGCTCTTCGTGGACTGACCTCATTTGGGAATTTCTGAGGGTTTTTTTCTTCTTTTGCAAACTTTCACATGTTTGAGTTTGACTGAGGGTTTTTGATGTTAAAGCTGAACGATTTGTGGATTTCATCTGCGAATGAGACAAAAATTGTCTTTTGAGACATTTTAGCCTTGGGTGGTTTTCTACCAGCCTTAACTCAAACCAACTCCCATTTTAGTTTTACTTCATCAGTTTTCCACGTATAATCATGCCTAAATAACATCCATTTGTTTTGATGCTGAAATAAAGTGCTAGTTCGTTACAAAAGTGTTTTTGTATTGTGTCAGTTGTGTTTATTGCAAACGTTTTGTGTTGAGAAGTTGTGTTTTTAAGTAGGTCTCTGCATAAATCTGTTACACATATGAGTATGGCATGAACGCCTCAACCCCGGAGCGTTACTATCCCAGGATTCACTTTTTTCAAACATCTACCATTAACACAGCTAATTCTGTGTAATTATGATTTTCTGCACCTCGGGCCCAGTTTGTGCTTTTTGTGCTAATTGTGTTTGTTCTGTGTTGACACAGTTTACACCTCCTCAACAAACCTGACAGAAAATAATAACTTGCCTCAACTCATAACAGCTCAACAGGGACTGACAGCTTCATTTGTGGATGAAATATTTAAACTCTGATTTTGAGACGCATTTAAAATGTATAATGAATGGCTAAGCTAGCACAAGCACAACAGTTTGTTTGTGAATTGCATCTTACTTTGCTGAAAGATGTGTTTGTGGTGTTTTTAACATGTTCTTTTGGCCTTTTTTCAGATGATGAAGGACATGTTAAAAGAAAATTAAGCTCAAAATGGCATTTCTGAATATTTATTGTAAATCTGGATCTGACAAAAAAATAAATAATATTTGGAAAAGTTTCTAGTTCTGATGTAGAAAATACCCTGCAGACAAATAGATTCACGTACGTCTTTGGTATCTCCTCCAAACTGTCCGGCTGGGAATTGCTTTCCATTTTTGTTGCACTGCTAATTGTTGATGTTGTTTTATTTCCAAAACATGTTAATAATCAGGATAAAATCTTTATGATGAAAACCTATAGATAACAATAATAACACAATAATATTACCCATACAAAACCACTTTGAAAAGGAGCAGAAAAAAGCTCAGCTTTTTGAAACCTGACCCTAAAAAAAACAGCGAAAATAGAAAATGCTATCACTAATACTGGTGATAATAATGATAATATTAAATATGAAAATTGAATTAATTATAATAATAAATAATACGCATTAATAAAGGAAAAAGTAACATTTAAAAAAGACAAAAACAAATAAAAGGCTAAGATTGTACTTATAATCACATATAATCAGAATAATAGTATAGTATTTCACCCTATATCAAAGACATCTGCGGAATCTCCTTATCCATGAATATGGAGAACCTCATCCGCCATGGCTGAAGAATGCCTGTTATTGATCCATACTCATCAAAAACACTTCTAATCATGCTTTATAAAACATTTAATAAAGAACATTGGAGTATTGCTCAACATACAGTTTCTTATTTTTTATTTCAAACAAAAGATTGTACCGCGGCGACTTAAGACGCAGATCAAGAGAGTCACTCTGCCGCTCTTCGCCTTAAAACCTGTGCTCTGGGAGCGGAGATACAGCTCAGCACCGCAGCTCTTCCTTCAAACACAAAAGTTTCATACAAGCGTCTTGAGTTGTCGAGTTTTGGTGACAAACCGCAAGATTTACATGACTGAAAAAAATCTGCGAAAATGTGAAACGCAAACAAGTGGGTGAACACTGTATAATCGTTATAACTATAGTTATATTATATAATTGAAAACCATAACATGTTTATTTTCTCCGTAGTAGTGAAAAAAATATTTAAATGGCTATTTGATTGATGTTAAATTCTTGGGTAAAATGAGTAATTTATTCATAATTATCTTTATATCTGCTAATATTCATCATTTTTTCTTATATTAAAAATTAAATAAATAATTTCTGGATGTTATTAGGTAGTAAGTTGTACTTTATATGCTATTCGTATTGTTTGATATTTTACAAGCTACAGCAGTTTTAATCATGTTGGCTGTATAAAAAGTTGATTAGCAGAAGTGGATGATCCGGACTGCTCAGTTATGAGTGACGGGAAGTGGGGGTGGGGTTGCTCTGTGCCAACAATCACAGCTACAACTCAGAGTGGAATTCTTAAGGAACTGCTGCCGCTCTGCAGAAAATATGTCCTAGAAAACTAGCTTAAAAACAGCATAATAATAATAATTAAAAGCCCACTGGAAACCCTTTTAAAATATATTATAATGTGATTGGAGTGTGAATTTAAATTGCGATCTGGTGGAAAATACATGATGCATCTCTAGGTTTGTTTGTTTACCTTTTCCCTAAAGTATTCATTCACATAGATTACATTTTAAGGCTTAAATTTCAATTGACCAACATTATCTTAAAATATTTGATTTTAAATATTTTAAAGCTAATTTGTCAAGTGATGTCTTTAGTGGTTTAATCTTCCTCACAATAGAAGCGGTTTATTTAAAGTCTGTTAGCATTCATTCGGCATCAGCATGCGTCAAATACAAACACTTCCTCCCATACATCTATGTTATAGTTCTTGAATTGCACCGTTTTCCTCTCGTTCAGTGTTTTCAGAGGCTGAAGTGAGCCATCTCCAAACACTCAGATCCACTGAAATAGTGGCTTTAAGATGGAAGAGATTGACAATGATTGTGTAAAAAGCTTCCTTCTCATCTTTTCAGTTATTGAATTACAACAAGAAAAAGTATTCCAGGTGGGAGGCCTCATCTCAGACTGTGAATGGGATGGAAGCAGGAGGTCAGAAGCTGCTGCAGGTGTTGGCGAATGGCAGTTGTTGGAAGCAGTTTCCTGTTTCCTCATTGCAATGAATGGTTTTTTATATAGTATGTAATGTATGAATTTATGCTGAAGCTCTTTTTGCATTTGTAATCAAGGCTTATGCAGTTAGTGAGTTGGCCCACAACTGAAAATATACTACACAACAAGAACTGTTGTTTTCTTTTATGTTAACAGTGTCTAAAGTCTCACTCTAGTTCTCTGATGCATCATTTTTTCTCTCATTTCGTCTCATACACATTGGTTTCTCGAATACATTATAGCTAAACTGTGAAATTGGGAGTGAAAATGTAAGAACCCTTAGACAAAAGGAGAGCCGTGACTCAACATAGAGCGGTAGAACAAGCAGTTGTGAACATTAATTCAAAGAAATATAAAGCCCCAGCTGTGTTGAATATTTTAATTTCAACTAACACAGATTTAGTTTTTGTACATATAATAAATATCAAAGAATTTTTCTCTTTTTCTTCTTTCATCTCTTTTTTATCTGCTTTGCAACAGCCTGTCTCTGTGTAGAGAAAACTGAAGTCAAATCAATGCAAAATATCAGCTAAACTATGTAAAGTTATTAAAAATGAAGCAGGATTAAAACTGACAGACCCATCCAAAACCAGTTGGGTTAGACAACGACTCTGAACCAGATGAACAGTGTTTGGAAAACCCAATTATGTCTTGAAGTGATATAGCATACATATGGTAGTTGTTGTTTTTTTCCCTTTCAATTGTCCATAAAGCCCCTGTCACACTAGGCTGCGATTCTACGGAGTTCACACGGCGTTATGAAATTTCTCAGAACGCCATAGAAACGCAGGAAAATGAAGCGAAAATTGTTTCAATTTTCGCAAGATGGAGATGTCTCCGCGCTTTCACGGCGATTATGGCGTTCCTACGGCGCATCCGTGGCGTGCTACTGCGTTCCCACAGAGTTTTACTTGGCGTTTCACTGCGTTGTCACGGCGTGCTGACGGAGTTCACACGGCGCGCCAAGAGTTGTCACTGCGTGCCCATGGCGCGTGCACGGCGCAGGTGCCAGATCATCCCTATGACGTCACGGCAGCGTGTATATATAAGCCAATAGTCAGTCAAACCCGCACTGTTCCTGCCTGTTCCCCAAAGCATCATGACAGGAAAAAAATGTCGAGAGAGGGCTACGAAAAAACAGCCCCCCAACCCACTGCACCACAGTCTCCTCAACATGCGGAAGTGGAGCTGCTTCCGCCTGACTCTCCATCCCCATCAAGGTCAAGCAGCCCTTCCATCCAGGCACAAAAGACGATGACGGACCTGACTCCTGCTGAGGAGGACGATATCTCTATATGATATCTCCGTGCAAGCGCCCCTGTCTACAGCTGCGTCCTTGTGGCGATTATGTGCGTCCTGAGTGCGCGCCTACAGCGCTGCTGTGGCGCTCTCGGCGTTTTCAGTGCGCTGCTACGGTGCTGCCACGGCGCGCACATCAGAACGCCATGAACACGCCGAGCCACGGCGCGCACTTTGTGCATGCACAAAGTGCGCGCCGTGGCATGGCGTCCATGGAGACACCACGGCGTCCATGGAGATGTCACAGCGATGCTACGGCGCTCATGGCGACCTTACTGCGTTCACCTCAGCGTTCTGCATTTTTTGATGGACGCCGCGCGATCGCAGCGAGAACGCTGCCCTGGTGTGACAGGGGTTTAAGAAACCAGGTAAAAATTGGTCCCACAACTCTGTATTTGGGAGGATTGACCAACCTGCTGATAGCGGTAAAGCCTGTCAGCACTCAGCAGCATGTGTGACCGACCAGGTAGAACAGCTTTGGTGTAGGAGGATCTGTGCCTTTGCAGGAAACTCACACATCTTTGCTGCAGGGGAGCTCAGGAGCTCTCGCAGAAAATTTGGGTTTTCTTTGTCCTAAACTCCTGAAAAACTTGAAAACTAAAACTCAGAAACAGTTAAATTGTTATCGGCAGAGAACAGAAGTAACAGTCAACGAGTTTAGAAAAAGTCTATTTCAACAGGATTGGTCAAAAGTTTATGTGACCGATGTGAATGTTGCTTATGAAAGCTTTCTGGCCATTTATATTTCTCTTTATAATAAATGCTGCCCATTAAAGTTATTTAAGGAAACGTCAAAACTCACTAAGCCCTGGATGACAAGAGGACTAACTAAAGCATGCAGAAATAAAAATAAACTGTATAAAGATTTTATGAAAAACCATACAGTGAATAATGAGATGAAATACAAAACTTATAAAAATAAACTTACAACTATATTAAGGAAAGCTAAAATAGATTATTATAATGGAAAACTGATAGAGCAGAAAGGGAATATGAAAGCAACATGGAAGATTCTGAATGAAGCAATTCATCCGAATTTACAAAAAATAAAGCTGCCAGATTACTTTGTCAATAATGATCTGGTAATAAATAATAGCAAAGAAGTAGCAAATCAATTTAATAATGTTTTTGTTAATATTGGAGTAAATATAGCTAATTCAATAGACAGTCCCAGTAATCATAAAATACATAGCATAGACACAATCCTACAATCTATGTTTGTTGGAGATGTTGATGAGAGTGAAATATTAGCCAAGTAAAAAAAAGTGAAAACAAATCATCCACTGACAGTGATGGACTTGATATGAAAATCGTAAAAAAAACAATTGATTGCATCATTAAACCATTGACCTACATCTGCAATTTATCGATACAGTCTGGTGTTTTTCCTGAGAAAATGAAGGTAGCAAAAATTGTACCAATCTTTAAAAGTGGCGATGAACATCTATTTACTAATTATAGACCTATATCATTACTCTCACAATTCTCCAAAATCCTTGAAAAATTGTTTGCTTTTAAGCTAAAAGTTTTTTTAGAAAAAAATGAAATACTTAGTGAAAAACAATATGGATTTAGGTCACAAAGATCTACAGCGCTGGCTCTAATAGAGCTAACTGAAAAGATTACAACTGCTATAGATAACAAACAATACACAGTTGGAGTGTTCATCGATCTACAAAAAGCATTTGATACGATTAATCATGATTTACTGTTATCTAAACTATCTATGTATGGGATTAGAGGTCTGTCATTCCAGTGGCTCAAAAGTTATCTAATAGACAACAGTATGTCCAAGTAAATGGAACAAATTTAAACCATCAACAGATCACTACTGGAGTGCCACAAGGATCTGTATTAGGTCCCCTACTTTTTATTTTATTTATAAATGATATTTGCAAAGTTTCCAAAATAACCCAGTTTTTGTTGTTTGCTGATGACACATCCATTTTCCACTCTGGATCAAATGTACTTGAGCTGATGGTAACGCTAAAAGAAGAAATAACTAAAGTGAAAAATTGGTTTTCTGAAAATAAGTTATATTTGAATTGGGAGAAAACAAAGTTTATGATTTTTAGTAATCGGCAAACAGATGAAAATTTAACATTAAACATTGGTCAAGTTAACATTTGCAAAGTAAGTGAAATAAAATTTCTAGGAGTTATTTTGGATGAAAAGTTAAAATGGAAATCTCACATTAATCATTTGAAAAAGAAAATTAGCAAAAATATTGGAATTCTTTACAGAGTAAAAGATATATTTAATAGTCAATGCTTACGCATGTTATATTGTTCCTTTATTTTACCATATTTTAGTTACTGCCTTGAAATCTGGGGAAAAGCATATTCAGTTCATACAAAGCATTTATTTATCTTACAGAAAAAAGCAATAAGAATAATCAACAAAAAAGGCAGCAGAGAACACACAAATAATCTTTTTGCTGAATCACGATTGCTAAAGTTTTCAGATTTAGTTGATTTAAAAACGTTATTATTTATGTTAAAAGCCAAATTAAAAACTCTCCCGGACATCATTCAATCAGCTTTTTCATTTATTTCAGAAGATAACAGCAACAGAAGAAAAAACTGTTTCAAAGTGCCATTTGCACGCACAACCCTGAGACAGACTCACATATCAGTTTATGGAGTCAATCTATGGAACTCATTGGACACAATATTGAAAGAAACTACTAGCATAGCTGCATTTAAAATAATCTTTAAAGATAGGATATTAGATAAATACATGAAGGAAAATTTATCGGGACAATAAATGTAAACCATAGACCGAGATGGATTAGGAAGGGGTAGAAATATAAAGTCTTGAAGATTTGTTTTTTTTTCTGTTAAAATGTCGCCTTCTTGTTTTTTTGTTTCTGTTTTTGTTTAGGAAAAGGGAACAGATTATATAAGAATTGTTTTTCTTCACTCTGTTCCAGTTGTTCAAGCCCAAATATGTTTAATGTATGTTTTCTTGTAAAATGAAAAAAAAAAAAAGGCATGAACAATAAACCATATAAACTCCTATACGAAACATATTTTATATTTTACAAAAATATCCATTTTTATTTATGTAACTCTTAATGTTTTTTGTGTGAAGCACTTTGAATTGTCTCTGTACATGAAATGTGCTGCCTTACCATCATCCTAAGAGACGAAATCCGAAATAAAGATCATAACTCTGCGTAGTTAGGCTGAAGACTCAGGTCTGCACTGTGTGTCATGAACATAAACAATAGCACTGGACAAAGCGAGTTGTACATCACCCTTAGAAAATGCCTCCTTCTCAAATAAAATCAGACCAACTCCGTCACCATTGCTTCCTGATACGAGTGCCGCCATTTTGAAACCTGATCTGAGTCTGAGTTTTTAGATGAACTACTGTCACCAATCATGAGTGAGCTTGTTGGAATCTTTCAATCAAATGTTGGAGGCGGGGCCAGCGGGCACCACATGCTTTTACTGAGGCATCTGATTGGTCAGTTTATAACTTGAATATGTTGTAATAAGGGAAAAATATCTTTAAAAAACAGGATTAAAAAAGAGACATTAAGAGGAAAGTATCAGAGCAAGAATGATTTTTCTGACAGAATGACTGAGTAACAGCTGTTTGTTTTTCAATAGACATCAATGGGTTTTTGGCTTCTTTGAGCCAGCAGGAACTTCCTGCTTAGAACACATCGTGGGGGTCATATACCTAGAATATGGTTATAAAACAAACAAACCAACTCCACATTGCAAATATCTACCATTCAAAGTTTGAAAAAAATAAAATGAGAAGAGATTTTATCGTCTGATCCCCCAAACTGTTTTATTCTACTCCTTGTGGTCCCTCACTTTTTATAATCATCCTGGAAATTTTCTCCATTCCAAATCTCAGGGTTCTCTTCAGTCCCTATTCATTTCAATGGGAAAATGAACCTGATAAGACAGAGAAATGTGTCTGCCTCCTGCTAATTCCAAAATGAAAAAGGATTGTGACTAACAGGCAGAAAATTAGGAGAAAGTAAGTGAAATGCTGTTTGTGAGAGGAAGAATGCATTAAGGGAGAGAAAGAGGATGGTAATGGTGGTGTGTGGGGGGAGGGGGAGTACCGGGAGGGGGAGGGGGAAAACAAACAGCTCCTTTAGCAAACCACTGACTTGTGATGAGATCCGCGGTCAGAAAACAAAGCCTGACACTTAGTGTGTTCTCTCAGTCCAAAGTTTTTTTTAAAAAAAGCAAATCTATTAACTTTAGTATTTCACAGCTACAGAGGTAAGGCGGTTAACCTCTGATCGGAAGATAACAGGTTTGGTTTCCACCCATGTGTTAAAGTGTCTTTGGGAAACCTACCCTGAAATGACACTGGTCCGTCTGTGGTGCGTCTCCCTTACATTGTCCTCCTTGCGTCTCCGGTCCGTCCCGCCTTCCCCCCTGGCTCCTGGAGGAGTGGTTTGTCCTGCCGCCCCCATTTTTCATAGTTTGTCCCGCTCTATTCACTCATCTCAATTTTAAGCAATCAAGAGTTCCATTTCCTTTTTGCCCCGACAATGACGTTGAAAATAGGATGAATGCGTTAATCTTGCGTTGAGTGTGGAGGGACAGACAACAGTAGCAGACGCCACGAAGGCAAAATTTCAGATTGGATAACGAACATTCTATTACAACTGAGACACGCAGCAGACGAACCAGTCAAATCAACCGTAGGGCTCTATCTAAACTGCTTCCCTACCCCTACAACTCCTCCCTATTGCTCTGGTTGTTTGGGTATTTGAGTATTGGTGTTGAAAGGTGGTTTTTAAGGAGGAGCCATAAAGACTTCGGCTGATTATACCTGAGCATTTCTTCAAGCGGGTGTGCTCTGAAGAACAGAAGTCTACATTTAAATGCGTTTCATACCAATGTTATGTATTTTCTGAGCAACAGCAGCTCTCGTGATGATCGGCAGCAACGTCTGATATTTTTTTGCGTGTCTCTCCATTTGGAGGGATAAATGAAGGGATAGGGAGAAGCTGTAGGGCAGGGGTGTCAAACTGAATGCACAGGGGGCTGAAATCCAAACACACCTCAGGTCACGGCCCAAACAGGATACACATTTTTGAATGCACTAAAACTTATTTTTTTACATTACAATGAATAAAAAAAAGGCAGGAATATTATCCCAAAATAAATTAACTTAAACCTTAAATAACTTTCAATAATTTACTCTCCATAAAAATATTTTTTGTCAAAATTATATAAGTTAGAAATAAGCGCAAGATAGCATTGGGCTAATGACAATAAAATATAATGATCTGGAGGGCCGAATATAATGACCTGGAGGGCCGGATCCGGCCTCGGGGCCATGACTGACATGTGCTGCAGGGTTAGGGAAACAACTGGGAATTGGCCTGAAACCTCACATTGCTTCTAGTGGCTATAGCATAGCACCAGTGTGTGGAAGTGTGTGTGATTGGGTGAATGGGACAGTGACTACAAGGCACTTTACCTTCGAAGAGGGTAGTAAAACGCTTTTTAATTGTAGGCCATTTACCATATTGACAAAAGCTGCTTATGTAGTTAAAGACCTACTCCAAGGAAAACTGTCTTTTTAACATTTTCTGGTAGAATTTTACTAATTACTAACTACACATTTCCGAGCTTTTCTTTTTTAAATCATTGGGAATCAGAAGTAGACAAAAAAATTGCCCTTGTAAACTAATAGATCCATGAACGTCTTTGTTTTCCTCGTTCAAGCTGGTATCTGGGTCAAAACTGAACGGTTGGATAGCTCCAATATTGCTTGCCATTTTTTTCACACTGATAGTTAAACTGTAGGAAGGGTAGGTAGTTGAATGGGGGCTGTAAGCTAGTGGGAAAAGGGAAGGGAGGCAGGTTTCACCGTCCCAACAGTCCCACCCACATCTTGGAGGCAAATTTTTAAATAAAGTCTTGCCTCTCTGCAAAAAATATTTCCTAGAATTTTTTTTTTTTTTTTTTTGTAGTTAAAAACTTAATAATCAACATTAAAAGATCACCGGGGAACACTTGAAAAAGCTTAAAAAATGATCAGAGCGGATCTGAGGATCGGCCTGCCTGACTCTACCTGACGTTGCCCCGACCTGCACCCCCCGCAGAGTGTGCTGGGGGTCACCTATACTTAGGGACATCAATATTTCAGGGTTTCTCAGCCTTGGCACTGATGAGGTTTCATGGGCGAGACCCCGAGGGAGAGACAGGTCAGTCAGGAGGCGCTCCAGTAAATTACTGTGAAGATGAGAAAACAGGGAGAGAATAATATAGAAATGTCGGGCTGTATTTCAAACCGACAACACAAAAGTGGGCCAGTGTGAGGATGGGTTTGTGATCTTCTGCTTCAATTTCTCGTATCAATCTCTCATGATGAACTGAGCTTTGGAGAAGATGAAACAGAAGGAAATGACAGGAACAATCGGAGTATTTAAGACTAATAATCCACTCACTTGAGAGGAACATCAAGTAGTTCATTATCTGCGGCAAAGAAGCAGAAACATCAGAAACAGATGGGAATAGAAGTGGACCGGCGACGGATGAACAATGAGCAGATGAAGGAAGTGGATGGATGGGTTTTTGAGGAGCTTCAGCAGATGCAAATGAAACCCCATCTGACTGCTGATGACAGACAGCCTACTGCCCTCTCTTCCTGCTTGCTCGCTCTTTTGTCTGAACGTGCGAGAGCTCCTCTAACCAACTGTTGCTAAGACTACAGCTGCTGTCACAACGGTGGTCATTAGGGGTCGTTTCCATAGTAAGGCGGGTTCAGGGGACGATCACAGCAGAACTGGTTTATCCACTGTGACAATCGGCGTTGGACTCGGGTTGTTTGTGGGCGTTGATGTGAAATCAGTTGTTATAGTGAGTCATAGCTAACAATACAATGGTTATCTGATCATAATTAATATGTAAGACGAAGGTAAATGTGTATTCTTGAGTAAAGGGGTTGCAGAGTAAATCATAAAGTTTGTGTATAAAATGCAGGCAAAAACAAGAGCTCCTGCGTTGCGTCTTTGACAGAAAATTGACTCTTCTGACATAGATTTCCTAACAAAACGGGAACCAGTTCTGCTTGATTCTGTTCTTGTTACACTTAAGAGCAAACCAGTGAGTCTGGACTATGTCATGGAGCTACAGCAGTCGAGTGTTTGTGGGCTATGCTCCTGCAGCTGTATCTCCTCTCTTGGTTAGATAAGGAGACATTTCACAGTTTGTTCTTACTCTTGTTCGGTTTATTTTTGTTGAGTTTTGTTATCAGTTCTTGTGTTTGTATTTTCTCCCAGTCTCATCTGATTTTATTTGATTATCATTCAAAGATGCTTTTCCTTTGTCTATTTTAGCTTATATTTTTCAGTTTGTCCGTTAATGTTTGATGTTTCCTTTGTTTCATGTTTTTACTGTTTAGCTTGATGACATTGAAGTTGTTTCTGGTAAATTTGTTTATTAGTTGAAGTCTCAGATCCCTTCACAAATTTGGTTGGATCCTCAAACTCATGCATCCCCATCTTACCTGACAAACTCGATCTTTTTCACGTTTGTGCTTTTATTTGTTTACCTTCAAATGGACTTTTAGGGATGCAACAAATTACTTTCCATGTGGTCCGATTGAAATCTCGGTTATTACGTTTTGGCTTGATAAATGATTTGTGGTCTACAAAGAAAAGAAAATTCACAAAATTCTAAAAATATACTAAAAAGAAATCAGCGATGAAGAAAAACCTTTCAGTTGGCTTATACTAAGGCCTGGTGTGATGGAATAAAACAATAAATAATAAACCTTAAATTTATCACAACAAGGTATTGATGCTAAAATTCATATTCCCTATGATCGGTGCAGAAAACAGTTCAGTTTTAAACAGAGAATTGTGCCATCTCTAGTTCTTGCATCATTTTCAACATCTAATTTCACACCCGTTCAGTACGTAACAATTAATATTGCAGATTCTGATTCAGAAAATATTTTTTGTGGACTCCCACAAGGTTCAGTCCTTGAACCAAAGTTGTTTTCATTATACATAAATGATGTGTTTTTATGTCAACAAAATTGAGATTTTCTATGTTTGCTGATGACACTAATATGTTTTGTTCAGGAAAAAATGTCGATGACTTGTTTAACGTTCTTGAACAAGAATTTAATTTGATTAAGAAATAGTTTGATTTTAACGTGTTATCTCTAAATGAAAATAAGACTAAATTTATGATATTTCTGGTAATAGAAAGGTTGGAAATGCAAAATTATATTTAGATGGTACAGAAATACAATATGTTAGAGAAGTAACATTTTTAGGAGTAATAACTGATAATTAATTGTCTTGGAAATATGACATAAATTACATAAAACAAAGTTTTTAGATCTAGCGGTATTCTGTTTAAAATCAGTGATGTACTAAACAAAAAGAGTTTGTATCTTGTTTAATGTTCATTAGTTGTTCTGTATCTTCAGTAACTTCACTTTTGCAGTCTAAAAAAGTTTAAAACATAAATGTATAAATGATTATAATACACATATGTATTTATTGTCAAGCTGATCAGTATGGACAATGTTGAGTTATCAAGGATATGCATTGAAAAAGCTTCATCAGCTTCTCCCTATTCCTTTCTTTTTATGGTTTTTTGTTTATATCCTTTGTTATGTTAACTTTACAAATGGCAAACTAAACCAACAAACATGAAACAATGACTATAGGACAAGAAATATATATATTATATATATATATATATTATATATATATATATATATATTATATATTATATATATATATATATATATATATATATATTTTCCATTTTGGTTAGGTTGATCTACATTGTAAAGCAATCAAAGTCATGGATGCAGATTTCATATTTGTGATGTTACAGAGCAACTGTTGTCTTATACGCAGCAAACAGACACATAAAACATGTGGTAATAACAGCAGGACCAAAGAAATGTCTTTCAAACAAACATTTTTGGTTTCTGATAAAATTAGAGGCTCGTTTTGAAGGTGTGAAAAGCTGAAGTTTGTTTGTTTGCATGTTTGCTTTAGTGTTGATGACAGGAAACAAACTCTGATCTGGACCAATCAGTCCCTGAGTAAGATCTATCTGGAAGGCAGTTTTGAAGTCTCACTCTGACATGTAAAACTAAAATGAATCTTAAAATTTGATTTCTACGTATTTCTTTATTTAATTTATTGTGTATTAGGAGCAAATGAACAAATGCAGTTTAAAAAAAGCTTGTTTTTTATGTAAAACTTGCACAGGGGGCGGGTCACAAGCTCCCTTCTCTTCTTCATCCGCTTGCAGACAAATAGATCCATGAACGCATCGGTTTTCTTCATCTGAGCTGAAATCTAGATCAAAACTATATGGCTGGACAGCTCTGATATTGTTTGGCATTTTTTTTTGCACCATTAAATTTAGGTTGGGACTGTGAGGTGCTGTAAGCTACAGGAGAGAATTAAACAGACAGCTCTTAATTATGAATGATCAGAAGGGGAACAGGGTTCTCCTGGAGAATTTTTAATGAACTCGTGCCGCTCTGAAGATATTATGTCCAAGAAAAAGAAAAAAAAAGGTCTAAAACAGCATTATTATAGAATTCCACTTGATGATTTGAAAATAGATGAAAAGATGATCGATGTGAGACTTTAAAGGTCTAAGTGCTTAGTTTTTTTTCCTTGGATCATCAGCTTTGTTAATCCAGGAGTAATAGTAATGTAAATGTAAACAAACTGTCAAAAGAGACAAAATCTAACTAAAGAAAGCAAGAAAAAGAAGTGGTCAAAGAAGTGAACAGAAAACAAAAACAGGCAGCAATTTAAACCCACAAACAAAGAAGGTTGGAAATGTCTATTTTTTTTCTGGATTCGTGCGTCTTAGCAGCAATGGTAAAGGTGGACTAGTAAAGAAAGTAAAGTATGCCAGAGTAAGACATTTTATTCGGGACAAGAAGTAGAGCAGGAAGTAGATCAAGAAAGTAGCACTCTGAGGGCAAAGCTAAACGAAAGCGAGTCTCTTGCAGAGCTCCCCCAGGAATGAGCTTCAGTTACACTGCAACAATGACTCTTCTCCTGAGATAAGAATAGCATCTATTGACATTTTAATAGAAAAATGAAGGGATAGCTTAGCAATGTTTGGCCTGGAGTTTGTTTGAGCATCAATGAAGTTGCATTAGCTGCAAAAAAAAAAAAAAGACATACAACTTTCTTCTAAATGTAAAACTACAGGACAGGCTATCCTAATTTCTTTCATCGTTTTCTCGTGATAATGAGATCTGCTATCTCGTTATCACCAGAAAAACAAATTTCCTTTTCTTATGATTACAAGATAATGAAGAATGTAGCCTCCTTCTTTCTCTCTCCCACACTGAGACATCAGGACTTAATCTGATTCTTGTCTCTTCATTTTGTGGTTTATATCGGCCATAACCAATTTACAAAGACAACTCTCAACAGCAGCAAAAAAGAAAATCACCAATAGTTGCTTTTTTTGTCTATTTGTTCTATTTATTAGTTGATCTATGATCCTGAAACACCTTAATTCTGTCCCATGCACCAACCCCTCTCCCTCTACTTCCCTAGAACCCCTAATGAAAGGTTGAATGACAGAACCGACAGGATGCTGGGTGGACGAGCGTCTCTGCCTGCCAAACACCATATCTAATCTTTTTCTGACAAACTGCTCTGTTTTGCTAAGGATTGTAGAAAAATGATAAAAATATGCTGTAGCAGACTGACTTTGGCCGTTTGGGTCTGCCAATGTTTGGAGCTCAGTGAACACACCTCGCAGAGAGGCTGCTTTTTTGTGGCTAACCACAAAATAAAAACACTCAAAACAGGTGAAGTTTCTGCATCTCAGTGCAGAAAAAGAGAAAGGAAAACAAAATTCATTTTCTTGTGATAACGTTTTCTCATGATAGCATGATAATGATATAGTGGATCACATTATCACGAGAAAAATGGTCCCAAAAAAAATTAGGGCAGGCCGTTTATGGCTTCTGTATAAAACACTTATTCAAATTATATATATATATATATATATACATATTTAATATTTCTCCTGTAGCTTTTGTTAAAAATGAAGTTAAAATATATAATGCGTGTCACGCTTATTGCCACCGGCCTTGAAGAGCTCTGACAGCTTGCTCTCTGTGCTGCCATTTTTTTAAGCTTTGCTCTGGGTACCAAATAAAAAGGACAAAAAACACAATCATAGTGGAAGAGAGACGTGCCCCTGATGCTAAGAAGGTTTTCTGTGGAATGAGAAAAGTGACAATAGGCTTTTATGTGACAGAAAATGAGTTGTGTGGCAGTTGGTGATTTAGTGGATTCCACTTCATTTTGCATAGGATAAAAGGAGAAAAAAGCAGGATAAAGAAATATTGATTGTTGATACAAAAGCAGCTCTGGATGAAGTCAGAAAAAGCAGACGAGTTGGACAAATTAAACAAGGATAAAATGTACTTGTGAACAACTAACTAGTGAGCTTCAACAAACAACGAATTAACAGAAATGAAAATGTGCAGTGGCAGACAGCAGGACCGATAGACAGCAGAGAGGCTGTGTGGCTCGTAGTGCAAACTGCTAAGCTTAGATCTGGCTCGGAGTGGCCTCCTCAGACAGCTGAAAGTGTGTCACAAGAAAGCTAGGCTAATGCACCGCGTTAATGTTGCTTCACTGAATCCCTGCTGAATTCAGCACTTACTGCTGGCACAAGTCATGCCCAGAAAACCAGAGCAAAGTGAGCCACAATGAAGAGTTTAGCTTTGTACATGAGCAAACCCCCAGAAGTAAAACAGAGAGGCTCTCTCAGCAATCACTGCTTCCTTGATGGCAATGTTGTTTTTTTAATGAAAGGCGAAACCCCCTCTCCTCTCAGCTCTTTATACAACAGTCTATGAATTATAACAGAGTCTTAGTGTTATGCCAACATTAGCATTTTATATATAGACTGATTAAAACCAAAAAGGATTGTGGTAGGCCTTGCTTCAATAGTTTATTATAAAAATGACAAAAAAAAACTGTATTTGTTTTTGGTTTTTATGTTTATGTATTTATATTTACTTATCTTGGATGGAATAATTTCTTTTGGTTAAATGCTAAAAAAAAAAAAAAAGGTCCAGTTTCTTACTGCCTGTGTTTCCATTGACTATAAAACTCCACAAATTGGATTTGCTATAATAAATTAGCCAAAAAGAAACACATTTATTGGAAAAAAGTTTTTGCGCTTGGAGGAGGTGGATTTTGAGGTGTATAAACTGAAATGGAAACACAAGACCAACAACTGGATACAAGAGTTCTCACAGCATCACTCACAAGCTGTCAGGCAGAATTGTTGGATCCACAACTCCTCTGAAAAACCACCATTTCACAAAATCTTTTCATCCGGTGCCGCTCCTACGTAGCTTCCTGCTCCTCGGCCTGAATTAGACGCCGGCGTCTCCTTTGAAAGATGATGATGAGCACAAGTGCTGTGACAGAAATGTGAACTTTTCTGCTGTAAATTAAAATATTGTTCACATCTGTCACCGTGTTTTTGAATGACTTATCACAGGAGTTGTTGTGTTTATATGCCTGATTATGATTTGACAACACATTCTCATCTCCATATCACAGTCACATGTTGATGTTTGGTCAAAGACCCTTACATGTCAAAAACTGATGTTTTGAGTGACCCCAACTCTTCGTTTTTTGACAAGCTGGCTGTTTGTAAAATCAGGGTCTGCAGCCCTCAGAACACAGTATTGGATGCAGTTCTGGACACGGACTGGTCCTTACCGGTACCAGAACTCCAGGCGCAACCGGGTTACCATTAGGGTACAGGTACGGGGTTAAGGTACCGGTGCGCTATACTGGACCGGTTCCAATTCGCAGGCCAGAGGTTGGTAATCTGGGATTATATGGGAACAGCCAGCATTACCAAAAACGAAAAACTGGGGACAACCAAACTGGAGGAGTCCTTCACTAAACATCTATGTGACGACTGGAGAATGAGAATGTGTTGGGTTTAATGGAAACAGTTATAGTTCTTAATGTAATTTTGACATTTGTGGAAAGATTACACTCAATGTTTTAGTCTTTTTATTTAAGTCATTCATTTATTTTAAAAAAATGTTATCTTTTAAATGATTAGCATAAATAAATCATAGCAGTGTTCTACTTTTATACCTTTATTTTATTTTTGACAGCAGCTCCCTCCAGTTCCTAATGCAAATAAGAGCCTCCTGCTGCAGCAGCTTTACATGATTCAAGAAAGACAAGTCACTTTGACATTTTCTATTATTAAGACTTTGGTGCGCCTTCATCCTTTTTCTCCTTTTACTGTTGACTATAAACCTGAAAACACTGATGTAGAGTCCAATTAAATAACATCTTTACATGTAAGTGCCTCTGAACTGCAGACAGACTATTGTGCAGCAGAAGAGAAGACTATGTGCTTTAAGCTTTTATTTAAATAATAAACCAATGAAAAAACGTGATAAATTAAAGCAAATCAACCAAAACTACAAACCCACTATTTTGTCAAATTGTTAACACTTACTTCAAATCCAAAGAGTCAAAATGAATGAATGAGCTCCATGCTGCTCCGGAGCCTTTGGTTGGAGACCCACGCTTTAGGGATTTTAGTGGATTGATTGTTTTTTAAGAGTAAGCTGTTTTTTAATGTCATTTACCAACTCTATAGACTGAAGGCCAGGATACTCAAACCAGGTTAGAACAGTAGAGAAACCTGATTTCTCAAACCACATTTCTTCCAGATAAATCTGACTACTTATTTTAAAAAAGTAAGGACATCCATATTCTACGGAAGCCGAGAACTGCCTGACCCACTTTTTTCCATCGTTTTCTCGTTATAATGAGATCCTCTATCTCGTTATAACGAGAAAACAAAGTTAGATCGAAGAATGAAGCGTCTCCCTCTTCCTTTCCCGCACGGAGATTCTGAGACTTGTCCTGTTTTAAGTCTCTTTATTTTGTGGTTAACAAGAAATACAACAGAAGAACACTTCACAAAAGTTGTTTGTAGTCTATTTTATTGTATTATTTTATCATTGAGTCTATGCTCCTCAAACTCCTTCAGTCCGTCTCATGCACCCCCCCTTACAAACCTCCGAACACGCTCGCTGATTGACAGATCAAAAGAGCCGACGACAATCTGCGCGTGATATGTTCAATGAACTCCGGAAATCAGAGGACTCAAACACACACTCGGCCCAATTCAGTCTGCCACTACACTTTTGTCCTTTTTATACAATTCTCAGCAAAACAAAGCAGTTATTGAGAAAGAGATGTCAACAGTATTTAATCCATCGATTTTATAAGCATCAGTTTTGGGGTTCAACGTTTTCTCTGGTTACCTGCTTTGTTTTGCTGCCGATGTCCAGAGGTCAGTGAACACACCATGAAGATACACTCGGCAGACCTGAATTCTGTTAATATGTCCATGTTTATTTGCTGTTTTGGGGGTAATTAAGGGAGGGACTGGTGCATGAGACGTTTGAAAAGCATAGATCCACTAATAAATACAAAATAGACTAAAACTTTTGGAGTGTTTTCAAACAGGTGAGGTCTCGGTGTCTCCGTGCGGGAAAGGAAGAGGGAGACGCTTCATTCTTCGATCTGGATTATCTCGTTATAACGAGAAAACGATGGAAAAAAAAAAAAGTGGGTCAGGCCGTTCTCGGCTTCCGTAGTATTCCTTCTCGCTACATATAAACATTAAAGTTATTCATGTTCCATTGTAAATATATGAAATTCTAAAACTTATTGTTAAGTTTATGAGTTACTTATTTTGAGTTTATTCAAAAACTCAGTTTTTAAATAGAATATGACTTATAAAAAAACTCTGCTTGAGCATAAATACACCTTTAATACTGAGCATGAACAGTGCTTGAACGGGTATAGTACAAAAAAAAGAAAAAAGATAACGCCAAATTATTCCTATAAACATTTAAGTGTGATGAAGTGTGATGTATGCAACGGAATTCAACACAAGCTGGCTAAATCTTGGTTAGATCTTGTTCTGGTTTGGTGTAGAGTTGCTCAAAGAGGCTCAGTGTTGCCAACGAGCAGTAGGGAAATAATAATAAATAACCAATAAAATATTGTCTCGTCAGCATTTTAAATCAATACAAGTATCGGTCAATGAAATATTGCGATAAATCGCCAACTTGATTATATCACCAATTTGATTACTTTAAATGAAACAAAAGTGTTAACTTTCAAACCACTTGCATATAAATTCTGTAATAGTAGGTAAGTGATAACGTTAATAATATAATGATAAATAATGTTTGAAGTAATCTTAGTTGAAAATTAAATCCAACGTTTTTTGAAGTAATCAGATATTAGTGTTATGGAAAAATTTACTATATTGAAACGGGCACTAAACGTTTTTGATCAGTGAAAAAAAAATTTGTTGAGATCATGTCGATAACCTCGAATTATATCAGCAACTAACTATATATATAAAAACATAAAACAAACACACAGACTGTCCGAAATGGTTTTTTGATCAGTGAAACGGAACGTATAAATTGAACCAATGTTGACTGAATCATGTCGATAACCTCGAATTATTATACGAATCAAATTGTTGTTCAAATGAATCGTTACACCCCAACATAAACCTGTATAAAATAAAACTCAATGAACCTCACAAAAAAACATTTTTAGTAATAAAAATATTTCCATTCACAGTAGCAAAAAAAGATGATTTTTTGTAAACTCATTTCAGGTTTTGCCTCACATTTCTAACTCCGTAGCCTGTTTTATTTCAGCGTGTTCTCGTGGGGGATCCTGCGAGTGTTTCATCAGTTCTTGTTCAAACATGTAACTTTACACACTAGAGTATAATTGGATCAAAACAAGCTGGCGACAGCTAAGAGGAGCACTGTGAGAAATGAATCAGAAAATGTCTTTTAGATGGTGCTTGGTTTAAGTGAATCATAGCTGTCTGGTTCAGAACACAAAGAGCTCCACATTTCTCAGTGAGCTCGTTTCACTGCCTTTTGCCTCCACAGCCACAGACAGCAAAGGTGGACGATGACTTTACAGTCTATGTCTGGTGAAAACATAACAAGCAGGACTCACATGACAGCTACATTTTATTTTAGTAAATCGTGTTTTCTGGGTGGGTTACATAATTTTGTGTGATATTTATTGTCCCACGACATCCTGGACTGAAGGTCCGGATTATTTTTCCCAATCCTTCTTTCTTTCTGTGCCTTAGAGTGAAATTTTATCCCTTTAACAAACTCAAAAACTCTCTAAAAGTAGAACACATGATCAGAACCTGGTGAAGATACATTTAGGACTTGATGAACAACCCCCCCACCACCAAAAAAATGTTGACATTACAAAATAAAATGAATGGAGCCAAAATATCTTATGGAAAATGTTCCAAATTAATTGACTAAATCACAACAAATGTTGGAGATCTCCAAAGAAAGTTTTTAAATTATTATGTGATGTAATATTCATATTTTTCATTGGAAAAGAAAACTTTTGTTTAAGTAATCTTAAGTTAAGTCTATTTCCACAACCAAAGTTTCGTTGACCCTTGAACTTGGGAGGAGGCCGCCATCTTAAAAAAAAGAAATCTCCTTTAGCACTTAAATAAAATATAAAAATAGGGATTTCCATCTATCGCCTCCTAATTACTCGATCATTACTTAGGAAAATAAAAGTTGGATTTAGAAGTTGTAGATTTTGAATGACAAGTTTGCTAAATTGGCGTTTCAGTTACTCTGTGATTTGGTTTCTTTGTTCATATATTTTTTTTGCAGAAATGAAAATGTAATGCATAAATAATTAGCTCAATCTGAAAAACAGGATAGAGCATACAATATGATCATATTAAAAATGTGGGTGGGGTTAACAAAAAACTTCAGTTGCCGAGGAAATACAAAAATGCGCTTTATCCAATTCTTCCAAAAAATACTTAGATATGTTCATCAACCCCAGCCAACCAAAATGTAAAATGGTTACCACGGAGATAAAACAGAAAAGCTGCTCTGTGCATGTTTTATCATGACTTTTTCTCATGCAGCTCCGACCAGGCTAGCAGGGGCACAGAGGGGAGAGTGTGGAACGTTTTGCAATCGCTCCACCAGTGAGGGCGGGGTTAGGAGGGTGCTTTAAGGGCGGGGTCAGGGTTGTGGGTTGGTCACGAATGAAACGGCTCTTAGAGCTTAGAGTAAACGACAACAACCAGCTCCCAGTGTTCTTTTTTTTTTTTTTTAACTTTCATTCAACCTGTTTTTTTTACTCTTTAAAGTGCACACGTTTATACAGATATTTTCTATATCTAGTGTTTTTACAGCCTGTAGCTTGCACTTGAAAAGTTGTTGATAGTTTTTTCCGTTTTTAAAATGTTCCGATAAGGCCCAAGCCGGCAGCCTTCGTGCCCCGCAGTGGCTATCTGTCTGCCGGTGTATCAAGTGAGTGAGCTCCGCCGCGGGAGAGAAAGCCACTGAAATCATCACGTGCCCAAAGCTGAGTTCCTGATTGGCAGATGCAACACAGCAACCTGTCAAACTTCAGCTATTTAAATTTTGGCTGCGCCACCCGATTCGCGCTGCATCCCACAAATGGAGTTGCTGGCAGATCTTTGTGTTGGACTTGTCGCTCAGATCGTGCCGCAGGACTTTAGATCACCGCACGTCGCGTCTATTCCATTGACTTAACATTGAAACTGGTCGCCTCTACCACACAAATCGGGATCAGAATGATTTGCTTTGGAGTTGCTCATCATGAGCTCTGATTATGGGTTTTAAACCAATTTAAAGGGGAGAAATTCAAATTTTTTCAATGGGGGTGAAAGTTTAAAGGGTAACCAAACGGGGAAGATGGAGGCTGACTCCACCCACAGCTGAAATGTGAAAATCCAGTCAGAGGGGTGGGGCTTGGGGGCGGGACTGTTATCATTACTGGAGCTGCAGATCATGATGTGGGATTTCTTAAACTGACATAGTTTGACCAATCAAAATTCAACTTTAATACCTCAATTTAACCTGTAGGGGGCACCACACAGATGGTTTTTGACTATATTTTCAAGAATTGAACAATTTAAGTTTAATACATCAAAAATTTGTCAATGACCAACAAGACAGCACCTTTAAAGCCGAATTTATAGAAGTAAAATAACATTGATTTAGGGTTTGGTTATCCTTTAAACTAAGATGACCTGGTTTGGTTTTAGCTTTAAAGCACCCCCATCCTCGAGCAATCTTGTATTCTGCCCGCAGCTCTCAGGACTCGGACAGCTGCATAAGAAGAGAACTTAACCGAGCACAAAGATGTTCAACTTGTCATAATTATAAAAGCTAATGAGCCATTTTGTCTTCCAGGGTTTTTATCTTCACCGGGCCTGCTCCTCTGGGACCTTAGCCAACTCTTCAAGAAGGTAAGCTGGTCCTCTTCAAGCTCAGGACAATGACATTCTGCTAGATCTTCTGATGAAAACACTGAACCATGTCAGACTGGCGTGTTTGATGCTGGTAACGCATGCATGGAAACAGCTGAGCCATCAGGAGAATTTTGCTCACAGGACACAGAAAGGGCATGACTTGACCTTGTCTGCATGAAGTAAATGAACCAGGATAAACCCTGAAGGCGGTTAGACTGAGCTTGTCTCTCAGACAGAAAATAAGCAGTAGAAAGCCAGCTTTACATCTGATGAACATCTTTGTTTGTTGAGTCCACCATCAAAAATACAAACTCATGATGAACCCTTCAATGCAACGTGGGTAAAATATGTCCATCCTTGTCATCCTGCGAGCGCTGCCGTGGAGTGTAGCTGCAGTGCTCAGCATCGCGCTTGTCCTTTCTCAAAGGGCTTCCCTCAGGAACAACACTCAGCTCGTGATTTTCACACTGAATTAATTTTCTTCCAAACCGCAAATCCAAGCCGGAGATGCTTTCCATAAGAGTGCACAGCTTTGAAATCTTCCTCCTTGCAGAATCTGAGGTTTAAAAAATAAAAGTCTAGATGCAGCAGAAAGAAAGAAACGAGACCTGCGACTGTGTGACCTGTTTGATTTCTGGTGACATTGATGGTTCTTGCTGGGTTTTCTTGCTCAAAGAAACAAATCAATATCCTCGCCGCAGTTGATGCATTAGTGATTTTTCTTTTTTTTTGTCTTTTGCTTCACTGAACGTCGTGCTATGTGCACACAACACTGATCCATTCATCGAGCTTTACTGAAACTGTGAAAGCAAGAGTAAACACACAAAAAGATTTTTTTTAGTCTTGAGACAAACTCAGTCTAAAAGATGGTGACCTAACAGACTGATTGACCTGATGTATTAAATGAAACTATAAGGGTAAGAGGAGCCGGATAAACCAAAACAAATCCAAAAACAATCCATTTACTTAACCCCATCAAAAGCATTTTTTCCCATAATAAGTTAAAAGCCCATAAACAACCCAATTTTCCAGGGCAAAAGCATGACAGTTCCGTAATGTCTGAGTTCAATTGAATTAATTTCAACTCACTAAACAAATGACACATTAGTTCTTTATTGATACATAAAGTGCATTCCATTTAAACCATCAGTTCATCTGAACAAATATTTGATTGAATCGGTCACACGACACTTTCAATTTATGTTGATTTCATCCGAGCAACAAGCAATAACTGCTGCAGTTTTCTCCAAAGAACTTCAAATATGAAGAGGTTTTATGGTCTATCATGTGTGATTGTGATGTCACATGTTGGAAAGAGCTCACTTCTCCATCCAATTAAATGAATTTGATTCAGTCGACCCTTTTTTTCGCAATACAGACAGCACCATGTTGGAGCCAGACATCTGGGGAGCTAAATTGGGGCCAATATTATTTGAAACCCAAATGAAACAAATTGAAAAATGATTGGTGTTTGGCAAAAAAAAAACTTGTGAAATTTCCAAAAGTTTTTGCTGTTCTAAAATGAACGTAATTATTTTCAGCTTTAAATGTCACATTTTTTGGGGTTTCACAACTCAAAATGTAATTTTTAAATCTTTTTTTTCACTTTCAACTTTTTTTTTTTCATTTTCAATTTTTTTTTTTCATTTTCAATTTTGCAATTTTCAGATTTGAAAACAAAAAAAAGAGTTGAAAGTAAAAAGAAGATTTCAAAGAGAGAAAAGAGTTTTGAAAATTACATTTTGAGTTTTGAAACTTAAATAACAGACCATTTCAAGATGAAAATAATTAAGTGTATTTTTGAATACTAAAAAGTTTCAGACATTTTAATCTTTTTTGGGTAAACACCAATATTTTTTTCAATTTGTTTTGTTTAGGTTTCAAATAACATTGGCCCCAATTTATCTCCATAGACATCATCAATCATCAATAATTGGTCCAAGATGTGTCAAACGTTTTGGATGTTCCAAGTGGTGGCCAGTAGACTCCACCTACTTTTATTGTTTTGATTGGTCCATTTTTAAAAAATAAATAACTTGCCAATACAAAAAATACAAACATTAGCATAAAAAAATGAGGATTATCAAAAAATTTATCAGAACAAGAATGGTTATTTTGACAATCAAAATGATGATATTTCTCTGTAGAAGTCTGTAGGATTTTGGCTTCTTGGAACCAGTGGGTACTTTCTGTTTGGAACGCTACGGGGCGGGGTCACTCAGTCCGGTCTCATATACAGTCAAGGGTCTTATTATATGTGAAACTTTAATATTGCTTCAGGATTTGTTCACATGTGCCGTTAACAGATGGTGCTTCATCTTTTCTCTTCTTCAGGGCTGAGTGAAGCTCCGCCCATTTTGATGTCAGTTCTAATCTGATTATTTTAAGGAGCGTAAAAATGATTTTTTTTCCCTACAAATGTGCTAACTCTGTTTAAAATGGACAACTCTGTAAAGGCTGGTGCTGTCATGTTCACATTACACAGAAATACAAGCAGGAAAAGATTTTCTGCAGCTTTGAATGAATCAATTCCAAATTTGTGAGTCCTGTTTGTGTATTTGCTTTTTTTTTTTTTACCATAATAGAGCGCATTAACCTGTTGAGACCTGGCATCCACTTGCAGTGCATTGTGGGTTAAGTTACCAAAGTAGTTAATTCTGCCTCGCTGGAGTTCCATGACTATGAAATTTAAAGAAACATGAAGAAAAGAGCTCAGATCTTAAGAGGAGAAGCAAAACAAGTCACATATGGGTTATGACTACACTACCTATAAGGAGGCATGTGATTGGTCAGAGAATTTGATGCAAAGTTTTTCAAGCTTATTCAAGTGTTCCCCTTTTTATCTGACATTGCAAAGAAAACAATAAGACAAATCAGTCAGACTTATTTTACAATAACTTTAAACATTATCCAGTTGTATCTGGGATGCCCCAATTTATTTATTTATTTATTTGCCCCAATCTTATTCTGAACCCTTTGATTTTGAGAATCTGCTGATCCTGATTCCCAATCCAATACTTTTGTAGCAAATAAAAAAAAAAAGAAAAATATGATGATTCAGGTTATGTATTAGCAAGAGCCTGGCGACACGATACATATACATGTCCCGATACAAAACATATCGCGATATATCCTGACTGTTTCACTTTTTCTTTTTTAAGAGTATGAATGAGGGAAAAAACTGAATATTAATGTCTCTCATTGTTATAAAATACTACAATTCATTTTAATTAAAAATCACAACATTAAGCATTGCTACTGTAAACGGACACTGGCAGCCATGTGGCACAGAGTTTCCGTTCTAAAGTCAAAACTAAGCAGCAAATGTCTAATAAAAACAAAAACCACAAGGTTGATTGAACATTTAACAGAAGCTGGTTCTCGTGAGATCTTGTTGTTTTGGTCGCGGTGTAGAACTGCTCAAAAAGGCTCAATGTGCTGCCACCTGGTGGTCGGAGGTTTAGGGGGAGAACAAAAATAAAACGCTGATGGACGCTCATAAATATTTACTTAAATACTGGCTTTTCAGCATTTTTCATTAATAAAAACATCACGATATATATCCCTGAATCAGTTAATGGCTAGCTCAAATTTATCCTGTTGTATTATATTTGGTTGTTTTTGAGACATAGAATTTTATTTACTTAATTTTTTATCTCTTTTTCCCAAGGTTTGCACTCTGTAATTGGTCCATTGTATATGGTCACAGCCATCTCTCTTTCGGGACCATTCTCATAAAAAGAAACAAACAAGTGATCTTTTTTTTTAATCTTAATCTCATTTCTTAATCTCAATGGGACTTCCTGTTTAAAGAAAGGTTAATAAATAAACTTCCTGTCAGAAGTCCAAATCTTCTAGCTAACTTCTGATATGGTAATAATATTTTTTAATAATAAGCTTGAAATACTGTATATAAGCCTGATCCTAATGATGAAAATAAAATAAAAACTCCAATCTCTGATTAAGTTGCAACATCTGATATCGAGCAAGTCTGAAACTATTTGATCTATCCAGATTTTCGATCACCTGATCAGAATTTGGAACATCTTTACTTGTAACACAGAAACAAAACAACACGCTGACTTTTTAAGCTAATTGAAGTTAAGGTGTCACTCAATCAGGATCAACTTTTTGGGCCAAGTACCACAGAAAATCAGTTTGAGGTCAGTAAGCACAAGTAAGGCGCACCGGCTCATAGAACATGCTGTGGATTGTTGAGAAAATGAAAGGATTTCAAGCTCGTCTGATGGTCCAAAAAACATGGAACATAAAAGCAGGCAGTTCACTGTAGAACATTAGCGTGATAGGAGAAAGTACTAAAACAGCAGTTTTATCAGGAGCTGCTTCCTTCTTCACAGAGAATCAGATGAGTACATTTGTCTACTTTTGTTCTACATTTAAGGGCGGCCGTGGTGCCGTGGTGCAGTGGTAGGGCAGTCGTCTCATAATCGGAGGATAGTGGGTTCGATTCCCTGCTCGCCCATGTGTCGAAGTGTCCTTGGGCAAGACACTGAACCCTAAATTGCCTCTGGTGGGAGGTTGGCGCCAGTGTTCGGCAGCGGAGCCACCACCAGTGTATGAATATGTGTGTGAATGGGTGAATGGGTCTGTGACTGTGAAGCGCTTTGGGCCCTCGAAGGAGGGTAGAAAGCACTATACAAGTATTTACCATTTAAGACACCAAAAGACACAGATTTATCCTCAATGCTTCACTTAGAAACACGCTCAGCTTGAATTTTAGACCAAATGTAAAGTCAGTTTAATAAAGCCACCAGTGCTGGCTCCTCAGTTTACAAAAACATACCTGTACTTAATCAGCACATTTGTGTGCAGCATTTCAGTGTGGAGGGTAAAAAGGCAAGGCAGAAGAGGTGTGTAATTATTAAAGAGAAGCTAACTCATCACATACATGAGCTCTGAAGGTCAAGCAGGTTTACTGACAGGATGCATCAACGTCCAGGAAAAGTGAAGTTAACTCGATGTTTGAAAATGACCCACTACTATGAAAACGCTCTTTTTAACATGTTCCTGTGGCATTTTCCTCATTATGAAGGACATAGTTGTAGAAAAGTAAGCTTAACATTGCATTTCTGACTTTTTTTATTGAAATTGTAAGAAGGTGAAAAGCTATAATAATCCTATATATAATAATAATATAATAATAATCCTATAGATGATATAAAAGGAGTCGTGGCTTATTTCTTTCTGACAACCCGGTCATACTTAGACGAAGGTTACAGGAAGTTCACTGAATGCTGCTTGTTTGATTATGCAGGTAATTCTGATTTTCTTCTTCTAATTTATGCTAACACCAACGTTAGCTTTCCACGGTGAGGATGAGACGTAGATCTGCAGAAGATCTTTTCTGTCCAGTTAAAGTTGATTACATTTCTGTGTAAACAAAATCTCTAAAAACAGAGATAAAGTCAAACAATTTCAACATGTCTGACAAAAAAATAAATATATAAATAACTGTTGTGTTATTTTCTGACGTGGCCCCCCTTTTCTGTTGCTGATAATCGTGTTGGATCTCTGCAGGATAATAAAGGTAAACAAGGATAAAAATAATTTGCAACCGTCAAAAAAAATATTCCTACTAAAAGCATTTCTATTTTTAAAATTACCCCTTAAAATACCCCAAAAAACACAAATAGCTCTTATTACAACAACTACATTTAGCCTTGGGTGCAGTTAAAACACAACGTATGTGTGGCCAACGTGAACTTCCATCAGTTTTTGTGCTCGATCACACTTTAAACTCGTGTGAATAACATCAAGCAGAACAGAACCCGTTAGAATAAAATCTGTTCAAATGAAAGGTCAATATTTTCAATAAAACCTCAAATAATGTAGGATTATTCAAATTCGTATTTAGGTTTGAGAACAATCTAAGACAGGAAATGAAAATACAGGAAATTCATAAAATAAATATTGTACATTTTCCTGTTGACATTAGTAAGTTTACCTTTTATTATTTACGTAAAATTGTGTTAAACGGCATTCAGCGGAAGTCCCTGTTAACATTTTTGGCCCAGTCTCCATTTTGTCTGACGTCACCATTAAAAGAGTCTATTTGCACCAGATACCTTTTTGCTGCAGAGCTTCTGAAGTCTCTGATTTTAGCTTTTTAATTGAAATATTATCTTTTGGGTGCGCAGTGCTGTCTGACGGAGCCCGCCTTTCGTCACTGGTTTGTTCTGACTCAGAGTCTTCAGAACTCCAACGCAGAGCCACAGAGAAAATTGCTCTCTGAGCCACAGACTTTCCCAAGACGTTCTCTATCTGGATGCAGACACCAAAGTACCTAAAAATAAAAAAGCAAAAACAGCCTCAAAGCAGATTTCCAGCCCTGTTTTGTACAGTGAAAACGTAGGTCTCTGCAGTCCTTCATTTCTTCTGCTATCTCTCAGAATGTAAATATAGGTCGACTTATTTCCCCTGTTTGTAAAAGTTCTCTTTTGTCAAGTTCACAGTCAATGGTGTAAAAAAAAAAAAAAAGAAAAGAGGCCACAAAATTCTCCTGTAATTCTTCCTCCCTGTTCTCCAGATGGACCTGAAACTCTCTGTGGTAAGATGGGAAATAACAGCATTCAGTCAAACTCACACAGCAAAACTCCAAGCGACCAAACTCTCCTCATTCACTGACGGCATCTCAGCTAAAAATTGAGATTTGAACTTATGTAACAAAGTTTCAGACTTTTATTGTGTGAGGCTGTAGAGAAACACAGATTGGATGAGATATTTTTAAACTTTCACAACAAGGCAGGAAATTATCAACTGTACTGGAACTCTGTTAAAAAGAATTCTTGACAGAACATTCCGGTTCCTTTCTGAGCCCCTTCATACGGTGGCCCTGAGGTTCAAATCACATCAACACAAATAAATACTTAAAGACTCACTCCGATCATATTTTGATCTATTTTCAAAGTGAAAAATCAGATTTTAATTATTTTTATGTTGTTTTTAGACAACTTTTTTTTTTTTTAAAGCTGTCATTTTCTAGTACATACTGTAGTTTCTGCAGAGTGGCAGAAGCTTATTGAAAATTCAGCAGGAGAAACCCCACTTAATTGTGAGCTCTCTGTTTACTTGCTCTCCCCCTTCCTTACAGACCCTCACAATTCCAACTTAACACTCGTGGTGTAACAAAAATGACGAGCAATATCGCAACTACCCAGGTGAAAGTTTAAATCCAGATTCCAGCACAGACGAGGAAAACAAAGACGTTCATGGATCTATTAGTCTGCAAGTGGATGCATCAGAATGGAGCGGAGCAGGGAGCCTGTGGTCTGTTTTCTATGTCACAAATATGATCTTTTATAAACTGCATTTTGATAACAACAATTTTAAATGAGAAATACTCGTAAATTTCAACGAGGAGGGATCCTGAAAGTGTTATTGAAAGATTTAATAGTGAAACAGGAATTTGAGCGGGACATAGTCTGGAGTCTTTGGTGGTTGAGCTCTGGGCTGGAGACATCTTGCATGCATGGGACGACCTCAGACGCTGATAGTGGAGCAGAACAGGGTGGAGGCGGACCGGCAAAATGTCTGGAATGCAGATTAACAAACTTCCTTTTAAAGCAGGAACTTGGTTGTGATTGGCTGTAAGGAAGGTGAGCATTTTAGCTATTGGCTCAAATTGAAGACTAACTGAGTGACACGTGGAGTGAAGAATCAGCAACCTGCATACCTGAGGATGAGGATGAGGCAGATCGTCCTCTTTAAAAATGGACCAAACTTCACTTTTAGCTTAATTTTCTGTATTTATGTTTTCCATCATCAAAAAATGTCAAAAACACCAAAAAGATCATTTTCATTAGTGAGTCTTTAACAATCACAACAATTTTAAAAGCTAAACAAAAAATTAAAAAATAAAAATATTTTAGAAACCAGAAAAACAACTCAAGAAACTAAAGTGTAATAGAATTAAAAAAAATTGAAAAAAAACAAAAGTAACTTCCAGAAATCTGAATGAAACTGAAAAAAATGAAAGAAAAAAGAATTCTGAAAAGGTTGGGATTATGGGATATCACTGACTGAACATTTGAATTCTCAAGAAGAGGGAAAGCAGACGGATGTTTAGTCTGAACTTTAGTAAAGAGTTGATCAACTAAACGTTTGTGGTCGTTGAGGCCAGAAGTTTAAATAAATATCTTCTGTCAGAAAACACTGCCATGATAAATAAACAAAAATGATCATCCAATAACTTTTATGGTTTCCTATTTTGTTTCATTTTTAACATTTAACTTTGATTTCTTGAAACTAATTTGGTTGTCTGAAGTATTTCCTTTTTTATGTTTAATTTTTGTGGAATTATGTTTTGTTTTTATGGGATTACTTTGTGGTTTCTGTTTTAATTTCTAAATTATGTTGGGTTTTGTTCCTTTTTTATCATCGTTGTGATCCTTAATACATTTTTATGATGAGTTTTTTTTTTTATGTGATTTGTACTTCAGAGCCATTTTGTTTGATTAAAATCAAAATTGTTTGCCCTTGTGTCGGTGAAGAGCAAAAGCTTTTGACTTTCTTTTGGAAAAGGAAGATATGACAAAAACTGCACATATTAATTCTGATTTGGAATGGGCCTTTAATTTATTCAGTAAATGAAAAGTAGTCTCACTTTGTCTTAATTCTCACCACTTCTGTCTGTCTGTCTGTGTGTCTGTGTGTCTGTGAGGACATTGGAGTGGAGAGGTGTGGCGCTGAGGCACGCATCTGCAAATTTGAGATAAAAACCCATAAATCACTTGTTAACATCTGCAGAAATCTTGAGTTTTCCTCTAGTAATCGAGAGGCCGAACGGTTTGAGACTCCTCTTTGATCTTTGTTTTGCTCCTGCCCTTCATCTGCTGTCTCCTCTAAAATGTTGGACATTTGCATTCTCAAATCAGTTCACGACAGATGCTGGTGAGGGCCGCTGGTTTCTGCAGGAATGACTCCTGCAGTGCCAAGTGGAGACTTGGAAAACGTCTGTTTCCCACAAACAGTTATGTTTGACTGTTTTGACTATTTCTGTATGGACATAACACACTCCTAACACACTCCTAATCCAGCTGTTTGAGTGACCGTCTGTGGTGTCTTGACTGAAAACTCGAAGACCCCGCTGACCCGAAGCATTGCTCTCATCGATGCTGATTATTGCACATTTGGTTGGTTTCTTCTCAGCTTGAAAACTTTTCAATAGTAAATGTCAAGCAGATACGCTGCGCCCAAAGCCATGATCCCACTGCCTTCAATAAACCCTGGATCAATATCCCCTCTTTCAGTGGAAGTTGGTGTTGCATTTCTGTCTGTTTGTTTTTCTGAATGAGGCTCATGAGGAGATGTGTGGTTTACAGTCCGGACCCGAAGCTGCAGCTTCACGGGGGATCTGTTTCTCATGGGAGCTTTTTATTCTGATCGTTTGCCATCGATTAGATTAACAAACTCTGCATGAAAGACGTTTTTTTGTTTGCTTTTTAGCATTACAATCATCTTAGTACATTTTTCGGTTGTTGGAAATCTTAGTTGTGGAAAATAATTTAATAAATCTGGTATTACTTTCACTTTTAGACACATTTACAGTAAAATGATGCGCAGTAAAGAAAAAACATTTTAAGTTTGTATTTTCATAAAATTTTAACTTGGATTTTAACTACAGTATGCGAGTCTATCTCTGTTATTTAGCTAATGTCATCATCTGTGTGTTTAGTTTGTGTGGGCATTGCATTGACATGGTTTAATCCTGTGTGTAGCTTATTGAATACAAATCCCTCCTAAAGCTTTTAAAGCTTCTGACTTTTCATTTTTCTAGCCATCCATCCAAAATAGACAGGAGGAAAGTCACATCAGTTTTCTGTCAGGATTTTCTTTTTGTCTTTAGTACCATGACATATTTACTGCAATTTACTTTCAGTCAAAGTACTATATATTCAACATTTTTACTTTTGATTTTTAAATTGCTACAATATAATGTTTTGTGCTTTATTACAACAAAATACATTTTTTACCATACAGTATATATTTTATGAAATTTTAAAAAACAGATTTTCCTTGAATCAATAAAATCCTGCATATTTAGAATTTGTTTCTGATCTTTCCCATTCAAACATTGTTTTTTGGTTGTTTAATGCATCGTGCTACGTTTACTCCTGCTTGACAAAAGTGTGTTCATGAACCTGATGCTCCCATTGCACGTGAGAGGAGCTACTGTCTAAAATGTCCAGCCCACCTCATTGACTGTATATCTAATATACAGTCAACCCATGGAAGATGTGGATGATGCTGAGAAATCAGAATCATTGAATTCTGAAAGAGTTCTACTGAAGCATCAGTAATCTCGTCTGTATGTCTGGATTCATGAGATCATTCAAAGACTCTCCTGGTACGGCGGCTTCAACATCTACTGCAGGAGCTGCATTGGAATGATGGATGCTTTCAGCAGTACTTCCATCTCTCTGTGACCCAGTTTGATTAATATCTGTCCCACATTTGTCCGAGGAGGGAAAAAAAATTAAAATAAGAATAAAATTGGAGAAACTCTTGATTATTGTCTCCACACAAATAAGAAAATGATCATAAAGTTTGGGAGAACAATCAGATTCTACATCTTCTAATAGTAGCTCAAAAATGTGGCAGTCAGCCTGGTGTGTTTTTAGGGTCGGACCTCTATTGGAGATTTTATCCCATCACAGATGGAATGGTGGCGACTAATTGGGCTTAAATTCAGTCAAGAAATGCAGACAACAACGGCAGATGAACATTTCAGGATTTATTGAAATGAAGAGAACATTGTTCTGATTAGCACTGTGAACGTTTCTGTTCTTTTTGAAGCATCATTAATCTTCGTATTAAAAACCCTCTCTGCTTTCATGCCGATCATTTTCCTGAAGACACGCCCACTTTTCCGTCTTTGCTCAGTAATCCATGTTCAAACCAGTTCTTCTAATTTGTCACTGTGTGGCTTTGCACCTCCACCAAGAAATTGTTTGCTTGTAGTTTTGTGCAGCAGTCTTCTCAGTTTGACTCATCTGCTCGACCATTCTCTGATACGTTTAGGGTTCACCTCAGAATGAGGAGCAGTTCCTCACCAGAATGTCCTTTGCCGAATGCAAAGTTCTTGGTCATCACTACATCCATACACGGTATGCTGGTTTTAGATTCCATCCACTGATTACATCAAGACGTAACAGAAAAACTGAGTTTCTGATTGGTTTATGTGACCTGAATTCTTCACCAAAGTTCAAACATTTAAATGTCAGAATATTTGCCAATATGCCCAAAATACGGCGTAGCCAGACCACCGCGCAACACCTGACGCTTCAGCCGTGCAGCGGGACCTCAGTGCATTTAACATTCAAACTCAACATCTCTGCTGCTGTTAACACAGATCGTCTTGCTACAAACGTAAATTATTTTAAATCTGTAGCCATTAGGGATGCAACGATACGTACCTTGATGCGAGTGTCACGGTTCAATTCTGTATCAAGCAAGTAAAAATAAACCCTGAAATTCTACTATTCCACAGACGATGATTTATTTTGCAAAGAGAAACACGTTAACAAAAGTTTGGATTTCACATTTAATGGAACTCTTAAAACTTAAATTGACAGCGACAATTTATGCAGTTCTCAAAAATGTTGACAGCTGGACGTCATAAACAATCTAAACTGAACCAATTAAAAATATTTTGAACTGATTCACTCGTGCAAATAAACAACAGCAACGGTAAAGTGCAGGATTCCTTAGCTGTCAGTCCTTTCTTCGTGCACCTTTTTGCAAAAGCAAAATAAGTATCTCGGTTGTTTTTAGCATTTAGCCAAAATTGTTATTATCCGACTATCATAGGAGGGGCAAGGTAGTTTTTGGCAGGGAGGGGGAGAGTGGACGGGGATTTTTGGAAGCAAACACCCTTAAGGCCCCTCAGACTGGTACAAAATAAATAAAATGCGTATTGAACAGTCCAGTTTCACTGTTTCATTGTTGCATCCCTACTAGCCATGTAATCATATTTGAACTGCAACAATTCTTGAGGTTTATGCAAGATTTGAGCTCGTCTCTTAAAAAACATCAAGTCATTAAGCTCGACCCTGAGTAGACCCATAGAAAATGAATAGGAAAGTAAAAGGTAGCCACCCTACAATTAAAAAACCCTTTTTGTTTAGTGTGTTTTACCCTGTGGACAAATGTAGGTATGACATGTTCTGGAATGGTTGGAATCTGAGATTTTATTTAGTTATCAGTTTAGCTTTTACGTTCCAACCAGTTACACATTTGAGTGTTTGTCTGTCTTTGAATTAATACTTATTTTCCACCAAAATCTTTGTTTTCTGCCCAATTATTCAGCGTAATGACATCATAAACAAACACCAAATTGATATAGTCGATCCACGTACTCACAGACACACACAGACAACGGATTAGGACAAAAATAGGAATACATTTAACAGTTCAGACAGGCTTTTATCTGCTCCTCCACTGAACATGACTTAGCACAAGAGAAAATTAAATTCTTCTCTGTTCCTTTCTCTGGCTCTGTTATTAAAAATATCTCATTTGGAGGAAGGTTGTTAATCTGACAAAATGAGGAAATGAGCCTATTATTAACAGCGATCCATTTATTTTCTGTGCAAGCGTCAGCAGCACTGTGGGGCGGGAGGCAAGGTGCAGTCCATCATCGGACCCCTTCATTAACATCTGGACTCTAATATATGCCAGCCGTTGGTTATTTTCATCATTCATTTAATCATAGGAGGTGAAGGAGTTGATTTGCTCTCACTGGTAACCGGACCTTCAGCTCCACAGAGCAGCACAGGTCCTGCTGTATCCAGAATCTTCCTCGCTTTGAAGAATAAAGCATCTCGAATGATGTAATAACCTAATTAATGTGACACAAATAAACGTTTCAGCCTGATCTAAATCCAGGAAATATGATGAAAACTTTGATGGACTTGTCAAAACTAAATGAGGTGGTTCTCTTTACCAGAATTACGCTGTGCAAGAAAGAATTGATTCTGCGAAATATTGCAATATTTGGGAATCTTGATAATGACTTCAAAAGTTGCAGAAATAATTTTTACTTAAAGACCCACTCTGAGCATCTTTTGATTCATTGTAAAACTGTTCCAAGTGATTTTTTTTTAATAATGATTCTGTTGTTTTTAGCTGTGGATGGGACCAGTGGCGCAGAGCAACCCCACCACCTCTTCCCATCACCTAGCTATTTAGGCACTGTCCCGCTGGCTTAGAACCCCTCAAACCCCTTACTGGTGGAACAAAAATGGAGTGATATTGGAGCTCCCCAGCCGTACAGCTTTGAGTCAGCTCCTATCAGAATGGAGCAGAGCAAGGAACCTGAGCCCCATCCATCACATAAGCTCTTTTGAAAATATGTTTATCTGCTACTGATTCCCCACCTCTTGGACAAAGAAATGTTAAATAAATGCATTTTAAGTTTAACCTTCCTGATATTTCCTCCATCATCAGAAAAATGCCACAAGAACATATTAAAAACACTATTTTCAAGGTTTCAATGGGTCGTTATTGTCATTTTAGTGCAGGAATGAAATAAGTATGACAAGATGCCAAAGATGTACAAATGTGATACACAAAAGCTTCAATTGTAAGACATTGATTATTGCACAGTAGTAAGACAATGTCCACAGTGGGTCAGCTTCTTACCTCTGTGCTCCATGTAAACCATTAGTTGACAGCATCAGCCACTTTTTGCAGTTCTGAGTCAAAATATTGAGAAGTATCCTGCTGTAGATTAGGGCTGCCACGATTGGTCGACTAATCAACGAATAATCAACTAATGAAATAATCAACGACTCGTTCAATAGTCGATTAGTCGTTACTTTATATTATGGAGTCAGAAAGTAGTAAAGTCGAAAGTTATAATGGCACTATGCTAGCTTTTTGGACTATTTGTTAAGGTTTTTAGGCTATTTTGGAGTTTTTAATCTAATATTTCAGCTGCATACTAGCTATTTGGGCTAATTTAAACTGTTTTTGATTTTTTTTGGCTATTTTGGAGTTTATCTTATATTTCTGCTTCATGCTACCTTTTTTGGCTAACTTAGGCTTTTTATCAGTTTTTTCAGGATAATTTGGCATTTAATCAATATTTTAGCTGGCCATCAGCATCACTGTTTTTAGCTAGCAATTTCAGCATCTTCAGCATCCAATTTCATCTTACAGCCTTCACACTAGCTATATGGCAGGTAATGCTATTGTCTAGTTTTTAGTTAGTTTAAAGCTAATGATGGTTAAGATTTGTGTTTTACATCCACTTTATGCATGACCCAATTAGTCGACTAATTAGAAAAACTAATCGGGTGATTAATCAACTATTAAAATAACCGTTTGTGGCACTGCTGTAGATGTTCACTCATTAGTCTCCCAGTTGTTATTCCACAACTCAATGCAACCAATACTCCATTTTAGCTGCAGATTTATGGATTTTGTTCTTTCTTCGTTTGGTCGTTTGATCCAGTTGCCATTTGCTACCTCCATAAAGTACATTGGAGAAGAATTGGAAATACTTTTTTCTTCTTATTGTTCAAAGTCCATTTAACCTTTTTTAATACTGAAGCTATTTTGTTGTGGAAACCAGTGTTGAACCTTTCCTGCTGTTTCCCCCTCGACCGTAGTCGAGGAGCAGGGGAGATTTTCTCCAGGGCCGAAGGTTGGTTTTCCTCCGGGGTTCACTTCCCGTCTTTGGGTCCTCAGATTCTTTGGAGCCGAATAATTACACTTCGTTGTTATAGAGGAACTGATTTCTTTATTACTTTTACTTGCAGACCAAAAACGGGAACAACTGTCCGCACGCTAATGTGCGCGCGCGCCCCCTCCCCTTTCCTTTCTCTTTCTCTCGCTCCTCGCAGAGCGCGCTGCTCCTCACATGCACACGCCCCCCCCCCAGCTTCGCAACAAGCCGAGATGCAGAAGCCGGAGCACACACTCATCTCACAACACCAGACACAGTTGAGTGTTAAAGTCTCCCTATGACCATTTTTTATTTTATTTTGAAAAACGCTCTCAGTAGTGTTTATACTTATGTCTTAAAAAGCTATTTTTCATGTTGAAATTGTTTCCATAATCTCCTCAAAGGGGGCGTGGCTTTTGGAACTGAGCTAAGTAGCCCCGCCTCTGACCCCCCGCCCGTCTAATTATGATAGCTCTGTGTCTCACAAGCATTAATGGTAGTGCGGTAGAGCGGTATGGTTCTGATCCGGATGTCAGCTCAGACGAGGAAGTGAAGATCTTCATGGACCAAATTTCCTCCAAAATCCTGATTCTTTCTCCTTCCAGTTCACCAAAGAGTCTTTTAGCTCATTCTCCAATGTTTATTGACGTTTCTGTGATCAATCCATTCAATCCATTGGTTTCTCAGTGCAGAAAATAATGAAAGCTAACATCCAAATGCTCTTTGATTGTTTTACAATCTTTACCAACTGTGATCCGGCCCTCCGGGTAATTCTATCCGGCCCTCTAGATCATTTTATTTTATTTTTATTAATGGCTCGATGTTATCTTGCGCTCATTTCTAACTTGTATAATTTTGACAAAATATATCTTTATGGAGAGTAAAATATTGAAAGTTATTTAAGGTTTAAATTGATTTATGCTGAAATATTATTCCCACCTTTTTATTATTTATAATTATGTGAAGAAGTTACAGGTTTAAAAATTAGCATTCTGCCAGCTTTTTGAACTATTTTGGTATTTACTAAGATTTTTTTAGGCAATGTTTTAGTTTAGCTAATATTTCAGCTACATGCTAGCTGTTTTGGCAAATTTAGGCTTTTTTTCAGGTTCTTTTTGGCAATTTTGACGTTTAGCTATTTTTTAGCTACATGATAGCCTTTTTTTCTAACCTAAGTTTTGTTAAAAAGTTACAGTTTTGATCATTTAGTTTCAAAATGTTCAATACATGTTTATCCTGGTCGACCCGCGACCTAGGTGTGTTTTGGATTTTGGACGCTTGTGTGATTGAGTTTTATACCCCTGATCTATAGTGCATAGCTGCCAGGGCCCAAAAATGACATAACAGCATTGGTTTTACAGCTTTGAAAAGTCACACAAAAACTAATTTGAGTGTCACACTGATTAATAAAATACATTTAAATGTAAACGTCTGTGCTTCAGAGCACATCCAGGAGAAGAAAGGCATTTCTCCTCCACCCACAAGAACGATCACGCTACCAACGGAGATAGTCATGCCTGAGTCCCTGTGACTCCTAAAAAAACTCTTCTGGACACTAGTGCAGTTTTAAATGACCCCACACTGTAAGCACAGGGATAGGGAAGCAATTCGGCCATACTCTTTTAAAAATGGCGATACTGTCTGTTACAGTCTTGGGATTTATTGTATCATGTTGCCAATATCAAATATTTATGTTTTTTAGATTTGGGGGTTATGTTCGTCAGCTCTTATTGACAAAAATATTTGACAGAAATGTCAAATTTATGGGAATTTAATTCACCAGGAAGCAAATTGTCGACCAAAAAGTTCCAAGGATGCAAAGTCTCGATGAGGATCCATACGCAAGGATTTTTAGCATTCCCTCATCGTTTTTAAGCTCATGCATTTGTTGTCCCCTCCACCTCATCTGAACACACACTTGTGCGGCTGTTGTTGCCTCACTCATCCTCCACCTCGTCCTCTCTGATGCATTATTCAGCAGGGAGCTGACTTTTCTGCTGCATGCATTACCCAGCAGTTGTAAGAGGAAAGCACTACAACTCACCGTCTGAAAGAGCGCGGCAGCAGGAACCACAACCTGTCATTTCACCCTCGGCCCAAAGTGGGTTTCTTTTCATAACATCTCTTTTCCTCCGTGTCCCTTTTTAAATCCTCTTTTTTTTTTTCTCCTTCTTCCTCACATCATGATGAACGCTTATGCGATTCTGTTTCCTGTCTTTATTTCCAATGACTGCTCTTTGTTTCTGCGTTAAATCTGCACCGCCATCTGGTCGTCTGTCCTGAGCCTCGTGTCTGTCTGCAGGATCCGTGTTCTCTGAATCCATTTGACAAGATTATTAGAGTGAACTTCAGGCAGATATAAGCTGCTCATTTTGATAGGGATTATGGAGAGGATAGAAGTTTAGTGCTGGCTATGAGCAGATGAACAAGCCTCTTTCTTTTTTTTATATGGAGCATTGACACCTTGAAGGCAGCTGTAACCAACCAGCTTTAAAAGGGAGAGCATTTCCTTTTTAATCATGTTAGCAGCATCAGTTTGGCCGTTCATCTTTGCATTTTCATGATTTTTGGTGGGGCAAATTTAATTGTAATAGTTTTTATGTATTTCCAAGACGCGAACCATGATCACACACAGGCTCTAAAACAATACAATCACCTCAATCCATGTTGAAATGCTGACATGAAGAAACTTGACAATAATTTTTCATTGGAAAAATATGAGGTAACAAACCGCTGAGTTCACCCTTACTTACCTTCATGTGTTCATGTATGAGTGTTTGCTACAACATGTCGCCTCTACAAGTTTGCGCATACCCCCCATGAGGGCAGTTGCAACCAAAAATAAATGATTGCAGTCAGGATTTCCTTCAACCTTCATTGTTGACTCTGGCGTTTTGCAGGTATGACGCTGCCATTTGAGGACCTGTGAGGTGTCTATTTGTCAAAATGGAGACTCTTTTCCAATGAGCGGTCCGGTGGTCCTGTTTCATGGACCCATGAAACAGTACCGAACCGTGCCTCCATCGGTTGTAGGTCCATTGAAAAATGGAACATAACGGTTGGGGCGGAGCTGCTCTAGCCACCTGTTGATTGGCAGAAAGTGATTACGTGATAATAAAGCGCCAATATAGCGCTCTTTTAAGCTAACATTTCCAACATTTGTAAGCATCAGAACCCAGAAAACTTCTTTCAAACATTAAATTCCTGTTCACAGGGTACAAAAAGTGAAGCAATAAAAAGACGAACTGCTGGATGACCTCTGTTGTTGTTGCTTTTCCAGTGACATGCTGTGAAATAATACCACTCAGTGGGAGCGAGGCTTAACTGAGTGAAAAACCCTTGTCAAAACTAACTGGACCGTACCGGACCACCCCTTACCATACCAGACCGGACCGTTCGGTGTAAATGAGGCTTTGATGTGCTTCTCTTCTTGCTCACTTGTGCAGCGGGGCCTCTTGCTTGCTTTTCTACTTTGGTTAGAGCCTGTTTGTGCTGTTCTCTAAAGAGAGAAATACACCTCATCGAAGGAAATTCTATTTTTTTAAAGAATTTCTCACCGTCATTTCTAAGAACAACCATAGAGTGTTGAGTTTCACATGAAAGTTCTTTTGTTCTGGACATCCTGAACACTTAATCGACCCCAGATATTTGATGCTCCAGATGCTCAACCTACTCAAAGAAAGGTTTAAAGCTTTTTTCCAGCTGTGTTAACATGACTCCACAAGAGTTTTCTAATCATTGTTAGTCTTCTACCACAGTGAGCAAACACATATCATGCTTAGAACACTGGAGTGTTAGTTGCTCTAAATGGGCCTCTGGTCACTTAACGTAGATGCACCAAAAAACAAACATTAGCAGCTAGAAAAGTCATTTTTTTAATCATTTGCCACATTAATAATGTATTTCTGATTAGTTTTAAAGTCTTCAATGAAAAAAAAATATTTTTTTTTTATTAAGAACCTAGCAGTCTAGTATTAAAGGTTCTGTGCCACACATCTTTGACCCATTATTTAACCGTCCTGTAGCTTAAAACACAATAATTCACAACCTAAAGCATGCCTGATAAACTCAGTGTCACGTTTAGTCCCTGATCATTACACTCCCCCCACCATATAATGACATAATAAAAACTGCATAGCTTCAGCTTCTTTTAATCAGAAGTCTCTCACATTTTTGTCCAAAAATGTGTGTAAAATGATCATAATATTGTTAATCTAGCCTGTCTCCTGCATGCAGGTCACACCCGCCACACTTCTGACATCGCTTTTCCGTTCTGTTGTAAGACCTTGTTACTCACAGCCTCCTCTGAGAAGGGGAAACGCTGACTTCAAACCAAATATGTGGCTTTTTATTCATGACACAACATAAACCCCTTTGGCTTAGCACCCTGCTTTAATAATTTAATCATTGTTAAAACATAATTGCTTTTCTGTGTTTATTAGGCCAGTTTGACTTTGTTAAAAAAAAACATAGTATTCTTGCATCTTTCCTAGAACCTCTCCCAAGCCCTCTTTGTTTTGTTTTCTCTTTTGGCAGTCCCATTTATTTAACATCTAATTTAAAAAGGCTGTCTTAAATTAAAGTGGTAAGTAGACTACTAAATGAGAGAACTGAAAATCCCATGCAAGCGGATTTGGTCCGAAATGAACATGCGTTCGTACTGAGACGAAGAAAAACATTCTTTTTTGAACAGAGAGAACACATTTACTGAACATGAAGGAACAAATGTCAAGATATTTGAGTAAATCCTTAGTCATTGTGGTCAAAGCTATCTCAGAAAAGCTTAAATTGGCATAATTTTTTTTTTGTTCATTTTTCAAGAAAAGAAGACATGTTTCTCCGCCTAAAACATTCAGAATTGTAAATGTCAACATTAAAATGGCCGTGAGTGGCATTATTCATCTTTTTTGAAGCAATAACTTTGTGATCTCCAGAATTATTTTTGCAGAAGAACAAAATAAAAACATTGTGAAGGTTTTCCTTTATGTTGACAGCTCACTGATCCGAGTTCCAGTTCCTAAATGCATTTGATGTGGTTCACTGCAGCATTGCCTCAGAGCAACATATGACCTTGAGGAAGACAACACATGAATCAATTAATAGCATTTTTACATTTTTAGTGGTGTTGCAGGGCTGTTCAAACAAGCTTTCTGCTCTGCGGCTGTCACAGGTTCATCCGCTCAGACCCTTTAAATCTTTTCAAAGGCCTCTTAAACAAGGAGGAAAAGACTGTTATGAGTAGTGAGAATGGGGGATGTTCGGGTGACTTACTAAAAGGTGGAGACACTTGTGTGATAATAATCACTTTGGAGCAGTAAGTGCCTTTAAGTGGCGGGATCCAGAATTTCTGGGGGTATAATCCTAATTAATACAGTCAGGATAGCATAACTGAAGGTTGGGATTTTTTAAATCTAGTTTATAGTTTAATAGAAATTTTGCATTTCAAACGAAACTACTAACTTTAAGTCCTACACCTCAGAAGCTCTGTCCAGGAAGCAGACCTAACTGTAGAGGTTTTCCAAAACACACACGGTTGAGTTCACCAGTAATTGCAGAGAGAAGTGAATTCTTTGTCTTTCTGCGAATGCCTTCCAGTCTGGTCGATCCTGTTTATCCAAATTGATTTAGTTAGGCTGAAGCACCGGTCAGATGTTCTTAAGTGTTTCTGCAGAAGAACCAGGAAGGATACAATCGATAAACCGGTTTATGTTAATGACACTATTTCTTTTTTCTATGATGTATAAGTTGATTTCTATTCTTTCATTGTTTTGTGTTCTTTGATTCACTCAAAATGATTGTGCTGGTCTTTGAATGCAGATTTGAATGTAGATTTTTGTCTCCATCACAGGAATGAATGATTTTATATCTTACTTTAATTTCATTTTTATCAGTTTGCTACACTTTTTTGTCAGAGGAAAAGTCAAAGTATCTGTAACTTTGTTTGGTTTCCTTGTTAAAGTCATTTTAGTCAAGTTTTTGCTTTTTTTATTTAGCTGTCTGACCACACAGGATTTCTGTTATCAATCAAGTATTTTGCGTGTGCTTTGGAGTTTTTTTATTTTCATTTGATTTATTACAAGAATTAAAAGTAAAAGAATATTATAATAACATAATACAAAGCACAGCTTTATCAAACCTATTTATTGATTAGAATATGAATGAAGAAAAAGTATTTTCAGTTAAACATACTCTGGATTTCCTGATCAGGTTTTTCTGACCTGATCCAATTCTGAGTCTTTTGATTTTTAAGAATCTGCCTATGAAGAACCAAGAGGACTTCAGAAAAATCATCAAAAAATGAAAGTTTAATTTTTTTTTTAATCGAGATTATTTACTCCAAGCTAAGTTCTTTTCCCGGCTGGAACTGGAAGCCAGACTAGCACCTCTCACTGAACTCGTGGAAGAGATCAGACGTGAAAAAGCAAGGAATGAACAACAAAATAATCGCTTGACCTCCTTGAGAGAAGAACGGAGGACGTGGAACAACAAGCAAGAATGAATAACGTCACTCTGACTGGATTTCACCTCAAACCCAGAGCTACGCCTCAGGCAGCTAATGCTAGCACAGAAGCTAGCAGAGTCTCAGACGAGAGCGTGGAGAGTCAGGTCGGATCATTTCTCACGTCTAAAGGAATTTCCACTGATCTAAATTCCATTGACACCTGCTACCCTCTTCCAAGAAGGAAGGAGACATAAACCAGCGATCCTTTTCAGGTTTGTGAATTAAAAGTACAAGACAGCTCTGATGAAGCAAAGAAAATCTAAAGGGTAAAGCGGTTTATCTGAACCAACATTTATCTAAAAGAAACGCAGAACTGGCTGAGCATAGGAAGCTGCTGATGAAGCGCAAGAATATAATGTGGGTTTTATATCGTGATTTATTTTTACTTTAGGATTCTTGTTGGAAAGATGTAAATATCTGATTTCAAATTCTGACCCGGACAATGATCAAACATGTAAAGGAAATGGTAAAGTCGAGCCAGGGTGGGATTATATAAGTTCGCTTCCTCCCATTTCCTTTCAGGCAATCTCTTAATGTCTAATTATCCTGTGTTTTTATGGATGTAAACTTGATTTATTGTTTTGCACATGATTTTCTTTTCCTCTTGATTGTTTGAAATAAACCATTTCTAATCTAATTCACAAACCAGACCCTTTAAAGAGGTCAACAGAAACCAGATAAACTCAGGCAATAATCTTAACTTTAACTTTAGCAACTAAATAAACCAAGTAGCAGAAATAAACTGACCTAACCAACAGGGGAACATACAGAGGCTATAGTCGGGGATCAAACCATGACAAACATGTGGCGAAATTAAGAAAAATTGAACAAAGACTAAACACAAAACTAGGTATTTCAATGGGAAAAAAAACATAAGGAAAGTACATAAAAAATAGATAAATTAACAACAACTAAAAGAAACAGTTAATTATTCCAGTTTTTCCCCTTGGAGACTTTCAGAGTTCCAATCGCCTGGCTGTGATGGCATCACACCAGCGATGACAGCTCAACAACAGGTGAGAGAGGATGCACTTTGTTGACAGTCCCTGGTATCCATCCCAGCCCGTCATCTCTTTGTTTAGTTGTCATTAAAGTCAACACAATCCTCTTTCTGCTAAAATGTCTTTGTATGTCATTCACTTTAAAACAAACCATGGAGACACTTGCTGTTAGTTTTGAACATTTATTTAAAGTTATTGATCCCAGAAGTCAGAATCTATGAATGTCTTGCTGAATTTACCGAGCAGTTTTTGTGCGCCTCCTCCCCAATCTGGTGCTGTACTCTGCTGAGTTTATGTCAATATGTTGATATGAGACTTCTAGAGAGTTTATTTGAAAGCTTGAAATGTATGGTGTTGATCATGATTGTGATCAGGATGCAAATCCTATTTCGATTGAGTCTGAAAGTAAGTGATCAAACATCATTTCCGATCACGTGATCAGATGGGGACATCCCTGCAGTACACATACAGATCCTCCTGTCTCCAGGCTTTTATTTTGTCGTTTTCTTCAAGTTGATCAGTCCCATCAAATCCGTGTGCACAGATCTGTCTCCCTGGATCTAATCCTCCACAAGCGCAGTTTCAAACTGAGTCGTGGTCGTTTCCTTCTGTCTAAACATGTTGTTGTTCAGCTGTCGCACAAGTTTGATGTCTGCTGTGGAACAACTTGTGACATTTCTTTGTGCAGTAAAGTAAATGTAGCCTAAAACTGACGGTGATATTATCAAATCAAATTTGGATTTATAAAGCACTTTTCATTCTAAAGCAATGGTGAAGATAAAAATCTTTGGGAAAAAAAAGTTTTGTGGGCTCCAGATGACCCCACTTTTGATGTAAACGGCCTAGGATAGCACAAGGGTCACAAAATACTTGTAAAACTAAATGGACGTGTAAAAAATTACTAAAAATAGATTTACTTTAAATAGTCACATAAAACAATTGAATGCAAATTGAACATTACAAAGTATGAAAAGATAAAATATTTCAAACATTTTTAAGTTTTAGCTGATTAAAAAGGTGAATTGTTTCTTTGAAGTTGTAGACCGTGTGACACTGAGGTTCTCTGGGAGACAGTTCTACAGACAAGAAACCACAATAACTAAATAAAACTTCGCCAAACGTTTGGGTTCTGACTTTAGGAACCAGAGGACCTCAAGGTCTGCAAGGGATCATATTATAAATTAGTCAATTTCCGCCCATATTTTTAAGAGGAATGCATCCCACATATTTTAGCAGCATTGGACTTAGGCTACATTCACATATCCCAAAATGCCACGGGGATGACCAGACCTCAATCTGACAATTTCAGCCACCGTAGTTCCAAAAGGGGAAACGGCATTGATGCTGCGACTCGGAGACCTGCGTATTGACGAATTGCAGTTGATGCTGAGGAGAATCCAAAGAAGACAGAACATCTGGCTTTTCATAGAAGAAGAGCAAGGCTGCGCTGAACATCTAAGCTGCTCGTAACCATGGTGCAGAATGACCCGCTTTTAAATATCCCCAGCTACCGGGCGACTGTCAGCCAATCAGAGCTGCTGCTGGTCGGCAACGCGGCTGCCACCGCCCTGTGGTCAAGAATAGAGATGACCACCACCATCTACATTCATACCAACAGCAACAATTTTTTAAAGAGTTGGGCAGCAGTGTGAAATCTCAAAGAATCTACTGATGCCTCTCCGTTGTTCAGGGCAAATCTAATTGCGACCGTTGCATTACTGGAAAAATTCATTTAACTAAATTTTGAGTTAGAACCAAAACATGTCCCATATAAGAAGTCTTATTTAACCCCAAAACATGAGAGCTATAAAAAGTTACACCATCACTTTTGCTGGGTAATTTTTTCCAGATATAATAAACCCAATAAAAAGTATTTGTCGTAAAAAATATATAAAAATATGACGACACGTGATAACTTAGAGTAGCTTTCTTTTACTTTCAACTGTGGTTTATGTAAGAAAATGGAAAATATAAGCATAAGGAGATCCTAAAAACATGCTTGAAAATAACAGAAAAATTAGGAATTTGAGAAAAAAAGATTTGCTAAAAAAAATAGGAAAAAGTGCTCTAGAGTTAAATTAAAAAATAAACAGACAAAAAAAATGATTGACATTCTCACTTAGTTATATATAAAAGAATATTAAATACTGCTGTTGTTTTTTATCTTAGATAATTACGTTCTGTGGGTATGTTTGCTGAAAAGATTCTGCGTTCACTCCGAACGCGTTTCACGCAGCGCAGGCTGCCAGTTTCAATGTTAAGTCGATGGCACTGACGTGAATTACGGCAATGTAAAGTTCTGCGATTTGAGTGGTTATAATAGTGACCAGTATTGAAAAACATAAGAAAACCTCTACAATTGTGAAAACTTTTAGATCAATTTAAGGATTAGGATTAGAAAGGGTTTGTAAATGAAGCAAAAGTTCTTTTCCATAGAATGCATATCAAACGTGTTTTCTGCTTTTGTCAACAAATGTTCAATAATATTTAGGGTAAGAGTTAACATATATTTGGATTTGAAAAAAATTCTAACTTCCTAAAAATCTCAGTTAAAAAAGCAAATATGTTAATATGTAAACCTTAACAATATAAAGTACATTTTTGAAAGTTTTTCCTGAAGATTTTTTTATCACGACTCTCAATAATTAGTGCCTTACCAAGCTTGTTTTTTCTGTTTTTTATTATATTGCACTGTTATGCTATTCTTCCACACTGTCTTACAGCAATGACTACAGTATGAAAGCCAGTTCATTTGACCTTACAAATATTTTTAAGACCCTAATAAAATAATTTCCTTTTTTTGGCTAAAATGTTTTTCCAAAAAGCAGTTTGCCTTAATAAAAGTGTAGAAAATGATTTTATCCACAACTGCCCCTTTCCTTGAATTGTATTGTATTGCTTGTAAAAGTGTGTTAGTCCAAAATAATGCAAAAAAGCAAAACATTATACTGTTTTCTTGACCTGTAGAAATCTTCTATGGTGTCGTGCTCTATTAATCTACCAGAGGGAATAAAGGCTTTAAATTAAACCCCACAGCTGCCACGCCGTGCTAACTTTAGCATTATCAACATGTCATTTCTGCTGAGCTTTTTAAATAAAGAAGCTTATCAAACAGTGCACAGCGAACATATTACATCACTTTGCGCTAGTTTGAAAAGGCATTAATTCTGGATATGGAGAAGCTCTTTGACAAATATAATCAAGCGGCACATTTGCAAAAAAGAGCCTGCGTGGCCGTGTGCTCGGGTTTCTGTTCGGGGCTCGCTTTCTGCAATAACGCTAATGCAATTAAATGGTAAACAGAAGCAGGGGAGGCTGGGAGGAGATGGGATTAAGGCAGTGCCAACTGCTAAAGCTCTGGCATCATCAACACATCAGTTCAGGATGTCAACGTGTCAGGCCATGTGAAAAGCTTCATTAAAACGCTCTTTGTCTGCAGCCTCCTTCTGAAAACTGGCCTCGTTCTCAGCGTTTGACTCGGAGATGCTCCGGAATGCCAGTTTTTTATCTTAGTTGCTGCCTTTTTCTTTGTTCACAAATAAAATTCTTATCATCCATTATTCTGCTGTTCTATTTCTGCCCTATTTTACCTCAAAACCAACATCTGACGTTGGTCGTGGAACCAGCTAAAGTGGTCGCTGACATCATCGCGGCGGGCTCGAGCCTTTCCAGATCCGGCCGTGTGACTCTGTCTGGTTTGGGGTTTAGCATCACCTGCTGTCTGCTCTGAATCTGGAACACAAAGAGTTGGATGAATGAAAGTGGATGGTAAAACCGAGCATGTCGTTATTTATTTTGTTTTTATTTTTTTGTTCTCTGAGCTACAGTTGACCGTGACCTCCGGTGGTCTGTTGCAAAAGAGCAGAAAAGCACATCTGGGGTTTAGATGTCTGTGCGCGTCTGCGTGTGCTTGTCGAGCATCCCATCTGGGCAGCAAAATATAAATAAATAAAAGCGGACTAAAGCCTGGAGCAGACGGCAGGAGAAGGCTGTTGCTCCTCTCTATAAGAGGAGACGCAAATGTTCAGTAAAACATGAAATAGATGAAAATAGTTACAGAATTTCTTTTAAAGGAGCTTTTAAAGTGACTAGTTCTGTGTAGAAGAGTAGAAACGGCACAGAAGACTTGTTAAGCTCCCAAATTGAGCCACACCTCCTCCTCCTCCTCCTCCTCTTAAAGCCGGAGCTCCTCCCATTGAATGTTTCATTAAAATATCACCAGATGCGTATTAAACTTTGATCACATAGGCTGCACTCTACTACGAAATTTCAGTGCATTTGTTCTCTGAAGTTGTAAGGCTTTTCAGGCCACGTTTGGAATAAATTTGTGCATTCATGCAGTGAATGAGGTTAAGGTTGAAAAGAGGATATAAATGATAAATGATGGAGCTTGAAATTCACCTCTGTGTGACTTTTCCCTTTCATTTTTTCATTTCTTGTTTTCAAATCATCAGATTTGTTTCAGTTTCCTGTTTTAACTCTAGATCAGCACAGGCAGCAAGCAGGTCGCATTATAAAATAATATAGTTATAAACTGACCTGAGCGGCCCTCACATCCAAAAAATGGGGTCTGCCTTAAAACAAGTGTCTTTTTAATTATTATTTTTATTTACTTTAAATGAAGAATGACAGAACATGAAGTTTGATGGAGTTTATCCCCTTTTTTCATTTTTTTTTTTTTAACTTGTCCTGTCCAACAGCTGAGCAAGCAGATACGGGCTGAGAGCCTCTTGCGTTGGACAGATTTGAATGTCCCAACAGGAGTTTATTAAGTATAAACCCCTGTTGTATTTTATACTAAACTTTATTTATTCTGATTATGTTGTATCTTTTTCTTTTTTTGTTGGACCGGACAGAAACAAAAAAGGGGGGGGGGGGTAAAAGAGTGGGGTTAAGAGAAGAAGAGGTAACACAGAGTAGCAACATCCTAAAACAACCAGGTCTAAATAATCTGGAATGGGCGGGGCCTGTCTACACACACTCATTAGTTACACACATACCCTTTGGCTAACATAATCTTTACCTATAAAGTCGTCAAAAATATACACAATACCACTGCAGTTCACCCCTTTTTTCAGTTTAAAGAAACAGTACTTTTAAAGAAATACATGAAATAAACACTGATTAGAATCAATTATGAAAACTTTTTTAAGGATTTTTTTATATTATCCTTAATAACTGTTTAGAATTATTTAAATGTTTTTTTTGCAGGTCTACATATTCTTCCTAGTACTCCATATCTGAATCTCCCCTGTGGATTACAGTAAAGTTTAGTGTTCAGACTGTATCTATTACCTCTTAAGTCTTTAGCCTTGATTCCACTGAATTTTTCACGGTGCCTGCGTGATGTAGACCGCTAGCATGCATTAGCATTAGTTTTATTTAAATGTAATGTCAGCTTTTTAAGATTAAACCAACTCTAAAATTTGATAAGTTATTTTCCAGATGCATCCAAAAAAAGGATCCTCCAAAAAATCTCCACAACAAAAAAGAATGGCATCATCTGCAAATAAAATCTCCGCTCATTTTACAGGGAACTCTGGTGATTCAGACAATTCTGAACGCTAAAGGGTGAAAGTGACACAAACACTGTGGTTTTTAAGTAGAAAAAGAAAATTAGTGAACATTCAAAGAGATTGAAAAAAAAAATATTTTAATAACTTTTATAGTAACTTTTATAATAATAACTTTTATAGTTATGAAAGTTTTGTGAGAATTCTTATATTAAAAAATAAAGCTGTAATGGAATTTACAGCAAGTTATTTTAAATATGAATCATCTTTGCATTTTTTTGTTTTCACTCCTGCATTGTGTAAATTGTCATTGTTTTACAGCCTGTGTTTGTAGGTCAGAGGAAAACTTCTGATCACTGAATATTTCTTCAAACCTCTTTGCAGTAAAGTTGTTTCTAATTTAAGCTCCTGGTTTCTGCTAATTCAGCCTGACGTCCCGGTTCGTTCTGAAGGATGATGAAGAGAAACAACAGGGACTTGAAATGTTTTTACAGTTTTGAAAAGCAAAGTTTAAGCCTCATCCTTCATTCTGAAACGCTCAATTCTAAAAAAAATAATAATGACAACAGCAAAAAATATTATTAACTGACACAATCAGACAGATTCTATTTTCATCCACCGGTGTTCAGATCTCCACTCTGAGGTTTTGATGTTCTCTTATCTTATTCTGTAGAGGTTTGGACTCTTTGGTTCTGTTTCCTTCAGTTTTTTGTCCGGTCGTGTTCAGCAGACCTCATAATTCCACGCTGCATCGAAGTTTGCTGCTGTTGTCTGTCGTCAGGTTGCCAGATCCTACTCGCCACATGATGATCCTTAAACAAAACATCCTCAAACTACACATCTGATGGCGGCTCTTCATCAGCATGTTTTGCAGACGTTCAGGAAAGTTGGTGAAACTCATTGAAGAATAAAGCTCTGGCAAAAATTAATCCTGATATTATTAATATTATTAAATTATTAATTTATGAAATATTAGTCCTGAGCTGCATAAAAATAGGTCATTTGATTGAAGGGTTTGCCACATTTCCAGATATGAAAGGCAGCAAAAGTTTCATTCAAAAGTTGGAAAATTTTAATTATTTTACAAAAATTGAGTTTTTTGTTTTGTTTTGTTTTTTTTGAGGCAGAATCTCCAAAAAAGTTCATCTGTACATTTTGATTATAGAATAAAAAATATCTTTAAATCTCTTTTTTTTTTTGGCTAAATGTGGACAATTTTTAACTTTTTGTTTTCTGTGTTCCATCTTTTATCACATTTCTAGTAATAACAACTAATTGGTGAAATCCACAGAGTAAGATTCTTGATGCTTTTAGGCGGTAAAACTTCTCACTAAACACAATATACGCTTTTCTCTCTTGCTTAAACTTCCCAAGTTAAAACTTTCCATAGGAAATAATATTATAGAAAGAAAACAAAGATCTGCTTACAGATTTGTGCAGGTTCGGCAAACAGAACAAATTCTGTACAGGAGTCACAGTACAGATGAGATCAACTGACAAAGTCTACAGCCAATCAGGACAGAGAACACAATGCAAAAAAAGAATGCAAAACTGCCCTGAAAAAAGTCCTGACAGAGAAAAACTGTAACAGGTAAACTGCGATGTGGCAAGAGAACACTATTACATTATGGAGCCCCCAGCTGCTGCGGTGCAGTGGTTTGCACTCTTTCCTCAGTATTAGAAGATCCAGGTTCAATTCCCAGCTGGAGCCCTTTTATTGTGGAGTTTCCATGTTCTCCCTGTGCATGCTTGGGTTTTTTTGGTCAATATGACTTCCTCCAACTATCCACAATGGATGGATGGATGGATGGATGGATGGACAGAGTTTCCTCCACATCAAGAACCATCAGATATACACTATATGATTGGCCCACAAAGTGGTCCCATCCCATTCTGTGCACGCCCACACCTGATTAAATGTGAGAGGAAGGCCAGCAGTCTGAGTGAGCCTTTGGTTTCAGAGAACTCTACAAAAGTCAAGGTTGAGCGGGAGCTTCAGAGGCAGCTGGTATAGTTCAGTCACAAAGAAAAACACAGAAAGAAAGAAAGAAAGAAAGAAAGAAAGAAAGAAAGAAAGAAAGAAAGAAAGAAAGAAAGAAAGAAAGAAAGAAAGAAAGAAAGAAAGAAAGAAAGAAAGAAAGAAAGAGTTGAGTTGAGTTGAGTTGTAAAACACCTTTAATATCGGGCAGCGTTTTACAAAATCAAAATTACATCAACTGATAATGAAAAAGAAAAAGACAAAGGGAAAACCAAACACTTCAAAACTTCAAAAATTCAACACCAAAGAGTCTCCGCTAATAGAACATAAAACATTTTTAAACGCCCAGATTTTTTCAAACTCAGCAACAGAATTAATAAGTTTATAAAAACTGAACTCCACCCCCAAACGTGCCACCAATCGCCTCCTAAAAAGAAACAAAGCGTCGTCTGACCCGGTTCCCTGGATCCGGTTGTTCCGGGACCTCCAAACTGCCAGCTTAGCTTCAGCCGAGAGGAAATTAAGGAGTGTGTGGGCACTCTTTTTCTTCGCTTGGTATTTTGGGCCATAAATAAAACAACCCAAACCAAACTGTTCCCCCAAACCCTCAAACAGCACCCACAGAAAAGAAAAAAGACCTGTCAGACGCTGACAATCAACAAATAAATGGACCACCGACTCACTTACTGAACAAAAAGGACACCCATCCCCCGTGCCAGGATTGACGTGTGTCAGATATCTGTTTGTGGCTATGATCCCATGTACCACCCTCCACTGGAGGTCACCTGCCCGTTTTTCAACAGGAGCTTTGTACAGGGATCTCCAACAACCCCTTGGGGAAACCCCGTTGCCAAAAAAACCAGTCCACCCCGACGCTCTGACGTCTGCAAGAGAGCTCACGTTGGAGACCTTGACGGACACGAGGTAGAGGGCCTTCTTTCCCAAAGTCTCCAAATTCCCAAGCTGTGGGGACGTCCAGCAACGTTCTGGTGGAATGAACCCCTGCAGCCGCAGCCAGCTCAGAAATTGGTTCCTTCAGGAGATGGCCGAGCTTCACGCAGCCATACTCCCTCAGTTTGGAGCCCATGGTTGCAGAAAACAGTGCCTGGGAGGAGAGGAGGATGCTGCCGAACAGCGGTTCTTCAAACAGCCATGGTCCAGGAGATAAACCAGCATCTCTCTTGAAAACCAGGAGTCTCCAAGCGTGCAGGACGGAGAGATAAAACGGGGAAACTCCTGTCAAATCCAGGTGTGCATGTTGGACCAGAAATAGATGTTTGTCATATCCCAGGTTACCGGATTTCCTTAGCAGCACACGAGCAGTATCTGTCCATGGCAGATCTGGATGGTAGAGGAGGCGCTGAACGGTCCTCAGCCTAAAAGCCGCTACTCGTGAACCGATGTCAACCAGACCCTGACCACCCTCATCAACTGGGAGGTAGAGGACAGCAGACCTCAGCCAGTGGTGACCTGACCAGAAAAAGTCCACCAAAGTCTTCTGGATCGCTGAAATTAAACTTGCAGGAGGCGGCAGCACGATCAGTCTATGCCAGAGCATCGAGGCAACCAAATTATTGGCAACAAGTGTTCGACCCCGGTAGGAAAGCTGTGGTAGCAGGTACTTCCATTTAGACAGTCTGGAACACACTCGCTCCATAACACCCTCCCAATTCTGCTTTTGGTAATCATCCGTGCCCAAAAACACTCCCAAAAAAAGTATGCCCTCAGTGACCCAAGCAAGGTCTCCTGGCAAAATTGGCAACGGCACGTCCACCCAGTGCCCCAAACGCAAAGCAGTGCTCTTCTCCCAGTTAACTTTAGCCGATGACGCTTTCTGGTATACACTTAAACAATTACATAGAAGGTCAACATCCTCTTGATGGCGTACAAAAACAGAGACGTCATCAGCATAGGCAGAAAACAATAGTTGTCTGTGAGGGCCCTGGAAGAAAGAACCCCGTCAGCTTAGCCCGCAGCTTAATGAGCAAAGGTTCTATCGCAATTGTGTAAAGTTGGCCTGAAAGAGGACATCCCTGTCGAATACCTCTCTGAACCATCACGGGACGACTCAACCCCCCTCCGAGCTTAACCAAACAAAAAGCCTGTCTGTACAAAAGACTCAAAAGTGAAATAAAACCCTCCCCAAAACCAAAAGCTTTTAAAGTGGAAAAAAGAAAGAAAGAAAGAAAGAAAGAAAGAAAGAAAGAAAGAAAGAAAGAAAGAAAGAAAGAAAGAAAGAAAGAAAGAAAGAAAAGAGACGACAGAGCTGCCAGTCAAAAACACATTTTAGATTCATCTGTTCGTCATTTCAGTGAAATATTTTAATTTTAAACTGAGGTCCAGCAGGAGTGTGCTGCAGGAAATTATTCAATTTGACATAATTGGTCTAAAAAAACATTGCAGGACATTCAGCTTCAGGTTTCACACTGAGCAGGTACAGAAATGAGAAACCATAAAAGACTTTTGTCTTTGTGTTTGTTTAGTTCATCTCCAGATAAAAATGACCACACGATTTCCTTTTTCTTTTGACATTTTCAGTGGTCGACCTTGTATTTTGCATTGAGGTAAGATGTAATACCTTGGCTCAAAAAAGGTTTCAAATCACAAGTTTGAAGAAATATATTTTATGTGTAAATGAGAAAACCTTGAGGTAGAGGCAGAAAAAGTGCATTTTAAAGAAAATGCACATATCGCATACAACCGCAGTACAGAAGGATCCATTGTGGAACAAGTTGCTTCTGCTAATAGAACTCAGGTTTGATCAAATTAAATGACCACAAGCCAAAACAAGGCAGCTTCACTCAAAGAGTGAAATAAATGTATCCCGCTTCAGACCACGCTGAATCCTGGTACCAACTGTTGAAAAATCTAGTGGACTGTAGAAGGAAATCCTGTAAAAAAAAAAAAAAAAAAAATCCACTGTGTTCACAGAGGATACATTTAAATTTCAAACTGAAGACCAAAAAAAAAACAAGTACTGCATTATTAACAGCTTTTTATTAATTCAAGTTCCACATTTTTTTGCAAAGTGTTTGCTGCTCTGACTCTGTCACTCAGTGTCAGAGTGATGGAAATGGGATTGAAACACGATCTTAAGCTCTTTGATCAGCAATTAAGCTTCGTTTTGATGCACCAACTTTACAGCTGCAGCAAAGGCCATCAGCCTCGAGACGGAGAGCAATTCCCAACAGCAGCAATTACCCACAGAAGCTTCAATATCAAGCAGATCGCTGACATTTGACCGGACATCAGGAGCTCTGTGAGGAGAATAACATAATGTAAAGAGTAAAGACTGACAGGAAGCAAGAGGGATAAAATAAAGTTACATCTTTAAGGAATAATGGTAAAAAAAAAAATGTAAATTGAAAATGAATATTATGGAGGTAAAGTTTTTAAAAACTGTTAAAATGTAAACATGCCAGGTGTAAAAAAATTGTTAAAATAACTTGATTAAGATTAATTGATAATAATAATAAAGGTTAGAAATAAAATTGACATGAAAGTCAAAACAAAGAATTTGTCATCAGAACTTCAACACATTAAAACGTGAATAAAACAGCTGAAAGGTTATCAGAGAGTATTGAAATTTCAAAATAAAGTTTAAATTTTGACATCAAAGTTGGAATAAAGATATAGAAAAATATAAGTTAAACTTGCTTTTTTACAATGTGTCTAAAGTAATTTTTTATCTTGAAATAAGTGAAATTATGGCAACACTTTATAATAACTGCACACTATGAAGCATGAGTTAAGCATTAATTGAGCATTAGCACTTAATTAACAGTGTTAAAAGTGTTACTTCTACTTAATTAATTTTATGTACTATTTATAACTCCTACTTTATTTTTTTGTGTGATTTTGACACTTGGGGTCAACTTTTATTCATTTTTTGGAAAAAAAAATGTTTTTTTTTCTTACTTTCAATTTTATAATAATTATTTATGTGTTGTGCATTCCTCTGTTTTGCTACTTTTTTGAGCAGGCAACAAAGTCTTTACATCTCATATGTTAGGACTTTATAAACCGTACATCGTCATCAATTTAGAATAAGTCAAAAAAACAGTAAATTAACTAGTAATGTTTTATGACTACATGAATCCATCTAGAGTTACAACAGATAGATTAACTGTATATATTAAAAAATGTGAATGCATAATTGTACATTTACATGTTTTTTCAAATCATTTACTAACACTTTATAAATGAGGTTACAACTTAAAGAACCACCTATAAATAACTGGTTTGTAAATCATTTAATTCTTAATTATAAATATTCAATTGTTAATGAATAAAGTCTTAACTAATACTATTAATAAACACGTTATAGTAACGCTTTTTTATGAATTAAGTGTTAATAACAACTCACATAAGCTACTTTTTAATGCTTAAAAAAGTTGGAGCGAGGCTTTATAAATGATTAACTAAATGTTATCTCATGCTCAATTAATGTTTAACTAACGCTTCATAGTGTGTAGTTATTAAAAAGTGTTAACAAAGTTATTCTTTTATGATGAGCAGACGCGTTATCACAAACATGATGTATATTAAGAGATTATCATTCAGAATAAAAGAAGACCCACTCTGATGTAAAGGATGTTTTTGGTGTTTTTAACATGTTCCTGTTGCATTTTTCTGACAATGAGGACGTATATAAAGAAAATGAAGGTTTACATTTATTTTATAAAAGAGCTTATATAATGAAGAAAAAATTATCTGGGCGGGCCACAAGCTCCCTGCTCTGAGGTCTAAGTGATGGGGAGGGGAAAGGGTGGTGGGGTTGCTCCGCACCAACAGTCCCGCCCACAATTTAGATGTGGATTTCTAATGAAATTCTGCAGAAACTATATGTTAGAAAATTACTTTAAAAATAAAAAGAAAAAATTGACTAAAAACTGCATAATCATAATTAAAAGATTATTGGGAAGTCTTTGAAAGTAGATCAAAAGATGATCAAAGTGTCTTTAAAACTATCAACTGCAGCTGAGGCAATGAACAGATATTTACATAGAAATCAGTTAGAAAGTGTTGCAGAAGTGATGCAGGTGTGTTCTGATCTCGATCACAGTTGTTCCTCCTCCTGAGGTGACAAAGACGTGAGCTTCTCAATTAGCTTGGGACAGCTTTGAGTGAGTCAGGCTCATGTAATAACGTCAAAGTGGTTAAACCCCCGGGCGTTTTTAAAGAGCTTTCAGCTGCCACACAGCAAAGAGAGAGGAGGAGGAGGAGGAGGAAGATCTGATGAACAGAGTGAGGAGACTTTTTTCGGCACAACTCTGAGACAGAGAGGGCGGAGGAAAGTTCCTCACATCGGGTTAAAGTGACACTCAGTCACAATTAGGAAGGACAGATGGAAGAGGACGGCAGAGATCTAACAGCCGTGACTCAGAGATGACCACGTTTCCTCTCACTGAGACTCTTCAAACATGCTTCCTGTTGTGGGTACAGGTACACAAAGTATTACTGACGATCAAGTCGTTTCTTAAGAGGTGAGTTTTAGGCAGGAGTTGGTTGAAGTAGTTAAGGACATAAATCAATACTATTGTCCTCAAAAATCTTTGAATTGGAAGTTCTTTTTTTATTTCACTATGACATGGATCTGCTCTCCTTCACAATTTGTAACAAAGTCAAATCTACAATGGCCCTGAAGGATCACAACACAACATTCTAGGGTCACAACACTTTACATTCCAAACACAACACATTAAGTTCACAACACTTTACATTCTTAGGACAACACTTTAAGTTCACAACATAACTCTTTAGCTTCACAACACAACACTTTAAGTTCACAACACTTCAAGTTCACAGCACAGGGGCCCGTTTCAAGAAGCAGGTTTTGTTGGAACTCTGAGTTCGCAAACTCCAAATTCAGCAGAACTCTGAGTTTTCGGTTTCAGAAAGAGAGATAACTCAAACCCGTGAAAGTGGGCGAAACCAAGCCCGTTTCAAGAAGCGGGTTAAGCTGAACTCAGAATCAATCACTGTGGCAACTGAGTCTGTGAACGAAACCTGGTCTGGAGCAGGTTTTCTTCAGGAAACTTAGAGTTCTCTGCGGTCTCCGCCCCTTTTTAAAGTGAAAGATGTTCAAATCTGAGTTCTTCATTAATATTTAGAGAACATTCACATTAGAGACGTCACGTTTCTACCAGCAGAAACCAAAATGACATGTCCATTCATAGAGGAAAACTGGTAGGGGTTTTCAACTCATATGCAACACAGAACAGGTATTAGCTTGGCAGTCAGCGACGCTGCCGCTTCTGACGCTTCAAGTTCAATTCCCGGTCAGGACACATTGCGTTTATGTAATAAAATTATTCTTTTCAGCTAAAATTTTTTAAGTCTTGAGAATTAAATTTAAATAAATGCTTATTTTTAACATATCTCAGGCAGCTACAGTGTTTCTTTTTATTGTGCAGTGATATCCGTGTGTGTATGTGGTGCGTGTGGGGGGTGGGGGGTAAGGAAAACGGTCATTTATGCGATTATGGAGATGACTGGTTAAATTATTAACAGATCAACAAGAACCATTCCTTACTTTACAAGTGACAAAATAACCTTTCTGATATTATTATTTATTAATTATTTGAAATGATTCAAATGTAGACGTATGCATTAACTCTGCAGATATTTTCTCTCTGTTTTATCGCTGCAGCTGGGTTTCTTTTCTTGCTGAAAATGTTCTTGTAGTCTGCATATGCTTTAGGAATTTATCAATTTCCGTCGCCGGAAGTTTGTTCCCGTTGCCATGGTGAATCCTGCTGTCTTTGCTCCATTGATCAGGGCTTTTAATGCTCGCGACGCTCGCACCTGATTCTGGTTCCAACAACTTCAAGTTGATTGAATCAAACATTTTCAGCTGTTCTGAAACCGAAAACTCTAAGTTCGCGAATCTTGAGTCCAGTGACTCTAAGTTCAGGTTTCAACTCTAAATTTGTTGAACCTGCTTCTTGAAACGGGCCCCAGCAATTTAAGTTCACAACACTTCAAGTTCACAGCACAGCACTTTAAGTTCACAACACAAAACTTTAAGTTCACAACATAACACTTTAGCTTCAAAACACAAAACTTTAACTTCACAACACTTTAGGTACACAACACTTTAACTTAACAGCACAACACTTTAAGTTTACAACACAACACTTTAAGTTCACAACACAATACTTAAAGTTCACAACACAACACTTTAAGTTCACAACACTTCAAGTTCACAGCACAGCACTTTAAGTTCACAATACTGAGTTGAAACGAGCAAACAAAGAACTTGTGAAAGAATTACATTTTCCTTTGATGTTGCACTGAATCTGATCAGAGGACAGACCTGAGAGCACAACTGAGAATGCGATCAGGACGTCCAGATTTTACATTTTCATCCCCCACCTCAGAAGTAAAGAAAGTAACACTTCAATGAGAAACGGAATTCTTCCATTTGGCTGCCTTTGCATCCTGCAGACTGAGAACTATTTGATCCTGACCCTTCATGATGCGTTAGGATTTTCCTCAGGTTTACTGAGGAAAAACCAAAAGCTTTTTCACCTTTTAAACCGGAAATCCTGCTGTAACATCTGAAGGATTGCAGGAATGAATGCAGAACCAGCAGAGAACTTCAACAAAGCAGCGTCTTATTGTAAAACACTTTGATCTGACAGTTCAGCGCATGTAAATATTTTCAGAGTAGAGATGAACGTGTTTGCTCACCTGCAGTGAAAACCATCAGAGGACAATTGGATTTCCTCAAAATTCAGCAAAAGGTTTAAATGATCAAATCAAATTTGAATAAAAATTTCTGAGGATCTCTATTCAAATATTCTATAATAAATCAAACTCATCCAGTGCATTTGTTTTTCCCTTTCATTAAGGCATTTTTATGCTCACGCTGCTTTTTTTAAAACTAAATAAACTCGGGGTGTGTCCTGGCAAGAGTACGATGCGTATCGCGATATAAATCTAACGATACGATACATATCGCAATATATCCCAAGACTGTACCAGAATAAGTTTCCCCCTTTTTTTATAAAGTGTATGACTTTTTCAGTGAGGGGTTTAGGTGGAAAACACAAGTAAGGACGCTTACAAATAATCAATTTATTATTGTCTTATCAGCATTTTAAACCGATACAAATGAAATATCGCGATAACTTACAGAATCAATAAACTGAATAAACATTTAACAATCTGAGCAGGTAAAGACTACATTCAGACACGTCCTTGGAATCTTTTTTCACATTTTCTTTAAAAAAAAAAAAAATCATACATGAACTTTTAGAAACTGTTTACAACTTTTTTCTAATCCTTCCTGCTCTTTTCTCCTTTGCTATAGCAAAAGTTCATGACGCACATTTATTCAAATGTCATAAAGTAATGTGCTTTTCAGTAACACTTTGTATGAGCACAAAGGCAGATTTATGAATCCATGCATATTCAGGGGCCTCATTCATAAATCATAAGACATGCAGTGGAAGCTCCACTGAGCATAAGCCTAATTTCCATTCTCATCTTGAACCATGGAGGTGGAAGCTCCCATTCTTAGGAAATGTTGCGCTGAAATGACAGAGACACTGAAATGCAGAAAGTTCGACCTTTGACGGGATTTCTGGTCTGTAAATGACAAACAAAATGCTGAATTCTGAATCAGGAGTTTGACCCGTCTCAGCTGTTCACTTAACTCTGCATGCAGGCGCTCAGATAGATCACCGTTTTCATGAATCTCATATGACAATGGATGATCCTTATCATATCAGCGAGGTCACCCAACCAGTGTGCACGGTTAGTGTCAGTCGTGATCAGACAAGAACTAAAGCGAAATATCAAACCAGAGAAAACCTTCAGTTATTAAATCTCTCACCACTATTTCAATTCTGGATCCTTCATAGAGTCTGTTACAGTTTGCTGTTAAATGTTAAACCAATTTAAACCTTTATTTTTAAACATTTTTTTTAGGGCATTAAAATATTTTAAACTTGTATAATTATGCCCCAGATCAGTTCTGGACTGAAAGGTCCAGATTGTTTTCACCATCCCTCTTTCTCAAGGCCATGTAACACTGCCGCAGCGTACAATTAGCACGTATTGCACAGATGAAAATGGGTCACATGTGTCAAAGTCAAGGCCCGGGGGCCAGATCCGGCCTGCAGGGTAATCATATCCGGCTCTCCAGATTATTTTATTGTTATTAATTGTGCCGATGTGATCTTGCACTTATTTCTAGCTTTAATAACTTCACGAAAATCTTTCAATGGATGATAAAATATTGGAAGTTTTTTTAACATTTCAAGTTGATTTATCCTGGAATAATATTCCTGCCTTTTTATTATTCATAATTATTTTAAAAAGTTACATGTTTAAAGTTTTAATAATTGACATTCTGCTAGTTTTTTGGACTATTTTGGCATTTACTAAGACCTTTTAGTCCATTTTGGAGTTCAGCTAATATTTTAGCTACATGTTAGCTGTTTTAGCTGCTTTAGGCTTTTTTTTATTATTTTTTTAATGTCCATTTTGGAGTTCAGCTAATATTTCAGCAATAGGCTAGCTCTTTTGGCTAATTTAGGCTTTGTTTCAGTTTTTTAGGCTATTTTGAAGTTTAGCTATTTTTTCAGCTACATGCTAGCTGCTTTGGCTAACCTCAGTATTTGGGGGGGGTGTCATTTTTTAGGCTAATTTGGCATTTAGCTAATATTTCAGCTACCTATCAGCTTCAGCGTTTTCAGCTATCAACTTCAGCTTTTTGAGCTATCCGTTTCAGGAATTTTAGCTATCAATTCAAGCGTCTTCAGCTATCAGCACTAGCAATTTCAGTGGCCAAATTCAGTATTCAGTATTCACACTAGCATTATCACATGTAATGCTATATATCTAGTTCATAGTTATGTTTAAAAGTTAAGATTTTAAAGTTTTAAACATTTAGTTTTAGAGTTATTAATGTTTATCCTGTTCGGCTCGCAACTTAAGGTGTGTTTTGAATTTTCCGCCCTTGTGCGATTGAGTGTGACACCCCTGAAATAGTTCATATGTGAATATACATATAAAAGCTGAAAAAGTTGTTGTTTTTACATAAAATGTATGAATAAACCGTGGAAAGAACATATAAACTTGGGTGTCGTTACATTTCTTCACTTTTCAGAGCACTGGGCAGGATTTATATTGGTCAGCACCCGCCGCGAGCCCTCGCTGTGCTTTGTTTTGATTAAACATTTGGATTCCCCTGGTCCAAACGTTCTTCGTCAGCTGCTAGGCACCAGCTGGGGAGTCATCACCCCCCCACATTACTCAAAAACTCACCAAAATTTGCACACACCCAGAACCTAGAGATAATAGAAAAACAAGACAATAATTTTAAATCTTGTTATTTCTCCCCTTATTATAAATAATGTGTTTGTGAAATAATAACGACGAAAAGTGATTTCAAAAATGTTTTGTAATTACTTTTTCTTATTCTTACAATTAGTATCAGAATGCATATCATATATAAAGTACATTTATACAAATTCCCACAAAGTTTTGGTGGCGTCTCATAAAAAAGGAAAAAAAAATGTTTTCCTGCTTTTCTTGAAGGTGAACCCCAAGTCTTCCAACAATCTTAGCATTTAGCTGATGCTTCTGAATTAAATCATGGTAACACATCCTCATGATTTCTTCTGCAGTTCCATCATGCCTTAAAATTGCATCATTGTTTCAGTTTCTCGCTGTAAATGTCCCAGTAAACCTCTGTGTCACTCAAACAGGCTGTAAAATATTCCACAGTTTTCATTTCATCAGCAGTATTTTGAGGCAGAAATGGGGACAAATGAATGCAGCTGTTTATGGAGATTCTTCCTTTTTTAATCATCAAACCAAAACACCTGATATCAATTACTCCATTATGACAATTTCCAGCACGAGCAGCTGGTGGAGTGTTTGGGAAGAAACACCTGCACAAGAGCACGTACAGCCGCTGCACCACTGATCTACGGGGAGCATTTACACACAATTATCCTGAGGACGACGGAATTGAAACCAATCTGTACTTAGCCTGGATTCCTTTGTGTTTGTTCTTTTTTTTTTTACCACATCATGGTTTACTGGAGCTGTTAATTTCCCCAGCATAATCTCCATGAAAATGGAATCTGAAATATGATGTCCCGCACTCACGGTCAGATTATTGTGCTGGATTTTACACTGAAAATATTTATTTTGCAAGCCGGTTTTGGGTTAAAACGGCATGAAGTTCTTATTCTGAGCTATTCTTTTGGGGGGTCCGGAGATCTGAATGCACACAGCTTATTTAAAAACTAGAAGAAGGGGGCAAATGTTAGTCTGATTTAAAACCTGCAATATGGCAGATGAAAAAACCCACAAACCTACAGGCTGTGGAGGTCGCAGCTTTCTCCCAGCAGTGCTCCTCATTTATCCTTCCACATCCCACAGGCCTTTACAGTAAGACTGGGTTTGCCCTACTTCGCAGCCTGCTCGTCCTCCCTCTTTGTTTTCCTGTTAAATGTGACGTGCCGGCTGTCTATCCAACAGTGGCTGAGAAGCCACAGCTCTCTGCACACATCCATCTTGCTTCTGTGAAATTCGATTCCATCCTCCTGTGCGAGCATCCCTGCTGCTCCTCGGCTGGTCAGGTGCTGCGAGCGCATCGTTTCTTTCATTCCCTTCCCCTCCAAACTTCCTTTTTCAACTCGCATAGGACACCGGGATTGAGCCCAACAACATCTCAGGTTCCACATTTTGTCATCAGCACCTGCTCTGAATGAACAACAAGAGTCAGTAGAACAGCCAGGTCATTGGCTGCACAATCAGCTGTTTCCCAGACAGCAGCAAAGGCATCACTGGAAAAGCTATGTGTATCAACAGGCTGCAATTGAATGCAGCTTATTCAGTTACACATATGAATCTGTGTCTCCCACTGGGGCTTTGGAAACTGTCTCCTGAGGTCGGGTCTACCATAAAGAAAGCAGAGAGCTTAATAACAGTAATGGCACTTTAATGGCCGCTACCTGTCGGCCTAATTGAAAACTGAAGCTATCATGTTGCATCTCAATGCTCCAGGAAAGCACCACACATTTTTCCTGGTGAGGTTTGTGTCACGCAGATCCCCAAACCACAGGAGAAATAACCTGGTTTGCTGCACATCCACACAGAGGCTGCCTGAGCGTGTCACTGATCACTGAAGGTTTCACTCGATCTGTTTGAGTAGTTATCGCTTCTAATCATTTTTCAGTCTCAGACAGGTACAATCAAACTCCGATTGATGAGGAAAAGCCTGTAAAGCCGACCGGTGTCTGCCTCTTTAAGTGTGTAATGAAGATGAATCGGCTGTCAGCCTGACTCACTCAGGTCTCTGGACCAATTTCAGGATATTTAAAAAACTATAATTCTACTGAAATTCATTTTTATCAGTCTGAGTTTATGGTAAACATCTCGATAGGAGAAAAATATTAAGTTTATGGGTAAAAGAGGCTCAGGCTATTTACCTGAAAAACAAATGAGCAGATAGATGGAAAGATGGATACAACGGACGGACAGGCACAAACGAAAGACACAAACGAAAGGCAGGAAAGATACAACAGAAAGACACAAAAGACAGAAAAATATGAAAGAGATAGATAGATAGATAGATAGATAGATAGATAGATAGATAGATAGATAGATAGATAGATAGATAGATAGATAGATAGATAGATAGATAGATAGATAGATAGATAGATAGATAGATAGATAGATAGATAGATAGATAGATAGATAGATAGATCGGACATCAGAGTAGCAGAAAGTTATTATGGGATGGCCACAGGACCTTCGGCTTGACGGCCATTTTGTGGCAAATTCTGAAATTAGGTGATATTCAAATTCTAATACAGTCCGGGAAAAAAAAAATGTTGTTCAGCAATTTTTAAGGAATTTCACACAATCACACTAGCTAGAGTTTACAACCACAACCAAAGTTTCATTGACCTTTGACCTTGGGAAGGGCCTGCCATCTTGAATTTTCTCACAAAATAATTCCTTTAGTAAGAGATGCAAATTAAAACGTCTCCAAGGGAACTCAAACAGTCGCCTACTAACTCCTCGAGCATCATTGTGAAGCTACTTGGGGAAAAATGTTGGATTAAGAAGTTTTAGATTTTTTTAATGGCGTTAAGGCAGCAAGCTTTTTAAGGGGCCATACCATGATTTTCTTCAGCCTTTCAGAGTAAACTATATCCATGTGTATGATCATATATTACATTGGGAACACTGAAACACAAACTATTTATGAAATATGAGTCATTTTTGTGGACCTTTTTAATGCCTGGAAGTAAAACGACTCGATCTCTGAGCCTCCACCTTTCACTCCTTGTCGGTCCCGCCCATTTCACGCCGTCATCCTTGAGCCGGCCCCTCCAGCGTGAACAAAATTTGTAAACAAAACTATAAGAAAAATGGATGCGCTGCGGTCTGCAAAATCTTGTCAGGATTTTTCCCTTTTTCAAACTTTTTATTTTGCTGATGGATTTTGAGCATCTGTATGAAGGTCAGATTCAACACTTTTACTGCTGGTCTGAATCCTGCATGACTACTGGTGATACAGGTATGCACGCTAAACAACACGTCTGTAGAATCAATGTGGATCAAGTTAAAAGTTATTTTATTGAGCATGAATTCATCCAACCACATTTTAATGAGTTTCTGTCTCATCGTTGTGGTGTTATGGTTTGTTTTTAAGAGAATTCTGTTGGAACTACAATAGAGCTTTCACCGCAGCAGCCGGCGCCGCGTCGGAGACACAGAGAAGAGAGTTCTACGTTTTTCTGTGGTGTTAAAGTAAACGTTCTAACAAGTAAACAGTTGGACCAATTATTTTCTTTTGGATAACATGATAATTGATGCTTTACATTTGTCCGCGGCTCACCGATCACCTCATTTCTACCGTGTTTACGTCATGTGACTGTCAGGTACGGTGGCTGTTTTGGTTCAGTTGTTCCGCTCTCGATTCGTTTCATATTCAGACTGAGGAATCTCAAAGCGAACCAAAGTTCGGTCCGATTGGAAACAAAGCGAGACTACATTTAAAATATGGGTCCGGGAGCGGTTCTGGTATAGGAAGGTAGTTATGTCCTGCCACAGCTCCGCAGAGAAGGTGGGGTGCTTTTGTTGTAGTCTGGGGGCGGAGCTTGCAGCACAGACGCTTCCTGGAGGGAGCTGTTGGCAATGATCTTACGTTGTCAGCACGTTTCCAGCCGCACGCTTATGTGGGGTTGCTATTATGGAGGGGCTGCTGCAGAGAGTGCAGGATTACTCTTAAATGCATGAATGGATCAAAATGCCGCTTTGGGATTCTTTATAGTGAGTAATGGACAGTAAAATGCATTTAAAACCTCAAAAAGTAAAATTTTCATGGTAGGGCTCCTTTAAAGTAGCGTCTTCCTGATGCTCAGACATTTTTACCATAAGATTGGCTCAAGCTGATACAACTACAGAAGGAATGTGGGCGTGGTTAAAGGAAAAACCTCAGTTGCCAAGGAAATCCTAAGATTTATTTTTCCAGATTCTTCAAAAAAAAAGACAAATATCTGTTCGTCAACTCTAGGCGACCAAAATAATATTATGGCTGCCACAGAGGTAAAAACCCACAGAAACAACCACATTTTATGAAGTTTTTTTTAATCTATTTGTGATGTGTCGCTCTGACCCGGGGGGCAGGGGCAGAAGGTGAGGCTGTCGGGCATGTGGCAGCCGCTCAGCTAGTGAGAGCATGTCAGGAGAGGACGGTAGCGTCCGCTCAAAGCTGCTTGCAGCTTTGATCTGTCATTGTCATATGTGCAACACAATTTAAAAGCACACTTTAATTCAACTGCAATTCGCTAATTTACAGTAAATATAATTTTTCATGAAAAATAAAAATAAAGTGTAACTCGGTCATTAAAGGAAAGAAATCACAACCATTTGCAGCTAAATGAAAAGTGTATTAGTTATCAAAACAAGGAACTGCAATTATAACAGTACTAAAAAATATCACATGACCACAGCCCAGCAAATAAACGTCCACCATTGCACAGTTCAACCCAATACATTTCTAGCATTTTTATCAATGTTTGAAAGTTAATTTAATCTGTTTAGGAGTCGTTTTGAATCAGCCCCTGATTCTTGGCAGACCCGTCCTGTAACTGGACTTCACCTGAACCCTTTCCACTCATCTGACAGACAGACAGACAGACAGACAGACAGACAGACAGACAGACAGACAGACAGACAGACAGACAGACAGTTGTGTCTCTGCCAAAACAAGCAATTTGTAAAAAGTGCTGTTTGTAGTCTAACAACAAAAATCAATCCGGTTTGACTGCAAGGATGTCCACGTTGAGCACTGGCAGCAGTTTAGAGCAATCCCTGATTAAACATTTCTGAAGTAAACGAGTGCACGAACCTCTGCATCTGAGGTCATAAACTGAGATTCAAATGATCAGATCTTCCTCAAACAGTAGTAAAGAGCAGTAATGACTTCATCTTCATGTCCCATAGATCCTGAGCATTTCCAGGCAGAGTGCCTGTTTCCGTCCTCACCCACTGTTCCGTCCATCCATCTGTTAGCTGAGGCGAAGATGCTGGTCATCTGTTTCTGAGAGCATCCCTGCGATCTTGTCTGTGTAGGACTCTGACTCAAAACAGCGTTTTGCTTCTGGTCCTCTATTTTCATCTTTTCCCCCTCGAGCGGTGGCTGAGGCCACAGACGGGCAGACAGACAGAGTGGCAGGTGCTGCCGTCCCTGGGTTCCTGGCCCTTTTGCGGCGTGTGCATATACGTGTCGCCTTGCAGGTGCACGTCCCTGGATGAATGTGCCAGCGTGTGTACGTGTTGGTGTGTTGTATCTATATTTTTTATTTTTTTGTTCCCTCCTGAGCCAACTCCTGCAAAGTTCACCTGCTGCTTTCACAGTCAGCCAGCGTTTTAGCAGCAGCCTTCATTTATACCGTCTGCCACCAGCTAGAACGTCCACGGAATCCTCATCTCACCGGCAGAACTGAAGGCAGCCGAATGCAGCTTTTGTCTGTGCATCCACACGAGCGGTGAACATCTTAAGGTTCTTTCACCCTGCAGGCTCCATTCTAATGAGCGGGATGCTGAAAATGTCACTTTTTCATGTTTTACCTTTTGTTGACCCAATGTACCTGGAAACGTCCTTATTGTTTAGTATTTAAAACACTGATTTAACAATATTGGAAAAATTTAGAAACTAATAACTAATAATGTGACTTATGTGAAATATCAGTATCAACAGCTGCTGATGTCAATGATCCTTTTTTGAGGCTCATAGAGAGATGCATTATTCTTTATGATCACAGTCATCAAAACCTCTTCTGATCATGCTTTGTAAACATTTATTAAAGAACATTGGAGGATTGCTCAAGATAAAGAGTTTTTTTTACCCAGAACAATCGACAGCAAACTTTTCATGAGGACTGTCTCTCTGCGCCTTAAAGAAGCGCCTGCCTTCTCCTGCATCAGTTTAGTGTGAGAGTGCATCTCTATCTAGAATTTGCCGGTTTGCCGATTATAAGGATATTTTAGAGCTGTTTCTGAGTCAGCTGATGCCATTTCTCCATGCAGGCTCGCTGTGTGTGAGTAGTTCTTCCACTCCATCCCTTCCTTGGAAATCCAGCTGCAGAAACAAAGCTTTCATACAAGCATCTTTCGTTGTTCGAGATTTTGTGATGAACTGCAGGAATCAGGTGACTGAAAAAACTCAGATCAGTGTTGTGGGCTGACTACGGAGCGAGGGGTGTGGTTTAGGGTGTCTAAAAACACAATGAATGAGAGAGAGGCAGAGAGCAAGTCAAGATGGACGACGTCAAAATAATTGTAGAAGCTATAAATACCCACATCTCAGCAGGAGCCCATCGGCCGTACTGGAAGTGAAGCGGATTCCGCGCGCACTCCGCTCTGCGGCGGTTTCGCGTCTGAACCCTGAAGCATAGACCTTTTTTGTAAATTACATAAAACCTACAGTTGCATTTCTGGCGGCAAAGGAATAAACACGAAGTGAACTTTAAGGTTATTAATGAAAAAGCAAAAAACAAGTTCATGTCTGGTTCTAATGAGGAACTCCTCTAAAACCAAACCATTTCTTTGAGATCTTTTGAAGCCAAACTCATCAAAGATGGAGAATCCACATGAAGGCTGAACGACTGATCCTTTACTTCTTCTTGTGTTTGCTTTCTGTGTTTCTCCGGCTCTCCTTCTGTGTTTTTGAATTCGGTGGCCATGGAGGAAGTTCAAAGAGCAAACATGAAAACAAAGACATCTCTGAAGTCTCTGTGCTTTTGCTCTCAACTCTTTTTTCATAAAAGCCTACAGATGTGATACTGTACATGGAAAAAAGAGAGCTAGGGAGAGCAATGAAAAAAAGCAAAAATGAAATGAAAAAACATCAAGAAGAATGTATATATATATATATATTATATATATATATATATAATATATATATATATATATATATATATATATATATATAATTAGATTAAAAAAATATTTATTTTTGTTCAAATTAAGAACTGCAGCTGTTTGATGACATAAAGTTCTGTCTCCCTCAACGCTGGAATCATTACAAACATGTTCTCTTGTTAATGTTTGTCAAAAATCTCTGAAGAAATGTTCTGAACTGTAAATCGCCTGAAACAAAAATGTAACCAAAGTGATTTGAAAACAAACTCAATCTCAAACTCAAAGCTGCAGGTTGCAGTCCATGGCTGTCTGACCCTTCCCTCCCCACCCCTTTAGACTTGAGGGCATATCTAACAGCCAGCCTGGTCAGAACTGCATGTGACAAATTCCTGAAAAAAAAACCATTTTTTGTTCTTTTAATTTTGGTTTCAGCGCTACAGCAAGAGTTTTATGTTTTAGTCACCTGGGGGTGACAAACAGGTTTATGTAGTTTTTAAAGGAATCTCCAAAATTATGGGATTTCCATGACAACAGAGGTTTTTGTCACAAATGCCCAGATTTGTAATATATTCAGATTGTAGTTCTTAATTTCGTTCATCTTAAGTCATTAATTCAAGTATTAAATTTTCAATAACATAAGTGCAGGTAACAAGTAAACACACTTCTGCGAGCTCGCCACGCTTATGCCATTCAAAATCTACAAAGTTGATTTTTATTTATTTTGTCCCAGGTAGCTCCGTAATGATGCCAGAGGAGTTAGCAGGCAACAGATTGTTATCCCTGGCAAGAGATAAAATTTGCAGCTGATACTAATTTGTTCTTTTTTTTTTCGAAAATATAAGATGGTGGTCTCTTCCAAAGGTCAAAGGTCAATAAAACTTTCATTGTGGTTGGAGTCTCAGACTATGTCCGAATTCCTTCACTACTCACTACATGGTGCACTATATAGTGTGTTCGCCATTTTCTAGTGCTTTCCAAATCTACAATTTGAAAATCGAGTGACCTAAAAATTTCCTCTAAGTCTTTGCAAAAAACTAGTGTTCACTAGATTATTGAATAAAGACCACAATGCATTGCGTGTGAACAATTTTTGCTGAAACGTGTTGAAATACATATTTTTTTAACAAATTATCCATATTTTCATCAACACAATGATATGTTGTAAAACGTTTGGATTGATTAGATTTTCTCTTTGTGAGACCGGTAACCGGTTTAGAAAAAATAAAGTAGTGAGCATGGTGTTTGAGTTTCTTTTAAAATCCAGGGGACTAGATAGTTCTGCACTATAAAGTTTTTAAGTAGTTAGGAAGTAGGGAGGGAATTTGGACATAGACATAGGCTTTGGTTGTGTGGGGGAAATTATATGAAGATCGCTGGAACATAAATTTTCTTTTTCTAAATTGTGATGTGCAGTTCATGTGCAGTCAGAATGTGCAACTTAATAAAACAGTTTTTTGCTTATCAAATATACATTTCCATGACTATCCAGACCAGCTTTTATTATCATATCTTTGTGGTAAATAGCTAAAAAAAAAATCATTTTTTAAGCTAAATATTCTCCTCACATTAAAAACTGTCACCAAATTGTCTTTATTTCATTACTTATAGCCAAACAGATTTAGAAGTTTCTTTTTTCAAATAACCAGTAATGTGTTCAAAGTGTTTACCCAGTTTTGTTCTGTCTCGCTCACACTTTTATTTTGGTCAAAGTCACGATTAATCCAGTTTCCAGAGCGGCTGCCAGCCCGTGTGTCATTAGCATAATTACAGCGTCCGGAGATTTGCTGCTTCTCTGCCGCCACTCTGGGCTTCATCTTCAGTCTGAGCGAATTGGTCCCCCGTCTGCTCACAGCCTTCTAACTACAAACTGTATAAATAGCAGAAGTTCTGCTTCCCTCTTTGGAGACAAAAGGCCGCGTCCTCTGTTGGCGTTTTGCTCCGGCCTCCTTCTCCTTCAGCTCAGCTTCATATCATGAATGTCTCCAATATGACAAAGCTGTAGCCTTTCAAAATCTTTCTTTCTGCAGATGATCTGCAGTCATGCTCTTTCACACCTGTTTCAGTTTCTATTACCTGGCCCTCAGTGTTTTTCAGTCTGTCAGTTTTTGTTTTTTCGCCTCTGTTTCCTTTTGTCCTCCTGAAATGTAATTATTTTTGTCAACTGTAGGTTCAATTGACCTTTTGAAGTTCCTGCCAAAATCAAGGTGTTTCCCATTGGAGTTCTTCATTATAGTTTGTTATAGTCACTACCCTTGACTGTATAATTGAACAGAGTGACCACTTCCCCCCTGGCGTTCCAAACAGGAAGTTCAATTACGCTAAATCCCATCGACTTCTACAGCTAAATAAACAGCTATTACTCAGTCGTTCTATTGGTCAGAATATCCATTCTAGCATCTTGTTAATCCTAACTTTTTTCATGGTATTTTTTTTTTCATCCCAAGTTACTCAAGTTATAAACTAACCAATCACACACTCCAGTAAAAGCATGTGATGCCCACTGGCCCCACCTCAAACATTTGATTGACAGTTTCTCCTTAGAGCCTTTCATTGGAAGGGGTGTGGACTTCCAACAAGCTCACTCCCGACTGGTGACAGTAGTTGGTATAGAAACGTTGACTCAGACCGACTCATGCCAATCACTGCAGACTGGCTCCAACATGGCGACGTCCATAGAACAATGGTAACTGAATTCATTTTATTGGAGCCAGAAGTAAGGCATTTTCTATGGGTGACTTCACAACTGCTCTGTATAGATTTCTTGAAGCATAAAATAAATAAAATATCTAATATTTCAGTCAATATTGAATGCAAAACATAAATCAAATTCATAGCTTATTCATTTACTTTTGAAACTTTGATGCCTGCTGATCAAATCAAACTTTATTTGTGTAGCACCTTTCCAAAAAAAACAATTTCAATCAAAGTGCTTTACATAAAAGGAAACATTTTAGGACCCAAGCAATGACCTCAACTTAAAGTGAACCAGAATTAGTTTCCCTCGATACTCCGGAACAGTTTCAGTCTGAAGACACCCAAGCAGACCCGGGTCCGGGTCCAGGAACCGTTCTCTGAGCCATCTGTCGAGGTGGTCTTGGTTTGTTTCCAATCGGACTGGACTTGGTTCTCTGAGATTCCTCAGTCTGAAGACATAGCAGTTGGGGAGCGGAATAACTGAACCAAAATGGCCACCATAGCCGGTCATTAGCAGACAAATGTAGCAGCTCCTTCAAATGTGGTTGGATGAATGCAGGCCTGTTAAAACCACTTTTAACCTGATACACATTACTTCTTACTGTTTTACTTACAGATGGTTTTGTTTACAAGCTTTGGTCCGGGACAGAAATCTCTGGTAGACTCCAGTCTGAATACAGACCAAACACAAGGTTAAGGACATGATCCGGACCAAATGTATCTGTTTTCAAGTATCTGCTTGAAAACAAATACAAGTGATTTTTATTTTTCAAAGCTAAAAATTAAATTCAGACATCACGGGGTTAAGACAATTCCCATTTTTGTATTATTTTAGTTTTTTTAAAATGTGTTGATCTGCTGTTTTTTTTTATAGATTTTTGATAAAAAATATAATAATAAATGAATATGTTTTTGCATACTTTACTGTAACTTTGAGGTTCATATTGAACAGATTCACTTTGAGCTTTGATGTCCATTCATGTCAAACATCTCTTACGAGCTTTAAAAGCTTCTCTGTGCTTCTCCAGCATTTCATCACTCCTGTAACTGCATTTCATGAGAGAACTCCAGAAACTTTTCTCCCTTGAAAATTTAACAGAACTTTTGTACAGAAGGAGATCCGGGAGAAGTAAATGTTTTCTTTAATATACAAAAGAAAGGCTGGACTCCCTCTGCAAGGCAAGAATTCAATCAATTCTTTACAGTTTTAGAAATGGAATGTAAGAAGTAAATAAAAGTTATAAGAGGGGGGATCTGAGGATGAAACTTTACACTAAATCGCAAAATGTAATGCTGTGTAATTTTTGGGTCAATGAAGGAACACCTGCAGCAGTGATCCCTCGTGTGAAAGCTTCTAACCACAGAAAGTGCTAGTAAACTTGCAGTAAAGGCACAATAGCAGCTTCAGAAATCAATAAACTGTAACAGCACTGAGTCAGACCAGAAACAAACTTCCACTGTAACAATAGGACATTGATTCCAGTGAGCGTTTTTCTGCCTTCTGAAAGCTTGATTCTTCATATTCCACTTCTGTGCATTGACCTGTAACGAGAAATTCAAGGGAATCTCTAAACAGAAAAATCCATGCTGCAGCTGCGTGCTGCACTCTGGTGACACTCGACACAAACAGATCTGTGAGATAAACCGTTACAGAAAGGACCAGTGCTCATTTTAGATTTCCATTTCTGCAAAAGGCTTCATCTATTGATTTTTGTTTAACACTAAATACATCATGCTGGATGGATATTTTCCTTGCAACCCCAGGGGCATTCTGCTGCCTCCTGGTGTTCCTGTTATTGCCTCAGTTCAGCACAAGGAATCATTTATCAAATAAGAAACAAGTTTCATTTGCTATTTTCTATTGTATTTAAATTGGCACTCATGTTGGTTGATTAAATATATTTATTTTCAGCGGTTGAAAGGCAAAGAAATGCCTTTGATTTAAATCAATGAACACATTTTAATGTCATCATATTTGGGCTCAGGTGTTGCAGAGAGTGGAGCAGCCAAAAGCAGCTTCTTTATTTGACGAAACAGAAATTATGACAAGTAATTATACTAGAAAAGGAAAAAAATTGGTATCATCTTTGAACTTGTGAAGTTCTATTAAAGTTCTAATAAATTAAAGTTTAACTTTAAAGCAATTGCTCTGATAAATTCTGAAGGATTCTCCTGTTTAATCAGGATCATCTGGTTTGTTATCTATTTACTCCCTCAAAAAAGGATTTTTAAATGTTTTTTTTAGACAATTCAATCTAAATAGTTATATAGAAGCATGTGAGAAAAACTCATGTCCAGAATGAAGCAGCTCCATCTATAGCAGAGCTAAACCTGTCAGAAGGAAGTGTGCTTGAAGACAGTTAACTGTACACTGACAGCTGATGTATTTATGCTCGATTATTTTCACCTTGATTGACATATTTTGGGATTGTGTGTGATTATGAGTCTCAGTCTTGTGCAAAAATGATCTAAAAAAGTTGTTCTTTAGATCTATTCTCCTGGTCACATAGCAACAGAAAACATTCAGAATAAACCTGATGTCATTCCAAGTGGTTGTGGGTCCAAAAGCAGAGCTGCATCACCTCAAGTTCAAAAATGGGTCAAACTCCAATTCAAAAACAGAAGTACAAAAAGAATGTGTTAAATGGTGAGAATGTAAGATCTGTTGGGAGGCGCGGACTCAAGCACACAAAGACAAAACTAAAATAGTGTCTTGGGACAGAAATTCTACAGGCCAAACACAAGCTCATGTAAAATCGTCTTAAATAAATAGAAAACCTCAAGCCTTTTGACCTACTTCTTACTTTTTATTTGTTTGTTTTGTTTTCTGCTATTTTTCCTGGTTATAGTCAGTCCTCCCAGATGTTCTAGTCTCTGTGTTTGCAAAATAAGTTAAAAATAATCCAAATGTACCATACCAACGTGTCAGAATACAACCTTACTGTTTTATGTGGACCAAAAAATCTGTCCTGGAGATGAAACTTGATGATCCTGGTTAGTTTTACAGACCCACTCCGATAAAAAAGATGCCTTTAACATGTTCTTGTGACATTTTTCTGACAAGGGAGGACATGTTTGAAGGAGATTATAGGCTCAAATTTGCATATCTGAGTATTTCTTTATTCAAAATGCTGTGAATCAGGAGCAGATGAAAAAATGCTGTTAGAAAAAGATTGCATTTGTGGTGTAGAAAATACACCACAAGCATCCTGCTCTGCTCCATTCTGATGCATCCTCTTGAAGGCAGATAGATCAATGAACGTCTTTGTTGTTCTCATCTGAGCTGGAATCTGGATCTAAACTGGCTGGATAGCTCTGATATTGCTCATCATTTTAGTTGAACTTGTAATGTTGTTAGGTTGCAGTGTGAGGGGTCATAAGCTAGTGTGTAAACCGATAGCTCAGTTAAAGGGGGCTGGATGTGGGGTGGGGGTTGCTCTGCGCTAAAGGTGTTAATCTCAAATCAGAGGCAAATTTCTAATAAACCTTTACCGCTTTGCAGAAAATATTTACTACTTTTTTTTGTTTTTTTTGGGGGGGTTTAAAACGATCCAAAGATGATTTTCATGGGTTTCCAACATGCAGCATGAAAGGAGCTTAAAGTCATGGTTACATGTCCGGTTCAGCACCGGATCGTAGAGAGGCGTGGTTGCACCTTAAAGGAAACAAAGGTGTCTCTTTCAGTTCCCTTAAGGCTGTTGCTGCTAATGAGGTTAATATCAGTAGAGATGACATGCTCACTTGTTGTGTATGCAATGTTGTTCTCCATATTAGAATGGTCTAGATGTCTGTTTACTGCTGAGTTACAATTAAACAAACAGATCTGGAAAAACTAGAATGTGACTTACACCAGGAAATTTCTTGCTGTCAGCTGATAAAGGAGAACTTGTAGAAAACATCTGAACCAGATCTGAGTGAGTTTACTCTCAATAATGAATGTTTAGGATGATCTTGTCTTCTATTCAATCAATGACAGATTTAGACTTCTCACTATTTCCACATTTTCTGTCGGGACCATCGATCTTTTAGTTTTATGGAGGATGATTGTGGTATTTGTATGTGTGTTAGACCTCAGATCAGATCAGAAGACCTGCTGGTAATCAGATTACTATAAGTGGAGAAACATAAACTAACCAGGATTTCCTAAGTAGTGAAGAGGGAAGAGTCCATCAGCGCTGAATCTATGTCCGGTGGGCAGAAATGTGTTGAATGAAGCACCGCCTGCCTGCTGTCACGATGGTGCCCGAGTCCTTCTGATTGAGGCTGGATGGGATTCGCTTATAGAACAGGAGCCCCTGCCCAGCCTCGCTGCTCCTGCCGGATGAATTTACCCCACGGCGCTGGGTCGCGACCGGCTCCGACTGGTTCAGGCCGCTGCTCTGGGACTGTGAATGGAGTTCTCACTGAGCCCTCTCTCCCGTCTGCGGTACCATCAGGACCGGCGCGGCTGTCATCTGGGCTGCACTGTTGTCGGTCGGATCAGAAACCGGGTGCGGACCGGCTCTAATACAACAGGCGCTAGCAGTCTATGTCGATGTCGGCTACCCACCGATCCCTTTATAAACACGGACCGAAGAGTCCAACAGTTTGTGTAAATCTCAGTCTGTGTGTAGATTTGAATAAAATCACAATCATGTATCAGGTACGCATTGAGTTTCCTATATAAGAACCTATTTATTTATGAAAAAAAAGTTTGAAAAAGGTTGTTCAATTGTTGCACTTTGAACAAAAACATTATTACCAAGAGCTAGGAATTATTTTCCTGATGATCAGAGCTTTTTTCTTTTTTAAAATTAAACATTTGATGATCATTTTATTGGTTCTGCTAAGCCATGTCTCGTTGTTTTCATACCATTCCAATATGGCGTTGCTCTTTAAAGGATCTTGGAAAAAGCTTCTGTGCCATCTCTAACGATCAATCTCATTGGTTGCAGCTACCTCAAGGAGGGAGGATGGAATGTACCATTGTAGAGTATGACTTAGAAAAAAATCTGCCTGAATATTTATATGTCTTTCATTGTAATAAAATGATAAAATTAATTTCATTTAATGATCACAAGCTTTGCAACTGTATACTGATACTGACAGCCACATGGCACAGAGTTTCTGTTCGGCACCAATGCAAAGTAAAAACTGAGTAGTAAATCTGATCTCATAACAACAAAAACCCCAAAACTGACTGAACATTTGACACGAGCTGGATCTGGTGAGATCTTGTTGTTTTGGTGAGGCTCAGTGTGCTGCCACCTAGTGGTTGGGGGTTTTGGTGGAAATAATCTAAGACGATGAAGGACACTAATAAATAACTGAATAAATGTCCTGTCAAAAAAACAAAAAGATATAAACATAATCAATATAAATAAAGTTTAGCATAAAATAAAACAGGGGTTTATACTTAATAAAAAAGGGTTTATTAAGTATAAACCCCTGTTGTGACAGTAAAATCTGTCAAACACAAGAGGCTCTCGGCTCCTATTTGTTTGCTCAGCTGTTGGACAGGACAAAAAAAATATCTTGTCAGGATTTTAAGTCGATACAAGTATTGCCAAACTAAATATCGCAATACATCGCAGAATTGATTTTTTGTCCCTACGCCCCTAATGTCCACACAAACTACACTCTGATGGTCTAATTTCCTCATTTCTATCATGCTGCACCCAAGAGGAGTACACCTAACAGCCAAACAAATGTATTGCACAGTCCACAGATTTGGAAGGTCGAAAAAAAATATATAAATCTGTACGACACGTATAACAGCCCGTCGCCCGCAGCATGCCCATAGGAAACATTGTGCATGAAGGTTTTCTCTCTTCACTGAGTGGTCGATGACCTTGATATTCTGTTCGGGCCACCTCAAATCTCCAAACCCCATACAGGTTTGCCCATCTGTTACTGAGACTAAAGACTGAACTAGAGAGATAAGCCTGAACAGATGATGGAGATCCTCAGTGGGTATAACATGAACGGAAATCACAGTTTCAGACTTTCACATGTATATCTGTGTGTGTTTGTCTCAACACCATCAAGGTATCCAGAACAAGCACACTCTAATTCTCAACTATCCATCAGAAATATTCAATCTTTATCTCAATTAAGGCCAATTTTCATCAGAGCCTTCATTGTAAGGATGAATGCAGTCCAGCGCACTTTCCTCAGTGACTGAGAGACTTTCTTCCTGGCACTGAGCCAACATCCATAATGCATTCCCTGCATGAAGAGCGCAATCAGCAGATCCCCACAGCCTGATACCTCAATCAGTTTCCCAATCTTAGTTCTAATTTATTTTGCTTTGCCCCAACAAGCCTGACGCTGTGAAGTACAGTTTGACTGTAGCTCCTCAAATGTGAGGAGAAGTAATGAAGTTAGTCCAAACAGCTTGACGTGAATCCCATTTTCAATTCAGACCCATAAAAATGACAAAGTTCCTTTCATCTGTCTTTAATTCCAGTTTATTTGATCTTTATGTATGAATTTAAAACTGTTTTCATGAAGAGGATTCATCTCCAGTGTAGCTTCATCCTCACATAAAAAAACAAAAAAGAAGATCAGCTTTTATGTATTAATATTCATTGTTTTTGGCAGTGGGTGTCTGACTTACTTCATAATCGCTTTGATTCTGTCAAATAAAGTCAGTCTCTGTTGACATGACTGGATTATGTGCTTTTTTTTGTTATTTAGATCCCTTTGAACAACACTTTGAAGCCGATGTGAGATGACATTTAACACTGCGAAGAGGTGTGTGTTTGTGAGCTTGTGTCTTCGCAATTTTTCTTGACATTTTATAATAAAAGGTCACAGCACTATCCAGATGGGTTTGTTAAGTTGGTCTCAAAAATCAGGGCTAGCCACTATGGCGCCAGTGTTTTCCTTTTCTTTATAAATCCTGAGAATCATAAGAAAACACTCAGTTTGTTGTTTATTTTGTAATGTTTAGTATGGAACGTGTCATTTTGTGTAAATGTAAAAGCACTCCTACTTATAGGGCTGATTAATCTCTCATTTGCATAAAAATGTGTCCTCTTGTTTTCTGTCAAATATTCAAACCATTTCTGCAAGAAAAAAGCTTTTTTTCTGGGCCCTGTTGGAAAAAACAAATCGCAGATCAAAAAAAGGATGGATTCAAAAGGAAGATAGATCTGTGCATTTGGAAGACATGATAAAACCTTTTGAGAGCTACGAACACACAAGGAATTTGACTTGAATGCATGTTCCGCCCATGATGTTCACACTAGACCAGCAGGGAGGGGCTTCTTCTTGTTGTACTGTTAGCCAGGATCCACCACCAACAGTTTGGTGGTTTTTCGTTTGATGCAAAATGTCAAAGCGGTATAAATCTCACAAATCTTTTCTTTCACAGCTCTGTACCTTTAATTCCAGATGGGCACAAACCAGAATTATGAATTTCTTCTTCAGGATTCATTTATAAATGGTTGAACGATTAAAATCCATACGTCACCACCCATTCCGAGTCAAAGTTTGTCCTTTGGCATAGCCGAACGTTTTGTATGTAGAGCCCAAAAAGGATCTTAAAAATGGGCGTAGCTACACATGAGCCCGAGTGTTTTGAACACAAAGCTCAAAAAGGGCAATTCCATGGACTTTTCTTTTGAGCACGAGTTGCTGTTGTGTTCGTAACCTGACAGTTATGTTAATGGCGTAGCAGTGGAGAAATAATAATAATAATAATAATGGATTTGATTTATCTGCGCTTTTCAAGACACTCAATCCATTATTCATTCATACCTCATTCAAACTCCCACACTGTCATATATGGACGCGCCTCTGCGCCACTTTTCAAGGTTTTGAGTGTCCTCAACTCGTCCTTTTTTGACACGCTGACTGTTCCCGTTATATGAGGGGTCCAAGAACCGGTACCGATTTGAGTGCTGCTTGGTACTGGGCCGCAGATACAAATCAGATTCCTTAACCCTCAGGATGATACCGGTACCCTAACCCGGTACTGGCACTCTAATCCTGAATCAGTACTGGTTCCACGTCCGGTATCGGGCCCAGAGGGTTGGGGACTCGTGATTTATTTTGTTTTTATCATTACTATTTTTAATCGTTTTCAGTCTTTGTACTTACACTCATGTTTTCTCATCCCTTATTTTTATCTTTTTTTTATCTGTACTGCATTGTTCTTATGTAATTATTTTTACAGACTTTTTGTATGTGACTGTTGGTTTATATGAATGTGCTCTCAGACATGAAGTTTCTCCCCACAGACATTAATAAAGTATCTTCTTTTAACCCTGAAGCACTATTGCGGGTTGAATTTCACTCGAGCAAACATATTCACATAATGTTCAATAAGTTATATTTTTCTAAGTGTCATGGGTCCCTGGGTAAAGTCTCACATGTCCCAGGAATGGATGGACCAAAGACCAAGTCTCCAGTATCATTATGCATTTTTTTTCTTCTCAAATTCCTACTTTTATACCCATTTTCAAAGCTGTTTTTAGGATCTTCCTATGTATTTAAAAATAACTACTCTATTTTATCATTTGTTGTCATATTTTGAACTATTTTTTGTGAGATATACTTATTATTGGATTATATCACGTAAAAATTACCCAGCAAAAGTGATAGTGTAACTTTTTATAGCGAAAGTGTTCTAGGGTTAATGGGAACACCCAAAACATCAAAAAGTGACGTGGAGGGGGCAGAACCAAACATCCACACGTCAAGATGGGAGTAAATATGTGTCGGATAAACTGGACGACTAATTATATCAAAACTCCATAAGCCCATTAAGGGACTCCATCTCTATCTTACATAGACATAAAAATGTCATCCTGGACATCATGAAATAGTGCTTCCATTGCACCAAAAAAAGTTATAAACCAAATTCTTAACTCAGATCCATTCAATGGGCTCAGAATTAGATCAACCTGACCCTGTTCCTGAAAATCTTCACTGCTGATTGGCTGGATCAGATCATTTTAGGTTTGAACTGATTCAAGGCGATAAAGGAGCCAAATGAGGAAGGGGACAGTGAGGAAACAAGCAGAGTGGGGCTCTAACTTCCAGAGGCCGAGGAGTCAGAATGGGGCCAAACTTTTATGCATTATGGGTGTATATTTGACTCTTTTCCATTCACTGTCCAGGTGTTTCCACATGCACATGTTTTAATGTGCTGGCAGTAATTATTGACATTTTATATTTTAAATTGGAAAGTATCATTTCTTGTTTGTTGTGGTGATGGACAGACTGACAGATGAGGTTGGACAGAAATCCCTGTGGATCAGGATGTTTGCAGATGACACTGTGGTCTGTAGCGAGGAAGTGGAGGAACATCTAGACAGGAGACAGGTGGAGGAATGAAAGACAGAGAATTTGAATGAGAGAAAATCATGGGGAACGGTGGAGTCCCAGGGAGCAGAGGTGGAGAAGGTGGAGGACTTTGAATATGTCGGGTCAACAGACACTCAGGAGTGATATGTGATGAAAGAGTCTCATCAAGACTAGAAAGAAAGGCGTAGAAGACTGTGGTGAGAGCAGCCATGTTTGTGGTTTAGAGATGGCTGCTGGTTGCACAGGAGGCAGAGATGAAGATGTCCAGGTTCTCTTTGGAAGTGACCAGGATGGATAGGATCAGGAATGAAGATTTTTTGGCATATTCATAAAAAAGAAAATGATGATGCTGGTAAAAGGATGTTGAGGTTGGTGCAACCAGGAAATGGGTCTGGAGGAAGACTAAAAAGGAGGCTCATGGATGTAGATTAGGAGAAATTGAGGGAAGTTGGTATGAATGAGGAAAAATAAGAGGGCTGCTGTTGCATAAGAATAACTAAAAAGTTTAATTTCTCAGGATATCAACTTTTTTTCCATACGTCTCCATCTGTCTCTTTGCATCCGTCAGGCTGTAATGGAGGAATTCATTGTTGTTTGACAGTTTGTGTCTCTTCTGGAGCACTGCAGGCGTTATAAAAGCATTTGCTTGTGAATCAGTAGGAGACGACTGAGACTAAGAACCAAGGTGGAGCCTTTGTTCTTCACTCTAAGGTGTGAGACGGGGGGAAAAGAGGAAAAGTAGGGCACGAGAGAATAAGATGGAAAACAAGGCCGAGCCTTCACTGGTCAGTGTCGGCAAACAACAGCCTCAGGCTCTGGCACTCGAGCTGATTATTGTTCTCTGATTTTCCATACTGTAGGGATTCGTCTTCATCTTTTTATGAGTTTGCATGCTTTTGTTTGTACATGTGGCTGCATTGTTAATGCAGGACCACACTGCTGTTTATTATTGGTGACCTTAAAATGTAACGTTGCTGTTTTGTTCTTTTTATAAACACATTTTTTACAGATTTTCTTGTTTTTTATTTTCCAGGAATCAAACCGACTGAGATGAAGACTTCAGAGAAATGAGCAACCAATGTAAGTGTCCTGACCCCAGCAGCACAAAGGCTCCATAAGTCAGAGGTCTGAAACATGAGGCTCTGGAGTCACACGCGGATCTTTTGTTCATCCATTACGACTTTTTGCCTTTGAAGAAAAAAACATTTTTATGATATGAATAAAGAGGGTTTGTAGTTTTGGTTAATTCCTTTAAGTTATAAGCATTTTTCATTGAGGTTTAGATTTTTAAATTGTGGGAGGACCAGGTAAATGGATGGAAAAAGCTCAAATACTGACAGTGTTTTAGTATCAGAATAAATCTAAAGTCCCACTTTGATCATCTCCTGATCTATTGAAAAATCATCTTTTAATTAGGGTTGCGACATTTTTCTAAAAATTGTGGAAACTCCGCGGTTCACCAGGAAAGTCCCGCCCCCCTGAGGCAAGCAGTTAAGAATGGACAGACACGCCCCCTCCTGAGTAGATTCCAGCCGGGCTGACCGGAAGTCCAGCTAGATCAATCTTCTCCCAAAAAGGGAAAAAAAAAAAAAAAATTATTTTTCACAAACACAACAAAGAAAAAGATCTGTGAAAAAGACAGAATTCTAGGAAAAATGTCAAATCGAAAGCAGTGAGAATTCTGTATTTATTTGGACTGCATGGTGTGACTTTACCCTGGATTTGTTGTATTTTCATTCAAAACATATGAATAAGTTTGCTGATAAATTTTATTGTTGCTGTTTTAATAAAAATACAATTAAAACTTTCATTATATGCTGTAAAAACAGTTCGTTAAACATTTTTTGGGTTTCCACTGCAAAATGAATCACATGGAAACATGACAATATTTCCATGAATGATTAAAATATCCCAAACAAACCAAGCAGTAGTCTTTCAAAATGAAAATACAGAAAATTAGCTTTAGACTGTAGGTTCCACAGGGTTAACAAAAAACATTCTAAATTTACAAGCCTGTGATTTCATTTTATGAGTGTTTGCAGATACTAAGTGGCAATAATTCAAACTAAAGATAAAAAAAGCAGATTAATTGTGATTAATTTTTTCCAATTTAAAAAAACTAGTGTTTTTTTTTTTTTTTTATCAATTCCTGGCCGTAGTTGTTGTTTTAGTTTTGAAGGTTCCAGACCCTCGTCTGAGTTAACGAAGCTGATTAAAAGTTAGAATTGAACCCACAAACACTTCTCCATGAAGCCTCTCACCTTCACCTCCCTAACCAGCAGAGACAGGACTCATCATGAAGATCATTTATCAGCAGCTTATTACTATTCTCTGCATGCAGGATGACGTCCCATCAGAGGTTTATTAACTGCAGGAGAAGTCGCTTTGATTCCAAATTGAACCTTAAATCTCTCCATGAATGGATTTACTACCTGTCTTCCCAGACATGGTTTACGGAGTCATCTGTACTGAATGTGGGATGTCCTGCAGTTGTGTTCTATTATTACTCTTTTCTATAACATCTTGTGGTTCTGTTCAGAGCCTGGCATGAGTGAGCGTTTGCACACCTACACGTCACAGAATCTGCAGCAGCTCCTCAGCTCTGCTTATTGCACAGATAAGAAGCTGCAACTGTCAGAGACACTCTGCAGATTTGAACATAAGATTAAAGAACATATGAACCATTTTTCTCTTTTCACTCACATTTTATTAGATTAACATTTGTGGTAACCCCCAGCGTTATCAACACAGCAAAAACATTCTGTTTTTATCTCTTTTTCTGTAATTGAATTCATAAGTCTGGACAGATGGAATTTCTTAGTTCAGTCAGCTGTAAATGTAGAAAACCAGAGAGCTTCCTCTGACCTTATATTAATTCATGATCGTGGGATTATGCTGCTCTTTCCATTCGCTCAGAGACACTAAAAGTCTGCAGCGTTTTTAAAAAAGCAGCTCAGGACATCTCAGGCCAAGCCTCTTGAGTTGTTGGAGTTTCTGTGACGAACCAGAAGAGTTACGTGACAGAAAAAAATCTGAGAATATTTGAAAACGCAAAAACTCTTTACCATTTTTAGCCAAAATGACAAACCTGTGTCGTTCTCTCAGACATAGTTTTAGCAGAGCAGCAGGATGACATTAGAAATTCACCTCGGAATTGTGGGCAGGATTTTGGTGCAGAGCAACCCCGCCCCACTTCCCTTCCTTATTGCTGAAAGCTTGGAGCAGGGGGTTTGTATCCTGCCCGTCTTATTTTCCAAGTCATTTTCAAAAAATATTTTTTTCATCGCTCCATAGCGATTTTAATACAAAAAAAGTACTTCTAAAGATATGTCCTACAGATATATCCTTTGACCAATTTATCTGATCAAATTATTTTAATTCTTATTTTCTTGTTATGAACTGATATTACATTGACTTGAATAAAATCTATTGAAACAGTGCGGCCTAACACCGGTTTGGGCTGAAATCTTCCTCTCAGTCGGCTCTGTTCCACCAAACCCAGCATTTGTAAAAACAAAAGGAAGATCCACACAGAACGGCTGCAGTCCCACCAAATAATTGACACTTCAATTACAACCCACTGTGAACAGTCAGAACGGAACCACCAGCTGGCTGCAGAGCAGGAGATCCATTCCAGAATGAATTCCTCCTGCAGACCACGTCCTGAGTTTACCCATGATTGCACTGCCAAACACAAAGCACAGGAGGCTGCATATATTGGCTGAGTTTGACTTAAAACAAAACTAGACGCAGAGCTAAAGAGTGGTTTAAACGGCGCAGAACAACACTCTGATCATTTAGTGGACTAAGTGACCCCGCCCCCCTGGTGTTCCAAACAGGAAGTATCTGCAGGCTCCCAAAAGTCAAAATCTCATAGAATTTTTTAGAAAGCTATTGCTCAGTTATTCTATTTGTAAGATTTTGTAATAAACTAACCAATCAGATGCGTCGATAAAAGTAGGCGGTCTTTCACTGAATGATTAAAATGATTGAAACGATTACAACTGAGGGTGGTAGTGGTCTGGACTTCTAACAAGCTCACTTCTGATTGGAGAGAGTGGTTGTGTCGTAAACAAGCAGACGGTTGGCTCCAAGTGCAGCAGGTTTATTTGGCACAGACAGGACAGCAGGCGGGCAGCAAGTCCACAAAGTTAAATCAGTGATGTTGGCAGAGAGGCACAAACAAGACTTCGCACTCCTGCTGGGAGTGATTCCTGATGGAAACCAGTGGGGCTCGTGGGAGTGACAGCAGAGTATTATGGGAAGTGAAGTATGGAGAACCAGGAAGCGCTAGAACTCTGGAGATAGATCCCGGTGAGTGGCACAGGGAGAGACACGGGACTGATTCATGACACTAATCTCTGCATACTGGCATCGTCTGGCTCCAGTGTATGTTCATATTGAAAAAAGGGCAATTGAATTGAAATGGTTATTGCTAGTCTATGATTCATGTTCCTTTAACTTGGTCCAATTCTTATGTATAGAAAATGATTACAGCTGGGGCTGTCAAATTGTCATATTATGTACAAATTAGCGCCTTTTTTTTTTTTGCATTTATCTCTTTTTTAACCTACAACTCTTGATTTGTTGTGTGTTGTGTGCTATCTGTCTATCTATCCATCCATCTATCTATTCATATATATATACATATATATATATATATATATATTTCCCTCCCTCCCTTTTCAGCATTAAAAGCCAAATCCCTACTCGCAAATCTAACAACATTTAAATCATATTGGGACTAGAACGTCTTTTACTCTGTATTTTTGAAACAAAAAGCCTTTGTTTCATTGAGAAACAGTTCATTTTACTGCTCAATGTGGTGCAAATTATCTCAACTATTTTTCCAGTCACTTTGGTTTGTTGCTTGATTGGTCAACCAAATAAAATTCCTATTTTTAATGGTGAATAAAGTCTTAAATCAAAAATGAATGTTAAGTTTGTTCAGTAAAACCAATAAAATGGTCGGTTATATTGACTAAATGGAGGCCTTGTAGACACAAACTCAGACATAATCACATCATTTACAGTCTTTTAGAAATCCCAACATTTACAGCTGACCTTCCAGCTCACACAGCTCTGCTGTTTACACAGAAGTCAAGCTAACACTCACAGTGCATGAGCACTCTCTGCTGCAGACCCACACAAATGTACAAATATTGCCCCTTTTCTCCAGATTCAGGGAGCTGCCAGCTGCAGAGCTGCAGTGTGGAGATAACAGGAAGCTCCAATCACAGAGTCTTTCTCAATCCGGCCTACAACACCCCTGATGAGAGTCTTCCTGGAGTGGAGGATGAGAGGGTGTTACAGACATCACACCCGCTATAGACCCCGGTGGAGCTCCTGACACCTGGCTTTCTGACAGTAACACTCCAGGTACATCTTTCATGGATGCTTTTATCAATGACGGAGTCGCAGAAGAAATAGGTGGAAGGATGCTCCGATTATACTGATGAAATTTCCCAGAGTGCCTCAGTGTAAAAGAGCCTGTTAAAAGGAGACGGAGGCTGCACCCGTCAGCCGTGATTGATGCGTCACTCTACCTGTCTTCAAAACGCAAAAGGAATATTCACGCAGCCCTCGAAATCACAGCATCCACTCATTCTGTCTTTTTTCCCGGTTTGTCAGTTGGTGCAGGGATAAATAAATGGGAATGCTGAAGTATTCGGGCCACCGTGAAAGAAAAATAAAGGAATACATGAGAATAAAGATGTAAAAGTAGTTGTTTTAACGATTCATCGTGACGCGTGGTTGACGATAAGATTCATAATCAATATGGGTTCATTTTGAACAATCTGGTTTACGAATTTAAAATCAATTCAGTACAAATTTAGCCAAAACTTCTCCATTGCACATGCGCGCAAAACTTTATCGGAATTCTAGAAATATTACATTTTCCATTAAATCAGAATTATGTGAATAAACACAACTCCCATTATAAGTCATACAAAAACACAGATGTGAACAATACTTCGATTCAGAGCAGATACTTTCATGTTTCTGTCACAGCACTAGAACGCAACATTCTCTATCAAAGGAGACGTCGGCGTCTTGTCCAGGATGTGGAGCATCAAGCAGCTACAGATGAGGAGATTTTGGGACCTGATGGTTTACAGAGGAGTGGTGTATCCAACAATTAATGAGTTGTGATGCTGTGGGACCTCTTGTATCTAACTGTTGGTCACATGACTCATTTAATTCAAAAAAAGTGTTCCCATTGCTGTTTTGCAAAGTATGTCAATTTTGATACACCTCAAATACCACATCCTCCAAGCAAAAAAACATTTTTTTCTTAATTGTTGTGTTTGCATTAAGCAAATCTAGAGACACAGCTAGTGTGGCTCAGATAAATATACCTGGTACTGAACAGTGCAGGGGAAGTTTTCCTTGTATTTCTTCAAGTGTAAATTAAATATGTGAAGGGAACAGGGAGTGTGAACTGGCTTGCCCAAGGGCACAACAACACTGACACTGACCCTCTGATCAATGACTGACCTGCTCAACCATTTGTCACGTCTTTGTTAAACTCAAGTGTTTCCACACTTTGGACTCTACTGATGGTTGATCTTTGTTTTGCTGCCATCAGGTGTGTGTTGCCCACTTTGATGGTCGTTTTGATGTCAAATAATCCTGCCGCACCTCAATCCAAATCCTATTGCAACCTACCTCAGATAGATCAATCTGGTTGGATAATAGAAATATAAATTGATTGATCAATTAAGCTGATTGATTGATTGTTAGTTACTTATTATGGATCCCCATTAGTTTTAACTAAGCTGTTGCAACTATTCTTCCTGCAGTCGAGATATTTTTACAAAACGTATACATTTAAGTGCGAGTACACATGCAACGATCAAAATATATATAAATATTCAAAGTAAAGGAATATCAAAACAATCGTCACCAAAATGTTTATGACCCTTGACTACCCACCACACCCAACCCAACATAATGACATTTTTATATGTTTATTTCCTTTTGGATGCGTATGTCTTTGGTGATGATTTGAAAATAACTTTGCTCTTTGACTTTAAAATAGTTTTTGGTAATGAATTCCAGTATGACATGTCTCTGTACAGAACTGTCGTTTTGCTGCTATTAGTTTTTGCTTTTGGTAAAGTGACATGACCATCCTCTTCATGTAGATTAGGTTTATTGTAGATAAACTTAAGGTTTCTATTAATGATAATTTGTTTTTTGTTACAATAATGTTTCTAATAAAAATCTTTAATGAATAAATTAAATAATCTCTCTTTTAATTGTTGCAAGTATTTATTCATATAATTGATATTAGTTAATTGCACTCAAGTGTTACTCTGCTGCTCTGATTTGTAACTTTTGAACCAAAATACCAAATAATATTCTATATTTGAAAGAATTAGGGATTGAATTATATATACATGGGGTGATAGTTCTACCCCTTTGTAAAATTATGAGGAAAAAAATTACACTAATACAGTCATGAAATTATGGAGATAAAGCCATAATTTTTTAAAAATAAAATAAGTTATGTAAGCCCCCGTCCACATTACGTGCTGACTACATCCATCAGTGCAGCCATTTACGGTGATGCCACAAGACTTTGGTTTATCACAGGAATTTATGTGCTGTAATGAATTTGGACCTCTTCCTCTCCAGTCTTCGTGGGTCAAGAATCTTTTCTGAAAAGACCAGAATCCCAACAATTCTTTATGATATCCTTCCATTAAGTCAATGTTAACTCACTGAAAGACTTTGGATTCCTACATAAGGAAATAATATAGATACAGAAGAAACCATTTACAATGTGCTCTACGTCTCTAAACACAATTTTGATTCTGTTTTTTATTTTATTTTTATTATTTTCATAAATGTAAAACTTCTATCCCGTAAATTCTCCTTTTATAACTTGAAATTATGAAACGTGAAATTATAACTTAATTCTCATAAAACATTACATTTTTACTTATAATTCTACAAGCTTATCCTCAAAAAGTTTTCTCTAACAACTTTATTCTTATAAATTTTCTGCTTTATTCTAATTTATTTATTTATTTGCTGCATTATTTCACTCATAAATCCTCCAAAAACAGAACCAGATATTTATGCTAAGATGCTCATCGTATCCTGTTTTCCCACAGCTGAGATGTGCTGCTTCCTCCATGATACACACACAGAAAAAGGTAGAAAGAAAATGTTGTTTTAGGTCAGGAGGAATTCAATCGCGTTAAAAATGAATCGTCACACCGTGTTACGCTGTCAAGGTCAGCGCGCTGTTCAACAGCCAAATCTTATCTGCAGCGATCCACATCTGCTGCTGCATTAGCTAAGCTGCAGAAAGGAGTGTCAGGAGTTCAATCAAATGCTGAAAATAAGCTCAGCAGAGATTTGAAAAAGTAGGAGGCGCCTTTATAAATCTAACCCTGAAATACAAAGGAACAAGCATTTCATTGTTTGGAGATTATTTGCCTTTTGCTACAAATCAGATCAATTCGTTTTTCTTATAAAGTTTGAAAAAAACGTTGTTGTTTTTTCCTAAATGGGGCAATTGTTTTTCTGAGAAAGCTGAGACAGAGAATGATGGAATAAAGAAGAAATTAGATTTTCCCCGTGTGAAGCTGAGCTGTCCTATTTTTCTTCCTTTGTGCCGCGTTGAGTCAGAAACATCTGAGCTTTAAGGGAGTGTGTCAAAAACTCCAATTCTACATTTCAGAAAGAATGTACTTTTCCCTTTAACCCGTGTATGACAGTTTCAGTTCACAGCAGAGTTTCAGCATCCAAAATCCACTGAAAGAATAGATTTACCACAAAGCAAACATTGAAATGGAATTTTTGAAACTTCAAACATCCAAACGTGGTGGACCTGAAGCTCATTTGGGCCGCAGCAGCAAAGACAAAGCATCTATAGAACAAGCGACGTTGCCAAGCCCACAGCTGACCCACTTAGCTGTGCTTTTGAACGCCCAGAGCGCCACCAGTTGCCTGAAAGAGAGGCGGAGAGAATCCCCCCCCGGAGTCAAACATTGCCGCCGGTCTACCGTTTCCTGGAGTCAATTCCAAATGAACGCCATATGTTCCAACAGCTGGGATTGATAATAGGAAATAATAATTAGACAGAATTCTGTTTTTGTGAAGTTTTTGTCTGCGTCGATTGTCGTATTGATGCAGTGCTTGTGATGTTGGGACTGCAGCTGATGTCTATTCAATGTCAAAGCGCCGCACCATATAAACCCGAGCGATGCGCCCGTCCTGCTGGCTGGTTCCATGCGCCACGGCTCATCCCTGCGCCACTGACTGGTTGATAAGTTGACAGATAGCCATTAGGGTATTACTGTGACGTCCAGTGAGGATTTAGAGGCATGAATGCATTTGTGACCCACATGGACTCCCCCCCCTCATCTCGTGGTGACCCTTCCCTTCCTGACAGGAAGTGACTTTTCCCTCTTCTCCTCACAAGGCTGACCCCTCCGTTGGGGGGGCTCGTGCACCTCTAAAAACCATGAACTTCTGTGTTTCAAGCCAAGGGCACTTTAGAGCGGAGGTTTAAAGCTTATCCTGGTGGGATTTATGGCTTGTGTCGGCTGCAGTTGGTTATAAAAAGAGCCGTGAGTGACTGCTGCTCAGCGCCGGTATGGACGCCTCTCAGGCTCTGTGGGGAGATTTCATTGAGTAAGATTTAAAGGGTTTCATCAGAGCTTGACAGTGTGCACAACCTGGGGTCAAACCAGGATTTTAAAAAATATACATTAAAGTGTTGGCCAAACATTGAATTTAAAGCTGATTGATGTCTATAACACTTGATCGCTGGTTTAATGGTGGAGGCCTCATGAGGAAGGATAACGCTCGAGTCTGAAAGTATGTGTTTGGATGCTGTTTCTGCATCTTAATATATGTACATTCATGAAAAAAACAAGAAGAAAAAATGCCGGGGTCTGTGTGTGTGCATGCACATCTCTGTCAGTTTGCATTAGTCATTTGGATTTGCCCTGAATCTAGAGAAAGAGGCCACAGCTGCGGACCACAACCCTCTCTGTGAGCCTCACTCGGCGAGCTGCCGCCGTCTCTTATTCCCACATAGAAAAATACATTCCAAAGTAAAGGAGGCCGTGTTCTGCCTCCATGTCTCAAAGACTAAAATTATGATCATGTTTGATTTATATTTTTCCAGCTTAGAGTCAGATTTTTTGTGTGGGTAATCTCACTTTAAAACAGGGTTGTTGTTGGTTTTTTTTTAGAAGAGACTAAAAGTTTTTTGGTCACGATCCGATTCCGAGTCATTCGATTTTGTGTATTTGCCAAAACAGAGTCCCGATCCAATACTTTTGTAACACACTTAAATCATAAACAGATTTGTGTTGTCCATTATTTAGATTTCACTACTCATCTTATATCATTAAAAACTTAAATAGAACACTTCTGTGAAGTGGCTTAAATAAACATGTAAAAATAGAGCAAATATAAACTAGGAAAAAATTTACAATTTTCTTCTTATAAATTAGTCATGTGAGAAAGTTTAGTGACTTCAGTTTTAATATCTTTAGAACTACAGAACATTTTTAAAGTCCCCATACAACATTTTTTATTTTAAATTAGGACTGTGAAGATTTTAACAAAAATTCCACATCCTAAATGTCTTGAAAAGCCATTTTTCCTGTTGATATGAAGCCTTTGTCTCCAAAAATCCTTCTGTGTGGGCGTGGGCTGTGTAGCCCCGCCCCTTATCCCCTCTAGACATGCTAGCGAGACACACACTTTGAAAACCCCATGAAAAAATAAAAGTAAAAATAAAACATGACCATTAAGGCTGGATTGCAGCTAACCCTACAAAGAACCTTCTAATTCCGTATTCAGCAAATTACAGATATTAAAATGTAATGACTTAGTTAATTTAAGTATTTTAAAGATTCAAGATCAACTTTCTTTATCCCCAAAGTGAAATTTTGTTGTAGAAGCAGCATAATAATAAGGAAATTCACTGAAAAACAAAGTTAATGCTCACAACTTATTAAAACTGTCTGCCACATAAGATATAAAATATGTTCACAAAAAGAAATATTAACTTATATCTTAAAAGATTATGAAGTTTACTCTTTGCCAAAAGTTCAAGAAAGAAGTATTTCAGTTCAAGGAGTTTGAATGTGGAACAATCTTAAATAATCAATCAAGGAAACCAGATCACAAAATGCAAAACACGTTAAAAAAGAAAAACTAGAAAACTGCAATTAATAGACTTGTTTGTTATTGTGCTGAGTTATAAAAAAAATCTGTGGAATAGAAGACAAAGAATTCCCAATCTTGATATTTTATTTATGTTTTCACCTGTAAATACTATATAACCATCCACAATTGGTTGTAGATGTACCTTTTTAGCACGTATTGCACATATAAAGTAGCAGAAAAAAATATGTTTTCTTCATATTTCTCCCTCTCAAAGATGCTTTGTGTCATTTTAATGTATTATGTTTATGTTTTTTCTGTGGAAATGAAAACAAATGAAAAAAAAAAAAATTCACTTCCCAGCAGGAAGGTTCTGGTTTAAGTCCTGGCTGGGTCCTTTCTGTGTGAAGTTTGCTAATTCTCCTCACGCATGAGTAGATTTGTTATCTTAGTATTGCTTGGTGTGTTGAACTGTTCAGGTGTAGGGATAAGCCCCAGCATCCACTCACTGTTCTCTCTGTTTTGTGCCTCAAATTGGACCAAATTATCACTCAACTAGCAAAACAGTATAAAAAATAAGCCAGAAGAAAACCAAAAAACAAGAAACCATAAAAGAGAACAACCGAAGAGAGAGAGAGTGCAGAGAGAACACAATTGGAACATTGAGATGCAGCCTCAGCTTCCTGCTTGACTTCTACAGCTCATAAGGATTGCTGCCAATAAAAGGAGAGTGAAAAGGCCGCAGTGGAGTCAGAGACACACATATCAGTTCAACAGGAGGTTGAAGACACAGTTATAGACTGATAAAGGTTGCTTGTTGTCAGGGCAGCTCAAAGGTGTCTGTATGTCCTGAAGCTAACCAGTTAACCATGAAGATCGAGCATCTGAACATCGCTTGCAATGAAATCATCTCTGGATTTCAAGCAAAAACTATGTTTTAAGGGGAAAAGACATGGTGACAGGGCCGAAAATGCAAATAGTCACTTCCCTTGTTCAGGTTTAGAATAGCAAAGCTGACAGTTGAACGCTGTTTAACACAATTTACGTAAATAATAAAAAGTAGCGTTAGCATTAGCATAAATTAGAAGAAGGAACTCTGAATGGCGCTTTGAACAGGCTAGAGTTTAAACTCTACTTTTTACACCCGTCTTGAGACAACTGTAGACCATTATGGTACAGACTGAACAGCCATTTTCTGACTGCAATTATTACAGTTCTATGAGTCAGTGAACGCACCGAGAATGGAGTTACCACCCTCATGGATTTTGATTGGTCCTTTGTGTTAGCCCCGCCCCAACGGGCCACAACAGGGTCAAAAGTTTTGAAACTGAAACTTTCAGAATTGAAAACGAAAAGAGTTGAAAGTGAAAAAAAGATCTAATTCTATCTAATAAAAAGTTTTGAATTTAAATTTTGAGTTTTGAATCCTAAAAAACAAAACATTTAAAGCTGAAATTAACAACATTTATTTTAGAATAGCAAAAAGTTTTGGACATTTCACTTTTTTTTTGCCCAAACATTAATATTTTTTTCAAAATATTTTATTTCGGTTTCAAATAATATTTAGCTCCATACGCCTCAGGTGTTACAGAGTTAAATATAAACCTTTGGAAGAAAAAGTGAAGTGTTTACCAGCGTTCAGATGATCCTGGTTACTCACACGAGGGGTGTTGATGTAAAACCAGTCTTCTACAAACTTTTCACAAAAGCAAGAGAACGACTAGAACTCGTGTCAAAGTCGAGGCCCGGGGGCCGGGTCCGGCCCTCCAGATAATCATATCCGGCCCTCCAGATCATTTTATTTTATTGTTATTAATGGTCCGATGTTGTCTTGCACTTATTTCTAAATTGTATAATTTTGACAAAACATATTTTTATGGAGAGTAAAATATTGAAAGTTATTTAGGTTTTAAATTGATTTATTGAGGAATAATATTCCTGTTTTTTTATTATTCATAATTATGTTTAAAAGTTACAGTTTTGAAAACTGCAATTCTGCTATCTTTTTAGGCTATTTTGGAGTTCAGCTAATATTTCAGCTACACGCTAGCTGTTTTGGCTAATTTAGGCTTTTTCAGTTATTAGGCTACTTTGAAGTTTAGCTATTTTTTTTAACTACATGCTAGATGTTTTGGCTACCCAATTTTCTTAGGCTAATTTGGCATTTAGCTAATATTTAACTGGATATTAACTTTAGCATCTTCAGCTATCAGCACTAGCATCTTCAGTGGCCACATTCAACTTACAGCATTAAAACTAGCATTATCGCAGGTAATGCTATATATCCAGTTCATAAATACGTAAAAAAGTTACAGTTTTAAAGTTTTAAAAATTCAGTTTTAGCATTCAATAAATGTTTATCCTGTTCGGCCTGATGTTGGCCCCCTGTGCGATGGAATTTGACACCCCTGAACAAGAATGATACAACAGAATTAGCAAAACAGTTAAATTCATGTTTTATTTTTTAACAATATATACATATTTTTGAGAGAGAATGGCAAAAAATGTTATAATTAAACTGCAAAATGTAGTATTCCATTGGCAAAAATAATTGAAACATCAATCAAAGTGACGGTAAAATTCAAACCATGCTTCTTTGATGTCTCGGCTTCAAAGTCAGAAATAGTTTTGAGGACACGGAAAGTTTCCCAGCTGCCATTACAGGCATTGAAGTGGTGCCACTATCTTCCACCGAGGTCCTATCTGATGAGCAGTCTTTGGAGATGGGCTAAAACGAGTGGGTCATCTATCACAACAGAGGAGAGTGATAAATTTATAGCTGTGAAAATAGGCCAGAGCGCCGCACTGATGGAATAGATAGAGAGTAATTAGGACAAGGTTAGCCTGCTTTCTACACACACTCACACACACATATATGTTAAAACCCTGTTAACAGTGATGTGGAAAACAACAATGTAAACATTTATGTGGGATTACTCCCTACAGACGCTCAGATGTTTACTAATTAACTGATTATATCTGACATGAGAGTCTTCATCTTAAAACTAAAACCTTTCAAAATCTCAAACAAACACAACCAGAGACAGATGATGCTCCACGTCAGTGATCCCAACCTTTGTCAGGCCATGGACTGATCAAAACGGGAAGACATTGGCATTTTTAAGCTTCCGGTTTATGAAAACCTTTCATTTAAATGTTAATATAATAAATCTAGTTAAAAAAAAAAAAAACAGTCCATAAAAGAAATATTTCATGATTTGTTTCCTATAGAACATCAATTTAACGCTCAATCCAGACTCTGATTATCTTTCTAGGCAAACAGATTGTTTTACTTTGTGTTTTACTCTGTTTTATTCTGTGTTTCACTGTGAAGCACTTTGTGATTTTTTTCTTGAAAGGTGCCATATAAATAACGATTATTATCATATTTTGTCTTTTCATTCTGTATTTTTTTCAACAAGAAGTAACGTTTTGTGTGCTGAAGTTTCTGAACGGATGCTATAGCTAATTCAGCCTTGCTGCAGGAAAATTCTCAAATTTTACAACTTTCCACAAATCAGCAACTTGATTTGATTGAATCTTCATTCTCCATGAATTGTTTAAACTTTGTGATGAAGATTTTCCTTTTAGCGTCAAAGTGGAGGCTAGCAACCAGACGCTAGCTTCACCTGCGTCTGACTTTTAAGGTGTGATGTGTAAATAAAGAAAAATAAAATGACCCAAACGACGCAAAACGGGTATTTTAATATAAACCTGAATCCAACATGATAACAACTTTATTATGAGTGAAAAAGTCTAGAGTATTTTGCTGCATTTTAGCCAGAGTGGCTTCTACTACACGAGAACAACTGTCTCAATAATTCTGTGTGTGGAGGAAGACTCCTGGTTGTGTCTGTAAACAGCAGATTTATTCTCTAAAGTCGAAGGCTCTTCTTTGGTTTTCTACCAGAAGAAACTTTCCAAATAGGTTTTATTGCTAAGCTACTAGCTTAGCAATCCAGGTAGCCACTTCAAGTCACGTGACCAAGACAGATGTTGTGAACAGAATCCAGCAGTTTTCCAAAATAAAACTTCCTTCAGGATCAGAAAATAAACGAAACGGAAATCATCTAAGTTAGCGCATGTATTCTTTTTTCTGTCTGCGGCCAAGAGACCCACAGACCGGTACCTGTCGAAGGCAGGGTACAACCTGAACAGCGCTCCAGTCTACTGCAGCGACAATTAAAGGGGCCCTACCATGAAAATTTTACTTTTTGAGGTTATAAATGCATTTTACTGTTTATTCCTCACGAACCCCAAAACGATATTTTGATCCGTTCATGCATTTAAGAGTAATCCTCTAAAATCCTGCACAGTCCACAGCAGCCCCTCCCATACCCACAAAAATGAGCGGTTGGAAACGTGCTGACGTGAGATCGATGCCAACAGCTCCCTCCAGGAATAGTCTGTGCAGCAAGCTCCACCCCCAGACTACAACGAACGCACCCCCACCTTCTCCGTGGAGCTGTGGCGCTGAGATAGTTCTCCACTGCCGCCAGAATCTGTCTCCAGGCAGAAGAAAACTACCTTCCTGTACCAGGAACCGCTCCCGGACCCATTTTTCAATGTAGTCTTGCTTCGTTTCCAATCGGACCGAACCTCCGTTCACTCTGAGATTCCTCAGTCTGAATATGAAACGAACCGAGAGCAGAACAACTGAAGCAAAATGGTTTGAGTTCCAAGCAAGCCTTTTATTTCCCAAACCTCCCAAGACCCACAAATGAATTGAAACCATGCTTGTGGTCAAGTTCTTCCATCTAGTGAAAGTCTGGATGCATGGCAGCAGTGTGTTCATAGTCTGTGGCGTCAGCAGCCATGATTTGGTTTCACGTCTGGAAGCAGCCGTGCTGCTATGAAAAGGAAATCTAATCTTGTCAGAAGCTACAAGGAAACAACCCAGACTCACTTGACTTCGGTTTTGGATCATTTCTTGTTTCTTCAGATAAGCAAACACACTCAGAAATTCTGAATGTGTGTCTGAGCCTTTGTAGAGAAGCAGTTGTCCTCCAAGCTGCAGTTAAATCGCTTTGCGTCAATGTTCCTGTTTGTTTAGTGTTTGTTCTTCACTGTTAAACAAAGGTTCAAGCATCAAGGACTTTGAATTACCCCGTGAGTGTTCACATGATCTTTGGTGACCTTGTTACCGACGTCTTTCTCAAAATATCTGTTATGTTAGATCAGTCCTGAACAGAATATAGCAAGACATATTCAAAATACAACTTCTTGTAAATGTATGTGAAAGAAGTTTTAAAAGTTTAAGGGACTGTTAAAAAGGAGGAGGGTTACAACATTTCAGACATTATTTTGGTTCATTCGATCATTACATGTAAAAAATATTGGTGGTATACGGCAAAGACTGCAAAAAATGTACATGTTAAAAAAAATTACATTTACATTCAAAAAACATTTAAATCACATGTCAAAGTCGAGGCCCAGGGGCCAGATCCGGCCCTTCAAGTAATTCTAGCTGGCCTTCCAGATCATTTTATTTCATTCTTATTAATGGCGCGAGGTCATCTTTCGCTTATTTTAAACTTGTACAATTTTGACAAAAAATATTTTTATGGAGGGCAAAATAATTAAAGTTATTTAAGGTTTAAGTTGATTTATGCTGGAATAATATGGCTTTTTAAGACATTTAGGATGTGGAATTTTTGTTAAAAACTTCACAGTCCTAATTAAAACCCCACTGGGAACGTTTAAAGAAAATAAAAAAATATTGTAGTCGAACTTTAAGTCCTTTTTCCTTGACCTTGTACATATATTTCAGCAGTAAATGTGTTAACAGTAAAAAAAAATGATTTGAGGTTGCACCTAAAAATCCTCATTACAAGAATTTCCACATGTATATTTCTGACATCTTCACACTCATTTCCAGTTTCACACCTTTTTGTGGATCTAACACACAACTCCTACAGTACAGTCTCACAAATCTCTTTTTTTCTCTCGATGTAACCGTTCTCTTTTCCATCCGTCACCCTGCTTTCCTGGTTTGCTGTCTATCTATCTTTACTCTATTGTATTTATTACCTCATCCCAAGTGGACACTTTACAACACTTTTACTCATCTTTACAACTTCTCTTTCCTTAAGATTTATTTCATTTCCACTGCTTTCAAAGCCCCACACCTTTCTTCCCACGGCTTTTTCTTTACTTCCTCCTCCTCACCTCCATTTGTCGGCGTTCATCTATCATGTAGCACGTATTGCCTTCGGACACACCAAACGCTCTGTTTTGTGGGGTAGAGCTTCTCATCTAAATCTGGATGTTGATACAAGCCAGCACGGAAACTGGCAGCTGCTTGAAAATCTGGCTACTTGTAGATGACAATCAAGACAACACAGAAGTTTTTTTTTTTTTTTTTGCAAAGTCTCAGAAACTTCCAGCATGACAGGGTTCATCAAAAACACCCGAGGGGGAAAATACTAAGGACACCAACTCTTACGATTAGACCAAAAAGGATTTTTCTTTATATTAATTTGGATCTTTTTTGAGTTTTTGTGTGATCTTTGAAGACGTGGGGCACGTGCAGGAGCAGTTCACACATTCAACAGCTTTAAAAATGCATTCACAGTGCTCACTAAGAGTATTAATTTCTGTTTGATGTTTGGAATCTTTGCTGCTTCTGTAGGAGAATCCTGTCCGTGTCTTCTTCACAAACTTGCTTCAGTTAATTGAAATGTTTATTAATCCGTCACAGCTCTCTTCTGGTCCCACAGCGTCTAAATCATTTGGAGGAGCTGGGTAACTGCAGCACTGCCAGAGACACTTCAAACCAAATGTGAGAGTTGTACAGACACATTTGGGACTTCGGAGTACTTTGGGAAACAGAGGAGTTCATGTCTGAGTTAAAGACTGCAGAGTACCCAGGTACAGTGAGCCAATCCAGACCATTAGTCCTGTTCTAATGTTCCCTTAAACCAGGGGTAGGGAACCCTGGTCCTCAAGAGCCACATTCCTGCATGTTTTCCACCATACCCTGCTCTGACATGTTCTTATTGGCTGAACACACCTGACCCAGGTAATTGTCATGAGTCCCTACACTGATTACCTGGTTCAGGTGTGTTCAGCCAATAAGAACATGTCAGAGCAGGGTATGGTGGAAAACATGCAGGAATGTGGCTCTCGAGGACCAGGGTTTCCTACCCCTGCCTTAAACTGAAATTCTTGGTCTGTCCTTCAGCGAGAGCAGCTTATACAGTCGACCACACTGTACTACTCAGACGACTGGGAAACTGGGCGGGTCTCGCTGGGCCAGTAGTAAAATAGTTCGAAATTTAATTTGAAAACAGGAAATATTTTGTGTCAATTGGAAAGTTCACACCGGAGCCAACAGAAATTACACATGGAGTTCCCCAGGGCACCATCCTGGGGCCACTGCTATTTAACATCTACATGCTCCCACTGTCCCAGATTATAAAGAACAACAATATTAGTTACCATATGTATGCATATGACACACAGATGTATATATTACACTGACACCAGGAGACCGAGGCCCTGTTCAGGCTCACTTTGTTTAAACAAAAACAAAACTGAGGTTGTTGTCTTTGGGTCAAAAGAAAAAAGGGTTTGCTCATTTCTATTAAGTTTGACTTCATGGCTGCAAAGTGGCAGATGATGTGAGAACTTTGATTCCCTGAGTCGACTGGGTGACTTTTCAGAATCAGAGGTTGATTGGAAAAGCAACTATCATCACTTTAAAGCTGGCGTGTCCTCAGCTGAGCTTCGGACCAGACGTTTTACCACTCGTCTATAAACACTTCATCAAACATTTCATCAGTTGCTACTTACCCTCTTAATTCCTGTGGAAACAGTCGAGGTCCACTTCAGTTTTCAATCAAGAAATCTTCTGATTTGACGAGGAATCCCTGAGGGGAAGAGCCAGAAGAGAAGGAATTACAACTTTTCATTGTGTGATACGAAGAACACATCCAAAAACAATGACAAGCAAATAAAAATAATATTCTAAAAGTTTATTCTTTAAATACACTATTTAAAACAGTAAAAGCCAAAAATGTTTTATGCTGTTGTTTCTTTTTTTTTCTTTTTTGTAAATCTGCAAAGCTGCTTCAGGACATCTAAAATTCATTCATTCTTCACCGAGAAGTCTGAGAGCTTTAGCTTTAAATGAGGTTCCTTATAAATATTTCACTGTTCTATTTTGAGAGCGTCATATAGGGACCTTGCAGCAAATCCACTTTGAGTATGTCGCCATCTTCTGGAACTGACTGCAAACTGTCTGCTGCTCTGAGAGGAAATCTTCCATGACATTTAAAGAATGATTACATCGTTCATGAAGCTGAAGAAACTTTGATTTTACACTCTGATTTAATTAATTAAGAATAAAGTACGGGTAAATGTATCATTATCAGTGTGAATAATTATTAGCTGTGGTGTCAATGATTTCAAAAGTAATAACAAGTTTAATAAACCATAATATGAAACAAAAAAATATTGTTATCTTCTTTTAAAAAAAAAGTTATTTGAACAATCAGTTTACTATAATTACGGGTAATTAAAAACACATTAAATGGTCAAATACATATTTTCATCAAGTATTCTGTTGCTGAATTTTCTAAAATCAGCTTTAAATTTAATGTTGTTTTCGATTTTTGAATGATGACACTGGGAGAAAAAAGAAGTCAATAACCCAAAATTTTCTGGACAGGACTTGGATTTTTCCTAAACTTTACCTTTTGTGCTTCAGACAAAAAAACATTTAGATGAATAATTCTCAATTATTATGAATATTTTGTTACTTGGTAAATATCACATTTATTATAGTAAATGAAGAGGCAGCAAACTCTCCGTTCCATGTTTGATAAATTAATTCAAAATAATTAAATCAAAAACCATTCAAACCTGAAAAACTGCCAAATGAATCTTTAATTAAATCTCTGCTTTGTTTTGGTTTCCTTGTATCATATTTTTTGGCTCCTTTTTTATTCTTATTTTACTTTTGCCTCACAGTATTCAAGGTTTTGGTCATCAGTAAATGACTGTGTATGATGCTACTATCATTTTGTGAGAGATTGTATGTTACCTCTTGTTGTTCAATAAATTAAAAAACGAGAGTAAATTCCACCCGTCCCCCTTTCTTTCCCATTGCAGAAGCAGATGTCTTCCCAGTTTGCAGAGCAGAGAGGTGTCATCACCAGACACTTCAAACAGAGTGCCAAATGCACAAAATGCATTAATGAAGGAAGTATGCAGTGCAGACTGCGCTCCAGTAAACAGACGTGGAGTTTTATTCCTTTATTGAGAAACTTTACATCAACAGTGCACATTTTATTTTGAAACCCCATAGATTTCTTTATGCATGTTATCACTTCAGATAAATCTCCTTTTTAATTTGCATCATGCCTGCACTCTGTTTTCTCGTTTGTGTCAAGTCTGCAATTAACATAAACAAATTTTGACTGACATTCGGCTCTGCTAATCAGACGAGGTCGCCTCCGCCAGAGCTATCACTGTCACTTTGCGCCGTACCGGTTGACACATTGAAGACGGCACGGCGAGCTTAGCTGAGTGGCGTGTCACGACAGGATAGGAGGCAGTTAGTTAATGTTGTGTAAAAGGATTTAGAGGATTTGACCCTATCAGCAGAGATGCCTTTCAGAAAGTTAATGACGAATGAAACGCCGCCGGCAGCATGCTAATAATAGAGGAATGAATGTCGTCTCGTGGTTTAAATGGAGGTTCTTTTTGTCATTGATGAACTTCTTTAAAATGCAAGAATGGCACAACTCCTGAAAACGTTCATTATCTGGTAACGAGCACAAAGTCGACTGTGAATGAAGTGTGTGACAGTCTAGGGGTGGGGCTTAGTGTAACCTACTGTTTTGGGGAAATTTTGGTGAGACCTAAAACAAAGGTTTCTTAGGGCCTACAACATCAAACTTTGACGATTCACTCATCTGAATACATTGCAGTTGTTCATTAAGAATTTTTCAATTCAATTCCAGTTTATTTATATACACGGTTCTCTCAATGAGCTTCACACTGGTAATTGTTCAAAAACACAAAATCAATCATAGATTTTATAAACAATAGCTGGTTGTTAAACTAAATTAAGCTAAACTAAGCTGAACAAAACTAACCTAAACAAAACTAGCCTAAACTAAGCTAAGCTACACTAAGCTAAAGTATGTTGGGCTAAACGAATCTAACCTAAACTGAAGTTTAATTCAGGTTAGTTTCGTTTAGTCTGAGCTAAGCTAAACTACACTAAATTAAGCTAAACTAAGTTACACCCAGTTAAAGTAAGCTACGCTAAACTAACCTAAGATAAACGTAACTAACCTAAACAAAAATTTAGCATAGGCTAATTTTGTTTAGTTTAAAATAAACAAAACTAACCTAAACTATGCTAAAGTAAGCTAAACTAAACTGCACTACACAACACTACACCACACTAAACAGGGTATCCCTGCCCTTAGGCCCTCCTTCTTGTTGAAGGATAAATGTATCAACATAGATGATGTCCTGAAGGGATTAAACTAAAAGGATTTTTGAACAAGTTCGGTAGAAATCTCTCCAAAATTCCATGTACGTTTTCGAAGCTTTTGTGAAGCCAGACAGGTTTCTTGGTGAAAAAGCTGAAATGCAAACATGTGAGGTTGCAAACGTGCTACATTTTTGAGAAAGTTTCCATGAAAGGAAAAGTAAAACCATAAATTCAAAATATGTCACCTAATCTTAATCCAACACAAATCCTTCTGAGGTTTCAAAAGAATTTAAAACCCCCTTTTGACCTGACCTTTGCTGAGTGATGCTGCGCCCCCCCCCTCCCCCAGCCACCCTGACAAAGACCTACATGTGACAAATTCATGACAAAATAAACACTTTTTAGGAATAGTGGCTTTTATTCTATCTCCGTAGCAACCATTTTGTTTTTAGGGTGCCTAGGGGTGGCGAACAGATTAATGTCATTTTTGGAAGAATCTGCAAAAGTAAACTTTCAGATTTCCTTGGCGACGAAGATTTTTTGTCAATCACATCCACCCTCCTAATATGTTTATGTTGCATGTTGTACAATTTTGTTTAGCTTGAGCAAAGGGTTCATTTTTCAGTTAATCTTCCAATAAACACATTCTAACAGGTGCTTGTTGCTTTTATATGCCAGTCTCTAATAGTGGTCAGGCGTCTTAAATCATATTGGGTTTTCAGGTCATCCTGATAAAAATGTGCACGGTAGCTAAAAACCCAACCGTTGCAAACTCACCACGCGCACACCATTCAAAATCTACAACTTCTCACTCCAACATTTTTTGCACAGTAGCTAGTCAAAGATCCTCGAGAAGTTAGGGGAAGATTGATCGAAATCCCCAGGACGAGTTTTCATTTGTGGGTGGTACTAAACGTGTTTTTGTTTTTTTTCTTCTTTGAAAATTCAAGGTAGCAGCCTCTTCCCAAGGTTAAAGGTCAAGGAAACTTATGTGATTTCTGCTGTTGGCTGGAGTGTTAAATTTTGTGAAGATCGATCAAACAGAAGTTTCCTTTTGCTATATTGTGGGTAAACGAAAAATCTCACACTTTGGCACAAAATAGCCGCCAAGCTGTAAATCTTGTGGCCATCCCATAATAATTTCAAAAGTTTCCTTTGATACCTGCGACGCATGTGTTGTGTTTTTTTTTTGTGTATTTTCATTTTTCATTTTTTGCCTCTGTGAGGGATTTTCGGCCATGATGTCACTGTTCTGGGGGTGGGGTCGTTCATTATTCTTAAAATTCCTTTTCGCTGGGTGCTAGGTGTAAGCAAAGTTTGTGCTTTTATAAAAAATGCTAATCTTCGAAGTCAAACTTTTTGTTTTTTGATAAAGAAAAAGTATTTACAGAAACTGAAAGAAAGTCACTTCTGTGAATCTGTCAGAGTATTGGTCTGTTCACATGTTTGATCACAGTTGTGTTAAAGGTAAAGAACAACCCTCATTTCCTGGCCAGACGGGTATTGTGACAGCTTGATCAGAAAGACGAGGGGTTTTACTCTCCCACCACCAACTGGCTCGATCCCCTTCACTCACCATCATTTTTGGCTGATAGATCAACACAATGACCGGAGCGAGGTTACTACTGCCAGGGATATCCTCTGAATGGGAGGAAGGGAGAAGAAGCTATGGGAAATGAGCAACACAAATGCTTCAAGGGAAAAACATCGGTTTTTCAGCTGTTCCCTCTAAGCTGGAACACAAGAAAAAAAACAAAAGTAACAATTTTGTAATTTGGATGTTTTTTGGTTCACAGGAAAACAAATACTTTCCACTGGTTAATGTTTACGAGGATAAATGTTCTTCTGACCTTTTTCTCTGAATGGGATTAAAATGACAAAAAGAAAGTATTTGTTGTCCCGCTGCCGTGCTCTGCATAAATACGGAGGAGTGTCTGTTGGTAATTGTTCTCTCACTCCTAATGTATTCCCTGACCCACTACAGCATGTCCTTGTTCCTCAGGCTGCTCTTCTCATTCATTCCCAACGTCTTGGTACAGAAGACTGCTGAACACGGCAATGGATACTTCTTCACAATCCTCTGTTTGCTTTGCTACTCCATAGCTATTTTTTGCATTGTCTAGTTTAGCACATTACCTGGGGTATTTGTGTGGCTGAGCTAATTTTTTAATGTGTTTAAATCAGATTTATTCTTGGTATAATCAGATTTGCTGTTTTCTTTGCTTCATTCCATTCCAGGACTCTCCCTTTGACATCGCTCCTTGGCACGGAGGTCTCCTAGATGGTTGGACCTCCGTTACATCATGAAAGGATTGGGGACCAATCGTAATCGACACCTATCTGACTCCTGTGACCCCTCTTCTGGACATTCGGAGGCCTTCTACACGGACAAGACCAGCACACTCCCACGCAGTCAATACCTCCTAAGTCCCACAATGGATCATTATGGCTCCATGGATCCTCACTATTACCCCTCCACCAACCCTGGCTCCCTTCCAGCAGATTGCATGCTGCCCCTCAACAACCAGCTGTCCAACAGCAGCACATTTCCGAGGATTCACTACAACTCCTATGACCAGTCCGATTTCTCACCCCCTGGGGATAGCATTGGGGGGATAAGTACTGGGACATTGGGGCCATCCATGTCCATGGGCATGGCTCCCGGTATGGGCATGGCAGGGCTCGGTGGAAGGATGCCCATGATAACAAGTGGCTCGGCAACAATATCTCACCATATGACCAAGAATCAGGTGCCACCCAACCTATTGGAGTTTGAAAAGCAGCTGCCTGGGGGCCACGACGGATTTAGCACTTTGCAGTTTCACCGAACATCTGCTGCCGCTGCTGCCAAGCAAAGAACGGACAGTCCTGGTCGGATTCGCTACATGCTCCATTCAGTGCAGAAACTCTTTGCAAAGTCCCAGTCAATGGAGACTCACAACATGAAAGGAAACGTCAACGGACGATCTACTGGCAGCGGCGGGGGCTCATCAGGCACTGAGGATGGAGGGAGGCATCATCGCAGGTCCAAAAGTAAAGACCGTGGAACAAAACCAGAGGCAACAGCCAAACGCCGACCACGATCCAACATGTCAGGCTATTGGAGCTCAGACGATCTTGACAGCAGTGATTTAAGCAGTTACCATAACAGCATGGGCATGATGACTCAGGGGCGTCCAACTGGCCATGACAGCCAAGCTGGACAAACTAGATACATACACAGCGGCTATAACACTATAAGTTCCTCCAAAAGCACTAATGACATGAAGTATCCGGCACTTCCTGCACCCGGAGGACGAGCTGGAACAGCAGACATGTTGATGAATGACAGTGACTACATGAAAGGAGGATCATGGTCCACTCTGACTATGGGCCAACCAAGACAGGTGATCCAGAAGGGCTCGGCCACACTGGATAGGTCGATGCTCAAGTCCAAGTCCTGCCAACAAGACCTCACTTGCAACTACCTGCAGGTTGGACGAAGGGTAAGGTTGTCTTTAGATCATTCCAGATGTGATTTTAATGTCAGCCCCGTGTGACTTGACTTTGAAGTTCAAGAATTGGTCCAATGTGGTTTTGGCCCCACCTGTTACAGCCTTAATAGAGCCGGGGTGGTTAACTTAGCCATTATATAAGATAAGATAAAGATAAGATAAAGATACTTTATTGATCCCTGCCAGGGAAATTTGCATGTTGCAGCAGCACTGTGTACAGACTCAACATTCAGCAAACAGACAATCAACCAACAGCAGTAAATCATAAGAAAAATTAGTAGAACATTTTTTTTTAAATAGTTCGGGGAGCACCACTCTTTTAACAGTTTTCCAGACAGACATCCAGTGGGTTTATCTGCGGCACAAGGCTGATGAGTTATATCTATTCAGCCTTTTTATGGGTCTTTGTGCTTGTGTTACTAAAGTCACACTCAACTGGTTGTCCATTTTCACCCCAAGCTCTAAATACCTCTGCAGGGTATTGGCACTGGTATGATTTTGAGAAGCAAAAATCAATTTTAAACATTGAAGGAGGATAATGTTACCCTACTGAAGAATACCAAAGAAGCTACTAGATGTAGGATTTAATGATAACTATTCATGCTTTGATCATCATAGGGTGATTGGAGCAGCACTTTGGGCCGTAGCGGGGGTCCCAATGAAATCCCATGCCGCCGGATGCGCAGTGGAAGCTACGTGAAGGCGATGGGAGATATAGAGGACAGCGACGACTCTGATGGAAGCCCCAAACCCTCGCCAAAGACTGCTGCTCGCCGCCAGAGCTACCTCAGAGCCACCCAGCAGTCTCTTAGTGACCAATGCCCTTTAGAAGTAACGAAACTTTTACTCAGCGTTTTTTCAGCAATTTTAGTTATGATATTGATTGATTTATTGATTTTGAAAAAAATGATTGTTGATTGATTGATTGATTTGGTTTATTTCAAACATAGATTGTAAAAAAACGTAGATATCCAGATATCAGGCATCAAACATAAATAAGCAATAGCTTGAAAAGATCAGTCTTATAGCTAGAACTATCATTCAGACAAAAGATACATTTCTTGAAATACAAAATATGCCTTAAACCTCCTCTTACATAAAAAAAAAATCTAAGCATGAATAACTGTTTTCTTAAAACCTGTATAAGTTGTTTCTTTCAGGCTTCGTTCCTCAAAATATTCAGGAAGACAAAATTTGATTTTCAGTAGCAAATCCACATTCATTGATGCCGATTAGTCAGCTGGTCTCTGTGTGTGCAGGAAGAAACCCTCACGCTTAGTCTGGACACGCAGGAAGCCACAGACACAAGTACACGCTGTTCACGCTGGGCTTACTCACGCAAAGAAATGGAGTCAGACACCCTGTTGTTGTCCACATGCCCCACTTGCTGCCATGGTTCACCTGGGATCTGCCTCTCTCTTCTTGGCACACAAAGAGTCTGCTTAGGCAAGATAAAAGAGACGGCAGCTCAGCATACAGGCACACTTTGTACTCCCCAAATGAAGCAGTCCGCCCCAATGTTCAGACTAGGATTGTGCCTCTCTTGTTTTGATTTTCTCTGCAGTATTCATGTTTAGTATTTGATGCAAGAATAGAGACATGCACACAAGAACCCCCTAGTTAAAGTTTTATTTTCACATCGATTGCTCAATAGATTTTTGACAGTTTGACTCAGTTTAAGTTTTTTCAAATGGTCTAATTATATATCTAATTTGCAAACAAAACCAACTTTATAAAATACCAACTCAAATGCTTGGCTTCCTGCTATAACAGTTGTTCCCTATTAAACGCTCTTTAAATTTGCATTTACAAATATAGAAATTATGCATCCTGATAGCATGCCTGTATGCCAAACTCTAACCCCCCCGTGCCAGTCTCTGATGGTCCCACCCTGCTCTCTTCCTGTTCGGCGTGAGCAGCAGAACCCTGGATTACACCTTGTTGCAGGGGGAGCTGGACGCCCTGTGGTCTCCGCTCCACAGTGTGTCCTCCCTGCACCAGCTGGGCAGGTCAATGAGCAGGTCAGTTGTAGGATGGCTTCTTCTGAGGGGCGCAGTGCAAAAATACTTGTGAGTGGATGTCCCGTTACTTTTGCACTCTCCCCTCTGAAAAGTCCTAAGTTGGAAACTCCAAATTCATGTCCTGCTGCGGAAAAACTGCTTGCTTCCCTAAAGCTTCTACACACCATCTGCCCCAGTATTTCGAATAGTAGAAAGTAAGAAGACATTTTATTTCTGTGAGCCATGGCATGGAGTTTTGAAACAATTCTAGTGTCATTAGCGCCGACAAAGGCTGTGTAAAACATGTTTAGACGGATTTATTCAATCGTGCAAACATGTTTTGTCTGCTGTCACTGGCTTTGCATGATTCAATGCTCTCATTAAAGAGATAAAACATAGATTGAACTGAAACAGGGGTGCTAGTTTGGGTTGGAAGGGTGCAGATATGATCTTTGTGTATCTCTCTCAACTGCTGGTTTTGCTCATTTTCCCATCCAGTTCATGTTCTTTTCTCTTTAAGTTTTATCTTGTTTGTCTCATTTGTTCTTTTTTTTTACTCCTCTTTCCAGCTGTCTTCCATCTCTCAGAGAGATGTCCAGCAATCGCAGCCTGGACAATCTGGACTGCATCGGAGGGGCGGGACCTCTGGTGCCGTGGGAGGATGATGACTTCAGCCAGGCCTGCAGCACTCTGGGCAGACGGAGCTGCTTGGGTCAGGTTAGTGATCTCAGAACAGAAAAATTGCGAAAAATAAAGTAGTCAAGTCAAATAATCTTTCCATAATTATCTAAAAAGTAGATGTGAATTTGCTGACATCTCCCTTGTATCTCTTCTATTCCTTGAGCTGCTTTCCTTGACAGAAACCTCACAAATGAGATAGAATAACATCTATGGGAACAAAGAATCCCCTCATCCTATTGTTTTCTATTAATGCCACGACCTTTGAAGATAACTGAATGACACTGATAATTAGGGGTCTAATTTGTTTAATGTTAAAGGCGCCATCAGCATTTAGGATGAAATGACCACTGAGATAAAGAAGAGCACGCAGGATGTACATCCCGCCTCGGTCAAGCTGCTAGATCGATAGATAAACACTTTATTGATCCTAAGGAGAAACTGGTGAAATTTATAGACATCTGAACATGAAAAAGTGGCGGATTGAATCCAAAGGATGAAGGTGCTGCAGAGTCTTCACTGACGATAAGATGTGCCGCAGGTCCTCCCTTTGCGAATGCAGCTAGATGCGCATTTAGTGCAGCCGGAGTGACAGCAACGTTTCTTGCAGTCGGTGCAAGAGCCTCCGCAGTTGCATTTTCCAGTTTTATAGCAGTCGCAAAAATCCATTATTATTATTTTAAAGGCTGCTTGATCCTTCAGAGAGCTGCTGCTGGTCTGTCTGTCGGAGTCGGCGTTCAAAACCAAAGTTGAAACATTTAGGACATTTTCATTGGTTTTTGTGGTTTTGTCATCAGCTGAAAAGTAATCAAAATGTCATATTTTTGCTTCCTTTTCTGTTAACACCCAAGGCTGCCAGATGTCTGAAGAGGATGCATTGTCTTCACAATAACATGTTGAATGCACATTAGTTGCTCTTTTGTTTTCTCCAAAGCACTTTTTTTTTTTATTATTGTTGAATGATTCATGTTTCCCAGAAGACAAAAGACAGTCTGATTTAAGCATCACAGGTTTCCAGGGTTACGGCTCTCCTTTGGCAGCCTTGCAGTTCAAATTTTAACATTTTCTCATTTTGTTGGACCCATAGACAGTATATAGAGAGAACTAGACAGATCATCCTCTCCCCCCTCGTGTTCCAAATATGAAGTACCCGCTGGTCGCAGAAAGCCAAAATCCCACTGACTTCTATTGAAAAATAAACTGCTCTAAAGATTCGCTCCAAAATCTCTTTTAGAGCTGTCACACAGTGGTAGCAGTACAAGTCATCCAGATAGAAGATAACTCTTTAGCAGATAGCACATTCTCTCCTTTAACCTCCGACACCAAAAAAATCCATTGGTTAGTTGAGTCTTTAATATTTTAATTGGTTGAAAGGAAGTGGGGGCGGGATTTAGCAAATGTAGGGAGGTGGAAGGCTACACCCTGATGACTGTCTGACAGAGTGCAAAGCAATCAAAATATTGACCGACTTGAAGCGCCTGGATAAAACTGAGAATGCATTACTCCAGGGGGCGCTGTGTTGTAAGTTGAACTGAGTTTTGACAAAAACAGAGTGGGAATTTACTATGCAATAGATTTTAAGCTCCTTTAAAATGGATTCAGAGCAAACCATGTATTGAAATGTCATTTTTTAATATTGAATTGTAAATTGCAAAACGCATTGTCATTTGAATTATGACATTAAAAACCCATGACAATTGACAATGCAATTGATTTTGTTATTCTTCAGTATTTTATTTTTAAAATTGTGATATTGAATGGTAAATTGTAATATTCAATTGGATATTGCAAAATGAACTGTCATTTTGCAAGCCTAATTTGAAGATTGAATTGTCAAGTGAATGCATTATACTTTGAAGTTAAAAAAAACTTCCATAGATCAACATGAAAAATAGCTTTTTTTATATATATTTGGGTTGCAGAATTTTGGTAAAAACGTCAAAATGATAAATTAAAAACTCTACTGGGAACGTTTTTTTAATTAAAAAAAAAAAATTATCAAAGGGGGACATTTAAGCTACAGTAAGAACTGCCCTAACAGGTTGATTATGGGTGGATCTGTACCGGGTACATGGACCCACTGCAAATATCAAGGTTGTAGACCGCTTGGTTGGGTAGAGCAAAAATGTTCATGTCAGGTTCTTCTGTGAGCATGCTGCAGGTATCTTGTGTCAAACGCAGGTGTGTCCTACAGATTTGTCTTTTTTTTACTGCCCACAATCCTGCGCAAAAAATTAATTAGTGCTGTTTGTGTGATGAGTGTGTACTCCTTGTGTGTATCGCGATTCTTTGAAGTAAAGAAAGTGTTGTGGATATCCTACAAGCACTTGCATATTACGTAACAACTAGAGAGAGGCACAAGGACACTGTGACAGCACAATTTGTACGTCATAACTGTATGCACCCTATGAAATACTACACAATACACTTACCACACGCACGACAATGGTATGGTCCATTTTCATGACGTTCCTAGAAGTGGCCATACAAGCCTCAAGGGAACTCCAAGACACACCTGTGCTCCCCTTAAAAATCAAAAATGCTCCATTAGTTGTCACACTCTTAGATCTGTGAAATTTGTTCTCTGCATTTGACGCATTTCCTGGGGAGTGGTGAGCTGCAGCCGTGCTCTGGAACCATTTGGTGATTTAACACCCAAATTCAACCCCTTAATGCTGAGTGTCAAGCCGGGGGGCACTGGGTCTCATTTTTAGAGTCTTTGGTGTGATTTGAACTCACAACCTTCCAGTCTCAGGGCGGACACTCTACCACCAGGCCACTGAGCTGGTTAGGGTGCAGCCCTACGACCTTTCAGGGTCCCAGACAAACCAAAAACCCACTGGACCCTTATTCAACTTTACCTTTTCCCTTGGGGGTCTTCTTTAGATCTGGAGCAGGGGCTCTTTTCATCCTCACCACTGTTTTCTCGTGTTTCTCCAGCTGAGGGACTTAGAAAGGAGTCACCCCTACGAGGACCGCAGCTCAGAGTCTACCTTCAGAGATTCCCGTTCCCAATCTCAGGACAACTCAGAGCCTCCGGATCTGCCCATGCCGACATGCTTCCGATCCCGCAGCCACAGCTACCTGAGAGCCATCCAGGCCGGATGCTCCCAAGACGACGACACAGCGTCTATAGATTCCGGCTGCTCTCCACCACCGAGCGACTCCACCGTTCGCACATACAGCACCAGCACTGGTGAGTCTTTACTTTTTTTATGATCCACTCCCTGAATTCTTCTCTCCTACAAAGGAGTTTCACAATAAAAGCACAACACAACTTTCCTTTCAGCCACAATTGTGATATTTTGGCACATTAATCACCTCCCCTTTTCCACTGTGATAAAACCACATGAGAAGGTTTTGCTCCCCCTTCCCCCACACCCTCCTATAGAAACGTACTTCATCGTTCCTGTTCTGTGGTGGAAGACTTGTCGTCGATCCTACCCAAACTGACACGATTAGCTCAAATGCAGCCTTTTATGCCCATGCTAGATGACCTTTCTGCACAGTGGAAGACATGGAAAGAGCAGTTTGCCTCTTACCTGATAGCCACTGGCTTGGACAAAGCCCCAAAGGAGAAACAGCTCGCAATTTTTCTTCAGCGTTTTGGAAAAGACAGACCACGCATCCTACCCCCACACACAGGTAAAAGCATAAAAGCAATTCCTCTTCCCATACATGTTCCCTGATCCCCAAATGAAGAAAAACAAATCTCGTCATTTGCTCACAGATTGGATATCTACGAGAAATGACTCCAAACCAGTGTTTGGAGTCACAGAAAATGTGTAAACAGTAATGTGCAAATTGTAAAATACTCACTGTGATGATGGAATTGAAAACTACTTTGGATTAAAATGAATTGTGGTAATTATAATCCAAATAAAAATGTTTTGAATTGATTGTTGATGCCTGGTTTAAGCAATGTGGGCTAATCTGTCAGGAAATATCCTAAAAAAGAAACTGTTGTCTTGAGTTCACTTTATAATTGAAACTACACTACACATCCTTTAGTTCAGGGGTGTCAAACTCAGTCGCACAAGGGGCCAAATTCCAAAACACACCTTAGGTCGTGGGCCAAACAGGATAAATATTTATTGAACACTCTAAAACTGAATTTTAAAACTTAAAAACTGTAACTTTTTAACATAATCATTGACTAGTTATATAGCATTACCTGCAATAATGCTAGTGTGAATGCTGAAAGAAGAGTTTTGCAGCTGAAGATGCTAGTGCTAATAGCTGAAGATGCTAGTGCAGATAGCTGAAATCACTAAAGCTAAAAGCTGAAAACGCTGAAGCTAATAGCCAGCTAAGATATTAGTTAAATACCAAAACAGCCTAAAAAACAAAAAAGCCAAAACAACTAGCTTGTAGCTGAAAAAAATAACAAAACTTCAAAATAGCCTTAAAAAAAGCCTAAATTAGCCAAAACAGCTAGCATGTAACTGAAAATATTAGCTAAACTCCAAAATATCCTGAAAATGTAAATGCCAAAATAGTCCAAAAAACTTGCAGAATGACAATTTTTAAAACTTTAAAACTGTAACTTTTTTACATAATTATGAATAATAAAAAGGCAAAAATATTAAATAAAACCTTAAATAACTTTCAATATTTTACTCTACATAAAAACATATTTTGTCAAAAATATAAAAGTTAGCAATAAGTGCAAGATACCATCGGGCCATCGATAACAATAAAATAAAATGATCTGGAGGGCCGGATCTGGCCTTGACTTTGACACATGCTTTAGTTAGATGAACTGAACATAGTAAATAATTAACTTAAAAGTCAATTGAAACAATGTTAGCTTTAAAAATATGAATACATTCAAACTTTTTTTTTTTTAACTACTCTTGTAGTAGTGGTGGTTTACCAGAAATTGGAGAGGCTCCTGTTAATCTACTTGGGGCCTAAAGACACCCTTGAATCTAAATACCCTAAATATGTAAAAGATAAAGGTCCAAAAAATCGATCATGTACTGACAGAAATATCAGTTTGGGTTGGGGATGTAAAAGACAGATACGTATCGAAAAATCAATAACAGTATCGGTTGAAAATCCCAAGATTGTGATGATAAGAAGAAAATTGGGAAGTAAATGTTTTCTGGTAAACTGTCAGTTTCTCTTAACGTTGTCCTCTCTACTGTCTTTGACTACACGTGATGAAAAAAATGAATAAAACCACATCCAATCACAAGCCTGCTTCTACCAAGTCACGTGATTTTCAATTGGCTGTTCAAATCCGTCGCTGTGTTTTTGAATGAGTTTTCACATGAGTCGGTTTGTGTTTACTCGCATAATTATGATTTAATGAAAACAGTGTAATTGCAAAATGCTGTTATTTTTAGAATTTCTTTAAAGTTTTGTGCATATGTGTGGAAACGCAGCTGTCGCCTGGCTCCAATATGGCGACGCCCACATCGCGGAAATGGCGTCTGAATTGCCTTGTGCATTTCTTGCTTTACTTTTTGTACTTCGTGTATAACAGCAATTTAATGTTGTTCGAAAGAAGATAGCGGGCGTTTAAGAACAATACTGCCGTTGAAGCGCTAGCTCAATTTAGTGCTATATTGGCGCTTTCTAAGGTCATCTTCACTTTCTGCCAGTCTACAACCTTTACAGTCTACATGGTTACGGCAGCTCCACCCCAAATGTTCTGTTACACTTTTTAATGGACCTGCAACCAATGGGGGTCCACCAGGTACAGTTCTGTTTAATAGGTCCATTTTACAATGAAAATGCTCAAAATACTAGACCAGACCGCTCAGTGGAAATTAGGCTTTAGTCAAAGCTGGTTCGTTGTACCCCCGATGGGATATGCCAAAATGTGAACAAACTTTTTTAAACAAAAACAACAAAACAGTTTAAAAGGCCAAAAATATGTCTTAACTTGGTATGTTAAAGCCATTCTGTTTGTTTGGTTGGTTGGTTTTGCAAAATAATGAAATAAATAAATAAAGTAAGGAATATTTTTATATATATGTTTATTTAAAGTTTAAATTGCCAAATTAGTTAATTTATGTGGAAAAAATATCACTTTTAGATAGTTGAATATTTTGTTTATCGATTCGTACGTGTCGAATCGTGAGAGGCAAAGATTCACAATCCTAAAACGGACCTGAACAGCAACGACATGGCATGCCGTTGTATATTCCGATGTGTACCTGAAGGCATCACACTGTAAACCCCGCCTTAAGATTAGAGTCTTCCCCAAACAAAACTCCAAACCCGGCTTCGCCGCTCAGAGCCCGCTGGGGAGGCTTGTTCGAGGCGTTCGAGCCACAGTCTGTGGTTTTAGTCAAATAATGCAGACTACGGTGGCCGGGATGCTCCTCTGTTGTTTTTGTTCACTTGTTTTTTAATGTGCCTCAGTCTCAGTTCGGGTAAGTAAGACTTAAAATTACGTTTTTGCTTATTCAGTTCCAGACCTACCTCGGCTTGCCTCATGAATTGCACTTTTTCTATATATATTTTTGCTGCAGACGATTTTTTTTTTCCTTTTATTGTTTCTAACTTTCATATTTTACCGCTACGAACGTAGAAGCCCGTGAGATGTTCACGAGTAGTCCGTCATCTGAGCTTTTGATCAGGTTCCGCGCTGCTGCTCGTTTCGGATATCTGGGACGGAAATGTGGCTTTTATATGATGGTTATCTTTTAAAAATCATTTCAGCCATCTTTCAAACTGATATTGAATTTTATTTTCCTCTAACTTTAATTATATACGTGCCCATTCAGGATCAGAATTCACACAAAGGTTAAAAATACGGAGCCTTCTTTGAACGCATCACACTTGATAGAGAAACTGAGGATTTGTGATCATAGTGACAGTTATGTCAGCATTTAAAGATGAATTAATGAAACTGACTGACATCTAGAAATGACTGTATTTAAAATCTTTAGATTAATGTATTTTTCAAAGCAATTACTTTAATTTTTTAAGGGTTAAATTGCATTTTTGGTAGTTTTAGTTTTCATAAATTCTAATTGATCTTTAATTAGCCAAGCCAAATTTAATATTTTGTTTTAATAGAAAAATGTTTGAATCCCTGTGTAATCAAAAATGGATTAAAGGGATTCCGAGTTTTGGCAGTAAGACTGCAGGATGGTGAACTCAAGCATCATGGGATCATATGAAGGTTTTCACTTACTGGAGCATTTTTTTTTTTGATAATTGCTTACTTGGCTTGAAACTCGTGCATGATCCAGCAATCACCGTGGACAACAGAACCACTGTCCAGACAGCTTGAAGGATCGCAGACCCACTCCACATTCCACTCCGAACATCTCTGCACAAACATTTGTTTGTGTTACATCTAAATTCCAGCCTGAATAGTTATGCTTTTGTGCAAATTCAGCGCATTTTAAAGCAAACGGTGAACTCTGTCAACACATTCATGTCTGTGTTGATGCTTGTTCAGCTGTGTTTGTGCAGCAGAGTTGTGTAAAGGAAACAATCCTCTGATGAAAGATGTCATTGACCCTGTTTGTCTTTGGTGTGATTTTAGAGGTTCCACCTTTGGTTTGTGTGTTTGGGTAATTATTCTGCCAGAACAATGACTCATGTGGTTAAAACTCCAAACATGAACCAACTGGTCTGCTCTCTAATGATTCGCTTGATTCATGTAGTTGTTGGTCTGCATCTCAGAATGATTCCAGACAATCACATTTTACAAAAAACCACAAACCTTATCTTTAAAAAATGAATTAAAAAGCACTATATTCAGCTAAAAATAAATGCCAAAATGTATGCTTAAATTTGCTGAAAAATATAATAAATATCTATCAAGATATCCAATGTTTATTTCCATAGGGAGATGATCTTCTGTTTTTAGTGAGCAACAAATGCTTTTATTGTTGATTTTGACTTTCTTAGACTAAACTCTACTGTTAATCAAAAAAGCAAACAAACAAAAAAGAGAATCAAACATTTCCTTTTCCATTTGGATCTTTTTTTTCTACTAAATAGAAAAAACCCTCCCAGGTTCAAACTTTCAGCTGTCTGACTCTGCTTTTCGTGTTAATCTAGTGAAGATTCAAAGCAAAACTTTTTCCCTGTCACAACAACAACCGATTTTTGTGCAGTCATTAATGGAGAGAATATAGACTCATCTGAATTGATTGTGTGCTTAATTGCTGATTTGTAACTCATACAATACATTTTGTGCACAACTTTGTGTACTTGCAATTGCACGGAGTCCATAAAAGGACATTGAAGCAAAAAAAAAAAAAAAAAAGGAAGTAACTTTTTTTTTTGTTTTTGTGAAACGTGGAAGTTAAAAAAATTCTTGGTTAATAAGTGGTGCGCAGCAGTTAGTATCTTGTGCACTGTAGTTAGTATCTGGTGGGGGTCAGTTAATATCTGGTGGGCGTAAGTTAGTATCTGGTGCGTCAGTAGTATCTAGTTCATTGTTAATTTTGTTTGTGGTGCGAATCTGCCGTGTGTGGTGTGTAAATAATTTGTTTAAATGCTGCGAGAATGCTCGATCATCAGAGTTTTTTTATCTACACTTTGAACTTGAGAATTATATCTGGTGAAACTTTTTTTTTTTTTTTTTCTCTCTTAACTTGTCCTGTCCAACAGCTGAGCAAGCAGATACGGGCTGAGAGCCTCTTGCGTTGGACAGATTTTAATGTCCCAACAGGGGTTTATTAAGTATAAACCCCTGTTGTATTTTATATCTGGTGAAACTTTACGTTTTCCAACTTTCTTAAACAGATATGCTCGATAATGAATTAAAAAGTCTCAATATTGGCCTTTAAAACACTCATCATGAAATTTTCTCTATCCTCATCTCTCCCTTGCGGTTGCGCTTTTCCTGCTAGCACCGTCGCCACGGAGCTCACGGCGAGTTCCAGTCCCCAGTCACGGCGTGAGCGGGCAGCGCAAAGTTTCCCTCCACACCCAAAGAGTGTAGTGGGTGGATCAGCCCTCCGTCCTGCTCCTTCTGCGTGTGGAGATCTTTCTGCTTCAATATTTGTTCCTTTTTTTTTGTCATTTTGGACATTCATGAGTCGCGCTTTAAGCCATTTCCTGTGGATTACGTGTCATTTGTTCATTCTTGTTTCAGACCCTGAATCCCAAACAGAACCTAAAAGAACTCTTTTTCCTCCTTATTCTTCTCTTTTCAGTCTCCACCTGCATAACGACCTGTAAAAAGGCTGCTCCTCCCCCTGTGCCGCCACGTACGACCTCCAAGCCCTTCATCTCGGTGACCGTGCAGAGCAGCACCGAGTCGGCGCAGGACAACTACCTGGACCAGCAGGACCGCAGGTCAGAGGTCAACAGTCAGTCTAGCCACGCCCACAGCAACTCCTCCGACAGCCTTGACAGCACCCGTGCCAACAGTCTGGCCCGGGGGATCCCTCGGCCCCCCCACATCATCGCTACCCCAGTCGCAACCACCAGAGAGCCCGCCGCCTCCAGAACCGCCAATGCTTCCACTGAGACGAGCGACTCGGGAGTCCAGAACGAGTTCCTGAAGTCTAGCTCCAGCAGAGGGAGTCTCGCTGCGGAGGAGGCCTTCATCCCCCCGGTTCCCAGACGCAAACTGTCCTCCATCGGAATCCAGGTAGACTGAGAGCCGCTTTACCGTTGTCTGAGTTCAGGTGTGAATCCTGAGTCACTCTGTTGTTCTGGAAGACCAAAGTTTACAAAGATAGAACCTCCTAAAGCACAGGTTCCCTGAAGATGCTAGTGCTGTTCCCTGAAGATAGCACTTTTTTAAAGTAAGGATTACTTAATTAGCATTTATTACATTTAGACTAGTTAAATGTATGAATTGATGTCTGAGGTTCACATCCCTGTTGACCTGAAAACTCTACCTCTAAAATGAACAGATTTAGGTAAAAATCTGCCAAAAGCAAAAACCAAAAGCAAAATTTTGGTTAAAAGTTTGATCTTTTATGAGTTAAAAGCACATTTCATCTTGTATGCACAACATTGGTGACGAGCTTCTCTGATATGATCCTGTTTGGCACAGAGCCAATGTAAAAGATAAGTTATTTGAGCTTCCGTCAAACGTTAAAAAAGAAAACACATCACATTTTGATACATGCTTGTTTCTTTTTATATTTTTGCTTGTTTCTTTTTATATTTTTGCTTGTTTCTTTTTATATTTTTGCTTGTTTCTTGCTTGTTTCTTTCGGCTCCTTCTAAGTTTTGATCAGTAGAAAATGAGTCCAAATGGCTCTTTTACTGTGAAAGGTTGCCTACCCCTGCCTTAGTGCGAGGTCAGGGGTCGGCAACCTGAGGCTCCAGATTCACGTGTGGCTCTTTAACCCCTCCATTGTGGCTCTAACATTTTTTAATAAATATTAAATTAGTCAGTTGGGTTTAACACATGCTAATGTATGCTGCACCCCAGCATCTAGTAGTTGTTATAGTGAAGGAAAATGTCATATTTAATTTGGTTTTCTTGAATTTTTTTTTTTTTTTCAAATATATTTTTATTGAAGATTTTTAACACATTTATACAAAGCAATCCCCAAAACAGAACACATACTCATTGAGAAAAATAAAAAGATAAATTAAGTAAAGAAAAAATAAATAAATAAAATTGAAAATAAATAGATAAATAAATAAAAAAATAAGAGGGGTCCACCCCCCTTCATCACCTCACTCCTCCTCCTCCCCTCCTATCTTTGAAGTGTTCTAAAAAAGCATCCCATGTAGAATGAAATTTTCTAATTTCCCTCCAAGTTCAAATCTGATTTTTTCCAATTGGGCATGTTTCATTAAGTCAGATAATAGGTTTGCATAATCGGGGATTTTTTGATTCCAATGCAACAAAATAAGTCTTCTAGCCAGCAGTGTTACAAACTTAATGAAAGATTTTTGTTCATAAGAGAGAGTAATAGTGGCCGACGGCACACCAAATAATGCAAACAAAGGTTCAGGGCAGAGGCTTGTTTGACAGATTTCTGACATCAGATCAAAAGTCCTTGTCCAGAAAGTGGATATCCTGGGCACTTCCAGAAGGTATGTCCAAGTGAAGCCTGTTCTTGATTACATCTACAACATCGTGTGTCCACCCCTGGAAACATCTTGGAAAGTTTTACTTTTGATAGATGCAATCTATGTAAAACTTTGAATTGCAAAAGTCCATGTCGTGCGCAGATTGAAGAGGAGTGAACATTGTCCTGAGCTTTGGCCCACAGGGTAGAGGAGACACTAACACAATGTCTTGTTGCCAAGCTTCTCTGAGGTGGTCCAGTGTAGGTACATCTTCAAATTGACAAAACATTGAGTACTTTAGAAAATTGAACCTCTAGCTATGGGATCTTTCAAAACACCTTATTCATGTCATATTCAGGGGGCCGGTGGGGAAAAGATGGGAATGCTGTCCTAACAAAGCTGCGGATCTGTAAATATTTGAAGAAGTCTTTCCTTACTATCCCGTATCTTTCACAAAGTTGATCTAAAGTGGCAAATGTTTTTCCTATAAATAAATCTTGCAAAGTGTGTATTCCCTTAGTTAGCCATTCATTAAAAGACACTTCTGAAAGCACTGGGGTAAACTCATGGTTATTTGTTATTGGAGTTAGCATAGAGATGTCTTCCCATTTAAAATGCTTTCTAATTTGCGCCAAATTTAACTGTATGGGAGACAGTAAGATTTTGAGGTTTGGGAACAGCCTGGTTAATAGAAGCGAAAATAATTGCTTGCAGTGATGTATGTACACTGTGCTTCTCCATCTCGACCCAGCCAGCCCCCCCGGGATTACACCAAAATGACAAGGATCGTATGTTGCAAGACCAATAATAAAATCTGAGTTGTGGCAAACCCATTCCCCTAAGGTTTTTCGGTCTGCACAGAAAAGATTTCTTAATCCGAGGGGTTATTGTTCCAGATAAATTGTGAGATTAAGCTGTCCAAATTAGAAAAGAAAGATTTAGTAATGAAATAAGGTATACATTGAAACAAGAACAAAAATTTTGGTAAAACAGTCATTCTAATGATATTGATTCTTCCTGCTTGAGAGATTGGTAGATTCATCCATTTGACCAAATTCTTCTTTGTTTGTTCTGTCAGAGTTAAGAAATTGTGTTTAAATATTCCCAAAAATTCTTGTGTGATATTGATACCTAGGTATTGGAATTTATCAGAGATAGTAAAAGGATGAGTTTGAAGAAATGGATAAGGCTGTTTGTCCTTATTTTTAGTCAAAAGAGAGTGCTTTGGATAGATTAGTTTATATACCTGAAATTGTCCCAAAGTCTTTCAACACTGACAATATGATTGGCAGTGATTTCTCTGCTTCTGACACATATAGCAATAAATCATCGGCATACAGAGATACCTTATGTTCAGTTTTTCCCCTTACGATGCCCGAATATCTCACATCTGTTTTTAATGCAATGGACAACGGTTCAATTGCCAAGGCGAACAACAAAGGAGACAATGGACAACCCTGCCTTGTTGAGTGACCCAAGGGAAAATAGGGCGAGCGAATACCATTAGTATGTACTGATGCTTGGGGGTGAGTGTATATAATAATCGAATCATAGAGATAAAAGTAGGACCAATCCAAATCTTGACAGGTGGAGAAGAGATAGTCCCACTCCACCCTGTCAAAGGCCTTCTCCCGCATCCAAAGAGAGCAGCAGTTCCTGATTATTTTCATTCTGGCGCGTGTAAACTATATCATCAGTCTCCTAATATTAAAAATAGATGTCTATCTCTTAGACCTGTCTGGTCTTTAGATATGACAGTAGGGAGTACATTCTCCAGTCGTGATGCCAATATTTTGGCAAAATTTTATAGTCCACATTTAGCAAACTTATGGGCCTGTACGAGCCCGGTTCTAGGGATCTTTACTAGATTTGTGTATAAGTGTTGATACTGGCTTCATCAAATGAGGTGGTAGGGTTCCTCTTTCCAGAGCTTCATTAAGAACCTCCAACAGAATTGGGGCAATCTGACCTTTAAAAGCTTGTAAAACTCACTGTAAATCCACTGTATATCCATCTGGACCTGGGCTTTAGAATTGGGCATTTTTAAAATTGTCTGTTTTATCTTTCTAATGTTATTGGTTTCTCTAATATTTCTTTGTCATTTGTTGATTTGAGGGATAATGAGATTTTTCAAAAAATTTGTTAATTATTTAGAATCTCTTATTGATTCAGATGCATATAATTTATATAAAATTGTTTTAAATGTTTCATTGATCTCTTCTGGTTGCATTGTTATTTGTCTGTCTTAGTTCTGATTTTTACTATAGATCGTGAAGCTTCTTGCTCTTAATTTGAGATGCTAATAGTCTTCCCACCTTTTCTCCATGTTCATAATATTTATGTCCTAATCGTGTTTAATCGTTTAGTTGTTTTCGGTAGTGTACAATAGATTAAGTTCAGTTTGAAGAGACTGCTTTCTATTAATCATTTCAGGTAAGGGGGTTGTGGCGTATTTTTTTTATCAATATTGGAGATTTCATTTATAATTTCAGATTCTCTTTCTCTTTTGTTTATTGAGGAAAACTACTCCACGAAATAAGTTGCCCACGTAAATATGCTTTTTGAGTCTCCACAAAATGCATCTAGATGTTCTGGTGTGTCATTAGTGATTTGAAAGAAAGTGAGATATTTTTAATTTCTTCTTGGGATTTGGGATTTGACAATAAAAGTTATTAAATCTCCACATTTTGGAAGTTTTTTGACCTATTGCAAGTCTTAATGTTATCGGACAGTGATCCGACAAAACTATTGTTTTATATTCACATTGTTTAACTTTTGGCAATAGATCTTGGTCGATCAAGAAAAAATCAATTCTCGAATAGAGTGGTGGACTGGTGAAAAGTAGGAGTATTCTTTTTTATCAGGGAAGATTGCTCTTCAGGGGTCTACTAATTTGTAAGTAAATGATTGGACCGTCTTTGCGGATTTTGACAGGTTCACTGTTTTTTGTGATGATGGTCTAATTGTGTATTGAGGACCAAGTTAAGTCTCTCCTGCAATGATAAGCTGTGTGTGTCCATTTTTGGGATTTCTGCTAAGAAGGATTTCATAAACTGATGATCATCAATATTAGGGGCATAAATACAGATTAATATGACTGGATTCTGAATAAGCCTCCCTGTCACAATAACATATTACCCTACTGTCCGAGATCACACTTTCTCTAACAAAAGGAATGTTTTTTTTGATAATTATTGCAGCACCCCTGCTTTTATCATAAAGTGTGAATGATAAGTCTGCCAATCCATTTTCTATGTAGTTTACATGGTCCTCGTCTCTAAGATGCGTCTCCTGAAGGAACCCTATTTCTGTACCAAGTTTTTCTCAATGGGAGAGAATTTGCCTCTTTTTATTGTATCATTAATTCCTTTGCAGTTCCATGAAACCAGATTAACTGTGTTTTGTGTCTTAGTCATTCCAGTTCTTAGTTCTACATGTGATAGATATTTTCCCGTGTAAAAGGACAACTCGAGGGGGGAAGTTGCAAAAAAAGAACCAACAATGCAAAAATAAATTAATAATACCCATGACATCCAAATAAGGGCCAACCCACACAACTCTTCGATCTGAAGAAACAACACGCTGCATCCAGTGCAGAAAGACAAAAACCCAAAAAAACAACTCAAAAAAACGTAAACAACTCCAAACTTGCGCAAGGGAACCTAAACTAAGTCTTGACTTCTCGCTAAACTCCGCTGAGTTACTCCCCTCCCCCCCCCCCCCCCCCCCCCCCATTAATCCCTGACCTTCTTTCTGGGTCAAGTCAATTAGTTTTTGTTTTTTTTTTTCTCACCTGCTGTAGGCTAGCAAACATGCTGAGAGAACTTAAGCGGTATATGCTTCCAAGCATATAAGTATCTATTTAACACTAAAATATTTCTGTAGAACTTGAATAGGGTCACAGAACATAGAGTGCAAATAATAGCCTGTAATGAGGATTAAACACAAAAGAAAATATTAGCTTGTGCATATGTAATAAGTTTAAAGCGTCCTCACATATAGTAAAAGCGTTAATCATTGTGATAAACAGTCATAGCCTACCACAATAAATCAAATCTGCCAAGAAAATATATAAAAAGAAGAAAAGCAAAAGTCTGTTCATGTTCTTTACCCCTTCTCAGGTTGATAAGCAGTCCACACGCATCAGTTGTTTTCCTCTGCTGTTGGTGCAATATTCCGTACAAATGTTTCCGCTGCCTGTGGGTCGGTAAACGTGTGTCTTGAACCTTTCACTGTTATCGCCAACCTCGCTGGGAAGTAGAGGCTGTATGGGAGCCAGTTTGGCTTTTATTGGGTTGAATGCTGCTCGGAGTCTGCCGACTTCTGGGGTTATATCCGGGAAGATATGAGCAGGGGAGCCTTTGTAGAAGAGCTTGCCTTTTTCTCTGGAGAGTCGCAATATTTTCTCTTTATCAGCGTAGTAGTGCATACGAACCACAAAGGCGCGAGGGCGTTCGTTTGCTCTTGGCTTTGGAGCTAGTGTTCTGTGAGCTCTATCTATCATTGGAGGTGCATCAAAGTTTTCTGCGCCCAAAATCTGTAGCAACAGGTCTGCTACAAACCGGCTGGGGTGGCCTCCTTCAGCATCTTCAGAAATTCCAACGATTCGTAGGTTTTGTCTGCGACTCCGGTTCTCCAAATCCATGTATTTTTCAGAAAGCTTCTCATGCTTGTCAAATAAAGCCTGGTGGGATTTTTCCAAAATGACCACTCTGTCACTCATATCAGTGAGTGACTTTTCCATTTCACATTGTGTGTTTGCAGCTTCCACCTGTGTGTCGCTTAATGCCTGTAATTGTGGAGAGAGTTCTTTCCTGAGCGCATTTACATCAGCTTTACATTCTTGACGGAGCATTGTCATTTCCCCCCTGAGTTCGTCTTTTAAGGCTCTCATCTGCTCTCTTATGTCCGTTGAGATGTCTTCCCAGAGGGTTTTCAAAAGGTCTTGCAGAGTTTGCACGGTGAGTTGAGATTCATCGGGTTGGTAGCCGGCAATCTGGCTAGCATTAGCATCCGCTCTGCTAGGCGAAGCATTAGCCAGAGGAGCCGAGGATGCCTGAATTGTCTTCTGTGTGTACTTACGATTCTCTTTTTTAGCTGCCATGTCACGGGAACTACAGCTGGGGGTGCCGTTGTTTTAGTAAGTGTTTTACCGGGGGGGAGAAGGTTTATTATCAGTTGTTACTCAGCGGAGTTGCCTCACGTGCGCTCCTCACTCCATTGGCCGGAAGCGGAAGTCCCGGTTTTCTTGAATTTTTAATTAAAAATCTGGAGGATCTTATTTGACATAGAGTGTATTTACTTTAGAAAGGTACTTGTACTCGCTGCTGTCAAAAGTAAAGACATTAAAGTTGTTATTTATAGAAAAATATCAAACTTTTTTTTTTAACCCAGTTATTAGAAATATTTGAAATCTGCATTTTCTAAAGGAATAGCTAAATGGCCACATAAAAGTTAAAGTGTATTTTCTGAAAGATCAAGTAAGATTTGGTGGCTCTGCTGGTTCTGGTCTGTCAGAAACTGGACCAAAAGGCTCTGTTGGTGTTGAAGGTTGCAGACCTCTGTGCTAGGTCGTTCGTACAGATGCAGATCTTTGTTTTCATGCTTAAATTCCAGACAAATGTTTAAACAACAGAAAGAAGTGTGACATTTTTAAAGTGAGGGATTTTACAGGCTTAAAAATGTCATTGTAATTTGTGGATTTCACCCATCTACGCGGGGTATTTATGGAACGGTTCTCCTGCTGTAAACAATCATTAGCAAATAAGCTTAAGACAAAAAGAAAGTTAAGTTGGGATTTTGTTTTGCTTCTGGTCAAAACATGTTTTCAAACATGATTTCATATCTACAGGCTTACAATCGATGAACGCAAATTTGCTCCTTTACATGTTTGGTTTGGTCAATATTTACCAGTTTTTCATGTTTTTATGCACAATTTAGGGACCAGGACAGTTTTTGTGAAGACGTTTTTTAAGAAATGATTGTTTATTCTTTTTAAGGTTGACTGCATTCAGGAAGTTCCCCGAGAGGAAACTCCGCCCCCGGCCAAGTTTCAGTCGATTGGAGTACAGGTGGAGGACGGGTGGCAGTAAGTCCTCTTCCTGTCCTTGTAACAACGTGAGGAATTTAAATTATAGAAATATTCGCTCTTCTGACTGTTCTCTCCCTCCCTCCTCTGTGGATGTGAACTCATCCTGTTTGTGTCTTTGTGATGTGGATGTTCTTCTCTGGAAACCAGCTGTTATTCTTTGAAGATCCTCTCAACTAAGAAATTCAGAAATCTGCACATTTTCTTTCATATTTAAGAAGTCATATTTGCATGAGGAAAAAGTCATGCTGCTTTTTTGTAATTTCATGAAAACAAAGTTCTACATTTACCAAAAAAAATACACAGATTCAGTAATTCTTGAGTCGTGTGATCTCTGTGGGATTTCTCTGAATCATCTGTAACTTAGCTTAAACACTTAATATTTAATTTGTTATAAATGAAATGTAGCTTTTTATTTTTTAACAAAGCCTAACTTTTTCCTTTTAAAATGAATAAAAAAACAACCTTTTGAAGCATACATTTACTTCTTTTTTTCCTTAAATTACTGATTTTTTTCATATTTGCACTACTTTTTTCTCAGTGAAGTACGACCTTTTTTTGGTTTTATTTTTTCTCTTAATTTTATGACTTAAATCTTGTAAATTATTGTAAAATGTTGGCTTTTATCTTTATCCTCATGTAGTTTTAGCTTTCTTCCATAATTGCACATATTTGTTATCACTCAATTTGAAACATTTTCTCAATATTATACTATCTTGTTTTTTTAAAAATATGTTTTTTATACAATATATAACTTTATTTTTGTGTAAAAAAAAAAAAAAGATTTTTCTTTCAGTATTGGACACCTTTATGGTTGTAAGTATAGTATGACTTTATTCTTTTCGAATTTTAGCTTTTTTCCTATAATTTTTCAACTTCAGTCTTGTAAAACTTTGGCTTCATCACATATTTCTACATATTAGCATTCATAAAATGTTTTATACTATCATTATTTTTTATAGTTTTTGTTCTAAAAATACTTTTCAATAAATAAACTTTGTTTTATAAAATTTTGATTTTTCTGTCAGTGTTACTTAATTAGTTTTTTTTTATAAATTTCTCGTGAAGATTTGACATGTTCTGAAAGTCGTAAACATTTATTCTCATTAAATTTTTAATTTTTATTATTTAAGGTTTTTTAGCTAAAAAAAATGGACTTTTACTTTATAAATGAACAACTTCATTTTTGAAAAATTCTTATATTTTTTCCTTCTATTTTCATGACTTGATTCTCATTTATTTGTTAACTTTTCTTTGTTTATGGTAGCCCTACTCCATTATACATACTTGCTGTGGTATTTTTTTTTTTTTTGTATTTATGAGCAAATAATTTTGCACCATGTGTTTGTCATTCCAAATCTAAAGTCTCAAACCAGAACCAGTTCTTTATAGTTGAAGAAACTGTTTCGTTTTTAGGTTAAAGATTCTCTTTGCTAGTTAGCATTTTAACGTAGTGCTTAATGACGTCTTCTTCAACAACAAATTTAAACTAATTGATTAAATTGATTTCTGTCCCGGCTCTAATTTGATCTCAGTCTTGCAGTGAAAGGACAGCTCTCAGCTCTGTGGATTAAAGGGAGACCTAAAATGAGTTTCTGCCTTTGGTTGAGATCAGAAACAAAGTTTATATTCTGTGCTGGAAATGCTTTGAATATCAGATGTGAGTCACCTGATCCCTTCTGCGGTATCTTTTTATCATTGAACGGCGGCCGCTCCTTTGAGTATCAGTGAGAGTTTCTCTCAGCCGATCGACGGTCTGGAAGCGACTTCTCTGTGTGTTTGTCTCCACTCGTGTTTGGCTCTCTTCCCATTCTCTTGATCTTCCTCTGCTGTTGTTTATGTTCTTGTCTGTGTTCAAATGAAGTGCTGCAGGAGCTGTAGATAACTGGAGGACACCACGTTCCCTTTAATGGAGTTCCCACACAGACTGGAGCTTGTTTATGTCTGCGTTGTCCTGCAGGAGGCGTTGATGCTGCGCAGAGACTCTGCAGGTGAAATGTCTCCTAAAAAGGCGCTTTTGTTGACGGAGCATCACCTGGTCTCGTTTCAGGCTCAGCCGCTCCAGCAGTATGGCGTCCAAACAAGAAACGGACTCCGACACGCAGGATTTCTCCATCAGCTCCCTCATCAACCACGCCAAACCCACCGAGAAGAAGGTCATGGTCAGCAGTGCCAGCCAATCCATGAGCTCCCCCCCCAGAAAAGACTCTCTGGACAACGGCGAGCCCTCCGGGGACACCTCTCCCCCGCCGCCCCCCAGGCAGATCCTCAACCGCTCCACCACACGGAGCAGCTCCTCCTCCTTCTCCGAGAGCCTGGACCCGGCGCTGGACCCCTCGTCTCTGCCGCCGCCGGACCCCTGGCTGGACAGCGGGAGCGACGGGCACAGCGGCCTCCCGCAGGGCGGAGGGGGGGGGACGCTGTGCCGGAGAGACGGCCACTGGTTCCTGAAGCTGCTGCAGGCGGAGACGGGACGCATGGAAGGGTGGTGCCAGCAGATGGAGCAGGAAACCAAAGACAACCAGCTGTCAGAGGAGGGTGAGGGCAGCTTCCACAACCATGCTGGGTTTAGATACACTCGTTCATCATTAGATTAAAAAAAAAAACTGCTATACATGAAATCTGCAAAGTATTTTTGTTTTTCGCAATAATTCTGGATTTCTTCTAAGGATGTAAAACTCCTCACTACACACATTCTACACTTTCTCGGACAGACATAAATATTTCTTTTTTTTTTTTTGTTGTTTAAAGGGTAACCAAACCCTAAATCAACTTTTTTTGGATGTTAACTTGTATAAATGGGGATTTAAAAGTGGTGTCTGCAGGTAATTTCTAATTTTTTGACAAATTAAATAAACTTGTTTAATTCTTGAAGATTTAGTGAAAAACCGTCCGTGTGCTGCCCCCTACAGATTGAATCAGGGTACTACAGATGAATCCCATAATTGGTCAAACCATTAAAGTCCCATGTCATGATCTGCAGCTCCATTAACGATATCATCCTGTTCCCCAGCCCCGCCCCTTTGACTGGATTTTCAAAATGCGGCTGTGGGTGGAGTCAGCCTCCAACTGCTCGTTTGGTTTCCCTTTAAAGTCTCAAAGTTCAAACCTTCATAGAAAAATAAGTCCAGGATTGTAGAATGAAAACAAAGATTGAAGAACACCTTCTGTACAGAAGACATGATTGACAGTAGTGGAATCGAACTCTTTTTCTGAGAGACACTCGCGCAGGCAGAGTCGTGTGTAACAAACACCGACAACTTACAACAACAGCAAAAGAAACTCTCACCAAAAAGTTTTTTTTTTAATTGATTATTGGAGTGGCTCAAACCCCTAAATTCCGTCTCATACACCGGTCCCTCCCTTTATTTCCTTAAAATCTCCAACAACTGGTTGAATGACAGAACCCCGGTCTCTGGTGGAGCTCCCGACCTTTGCCTACCAACCCAAACAGACACTCAACCCAGTTCAGTCAATATTTTATATTCTTTATACAATCCGCAGCAAAACAAAGCAGTTTTTCAGGAAAAAAAAAATGTCAACACAATTGAAGCAATCAGTTATAGTCGATGAGTTCTTCTGGTGAGATTTTCTCGGATCAATTGCTTTGTTTTGCTGTGGATGTCCAGAGCTCAGTGAACACACCAGACAGAGACGCTCGGCGGCCCGGGGTTTGTCATTGTCTCTGACTGATCTCTTAGGCTTGATTTGACAGATTTTCTGGCCAACTGTTTAACTTATTAACTGAGATCAACTCATAACTGCATGATCCCCGTGTTGTCCTGCGCCCCCCTGCCGCTGCACGGCGCCACCATTTGAGAAACACTGACCTATAGTGTAGTTCACACCAGATACGAAGTGCCGCGGTCCTCTGCAGCCAGCGATGGTTTCACCGTCTGGTCCATTTTTGGCAGGAAGTTATGCAGGACACACGAGAAATCTGGTCAATTTTCAAAATATAACACATATTTCACAGTAAAATAACGCGATTGACAAATGCGACCATATTTTTGTATGTAAACAGACTGTAGAGAGGAAAATACAGTATTCCCTCCTTATTGGCTGGAGACATCGACAAATTTTCAGAATCCACAAATACAAAGAACCTTTCCGTCTTAAGCCCCGCCCCCCGCAGTTTAAGAATTTCCTACAGATCCATACTCATCAAAAACACTTCTGATCATGCTTTGTAAACATTTATTATAGAACATTGGAGTATTGCTCAACATAAGGAGTTTTTTTTTCCAGAACATTAGACTGCAAACTTTTCATGAGGACTGTCACTCTGTGCCTTTTAAAAGCGCTTGCTTACCAGTTCAGTACAAGAGTGCATCTCTGTCCACAATTTGCTGGTTTCATTCAAAATAAACCCCTGCTCTGGATGATAATTATCCTCCACAATTATCAGGATGTTTCTGAGCTGCTTCTGAGTCATCTGATGCCGTTTCTCCATGCAGGATCTGGAGTGAATTGGAGGTGAAGAGAATTTGACGCGCCCTCCGCTTCGCGGCGCTTTCGCATGCGGCGTGAACCCGGCGTAAATTGAGCGAGACTTTCCAAAGTCGCACAAGAACATTTTCCACAGATTTTGGAACTCCGAATATACAAAAGGCGCACCGGATTATTAGGCGGCCGGATGATTTTTAAAACGGTTTAAGCTTTAAGGTGCGCCTTACAGAGCGGGAACTACGGTTCGTGATCGGACCGGGACATACTTACTTCACATTACGCTTACCGCACCCACCACAATGGTACGTTCCATTGTGGTTGTCGTACGCACCTTTAAAGGAGCTGAAAGATGCACCTGCACTCACCTCTACAACCGTCCACGAGCCGGGACATCCCAAAAACCCCAAACTGCTGAACATGGTCACCAAGGTTTTGTCGCATTTGATTCAAAATGAGTTCCTACACAAACAGGAGTTGTTAACCGTCATAGTTCAGTCGTCCAGACTGTATATAAGTTTGCTTCTTTCCACTCTACGAACTCTACTAGACTTGAGTTAATAATTCTGAAAACTAATGATCCAGATGTGACTTTAGTGTGTTTTGTTTTCTATTTTCTAATTAATGCATTTCATTATTTCTGTAATGAGTTTGAAATATTTGTGCTGTATTTTCATAATCTATGCTTGTAATAAACCAATCGATTAATCCAAAAAGGTTTTGAAATGTCATGTTGAATTGGTTAAATGAAAGTAAAGTAACTTGTTTTATACATTTTAGTAAAATGTTTTAAAGATTCAGTTTGATTGTTCTGATAAAAAAAAAAACAACAAAGATTGATTGACTTCCTGTTAGCGTGTAAATGTCCTGCAACCCTCACAGTGGGTTCAAAATGGCGTGTCAACTTTAAGATTGTTGGTTTTCTGACCCGGATTCTTCGCTCCAGTTATGCGGCTCCCTCTTCATCGGACCGTCAGAGAAACGCAGCGGGAAGGGATGAGGCGGTAAAACCTGGGGCCACCGCTCACAAGCAGACTCATAATCTCCAGAATTACACAAATCAGTCTGGAACTGATTAAACCTCCAGATTAGTGGCTCGACATCAGGCTGAGACATGCGGCGGTTAGCACTCGTGCGCATTCGTGCAGGTCGTGCTCATATTCTGGCTGCAGAGATTGAGCGAATGTCTGATCGGCGCGAGCGTCAGATTCCCCGCAGCTCGTCATCGGTGAAGAATTTCAGTTGACCGTTTTAGCAGATGTTGGAAAGTGACAAATGGGCAGCTGCAGGATCCATATGAGCTTAGATCTCTGTAAAGAGGATCACATTGTTCAGTGCGCCGTAATCGCCTTCATGCCGTCCTTTGGAGCGTATTGAGCAATAAACCACAAGGCCAGGAGCGGTTTGCCTGGTGACCTGCTGTCCCAGCGGTAATCAGCTTTTTTCCCCAACACAAACTAGCTTTACTAATCCAAAGTTTCCATCCTATAACACTGCAGAATCAGGTGCGCTGAACAGAATCTGTTCTTTTATTAATTTCTCTCTCTCTCTCTCTGTCTGCAGTGCTGGGGAAGGTTCGCAGCGCAGTCGGAAGTGCTCAGCTCCTGATATCTCAGAAGTTCCAGCAGTTCCGGGGATTGTGTGAACAGAACTTGGTGCGTATGCCGTCACCAGCGTTACGCCTGAGCTGTCCCACACATGACAGCAGACTAATGTGAGAAGATTGGCAGCACTCTTGAGCATCAAATGAAGTCGCGGTGAAGACCGTAAAATACAAGGAGCTTAGAATAAGCCTCTAAGCCCTTCCTCTCAGGTGACATGTTTGAAGGAAAATGTGATTATCCAGTTTGTAGACAATTACTGGCACATGTTTATTAAGTGATAAATGTGGCTGGAATGTGTTGGAACAAAGATAGGAGCAGTGATCACTCAGCAGAAACCTCTTCTATTCAGTTCAGCTGTATGAGGACGCCAAACTCAGGCTGGCGTGTCAGACGTGTTCGTTCTAATATTAACAAAATATGTGTGCAAAAAGGCTTTAAACTTCAGCAGCTCAGTCAGTAAAAACAGAGCCTGATCTATCAGAGAGCCTGTTCCCTATTGGCTCTGCTGCTGTTATACAGCGCCCTCCAGTGTTCAGTGAGAGACAACACTTTCTGATCACAGCCATAAAAAGAAGCAAGAATTACATTTATAAAAGACCAGTGGTGACAAATTGCAACCCGGTCTCAGTGAAATGCGTCCCTATTCCACGGCTTGCACCCTCGGAATACCGTGCCATAGTATATCGCCAAACACGTTTTTGCGTGCATATGAATACGCAGTTGCCAGCCCATTCAAAACAACAGGAGCGGCTTTTTAGGTTTCGTTGATCACGTGGTCGGATGTTTAGGTCTCCGGATCAGGTGACTGATCACGTGACTTTTGAGTTTCTGTCCGGCACCGTAGATCCACTCTTTTTCTGGTGGAAAATCCCTCAGAATAAAATATTTTGTGGACTAATCTTTATTTTGGTAATATTTCTAGCGAGAAATGTACCCGTTACTATCACGACATGCATTTATTTTGGACATACAGTTCGTAGTTTGTCTGTTTTGCTTGACTTTTCGGGCTCAAAAATCGTAAAAACAGCAACGTCTGGGGTGCACGGAACAATCACGGAACCGGACGATCAGCAGGATTTGGGACCCGACCCGCATCGTGCCGGGTCAAGGTAGGGTTAGGGTAGGTTCGGAGAACCCGCCCGAACCCTTTAATCGGCCCGAATGACTTCTGTAAAGCTAGAACGTGTTCAATCTTACCAGTACTTCCGGTCCAGGAGACGTCAAACGTGATCCCGAAACGAAGATTATCAAATAAAATAATTATCCTTTAATTTCTGCCTCATAAACAAACACAAATGTCGGTTATTTTAAGTGACAATAACGAGGAGGCTTCAGACAAAAATAAAGAAAGATAAACACAATTGTGTTATTTTTTTACTGTTCTTTTTATTTATTATTATCATCATAATTATTATATAGTGGTAGTAGTAGCAGTATTAATCTATTATTATTAATAAAAAGTAATATTATTGTTATTATTAAAACATGATACTAATAATAATGGTGTTGTTATTATTATTATATCAATAATAAATAAATGATTGATGAATCTCACTATTCAGGGAACATTTTTTATTATTATTCTTTCTTAAAATGTTATTGATACAGGTTTGTGTCTGTTGTATACTTGGTTTAATAAAATATCAGAGGATGGCGCTGTATCATCCATAGGATGAAACATAAATGTAACGTAGCGCTGTCTGATTTCTTCCGGTCTAGCAGATGAAAATAAGTGATCTCAAAACACAGATTCTAAACCATCAGAATAATGTTCCTGTGATTTCTGCCTCATAAACTAGTCACGTTTATTCACAGGGCAAGCTTCTCAGTGGCAAGAACAAAATATGGAGTACATCATCTGGGTTTTGGGAGGGAATTTAACATATTTAGGATGTATAAACACTTGGGCTGTGTTTTGATCACTGTTCAAGTGACAATTAGACAGTTATTTTAAACATTATTTACTTCTTTTTGTTCAAGACGTAGTCTTTTTAACTTCATTATTTCAGATGTCTCAACTACATAATGGCAATGGAACGCTTTTATGTTGCTATGGCGGTAACAAAGGATGCTAGGTCTATTAACTATTTTAAGAATGTGTTCTAAAATTCAAATAAGACAGGCCTAGTTACATAAGTAATTCATGTTTGAAACCAACAAAAAACTAGTGGCACTGTCAAAAAACAACATTTATTTATCAAATTTTTCAAGTATTATTAAAGTATTAATACCAAGTTTTGCTTTTTGGTTTTCTGTTTTTAGACTAAATCTAATAGTTTTGAAATGTAAAATGAACACTATTGAAAGTTAACCAGCTCTGAAAATCACACCAGAAAAATTTAGATTTCTACCATTTTTTAAAACAATGAATAAAACAGTTGCTAAACTGTTTATTTGTCGTTGCTGCAAGAAGTGTCCGTATTTTTGTCAATATTTAAAATATTATGAAGGTTATGATTAGATGGATAAATAACATTCAAGATTTTGAAGTGATTTTCTTTTGCTTTTGGTTCAATTAAATAAACAATAAATTTTCCGACACAGGTCTCAGTAGATCTTATGATTCTCTTCAGTCAGTCCCTGTCTGCTTGCAGATCACCATGAATGTGGTCAGGACAGAATGGATTAAGGCAGTGTAGAAGATGGTCAGCAGCTCCTGACACAAGTTTTTTCAGTCACTTCTTAAGCTATCATGGGAAGTCCAACCTCTGCTGGGCCTTTCTCCAGAGTGACTCAACCTGGGAGGTTCACTTAAGGTCCCTCAAAAAAGTGGACCCTAAGAACGCGTATGGGTCTATAAGGGGACTGTTCTGTTCAGAATTGTGAAGAGGATGGGGATGGGGGGGTTGTGTTCCTTCTCCCTGAGGTCCACTGTCATCTCTACAGTTTTAAGTATGTTCAGCTCCGGGTGGCTTTGGCTGCACCAAAGACAAGACGCTCCGTTTCCCGTTCTAACAAGTGGAGGAAAGCACAGTGACGTTTTTGATGGAGGAGCTCTGGGATGATGGTATTAAATGCAGAGCTGAAGGCCACAAACAGGATCATGCATAGTTCCCTGCAGAGTCAAGGGTGTCAGATGTAGTGGAGAGCTGTGTTGACTTTATCATCTGCGTCATTTAATCATGTGAGAGAGACTCTTAGGAACTGGATGATGGTGGATCTGTTGAAGAGACGGGTGAAACTTTGAGGCAGCTGGTCAGAGCAAACTTCAAGACAGGATGGAGACACTCCATCAGGTCCTGGAACCTCCTGATCTTCTGCTTCTGAAACTGTTGATGCACATCAGATCCTCAGTCCAGGTTAGGTGCCAGTCTGAAGGAAGTTAGACAAGTCAATCATTTTGATTAAGATTGATGGGGGAGGAATGCTATGTTCCTTTAGAACCTGAATAGAAGTCGTTATGGTGGCAGCTCTCTGCAGGGTGGGGGTGGGGAATCTCTTTTCATGAGGGTCTGCAGAACTTTAGAAACATGCAGTTGTTGGCAGAAAACTGCTCTGTTATCTTTGCAGTGTTGGTCATTTTAGCTCCCTTGATCTTCTTTTTCATCAAAACACGCCTTAGTTTTTGAGCCAAACAGGATAAACATTTATTGAACACACTAGAACTACATTATTAAAACTTTAAAACTGTAACTTTTTAATACAATTATGAATTAAATATTAATGGCATCACCTGCAAAAATGTTGGTGTGAATCCTGTAAGCTGAATTTGACTGCTGAAGATGAGTGCTGATAGATGAATTTTAATAAAGAATAAAAAATTGTCTGAATAATGAGATTCTCTCTTGACCCTTCAACTTTCAAGAATCATTAAAACTTGGAGTCTGTTGATCTTGTGGATCAACAATGTATTTATGAATCAATTGGATTTTGTTTATGTCATTCATTTTTTTTATATAATAACAATAATGATGATAATAATAATAATAACAACAATAATAATAAATGAATACTGCTACTTCTACTACCACTAATAATAATATTAATTATTATTATATTAAAAATAATATATTAAAAATAATAATAAAAAAGAACAGTAAAAAAATAACCCAATTGTGTTTATCTTTCTTTATTTTGTCTGAAAGCCTCCCTCGTTATTGTCACTTAAAATAACCGACATTTGTGTTTGTTTATGAGGCAGAAATTAAAGAAACATTATTTTATTTTGATAATCTCCGTTTCGGGATCACGTTTGACCGTCTCCTGGACCGGAAGTGGTCAGGCTGTGATCACGTTCTAGCTTTACAGAAGTCATTCGGGCCCGATTAAAAAGGTTCTGGGCGGGTTCTCCGAACCTACACTAACCCTAACCTTGACCCGGCACCGATGCGGGTCGGGTCCCAAATCCTGCTGATCGCCCGGTTCCGTGATTGTTCGGTGCACCCCAGACGTTGCTGTTTTACGATTTTTGAGCCCGAAAAGTCAAACAAAACAGACAAACTACGAACTGTATGTCCAAAATAAATGCATGTCGTGATAGTAACGGGTACATTTCTCGCTAGAAATATTACCAAAATAAAGATTAGTCCACAAAATATTTTATTCTGAGGGATTTCCACCAGAAAAAGAGTGGATCTACGGTGCCGGACAGAAACTCAAAAAGTCACGTGATCAGTCACCTGATCCGGAGAAACCTAAACATCCGACCACGTGATCAAAACGAAACCTAAAAGCCGTTCCTGTTGTTTTGAATGGGCTGCAACTGCGTATCATATGCACGCAAAAACCGTGTTTGGCGTATACTATGCACGGTATTCCGAGGGTGCAAAGCCGTGGAATAGGGACGCATTTCACTGAGACCGGGTTGCAAATTGAAATAAAGAAATACAATATTAATTACATAAATACATTTTTAATTAATTGATTAAAATTATGGCTTTCACATTATCACATTAATACTCACGTTATTTATTAAATATAAATAAATTATAACAACTTCAGTCCTGTTATATATTTAAGTTTAAATTGTTTCTTACATAAGCGGACTGGTTAATACGCAGTGTGTCGGGTTATCATGACAACAGCTGTAGCTCAAGGAGCGCTCCGCGCACAAACCGCGCTCTGCTCCACGCGCAAACCGCGCTCCACTACAACCGTGCTCCGCTCCAGCTCTTTCAGAAAGGTGAACATCATGAAAAGTTTAAAAATAGTCTCATTTTGGAGGGAAAGTTCCCCTCTTAGAACTTGTATTCGTCCAGATGAAAACATTTGTTTTAAAAAATCTCAAAGTCGAAAGTCTAAATAGCTCAATTCCTCCAGTGTTTCATTTCTTCCTTCTTAGTTTCGTCATTTTAACACGTTCTTGATAATCCTTTTTTTATTTTGTTCGTATATTTTACCAGTTCAAATTATAACCTGACTAATCACGTGCCTTAATAAAAGCTAGGTAGTCTCATGTTGTCTGTTTAAAACATTTGCCGTTTTTTTTGTTGCCTGAATTCTAACAAGCTCACTCCTGATTGGTGGGAGCGGTTGCCATAGAGACGTCTACTCAGACCAACTTGGACCAATCACTGCTTACGGAAAACATCTGGTTCCAACATGGCGGCTTGCATTTCACAAAAAAAACGGTGACTGAATTGACGTCATCTGGTTGGAGCCAGAGGTAAAACATTTCCTATCAAATAAATGCATAAAATAAAAATAAAATATATATATATTATTATTATTAATATTTCAAAAACACCTTTTTCTATGGGTGACCTCACACTTACCTGCTCCAGTTCTCATGTACAGTCAATGACTGCAACAGACGAGTATGAAATAATTAAATTATTCAATTTAGTTCTTACATGAAATCAATTGTTATTTTTATGAAATAATGACATTTATTTCTTTCATTTCAATGATTTCATGACACATGACTCAGTTTTGTAATTATTCGTTTCAATTTGTCAACTTTGGTCCTCTATACATATTTATGTTTATGTTGATTTTTCCTGAGTTAGACAGTTCAAGTGACAGAATCGGGGCTGTTTTCCACTCGTTTTCTTTTTCATATTATCTTTTCAAAGCCAACAACACAGCAGTTTCCTCATCTGCTGAGGCTGAACCAACACTAAATGTAAAGAAGAAAGTGGACCGGTCCGTGCAGTCCCATCCAACAATAACAGACACGACCCATCCAGTGTCCTATTTTCACTTCCTGGACACATCTAGGACAACATATTTTTAGTTTAGCCCACTTTAAACTGAATGAAGATGTATTTATAAATGCATGTTCTCGATTGACCAGAACATTTACATACAGAACAGCGTGTCAGACACCATCACCTGGGTTGTTTTAAACACACTTGGACTAAAGCAGGAGGCTGAATCCGCTGGTGAAAGATCCTGAAACAAGAGCTCAGACAAGCCTGTAGTGGACGATCACTTCTGACAGGTTGATGCGTAGAGGGAAAGGTCAGCCTCTTCCACACACAAAAAAGCCTTTTTACATCTTGAGTGAGCTGTGTGAGATGGTCGGGCATGCCGTGGAACATTTTTTTTATTTATTGTTTGTCTAAACTGACCCAGGTTTCACACTGAGGAAATTTAAAACTCATTAAATACTAGTTTCCTTGTGTTTATGTGATTCCTATTCAAGACACCTTCATAAGAATCACTCAACTTTGGCCAGTTCCTCACATTTTAGAAAACGTTTGAGTCCTTAAAGTTCAACTCCAACAATATATTTTTCAATTTGTGTAATTATTCACATTAATCTTTTCATTTTGATTCTGGAGTTCTTAGCCAAAATAAAAAAACCTGTGTTGTTTTTTTTATGAAATTTTCTGTACAGCAACAGAAATTCGCAACGGTCGGTGCAGAGGTTAGCCTCAGCTAATTTCCCATCAACCCTTTGTTTTCACTCTCAGCGAGCAATATTGAAGCTGTCCACTATTCCAGCTCAGACGAGGAAAATGAAGACATTCATGGATCTATGTGTCTGCTAGTGTATGGTACAGAATTGTAGCAGAGATGAAAGACTTTGGCCCCGCCCATGACAGTTACCGCGCCTCACACCTGAGACTTTTCAAACAGGTTTCCATCTGCTCCCGATCTGACTACAGTTTAAAGAAATCTTCAGATACTTAGTTTTAGTCTAAATTGTTTTATAAATATCCTCCATCATTAGAATAATGCTACAAAGAACATGTTAAAACACTATTTGGATTGGAGTGAGTCTTTAAACCGCCTGTCAATCATTTTTGGAGGCTTAATCACATCATCAATCAGACGTGGTTAATGTCTTCACTTCCTTCCATCATGTCTCCTAAAGTCTTAGTTTCAGCTAAATTAACAGCTTAACATTGTGTTTTGCGGTGCAACTTCAGGCCACATCACTACATCTCCCATAGTTCATCGGGCTAGTGCAGACATGGGCAAACGACGGCCCGCGGGCCAGATTTGCCCCAACATCTGATTCAGCCCACTGAACAAAATCAGAAAGGCAGGATTTTTTTTTTTCCATCAGGTCACACAGATCAAGACCCACATAGAACATGTTTTTTATTCTCCTTTCTCCCCAAAATCTCTGTTAAATAGAACAGAATATTGTGTTTTCTTTCTACATCTCAGTTCACCTTTCCTGTCTCGCTGATTCTTTCAGAGCAATTATGCTGCTGCGTTCTTTCAAACAGCGCACCCTGTTCTGTGTCCTGATTGGTTGGGACCTTCTCAATCATCTCCTCTGCTGTGTCTCCGTGTGTGCAGCTCCGCTGATTCTGTTGTTTATTCTATCAAAACTCCACGCAGAAATAATTCATCTACACGCACGCATCACACATTCCTCGTGGACTACTCTGAGCATCGGGAGCGCTTTCTGCTCCTGCTTGCTGATATTTAATCCTCTCGCGAGCAGAAAAAGTCCTCGTGCACAGGAGAGAGAATCCGTGCACATGAGATACTCTCTCGGGCATGAGTGATGCAAGAAGAATGTCAGTGAGCACGCACAACATTTTACTTTTTGTATCGCGGATCGCATCGTATCGTGAGGTACCCAGTGATGCCCAGTCCTTATCGTGATACGCATTGTATTGCTAGACTCTTATCAATATACACCACTAGTCTCAACTAGGGCTGCCACGATTAATCGACTAATCGCCGACTAATCATCTATTAAAATGGTCAACGAATGATTGAATAGTTTATTAGTCATTAATTTATATTACCGTATTTTCCGGACTAAAAGTCGCTCTGTAGTATAAGTCGCAGAAGCCACAAATTGCATAATGAAGAAGAAAAAAACATATATATTCAATTATATATATATACATTTGGAGTATTAGTCGCACTTATAAGAGAATAGCCCAACATTTATGAAAAAATTCAACAAGCCCGATGTAACGTTGCATTTGACACCGAACACGATTTGTGCATCAAATTCGAGTCCACCGCCTCTGTTGATGTGCATCTAATTTAAAGCTCAATACGTGTCCAAAAATGTGTTCATAACCTCCTAGACCCTCCTATTGGGTGTGGAGAAGCTATCTTTTAGCCCCATCGCTACATGTTCGATGCTTTGACTGTATATCTCATTGAAAATACACAGAAGATACGGACAATGTTGAGAGGTGAAGTTATTTATTTTAAAGAGCTCCACAAAAGCATTTGTCTCTATGTCTTTTTTTGTCTTTTTCTTACGGCGATCTTTACCTGCTAGCCTGCAGGAGCTGCATCTGAATGACTGTGTTTAGCTTTTCTCTGTTTGTAACCTAGTCTGATGGCTTGCTGTCCCGCTTTAGTCCAAGGTGAGAAAAATAAAAAAAAAGAAAAATAATACCTAGATCAAAATAATAAAAACATAATGCCCATGAGGAGAATGATCCGATTCTGAGCAAGTTTGTTTTGTTTTGAACAGCCTTTCTTCTTCTGCGTTTCTGTCAGCAGCAAATCCTGACACACAAACCTACACCGCCCTCTAGTGGTTGTTAGTGGGAAACAACTGGTAAAAGGCAACCGGTTGTAGATGGGGAAAATAACGAATATATGAGCCTATTTATGTCTTAAAAAATCATTAATAAGTCACTCCTGAGTATAAGTCGCACCCCTGACCAATTTATTAAAAAAAAAAAGTGACTTATAGTCTGGAAAATACGGTATATAGAATCATATTGTAGTAAAGTTAAACAAAGTTGTGAGTGTCCAGCACCAAAAAATCCACTTTTTGTATTATTTGAGTCAGTGAGACCAAAAATGTATCTTTTTTTTAAAAATAGTTCCTTATTAGAGTTAAGGAATATACTTTCCATCAAACTCATTTTGACCGGTGACCTTTGACCCTATATACCCTATATATTTAAAATTAATATTAAATTGTTACATCATCTTGAGGGGCGGGGCATCTGTCAAAATGAGTTTGATGGAACGTATATTCATCATCTCTCTCTCTCTCTCATTTGATTTGATCTTGTTTTAATCACAGAAACTAAAGAAGGACGGAGAATGCACAATTCATTAAAAGTTTGATAAACTATTATCTTGATTGTCTGTCTTTGTTTTTAGTTAGTTTAAAGCTAACGATGGTTAAGATGTGGGCTTTGTACCCACTTTGCGAATTAACGGATTAGTCGACTAATCGGAAAAAATAATCAGATTAGTCAATTGTTAAAATAATCGTTTGTGGCAGCTCTTGTCTCAACATGAACTTCCTGGACTGGTTCGGTTACACCCACTCATCTGCCGCTCCTCTGTTTTCATCCCCTCTTCCTCTTTTGTCGTCTGGTCAGAATGTGAATGCCAACCCACGGCCCACAGCGCAGGACCTGGCTGGTTTTTGGGACCTGCTGCAGCTCTCCATCGAGGACATCAGCCTCAAGTTTGATGAGCTCTACCATCTCAAGTCCAATGACTGGCAGCCCGCGCCATCCGCTGCTGCCCGGTCGCCCCCCGAGCGGAAGGTACTTCCCACCCATGCAGCCCAGTGCCCTGGCTGGGGTAGGAAAGCCGCCGAAACCGGCCTCTCTCCTCCCACCACCACCACCATTTCTCCCACTCTTCCTTTAACCCTGCCCCTGCGTGGGATGCACTCTAACAGGGCCTCCCTGCCCAACGCAGAGGGGCTCGAGAGGTCCCACGAGGCATGCATGGGGAAGTAATCCTCTCAAAGAGGGCTGCTGTGTTTGGAGGAGGAAAGCCCTGCTTTGAGCATGCATGGGTCATTTTTTTCGGTGGCGGTTTGTTTGCCTGTTGTAATGGAGCATGGCTTTTGTGACGCCAGAGAGCTCTTTGTTTTCTAACCATCGGTGTTAAAGTCGGCGTGTTTGTGGAGGCGCTGCTTGTGCTTCGTGTGGTCTAAATGTGTTGTCCCGTGATCCCAACGTTGTGGTTTCAGTGTCTCCGTCATCAATTCATGTTTCCATCTCACGTCTTTTTGAGTTTTCCTCTTTCGTCCGCGCTGTCCGTGTTTGTCCTTTGAAGCTCGGAGGGGAACGTCTCGTCTAGCTGATCGCATCAGAGCAGGAAGGGAAAAACGGCGCCTTTGATGTCATATTCTCACTATTCCGCCTGTCTTTTTTTTTCCTCCCCCTTTCCACCCCCTCCGTCACACCAGGAGGAGAGGACGGCACCCCCGGCGTCAAAAAAGCCTGGTAAGGGACGCCCGACGCTCAGCCGCGAGAAGAGCGCAGACTCTTCGTCTTCATCTGCGGAGAAGCAGAAACAAGAAGCTCGCAAGCGCCTGCTGGCTGCCAAGAAAGCCGCCTCTTTCCGCCAGAACTCGGCCACGGAGAGCGCTGACAGCATCGAAATTTACGTCCCCGAGGCCCAGACTCGCCTTTGAGAGGAACGCTGACGGACAAACGGGAGTCTAAAGGAGGAGGACGACTTCAGTTCTGGAGCTGCATGGAGTCCAACTGAGGAGAAACATCCACCATTCAAAGGCTGGTCCTGGTTGAACTAGAGAACCAAACATTTGAAAGACTGAAGACCTCAGCTGATGAACGTTTTCTCTTCTTACTATTCTTGATATAAATTTAATCAATAATAGGTCAAATAATCTATATGAAGACTGTTTTAAAAGTTGGCTATAAGATTTATTAAGTGGTCAGAAGCAACGCTTCTGCCTCTCACTGTCTCGCTCTCTTCCCAGATCACTGGCCATCTCTTAGCTTTGCACAGCACCACCTTGTGGCCATCACACACACTGCACACAATCTACTGTTTGTCTTCCTTAAACTTTTATTTTATTTTTATGTTTTCATAGTTTGTCAAAAATGCTTTTAATTCAAACTATAATAGATCATGCTGGCAAAATAAAATGAAGTTTAAGATTTTTTTAGACTTTGTTTTTGGTGCCCAATTATGTTGTGTTTTTATGACTGCTGAAATTAATTTGTCTGAAAGCACATCTTAATGTTAGCTAGTTTTTTATGTATGTATGTGTGTGTGTGTGTGGGAGGGGATGCAACTATTGTCCCGTTTATTCAGTAAAAGTACTTTTAGAAACATTAACGAGTTTTTATTTTGACACCAAAATACGTTTCTGTAACAGGAAGAGCAATTATTCTGGAAAAAGGTTTATTTATATCTGTATTTTTCCCCTAAAAATAGAGAAAGTATATAAAGGAGAGGTATATCATTCATCATGCTAATTTTTACTTTTTTTTTGCTGATCACCACGGAAGCCAAAGATGAGTTCACTGTTTAAAGCCGGGTGAAACGGCTGCAGCAGCTGTAAAAAATGGATGCAGTGGACTTTTATAAGCTACACTAACACACAACTCAAGACTTTTTATGCACACATACTAGGAAGTACCAGATCAGTATGGGGTCCAATCAGGATTAGCTTGAAGCAGGAGTGTCAAACTCAATCGCACAGGGGACCAAAATCCAAAACACACCTTAGGTTGCGGGCCAAACAGGATAAACATTGATTAAACACTCTAAAACTACATTTTTAAAACTTTAAAACCGTAACTTTTTAACATAATTATGAACTAGATGTATAGCATTATCTGCGATAATGCTAGTTTGAATGCTGTAAGCTGAATTCAGTCACTGAAGATGCTGAAATTGATAGCTAAAAACACTGAAGCTGATTTTTTTTGGTCAGAAAGTACATACAAAGAATCATACAATACATTCTCATGTAATGAGCCAATACTGATGATTACAAATAATGAATATGAACTTGCCAGGGAGTAACAAAAGGAAGAGAAAACAAAGGAAAAACAACCAAAAAAAAAAAAAATTAAGATGTCAAACAGGTCCAGGCTTCAACTGTCTTAACAGCTTTTGCATTGGTACATGATTCAATATTTTTAATATATAAAACAATTTCTTTGTGAAAAACATAAAACTCTAGTTGACACTGAAGCTGATAGCCAGCTAAAAATATTAGCTAAATTCCAAATGTACCTAAAAAAAAACTTAGGTTAGCCGAAGCAGCTAGCATGTAGCTGGAATAATAGTTAAAACTTCAAAATATCCTAAAAAACTGAAAAACCCTAAATTAGAAAAAACAGCTAACATGTAGCTAAAATAGTAACTAAACTCAAAAATAACCTCAAAAATCTTGGTAAATGCCAAAATAGTCCAAAAAGGTAGCAGAATGACAACTGTGACTTTTTAACATTTATGAAAAATGAAAAGGAAGGAATTTAATTCCAGGATAAATCAACTTTAACCTTAAATCATTTTCAATATTTTACTCTCCATAAAAATAGATTTTGTCAAATTATACAGCTAAGAAGTAAGCACAAAATAACATCGAGCCATTAATAACGAAAAATGATCTGGAGGACCGGATAGAATTACTTTGACATATGTGGCTTAAAGTGAATGAAAAGTTGAAAGTAAACATTATTTCTTTAATTGGCAACAGTTCTTTTTTTTTTATTAAAGTTTGTACTATTTTTTTTCAAAATTTCTATATTGCTTTTAAGTTTGCAATTTGATATTTTCAAATGTTAAATTTTAAATTTTTCTAATTTCCAATAATTTTTTCAGGTTGGTTTTTAATATCAATATTAGTGTTTAAAAAACTGCTTTCAAGTTCTCAAATGTACAATGCCTGTTTTTCACATCTTCAATCTTGTTTTTCATTCACTTCAAGCTGATCCTGATTTGACCTCATAGAAATGTCCAGAAAACCTGTTACTTTTCAAGTCATTGCATTGGTTTGACGGGTGTGTTTTAGAACTTTTCCCTCCTCCGTGTCGTTTCTTCCACATTTCAGTTCAGAGAAAGGAAATGTTTTTTGCTAAAAGGTGTTTGTCTTCCAGTTTAGTGAAGAAACAAAAGAACTCTCCTCTCCCAATTAGAAATGTTAAACAGGTGATCTTCTGCCTTTCCAGGAGCCCAATAAGCAGAGTCCTTCTTTTAGTGAGCCTTCCTTTGTTTGTTGGTGCCGTTTGCCTGCAGGAGAGGGCTCTCAGCAAGAGAAATGCCTCCGAGGTGTCAATAGGCAGCTGCCTGATTGTTGTCAATGACCCCCCCCTCTTTATTTGACTGCATCGTTCGCACCCAAAGGCCTTTTGTGTGGCCTGATTTGATTTCTAACGGCCGTTCCTAAAATGTTCCGTCCCAGAGGGTGCTGAAAAAAATGTCAAAAAGAGGCTAATCTGGTTCAAATCTCCACAAATAATTTGATTTTCCAATCAACCCCTACATACATCCATACGAAAGAGTGCAGAGACGAGGCTGCAGCATCTCCAGGTGAAAGTTTCCGATCTGCTGACGGCTGGATGTGTGAAATGACTCGTCTGCGGCTTTACTGAAAGACAAAAGAAAGCTCCCCTCATGCATTGGAGCGATGCTTTCCTCCAATATCCACATGCATAGTGCTGTTTCGGAGGAATCAGAGCTCCACGCAGCTGCACGCTGGGGGGTGGCCCGTCCCTGCAAAGCCGCTGATTCCAGGATGATAACGCCCCCCATGCATATGGTTTGACGGGCTTTCGCCTTTTGAAGTGGCTCTCCTAAAGAATGCTGGAGGTGAAGTCTTTTGTTCTCTTGACATGCTAGGATTTTAACAAGAGATCACCATTTATTTCTGCAAAACTATGCATCCTTCTTTCTAAATTTGATTTGACACGTAGGAATGGAACAGACTGTTTGGTCCAAAAGGTGTTAAAGTTCAGAAAATCTGCTTGCTAAAAAAAAAAAAAAAAACTAACTTGCTTTCTAGCATTGGGGCATCAAACTGTTGACAGATTTACGATGTAGCAAAAGTGTTTAAAGAGATAAATGTTGTATGAAGCAAGCACATATTTTAAAGAATAGACTCTGTTTTATGAAATGACTATATAGTGTGTGCGCCACAAGCAGCGTAAAAATTGTGAGTGGATGAGATAAAGATTCCTGTGCTTCTTGTATTATTTAAAGTGGGTGCAATAACAGAGTGAAAGGTTTCTGCAGTTCCGACCCTTTTTTGCTTCACATCCTCTGTAAATAGGAATCATATTTTACAAAGCTGTGGATCTATTTATACAAGTTTGTTCACGTGTATAATGCAGAAAAATGATGTTCAATAAAATGCACATGATACTTCTCAGGACGGTTCGAACTTTTTTGGGGGCGGGGTTTACAGAATCTAACTTTGAAATAAAAACTCACTATTTAACAAATTAAAATTGTACAAATTTGGATAACTGGTTGATTTCAAAATGGTTTCAATTTTTTGAAAGTAAAAAGACAAACAAGTACTAATAAGCATGCAGAGGCTCTCCTGTCTGTCTGAGAAGATCAAATACATTTATGAGAACAAATGCTAAACTTTACTGTATCTCCATATATAGAATAACAACAGAGAAAACATTAAAAAATTTTAATCCATAAAAAAAAATTCAAAGCAATTACAAAGGGTAACTATAATAAATACATATAAGCGAGTCAACAAGATGTGTTTTCTTGTTTTGTTTTTGGAGTAATTCATGTTTTTAGAGTTTATTTTTTCGTAATTTATTTAAAAATACTGAAAGTACAAATTTAAGTTTGGACGGAATTGGGAAAAAAAAAGGTCTTTTTTGAACTTTGCAAATTCTCATTCTTTGTTAAAGTACTTTCTTATGGTTTTCAGAAGAAATACATCCAGATTACTGAACTTAATTCAATTCAATTCAATTCAATTCAATTTTATTTATATAGCCCAATATCACAAATTCAATTTGCCTCATTGGGCTTCGTGCCTGCAGTTTTTACAGATGCACAGATGGAGTCAAAAAATATGCACAATAGGTAAAAACTAAACAGACTATAAAGAACAGGTCATCCCTGTCCTTAGACCCTCCCTCGCGGTAAGGAAAAACTCCTAAAAAAAACCTGAGTCAGGAAAAAAAAGAAGAAACCTTAGGGATTCCCACATGAGGGAGAGATCCCATCCCAGGACGGACAGGCGATACCAGAACGGTTAAAGAAAAGTTAGCTGCTAAAACTGCATATATGAGTAGAGTTCATTCATATAGAGCTGAGTTCATTCATATAGAGCTGAGGGACAGGTGATGGTTAAGTCCATAGTCCAGATGAGGCAGAACTGCAGACCACGACCAGGAGCAGGAGGACAGACGACCCACCAGGAATCACTCCCACTCAGAGATGCAGGATGGTGACGGATGGTGACGGGGCTTCATCCAGATGGGCGGGGCTTCGTCAGGATCACCAACAAGTCTCCCGGAAACTGCAATCTAATGATAGGTGAGTCTCAAATGTGATTGAGTTTAAAGTTCCATTCTAATCACTTTTTTTGGATTTATTTTTACTTATGATGTGCCATTCTGGGCCAAAGTAGAGGGGAAAAAAACTGTGTTGTTTTGTTGGACCTATTTTCTGCAGAGCGGCAGAACTTCATTAGGAATTCTCCCCTGAGTTGTTCTGTTGGTATGGAGTAAGCCCTCCCTAATTTCCCCTAATCCCTTTGTTTACACTTTCTCCTGCTAGCCAACATTGTAATTCAACTACTCTTGTCAGTGATAGAGTAGCGTAACAAATTACAGTTCAAATTTTGGTTATTAAATTACAGTTACTAGGCCACAGAAACTACATTTCTCACATTTTGATGCAGTGAAACTTTCAGTCTCTTGGTTAAATGAAATAAAACAGATACTAATAATAATTAAAAAAAAATCAGAGTTACTGACATGTGCGTGCTAATGCAGAGTTAGAGATTAGTTGAAAACAAAGGCAAAAACAGTTCAGTGAAGTATCCTGAACATGAATTGTTTTCTACTTCCGTAATGTTAATGAGCAACTCGTATACACTTTGTAGGCTACTATGTAATGTACTTCATTTCATGTTAATGTGGTGAAATTAATGAGGTAGCCTCTATGTTTTTAATGTGTTAATTAATGGTATGTAAATAGTAAAAAAGTAAAGTGAAGTAACGAATAATGAATTACTTTGAATAAAGTGGTTTATTTAGAATTTTATTCAGTAACTAAAGTAAAGTAATCAATTACTTTTTGAAAGTAATTTACCCATCACTGCTGCTAGCTTACAGATCCTCACAACCAATGAAGTTAACGGTTATAGATGGCACACAGACTTTTTACTACTGTCCAAGATACATAAAGAGTGACGCCATGTTGGAGTGCTATAAAAACAATGACCTACTAGAGTTAGCTTGCGGTTGTCAAAAATGAGATAAATTCTTGTTTTTCCAGTTCTGTTCGTGCAATTGTAGCACAGCAGTAAACGGGCATCTATACCATTCCAATATGGCGTTCAATTTTGTGAACGCAACAAGCTAGCATCTCTAGTGATGTGTCTCATTTGGTAACAACCCCAAGCTAACATTAGCGGTGTTAGGCCGAACCTGCATACCTTCACAGTTTCTCCCTACCCTTCCAAACGGAGAGTGATGAAAAAATAGTTGCTATATCTGAATTCCCATCCTAATCCATAACAACTAAAAATCTATATGGTGCGAGACTATCGAGTGCCCTGGATTTTAAAAGCAATTCAAACACCATGCTCACTACTTTTCTTTCATTTTGCTAAACACTGGATATGACATCACCACCTCTATCGAATCAATACGAACGTGATAAAAAAAGTGGATGTGTTTTGTTTTTTTTTTTAAATTACTTTTCACAAGAAATGTTAGACCGCAATGCATTCTGGTCTTTTTTTGCTAATGCGGTGAGCATTGATGCACGTTACTTTTTCGCAGACTTCTGGAAAATTTCCAGTGCACTCAATTTTGGAATTGTAGATTCGGAAAGCACTACAAAATGGTGAATGCACTATGTAGTGAGTAGTGAAAGAATTAGGAGGTACGGTGATGGCATCATCAATAGTCACCAGTCGTCTATGTTAGCATGTAGCTGCCAGCGCTCTTAAAATACATTAAAACATTGGTTTTATAACTTTATAACTTAAAAAAAATCACATGTATAGCCCTAAGTGCCTGTTTTCCTCTTTTCCACCCACTTTATTTTTTTACGTCACAAATACAATATTTATCAAACTGCATTTTTTGTCTGCTCCTGATTCACAACAATTTAAATGAAGAAATACTCAGAAATGACAATTTATTTTAAAATTTCCTTAAATGTGTCCTTCATCGTGATAAACAAGGCTCCAAGAATGTGTTACAATTTTTTATTAAAACAAAATGTTTTAGTCAAGCCTCAATTTATTGTTAAATGTTCCACAGATGTTTTTTTTTTTTTTTTTTTTCCTATCAAGCGGAATTTTAAATAAAATGGAACAATTCCCTATCCTACAGGAGTCTTCCGGAGGATTAGACGTGGCAAACATGGGTTTTTGGGACTAAATATAGCGTTTTGGTGACTATCTGAGCTGTATTTTGAATGAAAGCGTTTCACCGTCAATCACTGTCTGACCGTTGTCTGGAGGAGCGTCGTGATTGGTCAGCCTCGACGCTGGAGGCTCCATCCTCCAATTTGATTGGCTAAAAGCGGTCAAGGGGGCGGGAGCACTTCAGCTGCGACTGTCAAGATTGGCAAAGTGCTGGCGCTGCTGCTGCTGCAGGTAAAACAAACGAGCGACAGGAAAAAACAAAACAAAACCTTCTCCAGGGCAGAAAGCCCGCAGAGTTATGGAAACGCGGGAGCCGCTTCGAGACAAACCAGACGAGGAAACGGACTTTTAATCGGGCGGAGAAGCGCAACACCTTCGACAGCGTGGAAGAAAGTGTCAACCATCGTCGCGTCCACGCTTTGTGCTGCAAACAACTTGGACAGCTGCGTGTTTTCAAGCCATCAACAAAGAATGAAAGCATTGAAACGAGGTGAGCCCCGCGCGGGTGGCGGCTTCCGTCCCGCGTGCGTGGATCTGCGTGGACCCCGTCCACTCCGGGAGTTTATTGGCGTGTTTTGGTTGCGTTGGCGGTGCGGCTCGGAGCTAACCAGCTAGTTATCCGTGCAGGCAGCAGGCATGGTGTCCATCTGGCGGAGCGACATGCGGGAGGCTGCGCGGCGCGCTCCTGTCTGCCTCCTTTGTGCGCTCCAGATGGCTCCTGTGCCAAATGTCTCCTCGGCTAACATCTGAACGGCTCCGATTCAGCAACTTTAGTCGACAGTTGTATTGTGTGGATGGTTTTTGGCTACTTTTCTTTTATCATTTGTTTTTTCTCTCTAACGGTCCAATTCAAATCTGAAAGAAAGCGGGGAGATGAAAAGTTCCCAACTCTGTTTTTTTTTTTTTTTTCTGGAAGGTTTCACGCCACATTTACTCACTTCTATCCGAGCTGGTAAACAAGAAGTCGGCCTATTTGACAGCCTGTGTGATTTCACGTTTACCTGATGATGGTCAATTCTGTTTTTTAAGTAAATATCCCCCAAACTGAAGCAGAACTAGACAAAAAGTGTTATTTTTATGATGTAAACAAGAGAAAACTGCAACAAGCTTCAGTGGTTGAGTTTTGGGCAGAACATCAGCACAAGGAATTACTTAAAATCTTTTTAGTTAAAAAAAGACCACTTTTTATGATTCAAAAAACAGCTTTTATTTTGGTAGTTTGATCCCAAAACCTGCAAAAAAAAAAAAAAAAAAAAAAATACCCAAAATGCTGCTGATTTTTTTTTTTTTTTTTTACAGAACTTTTACTGTGTGAGTTTGATCCTAGCCCATCTGCAAAAAAAAAGCATCTGTAACAATAAAGATATAAAGATTTATTTAAAAAATACATTAAAATAAACTTTAATTTTGTAAATTTGAACCCAACACATCTGCAAAAAAATAATCCAAAAGGTTTTTGGTAACAAAAAAAACAAAACCTTTACTGTCTTACTTTGATCTCAACACATTTGTTAAAAAAACAAACAAAAAAAACAAGACAACAAAGAGTTTTACTTTGTGAGTTCAATCCTAACACATCTGCAAAAAATAATAAACAAGGACTTTTATTTTGTACCTTTGTTCCCAGCACATCTCCAAAAACACCTAAAAGGTTTTTAGTTGAAAAAAAATAGAACTTTAACTTTTTAAAAGCTAAATTTTTATTTTGTGAGTTTGATGCAGCTTCTCCAGCACTGCATCCCAGATTTAAGGAACCAGCATGGGGCGAAAACAGCCCTCTTTGCATGGTCAATAGATTCCTGGGCCACTGGCCACTGTGATGTTGATATGCACACAATCTCCTTTGTGAGGACAGGCGCTGCCCCCGGGGGTCAGGTTTCACCCAGCCCCAGAGAAAGACATTTACTGCAGGCCGCGGCCCACCCCTGGGATCAGGCATTCTCCATTTTTGAGGGAGATTTCCTCTGTGGGGCTGGAAAACTTCAGGCTGCACAGCCTTTGTCTGCACGTGCTGTTTTGTTGAATAAAAACTAAATGTTGAGTTTTTTTCCCTTCTTTTTGATCATAAAAAAATCTTCCTGCGTGCTTTTATTATGAAGTTCTGTTTCCTTCAGCTTTGGAGGAAGAGCATCGCCAGGAGCAGGAGCACTCCTCGGCCGTGTCGGACAGCGACGATGGCTCCCCGCTCGACCTTTCGGGGAGAGGGCTCCTCGGGAAGCGCCGCCGCCGTGGTAACCTGCCCAAGGAGGCCGTGCAGATTCTGCGAAGTTGGCTGTACGATCACCGTTTCAACGCCTACCCATCGGAGCAGGAGAAACTCAGTCTGTCGGGCCAAACCAATCTTTCCGTGCTCCAGGTGAGGACGGTTATTTTTACCTGCAGTGTGACGACTTTGATAGTTTCCCACAGCCGTCTCCGTTTCAGTTTTGTTACGTAAGCTGCAGTCACTTCCTCTTTCCTGGTCTTTGTGGAGCGGTGGGAGGTGGATGCAGCAGAGCTTCTTGTTATGTAGTCACTATACTGGAATGCCTCTGTGGCTCAGCATATTTGAGCTCAGACTTTCATTACTCCCAGCTGTCTGAGTGCTCTCATCCATCGGTCTCACTGCTTTATTTCTCTGGTGACCACTAGAGGGAGCCATCCGAGACTCCAGACCATTGATATATATGACTGGGTTGGCCCTTGCCTGTTCGCCGCTATAGACAGAGACGTGCGTGCACAAGCGTGCGCCATTGCTGTGCAATGAGTCGCGTCAGCAGAACGCAGCTGTTTCAGTGGAGGACAGGCAGACACCAACCACAAAAATCAGGCTAGATCCATCATTTCTGAACCCATCTTTATAAAATATGGCTCAAATTCAATCTTGGAAAACGGTTGATCTTGTGGTATATTTAAAGATTAATCTGTAAATAGTGCAAGAACTGCGCCCTGTGCCTATGTGTAATGCATTGCTGTCAAATTACCAGCTTCTAAATATCTGTGTTTTTTAATTTTACTTGTGTGCTGAAATCTATATAACTGAGCTTGTAAATGCTCGTCACCAAAGACCAGAAAGAAGAGAGATTGATGATGTTTATTGGTATGAATGACTGACAAAGTTCAGTATCAAAGCCCTTTCCCTTTTAAAAACACCCCCCAAAAAAAACACCCTTTACCACAGTTTTTAAATGAAACTACAACTTTTATTATTCTTGGATTACATACATCTCAATTGCATTCAAAAAATTATCTTCAAATAGACAATTTAATTGTACTTTGAGATAGGGCTGCTACGATTAGTCGACTAATCGACTATTAAAATAGTCGACAACTAATTTAATAGTCAACTAGTCGTTACTTTATATTATATGGAGTCAGGGTGTAGTAAAAATGAAAGTTATGATGGCATTTTACTAGCCTTTAGGAATGTTTTAGCATTTTTTAAGGTATTACAGGCTAATTTGGAGTTTAGCTAAAGTTTCACCTACATGCTTGCTATTTTGGGTAATTTAGGATTTTTTAAAGTTTTTTAGGTTAATGTGGCATTTAACTAATACTTTAGCCGGCTATCAGCTTCAGCATTTTCAGCCATCAATTTCAGCATCTTCAGCTTTTGACATCTTCAGCAGCCAAATTCAGCTTACTGCATTCACTCTAGCATTATTGCAGGTAGTGCTATGCATTAGTAGTAGTTTCAGTTAGCTTAAAGCTGATGATGTGCTTTACATCCAGTTGATACATGACCCGATTAGTCGATTAATCTGAAAAAATAATCAGTGATTAGTCGACTTAAAATAATCGTTTGTAGCAGCACTACTTTGAGAATAAGGCTGTAGCTGGCAGCTTTAGCTGATACAAGAAATATTTGTAACCATTCCGCTTTCCTTGGCTTGTTCACACTAAAAGTGGGGTCATCTGGACACCACAAGACACCGTTGAACTTTTTTTTTTGTCTTTGATTTTTGAGTTTCACTTATGTCCATGGCAGACATAAAATCCTGTCCACTTTTGTCCACATTTTTTCATGGAAGGAAACACACATCAATATATGGTTGGAGTCATCTGGACCCCAAAGATAGTGGAAGGGTTAAACTGAAGAACATGGATCATAACACCTACACTTGCCAGACTGTTACGATTCTAAACACATTGATAATAGCCGTAAATGGTGTGGTGGGTTAAAGTTTTGGGTCACAGCACCTTCTATAACAGCAGCTCTCTGCTGTGTTTATAATAATGAGCAGAAAGTTAGCGTTTTCCGGTCTGTGCAACCAAGAAAGAAGTTTAACATTGGGGCCACATATTTAGAAAATTATGTGCGAACTCACTTACTTGCACTCTTACAAAAAAAAAAAAAAAAACTTACAAGATTAGCCTCGTAGGCCCTTAAAGTAGCTACATGCTACCACAGGAACATGCATCTTAACTGCACATATTACATCTTGCCCACATCTGTTTTTGTGTTTTTGTGTTTTTCATCAAACATTAATAAAAACAAACTTCGAAGAACCAAGCTAGCATGCTATTGCGAGTTGCTAATGTATATCAATGCTTCAGACCCATGGAGTGCTAATTGGAGCGTGGCTGATTTTGATCTTAAACGTGTCATCTGAGTTGTAGTTTGGACTTTGACATGTGGTAAATTGTCTCCACAGATCTGTAATTGGTTCATTAACGCTCGGCGCCGCCTGCTCCCCGACCTGCTGCGCAAAGACGGCAAAGACCCAACCAAATTCACCATCTCTCGGAAGGTCGGCAAAAGCGAGGCGTTGTCTCCCGGCGCCCCGGAAGCAGGCGCCTCGACGAGCTCCGGCCAGCAGCGCCCGTCTGTGATCCGATCCACCCCCACGCTGGACCTCAGTCTGCTGGGGAACACGGCCACCGCCATCCTGGCGGGAGCGGGGTACCCGGGGAAGGGGGGGTCCGTGCAGGCGCTCATGAAGCTGGACACTCAGAGCCTGCTGAAGGAAGCCGAGGAGAGGGGGGCGCCGTTGGCTGCAGGGGCCAGCCCCTCTGGCGGGCTCTTCAACACACCTCCCCCAACCCCCCCAGAGCTGTACCCCACCCAGGACTTCAGCGATTTGAGACTCCTGGTGGACGCGGCTCTGCAGAGGGCTGCTGAGCAGGAGAAGCTGAAGGAGGACAAACCTCCAGAGGCTCTGAAGGCAGAGCTGGCAGATGCAAAGATGGTGGTTTACAGGAACGACATGGGGCCCACCCCGCCCCCAGAGGAGCAGGTCATGGACCCCTCCAGGGTGCAGAGTCTGATGGAGAGAGCTATGGCCGTTCCGGATGCTGTCAAATCGTCTGTGCCCGCTCCAGTCTTCCTCTCAGCTTCGAGGATGTCTCCTCTTCCTCTGAGTAAGGTCATCTGGAGCCCCCTGGAGAGGTCCTCCAGTCCCAACCAGCTCATCCCAGCCCACCTGCCGACCTTAGTGCCGATGTCTGCCTTAGTTCTGGAGCCGCCAGATTCCAAAAAACCAGCCGCTGCTCCAAACCCGCCTCCCACCCAAGACGTATCAGAACCAGCACCGAAGCCGGTCCCGGGTTCCAAAGGTCAGGACTCGCCCCAAACGGCCTCCATCGCGGTCCCCCTTCACCTGCCGTTCTACCCGGCCCTCTCCATCCCACTACCCGCTCCCCCCGCCCCCCCCTGCCTCGACTGTCGCTCCAGCTGCAGCCCCGACCACGTCTGCGATCACCCCCCTTCTGGGCCTCAGCGCTCTGCAGCCCCCCTCCTCAGCCAGCAGCTCCTCGCAGAGGAATTCGCCCGTGGAGCCCGGCGTTTGGAGCATGGCTCACCCCAACGCCCGTCAGATGGTAAAGACCCCCGTCACCCCAGTGTGGGGGCCGCAGCACAACCTGCACAAAATGAGCGAACCTGTGAACTAGAGTTTTATGTGCATGAGCTCCACAGACTCTCTTAGACTAGTGTAAATAACTCTGAGAATGTATTCTCCTCCTGACTGCAGAGGGGCTCTTTTATCCTTTAAAACACTGTTAGACAGAAACGGCTTCTAGAGCTGCAGTTTCTCCGACTCGACATTCCTCACGGTAAATGTTTTGTTTGGATTTTTCTGTGACGATCCGCCATCCCCGGCTTGTATTGTTGTAGTCCTCAGCGCAGCACAGTTCTTCAGTCGTCTTGCTGGACTCAATTGAATGTAGAAAAACCATTTGTGGCATTGATTGCCCCTTTTCTGAGTGAATTATGATTTTTATTCCTTCTACTCAGCCCTGGATTCTACTTCTTTTTTTGTTGTTCTTTTTTGGGTCATTATGAAATGTCACCACAGTTACTCTTGAGTGCCTATTCATAGCTGTCCGTCAGATCCGTTCGTTCTTTCACGGGATTTAGCATAAAGTTGAGTAGAGAAGTAGTTCAGAATACGACTTTATATGTTTGGAGGATAGAAGCATGACACTTTTGGGTTGCAAAAACGATCTTTCAACTAAACAAATGTAGCTGTTTTTGTACCAGATCATCTAGAAATAGTTTCTAATCATCCATAAAGCTGTAGTTTCTGTGAAACTGTTGGGGTTGACCATAATGCCGAATGCTACCATGATAGTATCTATTGCCAGTAGCAGTGTGTGGAGTGCAGAGTTTGTCAGATGAATCCTCAGTGCTGTCGGGGTTGACGCCGACCATCTTTACGGTTGTTCGGGCGGAAGCTGCGATTCCTCCCGGAAAAACCTCCACGGCTCTCCTTTTGTTGTTTTCTGCCGTTATACCTCACGTTACAGTCGTATGTAGAGCACCGTGGTGTGTAGGACTCTAAATGTTCATCCCTCTGATACTGGAAATAGCTGGCAGGACGATTAGGTTTTATGCGGCAATTGTTCCTGGTTTTAGATGCAAACTGACACAAACCGATGTAAATAGTTGATGGACTTTTTTCTTTGTGCTGGCGTTAGCTCAGTCTCTTTATGGGAAAGTTCATGTTGTGAATGACTGTTGGCGGTCTGAGCGGCTGCTGTGCCTTAAGCTTACACCTGAGGGGTCTTCCCTCTTTATTTCGTTCCTCTTTTTGGTTCATTTTTTTATATATTATAAACTCAATAGTCTGTGCAATACATGCCTTAAACTTTAAATGTGTTTTTGTATGAACATTTCAAAGAAATAAAAGTTGAATTTTTCATAAATTTGTCCTTTATTGTTTTCCTGATAAATAATTTAAAAATTCATAATAAAGGTTAGGTCTGCAGTGGGTGGAGCCAAGCTCCTGCTCCACTGACATAAAAGGGTAACCAAACAGAGAAGTTGGAGGGTGACTCCACCCACAACCAATATATGGAAATCCAGTCAGAGGGGTGGGGCTGGGGAACAGGACTGTTATCATTACTGGAGCTGCAGATCATGACGAGAGACTTCTGAAACTTACATGTCACGAAATTCAACTGTAATACCTCGATTCAACCTGTAGGGGGGCGGCACACAGAGGCGGCACACAGACGGTTATTGGCTATATTTTCTAGAAATAAACTGTTTTAATTAATAAAAAAAAAATGGGCAATGATCCACAGAAGACAAACTGAGCTTAAAATTTCATTTTCATTTTATTTTTTCAATTTGGTGTGAATCAAAAGCAGATAAAAAAAATGCTGTTGAAAAAAGATTGTATTTGTGATGTAGAAAATACGGTGGGGTGTGTGTGTAGACAGGCCCCGCCCATTCCAGATTGTTATTTAGACCTGGTTGTTATAGGATGTTGCTACTCTGTGTTACCTTCTTTGTTCTCTTAACCCCACTCTTTTACCCCCCCCTCCTTCTTTGTTTCCGTCCGGTCCAACAAAAAAAAGAAAAAGATACAACATAATTAAAATAAAGTTTAGCATGAAATACAACAGGGGTTTATACTTAATAAACCCCTGTTGGGACATTAAAATCTGTCCAACGCAAGAGGCTCTCAGCCCGTATCTGCTTGCTCAGCTGTTGGACAGGACAAGTTAAAAAAAAAGTAGAAAAAAAAAGGAAATACGGTGGGCGGGGCCACAAGCTCCCTGTTCTGCTCCTGATGCATCCACTTGTAGATGACTAGATCCGTCAAGGTTCCTGCAGCGTCTTAAAAGAATTACATTTATGGATTAAAAAAGTCTTGAATTTTGGTATCTGAGTCTCAAAAATTGTGCAGCTTGAAACTTCTCCATTTCATATTTTATGTCAAAATTTTCATTTTTCATCAGGGTTGCCACAAATGATTATTTTAATAGTCGACTAATCACCAATATTTTTTTCTAATTTGTTGAATAATCGAGTCATGCGCAAACTGGATGTAAAGCACAGATCTTAATCATCATTAGCTTTAAACTAACTTAAAACTGCGATTACCTTCAATAATGCTAGTGTGAAAGCTGTAAGCTGAATTTGGCCACTGAAGATCCTAGTGGTGAAGATACTGAAAACGCTGAAGCTAATAGTTGAAAATAGTGAAGTTAATAGCTGAAATCACTGAAGCTCATGGCTGAAAAAGCTGAAGCTGATAGCTAGCTAAAATATTATTTAAATGCAAAATTAGGTTAAAAACCTGAAAAGGCAAAAAAGCTAGCATGCAGCTGAAATGTTAGCGAGACTCGAAAACTAAGCAAAAGCCTAAATTTGCCAAAATAGCTAGCATGTAGCTGAAATATCAGCTAAACTCTAAAATATCCCTTAAAAAACTTTAATATATGCCAAAAAGCTAGCATAATGCTATTATAACTTTCATTTACCACACTCTGACTCCATATAATATAAAATAATGACTAATCGACTATTACAATAGTCATCAACCGTTTTAATAGTTGATTAGTCATTTATTAGTCGACTAAACTTGGCAGCCCCATTTCTCATCTACAGTTATTTTGATCCAATGACATAAATAAACAGCAGGAGAAGTTGTTGTGAACCAACACACGTACCCACAGCCGGTTTGACAAAAGAAGAGCGCTAAAGGATCACAGCACAAACCACAACATAAGAAGCTACAGTTATAATCATAAAATGAGAATAAAATGGGAAATAAACGGAGAAGTTGATCTTCATTTTGGACGTGTGGTCTTAAAACGTCTTAAATTTAACTTTTAGGAACCATGTCCGTGTGCATACTCGTTTTCTTCAACTGTACGGCTGGAGAGCGGCAATATTGCTCGCCATTTTCAATAATGTTAGACTGGTGATGTGAGGGGCTGTAAGCTAGCAGGAGACTGTGTGTTAACAAAGGGATGATGGGAAATAATAAGGGAAAGCTTACTCCACGCCAACAGTCCCACTCTCAACTCTGGTGAATTTTGAATGAACTACTGCCGCTCTGCAGAAGCTATAAAGTGAAACCCGTATGGCTAAAAACACTGAGGACCCTTTAAAATAGATGACAAGATGATAGGAGTGTATTTTTTAACATTTTCTTTCAATTGATGCGGCAAACGATATATTCTTGAACCGGAAACATTTCAATCGGCACCTTTTTCCATCTTCTATCTCCAGTTTAAATAAAGTTTCACATTTTTAAATTCATTTCATCAATGGACTCCAGAATGAATACTTTCTCCTCCCATGTTGTTGAAGGCTCATTTATTCAGATGATCTCTTGAAGTTGAGTCATGGAATCTGGACTTGAAATCTTCTTCTTTGACACGTTTCTTCATCCATCATAAATCTTTTGTCCTCACATAGAAAAATATGTATAAGATAAATACATTAAGTCAAGAATATTTCACAGTTTGATTCTGGATTGTTCTCCTGCTGCACACATTTTCCTTCATGTAAAGTCTGAATTCTTCATCCTTACCTTCTTTTAGCAGTCCGTTTCACTCCTAACTGAACTGTGACTGATTTTCTTTCCCAGTAAAGATCAAGTTTTAATTTTTTTTTATCAAAAGGAATTCTGGGAGTCGACATTTTGGTGAAAGCAGATGAAACAGATGGAAAGAAAAAGTTTCTCTGGAACACTTTGAGGTTCACCGCTCTGCTCACCAACAGCACCATGTACTGACGGGACAAGAGTCTAGAGCAGGGGTCACCAACACGTTGACCCCATCAGGACCCACAAGGTGCCCTCAGGTCTCTTCTAAAAATAACTGAATAACTGACTTGTGAGCTGCGTCTAAAAGTAATTTCATTATGTCGCCATTGTTTTTTAATTTAAGAATTAAAATGTCTCAAAATCTGTTCATGATACATGAACTCCAGATAAGGTTAGGTGACCTCTGACCTACTCCAGCTCAAAGATCATTAATTTAGTTAAAAATGCTGCAGATTTGGTCATTAGTTAAAAAAATGACAAGATTTATTTAAGACATATAAGTTATTTTTCTTTAACATTACATAGTTGGTAAACATGATACAATATAGTGAAAATGGGACATTTTTCCCATGAAATGTAAGAGATCCTCATAAAATTGAACAATTACAGAGATTAATTAAGTGCTGACTATTAGTATCTGTGTGCTGCATCACTGAAATCCAGGGAATCGTCCCAACCTTTAACTTACATTCAGGTTTATTTACATAAATGGGCTTCACAGCGATAATTGTCCAAAAACATAAAATCAGTCATAAAATATAATCAACACCTGATTGGCAAATAAAACTAAACAGATTAAACTAAACTGGTTACCCTTGCCCTTAGACTTCCGTTTCTAAAACAAAAAAATAGATTAAAAAAAAAGCAAAAACTTCAGGGACGTCCACGTGAAGGAGGGATCCTCTTCCAGGATGGACAGATGACAGGACCGTTAAAGAAGAATGAGCTCATCTAACTCTACAACGACATGTTTGACTAGTGGAGCAGATGAGCTTCATCCAGATGGATCTGGGACAGCTGGGTTGGTAGGAGTCGAGCCAGAGGCGAGGTCCACTGCCAAGGACACGAGCGCAGGCGAGCCACCTGGAATCTTTACCAACCAAAGGGCCGATGGGGATTTTAGGAACTAACAGTTGACTTTCACCTCAAAGTTGTGGTCTTTGAGCATGTAAAAGTAACACCAATGAGGAAACATCCAGAATTCAGTTTGGTTAAAATGTCTCATTTCTCATCATTCAGGCATACATTTGTGTTTAAAATGTTTTTATTTAGTTTGTACAATAAGACGAGAGTTTTCTGAAGAGGATTCATACAAACATTGAGGACAGTTTGAGTGTAACTTTAAATATATAAAGACAGAAAACACCAGTGTAGAGATCTGAAACATCTACAGCTTCTTTATTGGCTTAAGCAGTTCCTGTATTTCCTGTCTGATCCCTCAACAGGTAGATTTTAGGCTAAGCGACGAGAAGAACAGATCATGAGCTCTACTGATTGTCAAAATCAGAATCATTGGCTGCTTGGTTACTTCATACAGAGACATTACAGTGCAGGTGTGGCAGGTAACTAGCAGGAAGAGGTAAGCGTGGCTAACGCTGCGTCTGGAAGCCGCCGCAGACACACTGGAATCGGATAACTCTGGATTCATCCCTGAACTGTGGACGAAGCTGCTGATCCGGTTCAGAGTTTCAAGAACATTTCTTTGGGTTTCAAGCGCGCTGGCTTGACTCATTTTAACCATTCCCTTTTCACACTAATAGAGTATTTTAAAAGCTTTTGGGACGCCTGCTACTTCTCGAGGCATTAGGACAGAATTTGGGGTGGTGCGCAGGGAGATCTTCCTCTACTCGTCATCCTTGTCTTTGGCGCCGTGTTTGAGGATGCGGGTGAACTCGGCGTAGTTGAAGTTTCCCTTTTTATCAATGGGAGCCTCCCGGAACAGCTCGTCCACCTCTTCGTCGGTGAAGCGGTCGCCCATCGTGGTCAGCAGCTCTCTCAAGTGGTCCTCGTGGATCACGCCTTGAGAACAGAAAACACAGTGAGGAGTTTCGACTCCAGCACGGCACGTGCGGCGTGGGGTTAGGGCAGGGGTCAGCAGCCTTTCACAGTAAAAGAACCATTTGGGATCATTTTCTACTGATCAAAACCTAGAAGGAGCCGCATAGTATTACTTAAAAATTTGGATTGGCGTTCATGACCTTCTTTTTGTTTTAGTATAACTATGAATTTTGTCTATTTTTTGGCATGAACAAAAGCAAAAATATAAAATGAACCCAGCATCTCTCAGAATCCTACCTGATCCCTCCTCGTCAAAGCAGGCGAAGGCGTTGCGGATGACGTCCTCCGGATCCGTCCCGTTCAGCCGCTCTCCGAACATAGTGAGGAACATGGTGAAGTTGATGGGTCCTGGAGCTTCACTCATCATCCCCTCCAGGTATTCATCAGAGGGGTTCTTACCTGAGGAAGGGAACAGCTGTCACGGTTTGGCAACAACAACAATCACGAGTTTATGGACAATCTGTACTGCTTTGACAGGATTAGGAGGATAAAAACCGGCAAATGCATCTGATCAATGTTTGGAAGTGTCAGGTGACTGTGTGCAGCTACTCCATTGACTGTATCTGACAACTGGAGTGAATGTGACATCACCCAAAAAAAAATGGTTTACCTCCAGTTCCAACCAAAAAAAGTTAACTTGGTCGCAAATTTTGGGCGGTACAGACAGCGCCATTTGGTAACTCAATGACTTCAGTAAGCAGTGATTGGTCCGAGTGGTCTGAGTCATCGTTTCTATAGCAATCACTTGCACCATTCAGTTGTTAATTTACATTTTTAAGGGTAACCAAGCAGTAAATCAGCTTTTCTAAAAAATCTGTTGATCTCTATAAATGGGGCTTTAAAAGTGCTGTCTGTTGGTCCTTGCCAGATTTTTGACAATTTAAAATAAACATTTTTTATCTTAAACCGTCTGTGTGCTGCCCCCTACAGGTTAAAATGAGATCGTACAGTTGAACTTGGTGTAAGTCCCACCCACGTCATTTCAGAAGTTTCATGCCATCATGCTTTGAGCTCCAGTATAAAAGCCCCACCCATCTTTGATTCTGTAACGGTTGTTAGCTTTAGCATGGCTCGTAGCTGTGTAGCCCTCAGTTGTCAAAAATCTCTGGCTTGGACTTGGAAGATAGACACCAGTGGTTGACTGCAATTACCACTGAATCCACCAAACTCTGTCCTATTGATGGGATTTGTAATGAACATTTCACTCTGGATTGTTAGCTTTATGCGTTAGCCTTTATTAGCTATGATGCTAGCGGCATTTTACCACTCAGACATGGGTTCCCATCAGACCCACTAACCCTCAGCTGTACCACTAGAATTTGCATTCCCTGTCGCTGGCATGGTAGACTTGTTTTGTAACACTCAAGCATTACAGAAAAATCTCCTCAACCTCCACAGAAAGTTCTGTAGTGAAACCTTAAACATATTATTATCACTTCTGCATATCACAATATACAGTCACTGGATGAACTTTGCTCTTCATCACTTTCCATTATTGAAGACGCAGTGTAGCCTCTCATTGCCCCACCCCCTTTTATAAATGTTCAAATCCAGGCTGAGAGTGGAGTCAGCCTCCAACTGTTCTGTTTTGTTACCCTTTAAATTCACTTTTAGTTTTTAGAGTTACGTTTATCATGGGGGCGGGGCTTTGAGCCCACAGTCTATCAGGACATGATTGACACCGGGTAACGGTGGTCATGTTGGCGTCATTTCCACTCCAAAACAATGGAGTTGGCACCGCCTATGGCATTCATTGACTGTATATGAGAGCTGGACGAAGTGACGTCATCCATAGAAAACTGTTTACTTCAATCTCCAACCAATAAACTCAAATCAGTCGCCTCTTTTTTTTCTTGGAGCTAGGCATTGTCAGTGAACAGTGATTGGTTCAAGTTGGTCTAAGTTTCAATGAGAACCACTCTCACCAATCAGGAGTGAGCGTGTTGGAAGACCACACCCCTACTGATTCAAGGCTGGATACGTAAGCACACGAGTACACAAGTATTGAACGTGATGGCCGGCAGGCTCCAGTTATTTTTATTGAGGAATCTGATTGCTCAGTTTATAACTTGAACAACAGAAAATATATCACAAAAAATTTAAGATTATCAGGAAGTTAATAAAAACTGTATCAGAGCAAGAATGGTTATTCTGACTAGGGCTGGGTTAATCAAGTTGATTAATCAATTTGAATTGATTTAAGTTTAATAGATCTATAATCTATTCATAAGAATGTAGATCAATTTAACACACAAAGCTTAAGTCCGCTAGCTTGATGCTAACATTTAATGGATTTTCCCATATGACAGCTAATACTAACACTCGGTTGACTGAAACATACATTGCTGACTAAATTAACATCTTTATAAACTCACACGTATGAATTTTCCAAACTTTTTAAAGAAAATATTTTTTAAATGAACCATTTGTGGTCTAAAAAGATGTTTTTTTTCCTCATACTTTCTTCTTCTGGAATAAGGTGTAATGCTATGGCGCAATCCCCACCTAGTGGCCAAACTGAAACACCCTCCAGGAAAAGCAGAACAATGTTTACAATGTTGATGATCTGAACATTTTTGTTAGAACTTTTGCATCTGAGAATCCATGTAACAATATTTCACTAGCATCGAATAGATCCAGGCTCTTGTGAATTGGATCGTTTCTGTAAATATTATCAATACCCAGCCCTAATTCTTATCAATAGAATGACTGAGTAACAGCTGTTTACTTCTCTATAGAAGTCTATGGGAATTTCAGCTTCTTGAAGCCAGCAGATACTTCCTGCTTGGAAATCAAGCGAGGAAGGATCACTCAGTCCAGTTCTCATTTACAGTCGATGGGTAACTCACAATGGTTGATTTAAAGACTTTTCAAAACACCTGCTCATCTTAATGTAAGTGAGTAAAATGTCACTTAGTTCGTTTTCACAAAAAAAAAGGAAAATAGTCGACAAGCAAGCAACAATAATAAAAGTGTAAATTGTTGGCGAAATCAAGCTTTAAGCGTAAAAGTCTTGGGTGGGTTTTTGTTAACTGCACCTGACAAAAAATTGACAATCATGTCAAAAAAGACTAAGTTGTTTCATTAAATTCCAATAAATTTTCCCTCATTTGACTATTGTATCAAAGGAATTCACTTGGAAACCTTTTACCATGAAGGAACCTCTCATTCTGGTAAATATTAACACGTTTGAAAGCTCAGACCAAGAAATCTGATGACATCACTTCATCTCTCCATGATCCTTCACAGATCCCTCTCCTTTCATCAGTGATCAGTTGATGCTTTTCAGGGAGAATTTGCCCCTCAGTGAGGTTATTTCGGAGCTACACGAGTCCCCGTAAAAGCTGCTGTTTACCCAGCGAGGCCAGCATGTCGTGCAGATCCTCCTTATCGATGAACCCGTCTCTGTTCTGGTCGATCATGTTGAAGGCCTCTTTGAACTCCTGGATCTGAGACTGGTCGAACATGGCGAAGACGTTGGAAGTGGCCCTCTGAGGGCGCTTCTTGGTGGTTTTTCCCTTGGCGCGTTTGCTTGACATTTTGGCGTCTGGTTGTAGATCTGTGCAGAGAAAATGATTAAAATGTTGATTCTGTTTTCATCTCCTTGCAAAGAAAACCGTGTGGGTGGATTTTTTTTATCCATTACACCTGAAGGAGAGAAAAACGGCAGGTTCTGTGACAGGTGTGAAAATGGAAAGTCGGTTTCAGGTCTATACAGACATAAGATTGTCTGTCACTCATGTACTGCTCCACCAGGATTCATCTTTATATATGTGCGTGTTTTTATCCAGGTGTGGTGGAAACCACTGTGACACCCAGAGGTGTCAAACAGACGACCTGCAGAAAGCGGCTCACTATTGCTCTCTTATGTTGTTGGTTTAACATGATTCAGGCTTATCAGAAACTTTTAAATCTGCACTCATAAAATACTCCCAGTAGAAATAAGTCAAAACATTTTTACACTTGATATGTCTTTTTTTTAACAAGTAAAAAAACAAAAGTGCATCTCCCAGCAGCCCCAGCGACTAGTTCCTGGATGCTGCTCAGCTGTCTCTCATTTTCCAATCATGCACATGAAGCATGAAGCACTGGATGAGCGTCACTCAGTGTGAAGTATTGACTTGTGCCACCTTGTCTGTATTACCAAGTGTTTCTTCTGGACCAGATCCTCTGTTTCTGACCCTGCTTGCTGCCTGCCCTGACCCTCACTTGGAACCTGGAACCTGACTACTCTACTCTCTTCTTGGATTCTCGTGATTGACCTCTGCCTGTCTGACCCTGCTCTAGTTTTGTGGACTTTTAGCTGTGTTTAGTCCCTGTCTGAACTAATAAACCTGCTGCATGTGGAACCAGCTGTCTGCCTGTTTGTGACAACAAGGAGATGGTTGAGCTCAGCCTAATCCACCATGGACGACTGGGTGGGAGTCATTCTGGAGATGTTTAGGATGGAAAAGGTGACAAATTATGGGTTCAGAAAAAATATTTTTAAATCAAATTAGAAAAAAAATGGATTACATTTATTTTAAGGCAAAAAAGGATAAGAAAAGATGGGAACTGTTCAGTTGTACCCCTTTAAGTACTGTTTTATTGAGATTACTACTTGGATATAATGGACGTATATGCATTAATATTAATAATTTCTCTTATTTTTACTGGATGGTGCTCTGTGTCTTCTAAACATCATGAAATTAACATATGTATATGAGAGTGGTCATTGCTCTGACGTGGATCACCTTTGATTGTGTCTTATATTGTTTTTGTCTGGTTTAATCCAAATAAAAAATATAAATATATAAAGACAGTGATACTCTACTTTTTAGAAGAAAAATACCAATCAAAAATACAAATTTTGTATTTGTAAAAGAAGTCAACAAGAATGTTAAATTATTTGAAAAAAAATCAAAATGTGGAAGAAAGACAGGCTAATCATATACTATCAGTTATTGTTAGAAAATAATTACAATAAATTGGATTAGCATCAAATCACCAACAATAAATTAATGGAAAAGTAAATCAAAACAAGTTTACATTATGGTTAAAAATGACTGCTTCTTTTCATATGAAAATTCCGGTTTTTGATCATCAGTGAAAGAAAGTAAAGTATTACTGGAATATTTAAATTCAGGGATGCTGGGTCGATATTCTGATTTTGTTATGCACATTTATAAATAGAGGTAGTTATATGTATGTGTTAGCCAGACTAGCAGATGGACAGGGTGAAATATGTGGGAAATTGTGCTACAATCTATCGCCTTTTATTAAATTTTACTTATTGTTTATTTTTGTTAATGTCATGAATTAAGGAAGACTACATTGAGGATGCATGTTTGTTTAATGATTTATGTTTGTGTTTTGAATTTTTGATTTGGGTAATTTGTATAGAAAAGAATGTTTTTGAAAATCAAAAGTTTAAAAAAAAAGAAAAAAATTGATATGTTTCATTTAATTTAGTAACAACATTGAAAATAAAACTATTTTTAACTTGAGGAGTTTTAGATGTTTTAAGTTGTCAAAATTAAATTCTCACGAACAAACGATTTTGCAATAAGAAAAAAAATAGATAATTCAAAACTACATACCCAAATGAGGTTTGCTATAGTAAATATACCGTATTTTCCGGTTTATAAGTCGCAAGAGCAAAAATTGTTTAATCAAGAAGAAGAAAACCATATATAAGTCGCACTTTTGGGCGAAAAGTCTGACGTTTCAGAACAAATCCATCAAGCCCAATATAGCTAAAAAAAATAAAGAAATACAAGAATACTAATATTTCAGTCTGTATAAGAAAAACTTTAAAGTTTTATTCAGAGTTTGTTTTAGACGACAGTTCTTCTGCCGCTGTCAGTCGCAAATACTTAGATGCAACGCCCTCTAGTGGTTGTTAGAGGAAACAACCACTAAAGGAGAATGGTGTTTTCTGGGAAAATTACAAATATATGAGCTTACTTAAAAAAATAAAAAACCCACAACTAAGTCTCTCCTGAGTATAAGTCACACCCCTGGCTAACCTATGAAAAAAACTGCGACTTATACTCCGGAAAATACGCTATATATTTGTTTGTTTGTTTGTTTTCCATCTTTTGTTAGATCGCTTGAAATAAATCATCTCCAAAACCAAATCTAAAAAAATTCCAATTCCATTTTCTTCTCCAACTTTTTGGGTGTATTTTTTGGAGCCGTGCTGTTTAAATCTTTGCTGCTCCATTTCATTTCGTTTAATCCGCCCTGCCAGCGCTGACGGGTTTGGTGTCAGTGATGCGTGGCGGCCTCCATGATGCAGTTCTCCCTTCTATTCTTTATCCTTTACTGAACTCTCAACATCTCCAACATTCAAATGACAGCATCTGTGTCACCTCTTCTACTGACAATGCAAATCCAGCACAGCTGCTGCGGCTGCTGCTCAGCGTTTATGATCCAGGTGAATATTTGACTCCACTTCATAACAGAAATCCATATTTGGGTTATCTGAGACACCCAGACAAGCATTTCACTTGTTAGGCTGCGTTTTGCCTCTCTGTGAGCTGGATTAATGAAACTTGGAGAAGGTGCTACCCTTTTCCTTCTTCCAGCTCACAATCCAAGAGGAAGTGAGGAACAAAACGACATCTACTGAGGGTCAAAGTTGCAAGAACAAAGGAATTCCTCCCACTGAGGAGGCTTTCCTTCCCTGATTTAGTCTTCCCTCTTACTTCTGGAGTTATTTCGTCCTTTAAGGATGGATGAAAATGCTACGTGAAGATCTGCATGATCTAACGAGAACAGAAAAGAGGCAGTCATCTGCTCAGAGAGCAGAAACTGCCAGAGTTTTTTGACGTCAGCAGCTCGCCGGCTTCACTTGGATCCACAATGCTGTTTGTTCTCCGAGCCCCCTGGCATCCTCTGTGGATGCTTTTATTCACTGGAGAATCACAAAGCGCCTCTGTCCCTTTTGTTCAGCGGGAGCACTCAGCATCGCTTTGATATCATCAGTCAGGCGGACTCTCCTTTCCTCAAGTCCTGGAGAATCTCAAAAGCAAACCAATGTGAGGAAGTATCTGAATGACGTGCATGCATCAGGAAATTCAGTAAAGACGGGAGGAACTGCATGCTTCTGCACTCCCACAGATCCAACTCTTCCAGCACTGAAAATCTCCATGTTTTCCTCCAGAAGTGACTCCTCTCTGACAGTATGAGGGTTTCCAGGATGACTTTAAGGAGGTCTCGCTCTTACCTTGTGGTTTCAGGCAGAAGTGTTATGAACTCCTTCAGGCTCCTTTGGTCCGTCAGCACTCGAAGGGAAGCAGGCAAGGCTACTGAAAAGTTTGCCTGAAGAATGGGGTTCCCAGTGGGCCCCTCCCCTCTGCGGCCCGGCCAATGGTGAGGGCGGCCCGTCCCGCACAAACACATCCCCGACCGGGGCCGTTTGTCCATACAAGGCGAAGGAATGCTCAGGCGGAGGACCGCCGCCGCCGCCGCCGCCATGAACCGTCGCTGCTCGGGATGTTTGGAGGAAAGGCCTGAAATGACAGGAACTGCGATAAAGCTGCCTTATTTAGAGAAAGGAGCCCAAACAGCGCGAGGCGGGGAGGATGGAGCAGACATGAGCGCGCGCGCGGAGAGAGGATGCAGAGGCGGCGTCTGCTTTGAAACAGCAGGCTTCCTTAAAAAGGCAGAGAGCTTCATACATGAACCTTCATCACCAAAATGCTCCAAATGCTTTCATTTCAACACTTTCCACACATTCTAACTCAATATAATTCAACATTATTCATAATTATTTAGTTTATCTAAGTATTTTGTGTAGTTTTAACTTTTATTTTACTTAAAAAGTTTTTTTTTTTTTTTTTTACATTTTAAAATATTTGTTATAGTCTAGTCCCTTTAAATGTTTCAGCCTGAAGAGGTTGCCAGCATGCACACCTTAAATAATATTTTTTATGCCCACAGTTATGTTTTTTTCATAGTCATATTTTTTTTCACGTTTTTTAAAATAAATTCAATTTTAAAAAGTCCAGAGAAATTCTCTGAAACTTGAGAGTGCACTGACGCCCTCTAGTGGGCAGAGATAGTATATACAAAACCTTTTCACAAATTAAAAAACATAATTTAAAATTCTAATTCCAGTATAATTTAGCAAAATCTATTGTTTTTATAATCAAATGTTTTATCTCATATTTCTATAACATTTATAAAAATCATAGTGGGTTTATAAATGGAGCTACTCTCTCTGCCATGTTCACTTGCAGCAAGCAACAAGTAGTCTATACCAATATACTTGATCAATACTAAAAGTTAGGAAGTATACTTTAAAGTTTAATTGTTATGCATCAGCATTTTTTATTGCAAATTTAAAATGTTCCAATTTAGTCTGAAGAAATGTTCAGTTAGTGTACTTCCTACACCACATACAGTCCATGGTATACTTGCAATAATTACTCAGTTATGCTCAGTAAAATACAATTCAAATGTATATTTTGCTTAGAGTTGGAGTGAGTCTTTATTTAACGGGGAGAATTTGCAACATTGCAAAAAGTTTACAAGGGAAAATAACTTTATGAGAAAATAAAAAAGATACAATATGCTTATCTGTTTATCTTTCTGTTTATCTTTTGTTGTGTACATTTATCATGATTTATGCAATACAAAACATTTGTTTCTTTCATTTTTTTCTCAGGAATTTTTACTCATCAGAGAAAAAGAGTCTGATTTTACTTAGAGTCAACTGTATCTGAAAATACTTTTACTGTTTATAAAATAAGATGATGGTGATGGTCTGCGTGTCACATCTCTGACTTTCAGGGCGGGGCTTTCTTTTCCTCTCCAGCCTTTTGATTGGCTATTGTCCGCGCAGGCGCAGTGCAGTAGGAAGATGGAGGCGATGCGAGTCTGAAAGGCAACCCCAGCCCGAAAGGTAAGTTTTTTGTTTGGACTGTGGCGACATTAAAAATCAACTAAATCCAGTTTTGAGCTTGAGTTTTCTCGAATGATGATTCAAAGATGTTTTAAAAATAAAAATAAAGAAAAAGAAGCGAGAACGGAAACCGTTTGGGACAATGTTGGACTCATTTTGATGCATCTCTTTAAAAGTTTTTGTACCGTGAAGTTCACATTTTCCATGAAATAATTGACGTTTTGTGAATGACGTGAATGACGTCACGTTTTCAGTTGGAAAACACTCTTTTTATCTTTTAAGATTTTAAGTAAATGGTTGTAAAAAGTTTTAATGTTGATTTAGTTGACCAGAACACGAGACATTCGCGGAAGCTGCTTTACATAGTTTTTAACTTCAGAAAATATTTAACTAATTTTTTTGTTTACCAAATAAGATTAAATTCCAGTATGTTTTACTTTATTTATTAATTATTATTGGTCGTAAACTGAGTGTGTATGTTTAGTATAAAACTTGAATAGATTTTTCCAGAACAGTCTATAGTTTTCACAGATTTTATTTTAAATGACAAAGTATTCTCAAATTTTCACTTAAAACTCCATTTATGTTAAAGTTACATCTGAACATATATCATTCCGTAAGGTGAATATATGTACTATATTTTAGTAGTTTATTCATGTAAAGATCCATATTAAATATGAATACATTAAATGAAAAAAAGGAGCAGGAAGGAGATATTTGGGTTTTTACCGCCTTTTTCTCACATTTCTATGTTTAACAAATAAAAAAATGACTGATAAACATATAAATAAATAAACATTTGTAGAGATTCATCAATATAGAAAAATGTAAAATGTTAAGTAGATAGAAGCTACAAAGTATTTTTAGACAATTTTCACATTGTTTTGACCTGGTCTTTGCTTTAGTTTTGGATTTAGTCATTTTTATTTTGTCTCTACATGTTTGAGCTTTTGTTATAAAACATAAAAACTGTTTGACTTTAATTTTTATGATTTTTATTGTAAAAAGTTAAATTTACCATCGGAATTGAGTTTTTTGGACGGCTTCACAGTTGGTTTTGGAATTATTGTGTAATATAATCAGAAATATATCAATAAAAATGAAGTCGAGGTTGTACTAAAAAACTGTTATCAAGCATTTAAAAATAAATCAATTTTAAGAGATTTAAAGTTTAAAGATTAATCACTAGAGAAAATTGTAAAGTAGTGTTACAATTTTTACAATACAAGTTTTCTCTTTCAAAATAAAAGAAGGAAGTTGGTGAACTTTGCTTAGCACACCTGTATTTAACAGATGGCCTGCAATCTGCCTTTTCCCAGTTTTTGCTGTATTTTCCTCAAAAAGTTACAGAATAGAGCACTCCAGACTTCCATTTGTTGTGTGGAAACCTCAATAAATCAGACAAAGTGGTTTGCTAGAAAGAAACAGGCACCTGTGAAAAGAAAAATCCAGAAGTCTCAGATCTTTTGTGACCGTTACAGGCTCAGCGAGGAGCTGCAGGAGAAGAACAAGAAGCAGATTTTACTTACTGGACGGCAAACCTTTTCACACTATTGACAGTTTTTAAATTTTGAATCCTCATATCTTCATCAAACATCCAAACTCTTGAGCTGTTTGCTGAACTCACCTGCTGGTTTCTGCTTCTGTCTCCTCATCGTCCTGGTCACAGGAGAGCTGTAGTCGTGACCAGAAACTGTGCGCCGCACACATCAGAGTTCACGCCAGGCACGTTTGAACAGCCTTTCAGAAACTGCTGGTCTGGCTGTCATGTGAAGTGGAAGAGAGGAAGTATGAATCCAGTTCAGCGGCGGGGTGCGCGCGCCTGTGAATATACCAGGACCCTGCTGGATTATGTGTCGGCTCAAAGCAGAAACGACTGCGGAGCTGTCATTTGTGATGAGGAAGATGAAGAGGAAGGTCGAGTCTAACCCATCAGATAGAAGCGACTTCTGTAAATTTGTGTCAAAGGGGTCCAGCCTGATCTCCACAGGCAGATATGGTGCTCAGCAGCCTGGAGAGGCGGGCCCGGGTGGGGTTTGAGCTCCTGTCTTTGGGCTCGACTTTGTGTTTGAGGTGATGGCGGAGGGGGGGTCAGGGCACCAAACTCTGGTTGGGAGGGGGCATCTCTCTTCCCATCATTCTCTCTGGGTAAGACATGAAGCCTGTCGAGAACAAGTGTGGTAAACTGCTTTGAATTGTGTATTTTATAAACAAAAATCTGGAGAAATTTAAGGATCATTATAGAATTTAAAGCCAGGGTGTAAAATCAATCGCCCAAAGGGACGATCCAAAACACACCGTGGATTGCGGGCCGAACAGGATAAACAGCTATTGAACACACTAAAACGAAATTTTTAAAACCGTAACTTTTTAACATAATTATGAACTAGAAATAAAGCTTTACCTGCGATAATGCTAGTGTGAATGCTGTAAGCTGAAATTGATAGCTGAAAACAATGACGTTAACAGCTAGCTAAAATATTGGCTAAATGCCAAATTAGCCTAAAAGACTGAAGAAGAAAAAAAAAGCGTAGGTTAGCCAAAACAGCTAGCATGTAGCTGAAATATTATCTAAACTCCAAAACAACCTAAAAAATCTTTGAAAATGCCAAAATAGTCCAAAAAAAACTCGAAGAATGCAATTTTTAAAAAAAATAAAATTATCTGGAGGCCCGGATATAATTACCCAGAGGGCCGGATCCGGCCCCCGGGCTTTGGCTTTGACACATGATTTAGAGTTTTTTATTTCAGATTCTATTTAATGGTGTTCACTTCTTGACTATTTTTGTCTTTGAGTGCAGGTTTAGTCACCGTCTGCTTCGTGCAGCACAGCTCCACCTTTTTCCTACAATCGCTGCAACAGAAGCAGAGAATGACGACAGTGGTTTCTTTTGTCTGCTGGTGTTGATTCTGACTTAACTCCTGACCTTTACTCCCTTTAGTCATGATGAAGATCTCCTTCCAAAGGTCAGGAGGGTTTTACTGCCAAATAAAGGCAAATCCAGCTTTTTAATCTGTAATTTAAACCTTCTTTGTTTGGCAGGAGTTAAAAAAAAAAAAAAAAAGTGAGATGAAAATTCCTGTGTAGTTATCTCACCGATCCTGCTTTCTGTTTCTAGTCCCAAACCATGAATATTGTGGGCCAGCTGGCAGAGACGGTGTTCGTGACGGTGAAGGAGCTGTACCGCGGCCTGAACCCGGCCACCCTCACCGGGGGCATCGATGTGATCGTGGTGCAGCAGCCCGACGGCTCCTTCCAGTGCTCCCCCTTCCACGTCCGCTTTGGGAAGCTGGGCGTGCTGCGCTCCAAGGAGAAAATCGTGCGTTCCTCTACTGCTGATCTCTCAGAGCTCCTGTCTTGGTCCTTCAATGAACTTGTGTTGTCGTTTCAGGTGGACATTGAGATAAATGGAGAGCCGGTGGACCTGCACATGAAGCTCGGAGATAATGGAGAAGCTTTTTTTGTTGAGGAAAACCAAAATATGGAGGTTGGAGGAGTAAAGATTGCAGTTTTGTTTTAGTTGTATTTTTTTTTTATTGTTTTGTTTCTCGTAGGTCCCAGCCTATTTATGCACCTCCCCGATTCCCCTTGAGCTCCCCGAAGAGGTGGAGGAGGGCGCTGAAGGGACGCCCGTCGTCGGGGTCAGTGCTCGCAAAAAGAAACGGCGGCGCAAGCGCGTGCGCTCAGAGAACCACCCGAGAGAGGAGGCCAGCACCTCGTCCGAGGAGAGAGAGGCGGATCCACAGGACGGTCCCGCGTCAGAGGAGACGTCCACTCCGCTGCAGCTCAGGTCTGACCCAGTAGAACTGTGAGGAGTCGAGAAGTGACTCATGGCTCAGATTAGGTTGATCTCTGATTGATTTTGGACCTTGAGGTCGCCGACCTTTAACCACTTGAGTGATTATCTTGCGTTTTATCTCGTGTGTTTGTCCTTGGCTGTTTGTTTTCATCTACTTGTGCTTTTCTGATTCACTCATGAAAAGATAATTAGAAATTCCTGTGCGGATGTTTCAGTAAATCCATATACTACTCGCTGTCTGAGGAGCCGGGTGAGGAGCTGGGAGGCGCTCAGACCAGAGAGGCGGACCGACACCCAGAGCTGTCACCCTCAGGGAGGTAAAAAACTCAAACAGTTCTCTAGAGTGTCTTTGGAGGAGCATTGAAACTAGGGCCGCCACGATTAGTCGACTAATCGACGAATAATCGACTATTAAAATAGTCGACGACTAATTTAATAGTCGATTAGTCGTTACTTTAAATCATATGGAGTCAGAGTGTAGTAAAGTTGAAAGTTATAATGACATTCTGATAGCTTCTTGGCATTTATTAAGGTTTTTTAGGATAATTTGGAGTTTAGCTAATAATTTCAGCTGCATGCTAGCTAATTTAGCAATTTTTTTTTTTTAGCTATTTTGTAGTTTAGCTAATATTTCAGTTGCATGCTAGCAGAATTTGCTAATTTAGATTTTGGTTTTTTTAGGCTAATTTGGAGTTTAGATAATATTTTAGCTGCATGTTAGCTATTTTGGCTACTGCAGGCTTTTTCAGTTTTCTTTAGGCTAATTTGGAATTTAGCTAATATTTCAGCTGCATGCTAGCAGAATTTGCTAATTTAGATTTTGGGTTTTTCTTAGGCTAATTTGTAGTTTAGCTATTAATTTAGCTGCATGCTAGCTGTTTTGGCTAACTTAACCTTTTTTTGGTTTTTCTGGGCTAATTAGGCATTTAATCAATATTTTAGGTGGCTATCAGCTTCAGTGTTTTTAGCTATCTATTTCAGCATCTTTAGCGGCCAAATTCCGCTGACAGCTTTCACTCTAGCATTATGGAAGGTAATGCTATATATCTAGATTTTAGTGAGTTTAAAGCTAATGATGGTTCAGATGTGTGCTTTACATCCAGTTTGTGCATGATCCGATTAGTCGACTAATATGAAAAAATAATCGGTGATTAGTCGACTCGTTTGTGGCAGCACTAATTGAAACACAAAGGTTTCTCTAACGGACGGATCTCCTCCGCAGCGTTTTCTGCAGTCAGCCAGCATCTCCAGGGAGTGACTCTGATCTCCTGGAAATCCAGGATTCGTCTGGGCTCCAGATGCAGTGGAACTGGGGAGGCTTCCCGACGGTACTGTGGAACACAAACTGATTAGAAAGCTCACACTGAAGGATGCCATACACTCAGAACTTTGGGGAGCAGAAGCTAATTACATTTCTCACGTTAGTTCTCTTTAGTTCATTGTTTCGCTCCAATCATCTTTGATCTGTTCTCAGAGCATTCCTAATGCTCTTTCATTTTGACTGTGCTGTTTTTAGCCAAAATCCAAAAAGTAGTTTATTAAAAATTAATCTCTGATTTGTGGTTGGGACTAGACTTGTGTGGTTTTAAGGTAATACCGTACATCATCGGTGTCTAAAATTAGACATGATATCATTTTCAATACCGTCATTACTAACATATTAAAGATGTGAATTTTTTCCAACAAAAAAATAAAATAAGATGAATTTAATACCTAAAGCTGATTGTATATTCAGTAACACTTATTGCAGTTTAAATTTTAACTTCTAAATAAATGTTTTAATAAAAATATTCTGCTGCTACAGCTCAGAATCGAGACAGACAAACACAGGGTTTGGTAGTACTTTGGGCTCCAAATAAATGAAAAATTCTGAGGAGGTCTTTGTAGATTATGCATGAAAAAGGTGACAGCGAGAAATTGATACGCCTCTAATTTAAAGATGCATTTTTGACTAATAAATAACGCCATACAATCAGAAGAAACCCAACACAGCCCTCCATCTGTGCCCCAATTGTCAAGTCATTTTCCACTTGCGTGCAGATAGTTGTCCCAGAGGCCATGACAAAATGTTGCGCTCGCGCACACGACAAAATGTGGTCACTGAGATTCTGCGAGCACGTACGCATCAAATGCCTGAGGAACCAGCTCACACATGTGGATGTAGATGACGATAACTTTTTCTGCTCGCGGGAGGATTAAATACGAGCGTGCAGGAGCGCATAGACGTGCTCAATTATCCGCGGGGATGTCTTATTATTGCGTACAGATTTGACTAATTAGGTCCGTTGTTTAATTGAATTTAATTAATAAGTATTGTTGTTAAAAACGGCTCAGACGGTGCCAGAAAATTGCTGTAAATGGAATTCAGTTTCCTACAGTGAAGAAAAATCCATCAGTAACGAAGTTCTTATTTAGTCACGGTAATACCGTATACTGAGGTAAAATGTGGAGGAATATTGACGGTATTAAAATTTGAATACCGCCCAAGCCGAGGTGGGACCATTAAACCTTGAGCGGTCCGGTCCTCTTCCATTGTAAGATGGACCTGTTAAACAGTTCTGGCTCATACCTTTTAGGGCCCCCATCTGTTGTAGGTCCACAGAAAAACAGAACAGTTGGAGTGGAGTCGCTGTCGCCATCTACTAACTGGCAGAAAGTGATGACGCCATTAGAAAGCGCCAATATAGCGCTAGGCTCGCGATTCCGTTTTCTCTTCACGGCGGTATTCTTCTAACTCAGTCTTCTTTCAAACAACATTAAATTCCTGTTATACACGATGTACCAGAGCCAAAGCAAGAAAAAGACGAGCTGCTGGATGACCTCCATTGTTGTTGCTTTTCCAGTCGTCGCACTACGACGCAATGACACGCTAGTGGTCTGCACCGCGCTTGTACAGTGAACACAGGCAGGCGTCAACCACAAATATCAGGCTATAGCTCCCTCAGTTCTAAACTATTTCTCACAAAACATGGCTTGAAAAAAGCTTGGAAAATTATTAATCTTGATGTATATTTAAATATGTGTTATCTGTTAGGGTTAATCTGATTAAACTGTTCCTTCAAGTGTTACAGGTTACACATAACTGTTAAATTAACAGCTTCTAAATATCCTTAATTTTTTATTTTGCCTCTATGCTAAAATCTACATAACTGAACTTGGAAAAGCTTGTTCCTGAATCCCAGAGAGGAGGAGAAATTATATATTTTATAATAAACTGATTAACTTTACAAAGTTAAGTAACAAAGCTTTATTCCTATTTAAAAGACGTCAAAGTGCTGTACAAAGAAAAAACACTCTCTATCACACATAAAAACATAAAAATAGTTTGGCTGGGAATTGATTAAAATAAAAAAAAAATCTTTTTTTTTTTTTTTTTTTTTTTAGCTACAGTATTTGCCAGCCACTTATTGTCTAAAAATAATAATATGAAATCACACACAAAATTGTAAATTTAGAATGCTTATTTTTAATCCTTTGGAACCTGGAGTCTAAAACTGAGTTTTTGTCTATATTTCAATTTTCTATATTTTCAATTTAAAAGACTTCCTGCTGATGGGATTCATTTTTCTGTGGAAACCCCAAAAATGTTTAACAAACTGTTTTTACAACATAGAATGAAAGTTTTAGGTTTCATTTTATAAACACAACAAGGATAAAATTTGCCGACAAACCAACCAACACATTTTTGAATGAAAGCACAAAAAGATTCCAGGTTCAAGTCACTCCAGGCAGGCTTTTCTTTTTCTCATAAATATGTGTCGGTTGCGTTTGTGAAAAATAATAAAAGAATTTTTTCAGGGAGAATTTTGATCCAGCTGGATTTCAGGTCGGCTCGACTGGAATCTTCACCGGTGGGGGCGTGTCTGTCCATTCTGAACTGCTCTGCTCCCGCAACGTCGGTGGGCGGGACTTTTGTGATGAACCGCAGAGTTTGTGCAACTTTTAGGCAACGCCAGTGCTTGTTATGTGGAAAATTCATGTCGGTCCGCATCCTAAAACCGAGTAATGGTCGGTTTCCTCTTTGGATTTCTAATAGCAGACAGCTTTGTTTGGCTCCGCCCCCGCCCTTCATAGCTGCTGCTTCATTACAGTCGTCAGACAGTTTCATTTTCTGCCTTATTTATTAAAATAAAAGATTGCTTTTGTCCAAAAACTATAAAAATAAATGCCAGATTATCTCCTTATTTTAATCAAATCATAATCACAAAATTAAAAAAAAAAGTGTAAGTTTATTTTGGACAGTTTTATTACTCTGATCTCACAGCTGCACAGCAGGATGCCTGGGGGGTCAATAGTCCATTAACAAATTCATTATGTTATATTAATCGTGCGTGTTAAGCAATAACTTGTAAAACTCTACAATCATGAAAATAAGTGATCATTTTTGCTCTCTTCATGTGACTGGGCAGAAGTGAACACTGCAGATTCTAGCTGGGCGTTTCCTTCTGTGTGACCAAGAAAGATGCTGGCTGCACGTATCTCAAAAATGACATACTACTAATCACTTTCTTTTAAAAAATAAATGCGACCGACAGCAACACGTAGCCTCGCACTCACTTGAAATACATGTGGCAACGCAGCAATCTGCATCTTGCCGCACATACGTGTGGCCAAAGGGAATTTCCATCAGTTTTTGTTCTGGTTGCACGTGATCATGTGGGAATAACATCAGCCTTTTTTTAAAACATCAAACCTTAATAAAAAATGTTTTTAAAAAAAAACATCAACAATGACCCAAGCTAGCATGCTACCTGCTAGCTCCCAATTTAACACAAACTTCAAGCCTTCCATCCATTTCTCAATATTAAAATGCAATTCCTGTCCTTTGAGGATTTCTGATTATTTTGTTGTCTACATTTTGTGGTTCTTTGTTTACTTGTTTGGACCTCTTCCGTTCTTCACTCGGGAAGACTTAATGCATAGTATTGTTGCATGTGTGTCACATCCCATGTCACGTGATTTCCAATCCAGTAATATATATCAATGTAGTAAAGCAACCCCGCCCCCCCTTCCCTTCTTCACAATTTTAAGCTTAATTTTCTTTATGTACGTCCTCCATCTTCAAAAAAATGCTTCAACAACATGTTAAAACACAATTTTTATTGTAGTGAGTTTTCAAATACTTGCTCTACTGTAGGTTGCTCCATGACATGATTGTAGAGTTTACATTTTTTTTTTTTTTACTTTAAATCCAGAAATGGATTCTTATGAAGCCAAAAATGATATTTTTCTGTGTTTTAATATAGACTTTGTTTAATGTTTTTTATTTTAAAACTCAGTTTGATGAGATTCTGAACAGGAGCCGGTTCTGATCCAGACTTCTGCTCCTACTCACAGCTTTGTCAGCCTGAGAAGACACCAGCAGAGGTCTCCTGCTCTCATTTCCGCACCATAGAGAGACAAGACTCCTTTGACCTGGACTGTGAGCCCGCGATCTGCTGCGGGACAGCTGCCAGTGTGACCCTGGTTAAACCGGAGCCCAGGATGAGCGCCGCCGCTTCAGAAGGCTGCTCCGTGCATGCGGCCGCCTCGTCCCCTCAGAGGAACCCTCACGTCGGCCACTCGACCTCTAAGGAGCTCTTCGTGTCCTGCGTCACGTCAGTGGATGCAGACTCTGTAAATATACTAGAATGCACACAAAACTCGGAGCAACTACTTCGAGTCACTGAACCAGTCAGTGAGATTACTGGTTGCTGCAGCACAGGAGGCACTGAGTGTGGAAAGGATGAGCACGAGGAGGCCAAAGCAAAAAAACATCTCATGAAAGAGAGCAATGGCTGTGTGGTCCAGGAAACAACAGAACCTCAGATGGAGGTTCTACTCTCCCAGGAGAGAAATGGAGGTGCTGAGGAGCAGGGGGGAGGATTTGATCCCTGTGCTGGAGGAGGAGGAGGAAGAGGAGGAGGAGCCAGTTCATCCAGAGGGATGGACGAACCACTTACTGACAGATCTGCCCCCAAAACGGAGTCTAAAGACGGCGGGGTCAGCTTTACGGCTGTGAGGAAGACCCCTCCCTCTAAAACGGGCTCCAGAGAGGAGCAACAGGACGGGCGGAAAGGTGAGAAACTCAGGGGTCGAATCCGGATCAGCTTGAAGCAAACAAAAACAGATTGAAAACTTGAAAAATACACATTCTAACTGATAGCAAAAAATACAAATGTGAAAAGAAGAAATAATAAATTTAGGAATAAAAACAACAAAAAACTTAAAATTTGCAATAAATGTTGAAAATCTGGGGGGAAATTTTTTTTAGAAGATTGGCAAAAAAATACTGAAAACTTGTAATAAATCTTGAAAACGTGCAAAAAAAAAAATACTGAAAACGGAATTTAAAAAAAAAAACTGTCATAGTTAAAATTACTAATTGAAAAATAATGTATCCATCAGTAACAGCAGCTTTTTTTGTATTTTCAACCTTTTTTTTTTTGCTTTTCTGAATCTTCACTTTCAAGTTTACAGTTTCAGTTCTGAATTTCAAGTTTTCGCTCTCGAGCAGATCCCGGCGCTTTGAGCTCATTGGCTACCGGAACATGTTTGCCTGGGGGTGACGGGGAGGACTCCTCCTTTACTCAGACCCACATGAATATTTCTGCATTTTTCTCTCATTATTTTGCTCTCACTTTTAAAATTTTCACAGAAAAATAAATGCAGCTTTAGGATGAAAACAAGGATCTGACATTAACACATCAGCATTACCTCTTTGGGAATCATGGCATGTATTTTTTTGAACTTTTCGGGATGCATTTAAGGACTGAAAGATTCAGAAAAGCAAAAAAATAAAGGAAAATTTTAAATGGCAACTTTTCCTTTACAACTTTTTACATTTATAGTTTTTTTCAAGTTTTCAGGGTTTTTGTTTAATTAAAAAAAAAATTAATTTTTATTTTCATATTTTTATTAATTTTTCAAAATTTTAATTCAAGTTTTCAGTATTTTTCCAAATTTTGTTTCACTTACAATGTTTATTTTTCAAGCTTTCAAGCTGTTTCTGTTTTTTGTTCACTTTAAGCTGATTTGACCCCATTTGAAAATCTTCTTATTTGGCTTCATGTGTGCAAAATTGAGACATGACCCTCCTTAAGGCGCAGTGAGCCACATCTGTGGGTCTTTTGGTCGCAGGTAAGAGGAATCACCATCTGGGACCGACGGACATTTACTTGGATGATCTGACCTCCCTTGACCCCGAGGTGGCTGCGCGGTATTTCCCCAAAAGGTGAGATGTCCCCGTGTTATGATTCTACTGTTAGCTTACCTTTTGATTTCAATGTCTGTCGTTCCTTCAGTGATACAGAGACGGCGTGTCTGCAGGGGGCGGAGCCGAGCTCCTGCTCCGGCAGCCAGACACCGCAGTCGGTGGGCAGTGGAGCGATGGACAGCGGAACCGAGTACCTGTCAGACTCCGCCTCCTACACCATGGACGTCAGCATGTCGCTCTGCGGACGAGTGGGCGACACCAGCCAGATTACCAAAGGTGAGCGCCCGAACATTTACCGGACCGTGTCAGTCATGACTGAAGGGGCGGAGGAACACTTTCTGTTTGTCGCACCTCTAGAGAAGTTCAAGGAACACCTGGTGACGTACCAGGACTTCGTCAGTAATCCAGGCATCATCGAAGATCCCAGTCTTGTCGTCTGTGTAAACTCCAAGTAAGAATCAAACTTCTCTCAGTGAGGCGTTCATCAGCATCAGCACCGCTCAGGGTCTGACTCCGCCTTTCCACAGTTATTACAACTGGGCCGTGGCTGCACCAATGATCCTCTCCATGACCGCTTTCCAGAAGAACCTGCCAAAGGTATCTTCTACAAGAATAACTGGAACATCAAAATCCTAAAATAACAGCGTCAATTTAACAATCCTAGTATTAACATATCAAGAAGCCAAAAATATTTGTTCAAATTAACTTTTTTTTGTGTGTTTTTTTAAAAAAAAAAAAAAAGCCCAGATAAATGTTCATTTTGAAATGTGGATCTTTCTACAGAGTAGCGTTGATCGGCTGGTGAAGGACAAGATGCCAAAGAAGTCTGGACGTTGGTGGTTCTCGTGGAGGCGCAGAGACATGGCTGACAGTCAGGTATCTACCGCTGAGCAGTGCAGGGGAAACGTGCTCCAACACGCTCAGCTCCCGCCAGGGTGCGGCTTCGCTCCAACGACAGATAAAACCAAAACTAAAGCCTGTTGTTGATGCTGCTTCTTTAGCAGAAAGGGTCGAAGGAGGAGCAGGAGGAGCCGCTGGCAGGAGCCTCCTCCTCTGTGAGGTACGTGAGGTTGATGGGGAGGGAGGCTGCTTTGTGCCTGAAATGATTGTCAGACCCAATGAGATTAATGAGTTAGCTGGTGCTAACTGGTCAGACCCTCCAGCACTAACTGACACAAATTCAACTAATTCCTGCAACTTTTCTCAACTTTGTTCAATCACCCCACTTTTGAAGCAACTTTAGCTTTCATAATGGAAAATGATGGACCGATTAAACTCGTCTCCATCAATTCATTTTAGACGTCATCAGTCTAACTCGGGTCTGCAAGCTTTCGGTTTGTTCTTGTAGCATTTCTCTCATGATGGAGGCCATATTTAAATAAAATGAAGATTAAAACTGTATTTAGTAGTAGTTCCTTGTGAATCAGAACCAGAAAACAAAAAAAAAAAAAATTTAGTTGTTTTTACGTACAGACTAAAATTGGACAAGCTCCATTCTGATGCCTCCACTTGCAGACAAATCGATTTGTTTTCCTCGTCTGAGCTGGAATCTGTACGGATGGAGAACTCCAGTATTGATTAGGTTGTTAGTAGCCTCAACTTTTAAAAAGTGCTGCTCTATGCATGGAGGTGTGTGACGTATTTCCGGTTTTGAATAAGACCGCTTACTTGCTTCCGGTTGTGGCTATCTATTTACATGGACTTAGCAAACCTATGTGTACTACCCCTGGTATTGTCTACTTTTTGTTATTTCTTTCATTGTATATTAGTTTGTCATTATGCGTATGCACAATTACATCCAAAAAGGTCAAGTTTATTTTCCTGAATCACCAAACACCCAGTACTCACAAAACACTACCTTGTATTGTTTGATCATATGACTTCCTCAGATGAGACGTAACTGTTAGAACATTTAAAACTTGTTTAACAGAACTTTTATGTGTAAAAGAACTCTCAAGTCATTTTAGAACTTCTGATCGTACTCTCAGCTGATGATGAGGAGCCTCTGCCTTCTTCATAGAGCGGTAGCAGCGCGCTAACGGTAATGTTGCCTGTGTTGAGACGTTTTAGGAAAGAGAATCCCGTCTCAGACGGCTTCTAGCTGACACTGAACATTTAAACACATTTAGAGACACTGCTGTGGAGTAATTGAAACACAACTAGAGCTGCCACGATTAGTCGACTAATTGACGACTAATCAACTATTAAAATAATCGACGACTAATTTAATAGTCATTACTTTATATTATATGGAGTCAGAGTGTAGTAAAGTTGAAAGTTATAATGGCGTTATGCTAGCTTTTTGGACTATTTTGGCATTTATTAAAGGTTTTTAGGCTATTTTAGAGTTTAGCTAAAATTTCAGTTGCATGCTAGATGTTTTGGCTAAATTTAGATTTTTTTGCTATTTTGGTGATTAGCTAAAATTTCAGTTGCATGCTAGATGTTTTGGCTTACTTGGGCTTTTTTTTGTCAGTTTTTTAGGCTAATTTGGCATTTAAGTAATATTTTAGTTTGCTTTCAGCCTCAGCATGTTCAGCTATTAGCTTCAGGGATTTCTGCAATCAACTTCAGTGGTTTTAGGTATTAATTTTAGCATTTCCAGCTATCAGCATTAGCATTTCTTGCAGCCAAATTCAGCTTCCAACATTCACACCAGCATTATTTAGTTTTAGTTAGTTTAAAGCTAATGATGGTTAAGATGGGCTGCCACAAATGGTGACAATGTCCACCATAAACTAATGAAGGTAAGAAGCTGCATGATTCATTGAAGGTTTAATTAACTATCATGTTTATTTTTAGTTAGCATAAAGCTTCAACACTTCAAATTTAACACCAATCATGGTTAAGTTTTGTGCTTTACATCCAGTTTGTACATGACCCGATTAGTCGACTAATCGGGGGGGGGGATCGCTGATTAGTCGACTATTAAAATAATCGCTTGTGTTTAGGGCTGCCACAACCAACAGTTCATAAAGATAAAGACAGTCATAATCTGATGCGTATTTCATGCTAGTTAGCATTAGCCCAAAATTACGGCATTCATACGGAATTTTCTAAATACTGCAGTGAGTTCTGAACTTTGTTTCTGGGCTGCACAGACCCAGAGGAAAGGTTATGGTTATGATTACAGTTTTGGTTCGGGTTTATAGTTCCTGATCACAGCCGCTCTAACTGCGTGAGAGCTAACGGGACTTCATTAAATACTGTGACATTTAGCTTTGGATTCACATGAAATGCAAGAAACAATTCAGCAATCTGCATCCCGGCTGCACCTATTACGTGTCACTAACATGAATTTCCATCAGCTTTTGAGCTGTTCGCACGTAAATACGTGCAAAGAAAGTCAGTTACCTTTGAAGTTATCTATGTAGGACAACAAATACAATTTAAATCCTTTTTGGTTTTTTATTTTGGAGTACTTTGCTAGAAAATTCTCAAAATACTCCACTATTTCCACATAAACAAAAGCCCACTGCCCCAACCGGAAATGACTGAGACCGAATGTGGAAGTAGGTCGTGCATATACCCCATTCGGCTTTGGGGTCCGACAAAATTTTTCAACTAAACGGATTGAGAGACCAGACTGCAGAGGTCAGATGTGATCATTGCAGTCTTCAAGTTATCTAAACACTCGGAGCCAGCACGGTTGCCATGGGAGCCCAGGTTACACTTCAGTCCATCTCTACATCCCAGCTGTTGAGCTGTGTGTTCTGGTGTCCGTTCCTCAGAGCTACTCTAGATGATGCCGACAGCGATGAAGCCGCAGGACTCGGGCGGAAAGCCACCCTTCCGTCCAGCCTCTCCTCAGACACGCTCGCCGCCACACAGTCCGTCAGCCAAGTGTACCGCAAATCCCTCCGCCTGACCTCCCAGCAGATAGTAAGAGGCGAACCGCTCACACACCACCGTACAGAGGATGAGCATCGGTGCACCAAACTCTTCTGTCCCATCACCAGGAGCACCTGAACCTGCGTCAAGGAGCCAATAAGGTGGTGTTCAGCGTGACCACTCAATACCAGGGCACCTGTCGCTGCGAGGCCGCCATCTACCTGTGGAAGTGGGACGACCGCGTCATCATATCTGACATTGACGGCACCATCACCAAGTAGAACAAAGACTTGTCCGTCGTGTCTCTAAATGAAACCTCTCTTTATTCAAGTTGAGTGTTTTGTTTTTTTCTGTAGGTCTGATGCTTTGGGTCATATTCTTCCTCAGTTTGGAAAAGACTGGACACATAAAGGGATCGCCAGACTCTACCACAAAATACACCAGTAGGTGGTAGTCAACGATTCTGGTGGGGGGGACGCACACACGCACAAACAAACGCAGGCATTTTTCTCTCTTCCAGAAATGGCTACAAGTTCTTGTACTGCTCGGCGAGGGCGATAGGCATGGCCGCCATCACCAAAGACTACCTGCAGTGGGTCAACGACAAAGGAACCGTCCTCCCCAAAGGGCCCGTTTTACTGGCCCCCAGCAGCCTCTTTTCAGCCCTGCACAGGTGAATATTCCCCACAGAAACAAGACCTTATTCAGAGTTTTTACTGACAAACGGCGGCTGGAAAAGTCAAAGGAAATAAACATTTGTCCAATCACAACGTTAAAAAAGAAAAAAATTTATATTGCATTCATTTATTGTTTTAATCAGTTAGGTGCTCTATTATAATCCCAATAATAAAATATATAATTGTCTGATTTAGTGGAATTCTAATTCTAATTGTATAGAAATGTAAGATATCAGTTTAAAAACGATTCTTTTAACCCTTTAATGCCTGAGGTGTCACCAGTGAGGCTTAAACAGACTCTCTAACATTCTGTGACTTTACAACCATCAACACGATAATTCCAGCTGATGGAGAAAAGCATCTCGACGAAAATGATACAAGTTAGAAATGAGCGCAAGATAACATCGGGACATTTATAACAATAAACTAAAATTATCTGGAGGGCCGGATCCGGCCGCCGGGCTTGACAGGATTACTGCTGACTGCGGGTCTTGATAGGCTTTTACCAAGTATTGATCTTTTGTTTTTGTTTGAAGAGGCTGTAAAATGTAATATTCGTCCTTCTTTGGTGAGACGTTCCTTCAGAGGTAGATAGGGACGTGTTGCTCCAACGTGTCTGGCAGCTACTGGAATTATTTCATTTTTGTTCTGTTGTTTACAACAATTTTACACTAAGTAGCGGCACTGATGTTCATGTTTACTATTGTTAACACTGAATTATAAAGATAATTCCCATTCAATTGGTGTTGATGCGTGTCAAAGACATAGCTCTGATTTGCACAAGTGTCTATTATTTGTAAATTAAAAAAAATTAGACACAAGTTGCTTATTTTAATTGTGTTCAAGCTAGAAAATACATTTTCTTTTCCCAAAAAATATGTGTTCCTCTATATAATGTGAGTCGTTTGGAGATGATTTTTACTAATTATCGCAATATTATCGATATGGTGAGCCATGTATCGCATATTGTGAGGGACCCAGTGACTCCCAGCCCCACTGCTGACAGCGTAGAATGCAGAAAATCTGCTCCTTCTGATTTAAGAATCTTCTTCTGACAAGGCTCTAGAGTGCGACCAGTTTGGTCACTGGATTTTTCAACCGTGCGCCTAAAAAAAAAACACATTATCTCTGTGACTCCCAAAGTCTCCTACATGTATGTGTGTGCAGGTGTAACAACCTCAAATAAGAATTATTATTATCTTATTAGAACGTACATCTGAATCATTCAGTTTGGGTCAGTGCGTCTCATCCTTGCTGCAGACGGTCCGAATGAAAAAAAGACTTAAGATCCTTCAACAGTGGAGCTTTAGCTCTTTAGCTCCAGTGTTTAGGCTACATTCTTTCATTTACCCTTAAAACACAATTAATTCCAGCAGATTCTGGTTTGCAGTCCTGTGCAGTCATGAAGTGTTTGAGAAATCTACATTTATGGTCGGATCCTGCCGTGGAGAAAAGCTGCTCTGTACCGCAGAGCTCTCATTGACTCTCTGAGCGTTCTACGATTTTGTACATCGGAATCAGCTGATTCACAGCGATCGCGTGAACAATAGATTTATGGCAAGCCAGAAAGACAGTTATTCAGGTGTTCAGAGGGTTAGATCCCATTAACAAATCCATCAGATCTCAATGACAATTAAAAACGAAAAAATAAATAATAAAAAAACCATAAAGTCTTATAAATCAAAACAAAATTCCACAAACCAAAATGATTCCAAAAAAAGAAAATGTTTCTAAAAACAAGTCAATTTCAAAAATCAAACTGAATGGCCATGTCCTGATAAAACGTTCAGCTCAGTGAAGAATTTTAAAGTCCTACTCCAACTTTATTTTGATCTGTTTTCTAAGCGTTTTTTAGTGGTCGTTTCGTAAGGATTAATTTCATGACCTTTTTAGACAAAATCTTAAAACTTTTCGTTTTCTAGGACAGTTTCTGCAGAGCGGCAGGAGTTCATTAGAAATTCACCTCTGAGTTGTGGGTGGGACAGTTGGTGTGAAGTAAACCTCACACTGATATCTATTAAAATCTGGCTCTCTCGCTGGTTTACAGCCCCTCACACCTCCAAGCTAACAACAAAGATGCTGAGTAATCTCAGAGTTATCCAGATGAATAGTTCAGATCCAGATTCCAGCTCAGACCAGGAAAACAAAGACGTTCATGGATCTATTTGTTTACATGTGGATGCTTCAGAATGGGGCGGAGCTGCAAGACTTAGGCTCCACCCATTTCACTTGCTGTAACAAATGTAATCTAATTCAAACTGCACATTTTTATGTACTATATAAAATATAAATTTAGTAGTTTATCATAATTGTAGAATTGTGTTTCAAATAAAGAGCTTAATGTTGACCAGTTTGTAAGTGAGTCATGTTTTAGTCTTAAGAGGGATATTGACAGCAAATAAAAAGGAAAGTGATCATGTAAACGTGCCGTGTTAAATACAATGTGGTCAAGAAGGTCGGTGCACCAAACGCTTGTGCTGGTGCACCTAAAAAAAAATGAGGCGCACCGATGAAACCAGCACAAGACTTTAGTCTTGAACCCTGTCTGAGAAGCTTTCCAGTGTCCTTCTCCTTCCTATAATACATTTTTGACTTGATAAAAGACTTATTTGTGAAACCAATGCTTCAGTGTTTTTTTTGTTTTTCTCAGTAAACAGACTTTAGCCTCATAAATTTAAATCATTTAGGACTTTATTTTTTGTAAAATAGTGACTATTTTTCCTCATAATTTTACAATTTCTCATAAATGTTTGTCTTAATTCTTCATTCTGTAGTAAAACGCAGTCTCTAACAGTTTAAAAACTTTAAACCATTAGAGAAACTGAATAGATAAAAATCACAATCTTTAGTAAAAAAAACGTATTGACAAACATCCAGAAAAAAGTATTTCATTAAAATATATATTTCTCTTCATTTTTACATGTTTTGCTTCTTTAAAGTGTCTTTTTTTTGTTTTATGTATTTTAATAAATTAATGATCTGGCAACAAAATGATCATATAATCATTTTACAAATATTATTATCTCACCTGCAGATCATCTCCTCATCTGCTGTGTCTGACCACTTATCTGCCCTTTTTTAAATATAAAGAGTAAAGAAATAACTTAAAGAGAAAAGACCCTTTTTGTGACGGATCAGAAAGGCTTCTTGGTTCTTGGATTATATGTTGGATTACAATCTGTGCAGAGAGGTGATTGAGAAGAAACCGGAAGTGTTTAAGGTGGCCTGCCTAAACGACATCAGAGAGCTGTTTAACCCCGGCAGACAGCCGTTCTATGCAGCCTTCGGCAACAGAACTAACGTAAGTGATGTGTGTTCACACTCGTCTTCTGTTGTTTCTGATCACAATTAGTGCTCTAATGCTCGGAGTTAGATTATTGCTCAATCTGCGACAAAGAAAGCATTCTGATTCTGGTTCCTGCAGGACGCCTATGCTTACAAGAAGGTTGGCGTGCCTGAAACCCGGATATTTACAGTCAACCCGAAAGGAGAGCTTACCCAGGAGATGACTAAAGGCAACAAGTCCTCGTAAGTTCAAACCATTACTGTATCAGAGAACTGGACCGAGGAGTGAGTGAGCTCAAATACAAGAAACGTCCAAATGAAGTTGGTCATATTTTTTATTTTGCAATATGGACGTCACTAGGCCTGTGGATCGTTGCTTAGGTGGCGATTCCGATTCGATTCACGAGTCGAATCGCGATTCTTACTTTAGAATACATACAATATGTTTATGTCTATGTGTATCTATTTACTGGATGGATTAAATTATTTGTATTAAATTACCTCCATTTATACCTTTATTTAGAACAGTAGAAATTGATTTAAATTATGCGAGCGTGGTATGTGCACGTGGGGAGGTGGGGGTTGGAGCGGTCCCCTGTTCACACGTGTCCCGAACCGTGGCTTTGGATATTATCCGTGATCTGTTACACCGCTAACAGATAATAATTATTATTTTAAATATTGGGGTTACTGCAGATAGATTTGGTCATTTCAAAATTATTTTCAAGCATTCTTCTCTCCCGGTTTTTGTAGATTTGGTCTCAAGACATAAAAATGTCATCAGAAAAAACATGTTTTAGGTTTTTATTCGTGTCCAAAGTTCAAAGATATTTCATTTTTATAAATTGGCCTCAATGTTTTGATGTGATATATACGAGAGTATATTTATGCTTTGAGGTACTGCATATGTGTTTTATCAAATATATGTTTTGCTACTTTTCAACAGAGTAATTTTAGGCTTTTATCTCTTTACTGATCCTAACTGTGACCCTAAAACCGGGACACGATCTGAACCGTAAGTTTTGTCATCCGTTACACCGGTCAGCAGCAGCTGTGGTCACATGAGTAAAATGTCTATGATTGGATCAAAGTTCGGATTAGAATTGATCTGTGTACATTGACCCTGGAAAACTGTTTACATCCGTCACCCGTTTGATCAGAGCAAATCATTTTGACATGACAGAACTATCCAAACCGCCTGAAACCGCCAGACAAAAAGAACTAGCAGAGTTCTGTTGTAAACAAACATGGCTGCTTTAGCATGTAGCGAGATGATCTCCTTAACAGGATTTTATTATTTATTAATTTATTTATTTTTTGAAAGTGACTACATATAATTTTTATATTAAATATGTACGGCCAGTGGTGAACTCTTTTCTTGGCCGCATGGACATTGAGGAAGGGGTGCGGTTAAGTGAATGCATGCGACCAACAGCAGCAGTTATTCTTGGATGCACTTTAAATACATTCAAATAACATTGACAAATTCACATGATCAGTCTGATCGGGTCAGAGTATCCTGGATGGAGTCTTTACATGACGCATTTTTATTCAGATAAGTCTTTTATTCAGATTAATTATGTCCATTTCAACCACATGTCAAAGTCAAAACCCGGGGGCCAGATCCGGCCCCCAGGTAATTCTATCCGGCCCTCCAAATCAATTTATTTTACTGTCATAAATGCCCCGATGTTAGTTTAGTTGCGCTCATTTCTGGCTTAGTCAATTTTGATCAAGAATCAGTGTAAATTGATTTGAAGTAAATAAAAGTCCAAACAGAATTTTAAACAAATTGACATTTTTCACACTTGCATTACACACATTACATTTTTGCTCGCAACTATAATTTTGACAAAATATATTTTTAATGGAGGGTAAAACACTGAAAGTTATCGGGAATATATTCCTGCCTGTTTTTATTAATAATCATGTTAAAAAGTTACGGTGTTAAAGTTTTAATTATGTACTTTTAGGTTGTTCAATAAATGTTTATCCTGTTCGTCACGTGACCTAAGATGTGTTTTGGATTTTGGCCCCTTGTGCGATTAAGTTTGACACCCCTGATTCAAATGTACCAGTTGTCATTGTTTCCGTGGCAACCATTCCTCCAGACGTTTCAAATGGTGGTGGAAGCCTATAAGGGAACACATGTTTTTACAGATTTACACTGGCGGGCGGTGTGTCTCAGTCCGTCTCATGATTGTCGGTTTAGATTTTCTTAATTGCACCTCCGGTCTGACCCCCCTGGCTCCTGGGGAAGTGGCTTGTCCTGCCACCCCCGTGTCAAGTATGTAGGTCATCCAAAACTTTGATTTTGTTCTTACACAACTAAACATCTTCCATGGTGAAAATGGACACCAGTGTTAATGTGCGTTATTGCGTGGACACGTCACCTTAAAGGGTCACCAAACAGGGAAGTTGGAGGCTGACTCCACCCACAGTCGAAATGTGAAAATCCAGTCAGCTGGAGAACAGGACTGACATCATTACTGACATAAACCTCGATTCAACCTGTAGGGGGCAGCAGACAGACGGTTTTGAAACAGTAGTTTTGGAATTAAACAAGTTTTTTAATTTGTCAAAAATTTCCCAATGACCAACAGAAAGCACTTTTAAAGCCCATTTATAGAAGTCAACAGACAAAAAATGTTGATTTACAGTTCGCTTACCCTTGGAATATTAAAAGAAATGTATAAATGTTTATTTTGAAAGTACCAGACCTGTCATCAACCGACTGAAACTAGAACTCCTGGGTAAAGTTTGGGTTACATTGTGGAGGGCCGGATGTCAGACGCAGACATGACGATGTAAATATTCTTATTGATTAATGATCATTCTATTTGTATGCGCCCACACAATGGAGATTCACCACAAACGGAGTACTGTACATCAACTTTGAGGCATCTGATTGGTCAGTTTATAACTTAATAACCACGGAAAAAAATGTGAAAAAAAATTAGGATTATCCAAAACATGTTAAACAGGAATCAGAGCAAGAATGCTCATTCTGACTTAATAATAGCTGTTTATCTCTATTAAAGTCTGCAGGGTTTTGGCTTCTCTTAATCACTTCCTGTTTGGAACACCAGAGGGGAGGGGCCACTCGGTCCAGTCCTCATTTACAGTCACTAGTTTAACACCTGAAAGAAGGTCTGACAAGAGAGGATCCTTTGCCTGTTTTTACATGGACACAGGTAATCGGATTAAAAACCGCATCAGGATAATAAAGCTTCACGTAAACACGCCATTCGGAACACTCTGACCCGATCAGACTCATTCGGATCGAGCTGCTGGACTCAGGAGAACCGTGTCTCCTGGGAGAACCGTGTCTGCGAGCTTCAGGACGGTGTGTGAGCTTTTGAATGCAGAAATGCGCTCCGAGAAGTCCTGTGAAACCGTGCAAACAATCATCTGACTTTGTCCAAACGGACGGCCAGACTGCTTCCTCTCTTGATCAGTGAACTCCAAAAAAAGCTGTCCTCTCCCACCAGTCTTTACTAGGATGGGTATCAGTTATAATTTCCAGAAACGATTCGATTCTCAAGAGCCTGAATCGATTCGATTCAGATTTCTTTTCGAGTCTTTCGATTCTTCAATTCAATTCAATTTTAAAATTATACATTTATACACATTTGCTTAGAAATACATTAAAAAACTATTTGAATACATTTATATAAATCTGATACATTTTGTCAAATTTATCAATGAAATAATGAGATTGTTAATATCATCCTGTGTTACATGGATTCTCTAAAGGAGAAGTTTTAACAAAAATATTCAGATCATTAACATGTAAACATTGTTCTGCTTCTCCTGGAAGGCGTTTCAGTTTGGCCACTAGGTGGCGATTGCGCCGTAAAAGTGCACCTAATTCAAGAAGAAGACAACATTATGAGGAAAAAACAATTTTTTAAGACCATAAATAGTTACTTTAACAAATATTTCCCTAAAATACTTTGAGAAATTAATGCCTGTGAGTTAATAAAGAATCAGCAATGTATTTTCTTTTTTTGGTCGGCCGAACTTTAGCATTAGCCGTCCTATGGGAAATTCTATTGATCGTTAGCATCAAGCTAGCGGACTTTAGCTTTCTGTGCTAAATGGATTTATATCTTTTGGGAATCGATTATTGATTTATTAAGCTTAAATCGATTAATCAATTTTTTTCAACCCAGCCCTAGTCATCCATTCAGTGGCTCCTCGTCTTTGCTGGAGGAGGGAAAACTAAAGTTATAGTGATTTGGAATAAAGAAATGATCCTCCTGCTGCCTCTCCCTCTTCAGCAGCCAAGACGCTCACTGCGGCGTTCCCCGCACATCAAATACGTCCAAGGCTAAATGTTGGCGGCGTGTATTAACAGTAACCGTGACCCTTCCTTCAGGTCCATGCGGTCAGGAAAAAAGTTTAGCACTTTTTAGAAATGTATGAGTAAATCACCACTTTAAAAAACATGAATAAATAAAGGCAAGATCATCTCATTCTTTGTGAAGCGCAGCTTTGATTTATTTTTTTTTTACAACAGAACTTCTTTTACGGCCGTTTCCAGTATTTCAGAGAGTTGTCAAAATGATTTATTCCAATCAAAAGTGTGTCGGATTTAAACGTTTGCTAAAATTGGACTCATTTTTCATTGTTCATCTCTAATCCAAGGCGTTTTGCACATGAACACGTTTCCACACGGATTCCAGTCATCAGAGGGTTGTGTTTTTGGTTTGTTGCAGGTACAGTCACCTGAGTGAGTCGGTGGAGCATTTCTTCCCCACGCTGTCTGCCTGCAGCAGCACCTCCTCTGTTCTGGACTGTCCCGATTTCAGCGGCTTCTCCTACTGGAAGGAGCCGCTGCCGCTGCTGGAACTGGACGCACTGCTTTGAGCGTTTCCCAGCATGCCTTGAGGTGCACGGTTCGTGCCTGTTCTTGAGCCACCAAAGGAACTGGGACAGCAAGGGCTGAATCAAGGAACAATCTAATGATGGAGAAGAATATTATTATGGAAATGTTGCCAGATTTATCGTCTGAAAACCGTTACAGAACAGTTTCCTTTATTTACAAGAGGAAACAAAAACTGTGAGAGACTTCAAGTCAAAGTATCACAAAAAACACTTTATTTTTCTGATGTAAATGTTTAAAACTTTGACTTTTGACTGTTTGAGATCCTACTGTGATCACTACTGATTATAAAGGTTTGGAGGGTGATTATTGACACACTGCAGTTGGCAGTGAATGAAAAATAGCACAAAATGTCTCTCTTTTTAGCTGGATTTTAACTAGAAAGCTATTTCCACTACATGACTAAAGAAGAGCCTCATGGGAACATTTCCATTTACTTCACAGACTATGTAAGCTGAGTTTGTTTTTATGGTTCAGATGTTTCTTTTTAAATCTATATATGACTTTTTCTATCGATCAAAAGCACATAAATATAAATTATTTTCAACATTCTTGTGTCTTTTGCCCTTTTTTTCAGTAAAAAACAAACCAGTGACTCACATAGAGCTCTTTTAAACATTTTTAATTATTTGTTTTGGTTATATAAGTTTTGTTATTTATGTTGATAATGTCAGATAACTTCGCATAATGAGGTTAAAGATTAACTCTGCGGTCTATTAGGTCTAGAGTGCGTCTCCTGCTGCTCAACAGTGTCTAGTTGCTGTTCAGAGGCAAAGTTCTTTAAGTAAATTACAATAAACTTTCTGCCTTTACCAGTCAAGAAGCAAAAATTAATTGTTGAAATAACTGTTAATATTACATTTTTGTTAAGCTACATTTTACAGATGAATGGTTTAGATCAAATGTTTTGTTTGTGGGAATGGTTACTGTCCGGTCAGTGTTTAGAAACTCGACCCTTAAAAAAAAAAAAAATAGGCTTTAGGTTTTTCATTTTTCAAATCTAGTTTTTAAACATGTATAAAAAAATTAAATATACCACTTTTTTATTGTCCTAAATATTACATATTTACTTTCTTTTATTTTGAAAGCAGCACAGACAAGTTCCTTTCAAAAACAAAAATAATTCTTTTGTTATTATTATGACTTTGGTGCACCATCATCTTTTTCTGCTATCAAATATAAACAGTGTAGAATCAAATTTCCATAAAATATGTATACATGTGAATAAAATGAGATTAAGGTATTGTACTAATAACTGACAGACTAAACATGTACCCAAACTTTACTCTGATGACTCCAACCGTATATTGATGTGTGATTCCCTCCATGACAAATGTGGTTTTTATGTCAGCTATGGACATTAGTGAAACTCAAAAATCAATGATAAAAAAAAAGTTCAGTGCAGTCTTGTGGGGTCCAGATGACCCCACTTTTAATGTAAACAAGCCAAGGAGAGCGGAAGAGCTAGAGGAGATCTGCAGGAGCAATGGACCAAAACATCACTGCTTTAGAGGAGATCTGATGGAGGAATGGACCAAAACATCACTGCTCTAGAGGAGATCTGATGGAGGAATGGACCAAACATCTCTGTTCTAGAGGAGATCTGATGGAGGAATGGACCAAACATCTCTGTTCTAGAGGAGATCTGATGGAGGAATGGACCAAACATCTCTGTTCTAGAGGAGATCTGATAGAGGAATGGACCAAAACATCACCAACAGTTCGTGATTTACAGGAAACATTTGACTGCTGTCATTACTAACAAAGATTTACAACAAAGTTCTGAGTTTAACTTTTGTTATTGACCAAATACTTATTTTCCACCATAAACAAATTCTTTAAAAATCAGAAACTATGATTTTCAGGATTTTTTTTCTCATTTTGTTTAAGTTGAGGTATATCTATGATGAATAATGTAAATGCTCCCTCATTATTATTTGAAGTAGGAAAACTTGCCCGATTGTTGGCTGACTGAATACTTTCTTGCCTCACTGTAACCACACCCAGCGCTCAAACCCACGTGGAGCTCCTGCGGTTCATCTGTGACCTGGGTGGAAGGATGGATGCGTCAGTGTTTATGACAGACCAAAGGTTGGTGCGCCAGGCGGATGTTTGCGCTCATCTGGAACAGGAAGCCTGAACGCCCGCAGCTGGTAAGTCTGCGCACTTTCCTGCTACTTTTGGCGTTAAAAAATGACGCACGATTATCTGGAAACCGCACACTTTCACCAATCATTAAAGTCCTTAATATAAGAAAAAAAGCAACTATCAAAGAAGAATGTCTGGCCGGAAGTTCATGTCAGGTCGATGTCTGTGTAGTGAGCGCGCGCGCGGATTCTTTCGTTGGAAATTGAAACTTGGAAACGAGAGGACGCGCAGTGAGTGGTTCGGTTCTGCACGAACTCCAGCCGATTCGGTTTCTACGTTCCCGGTAAATCCTCTTCTCTGCGTTTAGACATGCTGGCGTTTTTGAACGAGAAACACAAGAGGACGCAGCGAGTGTGACGTCACCCACAGAAAATGCAAAGAAAATGAAGTCAGTTCTGCCCAGAGCATTGACTGTATAAGAGAAGCGGACACCCCCCCCCCCCCCCACACACACACACACACACACACATACAGGAAGTTGCTGCTTCTTCCAAGAAGCCAAAATCCCATAGACTTCTATCCACCTTATTCCTATGCCCCATGAGCCTTTGCGTGAATTATGGGTGATACTTCCTGTAGACGCAGGAAGTAGCATTTATTTACATTACAGCTGTAGAGCCGACAGCGCAATTCCTCTTGTTTTGGATCTATAACAACAAATAAATGTGGAAACACCAGCTGTCATGTCTTTAAAGAGGCGACGTAACAATTCCGGTGCCTGCTAAAATTGAGGGATGACTTAAAAAATGTCCAAACATAACATTTAGTAGCATTTTTAGCTACTTTCTCAGTTCAATCTTAAAGCTCCGAGACAAATCAATACCTTCATAGATGATTATTTCTGCCGGAGTTACCACACAGTGCTGATCAATTGTAACCTTATCGTTTTACGTGCTTGTGTTTACATGCTGCCAGAGCCAATGAGGGTTGCATCGCGCGGTGTAGCTTTAGCCCGTTTCATGTTTTGACAAAGTCAGCTGTGGTTTAAACATTTTGAATAGTTAATACCAGGAGATGCAGCAATTATACAGAAATATCTTCCCTGCTCTTGTGACTCTGCTGTCAGGTCTCTGCAGTACCCGGCGTCTCTTCTTCTCTGGTGGTCTGGAGTAACACAACCAGGATGTTGGATACGGATTTTCCTCCGTGGTACTTTATCCACAAAATGAAACCAACATACATATAAAGTCTTATGTAGCTTCTTAAGATTTACATTTGGAGCCAAATCCTTCTGACTTCATCCTCGCCCGATAGACGGTAAAATCTGTACGGAGGAGGGCAGCTGCACTCCCTCTTCGTCAGCGGTCCATGTTCCACACAACGCTCCTTAAGCCACATTTAATTTAGTTTGGTTGTTAGAACAACCACGAGCTGCAAAAAACCATTTTTGAAACTTTTGAGGGATTAAGTAAAACACGCTTCTAAAGTTTGTATGCACCGCTAAAGCTAACAAAACCGCCAACTTTCAATGGAAACCAATTGCGCTGTGTGACTTCCGGTTGCTACACCGGAAGTTCCACCCATAATCCGTTTTACATCAGCGGCCCCAAGAATAAGGTGGATAGATGTCTGTTTACTGCTGTGTTATAATTGTACAAACAGATCTGGAAAAACTAGAATGTGACTTTTCACTAGTAATTTTTTGCTGTCAGCTGATAAAGGAGAACTTGTAGAAACATCTGAACCAGATCTGAGTGAGTTTACTCTCAATAGTGATTTGGATGTTTTGGATGATCTTGTCTTCTCACTATTTCCATGTTTTCTGGCAGGACCATCGATCTTTTAGTTTTATGGAGGATGATCGTGGTATTTGTATGTGTGTTAGACTTCAGATCAGACCAGAAGACCTGCTGGTGATCAGATTACCATGTGGAGAACCATAAACTCACCGGGATTTCCTCAATAGTGAAGAGGGAAGAGTCCATCAGCTTTGAAATGTGTCGTATTAAAGACCGCCTGTCTGCTGTCACGTTGGTGCCCGAGTCCTTCTGATAGAAGCTGGGTGGGATCCAATTGTAGACCAGCGTTGCCACCCCCCGCTGGTTGAATTTGCAAGGCGGGGTTGCGAGCGATGATAAGTCCCGGCCACTGCGTGCTTTAAAGCAGTTGGTGGATGGAGTCCTCACTGAGCCCTCTCTCTGGACCATCTGCAGGACCATCAGGACCGGCGCGGCTGTCGATTGGGCTGCAGTGCCCGATCATGCTGATCTGGGTGCGGACCGGCCCGTATACAACAGGCACTAGCGGTCGACAGCGATGTCTGCTACCCACCGACCCGTTTATAAAAACAGACGAGAAGTCTAACAGTTTCTGTAAATGTTTGTCTGTGTGTAGATTTGAATAAAATCACAACCAGGTGTCAGGTATGCATTGTGTTTCCTATATAATAACCTATTTATTTATAAAAAAAGTTTGAAATGTTTTTCATTTGCTGCACTTTGTAAAAATCTTTATTACCTCGAGTGTGTGTGCCTGCCTGCTCTTCAACTGCACTCCCTCCTAAGAAGTTCCTGCAGCTCCTTCTGATTCAAAAGTTTAATATAAGATTTTACAATGTTGCGATCACAACTATTAACACAAATTCAAGCAATCTCGAGATTTGTTGCGCATTCTGCAATCTTACATTTTCATTGCAACTTTACTGCAACTTTGACCGATCTACCATGACAATTGTCATAGGAGACAACGCAGCTTCGGAAGTCTTTCCCTCCTGACTCCTTCCTGGGAGCCGTGCTCTTTTTTTTTTTTTTTTTTTTTAAACATTCTTTAGAGTCCTGTATTTTTTTGTCTGCTAGCTGCGTGGCGAGCGAGTGGGCGCGGGTGCAGAGCGGTCCATCACACAGTGAGCACAACATGAACCGAGTATGAATTGTTTATAAAATGAATGAAATTAATTATAATTGTTTATTTGTATTGAATCCTCTCTGTTATTAGGAAAACAGACAGTTTATGTAACCGGCAAAAAGAAAACATACTTTTAAGTCATCGTGTTGAGAAAAAAAATCTGAAAAAAAATTGAAATTTTGTCCATAAAACTGAGAATCGAATCAAGTCGTGACTTGACTGAATCGCTACATCCCTAATTAAGAGTCATTCAGGAGTTGGAAGAGCCGAATGTCCCGCCAAAGCATTCTGTTGTATTTATTCTGGGTCTCTGCCAAATAACTGAATGGGCAGTAAATGAATATGGATTTAAAAACAAAATCTTTTTGTGTGTTTTTAAGGTATCCAGCATGTCTTTCAAAAAGGACCACTCAGATGATTTGGCTTTGGAGCTGACGTGCCCCATATGCTTACTGCTGTTCAACGAGCCTGTATCTCTGCCTTGTGGTCACATCTACTGCCTTACCTGCCTTCAGGCCATGGGAGAAGGCATTGACCAGCACAGATGCCCCGAGTGTCAGGTGGAGTACCAGGAAACCGAGAACTTTGTGAGAAACTTCAAGATCTGCAGCATCGTAGAAAGGTACAAAGCGTCGGTGGAGAAGCCTGTGCAGCCGCCAGACACTGCAGACCTTCAAAAACCAGGGCAAAGTCAGGAAGAAAATGAGACTGTGGGCGGGCTTAAAGTGGAATCTGACCTGCGTTTAGGGGAGAATGAAGCCAACAATGAAATGAAAGAACCCAAGTTTAAACTGGCCTCTCAAGTCACAGAGCTGCACCTCAAGTTGGAGATGGCTGATAGTGTTTTGATGAAAGAGAAGGAGCTGGAGTTGGAGGTGACCACAGCCAATTCTGACCTGAGGGAGACAACCGCAAAACTGCTGGGACAAATAAAGGACTTGGCTCAGAGATACGGGGATCAGGTGACTCAGATGGTCGAGGAAGAGTTGAGTCCAGGTGAAGCTGCCGCACACAGACGAGTCAGTCAAGCTACTGAGGTGACCAAGGACCTGCGGCAGACTGTGCTCAGAGCAGAGTCCCTGCTGACCGAAGAGGACCAGACTGCCTTTACTGAAGATCTCCGTAGTTTACGACCAGACATCATGGAACTCCTGGCAAAACCGGAGCAAGAGAATGAAGACCGTTCCGAGTCAAGCATCAACCCGGGACGGGCTTGTTCCAAGCTGGAAAAGCTGAACGATGAGCTGAGGAAAAGTCTGGCAGAGGTTCAGCGCTCCCTTCGCAACAGCCTCAACCCGTCAGAGGTGACGTTTGACCCTGACACCGCCCACCCTAACCTCCTCCTCTCAGAAGACTTGAAAACAGCCACTTTCAGTCCCATCAAGCAGCCCTACCCCTCCTGCCCTCAGAGGTTTACCAGCTTCTTCCAGGTCTCAGAGTGTGCTGCAGTGAAAAGCTGGCGCGCTGTGGTCTACCATCTGCCCTGGAGAGCAGCCGCAGCTCCTGGTGTCTGATGTGGTTCAACAACCTGCTAACGGCCTTTGAGCAAAGCCACGGCGTCCCCCTGAAGAAGACCACAGTGTCACGCCGGCTGGAGATCAAGCTGAGCTTCAAGACTCACCGGCTGAGTTTCTACAACATCAGCCCCACCGCGGGCAAAACTCATATCTATACATTCAAAGCCAAACTGACTGAACCTGTGCACGTGGCCTACAGGATGATGTCAGGGCACCCCAAAGCTCGTGTCACTATTTGTTCATAGTCAGAACCGGTTGAACAGGATCAAGATCAGAACTTTTTTAATTGGATTATTACAAGAAGCCTCAGGAATACTTTGGAACTTATTTGTTAACTAGAAAGTTGCAACACCTTTGGTAATGCTAGTGTGAATGCTTTATGCTGAAAGTAGTCGCTAAAGAAGCTGAAGCTTTTTGCTGAAAATGGTGACACAATTTATTTTAATTGCTGAAAAGATTTGCAGAAAAAGCAAAAAGCTATTTGCAAAATTTTAAATTTTCTAAAAGACTGAACATTTGTTAAGTATGAAAGTACGCGGAAATTAATCTAAATTTCTGAAAATTTAATCTTCCAGTTGCTTTCAAATCCCTAATAAATGCCAATTTTGCAACAATATTAAGTATGTTGCTAAACTCCAAATTAGCCCAAAAAATCTCAGCAGATCCCAAATTAGCCAAAAAAAGAAAGATAGTATGTTGCTTAAATACTTGCTTAACTCCAAAAATGCTTAAAATTCCGCAGTAAACTAAATAAGTCAAAAATGTTAGTCTGTTTCTAAAATAGACACAAAACTTCAAAATGAACCTAAAAAAATCCCAGCAGATAACAAATTAGCAAAAAAATGCTTATATGTTGCTAAAATTTTAGCCAAACTCCAAATTAGCATAAAAAAAACCTCAGTAGATAACAAATTAGCAAAAAAACTTGCACATATTTGCTTAAATACTAGCATAAAATTCCTCAGTAAGTTAAATTAGTCAAAAATGTTAGCATGTTGCTAAAATATTAGCTCAACTCCAAATGTTTTGATAATTACAATAAAATATTGAAACGTAACCCTTGAATATATTTATATGCTTGTTTCTAATCTACTTACAATTTTGACATTTGAAGACTTTCTCATTCATTTGCTATGAGGCATATTTTGCTCAATATTTCAAAAACAGTAAAGTTTATTAATACCAAAAATACAAGCAGTAACGTCCCAAATGAGCTGAACGTCTTGACACCAACAGTGCTGAAATCATTGAAAGTGATTGAGTTTTTACGTGCCAAAAAACATACAAAAAGGAGCAGGAGAATCACTGAAGTGTGAATTCTTACTAAGCGTTTACACAATTAAAGATCCACTCTGATGAAAATGGTGTTTTTAACATGTTTTTTAGGATTTGTCTCAGGATAGAGAACATTTGTATATTAAAGGGGCCACACCTTTCAAAAACAACTTTTTGAGCTTTCAAGTGTATTATACTGTTCATTTCTCACTATAAAGAACCCCAAAGCTGTATTTTGATTCATTCATACATTTCTGAGTAATCCTCTAAAAACCTGCACGCTCAGCAGCAGCCCCTCCCATACCCACGAAAACCAGGGGGTCCTCACGAGCTTACATCACAAGTTTGGAACCGCCCCCTCCAGGAAGAGTCAGAAACGTTGACAGTTCTTGACTATGTTCTCATCATTTCAATAAATCCTGAAATGTTCATGTTGTTGTCCATATTTTGTGACCGAATTTCATGCTTATTTGGTATCTTTAATCAGCACAACTTCATCTACTTCATCTGCCTTTTTTAAATCCTTTCCATGTTGTATACTCTGGGGCCCCAGATTACCAAATTGGTTAATCTGTCTCTAGAATTTGGTGTGTTTCCTAACTCTTTTAAACATGCTATAGTGGAACCAAAACCTCGACCAAACACAACTGCAGAACTCCAGGCCAATTTCAAAGCTCGCATTTCTGTCCAAGCTGCTAGAAAAAGTAGTCTCGAAACAGCTCGCATGTTCTTTGGAGAACCACAATATTTATGACACATTTCAGTCTGGCTTCCGCAAACACCACTCCACCGAAACAGCACTGCTGAAAATATCCAGTGACATTATGATGTCTGCTGACTCAAGGAGCTGCACTGTGCTAGTTCTGCTGGACCTCTCCTCCGCTTTTGACACTGTTGACCACCGTGTCCTGATAACAAGGCTTCATGATGTGGTTGGGCTGTCTGGTTCCACCCTAGAATGGTTCTCCTCATATCGCACACATCGCCCCCATTTTAAAGTCTCTCCACTGGCTCCCACTCACTTTTAGAATTTATTTTTAAATTTTAGTCCTGACTTTCAGAGCCCTTCATGGACAAGCCCCGCCATACATCGCAGACCTCATCCAGCCCTATATGCCCTCCCAAAGGCTGAGATCCTTGGGGCAAAGCTTACTGATGGTTCCCCGAGCACGTCTTAAAACTAGAGGAGACCGGTCTTTTAAAGCTGTGGCACCCAGATTATGGAATGAACTCCCCCCATTTTTACGTTCACTGGGCTCTATTGATGTTTTTAAAACCCAACTCAAAACCCTTTTTTATGATCAAGGTTTTCAGCCCCACTGATCGGGCCTTTCTCTGGTGACTGTAATGTAAAATTTTATGTACTTTTAAATGTTTTGTATTTTATGCCTTACCTTCCAGGGACAGCAGATGAAAAATAGCTCGCGAGCTAACTCTGGTGCATTGGCAGAAATGCTTTTTAATGTGCATTGTCCCTGTCAAATAAATGAATAAATAAAATAAAAATAAATATGTCTCTCTTTTACATATTTGCTGTCTTTTTTACCCTTAATCTGTAAAGCACTTTGTGATTAATGTCTGGGAAAAGTGCTACACAAATAAATATTACTTACTTACTTACTTAATATTCACACATCATACATAAAATCATGCAAAAAGAAAAAAGTCCGTCTGAAAAAATGAGATTAATTTTGCTGTGGAAACCCCCAAAATGTTTAACAAACTGTTTTTACAACACAGAATGGAAGTTTTAGGTTTAATGTCATTAAAAGTACAAGAATAAATCTAATCAACAAAACTAATCAACACATTTTTTAATTAAAATACCAAAAACAATTCCAGGTGAAATTCCCAGATTCCTTAAATGGCCCACAAATATGTGGAGTTTGTGTTGGTAGAGGAACATGACAGACCTCACAGCTGCATGATGTGGCCTTTCATATTGTAGTGATCATGTCCACAGCAGGAGTGCATTATGGGAGTTAGGTTTTGTTCTGTTGATGTTGAACCAAAAGGGAGGTGGCTGTTTCCATGCCAGACGTTTGCAATTTTGTTCAGTAGTTGGTGTGCTATTGAACATTAAGCTGGACAAGCGCAATGGTAGCACTAATGATATTCGAATTTGACATGTTATTGTGCTGCCTAAATTATCAGCTGATCAAGGTCCTGTGGTGTACGAGACAGGGGTCAGCTCTTCTTCCTGTCCGTTCTAAAAGTTTTGGTAGTAAATGCTAGCACCTCGATAGTCTGAAATATTGTTGAGTTTTGCTCCATCTTGACTTGCGTTACATCGGGATAGCTGATGGAGCAAATAGCTAGCGACATAGAACGACTCACCCTGGAGAACAGCTTGCTTTGGGAACACCTGCGACAAGGCACGAGACAAAAAGCCACAGTGCATCACCAACCAGATGGTGCCAGTGCTCCCCGCCCAACTTATCAGGTGACCTGAGAAGGACCCCAAGAACCCTCAATGGCTGTTTTACATCCTCCAGTTGCAGAGCAGAGGAGCAACGTTACTCGAACCCCTGCAAAGCTACCAAGATTCAGCGGCCTGACCCCTCTCAAGCCGTACCGCCCTCAAGTGGATTTGGCAGTCTTACATGATGGATGGGACAGTAAGGAGACTGCTATCCACCTGGCCCTTGCTCTGGAGGGTCCAGCACTTCAGGTCCTTGTAGACTTATCTACAGAAGAGCGCCGTGACCTGCAAGCCATTACTGCTGCTCTTAACAGAGGGTTTGGACATTGAGTCTCCAGTGAGAAAAGCAGAGAGCAACTGATCGGCAGGTGGCTGCATAGTGGAGAGAGTCTTAGAGCTTATGCTGCTGACATTCAGCTACTCTAACTTCTCAAATGCTGCAAGGGAAGAGCTAAGTCTTCATGCATTTCTGCGGGGTCTGACGCCTGAACCTCTGCGCCGTCATGTGCGTCTTTCCTTTCCCATTACTCTGGGAGAGGCACTGAGAGGAGCTGAGCAGGCGGAGGAGATTTTGTCTGCTGGATCAGCTGAGAGATTCCCTCTGGTTTTGAGCTGCTGACCAAGAGTTAGAGGACTTTGTGCAGGAAGAGGTCAACCAAGTTCAAGCTTCTCGAACCCCACGGCGCCAGATGACTCCCAATCGCTGCCACCGCTGTGGAAAACCAGGACATTTTGCCAGAGACTGTCCAGCACCCAGCCCCCGATCCAGATTTCTCCGGAAAACTCCAGCGGGGTGAGGCAGTAAGGGGCTCCTCATCCCAAACAGCATCAACTCTCCAACACTAGGCCGATGTGGTCCAACTCGTGGACTATATTTGGACTGTTTCATTGGGGGCCAGGCCTGCAGTGCGTTGGTGGACACGGGCTCCACAATCTGTCTTCTCAAGGAGGAATTATTGCCAGGGACTACAGGCCCCCTCCCAGAGGGTTGGGTACTTATACTGCACTTCTCACAGTAACAGATGAAAACCAGGAACCCTTCGTGGTAAGGCTCCCTGATGCCGTCTAAGTGCAGCTCTGTGTTGTTGGAACTTGCTGGGCATTTCTCTGAAGTTTCCAGAAGTTTCCTCCAACACAGGCTGATTTGGTTGTTTTGGAGCAGGAAGCTCTCTTTGAGCAGCTCTGGCTGGAGTCTGAAGGGGGGCCCTCAAAGTAGCTCTCTGTGCTTGTTGAGCGTACTTTGAGGCTTTGGCTCTTTGGGTGACATTTTCAGCCAGAACTCCTTCCTGCTTCTTTCTTGCAGCGACAACTTTGACCTCCAGGTCTTTTTGCTTCAGAATTTCAAAACTTCTTTGTTCCACTTTCAAGTTTTGTTTCTTCAGTTCCCTAATGTCTCCAGATTTATATATTCTGTGACCACTCTTAATTCCTGCTTCATGACCTGCAGGTTCTCCACTTCCTCCAAAAGGTTTGAGGGTTGGAGTTCTCCTCCTCCAGAGACTTGGTTTGGGCGAGGATGGAGGCAGAACGTTGTCTCGCTGCTGCCTCCTCCTCACGATGTCTGTGGAGGTCTTTCAGCTGCTTCTGGAGGATGTTTTTCTCCTGCAGGGTTTGGAAGTGTCAAGGGTTTTGGTCACACCCCCACTGCGGGAAAATACCTCACTTTCACATCGTCTTGCTATTGGTGAGATATACAGAAATCTAAGTAACTGCTTCTGGTTTTACAGATGTTCTTTTGTTTGATGGAGTTTGTATCAATATGACCGACTAAAGAAAAGGTTCAACAGTGCTGTATATTTGGAAGATAGTTTTAATTGCCTTTAAACAAATGTTTTGCACATCAAAATCCTGGATATCGTGCATGTATCAAACTTTTGTGTTTTTTGATCGAAGAACTGTCTTAATCTACCACCCCTATCTATCTTTACAGAAATTATGTGAATTAAATGATAAATTGATAAATGATAAATAAGTGATAAATTGTACCTGGCCCATTTAGTTTCTAAAATATACAGAAACTAAAGTTAATGCCAGTTCCTTGTTTTTATTTTCAGCGTACAGTTTTTTTTTTTAATTATTTCATTTTATTTTTTTCCAGTACCAATGCAAGATGTTGGCTATTTAACTCAATAAAATAATCTAAAGTAAAACAATAGGTCAATATTTATATTTTGAAATAACCCTTAATGTGAACATTTCAAGTTGCACCGCAAAGGTCTGTAGGTAAATGTGAAATCACGTGTTATCTCGCGAGATTTGTTCTGCCTGGTTGACAGTCATGTGACTACAAGGGAAATTCTGTCAAAGAAAGTCTCAGACGACACAGCCATGTCTCGGTGTAGTGATCCGTATTTGCGTTTAATTCGAGTAAAACCACGAGTGTAGCTTGTGCGGGAACCATATTCTGGACTTCATCGTTATTTTCTATCGGATTTAGATTAAATACGAGTCTCTTGAAGCGGTAAGATGTGAATGTTTACCATTTTTGGTCAACCTTCTGTGTTTGTTTTCATGCTAACGCGAGGTTTACGGCGTTTGGGAAACACGAGCGTCGATCGAGTAAAGCAGATATGTCACAACTGTGTTTGGAAAAGACACATTTCTGATGGGTTTGTCAGCAGGCAGAACGTTACGAGCTGAAAGCTAATCAAATGTCTGGCCTTAGCCTGCAGGTAGGATCGCTTTCACTGGAAACACAAACACACCTCCTTACGTAACCGGAAGCTGGTGGGGTTTTTTGCGTCCAAAGCCCCAGAATTCTGTTATTCTAGCCACAAATGTTGATCTATTAACACTAATAACAGGTGACATTCGCGTAAATGGAGCCTTCAGTTGAATTCCATCTGGAATATTGGACATAACCAACCTTTTCACCCCTCAGGTGTTGACACCATGCTCGCCACAGTGACTGCTGTGGTCAGTGTTACTCATGGCAATGCCACAGCTTCACCTGCATCTGTGGACAACACCTCAACGCATCCCACCTGGCCTCCGGACTCCAACATCAGCAAGCCCCACAGATGTCTGCAAGTTCTGTATGAGGACATTGGAGACTCCAGGTATGCATATTTACATTTCAACAAGACGTCCTGTTTTTAAAAAAGAGAAAGCAGTTGTTTGTTATCTGGCTTGCATGTTTTAGGGTCCGGTTCTGGGACATTTTTCTGCTGGTGCCAAACGTGGCGTTCTTTGTGTTCTTGATGTGGAAGCTGCCATCAGCCAGGGCGAAGATCCGACTCACCTCTAGCCCCATTTTTGTTACCTTTTATCTGCTGGTAGGACACGTTTTTTTAAGCAACAAAGTTTTATTTATGGTATCAAGAAAGTTTTTTTTTTTTTCACTTCTGTCTAAAGGCTGCGAGCAGTAAAACATGCTCATATTAAAACCATTTTTGTATTGCAGTGTTATTATAAAGTAGTTTATCTATCTACGGTGGCCCAGAAGTGCAAATAACATCAGCAAATTACTCAACACAAAAATATTTTAAAGATCACAAGCATTTTAAAATGGAAAACAAATTCCTAGAAAACAAAACAAAATTCCTGAAACAAAAGTGAAAAATCGAAAAAAAGTTGAAAAAATGCGAAAATACTAACATAATGAAAAAACAAACAAACACAATGACAACAAGTACTATTTTTTACATGATCAAATGAATATGATCACAATGACATTTGTCACTATTCAAATGAAAATGATTTGACATGAAGAGATACTGGATATCATCATCCAGTCGGACATTTTTCTGGTCTCTCATTTCTAACATTTCATTTTGTTTTCTGGAAATTGGTTAATCAAATTTCTTAATACTGTTTAATACTGTTTTTATTTAAACTTTTGTTTTGCTTTTTTAATTGTTGGGATTTGTAAAATGTTTCTAGTGATTTGCACTTCAGGGCCACCGTAGTTTCCTTTGCTATTAACCTCCACGATCATTTAAACCAAATTACAACCAGAATTGTAGTTAGTAATCAAGACAGCAAAGCATCTTTTTATGTTATGTGTCACTAATACTAGCTAAAACGGTTATTGTGAGCATCACTAACGTGTGTTCCTGCATGTTCTCTGCTGGATTGTTTTTAGGTCTTTGTTGTTGCAGCAGTTGGAATCACTCGTGCTATTGTTTCCATGACCGTCAGCGCCTCCAGTGCTGCCACCATTGTAGATAAAGTAAGGGAATGTGAAGTACTGATGCATCTTTTCGTTTAAGTTTTTGGTTTTAAGCAGTGGTCCCCAGCCCCCGCGCCGTGGTCCGGTACAGCTTGCAGGGCAGAAAACATGACCTGCATTTTTTTCCATATTATTCAGAACCTGATTCTGTACAAAGTTTTGGGCCCCCGGGCCTTGACTTTGACTCATTTGCCTTAACGTCTTTGTTTTCCTCGTCTGAGCTGGTTTATGACTCAGAACTGTACGGCTGCATTTTTTGTTAGTGCGCTAACGTTAGCTTGGGCTTGTGGGGTGCTATAAGCTAGCGAGAGAAAGCATATTTCCAAAATATCTCCCTAATCCCTAACTACTAAAAAACTACATGGTGCGGGACAATGTAGTGCTGTAGATTTTAAAAGCAATTCGAATACCATTCTCACTACTTTACTTTTGTTTTTCTAAACACCTGATGTGACATCACCGATTTCACAAAGTGAAAATCAACTCAACATGAACATTTCATTTTACTACGTTAATTTGTGACTCCATTGTGTTCTGATAGTGAAATTGTGGATTGTTTTTAAAAAAAAATTATTTAAACTCTTTTTTTTTTCGCAGAAATTATTCGACCACAATGCGTTGTGGTCCTTATTCGCCTATGGTAGTTAGCATCGATGCACACTAGTTGTTTGCAAAGACTTGTGGGAAGTTTCTAGGGCTCTTGGTTTTATAGTTGTAGATTCAGACAGCACTACAAAATGGATAACACACTATATAGTGAGTAGTGAAGGAATCCTGACATCAATCTCCTGTAAACAAAGGGTTGATGGGAAATTAGCCGAGGCTTATATCCGCACCAAATGTTCCGCCCTCAACTTAGGGTGAATTTATAATGAGTTCCTGCTGCTCTGCAGAAAGTGTGTCTCAAAACTCCTTATAACTGATTAAACTCCATAATCTAAATTAAAGAGCACCGGGAACATTGTTACAATAGAAAACGATTTGGAGTGGGACTTTATGAGGCTCCCAGAGAGGCTAACGTATGCTCTAGCACAGGTTTTCTGTCTCAGACTAAAGTCCTGGAAATTCCTCACATACCAGAGACATCCCTGTGGGAGTCCAGCTGATTGTTCTGTTGCATATTGTCTTTGCTGAAAAAAAAATCACTTCCTGTGTAAATCCTTGAGCAGCTCCATCTGACTGTGGTTTTTCTCTTGCTGCGGGTGAAGTGTCCTGACTTCTGTTGTTTTTCTAGGTGCTTTGGGAAATAACGCGCTTCTTTTTGCTGGCCATTGAGCTCAGTGTCATCATCCTGGGACTGGCTTTTGGTGAGTGATATATCTGAATATCAGATATATGACAGGAGCTCCCTTTGTTTGAAGTTTTTTATTTTGTTTTCATTTGAAATTGGGAACATTTTTCTGTAATTAATTTTTTTTTGTTGTTGTTTCAGGTCACCTGGAGAGCAAGTCCAGCATAAAACGCGTCTTGGCTATAACGGCCGTGTTGGCTCTGGGATACTCCATTACACAGGTGAAGATGGCTGCCAAAAGTAGAACAACATTTCTGAGTTTAAGCTGAGGCTTCCACGTCTGTGGACATCACATTTTGTGTTTTATTACTGCTGTAGTTAATTCTGCTTAACTGGTGCGCTGTTTAACTAGATTGTTAATATCATCCAGTGTTACATGGATTCTCTAAAGGAGAAGTTCTAGCAAAAATGTTTAGATCATTAACATTGTAAACATTATTCTACCTCTCCTGGAGGATGTTCCTGTTTGGCCACTAGGTGGCGATCGTGCTATAACATTACACTTTCATTACACAAGAAGAAAGAATGAAAATCCTTTGGCTGTGAGTTTATACAGATGTTCATTTAGTCAGCAATGTTTGTTTAGGTCGATTTAGCGTTAGCATTAGCCATCCTATGGGAAATTCCATTAAACGTTAGCCGACTTTAGCTTTATTTGCCAAATCGGTTTATATTTTTATGAATCGATGATTGGTCTATCACGTATAAATCGATTCAAATCGATCAATCGATTTTATCAACCCAGCTCTAGTAGTAAGTGTAATGTCAGCAGTGATTAAATGAAAATGGTTATTTTACTGTTGTTGGTGCGTCAAATGTAATTGTAACAAACCAAAATGAAATCTGAGCTAATTTTGTAACAACGCAAAATGAAAATGTTAGTTACTTTACTAGTGTAATGTTTTGTAAAGTCGATTGAGTTTTCACTGTTACAGGTACGCACTGTTTGTGTAAAAAAAAAAAAAAAAGTGAAACTCTGAGTTAGTTCACTTTTACTACTTTAGTACTTTCTCACTTCTTACTTTATCGTTACTTTGAAACATTTAGAGACTTTTAAAAAATGTTTCTTCAATAAAAGAGCCACTTGTGGCTCCAGAGCTGCAGGTTGCAGACCCCTAAACTAGATCAGAGAGTTAAAAAAATAATCCTATATGGCCGCTCAATGCGAACATTTTTGCCAGAAACTGTCCTGGTTACTGTTGGGCACTTCAGAATAGATTCATGAGTCCCGAGCCCATGGAGCTGGATCGATGGAACCTGCTATGCTATGGTGGACTGGAAACTGGTGAACCCAGACGCCGTGATGTTGTTACCGTCGCCTCTATAGAACTCTCTAAAACGTATCAACCCAAGTTATTATCTCATTATCACCCACGGTTTCCATGATGAGGTCAACGGATGAAGTTTGTCGCCGGGTGCTCCGCGGCCGAGGGTCGAAAGGTCGAGCAGTAAATTTGACATAAAAAAAGAGGCGAACTTGACAGCTCGATGGCATAAAAATGACACCGCCTCCCTAATCGTAAAGTTTTCATTAAAAACTTAACATGAAAGTTTCAAAAGGTTTTTAGTATTAAAATATTTAATTAAAAACAAAAATACTTAAAGTTATGACACAGTTGTGATACCGCTCGGTATAAATATAACCATTTTTGTGGAGTGCCTGGTTTTTTTTTAGACAATTTTCACATTATTTTGACTTTATCTTTACTTTGTTTCTGGGTTTATACATTTTATTTTGTCTGTACATATTTGATCTTTTGTTAAAAACACTTAAATCTCAATTTTTAGGATTTTTTTGCTGTAAGAAATGACAAATTTTCTCACTAGGGATTTACTGTTTTGGTACAAATTCCAGTTCATTGTGGAAATATTGTGTAATATAATGAAAAGTATTTGTAAAAAGGGGAAAAATGGAGTTTGTACTTCAAAGAAGGAGTTCAAGCATTTAAGAATAAACTGTTAAAGCAAATAATAAAACAGAAAAAGAAGCCCCCGGGTTACTTTTTAAAGCAAAATGGAAATATTTTTTTTATTTTCAGGGCACACTAGAGATATTGTATCCGGACAGCCATCTATCAGCTGAGGACTTCAACATCTATGGTCACGGCGGACGCCACTTCTGGTTGGCCAGCTCCTGCTTCTTCTTTCTGGTGTGTAACCTGTTGCTAGGGAGAAGTGACAGAAAGGTCTCACTAAAGCCTCTCTAACTCATAAAAGATTATTTTTTTCTAGGTGTACTCCTTTGTTGTGATCCTCCCAAAAACCCCAGTCAGAGAGAAGATATCTCTGCCATGTAAGTTTCACAACAAAAACACAATCAAGTTCGTTTGAAGCTACAATTTTGACGCTTTCTCTGCATGTTTGTCTGATAAATGACATTCTTCTGCTGATTGATGTTGAAGTGTATTGGCAGATTGGATTCATTTTTGTTGTCTGTTTCTTTGTTTACTTTTTTTTTTTGCAGCCAAGAAGAGTTTTTATGTGTACGCCGCCATCTTGTCTTTACTGAACTTTGTTCAGGGCCTGGGCAGCGCCCTGCTGTGTGCCGGGGTCATTGAAGGACTCTGGTCAGTGCTTTTATTGTTTTTTTTAGATTTTTGCGTATATATAGTCAGTAGAGGGTTACCTAACGGGACAGTCGGAGGCTGAGTCCACTCTCAGCCCAGATTTGAAAAAGGCTAAAAAGAGGGAGGGGCTAGGGGAGGTGGGCTGAGCGGGGGAAAATGTGGTCTGGGTCTGTGATTGACAGTGAGGTTAGTCTGAGCTAACGAAAGGATCTTTTTATTATTGTCTCAATGAAAATAAAAAAAAATAGATCGCAAAGATCAGGTGGCTCAAGCAGGCTACCTCCATCTCACAGCGGCTCTTTGTGTGCCGGTCAGCTCCGCCGCTCTCAGCGTTGCGGGGCGACCCCGCCACTCTCTGCGTCAACATAGTGGAGTGAGCTCGGCTGTTCTCAGCATTGTAAGGTGACATCCGCCGCTATTGGCGGTGCAAGAGCGACCTCCGCCCCACATGGTGTCGCAGGGCGACCTCCTTCACTCTGGGCGTTGTAGGGCGACATCCGCCGCTCCAGGCGTCACGGGGCGTCCTCCGCCACTCTAGGGGTCACAAGGCGACCTCCGCCCTTCTTAGCGTCGTGGGGCGTCCTCAGCCACTCTTGGTGTCAGCGTTGCAGAGTGAGCTCTGCCGTTTTCAGCATTACGTGGTGAGCTTCAACTCTCCAGCATCTCGAATGTTCAAAGATGGGCGGGGCTTTTATACTAGACATAAAACTTCTGGGACTTGCACCAGTTGACCAATCACAAAATTCAGCTGGAAAACCTCGTTTTTAACCTGTAGGGGGCAGCACACAGGCATTTTCAGATATTTTCAGGAATTAACCTAGTTTATTTTAAATTGTAAAAAATGTGGAATGACCAACAACAAATCCCATTCATAGATGTCAACAACCGAAAACAGTTGATGTAGTGTTTGCTTACCCTTTAAAGTTGAATGTTGCATATTAACCCCATGTTAATGCTATAGTGGTTTAAACTTTCACTGTAAAAATAATTAGTTTCAAGAGCAAGGAAGGTTTTTCTGTCTGTTTCCTTAAACTTCTAACTTCTAAGCACAGACTGGATTTTTAAAGGCTTTTACTTCATTTGAGAGGATTTATTTGTCAAACAAATTTCCAAAAACTGCAGCTGAAACTCTCCACATATATAGAATCACGACTCTTTATTTCAATGTTTCTTTGTGTTTGTTTTATGGTAAATGGCGTATACTTATATAGCGCTTTACAGTCACAGACCCATTCACACACTGAATGTTATTACTCAAATTGGAGTCAGTATAGTGTTTTGTTTATTTTTAAAGTTTTGTTAATTTTCTGAAAAGTTAAAACCCTTCTTTTCTTGCTTGTTTGTTGGAAACTATTAAACAAAAAGAAATATGTAAATGAATTTCAAACAGTAATTCCATCTGCAGGATTTTCCCATAGAAATATATGATAGATACTTTTTTTACTGTCCTTTTCACGTGCACAATGACATTTAAAAAGTGTCTTTTGGTCAATGTGAATCATTCATTGAAAAAACTAAATAATAACCAAAAAATGTACAACTATTAATTAAAAATTGCACCATTGAGTCTTCAATTGTATGAAATTTTATCTAATTTATCTAATCTTAATTTACAGCTCATAATAGTAATAAAAATAACTACAAGGCCACAATGCAATATAAAACGCGATTCCTAGAAATTGTTTAAATTAAGGATAAACGTTTGATGATGATGGTTTCATAAACCCATACATGTATGTTTCATAAAGGTCTCATGTCTTTTCTTTTCTGTCTCCTCTGACTCAGCTGCGTAGATGTCACCACCTTCCTGTACTTCTCCACCTTCGCACCGCTCATTTATGTCACATTTCTCAAGAACTTCTTTGGGTATGTACTCCTAGGAGCTACTTAAAATAAAAACATTTGATTTGCAACCTCAGGCTCTGGAGCCACATGTGGCTCTTTAACCCCTCCATTGTAGCTCTCTGACTAAATAAAAATAAGGGTCTTAATTTTAAATAGTAACAAAAGTAAAGACTAAGTAGTAAAATGAAAAAAGTGAACTCAAACTTTTTTCTATTCATTCTCAAACAGTTAAAGAACTCCTGGCATCACCCATAATGTTCCAACAATCCATAAAGCCGTTCATATTTTAACAGTCGAATTAACTGAATTAGCTCTGATTCGATTTTGGTTTGTAAGATTTATGAATTTGTGTCAGAAATGCACCACAAACTGAAAAATAACATTTTTTCTTAATACGCTTGTGACGGTATATTTGCTGTATTGAGATGATCCCATATGACAAAGGAAGTCTTTTATTTTGAAAGGAAGTCATAGGAATCTTTGTAAAAAGTTATAAGCTATTTCATATTGTGAAAAAGGGTTATATTCTATTGATTTTTTTTTTTTTTAAATCTGCACTAAAAAAAAAAACCAATAGTTAATTTATATTTATCAAATATGGAAATCCAGATCGGTGTCTTAAACCTCTAAAGGTTGAACTAAGACTTTGTGGCTGCTGGCGAGTAACCGTCAAGCAGCAACTTTGACGCATGTTATAACAAAGATGGCGCACAGTACATGAATTTGACGCAGATTGCATTCGGTGTGGAGAGACGATTGATTTTAATAAAGCACGCGTGAGGTACGCAGCAGCGGCGGTGTGGGCCGAACCGTGGCTAGTGATCCCCACACCCCTGATGTTCAGATGCGAGGAAGAGATCTGGTAGAAACTCGTCTATACTTGTCATGAAACAAAAGACTGTACATCTCAGTCATAACTCTTTTTTTATTGCAGTTCGGAGCCCAAAATCCTGTTCTCCTACAAGTCCCAGGTAGACGAGCCGGACGAGAGCGATGTCAACCTCCCCCCCACAGTGGTTGCCGGGCTGGGCCGCAATCACCAGACAGATCAGGGCCTCTACTACTCCTCCACCCAGATCGATGGCTCCGGTCCCAGCAGCTCCCGCGTGGTTGGAGCGTACCTGGATGATGTGGCTTCAGGGCCCTACGGATCCAGCAGCATCAACAGCACTGAAGCCGACCGCTGGAGACCTATACATGTGTGAGGGGACGGCCGGACTGGATGCAGATCGGAGAACCGGATCAAACACAGCCAAGTTCTTGGACGTCAAGAGGAGCGCCGGCTCTTTTACTGCAAGAATAAAGTGAGGCTTGTTAACTGGGAAAGGACCGACGTTACGTTGTGACGCTTAAACGCGTGCACATCTGCTGGATCTGCTGTGGCCTTGATCGTCTTCATGGTTTTTGTTCCACAGGCTCTTTGACTTTGGCGCTTACTGGTTCGTCTCGGCGTATTTTTATAATTAGACCAACAGGAATCATTCCCCCTCGTCAGTATTCTAACCTAATGTTAGTCCTTGATTTGTTCAATCCTGCACATTCCAGCAGCTGTTTCTATCATTAGCATTGATTTAGCATTCAGCTAAGCTGTCTGAATCAGTGTCTGTTAGCTTTCAGTTCCTGCTTTTGGCAAATGAATGATGCAAGTTCCTTGTGTGAGGCTGCTTTAAAAAGACACAAAGTGTCCCAGCTCAACATCATCATCATCATCTCATCTGACTATCAGACTGCCTGGGCTTCCATTTCCTATAAGTTTTTGTCAGTTCTCTGGTCACCAAGGAAGTAACATGTTTTGCTTTTTGTCCTGGTATCGGGGGTGGACACAGGAAAGCACATCTGTATATGCAATGCTGCAGTTTAGACACTTCTAATAGGATTCCTAGGAAAGCTGCTCAGAAAGATGTCAAATATGGACAATTTTACTAATATTTAAGGATATGGAGTGAGCAATATTTGTTTCTGGCACTTTGTAATTCTGCCTACTTATTAAATAATATCCTATCTTTCCTCCAAAAACAACAAGCGTTTAGGTATTGAATTCAGTTTGTGAGCTTTATGCCAAAAAAAGGTTTGTGTTGTTTATTTAAATAGATATGAAAAGACTGGAGCTTCTGAAGATCTGCCTGATGTGATTTTGAGTGTGAGAGAAAGATTGTAGGTGAAGCTGCAAAGACACTTCTGTTTCTATGACTCCATAAGGTGCTTTCTATGATTCCACTTTCTTACAAATCAGTGTCTTTTTGGTGTGAAACTATCTCGCAAATGATTTTGAAATGACCTTCATTGATTGTGGGTTGGTCCACAGTATTCAGCTTAAGTTGATTAATTGAAGTATTGATCATTCCTTAAGAATAAACTCTGGAATTATGCTCAATCTCTACTGCTCAGTTTTTACATAAAATCTGGAATTTAAGAATGATTTCTGATGAGAAACTGAATATTCATGTTTTAAAACTTCAAGAGACTTTTTTTTTTTATTTTAAACCTGATGAGAAACAGCAATGAAGTGAAGAATACGAGTTCCAGACGTTTTTAATTGTATATTAACTGCAAATACACATTTACCAGCTGCTTGTTGACAAGTTTTCTAAAGATATTTGGTTTCTAAAGGAGCATAGTGGCGTGGCGGTGAGCGTTCTTGAGTCAAAGTCTAAGTTCTGGTTGGCCCACTTCTGTGCGGAATGTGCTGATTCTACACTAGTGCTGCCACAAACGATTACTGTGGTAGTCGACTAATTCCGATTATTACCTGTGATAATGCTAGTGTGAATGCTGTAAACTGAATTTGGTTTTTGCTGAAGATGCTGAAATTAATGGCTAAAAACACTGGAGCAGATAGCCAGCCAAAATTATTTAAATGGAAAATTATCCTAATAAAGCCTTAGTTAGTCAAAACAGCTAGCATGCAGCTGAAATATTAGCTAAACTCCAAATTAGCCTAAAAAAGCAAAAAAATCCTAAATTAGCCAAAATAGCTAGCATGTAGCTGAAATACTAGTTAAAGTCCAAATTATCTTAAAAACTGAAATAATCCTAAACTAGCCGAAACTGCTAGCTTGTAGTTGAAATATTACCTAAACTCTAAAATAACCACCAAAAAAAAACCTTAATAGATTGCCAAAATTGTCCAAAAAGCAAGCGTAATACCATTATAACTTTCAACTTTAGTATACTCCGTTAAAGTAACAAAAAAATCCTCTACTAAATTACTTGTCGACTATTTGAAAGTCAATGTGTTGTCGATTAGTCGACTAATCATGGCAGCCCTATTCTACACCTCCAAATGGGGATCATTGACTGTTTTATGTGGTTCAGTGGTAGGGCAGTCGCCTCATGATCAGAAGATAGTGGGTTTGATTCCTTGCCCGCCCCATGTGCCAAAGTGTCCCTAAGTGTCCTTTAGTGAACCCTAAATTACCTCTGGTGGGTGACTGTGAAGCACCTTGGGCCTTCAAAGGAAGGTAGAAAGCACTATACAAGTATACACCATTTATAATCACTGGACACTCTTAATAAATCAATCAATCACTCTTCTTAATATCCTCTTTCTAATTCTAAATTGTCTTTCTTGCAAGTTATTCAAGTTTTTAAACTGACCAATCAGATGTCTCGGTAAAAGCGTGTGGTGCCAGCTAACCTCACCTTGAGGCGGTTTTGATTAATAACTTCTTTTCTTTTAGTGGAAGAGTTGTGGCCTTCCAACAAACTCACTAATGATTAGTGACAGTAGTTGCTCTAAAAACGTGACTCAAAACGTCTGTCGACGGGTTCCAAAATGGTGGCAGACTATCAGGAAGCCACGGTGGTTACCAAAGGTAAGGCTATGGGTGACGTCAACATCAAAAGGTGAACTGCATTACTTTTCTTTTTCTTACTATCAATTTTCCAAAATACATCAACAAATCAAACAAACCAGTTTAGTTTTTAATTCTATTTAACAAAAGATCTAATCTTTTATATATCCTAAAAAAAATACATATGTGGGAATGAAATTTTGCTAAATATATAAAATAAAATTAAAAACAATGGTGAGACTGTTGACAAAAAAAAATATATAAAAAGTTTTCAAGCATATTACTTTGTATAAGAAAGGTAAAATTCTTTCATGAACTGCATTATATTTGCATTTTTTATTTAGATAACCGTTTAGATTACATTTATTATTTACATAAAAAGTTAAATTTGATATTAATATTTAGCGTTAATATTTAAATTTATTTGTAGCATCTAAAGTTACAAACTTTCAAGTCACAGATAATGCTTTTATTTGTGCAAAATACTGGTTAAATGTGATCAAACTGAGGCAGATATGGACAGAAATAGTCTAAATGTGGTCAAATTTTCTCCTAATTTTAGAGAACTGTACATTTATTTCTTCATATGTAATTAGCATTATAAGTTTGGTAAAATTATGTCTTATAGGTTAAAATGAATTTAAGAAATTCCCCTTTTTAAGTAATTTTAAAGAAACGGGTCTTAAATTATATCTAGCCTCTATAGAAAAACTGGAAATGTGCAATAGTTTTAAAGTTTATAAGTTTGACCCCTTGTTTATTTTTCATTTTTATTTGTTTCCTCTTTTCTTGTAAGACATCAGTACATAATTTTTATTACTGTTTTGTAGAATGTCTCAAATGTTGTACTTATGGTGTTAAAAAAGTAGTTTTCCTCTCATTCGCCATTGATGTTCTGGTGTTAATATATACTACATTTCCCATCATTCCGTGTTTTATTTATGCTAAATACAACGCGTCATCAATGATTTCCTTCAGCCAATGAGCTTCAAGGATACTGCTGAGCCAGAATGACCTTTATTGGAGCATTTTCCAGCCACTGGTCGCTGCAGAAACGACTCTCACTCATCGGTGAAACTCATGTCCTCCCGGGGAAGCGCGCGAGCGGCCTTCTAGGGGCTTCTGGGGGCATTTGGCGTTCGGAATACCCCGCGGGCTCGGGCAGCTGGTCAGGATGGGGGCAAACGGGAGCTCGGCCAGGAACGTGTCTTTCGGTTTGGATGACGACAAGAAGGTCACAGTTATTGAAGGAGTCCGGGTACGTCACGTCAACCTCCACCAGGAGCGGTTTTTACTGACTCGGAGGGTTAATCATTACGTCGTTTTAGGGTGGGCACGTGAGCCGCTCACGCGCCCTCAACTGAACCGAGTCATCATCTGTTTCTTTTGACAGGCGAGTGAGAGAAGAAACAAAGTGTCATGTAAAGGTCGCACCTGACAGCTCACCTGCACATGATCAGGATTAAAACAATCTGAAGGATCTCTTTGATCTCTTTGATGAGAACTCCTCCTTCTGAATATAACCTGAAATAATAACCTGAGATGGAGTGGAACTGACTTACAGATGGTTACACATCCTGGAGGAAATCATTATTTCTCTGTCACAGAATATGAATGAGAACACTCAAAAAATGTTTCCCACTCATAGTCAGAGGTCAGAGGTCAGGGGTCAGTGACCTTTCACAGTAAAAGAGCCGTTTGGCCTCGGTTTCTACAGATCCAAACCCAGAAGGAGCCGTATAGTTTTACTTTAGCCTTTAAGAAATTTGGATGTGCATTCTTGACCTTTTTTTTTTTTAATAATTAATATGAGTTATGTCTATTTTTTGTGACAAACAAAAGCAAAAATCTAAAAAAGAAACTGGCATCTCTCAAAATGTGATTTTTACAATAATATTTATAATAAATTAAAGTCGCTCTGTGCCAATCAGGATTATTTCAGTGCAGCGAGTGATCATTGTTGTGCAGCATAAGATAATATGTGGTTTTAACTCATAAAAGATCAAACTTTTTACCAGAGTTTTGCTTCAATCTGTTCATTCTGGAGGTCAATTGGCTCCTCCCCTTTTTACTGGTCACCAGTCTGCTTAAACACCCTCATTACTACCCATGACAGAACCTTATCTTGATTCCCCCCCTTCCCTGCAACCCATGATACAAACAAGCTACTCACCTATCCATCCACTCATGTGCAATAAAGGTACAAGTGCAATAATTAACACTGTAACACTGTAATAACCTATCGAGTGCAATAACTCAATCACACACTCAAACTGTTTTGATACTGCCATACAGACTTTGCTCTTCTTTACGTTGATGTACTTCTTTATTATTGAACATTGAGATTTTTTTCATTATGTACATGTACCGTGAGATTTTTAATTTTTACTATGTATACTTATGTAAGCTGCTGAAAAACTTAATTTCCCCGAGGGTGCCATCCCAAAGGGATCAATAAAGCCTAGTCTAAGTCTAAGTCTAAGTCAATCTCTCCTCACCCTCTTGTCCAGCTGTCAGGAGATGTTCTCCGCAGGATGAGAGAAGCTCAGGAGTCTGGGAAGCCCAAACCGTCCACGGTTCCACCTGAAGGTCACAAACCAGGTACGTACTGGGGGCTGTAGAGGTTTGCTCTTGTTTTTCATTCCTAGACCATAATTATCTTATTTATCACACCGCAGGCGGCCAAATTGGATTTTTTTGTCTACTTGCTGATCAAGCAACTAAAAACGTCACGTTTCTAAAGCTAAGTCCCTGATTGGTTGATGCGCCGTGCACTAAACTTCAGATTTATGAAGTCTTGATCTTACGCCCAAATCGCACCGCCGGGCCTCGGAATGCGCCTTTGCGATGACTTAACAATAAACTCGAAAGATTCTGTGTAAATACAGCTTTAAAGTTCGACTAAAATTATAGATTTTAATATAAATTTACTTTTAAAATGTATCTTTGCTTTAAAACTTTAAAACTTTTGTTTTGTTGTGACTCAAATAAAATGTTCCACTTTCCCAAAATCAAGTACATCTGGAGCACAAAAGAAAACGTATTTTAAAATATATTATGTAAAAAAGAAGTCTTTTTTTGAAAGATATATTTGTCTTAAACAAATCATTACGTCTTAAAACATCCCAAAATTAAATCAATATAAACAACAGACAAAAAAGTCACATCTGAATTCTAAATTATGTGGTATTTTCTTACAGTTATTAGATTTAAAAGCATTAAAACCAATTCTGTTTTTATATCAGTTTATACGTTTGATTATAAAAGGATCATGTTGTTAATAATTTATTCATTCATTTAAAACGTGCTTTGAAATAGTAATGAGTGATTTAGAAAAAAACATGAATTTCACAATATAAATTTCTTTATGTCTAAATAATGATATGATATAAAACAATAAAGTATATTTTCAGTAATTGTCTGAAAAAATCTACAAAAATTTCATTATTTTTCTCTGACTTTGGTTGTCCCAAATGAGAAACATTTTTTTTAAAGTGCACAGCAAGATTCTTAATAGGATAACACATTTCTGCACAAAAGTTCAGCAATAAACATAAACAAATATGAACGATAAAAGACAAATGACACGATAGACACTTTTCTTTCGGCCACGCAAAATGTATCATCATATCGCCCAGCATTACGCTCAAATATTACAAAAATGCAAAAATAATAATAGATTTTTGTTTATATATATCTACTTATTAACGATGTATATTTTTATATTTTTAGAAGCAAAAGCAGAAGGAGTTTCCACTAAAGAGGCACAGGAGGAGATGCGCAAAAAGTAGGTGTTCTTCAGTTGAGAACGATGTTCTTTTTCTGTACATTTCATGTTTATAGTTAAATAACAACTAATGTTGTTATTGTTTCAGGATTTTATTTAGTTTGGACAGACGATTAAGAAGCAGACTGCAAATGTTTTGCTTTTAGAGGGGATTGAAAATGGTTATAGATGGAAAAAATGTTCAAAAACTGTTTGAATAGAGATAAACCAGCTGCAGGGTTACCTGTGATACCCTGAATCCCCACTAGAGGGCGGTGTGGCACAGACTCGGACAGAACTGATACATTTCTGCTTTCTCGGGGGTTAATGGTCTGTATCTTCCCGCTCTTCAGCTTTGAGCATCAGCAGGCTTTGGTGCAGGAGCAGCTGGCCAAACTGGCCCAGAGGGAGAAGGAGATCTCCGGCGCCGCAGGCCTGAAGGATTCCAGCGCCGCTGCCATCATGGAGAGGGGGAGGGCTCATCACGAGCAGGAAAAAGCCAAGATGCTGGTGAGTGATGCTGTCGCGCTCATTTCACTGTTTGATTAGATGCTGAGAAAGTTCAGGACTCTGTTCTAAATGTTGATTGACTGTTGGAATCTGGATTTTGTCTGGTGTTCACACTGTAAGATGTAGTCTCCTCTCAACATCTGTGTTGTTGTCAAACTTGTTACAATTCTGTCCCACTTTGATTCTATTCTACTTTCAAAGCAGTGTTTTTTTGTTTTGTATTAGAATGATGACGTTTTTTGTCAAAATAAAAGGGTGAAGCGTTTTGCCCAAAGACACAACAACAGTTGACTGTTGACAGAACGAGGTAGTGGTTGGCTTTCTGCAACAAGAAAAGGTTTTAAGGATTGATTTGGTCGATATCTTTACTGTTCTGTTTGCCTGTTTTTAAAATTCCATTTGCATGCAAAAAAAACCCTTTTGCTCCTCATTTTTCTAACTTCCATGCTAAGTTAAATGGGCTCACCTGGATACAGGTGGCTGTAGTGAGGAAGGTGCTGAAGATGGTTTAATACTCGGGAGAGGGGTCCCTCTGGTGGTCAGAGGAGGACGTGGCTGGTTGAGACCCGACACGAGTGCGGGGGTGTCGTTGAAGCTCCTTATTGGCCAAACACAGAAGAAAAGGCAGGACTTGTGGAAAACCAGCAGGAGGCCGGACACCACTGATCCATTCTGATTCCAGGGGTGTTCTGCTACAAAATATTCAAAACAAAGAAAAGAGTTTTATCTAGAAATTGTGGAGCAATAGTTCCTTTTCAGAGGTTTTTCATGTTGCTGTTTTCAGTTTGAAGTTATTTTTCTGTCATTACTGCAGATGTTTGTTGACACGAGTGAACAACAGTAATTAGAGGACAAACATTATCAAACATAAACATGTAATCTAACTTCTAGGGTTTATGAGTGTGATTGATGTACATTGCAGCTGAAAGTGAACCTTGTAGGTTCTTCTCATGTTCTGTCCAACTGATTCATCCTGTGGGTTTGCCAGTTTAAATGAAAACTGTTGGATTAGTTTACAGCGATACAGGCTCTGGATGTTTATTAAGGTTTACAGTTCAATGAAAAGCTCAGCACTCCACCTTAAAAGCTTGTTTTCTACTTTTTCCATCATCTGAAGTCAATATTTGTTGTCAGTGCATCAGGTTTGTTTGTGTACATCCAAAGTGTAAAGAAAACGGTTCAGACGTCTCGGTTTCTGTTAGGGAAAAAAAAAAGCTCCTCAGTGTGTTTACGTGCAATAAATTCAATACATCAAAGATAACAGAATAAGAAGCTTTTACTGCTGTTAAATTGAAGCACATGTTTGTACAGAGAATCTGAGGAGGATTCTTACTGTAACAGTGCTGAACTGGAGAAAAATCCATTATAGCCTCCATTAATACCTGCTTTATTTGGATTGGTTTAGAAGTTGAAGATCTTCACAGCAAAACTGTAAATATTTGCAAAAACCAAGAAAGAACAACTCAAAAGTGAAATCTATTAGTATACAGAGTTTCCTCGTTTATCATGGAAGTTCCCTTCTAAAACTAACCAGCTATAGACGGCTTTATTTACACACTTTATACACTTTTATCACTTTTTCCCTTTAGTTTAAACTCTCAGGCTGTGTCAGAATTCCCACCCTAATCCCTAACTACTATAAAAAAAACTATGTAGTACCCTGGAGTTTAAAAGGAATTTGGACACTCTCACTTCTTTTTTTTTTCTCATTTTTTTAAAAGCTTAAGATGAAGTAAAATTAATTAATTAATTAAAATTATTATTAATCTATTGTTTGATTTTTTTAATTTTTTTTTTTATCAGGCAGCAGTGGATGCAGTTTATTTTTCAACAGTCATTTTCATGGGCAAAAAAAAAAACTGATTAGAAATGGGATTTTTTTCCTTGCAGCTGCTTCTTAGATGAAGGAGCTTTTAGAAGTGGTCACCAGTTTACCTCTTGTTTTCCTCTGCCTGTTTGTTATTTTAATGATTGGCTCATAGTTTAAGCAGACTTTCTAAACCAACTCAAATATTCTGGTGAAAATGGACCAACTCAGAAAGGCTGGAAAGCAGACTCTGGTGTGAATGAGGTGTAGAGAGCGAAAAGCGTTTTCTGATTCATTCAGGTGTTTCTCACCTGTCCGCTCAGGTGTGCAGTACATCCTTTTTTTCTCCGTTGCATCTCTTGGTTAGACGTAGACCAAACAATAGAGAGGCACAACCTCATGGAATTTCTTCTGTGAAGGTAAACGGCGGGGTCTCTGTTTTGTTATGGTTCATCTGCTGAGAGTGTAAGTCGGCCTCGGTTCAAAAAGCTCCTCGAGCGGCAATTTTCTCCGCCTCGCAGGTGGGCTTCCCGTCTTGCCGCGTTTTCTTTCCGCGCTGCTTTCCCAGCTGGAAGCAGAGGAGCACGCGTCTCCTCCTGAGCCTGTTCCATCACATGCACTCTGGGCCGCCCAGCAGGCCGTCTGTGCGCGGCGAGGACGAGGCGAGGGGGTGTGAATGCCATACCTGTCGGAGAGATGAGCTGCGTTTCCGCGCTGCGGCCGGCCGCCTGTCACCATCATTCACATTAGTCATTTGCTATCGTCGACAGGAGCTCGCCTGCATGTGTTGGTGACTGCAGTGTCGATGCAAACTCCTCAGAACTAGTCCGGATCTCTACTAACTTTTCATACATTCTTTAAAGGGCCGGGAATCGATTAAAAACAATTGAACTCATTAATCGGAAACTGGAGAAAGATTAATCGCGATTAATCTTTATTTCAGTTACAGTATTTGCCGATCACTTATTCACAACAGTAAATCACATACAAAAATATTATTTTAGAACATTTATTGCTAATTAAGGCTGTCAATTGATTAAAAACTCTTATCACATTAATCACACTTTTGTGTTGTGATTTCTTATTATTAATCACAAATTTTTATTAGGTAAATTTGATTAATTTTGAACAAAAAAAGGCCAGACAGTAATGTGCCCTTTATTTTTAATTGTTTGAGATTTTTAAATGTTTAAAGTGTTAACCCAGAAGTGTAAATTGTGAGGACAAAACACATCAGCATTAATATAAGCAGAACTCTAAAGACTTTAATGTCTGCAGGATGACTCAGAGAAAACAAAGATGCTGACATACATCCAGAAGAAACAAACCTGCAGGCTTAAAAAAAAAAGAAGAAAAAATTAGAAGAATGTTCTATGTGTTGGTCTCCAACCATCGGACAGTGGACCGGTACCGGTCCGTGGATCAATTGCCAGCAGGCCGCGGAAGAACTACTAAATTATACCTGTTTTTTTTTTTTAATAACCGGATTCTTTCAGCTACACCTTTGATCACTTAAGCTTTAAAGTGTGGGAGGAGCCAAATGACCGTGTCTGAACATCTCTTTTCTAAAAACTCTTTTGGTTTTTAAAATCCACCGGATTCTCTCGATGCAGTCTCTTGAGCGCTAAAAGCAGTGCGGTGGCGTGTAACATAAAATAAATTGTGGAACGTTTCTATGCAAGTGGATGGGATAATTGCAGGAACAGAAGAACAGGTGATCCACACACGTCGCTGTTTGCAGAGAGATCTGACTTTCACAAACAAATCGAATCTTTTCAACAGTCACAGAAATGCTCAAACAAGATCATTTGGGGCCATAAAAATATCCAAAACTTTTTGCTATTCTAAAATAAAACTAATTATTTTCAGCTTCAAATGCTCTGTTTTTTAGGTTTCAGAACTCAAAATTTCAATTTCTAAGATTTTTTTTCAGTTTCAATTTTTTATTTTTACTTTGAACTCTTCTTTTTTTTTTTTTTTTAAATCTGAACACCTTCAAAACTATTGGCCCTCTGGTGGCATGTTGGGGTGTGGCTAACATAAAGGACCAATCAAAATCGTTCAAAATGGTAACTTCAGTCGCGGTGCATTCACTGACTGAGAACTGTGATAATAACACTCAAAAAATAGTCTGAAGTTGTCCTAAGACGAGTGTATAAAGCAGAGTTTTATCTCGTACAAACCACACTTCCAAATCTCTGTTCGAAGCTCCATCTTGTAGTGTTACATACTGACATCAAAACATTGAAATAACATTATACCTAAAAAAACAGAACATTTAAAGCTGAAAATAACTATATTTATTTTAGAATTGCAAAAAAGTTTTGGACATTTGACGTTTTTTTGGCAAACACCAATAATTGTTTTTCAAAATGTTTTATTTGGGTTTCAAATATTTATGGCCCAGATTTGTCTCCATAAGCCCATCCATTCCGATGCTCATTTCAGAGAAGTTGTGAACACGATTCATGCAAGTACTTCCATGAAAAAGAAAAAGAGGAGGAGCAACTAAAAAGACTGAAGCTAATAGCCAAAAATGCTGAAGTTAATAGCTGAACACGCTGAAGCTAATAGCTAGCTAATATATGGGTGAAATGCCAAGATAGCCTAAAAAAATAGAGAAAAAGCCAAGATTAGCCAAAACAGCTTACATAATGCTTAAATATTAGCCAAATAAGCCTAAAAACTGGTAAATGTTTAATTTAGTCAAAACAGCTAGCATAAGGCTAAAATATTAGCTAAGCTTTAATATTAACCCCAAAAAATCCCAAGTTACCCAAAACAACTAGCATGTAGCTAAAATATTAGCTAAGCTCAAAATCAGTCTAAAAAAACTGGTAAAATATGTAATTTAGCCAAATAGCCAGCATAAGGCTAAAATATTAGCTAGACCCCAAATTAGGCTAGCCTGAACTAGCTAAAACAGCTAGCATATGGCTGAAATATTAGCTAAACTCTAAAATAGCTTAGAAATTCTTAGTACCTGCCAAAACAGTTGAAAAAGCCAGAATACATTTTTTGTAATAGCTGAATAAGTTAAATAGCTGAAAGAGTTGAAGAGCTGTAGACGACCAAAAAACGTACAGAAGAAAAATAATAATAATAATAAAGAAAAGGTGAATCACTATTAAATCAATAAATATTCTCTCCTCTCCTGTCGTAGTTCACGTCGCAGAAAGGTGGAATAAAAATTCACGTTCTATGTGGTTCTCGATCTGCGTTTCTGATAGTGTGTGGTGGGCCTGATCCGGCCCGCGGGCCGTAGTTTGGGAACTCCTGCTTTACACCACTAGTTTTTCTTTTGAGGTTTTGTCCAGAAGGCAAACAGACAACAGAAAAAACGTCCTTGTAGTTAGCTCTATGTGGGAAGAAGATCATTGGTTTCAGTTGTAAGCTAGATGCTGATGAAGATTTAAAAAATCCACATTATAAAGAAATAATTCCAAATGTAAACCGAGTGTTGTTAGGAAGCTTTCAGTTTTTCCTCTGGTTAAATCAACTTTTCTTTTTGATGCAGATATTCTTTCAGAGGAAAGCCTTTTCCCTCTGAATCTCAGTTCATGGTGTTCTTTTCCATCTTTCTACTACTGTTGTGTCCAAGCTGTCACTCTACCTGTAAAGGTGCAATCGCGCGCAGCTTTTTGCAATATGGTCTTATCTTGTCAGAAGACCACGTTTAACACTTGAACGGAGGTGTGGAAGAAATGAAATGTCACAGCACTTTAACACCTCTTTCCCTCTCCATTTTCGCACATCCTGTGTTTGTTTTTCTTCCAGTCTTTTCTTTTCACCTCCACAAGTGTTGTTCCTGTGAAAAAGTGAAAAGGTATTAGTATGCAGAGGTATCCCGTGCTGAACACGCATGCAGGCTGGAACAAAGACCTGCTTTAAGCTAATGAAGCTGCGGAAAGAAAAGCGTTTTTTTTTTTTCCTTTAAAATGTATATTTGTTCAGCTGAATTTAATTAGTGTTACTCCATTTCTTTAATTAACCCCACAAATATTATGAATACACCTAAAAGCAGGAATTTATGTCAAAATAAAACCAAGAAAATTGGCGATTTATAATGACTAGACTTTAAATTATTTATAAATGTAGAGTTCTGTAATAAAAATGGACTTTTAAAGGCCCAGTTGTTTGAAAACTGTATTTTTACAAGTTCTTCTGGCTTTAATCTGATGATGGAAGACATAAACATGCTCCTCAATCTTTCTCAGGTCACGGACCGGTTTAAATATTTTCAGGGGCTGCTCTGAACAGGGTCAAAGATGGAATTTTTTAGCTTCCGGTTTCTGAAAAATGTATTTTCAAAATAAAATGCTGCTATAAGAAATTTAGTTTAAAAAAAGTCTAAAAACATCAGTAGATTTTCTTTTCTACAGTTGAAGATTCTGTGGAACAAAGTTGTTGATTTGAAAAAAATCCTATACAGGAAACATCACATGATCTTTTTTCCCCATAGAAAGTCTTTTTAACTCTCTGCTCAGATCATTTCAGGACAAACAGATTGATCATATTTTGTCTTTACATAAATCCTCATTGATTGGGTATCTTTTTTTCAACACAAAGGAACATTTTCTGTGCTAAAGTTTCTAAATCTAATTCAGTCTCAAATGTCCCTTTTACAAGTTTCCACAAATCAGCAACTTTATTTGATTTAATCTTCATTCTCCATAAAATGTTTGAACTTTGTAAAGAAGATTTTCCCTTTAACGTCAAAGTGGAGGCTAACAACCGGGCGCTAGCTTCCGCTACGTCTGACTTTTAAGGTTTGAAGGATAAATAAAGCAAAATAACCAAAGTAAAACTGATATTTTCTAAATATAATATAAAAGCGACTCCACCGTGTCTTCTTTCCAAATATGTTTTATTGTTTGGTTTTTGTTAGCTTATGGCTACTAGCGTAGCGATCCAGGTAGCTGCTTTAAGTCACGTGACCAAGACAAATGTTGTGAACGGAATCTGGCAGTTTCCTAAAATAAAACTTCCTCCAGAATCAGAAAATAAACTAAACAAAAAGTGACCCACGGACCGGTACCGGGGCTTAGGGACCGGGTAAACAATGGGGAACGATTTTTTTCTCGCCTTCCCACTTTTTGAAAACCGTTTTAAGGCTTTTGGATTAGGTGAGGTCTCCACTGATTGGTTGACGTGGGTGTAAAAGGACAATTGAAGATTTTTTGAAAATTAAGAAAAAAGGAAATTTGAAAACAGTTTTCAGTTTTAAACTAAAAATAATAATATAATAATATTAAAAAATTTAGAAAAAAATAATTGAACATTTGAAAAAATATTATTGAAAACTTGAAAGAAATATTGAAAATATGAAATCAAGTAAATTTGAAACTTGAATATTTCCTGTTTTTCAATTTTTCACTTTTTTTTTTGTTCACCTGAGGCTGATTTGACCCCATAGGTGTGTTTAAAAAACCCCACAAAGACCAGTGCTGTGAAATGTGAATCCTTCTCCATCTTTGATTGAAACTATTCCAGTGTTGTGAACTCTGCGCACAGAATCAGCTCATGCACTGCAGAATATTACTGTTATAAAGGTGATCATCTTACTTTGAACTGCTTAAATAGGTCAAATAAAAAGTTGTTTTGTATTACACTTTACTGCCCTGAACAACCAAAAAATAACTTTAAAGCATCTTGGTGAATTAAAAAGTGTTTTAGTTCTAAGAATCACTACAAATGATGGATTATGGTGGGTACATTGACTGGGAACTGTATACTTCCTCTACTCTCTGAAATAGTTTGTTAAATCAAAATAGTCATTTCAGTGTGTAGAGGAAGAGCAGCTGCTGCAAAATTTTGACCTTTTACCCCTTTAAACCTGAAGGATGGTAAAAGAAACACCCTCTCTTTTTAACTCTGTTTTTTAAATTTCTTTTTCATTTTTATTCAATAAAAGAAAAAAATTATAATAAATAAATAAATAAAATCTTGATTTGTGAACTCGAACATGATGGGAAAAAATGGAAACGGGACAGAAAGAAGAAGAGCTCATATTGTCTGCCCCTTTTAACAAATCAATAAATCAATCAGTAAAAAAGAGAAACATGAAACATTCTGCCGATTTATGATACAATAAGAAAAGATTGGGAAAAAAAACACAAAAATGTACAATTATGAACATCAACCAGAGCTAAATGAACACAGACCTCGAGGATGAGAAGTTTTTATTGATACTAGATAGTTATTGATTAAACTGTTTTAATGTAGTTTTAAAAACCTGATATTGTTTAGCGTTTTTAATTTCTGTACTCAATATTTCCCTTTTATTTACTCCATATACTGATACCCAACCAAGTATTCTGTGTTTTGGTTTAATAAATATTTCATGCCCTTTCAGATTAAATTTGCTTTTTCTTTTCATGCATCTTCATTTTATTAGGAGGAAGGCATTTCATATTTACACTATACATACATTTTAAAGTTACAACATTTGTAATAGTTTAAATCATATAAATAATGGATTTTATTTTATAATGAACTCTTTGATCTTTTACAGAAGCAACAGAATTCCAACAGATTCTGATGAGGGGAAAAGCAGCCCGTTCAGTATCAGCTGGTTTATGTTTGTTGGATAAATACTTTACTTGCATTCCAACAAACAGCAGCTTTTCTTACTTTATGATATTAAAAGATTTATTATAGTTCTTAACAGAAATATTCTAAAGTATTAAATACAGGGGCATTATAAGAGTCCCCTTTTGCTCTTAATTAACTTTACCTAAGGGAAATGAGCTAAATGTGACAATCTCACTGTCATTAGTTTTTAAATAAGATGAACAAACTAAAGCATCTTTAGTAAAACATCTAATAATTGAGTTTAAGATTGATTTTGTTGTCTAAAATGACAATTTTCCCCCTTTATTTAAATGCAGTTTTAACTTCAATTTTTTGGCTTCACTAAATATATTTTCCTACTCCCATTTACTTTTGTATTCTCAGTAAAAATTGTTGAAATAATTCAAATACTAAACATGTTAGGGCTGCCATGTTGGAAAAAACGGAATCCTTCAGAACGGTCACTAGATGGCAGTGTTGAAGCATTTTTAGGTTGATGTGGGATGACAACATGGTTCCTCCAGAATTTCTTTCTGTCTCTTCTTTTCATCTTCCCACACTATGAGTGCGCGTGCACGTGCGTGCACGTGTGAGGGATGAGTCCGAGGGAAGCTTTTGTCACTGTCCGGCAGAACGATGATGGAAAACCCAGGCGAAAATCCCCACATTCATTAAAGTGGGACCTGAGAAGCCACGCAGCGCGGCCGCAGCTGTCGATGCCACACATGCAGCTCGCAGCTGCCGCGCCGGAGAGCCCGATAAGGGAGCGGCGAATGCGGCGCTCCAGCTGAATGTGCAGCTCTTCAGCTACCTGCTGTTCAAACACCACCCCTCTGTCACAACTTACAATGTTCCTGTCCTTTACACATCCTAACCTGACCTTTCTGAATCTATTGTGCTTTAATTGAATCGGCTAATCTCTGGGATTGCAGTGATGGCAATCCAACAACACGTTTGAAATCAAACTGTCTCCTGAAAAAATGCACGAATGCTGAAACATGACTGTTACTGAGGACGATGGAAGTTAAAGCTGACATGAAGGTTTTTATAAAAGACTAAATGCCTCCAAACAATCGCTTTTAAGACATACGTGTCAAAGTCAAGGCCCGGGGGCCGGATCCGAGTAAAATATAGAAAGTTAAATTGATTTATTCTGGAATAATATTCCTGCCTTTTTATTATTCATAATTATGTTTAAAAAGTTATATTTTAAAAATGTAGTTTCAGAGTGTTCAATAAATGTTTATCCTGTTCGGTCCACGATCTAAAGTATGTTTTGTATTTTGGCCCCGTGTGCGATTGAGTTTGACACCCCTGTTTTAAAGGAACAGGCTTAGTTCTGTTACCTGAAGACGATGAAAACAGCTGAAACTGTTGAAGCTTCAGTCACTAATTCAACATTTTGTTTGAAACAGCTGCAAAAAATGTCCAAAAAGGGTTTGGATAACTGTTAAATGCTAAATTTATTAAATAAATGTTTAAAAAAAGGGTCGTACAAATGAAAAGTCCACCAGTAATTACAGATCTTTGTTTCTTAAAGTTTGCTAAATTGTTGTCCTTAAAGTCCTGTTCTGATAATCTTTTGACTTCATTTTTAAATTCTTTTATTTTATTTATGATAAGGATGCTGTTTATAAACCTATAATTTTCTTAAAAACTCACATCCGAGTGTTTGGTCTGGGTTATCCCCGCCCCGTTCCCCTCCCCCGTTTGCTAAGGGGAATGGGGCGGAGGAGGGAGCTTGAGGCCCGCCCTGCGTTTTTTTTACGTCACAAATCAGTTCTTTTTCCAAATCCACATTTTTTCATGTGCTCCTGATTCACAGTGTTTATAATATTTGATTTACTGTAATTTCTTTATTGTTAGCATAATCAGCGTAATCACAGGTAATGATTGAAAGGTGTTAACAGTTCAAAACTTTCAGTATGTTAAAGATTTTGTACTTAAGTGTCACTGATGAAACCTCAGGTGTTAAAGGGATAATAAGTAAATACTACAGTTTTTTAGTTCTTTAGGCAAATTTTGAGTTTATTTAATATTTTATCACGGTAGCTGATTTGTTTCAAAATCAGACTATTTTCTGATTTTTAAAGTTCTTTGGTGATTTTCAGTTTAGCTAATATTTCAGCATCATGCTAGCTGTTTTGTCAGAATTAGACGTTTTTTAAAGTTCTTTAGGCAACTTTCAAGTTCAGCTTATATTTTAGCATAATGTTAACTTTTTTGGCAAAACCTGTCTTTTTCCCAGTTTTCTTGACTACTTTGGCATATAGCTAATATTTTGGCAACATTTCAGCTTCAGGGCTTACAGCCATCAACTTGAGCTTTTTAAGCTATCAGCTTCAGGGTTTTTATCTGTCAGCTCAGGCATCTTCTGTAGCCAAGTACAGCAAGCAGCATTCACACTGACGTTATTGCAGGTAATGCCATGCATCTAGTTTGTTGGTCCGGGTTACCCCCACCTCGGTTTCCCTCCCCCGTTGCTGAGGGGAATGGGGCGGAGTAGGGATCTTGTGGCCTGCTCAGCGTACTTTCTACATCACAAATCGGTTCTTTTTACATCTGTTTTTTGTCTGCCTCTGAGTCACATTGTTTATGTAATTTGATTTACTTTAATTTTTCAATTGTTAGCACGATCAATATAATTCCAGGTAACGATTGAATGGTGTTAATGGTTGCAAAAATACAGTATGTTAAAGATTTTGTATTTAAGTGTAACCCAGCGACGCCTCACGTGTTAAAGGATTAAAAATGAAGTACTCAGAGTACAATTTTAAGCTTAACTTCCTACATCATCAGAAAAATGCCACAAGAAATGCTATTTTTGTCGGAATGAGTCTTTAAAGGAAACTACGTTTTGGAGAAATTTTAAGGTTCAATCATTTATTCTTTAAGGCAGGGCTGGGATCATATAAGTTCACTTCCTGCTACTGCTTTTCAGGCCATCTACTGAACTCCTTTTTACAAACTTAGTATTTTATAGTTTCATTGTGTCATGAACGGAATGTAAAAGAGAAAATATGTTGACAAGTTATATTACTAGTGTATTTGAACACGTTTTATTTGCTATCAGTTTTTATGACTAATTGTCAATGTTTGATGCCTCTTTTGTATAGATTTATGTTTCTGTTGTCTTATTTTTATTTACAATCCAAAACAGTTTAAAAACTTTAAAAGTAAAATCACGATTCACTTAAATGTTTTCAAATCAGAATGATTTGTGCTAAAGTTAAATGAGCAAAGAGGACAGAGGCTAAAGCTGTGAAGAAGATGCAGCTTTTTGTTAGCATAGCAATGACTTTTGGCTGTCTCGGTGACACGTTGAGTTTCACGGTGAGCACGCACACACCAGCGGCAGCGATTTAGAACACATTTACAGATTCGTGCTGCTATCAGGCGGTGTTATCACAGACTTGACATCTTTTCTGCATGTTAAAGCAGTTAAGCCCCTTTGTGCGCTCTCACTCAGACCCATTCACACAGCCCCCCCCCCCCCCGCCGCCGCCGTCCTGAGCGGCGGTAATTGCTGACGAGCAGAGCTCGAGATTTGGATGTATGCAGAGCAGAAGTACAGAGCGCCGCACCTGTCCTGTCGGGGATTCAACGTCTGGACAATGTAGTAAAACAGTTTTTTTGAAAATGATTGTTCTTGCAGAAGAGTATAATTAAAAATCCACTGTTGAATCTTTTTTTTTTTTTCATGTCGTAAGTTTCCCACAAATTTTAAAGTTTTACCTCTAATATATAACGACATTTTGTGCGACAGAATTCATTTGGGAACTCTTTTGGATGTTTTTTTTAACGTATTTATTTTTTTAAGCATAGTAAAAGTTGCATTTGTTGCAAAAATATCCGTTTTTTGAATATTTATGTTTTGCAGATACATGTGTATTACAGTATTTTTTAGGCAAAAAAGACAAAAACAGAATTTGAGTTATTGAGTTCCCTTTATTCAAATAAAATCTCTTTTTTTTTCATCTCTCTTCTCACCTTTTACTACGATTCATCTCCTTCACTTTCTTCACACTCTGTGTTGGCAAGGTGGGCTGGTGATAAAGTGTTAATGCATCTAACCTCAGTTGGTTATGTGCTGAAAGCTCACTTTCAGTGAGGAAACAGCCAGAATCACTTATTCATGCCTTATTCATGAAGAGTTTTTGTTCTTTTTGCTTCATCGAATCCCAACTGTTGGATCTAAAAGTTGGATAAAAACCTGAAAATGTCCTCCTGTTTAGCTAAACTATTCCTCAGGTCATTTCATTCCAACTCATTCTCACTCCTAACTTGTAACATATTGACATTTGGTTAAGACGTTTTTGGCGTCGTTGTTTTTTGACATGCCGGCTGTTCCTAATAAATCATCGAACCAGAACCAATCCAGGACCGTGACGCCAGTACTGGGTTATTGCTAGGGTACCGGTACTGGACGTCTCACATCCAGTACCATGTCCCGAGGGTTGCAGACCCTTGATTTTACGAACAGCCAGCATGTCAAAAAAACGATGCGTTGGGGACACCCATAACGTCCAAAAAGTGACTCGGAGCGGTCCTTAATCAAAAGTCAATATGTGACGACTTGGGGATGAAAATGTGTTGTTCATTCAGGTTCATTCAATACCATCTCTGTATATCTTAAGTTTCTAATGCGTAGAAAGCATTTAATTTATTAAAAACTGCAATCAAATCAACGTTTCTTTATAAAACACTTTTTATACAGACATAACAAGAAGTGCTTAACATAATAAAAACATTTTTCATCAGAACCCCTCCCCCATAACCCGCCCTCAACAGCTATGTGGCTGCCACGCGCTCCTCCCCCTTCCCTTTGCAAGTAAAAGAAAAACTTGGTACAAAATGGCCGCTTTTTAATTGGTTTATCACCATGGCAACCCCTTTATTTTTTGGTCACACGGGGGTGATGAACAGGTTTATGTGATTTCTAGAAGAATCTGCACGCCACGCCACGCCCACATTCTTAACGTGTTGATGTTGCAAAGTGAACGCTTTGGGAGTACCTCAATTCTGTTTAAAATGGACCCGTGTTTTTTAAATCTCAATCTAAATCATAAGACGGAGAAAAACATTACCTACTTAAATCCCACCAAAACATATTTTCATGTTTTTATTGAACACAATCGTGTGTCCAGTTTATGCATAAAACCAAGTGATTCTAAAAGGTTCACATATTTTGTCCTGCAGCCGAATGTCGAATTGCTGTCTTCAGCTTAACCCAAGATTTCTGATTTTAAATTTCCATAATATTTTGGTAGAAAATGTGTGAGCAATAGGAGAACAACACTTTTGTGAGCGCGGCACGCTGAAGATCTTCACAATCTACAACTTCTAAATCCAACAGGAGAAAAGTTCAGGTCTCTTTTCTCCTTCAGAATCTGATGGAATTACGCTGGTCGTGCTAACAATTAAAAAATGACAGTAAATCAACATAAACACTGTGAATATGGAGCAAACAAAAAAATGCAGTTGGAAAAAGAACTGATTTGTAACATAGAAAATGCGCTGGGCGGGCCACAAGCTCCCTCCTCCTCCCCGTTCCCCTCAGCAACGGGGGAGGGGTTCATCCGGACCAACTACAGGTGAATTTCAAAGTTTCAAAATTTCAAATTTATTTTGACCCAAAACATCATTATCATGATAAATAAAATAAAACATAGAAAGAAATAAAGTAGATCGTGTTAAAGAAGACAACCACTGGAGCTCCAGTGCTCTTATTGTTCTATACTTTGTTCATCCATAACACGTTACATGTAAAGGAAGAAAGCGTGCGCAGAACGACAGAAAACACGGAACACAGCTGCTGTTTATCAGGAAAAAAAGCCAAGTGTGGTCACTTTTCCAAATAAGGGAACCCATGATAATTGGGACAGTTTCTCATCAGTAATGAGAGGAGTTTAGCAGCGTTACCCCACACATCATGAGTCCTCCTTCATTTCGATTCTGAATTAATGAGCCTAAAAAGCCTCCATTGGCAGGAGAACGCTCACATCCGTATCCCGCCGTGTTCCTTTTTTTGGGATAAAATTCACTGTGAAGTTTATGGCAAACAGCAGTATTGACCAAACGGGTGGAGGGGGGGGTTGTGTTTATTACTGTCACACATGATGAATGTGCCTACCTTATTTATTCCTGTTGAGCAACGACATGAAGAATGCCGTCAGTGAATTGGATGTTATTTTCTCCTCTCTGTCTGCGTTTGTTTGGTTCCCTCTTCCTCCTCACCTCTTTCCTCCTAATTAAAAAGCTAAATCAGGACTTTAACTGTACAGAGTGTCTGCCAGTGACATTCACTAGACTAATCCTCATTTGAGCCCCCCGTCTCTTCATCTCCCCCACTCTCTCTTTCTGCTCTCCACTCCAAGTATAAAACAACACCGAAAATCTTTTTCTCCCCAAATACACAGATTTATTTAAATGTCCCATTTGCATAATTTTGTATTTACATAATTGATTTCCAAGGAAGCGTTTCTCATCCTCTGAGGTTGTTTTGGAGACGGAAAGGTCTCATCCCGTCAGCCGAGCACAGCCGCGCGCGTGCACGTGGTTCTCGCTGAAGTTCTCGGTTTCCCACAGACGGGCCATGTCGTGGTTAGACAGCGAAGGTTTTAAGTCTAAATCAAGCGTGAAGCGTTGCCAAGCCGGTGCATCTGGTGACCCACACAGGCCTGAATAATTGAATGGATTGAGATCCATGAAAGTGGAGTTTTTGCTGAAGGATCGTTCACATCAGATCAATGTTTGCCTCTGATCACCCAAAAACACGCAGTGCAGGTTTTTAATTCATGTTATATGATAATCAGAACATTCATTTTTAATGGTAATTGTTTGTATTTACCTTAAAAGAACGTCCCTCATTTTATAAATACTTAATTGAAACTATTTAGTGTTATCAAGACCATGTCAAAAAAACTGCAATGCACATTATAGTGTTGGAAATTTGGTTTATTTTCCATTGAAATGATGCTAATTTGGTTGGGAACGAACCAATGTTGATGGATGAACAGCAGAACTTAAGATGTTACTTAAATCCATTTAAAATGATCCAAACCTTCTCAAATATCGATTGTTATGATTATTTACCTGTCAGTATGAGCCCAGCTTCAGTGGTCTGCAGGCATTTGCCATAAGTACTGTTCCACTTTGACTGACCCTTATTGTCAGGTCCATTTGCACTGGGTTTAGCATCAGAACCGGAACATGTGGAGGAAGTCTGGGGTAAATGTCTACAAAGCTTCAATGATTGCTGCACCAATAGAGAAACATGTTTTGGTGGAGATAGTATGATGATATGGGGCACAGTGGTTGGGGGGGTTTTGGTTATTAGATCCATAAATTATTCTGAATCATTTTATGAATTTTGAGAAATTGAAAAATGAAAATGATTTCAAGTAAAAGTGACTAGTGGAACTAAACGTGAAGCGTTTTTCACAGACGTTTTTGAAGAGCGGACTAACATAGCTGACCTCCTGATCTCCTCATCAACCATCGTAACGTCTCTTAATTCTTGTTCTAGCAGCACGCTGGACTATTTTTTCAAGGATTATTGTTATCTTCTCTTGTGTCCGTGGCAGACATAAAATCCTGTTCACCTTTGTCATGGGAGGAAAAACTTAAAAAATGTCATCTTTTAACATAACTATGAATAAAAACAGGCAAGAATTTTATTCCAGAATAAATCAATTTAAACCTTAAATAACTTTCAACATTTTACTCTCCATAAAAATGTATTTTGTCAAAATTATACAAGTTAGAAATAAGCGCAAGATATTTATCCTTTTCATTCATTCATCTTCTTGGCCGCTTTGCCCCTTTTGGGGTCGCGGGGGGGGTCGTAGCCTAACCCGGTTACTGATGGGTGAAGGCAAGGTTCACCCTGGACAGGTCGCCAGTCTGTCGCAAGGCCATTGATAATGATAAAATAAAATGATCTGGAGGGCCGGATAATTACCTGGAGGGCCGGATCCGGCCCCCAGGCTTTGACTTTGACACATTTGTCTTAAAGCAACCGTTTGGAAGCATTTTGTCTTTTATAACTGAATTCAGTTGGATAGTTCTGTCACACTAAAATTAAATATGTAGCAAACACGACAAACTTACCGAGTTACATGAGGTTGTTCCATTCGGTGGAGGAGGAGAGTGTGGCTTCAACAAGTTCTGCTGTGAGGACTTCCAAAGGTCAAAAAACTACTGGATATTCTAAAACAACTTCCACCATCGTTGAAAATTGAAAAAAATCGAATAATAAAGTCAATCAGAGCTTTGATAGTGGAGGACTTGAGACCATATTCTGAGGTGGAGAATGAGGGCTAGATCTCTTAATTTTGTTTTCTTGTTTTAGATATTATGTATTGCTATTTATTTTCTACTTTATCATCTCCTGCAGCTGTCCTATTTTACTCCTTTTGTTCTGAGCTCCAGTGTTTCCTCATTTGATCCATTTACTCCAGGTTGTCGGCTGTCTCTGGGGCTCGGTTTTGGTGCTCGCCCTGTCTGGGGTGGGAGGGGTTCTGCATTGCGACTTTACAGTTGTGGTGCGGGACCCCTGCCTCTCTGGTTTGGGTGGGTGCCGTGGCGATGCCCTATGTGTGCAGCCGGCCCCTGTGATAAATGGATCACACTGTACTGTTTCCGCACACAGTCGAGCCACGTGTTTCTTTTATTTTATATTTATTAATCGATTTATTGTTAATCCTTATTTATTCATTTTATGGAGGGTGGATTATTGCAACATTGGGTGGGTGGGGCTAGAGCAGGGTTTGCTGGGGCAATTATTTTAACATTACTGTTTTTAATGTTTTTCTTGTTTTTATGTTCAGCGCCTTGGGCTGGCGCAATGCCATGAAATGTGCTTTATAAATAAATTGATTGATTGATAACATTGTTCTAAAACAGAGGTCTCAAACTGGCGGCTCACGGGCCATTTGCGGCCCCCAAGTCGATATTTTGCGATGAAAGTTTAATATCTACTGAACAATATCTTCTGCATGTCCACACTTCTCTGATGGTATCATTTGCTTTGTGATGTTTTAGCTTGCTTTTTGCTTCAAACTTTGCATGTGTTGTTGTTGTATCTCAGATAAGTCCTTAGCAACAGTTACGAGTGTTGTTAGCTCCTGTCATTTCACAGGATTTGCTAGTAGTACGTAGACATGAACAAATATTCAATAAACTTGTATAGTAGACATAGACCAGGGATGGGCAAACTTTCTTACTCGTGGGCCACAAAGGGTTCTAAATTTTGTCAGGAGGGCCGGACCAGGAGCAGATTTATGGTGTGTTTGGATGATTCACCTCATAAAAGAAAGAAATAATACGAGATCTAGAGATGTCAAAGCCAAAACATGCCTTAATCTTGATTGAAACTTACTTTGAAACAGAACATTTTGGAGTTTTTATTTAAAAACTGTGGTTTTGTTCTAATTTTAGTGCTATTTTCACCAATGGGTTGATGTCTGATCCAGTTTGGCGGGCCTGATTAAATAATTTATTTGGCCGAATATGGCCCCCCCGGCTGTAGTTTGCCCCCTCCTGACATAGACAATGGACCAAAGATATAAACGGTGGACGCAAAAGCATATATTTTAGTTTATGGTATTAAAACGAGATTAAATCAAATGAGAGAGACGGAATTTATGTTCCATCAAACACATTTTGACAGGTGCCCCGCCCCTCAAGATGATGAAACAATTTAATATCAATCATACATATAAAGGGCATTTAGGGTCAAAGGTCACCTGTCAAAATGAGTTTGATAGAAAGTTTGTTCTTTATCTCCCTAAAGAGGTCGGCATCTGAAACAAGGAACTGTTTTTCACTAAAGTCTTGGTCTCACGGACTCAAATAAGGAGAAAATCACGTTGTTTTGTTCTGTATGCTCTCAACTTTACTACACTGACACCATATAATATAATTTTAATAGTTGATTAGTCGACCAATCGTGGCAGCCCTAATCTGGAGAAATTAGGAATGGGAAGGATGGGGTGGTCGTAACCTTAACACCACTGAACTCTTGTTTCTCATTTCTACAGTCTCTTATCTATAGAAACAAACCCTCCTCTGTGCTGTCAGCCTTTTGTGTGGGGTCCACATGTTCACACAGTCACTGTTAGACTTTCATTTCAGGACGATCACTGAAGAGCAGGGCGGTTTAACAGATGGCGGCGACTATCCATTGCACACATTACCCAGAACCTCCCATACTCGGCCCGCATCCGCCGGCTTTGTGAGTTCACCTCATTTAACTTGATGGTGTTTTTTTATGAGGCGTGGCAACATTAGAACCACCCACTGCTTTGAACTGTCCCCCTCAGCTGTTTGCCCAATCCCAGACGGGAAGCGTTAGCTCGGACCAGGCTGCGCGTCTTTCTGAATGTCCTTTCACTTAATGCTAGTTAGGCATATGTGGCTCTGAGGCGGGGGATGTTTGCATTCCAGAGTCGACGTTAAGCACGTCTGTAAATGATGATGGGAGCATCCATGGAAGCTGTTCTTCCTCAGTACTGCCCAAAACCCAAGAAGAGGTTCTGTGCTACAAGCAGTAAAAGCTCTTATGTTTTACGATAATACCAGAGTGTTGTGATTCAGAAAACATGTGGCTCTACCTTTTATGAATGTACTAAAGCTTGGACACGGTTGAGAAAATATCCAGTTATGCAGGTCCATGAAAATATACTATCGTGGAAGTGTTGGAAAAAAATAAACAACTAAAGAGTTTTCTATTCCTGTGTGGCTCGACCCTGCGATGTGTTGCTAATTTTGGTGATTAGCAGCTAATTAAATGTTTTTGCTTTAGAAGACCTGAATCTTGGCATAGGAACTGCAACATTTAGGCTGTGTTTAACAGAATTCTGATCCTTTCTCAAGCTTTGGTCAAGGTCGTAGAATTCTCTGTGAGCCCATAGAGAGAAAATATTCATTCACCTATAGGTATACTGTGGGGAAAAGGTCATAGTTGAACAACACGTAAGGGTGAAGTAGGCGAGATGCAGGCGTGTCCTATGCATTTCTTGTTTCTTCAGCCTTCAAAATCCTGTGTACTCCTTAATGTTTTTTGCTGTTCAAGTGATGCTAGAGATGAGACAATCAAAGTGTTGTTTACGTCGGATGTCCTTGGAGCCTTGCGTTGCCCCTGCTTACCCATGTATGCAGTATTTGTGCGTGGTCAATAAGGAGCCAGTACCAAATCCAGGCCCTAGAGGCCTAGACTTGGACACCCCTGGAAAGGAGTGAAGTATAAAGGTGCATTACGACAACATCAGCCTTACATCATATTTACAAATACTTCCTACCACACAACACTAGGGCTGGGAATTACTGGGTACCTCACGATACGATGTGATACATGATACATGGCTCATAATTTCAATGATATCGTGATACTGCGATAGTTGGTAAAAATTGTCTCTAATAACTTACAATCTATAGAAAGACATATATTTTGGGGGAGAGTACATCCCTATTATTTTTTTGCCTGAACACAATCACAATGAACAACTTGTGTCTCATTTTGTTCAACAAATGATAGACACTTTTGTGAAACTTTGACAAGCATCGACACCAAGTAGTGCTGCCACAAACGATTATTTAATAGTCAACTAATCATTGATCATTTTTTACGATCGGGTCATACAAAAACTGGATGTAAAGCACAAATATTAAACATGATTAGCTTTAAACCTAAAGCCAAAATAGCTAGCATGTAGCTGAAATATTAGCTAAACTCCAGATTAGCCTAAAAAAACTGTAAACATTTCGTGTTAGCTAGCTAACATGTAGCTGGAATATTAGCTAAACTCGAAATTAGCCCTTAAAAACTGATAAGATCCTAAATTAGCCAAAATAGCTAATATGTAGCTGAAATCTGGTTTCACATCTGCTGCTGCTCCTCTGTCCTGTGGGGTTCCTCAAGGCTCAATCTTAGGACCTCTTCTCTTTTCTCTATACCTCCTTCCACTGGGCTCCATCATTAGAAAACATGGCGTTTCCTTCCATTGTTATGCTGATGATAGTCAGTTATATGTCCCCATAAACAAAAACGGTTCCTCTATAACTGCCCTCCTGTCTTGTCTTCATGACATAAAGAATTGGATGGCCCTCAGTTTTTTGAGTTTTAACGACCAAAAAACAGAAGTGATGGTGTTTGGTCCAAGTGGCCCCTTGACCCCTCCAAGATGGATCTGGGTCCCTTGACTCCACACGTTCTGTTTTAAACTTGGGTTTTAAAATGGACAGTGATTTTAAACTGGACTCCCACATCAGCTCAGTGGTAAAGAGCAGTTTTTACCAGCTGAGGCGGCTGACTAAGGTGAAGCCATTTTTATCCCAACGGCACTTTGAGACAGTGATCCATGCCTTCATCACATCCCGGCTGGATTACTGCAACTCACTATATTTCGGGATCAGCCAGTCGTCCCTCTCACGTCTGCAGCTGGTCCAAAATGCTGCTGCTCGTGTCCTGGTCGGAGCACGGAAGAGGGACCACATCACACCAGTTCTGGCTTCCCTTCACTGGCTGCCTGTCCATTTTAGAGTTCATTTTAAGATTCTTTTATTTGTTTTTAAATCTTTGAGTGGTCTCGCCCCGCCTTACCTCGATGAGCTCCTCTCTCCCTACACTCCAGCCCGGTGCCTCAGGTCAGCTGATCAGCTTCTCCTGGAGGTACCGAGGTCCAAAAGGAAATGCAGAGGGGAACGAGCGTTTTCTGTCTGTGCTCCAAAGCTCTGGAACGCTTTGCCACTAAACATTAGACAAGCCACTTCCCTGTCCATTTTTAAAACTAGACTGAAGACTCATTTTTATAGCCAGGCTTTTATTCACATTTGAGATGTTGCTTTGATTTTACTTTCAAATTTTTATTGTATCTTTTTTTTACCCTCTGTGTTTTTATCATGTTCTTACCTTTTATTGTGTCGTTTTTAGTTTTTTAATGTTCAGTGCTTTGTTTCAATTTTAAAATTGTGTTAAAGCGCTTTATAAATAAAGATGATGATGATGATGATGATGAAATATTATCTTAATACCAAATTAGCCTAAAAAACTGAAAAAGCCTAAATTAGCCAAAATAGCTGGTATGAAGCTAAAACTTCAAAATAGCCTGAAAAACCTTAATAAATGCCCAAATAGTCTAAAAAGCTAGCAGAATGTCATTATAACTTTCAACTTTAGTACAGTCTGAATCCATATATTATAAATTAACGACTAATCGACTATTAAATTAGTTGACTATTTTAATAGTCAATTATTCATTGATTAGTCAAATAATCGTGGCAGCCCTAACACCAAGTAAATTTGAATTATCTGTAAAACAACAGTAAACATAAACAGCAGTCCCACTACTTGGTGTAAAATGTTGAGTAAAAAAAAAATGGAGTACATCAAGTAGCTGCCAGACACATTGGTGCTCACAACAGCCAGGCTCACTATCTACCTCCAAAGGAGCGTCTCACCAAAGGATGATGAGTATAACGTTTTACAGCTTCTTCAAGTGAAAATGAAAGATCGATACTTGGTGAGAATCCATCAAGAATCAACGTTCAGTGCAAGCGTTCTCGCCCTGAACTTTCATGCATTTTCTCAACCGGCTATGTTCTTTTCTGGGGCCACAGGATTGCTGGAGCTCATTCTGGCGGTTTTTTGGAGGTTCACCACAGACAGACCGCCAGTCTGTGCAGAATTAAATACTTATTTTCACTTTTCCCTCCTCGGACTAATGTGGGACAGCAAGTCGTCAAACTGGGCCATAGAAACATGGAATCTGGCGATTCTGTCATTCGGACACACCCTGATGATGAACCTCAATGTACCGGAAGGGTCCCTGAATGATCTTATGAACCCAGACATGGAGACTTGATTACCGATGTTTTTATAGAACTTTTTAATATGAATGAACCTGATTCCTCAACATCACCCGTGTCTTCCAAGACTTGTAGAGATATACACAGACACTGCTCCTTGTAGTGATTGCATTTCGTGTGAATGCAACTTAAGACAATCCTGCTCTCCTCTTAACATGCAGCCATGCTCTATATGACCCTCTACAACCCAAAAACCTGCAGCACCAGTGCAGATCTATCCCCATACACGTGCTTATGACTAAGGGTTAAGCAGTAATAAAGGATCAATTTCTGATTGAAATTTTGATTTACTTTAATCGTCTATTAATAAAAAAACCTAAAATTTTCCTTCAAGTTTGGTCAATCCCATATGGATCGCTAAGTTTTAACAAAAGTTGTTCTACCTTTTGTTTCCAACAAGTAGCAACATTTAAAGTTGATCAAATAAAGGGTAACTGAGTATCTGAGGGTCTCTCGGACCCTGATTCCTCAGCTTTGCTTTCTCTGGACCCCGCCGCCTCTCTAACCCCGGCTCCCTCTTTCTTTCCCAGCCAGCAGATTTGGATGCATGGGTAAGCAGCAATTCTATTACCTTAGTCTGGCTTCTCCCTTTTCTCTCTGTCTCTCTTTTCTATTCAAATGTCATGTTTTCATAGTGCTTTAAAGCAAGGCTGCAAGTGTGCTGCCACTGCCATTCTGCACAACAACACTTTCAGAGGTATTCAGCTAGAAAATTACACATCATCTGAGCCTCTAGCAGAGGTGATTTTACATGCAAACACACATCCTCAGAGCGTCACAAAGCTGCTGTTCAAAGAAAAGCGCAGGCTAGCAGTCTGCAGATGTGCTTTTTTGGGGGGTTTGTGTGCATCTGCTAAGTGAGGCTGAGATTACACTGGATTAAAATAAATGCAATGTCAATCAGTTAAAGTGTGTGCCTGCACCCTCCAATCTGTCACATCAGTAAAATGCTCAGATAATCAGTGGATCAGTCATGGAAAATGTTTTTCTAACTGATCTGTATCGCCCACTGATGTACAGTAATCAGTTATCGTTTCACCGTGACACAGAGTCTGCACGCGTTTCATTTCAGCGCTCCATAAATTCAGGTCCCATTGCCTCCTCCTGCCGTCACTTCCATAGACTTCACCCTCTATATCATGATCACAGAGCTGCAGCTGTGCTGGTTCACATTTGACTCATTCTGCTTTGAGTTTTATGTGTTTGTGAGCTCCATCATCATCACCTTCATCACCCTTTGCCTCTAGTTTGAAACCACACTGTAAATACGAGTGTTTCAATCTAAAGATATATTCCTACTGCTGTTGGGTTTTTGTCATCGTTCACCGAAATGTACAATATTTGGGTTTTTTTGCCCAGTTTTGAAAAAGATTTAAGAAAAAAAAATCAGGTTTTTGTTTACTTATTAAGCTTTCTGTCATAATTCCCAAACACAGAACTCTTCAGTAAAAAATAAATAAATAAAAATGTTGCTGTTATTCTGCAGCATAGAATGTCATTATTTATTTATTTATTTATTTTTGTTAATTTTATTTGAATGGGATTGAATCATGTTAAATGACAGGGAAGTGAAGACAAAAAGCCATTTCATTTTCTTTTAACTTCCTTCTTTGATGAGTTTTTATTTTTTAATTTTTCCTTAATTTTTAAGGCAGCACATGTTGGAAATCTCTGATTCAGATCAAAGCGGTAACCACAAAGACCTGTCATGACCAATGAGAAGACTCAGAATCAGTTTTAAACCAAACCTTAACCTTCTGTTCCCCAGTTTAACAGAGTTACCTCGTGTTGCAGTTGCTCAGATGAACACTGGGGGTCGATTTCTAAAAGGATCAAGTTTCCACTGTTGAAAAGTCCAACATCAAGATCCACTCCCATCATCTTTTGATCTATTTTATACAGAAGCCGAAAACCACCTGCTCTACCTTTATATTTTCTTTGATCGTTTTCTTATCATAAAGAGATTCAGTATCTTGTTATAACGACAAAAATATTTTTTTTTCATGTTACGAGATAATCAAGAATGAAGAATGAAGCGCCTCCCTCTCCCGCACGGAGACGCAGACTTCACCTGTTTCAAGTCTCTTTGGTTTGTGGTTAACAACAAAAACAGTAGAAGAACACTCTGCAAAAGTTGTTTTTTTAGTCTGTTTTTTTATTTATTTAGTGGATCTATTCATTTACTCATTCTCTCATTTTCTCGAGAAAACAAAGTTTGTTTTCTCATGATAACGAGATATTATCTTGTTATCATGAGAAAATGATAAAAAAAACAAAAGTAGGGCAGGCTGTTTTCAGCTTCCAGATCATAAATCATAAACCCATGCTGTTTTCTAGGACATAGCTCCTGCAAAATTGATCAGAATCAGAAATTTGCGTCTGAGTTATGCATAGATTAAGCCTTCCCTCATTTCCCATCATACCTTTGTTACATGCTCTCGAGCTAGCTTACAGCCCCTCATGCTCCCGAACTAACATTAGCGGTGCAACATAAACAGCAAGCAAATCTGGATCTATCCAACCACACAGTTTAGATCCAGAATCCAGCTCAGATCAGGACAACAAAGACGTTCACGGATCTATTTGTCTGCAAGTGATGAATCAGAATGGAGCAGAGGAGGGAGCTTAACCGTATTTTCTACGTTGCAAATGTTATTTTTTTCCAATAAAATTCTTCATCTGCTCCTGATTCACGATTTGAATTAAAAAAAACACTCAAATGCAGTTTTACTAGTAATTTCCTTTAAAAATGTCATCCATCATCTGATAAATCGCACATTTTTTTGTACAATTAATTTATTATTAATCAAAGTAATCGATTTTAATCGCAATGATTTTTAACCTAAAAATTGCTGTTGAAAGCCTCAATTTAAGATATTTTAGTTAAGTCTGTGACATTGTGGTGCAGTAAAGATGAAAATAAAACTAAAAATGGTGGCTCTATTAAGTTTTTTTTTTTTTGTTATTATAAAAGTCTGTCAACCGTGCCCTTTTATACCACTTCAAAAACAGTAAGAAGACTTTTCTGAGTAATACAAAAAATATCAAACACAAACTACATATTAATACCATAATTCAAATGTTGATATACGCTATTCCACAGTTTACTACAACAGTTGAAAAGCGATTTTCATCATTTTAAAGACTGGAATGAAGCAGAAAAGAAATGGAGAATAGAAATAAAGAAGGAAGAAATGAAACACAGCTGAGGAATTGAATTATGTAGACTTTGGACTTTTTTCTCAAATAAACTTTTGCTTCATCATTTGAACAAAAACAAGTGCTAAGAGGTGAAGTTTCCTTCTAAAGTTATGCTTTAAAAAAAAAAAACATGACGATCAATTTTCTTAAAAAGAGCTAGAGTGGAGCGCGGCTTGTGCGCAGAGCTGTTACCATAACAACACAATGCACCGCATAATAATGGTCCGCTTTTGTAAATAAAATAGTTTCACTTTAAAAATATAACTGGTCTGAAGTTTGAATAATTTTTTCAATATTATATTTCGCTTAAATACGAGTGGGATAACATGCTCCTCCTGGTGTGCTGAACACAGAAGTAACCATCCAACCATGACAGCCCTATGTGTATTACTTCTTTATTGTGAATATTGGAAGTATAACTCAAGGTCAACCGACTCTATAGAGTCTGATGTGTGTGCCTCAAAACTCGGTCCAGTTTTCCTTCACTGTAAAGCGATGTCGTCACATTAGCACCCTGTTAACCTCCGTCTTTCTCTCTGTAGTCGCATCTCATCTCTATCCAGACTTCCCAAAGAATGGATTCTTTTATTTTCACTCTCCCAGTGCATGGAAATGTCGGTTCTCCGGCTCAACTGCCTGCTTTATTCTTCCCTGTTCCTCTTTTTTGACGTCTGCCTTCTGTTTCCCTCTGCCTGCATGCTGCTTTGCCCAAACTCTGGGTCTTCCTGCGGCCAATTTGCCACCTTGCTTCCTGTCAAAGCTTGGCTCAGAGGGCTTATTAAAGGCTATCACCTCATCCTAACGCCAACGGCGCCATCTCGACTCCTGCCACAGCTGTGCAGGGTCATGACCCCACAGTAGTTTTGTAAGTTTTGTTGCATGTTCACGTCCAACCAAATATTCAGTTGTTTGTTCAATTCATCATCGTGTCCTCTCTGGTCTCATCAGTTTCTCCCTCTTACATCCAGATTTACACACCAGATAGTACAAATGTACACATTTGCTGCACTGAAACACAAACAGACTCACAAACAGCTTATGTGCTCATGCTATTTAAAATGTTTATTTTAATCATTTAATGTTTCATTGATTAAGTTTGGTTCTTTCAATATTTGTTCATCTGTGCAAACAACAAATTTGTAAATTCAGAATAAGATCTTCAATCTTTTTAAAGTTTAAAATCAAGATTTGAAGAAGATTATAAAAGCATATTATGGATTTTCTTACACATCACAGTATAAATTATTCATTTTTTTTACCATTTTCTTCTTTTTCAGGGCAAACAGTTGGAGCGAAAGGAGGCGGAGCTCGCCACGTTGTCCACCTTTTATAAGGAGCAATTAGAAATCCTAGAAAAGAAGGTAAGGCGCTCTCTCTCTGTTTACAGTTTTATACACAGAGGGGACTCGAGAGATGCAGAAAATGAAGCGTCTGAAGAGTGGAGCATTTGAAAGAAAGGCAGCAGCAGAGCAGCTAAGAGGTTCTATCAGCTGATTGATTCCCGAAGTTCTGCTGGGTTTGCAAACCACCAATAAATGTGAGGTATTTGGGTTCTTCAGAGCTGACATTTATGAAGTAACAGTATTTTATTTTTATTTTATTTTATTTAAGGATCCCCATTAGTCTCAACCGAAGGTGAGACTATTCTTCCTGGGGTCCACATTAAAAGAATACATGCATTAATACACAAGTAATAATATATACATCATACATACATCATAAAAACCAGTATATTAAATTTATTAAAAAAAAAAAATAAATAAAAACCCTAGAATAAAAGAAACAATTAAAATAGATTACTCATTTATACAGTGAAATTTCATTACGAATTACAGATTTCTTGAGATAAACCTTAAAACTATGATGGCACTTTGATACTGTCATTTCTGAGGGGAGCATGTTCCAGTAAGTAATTGACCTATATATAACAGTTCTTTTGAGAGCATTGGTTCGTGGTAGTGGGAGAGTAAAAGTAACAGCAGATTTTCTTGTGTTAAAATTATGTCTTACATTTGTAGGCAGCAGTTGTAAGAATAAACTAAAGGGTTTGTGCAGGGCCCAGATTTTATGCAGAAACAAAATCAGACTATAAGCAAGCCTGTCCTCAACTTTCATCCATGACAGCCTCTGATGCATCCAGTCTGTGTTAGTCCTGAAAGGACAACCTAGAGCTAATCTTGCAGCTCTATTCTGCACTTTCTGAAGTCTCTCTATGTCATACTTATTTGCACTTGACCAAATAGCAGGACAGTAGTCTAAGTGACACAAAACCAAAGTGTGTACAATCATTTTTCTTGTTTCATATGGAATATAATGAGCATTACTTCTAATTAATGATATATTCCTGCTCATTTTATTTACTATATTATTAATATGTGTTGTCCAAGACATTGTCTGATCCAATGTTATTCCCAACAGTTTTACCTCATTGACGTGTTCAATTGGCTGATTCTGTAATGAGATGTGAAGTTGTGGGTTTCCTCTGACAGAGTAATTAGAGCCTAGCAACATACATTTGGTCTTCACAACATTCAGCTTTAGCTTATTCTCCACAACCCACTCAGAGATTGACATTAACTCCTGTTGAAGCATGTCATTTACCTGATTTAGGCTAACAGAAGAAACTGAAATAGTGGTGTCATCTGCATATACAGTCATTTGTGCTTTCCTTAATGCATAAGACATATCATTTACAAAAATACTATAGAGTAGAGGGCCAAGACAGCTGCCTTGTGGAATTCCACAGTTAAGGGTGACAATATTGGAAAGGGAGCCGTTAAATGCAACACATTGTTTTCTGTTAGCCAAATAACTACTTATAAGACGAACAGCTGATTCATTAAAACCATAATTTAACAGTTTCTTCAATAAAAGTACATGATCAACAATATCAAAAGCTGCACTGAAGTCCAGAAACACAGCTCCAACCAAAAGCTTCCCATCAATCTGTCTAAGCCAGTCATCAGTTAAGGCTGTCAGAGCTGTGCAGGTAGAGAAACCTTCTTTATAAGCATGTTGGGCATCAGAATAGATATTGTTAGCATTAAAATAATTCTGAATCTGCTTAAACACCACTCCCTCCATCATTTTACCCAAAACCGGTAAAATACTTATGGGTCTGCTGTTTTGCCCTGTCAATGGCTCTTTAGCATTTTTTAACAAAGGGATAACTTTTGATATCTTCCATAAATCTGGATACAAACATTCGTCAATGCACAAATTAAATATATGACATACTGGTTTAACTATTGCTTTAGCTGCAATCTTTAAAAGTCTTCCGTCCATGTTATCAATTCCACAAGGTTTATTGCATTTAATATTTGTAAGTAATTTTTCAATTTCATTTTCTCTAACGCTTTCAAATGCAAATTGGCAATCTTTATTATTCATTATTTGTTTTTTTTAGTATCTGAGTGATGGACTGAAGAATAGAGAAAGCCCGATCGGTTCTCTTGGTTCTCCCTCAACCTCTAACAGTTCTGAAGGAGCTGCAGTTTCCTAACAGTGTTTCTGCAGCGGACACACAGAGGACGGTTACAGCAGGAGAAGAAAGCATGAATCAGCTTCTCTAAATATAGTCCGGACATGAGACCACGAGTCTCATTATTTGATGGAGATGACTTTAATCTGGAGGCTGAAACTGCGGTCGGGTTCTTTTAGGACACAGAGCTTTTCCCCTCAGGAAGCAGAACTGAAGTTCAGTCACAAATACAACTGTCCCCATGCGATGGGGGGGCATCGGCAGAATCTTTAAGATTTCATTTGGCCGCCCAATTTTCTTTGAGACACGCTGGCTGGTCATGAATGTAGATGGTGACAGTCAGGCGTCCATCAGGAATGGCGCTTTTCATTTACCCTCCAGGGCTACCGGGCGGCTGGCGGCGCTTGAAATGCACGTCTGCAATTCTGAGACATTCACACATCATCCAATCAAAGCTGCTGCCGGCCGGCGATCCACTCTGTGGGCGTCCAGCTCTCACCCGATTTTGTAATGGCGTCAACCCCACCTGACATGATGGCGTCTACAGATTTATAGAAGTGAAAATCAAGACCATTAAAACTGTAAAGAACACACACAAATCTAATTTAGAAAAACAAAAAATTAAATATTGTAAGAACTCACCAAAATAATAATCCATAATATTATGACTAATATTAAATTAGCAGTTAACACTAGTATTATTAATTAATAGTTAAATAACAATTTACTAAATACATTAAAATAAGTTATCTACAATACACCATCAGATGGCGCCCTAGGCGGCTGCCTAGTTCGCCTATACGCAGGGCTGGCCCTGGCCGCCCTCCTGCTGAGGCCTCAGGCTCTGCCGCCAACCTCACGAGACATGGAACTCATGAATGTTCACACGATAACCCGCCATTTGTACAGAAAGTAGACTCTCAATCTGCTTTGATTTTGAATTATATATTAACAATTATATACAACAATTATATAGTAAAAAATTTGATATATTTGAAAAAAATGTAATTTACAAACAGCAGGTCAAATACTTCTTTTGCTCAAAATTGTGCTTTCATAATAAAATTGCAAAAAAAAAAAAAAATTGAAATAGTATTTCATCTATGTTTGTTTGAAAACCAGAAGTACTGCATTTGTTGTAATGCAATACTAACATCAATATGATTGGATATATCAGAACAAAATATCCTGAATATTTCTAAGAACTTCACAACTATTCCTAAAAATAAAAACATAAACAAGTGTTTGCTTTTGGCTTTTTTTTTTTTTTTTTTTGTTACATTATGAGACAGAACCTGAGTAACTTGTTGTTAGTTCATTCTGTGATGATGCTTTCATTGCTTGTAAAACTCAATATTTTTACTTTTTTGTTAGTTTGATATTTATAGTGATTTAAATTTCCTGCAACCGGACAGCATCATTCTTTATTTTCCCCCTCAGTAAATGAAGTGATGATCAGCTGTAATATTCATTTAAATACTCGCTCATATTGACATATAGCAGAACACAAAGTAAGTCTGAGTAAAATCTGACCTCATTTGGTTATTATTCAACAAACTGAACTTATCCATCAATCTATATTTATTAAAATGACCTCCATGTGTTGCAGCTCAGAGAGCTTTACAAAGACAAATATTAAATACAAAAAAGGAGAAAAATTCAAACCAACACTCATTTACTTCTGGAATCTCTTAAACCAGCAGCAGATCAACCACAGATCATCACCACAGAACCCACCAGAACCAGACAGTAACAGGTCCACTACAGCTGCATGCTGGACCGGAACTGTTCCAACAAGAGTCAACCCGGCCAAAATAAACACGACTAAACCAGCAAAAACTGATACAAAAGTTCTCCATGTGGAAATATAACTTCATTAATGTCAGCGACGCCAAAAACACAAACATAAAAAGCTGTGCATCATAAACTTTTGCTTCCCGCTCTTCTCATTCACGCACGCGCTCACGTTCCATCCACAAACACGCGCTCAGATCTCCACATCTTCATCTCAAACTATAAAGTTCAGAGAAAAATCCTGCAGTATTTCTATGGATGGCGGGGTCACAGTCATAACGCTGCGTGAATAGATCCTATCCTTGTGACGCCATGGAGAATCAAAGATCCTTTTGTGGGAAGCGATGGTCACTCTTTACAAATCCAAGAAAATATTAACTAACGACAAAAGTGCTAATTGTTGTCACACCCCGGCTTCGGCACGCGTGCCCTAGGTTGCTGACCCCTGTCCTAGAGGAAGAGGCAGAACCATATAGTTTATTTGAGAAAATCGGAACAATAAAACGTTTTTTTTTTTTTTTTAAAGATCGTTCAGTATAATAAAGAAAAGAAACCCTGTAGAGTTCCGTCAGTCTTTCTTTCTAAAATCTGAAATCCCGTTGAAAGCTAGCCTGTTCTTTCCTCCACTGGAAATGTCAAGACCACTGACTGTTTTCAAAATGTAGAAAGAAACAAAAGAGCGCAGGTGGAGGAGTGTGTGGAGTTGATGGCGCAGCACTCAAGGAAAGGCTGAGCAGTCTAATGACATGTGCCGTGGTTTTCTCATCTCCATGTCCTTTAGCGAGCGCCGCTCTGCTCTTTCAGCGCCAGAAGAAAAGATAAAAGCAGCTTGTTGGATGCTTTTAATAAATTATCCTCCACGTTCCATCAACCTGAGCGCCGACGCTGGAGAAGAGCGCCGAGTAAAAGCCACAGAAACAGAGATGTAATGAAACCTCTTCAGGTTTTATTGAGCACACAGGAAAGGGTGTAAAAAGACCGCCTTTAATTTAAGGATCTGTTGATACTTCACAGAACCACGTTTGAGTAACATGAAGAGATACATCGACTGTAAGATGTAGGATTTCTCTAAGTAAGTAGAAAGTAACCAAATACTCGTTCCTCCACCTCCTCAGTGTCTGCTGACAGCAGGGGAGTCAAACTCAATCGCACAGGGGGCCAAAATCCAAAACACACCTTCGGTCACGGGCCGAACAGGAAAGACATTTATTGAACACTCTAAAACACATTTTTAAAACTTTAAAACGTAACTTTTTAACATAATTATGAGCTAGATATACAGTATTATCGCAGGCTTGTGTGAATGCTGTAAGCTGAATTTGGCCTCTGAAGATGCTAGTGCTGATAGCTGAAGATGCTGAAATGGATAGCTAAAAACACTGAAGGTGATATCTGAAATCGCTGAAGCTGATAGCTGAAGACACTGAAGGTGATAGCCAACTACAATATTAGCTAAAAGCCAAATTAGACAAAAAAAACCATGATAGGTTAGCCAAAACAGCTAGCATGTAGCTGAAATATTAGCTAAACTCCAAAAAAACCTAAAAAAATCTTAGTAAATGCTAAAATAGTCCAAAAAACTAGAATAGCAATTTTTAAAACTTTAAAACTGTAACTTTTGAACATAAATATGAATGACTTTTAATATTTTATCCTCCAAAAAAGTATATTTTGTCAAAATTATACAAGTTAGAAATGAGCACAAGATAACATCGAGCCATTAATAACAATAAAATAAAAGGATCTGGAGGGCCGGATAAAACTACCCAGCGGGCCGGATCCGGCCCCCGGGCCTCGACTTTGACCCATGTGGCCTACACCCACAGCTCTCCCCCCAGTAATGAGGAGATTCTCCTTCCTCCTCCTGCAGACGTCGGGCAGACGGGGGAACCTTATCTAGTCCCCGGCACTCACCTCCTTAAGGCCTCTGAGAAAACCTTTTACATAGGCAAGTTAAATGGAAAGGCCTCTGCCCGCCACCGACGGAAGCGCCTGATTGGCAGAAGAGGGCAGGAGACTCTATCTCTCCCCGCATGCCACAGCTGTCCCTTTTTTTCCCTCCATCCTTCAGCGTCTCGCGGCTGACTTGCATGTGGATGAGGCAGAAAGAAAGAAGCCGAATGAGTGGGTGAGATAAAGAGGCCGTATGGGCTGTGCATTAAACAGACAGTTTATCCTGAGCCGGCGTCCATCTCCCCGTTCCTCCTCCTCCATTTTTTCATTTCATCCTCTCATTCCTTTCATGCCGTCTCTCCCATTTCACTGCCTTTATTCTCCCTTATCGGCTGTGGAGTTTGGCTGGGAGACGGGAGGAACACAGATCATCTAAACAAAATGTTCAGCGTAATTTTAAATGAAAATGTATTTAGAAATAGAAAAGTTGCATTACCTGCAATAATACTAGTTTGAATGCTTTTTGCTGAAAGTAGTCGCTGAAAATTCTGAAAGAATTTTTCCTGAAAATGGTGACGCAATTTACTTTAATTGCTGAGGGGGATTTGCTGTAAAGCAAAAGCTATTTGCAAAATGATAAATTTGCTAAAAGACTGGCAGTTTTGTTAAAGAACTGTAAAAGAGCGCTGAAGTTGACCTAAATTTCTGAAAAGATTGAGGTAAAATTGCACAAAAATCCCTAATACATGCCAATGTTGCAAAAATATTTAGTGTGTTGCTTACATTTGAGCTGAACTCTAAATTAGCCTAAAAAACCCCAGTAAATAGCAAATTAAAAAAGCTAGCTCGTTGCTAAAATATTAGCTAACTCAAATTAGCAAACAAGCTCAACTTAAATAGAAAAAGCAAAGTAAATAGCAAATTAAAAAAGCTAGCTCGTTGCTAAAATATTAGCTAAACTCCAAATTAGCACAAAAAAACTTCAGTAGATGCCAAATTAGCCAAAAAAGATAGCTCGTTCCTTCAATACTAGCTAAACTCCAAAACAGTCTAAAATTCATCAATAAACTAGATTAGTCAGAAATGTTAGCATGTTGCTAAAATAGAAGCTAAACTCTAAATTAGACTAAAAAACCCCAGTAAATAGCAAATTAGCCAAACATGTTGATTGAATATTAGGTCAACTCAATAAGAAAAAAAAAACAATTACTATAAAAGAATGTAAAGTAACCTAAGAATATATTTAAAGGTTTGTTCCAATCTACTTAAAATGTTGACATTTTAAGACTTTCTCATTCATTTCCTGTGGGGCATATTTTGCTCAATATTTAAAAAACTGTAAAGTTTATGAATACCAAAAGTACAAGCAGTAATGTCCTGAACAAGCTGAACGTTTTGATACAAAGATTGCTGAAATCTCTGAAAGTGTGATTTAGGTTTTCATGCTGAAAAACATTCAAACATTCACACGACAAGAACGTATCAGAGGCTTAAAGAATCTAATGTTTTAAAATCCCCCACCAACAAAAATCATGTGTTTTGAGTTTTTAACGTGTATGTTTAGCATTTTTCTTATGAAAGAGAACAAATGGAATAAGAAAACATTTTGTTTTTGCATTTCCGAGTATTTCTCCTCTTAAATCTCCGTCAATCAAACTGTCTCAGAAAATCTCTATTTGAATTCATGAGTATTTAATACGTTACGATTTCTCTGCTGCACATGTGCAAACCTCCCCGTCTGTCCCAGCTAGCGAGCCGAGTTCAGGTTCTGGAGAAAAGAAGAGAATCTTCCTGTTGACTGCAGTCAAATGAGCCGCCGTTCACATTTCTTTTTTGGGGGGGTGGGATGGTTCTGGGACAGAGCAGCTTCTCTCAGCTCCATAAGCCACGCCCCCACAGAGGATATTTTTCTAGCTTCAGATTAACATGAAAAATACATTTTCAAGACATTTAGGTTGTTGGATTTTGGTTAAAAACTTCCTAATCATAATTAAAACACAACTGAGAATGTTTTCGGAGTTCGGATGAACTAAAACATTAAAGTGTATGTGCAAATATTGTAATGGTATTGATGATTTAAGGTAATGTTTAAATCAACAGTATGGTTAAAGGGGATTTCTATTTGCAGTCATTGGCGACAAAATAATGACACTTTAGTAAATTATGTTTTCTCTGTTTTTTATCTCTCTAATTTATTCTTGGAGGACGCCTCCCTAATCCCGGCATTGTAAAAGTGAAGTATACCTGTTTGCCATTTGGGAGTAAACCCTTACGACTGTGTAAACAAACCTCATGTTAAAATTCACCCTTTTTAATCCGCCGTTCCTCCCCGTTTTGTCAACGTCTCCCGCCGAGAGGGGAATTAATCCGCCGTGGTCCGTGCACGGAGCGTGAAACAACTCCCCCCTTTTAAGTCCCGACATCAGTCCATCTCAGTTCCGAGAGGGTTCAGACACGTGTGCACGAGAGGATCATCAAAACACGCAAACACAGAGTTAGTCACACCTGCATGTATGTGAGATTATACATGCTGCCTCACTAATCCCCCCCCATGAGCCTCTCCAGCAGCCTCCGAACCCCACTTTCCACCCTGGAGCCTGTTTCCTGCCCCTCTCCTGCCTCTCCATGCTGGGATTTGGCTCCTGTGTATGCAAATGAGAGAGGAGCTCAGAGCGTGCACGCCAGTGATAGTGGCCCCTCTTCTGGTGTCACGAGAGCTGAAGTGAGCCGGCGGCCCGGATCAGTTCAACTAACGTGTGACTGCACAAAGACAGAAAGCAGACAAACGTTTCACACGGAGGAGCCGCCCCTGCTGGTCTACAAGTTTGGATGTTTTTGCTTCTTTCGCTGTTTACGTACCTTCATGTTTGAGATACATTAGTTTTCGAATTTCATAAAAAAAAAAACTTGAATTCCTTAAGTCTTATCAGAGTAAACCATATCCATGTATATGATCATGTATTACCTTTGAAACACTAAAAAGCAAATTATTTATGAAATATGAGTGATTTTTGTAAAATATTTTTATACCCGGAAGTAAAACGACTCGATCTCTGAGGCTCCGCCTTTCACCCACTTTATGACGTCCTTCTAGTACCGCAAAAAAATCAGGGGAAATTTTTATTATAATTTATTTAGTAACATTGATGATGGCCCACATACAGCGAAACTCCTCCCCAAAATTTGACACACACAGTGTGATGATGGCTAGCTGGAGCTGCTAGCTTAAAGTGTTTGTGTTAGCCTGGAGGCAGAGCAGACTCTTCCCGAAGGGGGCGGTTTCACTCTGTGACATCAGCATGTGAGAACCCACTCGTTTTCGTGGGTTTGGGAGGGGCTGCTGCAGACAGTGCAGGTTTCTAGTGGATTACTCTTAAATGCATGAACGGATCAAAATATCGCTTTGGGGTTCTTTATGGAGAGGAATCCACAATATAATACACTGAAAAACTCAAAAAGTAGAATCTTCATGGTATGGCTTCTTTAACATTTCACTTGCAGACAAAGTAAAAAGTTCACTTCAATGACATGAAATGAGACGCTGTAATTTGCAGGGCTTTCATGTTGAATAAGATATCAAGCGTCAGCTGGGAGCTTCTCCATCATTCACACCATCCATGTTCTTGTTTCAGTCTTCCAGAATCAGAAGCATGTGCTAAAACTCTCTGTGGAAATCTTTTTCTTGAATCTTGTCCCACTGAGCATCCGAGGCTTTCAAGTTTCAGAAATCTGTCCTCTGTTGACTTTAGCCACTGAGGTTTTGACCTGAGGTCGAAGCGACTTCCTTCCCCCAAAGAACAAGAATTATGCTCCACTGGAACGAAAGCTGTTTTTCTACTTTTGTCTGTAAATCCAGGGTTAAATATGTCAAAGAAAAATCATAAATTAAGGTTAGAAACGGTTTTGGAGACGCTCCAGAGGCCGGACGGTTGAGATAGGCTCCTCTGCCCATCCGATGTTGGATGAGTCAAAGCTGAATTTGACATTTTTTTATCCCTTTAACTCGTTGTTTTATAAAGCTCATTCCATGGATTTACAATTGATTTAGAGACTTTGAAACTACGTACAAATTTCACATTTGCAGTGAGGAGATGAAGGTAGGGCTGGGTTGACAAAACCGATTGAATCAATCTAAACTTGATACTAATGTTTAATGGGACTTCCCATAGGACGGCTAATGCTAATGCTAATGCTTGTTTGACAAGAGCCATTAAGGCTCGATTTCTACTGATCAAAACCAGGAGACTTTAGCCAAAACGATTGATTCACGATTTAAGAACTATTTTTGGCATGAACAAAAGCAAAAATATTAAAAGAACCTAGCAACTCTCAAAATTGGATTTTTTCTTTTCTTTTTTTTATAACCAGTGTTGTGCAGCATAAGATAATATGTTCTTTAACTCATAAAAGATCAAACTTTTTACCCAAGTTTAGCTTTGCATCTAAAATCTGTTCATACTGGAGGTAGAGTTGATCAAACCAGACGTCTTCAGGTCAGTAAGGAAGTAAAAACCAACATAGTTTATCATCTATGTGAACCTCAGACATGAATTAACTCGTCTAAATTAAATAAATGCTAATTAAGTAATCCTTACTTTAAAAAAATTGGTATTTTCTTTTTCTTTTTTTGTTCTATATCCCCTCTTTGAGAATCCATGTAACACTGTATGATTTTAACAATCTCATTATTTCACTCATACGTGTTACACTATGTGAACTGTATCAGATTAATATAAATATATTCAGAACATATAGTAGATTAATAATGTATTTCTAAACAAATTCAAAATGGAATTGATTTGAGCAGATTGAAAGAATTGATCAAATCAGAATCTAATCTATCCAGGTTCTGGTGAATCGAATCAAATCGTTTCTGGAAGTTATAATCGATACCCAGCCCTAGATGAAGGCAAAGATTTTTAAAACCCATTCTCATGATAAACGTGTTTTTGGTGTTTTTAAATTATTGTTCTGATGATGGAAGTCGTATATAAATAAAACGAGGCTTGAAATTGCATTTCTAAGTATTTATTTATTGAAATTGTTGTGAATCAGGAGGAGATGAAAGAATGTTTTCGGAAAATGTAAATATTTGTGACGGAGGTGCTACAACCAGGAAGCTTCCTGCTCAGTTCTGATGTATCCACTTGTAGACAAATAGATCCGTGAACACATGAACGTCGTTGTTTTCCTCATCTGAGCTGGAATCTGGATCAACCCTTTAACGTCTGGGTTGGTCCAAAATTTTTCACCATTTCTGTCACATAGATGTTGTTAGGTTTGGGGTGTGAAGGGCTGAAGGGCTGAACGCTACTCAGGGAGAAGGTAAACAAAGGGATGATGGGAAATGAGAACAGGCTTACTCCTTGTCAACAGCCCACGAGTCAGAGGTGATTTTCTTATGAACTTTTGCCGCTTTGCAGAAATGATGTCCTGTAGAAAACGACACAGTTTTTAAAATATTTACCAAAAACGAATGAATCATAATTAAAAGACTGCTGGGAACGCTTTGAACATGGATCAAAACATGATCAGAATGACTTCAAAGGTTCAGGAAATATTCTGGTTAAAACAACATGAATTGAGATTAAAACTTCTAAATCCAAAACTAAAAGTTAGCTGGAAATAAAAAAGGTAAACAATAGGACATTTATTTATAGGGACAATTCTAATCATATATTTAGCTGCTTTCTATTTAAAGCCTCTCCTCCCCACTACATTATAAGAGAGATATGACTTGTTGTTGACTTTTAGTTCTTTAATAAACAGAGAAACACCCCGCGACATGTCGTGAGTCTTCTCCAGAAGCCGGCATTGCAGTCTGGGCTGATGTTTGCGGATCAGCTGAAAATAATGAGATATGAAAATGACAAGTGAGCGCCAGAGGAACGGTGGGCAAGGGAGGCTTGATCCTATCATTCCTCTGCAGTCATTTCAATTATCCCTCTCTCCTATCACTTCATCTATAGAAATATGAGAAATAATTAAGTAAAAGGCTTGAGGGCTGCAGGTATTAGTTTAAAGTCTGATTGCGGCACGGTTAAAATCCTGGGCATTGATAAATTCCCATTTTGGCATTTCTAACAAACTTTTATACACATTTTAGTTACAAAAACGACTGATATGAAAAAATGTTGTGATTCTCTGTGAATCGGTAACAGAAAAAAGATTCAAACTCAACATGTTCATCGATGGAAAGAATGGAAAAATCAGGTTTTGTCGGCTTGTGCCTAAATGTAGAAAAATGCAGAGCAGATGACATTTTTCTATGCACGTTTGCTGTGAGTGTGTGTGTGCACCTGTGAATGTGTGGGTGCACCTGTGAGTGTGTGTGTGTGGTGCACCTGTGTGTGTGTGTGTGAGTGCACCTGTGCTGTGAGTGTGTGGGTGCACCTGTGTGAGTGTGTGGGCAGCCTGTGAGTGTGTGCACTGTGAGTGTGTGGGTGCACCTGTGAGTGTGTGGGTGTGCACCTGTGAATGTGTGGGTGCACCTGTGAGTGTGTGGGTGCACCTGTGAGTGTGTGGGGTGCAAGCCTGTGAGTGTGTGGGTGCACCTGTGAGTGTGTGGGCAAGCCTGTGAGTGTGTGGGTGCACCTGTGAGTGTGTGGGTGCACCTGTGAGTGTGTGGGTGCGCCTGTGAGTGTTTGTACGCACCTTTGAGAGTACAGGTGTACCTGTGAGCATGCGGGAACCACTGGGAGCTTCTGTGTGGGCACACCTGTGTGGGTACGAGTGCACTTGTGAGTGTTTGGGTGTGCCTGTGAGTGCCTGGGCGCACACGTGAGTGTGCGACCATGCCTTTGAGTGTGCAGGGAGAGTCTGTGTGTGTGTGCGGGTGCGCCTGTGAGGGTGTGCCTGTGAGTGTGTTCACCTGTAAGTGTGTGTGGGAGTGATTGTGTGTGTGAGGGGTGCGCCTGTGTTTGTGCGGGCGTGCCTGTGAGTGTGCGAGCGCGCCTGTAAGTTTATTGACACGGTTGTGAGTGTGCAGGGAGCATCTGTGTGTGTGTGTGTGTGTGTGTGTGCGCACCTGTGAGTGTGCAGGCGCACCTGTAAGTGTACTGGTTTACAGACGGGTACGGGGTCAGTGTTGCGCTGACCCCGTACCCGGTCTGTCACATGGAGCCCAATAGGAATGGAGTATGAGAGGATTTGTGATAATTTAGTATTATGTATAATTGTTTATTTTATTGAATCCTTTCTGTTTGAAGGAAAACAGACAGTTTGATGTAAGGGACAAAAAGGAAACATACTTGGCCTTAAAATACTTTAAATTCATTGTGTTTAGAAAAAAAAAGTCACAATAATATGAATTTAGGTTCACAGTTTTTAAAAACTTTTGTTGTTTACAAAGTCATTTCATAATAATAAAACATTTGTTCAATAGAAGCTTATTTAATTTAAAAATACATAATTTAAGACTAATTTAGTAAAACTATTGACCCCTAAAAGATAAAAAAAAAATAGAATAATCCAGGTGCAAAAAAAACTTTTCAAATATTTAAATGAAGTTTTTGTGAAGCTGACATATTCCTTCAGAACTTATGAATTTTATATTGTTTCTTTAAAGTGAAGCTTTTGGGTTAATGTGGGATTTTTCCATAACTACCTGCTGCAAACTAGTATTTGTATCCTAGTTAGCATTTGCTCTCTCCGCAGGGCCGTTTAGTTAAGTCTGGGCTCTGCAGTAACGCGCTGCGTGTGACCTCGCCGACGGAGCGCACGCTGCATCTGTGCTGTAATTGCTATTTAAATGCCAAGGTTTCTTGCTTGAAATAAAACATAATGGAGTACCAGCCGGCTGTCAATACTCAGATTTGTAAGCAGGCTGTAAAACTCAAAGGTCACTAATTTATGGAAAGTGGCATTTCCACTGATGCTTCGCGCATTCCGCTCGTCACTGTGGGCCTCTCAGAGCGTCGTTCACACCTGAAGAAAACACATGCCACTGTAATCATGTATGCACAAATGCACACTGCAAATGTAATCGGATGAAAACTTGTCCTTATTTTTTTGGTCATCTTCTTCAGATCATGTGACGTGTAATTTGTAGCCTGGAATTAAAGCCTTAGTCCCAACTGCCCTCACTGGTGGATCTGGAATGTTTGTGGGCAAAAAATGAGCAACAGAGTAAACAGGTGCCCACACGAAACGTTAAGATCAGGAACCACCACGGGCATCTAGTACAACACGTAAGAAGGAAGTAGGTGAGTAAGTGTGGGTGTACGTCATCTACAGTACGTAATACTGTATTTTCAAGACTAGAAGTCGCTCTAGAGTATAAGTTACAATTTTAAGAGAAAAGTCCAACATTTATGAACAAATCGATCACTCCGACGTAACGCGTATTTAACACCGAACGCGATTCATGCGTCAAATTGTGCTCAATGCTTTTCCACAAATGTGTTCATAAGCTATATATATATAGATGCTCCCATAGTGAGTGGAGAAGCTATCTTTTAGCCTCATCGCTACATGATGGAGGCTTTGACTGTATATCTTGTTTAAGATACACGGAAGATGTTGAGAGGTGAAGTTTATTTATTTTAAGGAGATCAACAAAAGCGTCTTTAATCACGTCTCCATGTCTGGGTTTTTCAGTCCTTTTCTTTTTCTTACCATGATGTTTACTTTCTAGCCTGCAGGAGCTGCATCTGAATGACTGTTTTCAGCTGCTCTCCTGTCTGTCTGTAAACAGTTTGCTGTCCCGCATTAATCCAAGGAGAGAGAAATAGAAACAATAATAATGAAAGGAAGAAAACCATTACAAAGTTCATGAGGAGAACGATCAGATTCTCAGCCTTGTTTATTTTGGACGGCACTTCTTCTTCTGCGTTTCTTTCAGCAGCAAATGCTGACACACAAACCTACACCGCCCTCTAGTGGATGTTAGTGGGAAACAACCGCTCAAAGGAAACCGGATATTAGAGGGGAAGATAACAAATATATGAGCCTATGTATGTTTTCAAAAAATCACAAATACGTCGCTCCTTAGTATAAGTCGCACTCCTGACCAAACTCTATATAAAAAAACGTGACTTATAGTATGAAGAATAAAGTATATGGAAACTGCATGGTACCTTCAAGTTACCTGCTGTGTATTTTCATGGTATTTATGTGGTAGTTATGTTAAGGTTAAAGTCCCATTGTTGTCACAAACCTAGGTGTGTGAAATGTGTTCTCCGCATTTGACCCATTCCCTGGGGGAGCGGTGAGCTGCAGACACAGCCGCGCTCGGAAACCATTTGGTGGTTTAACCCCTCAATACAACCCCTTAATGCTGCGAGTCAAGTAGAGAAGCACTGGGTATGACTTGAATGACTCGGCCTGGATTTGAACTCACGACCCTCCAGTCTCAGGGCGGACACTCTACCACAAGCCCACTGAATGTTATTCCTGCGTGTTACTTGCATACTGCGTGTTTACGTGGTGAGTTAATATTAGGGTTGGACATATCAATCAGTATGGACAGTATCAAGATCAAACTGATCTATCGATACTGGCGTCATGAGATTGATACTTTGATACTTTTCAGTAGTTTTTCTTTAATACGTACAGTAAAGAGCTTGAATTTACTTACAGAGTTCGTGCAAGCGCATGTCTACAGTGTTGCCAGATTGGGCCAAAAACAGCCTAATTTGAGTAAAAACCTGCCCAATTTGTGCAGGAAACTGCCCAGTCTGGCAACATTGCGTGTCTGTGTAAACAACAAACCAGCTGCTCACCCCCCCCCCCACGCTTAATCGAAGAGCATCATTAAAGAGCCACATTTTTGCATTTTTGTTGAGTTTTTTAATATATTTTTTTATTAGTAATAGTCTTAGATTGGATGAAATTAAACAATTATAGCAACTGAAAGACACACCTCCACCCCCTTCAGAAGCGACCTCTATGACCCTTCTTAGACCCGGACAACCAAAAACCAGATCATTCTCCCATACAGATCAACATGTGACTAAAGAATAAATTGGTACAGGAAGCAAAGTGCAGATACAAAACATTTCAATAGATGTTTTTTTCTTTTTTTACATTTCCTCCATTTGTTTCCACAGAACTTGGACAACTACAAGCAGACGGCTGAGGAGTACAACCAGGCAGCTGGTAGAGCTGAAGCTCACCTACGGTAACTAATCTACTTTTACTCTGTTGTGGTGCGTTTAAGGAAATCGTTCCACAAGTTCCTGTTCTGTCTGCGGTGCAAACCAAAATGTCTGAAATGATGTTTAAAAGGAACCTAAAAAGAACTATAGACCTGAGGCAGGAGCATGACAGATGGAGGTTTTTGTAAAGTTTGGATCTGTTCAGACAGAAAATCTGGTTAGTATTCAGTTACAAAAATGCCCTGACTTCTTTACATGGTAATGTTTCCTCTTGTTGCTTCAGAGGTACCAGATGAAGTGACAAAGCAGGTGGAGGACAAAAACACCAAGTGTTTTTTTTTTCAGATAAACCAGCTACTACCAAAAATCTCATTTTTGATTTAAAATAGAACTATATTCTATATTTTTCTGATTCATTTAAGCTGTTTAGGTTTTTTAGGACCAAAGTCATGGTTCATGGTGGAAATTTCAAGAAAAAGAAGTTAACGTTGTGTTGTGAGCTCATGCTGCTGCCAGTTGGAGTATTTTTGTATGTGAAGATGTGAAGGTGATCGACAATATTTCCTGTTATCACTATTAGTGCCTTTTGACACAGTTTTTAAACCACTGTCCTCCCCCTGACTGTTAGGTATGGTGTGGTTATTTTGTTTTATATGAGATGGTTTTCTCAAAAATACCTCCAGATCTGTTTTTTTTTACCGTGTTTTATGGTTTGTGAGGGTTTGTCTTCTTATCCTGCATTTAGATAGAACAAAAATACTTACCACTATGTTTCTCTTTACAATTTCATCAGGATTTGATCCGATTTACTATACATTTATTTATGACATTTCCATTGAAAACTTGAAAACTTTTTACGTAAGTCAGGATTTAAACCGAGGAAAAAATTAGGTTTCATAAGAAATTAAGACAATTTTACTGAGCAAATTTTCTGAAAGTAGTTTATTTTTCTGGAAAAAACATATCCATTTGTAGATTTACAATGTTATGAAGTTTGGCGTATACTATGCACGGTATTCCCAGGGTGCAAAGCCGTGGAATATGTACGCATTTCACTGAGACTGGGTTGGAAAATATCAATGAAACAGTAATAAAAGACTGTGAACCCAGAGGAAAAAAATAAAAGGTGAATTTTCGACTTTGTCAGAAATTGTTTCACATTTGTTAATCTAATTCTGCAGTTCCTCAAAAGACCACTGGAGGGAGTTTGCAAAAGGGAGCAAATGCCCATTTACTTTAATGTTAAAAAATTCAATTTTATATCCAAATTTGACTGCAGATTTTAGTAATGTTTTCAATGTGTATTGCTTTAAAAATTTAAATTAACTGTTTGGATTTTAATAGAGCAATAATGTTTACTGAGTGTCTCTTTGTATTGACACAAGGCTGAATGCACACATTCTTAAGGTTCTTATCTTGTTTCTGGAACACTTTATGCTGGATTTTTGCTGTTTTGTGTCTTAAAGCGACGTCACATATCTGTCCAACACTGAATATTTTAAACGTTTTAAAATCTATTTCAGTGGCATTTCTAATAAGAGTTGCATCACATGGTTTCATTTTTTTTTTTATGTTTATTTTTTATCCCCACAAATGTTATGAGCTCAATAGGAGATTTAAGCCGCATCTTCAGCTGAAGAAAAATAGTTTCTATTTTCTGTCTGTACTGGATGAGGACGGCTGACCCCTTCCATGTTCCGACATCTTCTTCCACCTGCTCCATTAAATTCACAAGCGCACAATTGAAGGTTTTTGCTGCATTTGGACCGCGCTTCATTGTGGTCATGCAGTCATTTCACACAACACTGACCGCCTGGTAATTATTCTATTTATTCACCACCTTAGGAAGGGGGAGCCGCCCAATCTAGCATATTATGTAGCTAGAATATATAAGATGTGTGTCTAAAGGTGCTGCATTTCCACAGTATTGTCCTATTTTAACATAGTAAAATGTTGTATAGTCTCATTTTCATTTATAGTCTCTTTATGACAGAAGAACATCGGCGTTCTTCGCTCTGTTTACATCCAACGTTTGTGTTTTTATCCACATCCAATTCAGATTTCTCTGAAATAAACTTGTGAGAATAAATGAAAGCTTGAAAAAAATGAAAACAAAAATCTACAAACCAGCAGCGAGCTGAGCAACTTCATCCATTTAAATAAAAAATGGGGTCATATTTAAATGTTACTTTTGTCTTTTCACTGTTATTAAATATGTATTATTCTGGGGTCCTCCTTTAAATGGAGATTCCTTCTGTCTGGGTTTCGTAGTAAAACATTATTAGTCTGCAGTTTGTCCACCACTCAGAGACCCACAGGACCTTTGTGATGTGAAAAAGTCACACCGGCCGGCTTTTTGCGCATTAAACTTTCAACTCTGCTTTTATTTTTAAGAGCAACTCTGGAGAATACAGTTATCTTAAAATAATCCCAAATCTGTCCACATCTTGTCTGTTTACCTGCAGTATTTTTAGAGTCATAAAGCATTTGGCTTAAATGAATGAGAAACTATAGGCCTCTAATAAGATAAGAGAAAATGAGAAGCAGGGGTACTTCTCAGAGATCAAGGTAAAAAGAGGAAACCCTCCTGGGAAATTGCTTTTCCCTTCCTGCACTTTCAAAAACATTTTCGTGTGCAGACATTCCGGGTGATTTACTTTCCGTAAGCATTTAGGGGAGTTTATCTGTTTGTTTTGCCTCCGGGCATGTTACTGCTCATATCCCCCAAAATGCCCCTCACTGAGGAGAACCACTATATTGCTGCGGAGCTTACCTTAAGATCTAAAAATCCATTAATCCTCTTATATATAGAGGGGGGGAAATGTGCTCCTCTGGAGGTGTTAGCAAAAACAGAACCTAAATGAGCCTCAGGTTGATGTTTGCATGAAGTGACTGCAGTTTAAAGCCTTCCACCTCAACTTTTTAGTTTGTTTCTTCTTGTGTATCTGCTCTCCAATTAATAGAGCAGACAGACGGCTCTCTGTAAAGATCCGTTTGGCCTCCGGAGCAGGACCCTGCTAGTCATTACCAGACCGGACCTGTCTGAGCTGTGGGATAACGCAGATTTAGACGGAGGCCGCCTGTGAGCTCCACACCCCGCCTGTCTGACCGCCTCTGGGGAGCCCCGGCGTTCTCTCGGAGGCCGGATTCACCCAGACATTCATTTAGGCGGGAGAGGGTTCAGGCGGACCCGGGAAGACTCACAGGGTTTAATCCAGACAGGTTTAGCAGGAACCAACAACCACCTCAGCATCTGCATTTGTACCTCCATTCAGTTTAAATTCAATTCAACTTCATTCATACAGAACTTTTCCTTTTGAAGGACACCTTGATCATACCAGACGCATGTTTTTTTTAAGGCACAAAGACAGATTAACAGTCCTCATGAAAAGTTTGCTATTTATTGTTCTTGATTAGAAAAAAAAACATATGTTGAGAAATACTCAAATTTTCTTTAAAAAATGTTTTCCAAAGCGTGATCAGAAGCGTTTTTGATAAGTATGGATCGGTAACGGACTTTCTTCAGCTGCAGGGGGTGAGACGGGGGTACTGGCAGATTCAGTGGTCCCTAACCCCTGTGAATAAGGGGGAGAAACTGTATTTTAATCCCCTCAGTCTGTTTAGATAAAAAGCTATGATCGCATTTAACAATAGCAATATTTTATTTAGAAAAATTGGTAATATTTTGAAAATTTGACTTAATGCCAGGGAAAAATAGACTGTTAAATGATCGTTGCACTGCATGAGCCGCTGTAGGTACCACATGTGCTCGGCATGCAAGATCGACTCGGGGACTTGTAACTAGTGATGACATCACACTACGGTAACGCCACTGAGACAAACGACTTGGCTATTTTCCACTGTTTTTCTGTACTGAAACTGATGTTTACAATAAAGTTTATTTAAAAAATTAAAAAGAAGTGTCCAGATCTGGAGTTTATGTCAAAAGTGAGCGCTGTATATTCTAGCTGGACTTGCTCCGGTCCGTTTGACCGAACAGAAGTTCTACACTGCCAGGATGTATTTTGTAAAATAAAGTGCGAATAACCACTTTCTTTTTTTTTTATGTGCGACAAACAGCATTTAGCATGCTACTCGTTAGCACCCACGTTAGCACAAACTTCAGGCTTTCCAGCCTGATTTCTCTCTATTCAAATACGATTCTGTCCTGGGACGATTCCTCTCAATCGGATTATTTCGTTGTCGAGGTTTTTGTGATTCTTTGCGTACTAGTTCAGACCTCCTCGGTTACTCGAAAAGACTCCAAGAATTGTGATGGCGCACGTGTGTCATATCCACGTCAGGTGACGGTGGTCTAATGGATCCGGACCAATCGGGATCTTACAGGAGCCGATCTTGCAGGCTGAGCACATGTGGTACCAACACCGGCTGCGGAGGTCCACGGGACTTGGCGTCTGGTGAACTACCCCATAGATCAGGGGTAGGGAACCCTGGTCCTCGAGAGCCACATTCCTGCATGTTTTCCACCATACCCTGCTCTGGCATGTTCTTATTGTCTGAACACACCAGCACCAGGTAATCAGTGTAGGGACTCATGACAATTACCTGGTTCAGGTGTGTTCAGCCAATAAGAACATGTCAGAGCAGGGTATGGTGAAAAACATGCAGGAATGTGGCTCTTGAGGACCAGGGTTCCCTATCCCTGCCATAGATTAACAAGGGTGCAAAATGGAAGCGGGATCCATTCCGCGGCGCTTCCGCATGCGGTCCTTTATAATCATTAATAAAATATTGTTGGAACATCATTAATGCTCTGTAATGATTACTGTTATGCTTTGTGAAATATTGGAACCAGCAGTCTTTTAGATTTGTGTTGATTTGTGAAGGTACTCTCTCTCTCCACAGTTATGGTCAGGCCATGGACGATGTTTACTCGCGCTATGAAGCTCCAGCACAGGAATGAATGAATGAATGAATGAAATGGTTTATTTCAAGCAATCAGGTTATAATACATGGAATAACATCACATAATCAATCACAAATAGATCGCTTGAAAGGGAATGGAAGGAAGCGAACTTATATAATCCCACCCCGACTCGACCATTTTCTCTACATGAATAATCAATATCCGGTTCAGGACTTAAAATCAAATATTAATATAGTTTCAGGTAATAAAAGATCAATAATATCAGTGATGTAATAGAATTTCAAAAACATCCATAGACAAATCATTTATAATATTCATCAACAGTAATCTAAACATTCTCATAAAGAAAAAAATATCAAGTAGTAATCAACTTCATTTGTTACTGCAGGAAAATATATCAAAATATTCTTGTTAAAAAAGACAATTTGAGCAGATTGCATTTATCAAAGAACGATTATAATACTGAAAAAGTGCTAAGTAAAAAATCATGATTTATTAATGGAGAAAAAAATGTAAAAAACTTGCACATACATTCCTATAGAAACACGTTAGCATTTGACATCCCAAACATGGCTAAAAATAATCCCAGCTGTCAACCTTGATCGATTGATTTGAGTTTGACAACTTTAACTATTTGAGCTAAATTTTTACCGTTGTGCCTCCTGTGCCTATAGTACTTTGACAGAAACTTCATAAAGCCTCTAACAATCCAGCGTGCACGCTCTGACAGCTCTTTGATCTCACTGCCGCAATGTTTTCTTTGATCCTCTCCACTCTGAGTGATATTAAAAACCAAAAATTACAATGCCATAACCTCTACTTTAAAGCGTTCCAAATCCTTGTCATCATACATTAATAAACATTCCCACACAAACACAAACAAAGGCGTGCTGGAGATGGATAATAACGCCATGGTATGCCCTTTCAAGCTTTTCTCTTCCTCCTTATTGCTTTATTCCCCAATGTCATGCATTGCAGCAACGTGGAGCTCAAGCTCTCTTCATAAAAGCCCCACGCCACCAAGGTGAGACAAAGAATAATGAGAAATTCTAACCATTTGAGCCTAATCTCTCTGCCTCAACTTTGCACGCATCTATGCAAAACGTCGCTGGCAGAAAGCAATTTGAGGATTGTTGTGCTTCTTTTCCCTGAAAAAGTTAGCCATCAAACTAGCTGGGTCGACTAATGTTTTTCTAATAAGAGCTCACCTTTAATTTCAGTCAAACGAGGCAGTTGGTGCAGATTAGCAGAGGCAATTTTCTGCTTCAGATTCCATTATTAAAACACCCCTGCTATCAGAAAGTTTCTGGCGTTGAATGGAAAAAAAGAATTATTTTTCTTTTCTTGAGTTTGGATTAATACCTTTAGGCTATTGTTGCTGACATCTCCCATTCTGTGAGCCTAATTCTGATTCTATTGTCAACTTACTGAAGTCCAGCAGCGGAGAACTTACAGATCAACTTACACGCTAAAGGTGGATAAAACAGACAAAAATATGTCAGACATTTTTAGCTTTTATCACATGAACAGAAAATATTTCTTCTCTGGTCATTACAACCCTAAATGTTTGTACATTTTCTACCCTACAATATAGTAAAACATTTAAATTTTAGATGTCAAGCTAAATATGTCATGGAGTGAATGTGTCAAATTGTCTTCAAATGCTCGAGATGTGAATGAGAAACGAACCCTTAAAAAAAAAAAAAAAAAAAGAAGCCTCTTGCATGTTTAGTCCATGCAAAATGTCTCCATGGCAACTGCAACCACATCAAAGCTGCGCAAATCTTCAAATAATTGGTCCATGTTTCAAGACGTGAAAAAGACTGAGAATTCTCCTCTCAGTTGGAGGCAGGAATCTCCCTGCCCCAGAACTTTTGAGCAACTCTTTTTGACGGAAGAAACGGGTCCGGACTGATTGGAAAAACGCTCACGTGCACCGAGCGTTACAGAAATCGCTGCGTGCAAAGGTCAATCCACATGAGCCATGACTAAGTTTTGCATAATGTCACCATGGCAACCATCAAAACTTCTTTACAAGTCTGTTACTCACCTGGATGTTCAACTGTGTGATGTTTAACTCAAAGGAACCTGCAGCTTCAAATTTACATTTGAGTTATTGGGTAAAAAAGAGCAGATTTTCTGCGTAGCACTAAACTCCATCCAAATATCTGTATTATTTAGAACTATATCATGTCTAAGAACCAGAAATATGTATCAATAGTTTCTTGGCTGTTATCAGAGGCTGAAATCCCTCTGTCTCAATGCCTTATGGGAAAATATTCCCAGACATTTTTCACCTGCTCAACAGTTGACTACTTGTCATGCACCAAGTGGCACAGCACTTCATGCTGAAGCAAAGGTAAAGCGCGGGATGTGATAGTTGCTATGGGTTACTGTTTGTCCGTTCAAGCTGCCGGGGTTATGGGTCATTTAATACATCACTGTCACATTCCCCTGGCTTCCTCTCTCTCTCTGTAAGGCTGCATTCATTCCTCCTTCATGAATATTCCCCTCGTCTGTGATTTGTTTAATCCTGTCACTTTACCCTCCGCTGCACATGCCAGCGTGCGCAGCCACGTGCACCAAGTCTGGACTCCAGACATACTGGTGCTTATCTCACGCATGCACGCACGCCCAGGCGCGGCCCAAAGACGCGGACGTCCGGAGACTGTCGAGCTCATGCGTTTCTAAGGATGCGCTGAAACTGGTTTCTGCAGTGTCATGAGGGCAGCCCGGCCTGAGAGCGGCACGGCGGCGCGCGCGTGGAGTGGTCAGCCCTGTATATTAATTTGGAGATGTCTCCCTCTGACGGTTTATGCTCAGCCTGGATCTGCTGACTTCATCCGGCCTTCATGCTAAGCTGTACGTTGAGCTGGGAGCCACATTCCAGGAATATTATTCTAAACCAATTTAATCTAGTTTACACATTTTTATATTAAAAAATGTTTTAAAATCCATTTTTTTCAGTTATTATTTTTGACCAAACAAAGATGAAACGATAAAACTTTAAAATCCACTGAAAAATCGATTGAAATTGATCTACTTTGAAAGCGTTGACATTTTTAACCAAACTTTAAAAGAAACTGTTGTTTTCTTGGACATAGTTTCTGCAGAGTTCATCAGAAATTCACCTCCGAGCCTTTAATCTCCCCCCACTACTGAGAGCTCTCTGTTTACACTCTCTTCCTCTAGCCTACAGCCCCTCACACCCACAAATGCTAAACTCCACAGGTCAAAAAAAGAAAAAAAGGCGAGCAGTATTGGAGCTCCCCAGCCCCCAGATTCCAGCGCATACAAGGAAAACGACGACGTTCATGGATCTATTTGTGGATTCATCAGAATGGAGCAGAGCGGGAGACTTTCTACGCATTTCTGTCACTAATGTGATCTTTTTCTGATGGCAATTTTTCCTCTGCTCCTTATTCACAATGATTTGAATAAAGAAAACCTCAAAGTTACCTCAGTCTGAATAGACTCCATGCTCGGAGTGGAACAACTGGACCAGATGTCCACAGTAGCCGGGCATTATGGGATGTAAACACAGTAACAAAGCAACGATGAGACACAGCGACTCATTGAAATGTGGTTGGATGAATGCAGGTTCATTGATCAACTTTTATCGTGACACACATCGTTTCTCACAGTTTTCCAGACACTCTATAAGTCAGAAACACTTCCCAGCCGTCGTCTCCTCAGTAACCGTCTTGCAGCATGCCTAAAGTTTGAATCAGGGAACCATCCCAAGAAGGACTGCAAATCTTAGGACTTTCATTATTCTTTCTCTTGTTGCTTTGCCCCGCCCTCGTAATTCCTGACCAATGACCAAAGAGATCTTCAGTCACATGGTTTTGTTTACAAGCTTTGATTCAAAACAGAAATGTCCGATTGACTACAGATCAAACCCAAAGTCCAGACCAACTGACTTTTCCTGTCTGAACAAACCCTAAGAGGTAATTTGTCGATTGGCTTCAAATCCTAGCCTATAGGAGTGGTCTTTGGCAAACTTGACCTTTTTATTTATTTATTTTTTTTGTTTTGTTTTTTTGTTCGTGGTATCTTCTTGAATCATTTAAAGTTTGTTTCTGATTCCATCCTTTTGCATTGAGTAAAAACAAACTGCATGAAACCTAAACTGCACCAACATTTTTATCATGTTTTTATTTCCTTTAATTTTCTCTGTTCTGATCTAAAATTCTTCAATAAAAAAACAGCAAAAACTAAACTTTGAGTTAAATCCAGTCAAACTCTGTGATTTGTTGTGTTGTTCTTGTTCATGAAAACTGCAAACCGTGAAAGACAAGAACGATTTTTATGGAAAAAGTATGAATAAATCTGATTGTAGCTTCATAATCTGGTTCTAAAGGTTCAGTCCACCTTTGTAGTTTATGAAGAATACGTCAAGCGGGAGCGTGACTGCCCGTGCATGTGTCTGTGCGTGTGCTCTTGTACATGTGTGTGTCTGTGCGTGTGCTCCTGTACACGTGTGTGTTTGTGCGTGTGTTCTTGCAGTTTTGAAGTCTGTCACAACAGCAGGTAAATTACTGCGAGCAGCAGAGCACTCAAGGATTACCCTCCTGCAGGATTAGCATCCACTACCTGCTTTTTGTGCTGCTGCTGTTTTGTGTCTGGGATTGTGTGTTTCTGTCAGCACATATGTACTGTTATGTGTGAGCCTGATAACAGAAGAGGGAAAACTTTTATTCAGTAGTTGTATATTTCATCTCTGCAGGAGTTTACTGAAGGATCTTAATATGTTTCAACTGAAGCTTAGAATCACATTTTTTTTTTTTCCTTTTTAAAGTTGTATATTTTTGCCGAAACAACCAGCAGACCTCGTTTCTGTAGGTCACTGAATGCATCACTATCAATATTATTCACAGTTTTTAGGTGAGCCATAATTATTCATAAAGCACACTTTGTGCACAAAGACGATTAAAAGTGATTTATATGAAACATTAAAGGCATTACAAGGTGAAGAGAAACATTTAAAAGAAAGATTAGAAGAATTATTACCGTATATCTTCTAATAGTAGCCCCAGAGTTTTTTTTTTTTTACAGACAGGCCACTATTGGAAGATAAATAAATGCTATGCATATACATTTTCAATCCAATTCAATTTTATTCATATAGCCCAAAATCACAAAGAGAATTTGCCTCATTGAGCTTCATGCAGGTAATTTTACAGATGCAGAAATCAGTCATGAAACATGAAAAAATAGCTAAAGACTAAACAGACTAAATAAAGTGGTTATCCTGCCCTTAGACCCTTCCTCCTGGTAAGAAAAAACTCCTAAAAAACCTGAGTCAGGAAAAACAAAGAAACCTTATGGATTCCCACATGAGGGAGAGATCCTATCCCAGGACGGACAGGAGATACCAGAACTGGTAAAGAAAAATGAGCTTCTACAACTACGTATTTAAATAGACTCAGAGCTGGACTGGTGTGGTCTACTTTTTTTTTTACTTTTTTGGTCGACCCCTAAAAACAGGTCAACTAAACATCAACACAAAAAACTAGTTTTCCAGGTTCTGCTTAGACTTCATTATTGATTGTGGTTTTATGTGTCCTTTAATTTTTGTTTGATTATTAATCTATAACACTGTTGTTTATTTTAAATATTTAGAAACAGTTCTTCTCTTATTCATTTTCAGCCTCTAAAAATGTGACTCTGGGAGAACTCACAGCAGACTTCCTCCTCTGGGTTCTCCAATCATCTTTTGCAGCATCACAGTTTTTTTTTTTTTTTTTTTTACATTTTGGACCATAACCTGAGCCCGACAGCTGCTTCTGTCAGTGATCTTCTCTTCACCCTCTGCCTGCAGACCCCGGAGGACCGAAGCTTTCTGCACTGACCTGCAGGCCAAGGTGCTCCAGTGCTACAGAGAAAACCCACAGCAGACCCTGCTCTGCTCCAGCCTGGCAAAACAATACATGAGCTGCGTTCAACAAGCAAAGGTGAGACTGCAAAAAACCGTGACGCTTTGCTCCCTGAAAATAATCTTTTAGAGAGAAAAACTGAAACGTTAAAGCAGGGGTGTCAAACTCAATCACACAAGGGGCCAACATCCAAAACATTTATTGAACACTCTAAAACATAATTTTTAAAACTGGAAAAAAACCATAACTTTTTTACATAATTATGAACTACATATATAGCATTACCTGCAATAATGCTAGAGTGAATGCAATACGCTGAATTTGAACGCTGAAGATGCTAGTGCTGATAGCTAAAAACGCTGAGATAGCTGAGAACGCTGAAGCTGATAGCCAGTTTAAATATTAGCTAAATGCCAAATTAGCCTAAAAAAACAGACAAAAAAACTTAGGTTAGCTAAAACAACTAGCATGTAGCTTAAAAATAGCTAAACTTCAAAATAGCCTAAAAAACAGAAAAAAGCCTAAATTAGCCAAAACAGCTTAGCATGCAAATATTAGCCTAACTCCAAAACAGCCAAAAAATCATTTAAAAAGTCTAACTTAGCCAAAATAGGTAGCATGTAGCTGAAATGTTAACTTAACTACCAAACAGCATATAAAACTTAAAACAAAAGCCTAAATCAGCTGTAACAGCTAGCATGTTGCTGAAATATTAGCCAAGCTCTAAAAAAAAGCCTAAATTAGCCAAAACAGCTAGCATGTGGCTAAAATATTAGATAAACTCCAAAATATCTTAAAAAAAATCTTAGTAAATGCCAAACTAGTCCAAAAAACAAGCAGAATGTCAATTTTAAAAACTTTATTACCATAACCTTTTAACATAATATTAATGATGAAAATGTAGGAATAATATTCCAGAATAAATCAACTTAAACCTTAAATAACTTTAATATTTTACTCTCCCTAAAAATATATTTTGTCAAAATCATAAAAGTTAGAAATAAACAAGATAACATTGGGTCATTAATAACAATGAAATAAAATGATCTGGAGGGCCTTGACTTTGACAAATGTGCATTAAAGTGTCACAATCAAGAGCTTTTAGACGTTCACTCTTAAAATAGTTACAACAGAAAGTGAAGTATAATTGAGGACTGACACAACTCAGTAGATTGGTGCTTTTATTTGGAATCTGTGCTAGATTGATTAATAAATGAATCGAAATCTGCTTCTGCATTCAGCATTTTTAAATGAATTCTTTGAAAAAATGGTGCTTATCTTCAAAAGACTTTGACTCCCACTTTGGCCAAAAGAAAAGAAAAGAAAAAGAAAAAAAAATCTGTGGGGCTGTTTTCACGTTATTATCACGACAACATGGATTAATGAGACTCCGAAGTAGATAAAAGGCACAAAACAACAGTCACTGCAGAAACGTCAGTGGCTGATAAAATGAAAGGCTAACAGAAAAAGTGATGCTTGTTTTTTTTTTTCAATTGGTTGAAGAGAGGGATTTGCCAGCGGGGAGGCGCTTTGTGCAGAAATTCAGTTTTCTCATGTTTTTTTCTGTCCGTGTTTGATAGAACTGAACACTTTTTCCTTTAACTTTAGTCAAATCAGAACTTTATTATAAAAGTTAAAACTTAACGGGAAGTGGCATGTTTTCTGTCTGTCGGTGGAAAATCCTTCAGAATGAGACATTTTGTGGTCTGCGTGTTCTCCGTCTAACCTTTCTTTATGGGGATAATCTATCGGAGATGGAATCTGTTCAGACTTTCATTTTAAAGAGTAGCCAGCGTCACAGTTTTGAAGATTGTGTGGTTTCAGGCTGACCTTTGACACTTTTGAAGTTTTCCCTTCCAATCTTAAACATGAAAGAGCTTTAAAACGCTTCTAGATTGAAGATATCAACCTGCACACCGAAAGGACTCAAGATTAAAGTTTGGCATTTACCTGCCTCCATCCAGCGCTTTATCCTATATTACACGTCTGTTCTAAGCTAAAGACACATATGAAGGACTTATTTAATGACACTTTATGATTTAGCAATTTGGAGATTTATTTTTTTTGCTTGTTGGTTTAATTATTTTAGAAAAAAGGCGAGAAAAACCTAAAGTATTTTGCCTGGAAAACCTTCCACTACTTGATCTGTTCTGTTCATCAAAAACACCAAAGTCAACTCACTCCTGACTAATGTAGACTTTTTTTAAGGGTGTCAAATTATCTTGTTAATCGCAATTAATTAATTAGTTATAGACATTTTAACACGTTATTCTTTTATCTTGATCACATGTATCAAAGTCTAGACCCGGGGGCCGGATCTGGCCCTTTGGGTGATTATATCCGGCCCTCCAGATTATTTTATATTTTTGTTATTAACAGCCTGACATTATCTTGCGCTGATAACATATTGCGTCACGTTTTCATTCCCAACTTGTCACATTTTGTTTCTGGATAAGTATCACTACACGGCAAAAATTGACAGGTTTTTTTCTTATCGTTTTTTTGACATCCAATTAAATCGAGGCTCCCCAACCTCTGGGCCGCAAACCAGTACTCCGGTACTGGGACATGGACCTCACCGGTATCCTAACCTGGTACCGGCCGCGTCCCGAGGTTCGGTCAGCGTTAAAAAGTTACACTTTTATAGTTTTAGAGTGTTCAGTAAATATTTATCCTGTTCGTCCTAAGATGTCAACAGATTTCAAAGTTTCAGTCTGAATCCGCGTGAATCCTCTCGGATCCGGATTGTTTTATCTTTGATTTTTGAGTTTCACTAATGTCCATGGCAGACATAAAATCCTGTCCACATTTGTCATGGAAGGAATCACACATCAATATATGGTTGGAGTCATCTGGACCCCAAAAATAGTGGAAGGGTTCCAATGTGGTGGGATGTATGCAGGCTCATTAAAGCAACCTTTACCGTCAAACAGATTACTTCTGTTTTACCAACAATCTATATGTCAAAAAACGTATGGCATATCCTTTCAACTGCAGGTTCTGACCATTCTCTATAAACCTTAGAGATGGTTGTGGGTGAAAATCCCAGTAGATCAGCAGCTTCCAAAATACCAGCCTGTCTGGAACTAAGAACCGTGACGCGTTCAAAGTCACTTCAATCACCTTTCTTCCCCATTCTGATGCTCGATTTGGCCTGCAGCAGATCATCTTCACCATGTGTCTACATGCATTGAGTTGCTACCATGTGATTGGCTGATTAGACAAATCTATTGATAACCACTTGGACAAATATGCCTAATAAAGTCACCAGAAAGTATATTTCCTTTTATAAAAAAAAAAGCTTTTTTTGGTTTTCATGTTTTATTTTTGCCCAAAAACCTGTTTATTTACATTTGTCATAAAAGTAACAGTAACACAAATACAACACGGAATGAAAATGAATTATTTTGACATGCGTTTAAGTATTTAAAGGTCAGGAAAGGAGTTCTGTTGCAAACACAGCTGCAGCCTTGAGCGAGATGATCTTCTGAGCGTCCTTGGGTTATCATTAATAATATTTTAAGTGGCTTTTTGCGCGTCATTTTCTAAATCCAGTATCTTATTCTTGACGCACAGACCTGGAGGAGGGGTTAGGGTTAGACGTATAGCCTTAGCTGCACTTAAGATCCATGCAGCAATGCAGTGATCTGCATCCTGGTCACATGTAACATGTGTGTATGACAGCCGCTTCCACAGTGTCTCTGTGTCTCTGTGGCTGACCTTGAAGCTCTCATATTAACCCAAGTAGGAAAGAAAGAAAATAAGGGGACTTTTTTCCTTTTTTGTTGTCTCGATGAGACTAGAGCTGGCAGCCCCCGTACCCGCTGGTGATATGTCCAGAGTTTATCCCGCCTTCGCCCCAAAGTATCCGAATGAGTTCGGCAAACCTGAGGCTCCAGCGGGTTAATGAAATAAAAAAAAGTTCAAGAAAAAAAGGCTCACTTTGGGTTAATATTCAACCCGCTGATGGAGTCACTAAAAACGTCACATGCCCAAAGCTGAGTTCCTGATTGGTAGATGTGACGTGGCAATCTGTCAAGCTTCACGTATTTAAGGTTTGGCCACAGCATCCAAATTGCATCTCGTCGCTCACATCGAGCTGCTGGCAGAACTTTGCGCCGTCACTCAAACTGCGCTGCTGGACTTTAGATTGCTTCGTTTCACATCTATACCATTGACTTAACATTGGAACTGGGTGCCTCCGCCACGTGAATCCCATTCAGTTTGAATGCACCTTTAGTTGAATGTTGCAACAGACTAACTGCTCTGAAGAGCCGGTCCCACTGGCTTTCACGGCGGTATCACGGCTGGAGCACGGAAAAAATGTCATCCCTGTGATACAAACACTGTTAGCAGAGGACTGCGAGATATGGCAGCGGAATCGACGCACACACTCGCGGTACACAATTTGGCTGCTGTTACATGTGGAAAGTATTTTTTAACTGTACAATAATTCAGACCCCGGGTGACTCGGTGTGTTACCAGTGGTACAGCAGTACAACAGCAGTGTAACAGCAGTCTAACAGCACTGCCAGTGCGCAATAGAGCCGAGGAGCGAACGCCGGCACACGTACTCGGACGCCAAAACTTCTTGTTTGTGCACGGCTGTGGCACATCCGTTCCACTGCCAGTCTTACAGCATCTGAACGCAATGCAGCAGTGCTAACATGGCGTCAAAATAACACATGTGCGTACATGTGAACCCCTTGTTGATGTTACCCTTGTGAGGACGCACGTACACGCAATTAAGCAGTGCTCCGGCAGTGGAATAGACTCCAGCGTCTGAATCACTGCTATTCCACGAACATGCATTTATCAATCAATTTTGAACAGAAGTTAGCGCGTCTAAGTGCGTGTGGCAGATTTTCCACATTTTTTCCCGTGATATGACCGTAGAACCTTGTGGGACGGGACCTTAAACTTGTTTGTTTAAAGAGGCCAGACCATGAAACGTTTCAGGATCGATAAATTCTACAAACTAAATTTTTTTTCTCCGTTTGTCACTTTATGTTTTCATACAGAATTAAATGAGTAAGCTGAATTTCCCATCAGCCTTTGTGGAACCAAACACTTTCCTTTAAGTGTGTTCGATCCTGTCTTCCTCAGAAATGTTTGTCTTGTAAACTCTGTGCAGTCATGATAACCTGCTTTTATTTGCAGCATTTTTAGTTTTCTAACAGTCAGATCTGCAGTTCTCTCATCTCTGTTTGCCTTTTTCAAGAGTATAAAGTCTGTTTTTGTATTTTCATGGACTAAACTTACTAAAACTGAGGGTTTATTCCCCTTTAGTACTTTTACTTTGGTTACCAAATCGTCATTATCAAACTATATCCCCTCTCATTAATGACAAATACTTTTTGGTGCATTTGTCACTTCATGTTCTGCTTCTGCAGAAGTCATAAAGAAAGTAACTTCAAAGGATTTCACATTTACTTTTGAACAACAATAATGAATGACAGCACAGAAATAACTTTAGCAACACATTTTTCTCTTCCCGTTCTCGCCGCCTGCTCATCATTCAGACACATTTAACCTGAACTCTTGCTCGTAGTCTTTTCTTTTGTGTTTGCTGTTTACCAGACATCAATGTGGAAGTCGGCAGCCTCACTTCTGTCAGTCTTATCCAGCGGAGGTCTGATGGCTCGGCCATAAATATCTGCTCCTCTCTGTCTGCAGCTGAAAGCGCCAACAAAGCTATCTGCTCCCTTTCTTTTTTCAGGGCACGGTCCGGTTTGACTTAAACATCGCTCCAACATATCACTCGTGTTTTTCTCCTTTTTGAAGTCCGCCCAACTCATTATCGGCTGTGGCGCGGCGTTCTTTCACAGCTGAAAACCCAGAAAGCAGCCTCTGTCAGGTCTCGTCTGTTCATCGGAGGAAAAGTAGATAAAAACCATTTGTTCCTCACTGATAGTTCTGTAAAATCACTACAAATAAACATTAACAAATTAAGAACCTTTTTTCTGAATTTAATCAAATTTGTTGACAGGAAATGAGCTTAAAAATCCCTCCAGAATAAAAGCTTGAGGTTTGTTCCCCATGGTGGTGGACTGCCGTTGCAGTGAAAGAATATATTTGAAAATAAGAGCTTGTAAACAGATAAAGAATGTTTCTTTAACTCTTTTCACATTTTTCTGACTGTTTTATTTTTGTGTTCTTGTTTTAGCTGTTTTCCACACTTTTGTTGAATGAATATCTTTGTTTGTTGTTATAAAATTGCATTCTCTTCATATTTCATTAAGTGTTTAAATGTTTCTTTTAAATGTCTTTGCAGATTAAACAGCATTTAAGTCAAATGTGGCTTAACAAAACATCTTTTCTTTTGTGTCTACATCAAACTTATCCGAGTTAACAATCATCGAGGTTTATGTTTTCATAAAAACTTACGGGCTTCAACTGCTCTGTATAAACTGACATCATTCCTGCCTTCCTGACCAATTGTTATGTTCTTTACAAACCGGCTTTACATGACAGACCCGGGCGCTGTTGGATAAATGGCCAAAGTGCCTCCGGGCAAGGCAGCTATCGCCCCACCCAGATGTTTCATTTGCAGCATGACATAAACAGGTCTCAGGTCAAATGCAGAACACGAATTTCCCTGTAGGGAAGGGGTGTCAAACTCAATCACACCAGGGGCCAAAACCTAAAACAAATCTTAGGTCGCGGGCCGAACAGAACAAACATTTATTGAACACTTCAAAACTACGTTTTTAAAACTTTAAATCCGTAACTTTTTTGCATAATTATTAACTGTATTTATAGCATTACCTGCAATAATGCTAGTGCGAATGCTGTAAGCTGAATTTGGCCGCTGGAGATGCTAGTACTGATAGCTGAAGATGCTGAAATTGGTGGCTGAAAACGCTGAAGCCGATAGCTGAAAACAGGGAAATTGATAGCTGAAAATGTTGAAGTTGATAGCCTTCTAAAATTAGCTAATTGCCAGAACAGGTTAGCCAAAACAGCTAGCATGTAGCTGAAAAAATAGCTAAACCTCAAAATATCCTAAAAACTTTCAAAAAAGATTTAATTAGCCAAATAAGATGTAGCTGAAATATACAAAATATTAATAAATGCCAAAATGGTCCTAAAAGCTAGTATGATGCCAGTTTTTATAACTTTAAATCCAGAACTTTTTAACATAATTATGAATAATAAAAAGGCAGGAATATTGTTCTAGAATAAATCAACTTAAACCTTAAATAACTTTCAGTATTTTACTCTGCATAAAAATATATTTTGTCAAAATTCTACAAGTTGGAAATGAGCGCAAGACAACATCAGGTCATTAATTACAAAATAAAATGATCTGGAAGGCTGGACAAAATCATAAAAGTCCGGTGGGCCGGATTCGGCCCACCGGGCTTGACTTAGAATAAATTATTAGTATAAAACTTTGTTCTGAACCGTGTTCTTGTGCGTCACGACCCCATGTTCTTCTGTATACAATCATCAGAACAAACCCAGAGTAGCTGTTCATGAGTTCTATGACTGGATTACACTTTTGAACATGTTTAATGTACACATTAGTGAGGGCACATTAACTCAGCTGATTGAGTGATTCACTCTGCAGGTCGTTTTTGAACAGAATAGCTGATTTTTCAGTAAGAGAGTCTGGCGGTCAATATTAGACTGAAGAGCCAAGAATGCATAAACACGGGTTATGTTCCTGATTGAAGAACAAGTAATGCGTTTCATCAAACCGCATTGTGAGCTCTAACTAACCCGAGATTTGGCTTCAAAGTGGAAGAAAAAAAGAGTGCAAAAAATTAACGTTGGTGTTACAAGTGTGCAACAGAAAAGCGGCTAAAATCCGGCGTGCGTGGGCTCCTGATTGGATCCCGCTGCGTTACAGGCTGCAAAGATTTCTCCCTCCTTCTCACCTCCATTAGCAGCGCCATGCTGTAGTGTTTGTGTTTCTGTGTCTGCGTGTCTTGTGTATCTCTGCAGCAGGCAGCCCTCTCCAAACTGTTGACATTTTCTGCAGCGGCCACATTTAACCACAAATGAACTTTTTCCATCAAGATTGTGGCACCAGCAGCATCTTAAGCGACATTTAGCCCCAACTCGACGCGCCGCTCCGCATTTTTGTCTCTTAAAAAACACTTTTCGTTTTCCGTTTTAGCACCATGTCAAATACAAGTCAAGAAACAAATGTTCACATTTTAGAGTTTGCTACAGAAAGAAAGTACATAAAAAGGAGTTGTTGTCAATTGAAAGATGGATAAAGATGAATGCAAAGCAGGAAAGCTTTTATTGAGGCACATTTATTAGTGGACTGTAAGAGAGAGATAGAGAAGGAATGAGTGGATGATGGATAGAAAGGATGAGTAAAGAGAGAAAAGAAAAGGAGACTAAAACAATACACATTCTTTCTGGTGGTGAAATGGGAAGCAAATAGGTTTAAAGTGAGAGTGCTTTGTGTGTGTGGCTATCACCAGCAGCAGGAGGGGAGCCTGCACCTGCCTGCTAACAGTAATCTGATCAAACTGCCACTCTGTCCTGAAGCAGCCTTCAAACACACACACACACACACACTTATTCATATTTTTGCTCAAACACCGGCGCTCCTCCTTACTCTGATTATAGCTCCTGATGGATTGCTGCGAAAACATTTACATACATTTTCTCTTCTGTTTTGTTTTTCTTTCCATTTTTCTCTTTTTTTTTTACGTTCATCATCTCTGAGATGCATGAACACACTGGCCTGATAACGCCGTCCCTGCCCTCCACCTTCCAACCATCCTGCTGTCGTTCAGCAGTGATTCTCATTAACATACTCCGAACATGCTAACATCTGCGTTAGGAGGAGACGCTGAGATAAAAAAACACAAAAAGTCTATTTTCTCCATAACTTCATTTCTGCAACTCTAAATTCTTTTCAGTATCTTGTGTGCCCCCCACGAGCTTGTATGCATGCTTGACAACGTGGCGGCATGCTCCTAATGAGACGACGAATGGTGTCTTATGGCATTTCCTCCCAGATCTGTGTGAGGGCATCCCTGAGCTGTTGTACAGTCTGAGGAGCAACCTGGCGGCGCCTAATGGACCCAAACATAATGTCCCAGAGATGTTCTATTGGGTTTAAGTCAGGGGATGGTGAAGGCCATTCAATTGTTTTAATTCCTTCATCCTCCAGGTACTGCCTGCAGACTCTTGCCACGTGAGGCCGGGCATTGTGGTGCATTAGGAGGAAACCAGGACCTACTGCACCAGCGTAGGGTCTGACAATGGGTTGAAGGATTTCATCTGGATACCTTATGGCAGTCAGAGCACCATTTCCTAGACAGTAGAGATCTGTGCGTCCCTCCATGGATATGCCTCCCCAGACCATCACTGACCCACCACCAAACCTGTCATGTTGAACCACGTTGCAGGCAGCAGAACGTTCTCCTGGTCTTCTCCAGACTCTTTCACGTCTATCACAGGTGCTCAGGGTGAACCTGCTCTGGTCTGTGAAAAGTACAGGGCGCCAGTGGAGGACTTGCCAATTCTGGTGTTCTTGAGCAAATGCCAGTGGAGCTCCACGGTGCTGGGCAGTGAGCACAGGGCCCACTACAGGACGTGGAGCCCTCAGGACACCTTCATGAAGTCTGTTCCTGATTGTTTGGGTAGAGACATTCACACCAGTGGCCCTCTGGAGGTCATTCTAGGGCACGAGCAGTGCTCAGCCTGTTCCTCCTTGCACAAAGGAGCAGGTATGGGTCCTGCTGAGGGGTTGAGGACCTTCTACGACCCTGTCCAGCTCTCCCAGAATAACCAGCAGTCTCCTGAAATCTCCTCCATGTTCTGGAGATTGTGCTGGGAGACACATTAAACCTTATTGCTGCAGCACGTGTGGATGTTCCATCCTGGAGAAGTTGGACAACCTGTACAACTTCTGTAGGGTTAAGGAATCTCCTCATACTGCCAGTAGAGAGAATTACACAAGACAAAATCAGCACGAGTGGAAAACCAGCCAAAAAAGATCAAGAGGAGAAACTTGAAATGACCTCCACATGGAACACCAGTCCTGTTTGGAGGGTTTTCTAATTGTTGCCACTGAAGTGCACCTGTTGTTAATTCATGAACACCAATACAGATGAAATTGATGAACGAGGCCCTCAGCTGCTGAACCAACAAGAACATTATCAGACGGGTTTCATTCAATTCATGACAGAACCAAGAAAAAAAGTGTTCCTTTAATTTTTGTGAGCAGTATATTTATTGGTGCATCTTTTCTTTGTAATTTCTATATCTCCACTAAAGACGTGGTTAATTTCAGCAGTTTAATTAATGTATGGTGTATGTTTTTTATTGATGCGGGAATGATGCCGACTGAATTAACTTCTTATGATTCTATTAGTGACATCACACTCATTCGCTCCAGTTCTCAGATACAGTTGATGCATTCAATTTAAGTGTAGTTTATGAATGCAGACGGAAAGTGGGGGGTGAATTATGATAAACATAAAGAAGAGCTCCAATCAGTGAGAGTCAAAGAGTCTCATAGGAGTCAGAAAGTAGATGCTGAAAGTGTTCCAGTGTTGTTTTTGTTCTTTGACTGAAGTCGTGCCTGACCAAGACCTAATTAAAACCACGTTTTTGCATCAACTGGAGGTCAGCGCTTCAGACTTTTGAGTTTTTGCTCTTTCCGTTGGTCTGGTGAATATCACCACGCAGCTAAAGAAGTGACAGAGAGGCTTCTTGAAGGGGCTAATTGACCGTCTGACTGTCGTACCGTCTGTGTAATCGGTAAATGACTGTGTTTATAAAGCAGCCTCAGCCACGGCCGCGGTGAGGCTCTGATTGACAGCGTTGCCTGGCAACTGCCTCCTTCCCCCCCGAGACCAGGAGAGAGCTGAGTGCTGTTAGCGCTGAGCACAGAAGACAGATATTGATTTTCTACTTGTCTATTATTTTTTATTTTTCTTAAAGAGACACATGTTCAAGGCCGGTTTGTGTGAGCACAGGATCCTCCCCATCTTTGATGCTCATATGTTATCACATACGTGTGTATGTTTCTGCACACACAGTTCACACCGCTCACTAATTGGACAGAGACAAAGAGAAAGAAGCCAGTTGTTTGTGTGTATTTTGTGCGTTTAATCTCTTGAAGTGGGATTGTTGTCGGATGTGAACTTGAATGAACTTCAGCGTGTAACTATAAGTGAGACTTCTTATAGAAGATCAAAGAGGAGCAATCAATTGTGACAGATTTGGACTTTTAAAACCTGTTTAATAAAGTTGTAGAGCGTACATAACCTCTGTGAGCATTTCTGAACGGCCCTAATAAAGCGTCGGGTTAAATTTAGCTCAGACCTTCAGGTTGAGTCTTTGGCTGCCCCCGCTGTCCGAGGTGTTGCTCATAAAAAGCTTTCCTGTCTTTGAATTATCCCTGTTTGGATGGCTATAATCCAAATTTAGACCCCCGGGGCAGCAGACCGAACCGCTCGCTCTGTGGGAGGGGCCACGGGTCAGTTTAAAATTCAGGAACTCCTTCATACAGTATGCATCAGGCACACGGCGTTCTGCGGTTGCAAAAGCATCAGAAGTGCATGCAGACAAACGGCGAGCGTTGGCGCACGCACGCAGACACACACTGTCGCCGTTTCTGTCCGGGGACGTGAGCGGAACAGTAAAGCTAAATCCCCTTGTCACATTTGCCTCTCATCTCCAATTCAAAGGCACAGGCTGCGATGCCCTCGAATGCACTTGGCAAGCGAACAGCTAACCTGGCCGCCGGCGGATCTGCCTGCCAGCCGAGCGCGGAGCCAGTTAGCATGGCAGCTAGCCCACCCAGCCGCCACCAGCCAGCCAACGCTTCGATAACCCACAGTTGCCCCGCGTTGCTTCTTGAGGCAGCTTAGTTGCACCCTGTTGCATAGTGAACAGGCTTTCTTTACAACAACCAGCCATAAAAGACCCACTCCATCAGATTTATATGGTAATTATTGAAGACTGGAATCAGACAGTGGTGCCAACTCACCATCATTTATCTTTTAATGGATTTTATCACCAGGCTTTTCATTCTGATATGACTTTCAGAAATATGAACAGATTGTACAGAAATTCAACACACATTTGTTTCTGTTTTTCTAGTTTAACCCTTTAACACTAAAGCTCCAGTGTTTATGTTCTTTGATTTGCTGTAACTTTTAAACCATTAACACGATAAATCCAGTAGATTTTTTTTACTGGAATTATCGTGTTAAAGCAGGTGTGTCGCACAAGGGGCCAAAATCCAAAACACACCTTAGGTTGCAGGCCGAACAATATAAACATTTATTGAAAATTCTAAAACTACATTTTTTAAACCATAACCTTTTAACATAATTATGAACTGGATTTATAGCATTACCTGCAATAATGCCAGTGTGAATGTTGTAAGCTGAATTTGGCCGCTGAAGATGCTGGTGTTGATAGCTGAAAGTGCTGAAATTGATGACTAAAAATGTGGAAGCTGATTGCTGAAATCACTAAAGTTGATAGCCAGTTAAAATGTTAGCTAAATGCCAAATTTGCCTAAAAGCAAATAAAAATTAGGTTAGCCAAAACAGCTAGCGTGTAGCTTAAAAAAATAGCTAGACTTCAAAATATCCTAAAAAAATGAAGAAAGCCTACAGTTAGCGTGTAAATATTAGCCTAACTTCAAAACAGCCTAAAAAAACGTTTTAGAAAGCCTAAATTAGCCATAACAGCTAGCATGTAGCTGACATATTAGCTAAACCTCAAAATAGCCAAAAAAAAAACTAAAGAAAGCCTAAATTAGTCATAACAGCTAGCGTGTAACTGAAATATCATCTAAACTCCAAACAGACTTAAAAATCTTAGTATATGCCAAATGAGTCCAAAATGCTAGCAGAATGCCAATTTTAGAAATAGAAATAAGCGCAAGATAACATCGGGCCATTAATAACAATAAAATAAAATGATCGGGAGGGCCAGAAAGAATTACCCGGAGGGTCCCAGATAATTCCGGCCCCCCAGGACTTTGACGCATTTGTTAACGGTTTAAAAGTTACAGTACATTAAAGATTTTGTGTTTAAGCGTCACCTGCGACGGCTCAGGTGTTAAAGGGTTAAGACAGTCCATGAAGCTGTGCACCAGAACGTGTTTCTGTGAATGTAACAGCTTTTACAGAACAGATAATGTTTCCAGCGCAGCAAAGATAAGTGTAGAAGACGCACAAGATTCCACCCGTCCTCCTTTCACTGATAAATGATGTCAGAGCTTCTCTGCTGCTGCCTGATCCCTGGATTACAGCCGAAGTGTTCAAGTTTTTCGGTTAAATTCCTGTGTACTGATGTTTGGTGCTTTAAAAAGATCAAAAAGGTACTTTTATGTCTTGATTGTACAATTTTCTTCTACCAGTTGATTCTGTTCAGAAGATGACGGCCTATCCTTTCAAGACGTTGTCACAGCAATGCAGCTTTTAATGATTTTTCTCCTGTATTTTATCTGCTGAGGACCGGCACTGGTCGACCCAGACTTGGGTTCCCTTTACTTTATACTGATATCGATACCGATATTAATATCTGAATTGATATTGATTATTGATATTAATATTGATATTGATATTGGTTATTGATATGAACATTGATATTCATTTCGGTATTTATTATTGATATCAATATTGATATTGATGCAGATAGTGATATCGATATTGATTATTGAAATTAATATTGATATTGGTTATTGATATGAACATTGATATCGGTATTGGTTATTGATATCAATTTTGAAATGTGTACCGATATTGATACCGTTATCAAAATCAATATCTGTGTCAATATTGATATAAATATTGATATCGATAACCAATAGCTATATCAATATCAGTATTGATGTCAATAACCAATACCGATAACAATATTGATCAAGATTGAAATATTGATATTAATATTGATATCAGTATCAATATCAATATCAATATTGATACTGATATCAATATTGGTGTCAATATCAATATGTATATCAATAACCAATACTGATATTGATATTGATTTTGATATCAATATCAATATTGTTATCTGTAACACAGGAAAATTGCGCAAGCCAGGAGATTTTTGACAACTGAAGGCAATACACCTTTGAGTTATGCTAAAGCTAACAACTGACCGTTACAGAATCAAAGATACTCTGGGATTTTATACTGAAGCTGCAGGCATGATGATGTGAAACTGCTTGGACAGTTGACCAAAATTCAACTGTAGCACCTCATTTAAACCTTTAGGGGGCAGCACAATGATGGTTTTAGACTATACTTTCAGGAAAAAAAAAAGTTTATGCGAAATGGTCAAAAATGTGCCAAGGACCAACGGATAGCACTTTTAAAGCCTCATTTATAGAGGTCAACAGCCAAAACAAGTTCATTCACTGTTTGGGCACCCTTTAAATCTGGTATAGTGGAATTGGGAAAAACAAATATCTATTACATGTACAGAAGTTGTCTTGATCGATTTGATTTAAAAAATAACAATGACTGCAGGCTTTCCAAATGCTTTAAAATAGAACCTTTAGGGGTAAATTATTTTCTTTTTATGTTTTTGATTTGTTGTTTTTTTTTATTATTATAAATTGATGTCAATATGTTCACTCAAACACCAAATGAATATCAGTCTAAATATCGGCTAGACTCATATTTTCGATCCTTGGATACCTCATGGCTAGATAGTTGGGCAGTAACGTAAAGGGTCTGACCGCCACTCTGGATGAAGCTCATTGGATACAGCGGGAATTGAACACTGACGTAACCAAATGTGATATCCAGCCGCGTTTTCCTTCTTTTTAGATGTGTTGTGGAATTTACTCCACGCCCTTTTGCATTTGTAAAAGCTTTGATATAAAAGATGGCCTCCTTAAAGGGCGAGGAAGTTCCTAAAGAGTGATCCTCGTCTCCACGCCACAGAGGCGGAGCCCCAGCAGCGGGCTGGTGACAGTCAGACGCTCTTTCTGCACGACTCCTGAGCTCTGGTGTTTATGTGTGAGAGACTGGATTCCTCCTGAATCCTGTGACTTTCCCTTCGGCACCCCGTGATGTAAATTCATAACTGAACTGTTTCTCCTCCTTCCTGCCCCCCCCACCCCCACCCCCTTCTCTTCTCAGAGCTCCTTGACGAATCACGGCTGAGGAGCCCAAAGAACGCAGCGACGAAGGAGAGCAGGAAGGAGAGCTTCGCCTTTTTTTTTCTTCCTTTCCTTTGGCGTCTGCATCCGTCCGTCCGTCCGTCCGTTTATCAGCCTCTGACTGACCCCCTCCACTTCTGATTTCCAGTTCCTGACACCTCCCTGTAAAGCGTACGACGTGTTGATTTATTGTCAAGTTGAGGCAGCGCTCCCCTGCTGCCGTTGAAAATAAATTCCAATGATTCAGTGATGAGGCTGCAGGTTGTGTGTGTGTGTGTGTGCGCGGCGGATGTCTCTTGTCAAGCTAATAATGCTTCCTCCTCCGAAAATGGGGTCGCGTGCACCCTCCTGACAAAGCCGTGCAGGCCCAGGGGCTTGATTTTCTGCCGTGCTCATGCTTTCATTAAGCGGAAGAGGAGAGCGGATGGAGGGAACGAGGAGCAAATGAAGTGGAGGACAGATGAATCCAGTTTGTCAACCGAGCCTGTGCTGCCGACAGACGTAAGCAACTCATCACATACAGGTGCTCAAACATGAGCATCCCACTGGACGGGGAGAGTATCGTCCCTTTTTCTTGCTGGGTTTCCATGGTTACACCAGGGCTTTCTGCCAGCGGCAAGGTGTGGAGAAACCTTCCAGATAACCCTGAAGGTCAGAAAACAGAGCTGCAGCTCTCAGCAGCGCTGTACCTCCAGACTCCATGGAGATGGGTTTCCTCTCGCATGTGTGGACCAGGGCTGATAAAATCCATCTGAATCTATCTAAGTTAATAGATCAATATTTGATCCATAAAAGTAAACATCGATTTAGCACATGAAGCTGAAGTCTGTTAGCTTAATGCTAACGTATAATGGAATTTCCCATAGGACGGCTAATGCTAACGCTCGGTCAGCCTAAACATGCATTACTGATTAAATGATCATCTTTATAAACTCAGGAAAACTCTTTCAAGGAAACATTTTTTTTACTATTAGTGATCTAAAGCAGGGATCCCCGAACTGTTTTCTTCTCTGATGTGGAGCGTTTGCGTACAGAAAGAGTGTAACGATCACAGGGTAAACGTAAATATTTATTATTTTCCGTAAATATGCAAACTGTATAGAAGTAATCTCTCAAAGTTACAAAAAAAATAATACTGAAACATTTTAAAAATTAAACCAATAAATAGTCAATCCCACATGTGTGAGAGTCCAGGCCCGGGGGCCGAATCCGGCCCTCCAGGTAATTCTATCCTAATTCTAATTCCATAATTAGCTGTTATGACTATGACTGTTATGACTCTCTCCTCACAGTTCAGACTACAGAAGGGGAGAATGAAAAGTTACATTCTTTGTGGGTCTCAATTGCCAAATTGACCAAAAAAAAAAATCACATCTCATCTGTTTTGGGGCCGGGTCAAATGTGGAGGAGGGCCGAATTCGGCTCATGGGCCGGAGTTTGGGGCCCACTGCTCCAAAGCAACATTTTTCAAGAGAATCTGTCCACAGAGAAAAAAATATGGCGCTCGAAAACTAATATCCAGAAGTCCCTCCCCCTACCAGAGCCAGCCGTGCCTAAAATCCTTGGCCGGACATCTTTTATTGGGGGACACCCCCCAACCACCCCCAACCTAAGCTTTCAACTTTTATTTTGTCTCTTCTCTCTTTTTTTTTTAAACATTTTTTTTGCAGTTTTTGACACTCTGTCAGGGAGAGAAAACTTCTTTTCTCCGGCTTTTTCTCCAGAGATAAACAGGACTAGTAACAGAAATTGGAACGCTTGTTAATATTGACTTGAAAGAAATGAAACGATTAACCTTCTGTGTCCCATTTAGAGCTCATCTTTCACACTAACTGTTAGACAGTTACAGTTTATTCACATTTAAAAGTCAAAAGCTGATAGTTCTGAAAAGTTTTAAAATATCGTTTTAAATTTTTTCCTAGAGTTTAGGACATTCCTGCTTACGCAACCGACTTAAGTTGCAAAATTTCTGCTTCCGTCTAGAGATTATTTCTGGCGCCATCAGAGGTCACTCCAGTTTTTTGCTGATTCTTTGAAAAAAGTGTAATTGCCACAACTGCCACCTAGTGTCCAAACTGAAACGCCCTCTAGGAGAAGCAGAACAATGTTTACAATGTTTATGATCTGAACATTTTTGTTAGAACTTCTCCTTTAGAGAATCCATGAAACAATGTATGATATTAACAATCTCAGTACTATTTAACTATTAATTTTTACAGTATGTGAACTGTTCAGATTAATGTAATATATTTAAAACATATAGTTTTAAACAAATGTTTATAAATGTGTAAACTTAAAATGTAACTGAATTGAAGAATAGAGAAAGAATCAGAATCAAATTATTTCTGTAAACTTTTATGGAGTTTGGACATGGTTGGCCACCTTTGGAAGAAGCTTGTTACCGGGCAGAATTTGATGCTGTTGGAATATTGACGCTTGAGGAACGAGCGTTGGGAGCCGACGTTCTCTCAACTCGATGGGAACGTCGGGTAATGATAGCCGCCGTCCATCGATCGACTCCCACTCGATCAGCCGCCGCACCACGCCGGCCCAGCGGCCGGCGCCGTGGAGGTTCCGTCAGTCCGGACTGCGGCTCCAACACACACCCGCGTCATCATTATTAAAGCCCGCTTCATATTAGAGGTTTCAGCCGGTGACTCGGATCCCCCCCCCTCTCAGCCTGACATTTCTTTACAAATACCAGCCTCTATTCACTCTGTTATTGCCTTCTGCCTTTCAACAACTCTCTGATTAAACAAGCTCCGCCGCTGCTATCTGCCATTTGGCTTTTATTAGAAACCCACCCCTTCTAATTAAATTGCTTGAATTACAGAAATATCAGGGATATTTTGAAAATATATTGAATGAGAGAGCACAATGGTGGGAAAAAAGCCGACTTTATGAGATGCGCTGAATGGGGTTTGTCTCTGAAGTGAGACGAACACAATCTTGATGTTTGCAGGATCCGTGTTTTTCTCTTTTTGCAGAAGCCGAGTTTGTTCAGTCTGATTAAGTCTGGTCGCCGTACGGCGCCGCCGTCGCAGCTCTCGCCCTCCGTCTCCTCCTCCAGCTCCATCTCGGTCCTGCACCTTCGGTGTAATGCCTTTCTTTTCCTGCCTTATTAATGGGGAAGATGTGGGATTGAGGTTGCCGTGGAAACCAGGCCGGCTTTAACCGGGGGAGACAGCCCGCGCGGTGCAAGGTTAGGCGGTGGCTGTTCGTGCCTCGCCGTGCGGCGCTATTGATTTCCAGACAATTACTGGGTCCAGTTGAGTCCGAGAAGTTGCAGAAAATGTCAGTTTTTTTCTTTTACTTTTTACTCCCGTGCAGCCGACTTCCAAGACTCCCGTGTTCCGTCCTCCATTAGAGCTCCTGCTGCTTGAACCCGAGCCGCTGATGAGTTTGACAGTCAGACACGGAGCCAAATGTTGCTGCTCTGCACCGTCTCCTTTGTGCAGCTCTGCAGGCTGCTTGCCGGCTGTTGTTTGTCATCCACCTGATGTAGGTGTCAGACTTTTTTTCTCTGAAGATTTAAGAAGGACCAATTTAGGCGAAAGCAAACACCGGAAGCTCGCACGCGTTCAGATCAAAGCCGCGCACATCTGCCGGCTCGCTCCTCGCCCGGCTCGTTACAAGTGAGCTTAATTGTTTCTCCATCAGTTCCTGTTTTTGCTCTCTGGCGTGGAGCTCTCCGGCTAATTGAATAGTCTTTTATTAAGCTGCGTTAGTGTGAGCTGGAACAGGGTTTGTAGCTGAATTAAATTAGACCCCCCCCCCCCCCCCACTACCAACAGTGACAACACACACAAAAAAAAACATGCAGCGCAGTGGGAAGGAGGGAGAAACAACAGAACGGGGGGAGGAGGTTGTTTGTAGGTTAGAAGTCAAAGATGAAACTTCAGAGATGAAGCACTGAAGTTACTTTCACGGAGCAGCAGCTCCATCAGAACCAGACAGACGCGGAACACTGTTGGTAAGTATTTGCTGAGACTTTTTTGGGGAGGTTTCACGAAAAGAGTTGGGAAAACATGAATCCACTGCAGTTTTTCTTTCCTAATCGACTCTATATTACCGTTTTTTACTAAGCGTCAATCTCCAAACCAGCCGATCAACTACTTTAACTCTTTTCTCACAAACATCTGGTCGAAACCTAAAACACAATTTGCAAAACTCTGATCTACTCTTCGCAGAACGCAAGACACACATTTACCTTTAAAACACAGCTGGCATTCACAACACACGACACACACAACACACTCTGTTCCAACACAACAGTCCAGTCATCATCAACATTCAAAACTGAAGACACTTGTTGCAAATCAACTGCAGTCAATTTAAAGGCAGTTTTTTTACAATAAAGACGGATAACAGACCCAGATACAGAACAAGGTTCTGATAAGATCCAGGTCATCGACCATATGTCGGTTTATGGAATGACCAGGAGTGTAGCAGGTCAAAAGGTCAACTCAGCAGGTTCTAGTTGTTGCTGTAATCTGGATCATTCAAGCAGAATTACTACAAGAATTTAATAGAGAAGATTTGTTGCTGTTTGGGACAATGTCAGTTTTCACCAGTTGTGTTGAACTATTTTGTTCAACACAAATCTCTCATTTGTATAAGTTTTCTTAAACCTTGTTATCCGTTCTTTAACCCAATGGAAGATTTTCTTTTTCTGCTGTACATTTAGCTTTTATTTTGAAAATCCTGTTTGGTGTTTGGATGTGTAGTGTGTTGAGTTTGCTGTGTGTGTCTAAGTTTTGACAACAGTGTCTTCATTTTGACCATAAAGTGAGTGTTTGACTTATGAGTATTTTGTATTTTTAGCCTTTGTATTGAAAATCCTGTTTTCTGTTCAGTTAAATCGCTCTAATGTTTCAGAAAATTTGTTTTAGTATATGCAAAAACTGTAATTTGCTCACCCATCTAATAGGTATGTAACTAAAATGTTAAAATTCAGTGGATTGCTGTGATCTTTTCATCACTGGAAACAGTTAAAAGAGACGTTTCCAATCGTATAAAGATCATTCAGAGAGCTCAAAGAATAAGAAAGTTCAGGCATTTGAAGTGATCATTTTATTCATGAATAAACGGTAAAATTTTGCACCAGAAACAAAAATTAGAGTGTTTAAAGTGTCATAACGTTCTCATTTCTTCTCCAATCCATGAAAGGAGGTACCATTGGAAAGTTGGTCAAAAGAACGACAATAAATGTGGTAAAAAATCAATATTCATTTCCATATTTCATATTAAATAAAAAATTCTGCATTTCCATTCACATAATAACACATAAATCTGCTCCTGTATGTTTGTAGGCACACAATCAGCTTGCTGAATTTGGTCACATGACCTCATGTTCCAGCGTTTACTTCTTGGAAACAGAGGCTTGTGAATGAATCAGTACCTTCTAATGGTTATTTTCACATGAAATTTGCTGAACATGGAGAATATAACAACAGTAATGGACAAGCAGAAACATTTGAGAACAAATACCTTCTCCTAAAAAAACTGACTGGTGGGTTAGTGAACCGCAGTTTTCGTCCGGAATATCCTGTGGGAACAGTTTGGAGCGGCGCTTCCTCTTCCAACATGTCTGCACCTTCATGCAAGCTCCATAAAAACATGGAGGACAGAATCTGAACCGGACTGACCTGCAGACCGAGAGCCAGAGCTTCTCCACCAACGTCAGTGACCAATGGAAGAATGGTCCAGAAGTAGTAAGAAGGTGAACCCGCATCATACTGAACTCTGTAGGTTAGAAATAGGAAGGTGCTAAAGTTCATGTGTGAGTCAGGAAAGGTCAGCCTATACTTTTGGTAATATCGTGTATCTTAACGCCTGAGCGAGCCGCTGCGATGTGATTGGCAGTTTGGGTGTCTTCATTGACCCGTTTGAACCCGCTTTTAATGAATTCATGCTTTCCAGACCAAAGTCTGTCAGTCTGTGATGCTTCAAAAACTCCTTTAATAATCCAACAATCTACTAGATCTTTAACAATTTCCTGGATTGGTAAAAGAGGTGGTCTAAAAATAGGACAAGAACATTCAAATGTCCATGCAGGAAGAACTTCATACAAGAAATCTTCAATAAAATATCAAAATGTTGGAGTTCTACATAAAAGGGAAAGCTAAGAGTAGATAGAATTACTTCAAATTGAAGTTTTTATTGCTCGTTTCAATCAGACATTTTTTTTGTTTATATGAACCTAATAGTGGTTTATTGTAATCATTGTGACAAAATACTAAACGACTAATTTTGGAAAAATATTTGAGCAAAATAAGAATCAGGGTTAAAGTTAATTAGCCCCTCTAAAATCTAAAACTAGCACTAATTTTAACTAAAATAAATCTATGTTTTTGTTTATAAAATAACATTTATAGCACAGTCCAGGTGAATACTCGATTCTGATTGGCTGCTGGATAACTACACTCAGAAACCAAAACCTAATAAAGAAGTTCTGGTCCTTCACAACCCATTCTTTATCACTGCACGAGCACAAACACCAGTTGGTACTCTCCTCAGAACATTTGTTGTTAACATACTTTAGTCCGTGGTCCTGTTTGGTTATTTGATCATTTTGAAGAGTGAGATGCAAAACTCCGAGAGGAATTGAAGTATTTAGACTGTTTTATTTTGAAACAGTCTTTTGCTCCATCATCTGGAGAAAAACAGGAGAGGAACTTTCTCTCCGAATCCTCCTTCACTTTCACCTCGTCCGTTAACTTCTGACAGTTCTCACCTCATCCGGCGTTATCCCTTATTGAGTTAAAAACATTAGGATTGAATCAAATATAGCCGTAAAAGTTGAGTTTTTTCAGTCCAAAAATCACGTTTTTTTTATTGTTAAGAGTTTGGGGCAATAGGCAAAAACGCAGGCTCGGTTGACACACTGGATTCCCTCCTCATCCGTCCCACGGGGCAGCTGTCTAAGTAAAGATGCCCAGACTTCCCTCTCCCCGGTCACGTCCTCCAGCTCCTCTGGGGGGGGGGGGACCCCTCGAGGCGTTCCCTGACCAACCGAGAGATTGTTCTCTTCTCCCTACCCCTCCATTTGTAGGGCACTTGTAGTGAGAGCGGTGTCCTAAATGTTTTTTTAATATCCTCCCCTCCAAGCAGAGAGATACAGATCCCTCCGTTGCGAGGGTACACCGCGTCTCACTGTGTCGCAGAGGAGAAGTGATTTTCTTCACATGGATGCGCTCTGAAGAACAGAAGTTTACATTTAAATGTAAGTAATGACTTTATTGTAGCGGGAACTTTTTGAAGTTATAAAACCGCTGTTGTTATGTATATTTGAGCGCTGGAAACTCTGCGCTAATGCTAGCTTACTGGCAACTATTGATAACGTCATCGAGAAAGTGACATGCAAATTCTGAAACACTGTTTAATTATAACTCTCAGTTTGAAGGGCTAAATGTAGGCGAAGGGACATGGGAAGAATTCGGATTGGGCCATAGTCTCTCCATTGTGTCCTATGTCTTCTCTGGGACATGCCTGGAACATCTCCCCAGGGAGGCGTCCAGGAGGTATCCAGACCAGATGCCTGAGCCAGCTCAACTGGCTCCTCTGGATGTGGAGGAGCAGCGGCTCTACTCTGAACTTCTCACCCTATCTCTAAGGCAGTGTTTTTCAACCAGTGTGCTACAGCACACTCGTGTGCCGTGGGAGATGGTCAGGTGTACCGTAAAAAATAACCCATTTTTAAACATGTAAAACATTTACCATCACGAGGGAATCTGCTCTGTGTTCCTCCAAATGGAACCTGATTTAACTCTGGTAGATAGTTTGGAATATGCAAGATTGTAAAAGAAAATTTCTTTGTTTCTATAAATGACTATTTGATCAGAATAATGTTACTAAACCAGCTGCAAGCTCGGCTTTCTGAAAAGTTCCGCCCCCTTCAACTGTCTCCACCAATCATTGTTGGAGGCTTGATCACATGTCATCAATCTGACCAATCAGAAGTGGTTAACGTCCTCACTTCCTTGTTCCTTTTCAGCTCATAAAGTCTGTCGGTTCTAACAAAAACAGCCGCTACAGCTCGTGTTTAGCGGTGTAACTTCCTGCAGGATCCGGTGTCAGACAGTTTAAGAAGTGAACAAAAGAATGAAGCTCAGAAACGTGAGTAAATCCGGAATCCGCGCGAATGTATGCACTACATCCCCCATGATGCATTGGGTTAAAGCAGACTTTCTCAAATTGTGGGGGGCGCGGTGCGACCCAGGGATCATACCATTTATTTTAGTTACTAAACAGTTGATCGGAGGACAGACAGTGACCGGGATATCCACACAGAGAGAAGAATATTGAATTAAACCTCAAGAATTGTGATGGAAAAATATTTAACAGAGATTAAAAGAAACGGAGAGAAATAGAGAGAAAGTGCGCGAGCTGGGTGGGTGGAGGGCGGGGGGGTAGAGCAGAGCAAGAGCTGAGTAGAGAGAAAGAGAGAGAGAACATCAACACAAAACCTTCAAGAAACTGGAGACATTAGAAAAGAAAAAACTGGAACCATTTGACTAGTTTTGATAGTATGAAGGAACCAAGTTTACAGGAAATCCTTCTATATGTGTAGATATATTCTATATTTATTATAGAGAGAGAGAGAGCAAGAGAAGACTGAGAGAAGAAACCAGATTTTAATCTCAAAGCTGAGACTCTTTTGTCTTTCTTAATATTGTAAATAAAAGTCCTTATTTATTAGTTTTGCACAATTTAATTTGTATTTTGGATTATGTTTGCTGAGTTTTGTGTTGTTCACTTCAAATGTACGGTGGCCGGGAAGTGCAAAACAATAATACATTTACCGAAACACATTTACATTTCGACCGAAACACATTTACATTTCGACCGAAACACATTAACATTTCGACCGAAACACATTAACATTTCGACCGAAACACATTAACATTTCGACCGAAACACATTAACATTTCGACCGAAACACATTAACATTTCGACCGAAACACATTTACATTTCGACCGAAACACATTAACATTTCGACCGAAACACATTTACAAGTTTGCCCATAGTCTGTATATTTGATGGACAACCCCCGCTCCGGTATGCCATTGATTTCCTATGACGTCCAGTAGATAATATAGCGTCTATGAGGTTCACCTCCGATATGACCCGGAAGTAAGGGTGCAGAGGTGAATTCTGGGAGGAAAAGACCGCGGAAACAATAGTTTCGGATTCGGAATCGAAATAGCCGACAGGATAACAAGCGAAGATGTTTTGCCCGTTTTGAGGAGTTTATTACCCCGGTTTTTGGCTTGTAGGGATAGCTCTCTGTTGTGATTCTGGTTTTCTGGCAAATTTGTAGGGACAATAGGTCTGCCTCTCTGTTGTCGTTTTTTAACCCATAAACCCAGCTCTGTCCCCGCACCGGAGTCTGCCCACGTTGATCTGTGTGCGTGCGTGTCTGATTGGTGTGTGCCCACATGCGACGGCCCGCGCGGTGCAGTGGATCGTTTCGGCGTCTCCTCTATCTTGTGCGCGAGCCGCGAGCGCTCCGCGTCAATTCTAGCAGGAAGTTGCACCAACATACACGAGAAAATCCTGTTTATCTTCAAAATATAACCAATTTTCACAATAAAACACTATGATTGACAAATGTGATCATGTTTTTGTATCTAAACAGACTGTGGAAATAAACATACAATCATAACACGCACACGTGTGTGCGTGCGATTACAGGCACAAACACACCAGACATGCACGCAGCCACGCACACGACGAGTCAACGAGGGCAGACTCTGAGCGGGCTGCGCGGTTTTGGGCAGAAATCAGGAATCAGTTTTATTAATTTATCCACGCTCACACCTGCGAGCGCGTGCGCACAGACAGCGCATACCCGGCGTAAACCAGCCAAGACAGGAGAACTGTAAACACACCGCTCAATAAGGCGATCATCAAGCTAAAAAAATGTATTGAAAGCCCCTCCCACACCGAGCCCCAAGCTTATGAACACATTTATTGGCAGGCGAGGGGCAACAAGGGCTTAAATGACACTGCCCAGGACCATAAAGCGTCTCCTCCTGGTGCGTTCACTGAGCCTGAGAACAAGGAAACATTAGTGGAAGTCCGATCGCCATCCAGCCTAACTAAGTCCGCTACTTTTTTTATAATAAGGAAATAAAAAATGCCAAACCGACCATAAACCCGCCAAAAATATGCCCACCCGCCCAAAGCAATTTTTGCCCGCAAAATTTAGAACAAAACCGCCAATCTGGCAACACTGGCTGTACAACCCCCTTTGCGGTCTTTTCCTCCCAGAATTCACCTCTGCACCCTTACTTCCGGGTCATGTCGGAGGTGAACCTCATAGACGCTATATTATCTACTGGACGTCATAGGAAATCAATGGCATACCGGAGCGGGGGTTGTCCATCAAATATACAGACTATGGGCAAACTTGTAAATGTGTTTCGGTCGAAATGTTAATGTGTTTCGGTCTAAATGTTAATGTGTTTCGGTCGAAATGTTAATGTGTTTCGGTCGAAATGTTAATGTGTTTCGGTCAACTTGTAAATGTGTTTCGGTCTAAATGTTAATGTGTTTCGGTCGAAATGTTAATGTGTTTCGGTCGAAATGTTAATGTGCTTCGGTCGAAATGTTAATGTGTTTCGGTCGAAATGTAAATGTGTTTCGGTCGAAATGTTAATGTGTTTCGGTCGAAATGTTAATGTGTTTCGGTCGAAATGTTAATGTGTTTCGGTCAACTTGTAAATGTGTTTCGGTCTAAATGTTAATGTGTTTCGGTCGAAATGTTAATGTGTTTCGGTCAACTTGTAAATGTGTTTCGGTCGAAATGTTAATGTGTTTCGGTCGAAATGTTAATGTGTTTCGGTCGAAATGTTAATGTGTTTCGGTCAACTTGTAAATGTGTTTCGGTCTAAATGTTAATGTGTTTCGGTCGAAATGTAATGTGTTTCGGTCGAAATGTTAATGTGTTTCGGTCGAAATGTTAATGTGTTTCGGTCGAAATGTAAATGTGTTTCGGTCGAAATGTTAATGTGTTTCGGTCGAAATGTAAATGTGTTTCGGTAAATGTATTATTGTTTTGCACTTCTCGGCCACCGTACAAATGTGTTTAAAAGGAAAAAAAACTTAAAATATATCGAGTTAAAAATTGAATAGTTAACAGTTCTTTTTTTCATTGATTTTGTACATTCTGTCTGGAAGGGATAAATAACAACATAAACATAATAGACACTTTAAATGAATGAAAACATGTTTACATTATGGACTTTGTGCATAATCTTATATAGAAGTTTATGATAAATATAAATAAAGCAAAAAACAACTTAAAAATTCAGTCACTGTTTTCAGAGAGTTAATGCAAAAGAACTGAATTTTTGAGAAAAGCCAGAATTCCCATCACTACTGTAGAGGGAAACAAGGAAAGACCGTTGTTTTTAACTTAGAAAGTTTTGGAAGTATTCTTTAATTAAAAAAAAAAAAAAGAAAGAAAAAAAAAACATTCATTAAAAAACTGATTATTTAGAGGGTTTTTTTTAAATTTTTTTTTATCATTCTTTAATGATAATACATGTAGACTGTTTTGAAGAGATATACGTTTAATTTGAGCAGATTGACTAATGGTGCCAATGATATTCGCAGCAGAAAGTTGTGTTTGTGTGTGTGGAGGGGGGTACGAGAATTGACATTGAGAAACTCTGGGTTAAAATGACAGCGACTCTGTGCTGCAATGACGCTTCCCACTTATTCAAAAAATGTAAACTAGATTGTACATCAATACAGACTAAAAATTCTTACCTTTTTGGATACCAGTGTGCCGCAGGATTTTTTTCATTGAAAAAGTGTACCTTGGCTCAAAAAAGGTTGAAAAACACTGCTCTAAGGGAGCGCCCAGACACCCTCCGGAGAAAACTCATTTCAGACACTTGTAGTCGGGATCTGGTTCTTTCAGTCACGACCCAGAGATGAGTACTGGGACGAAGATCGACCGGTAATTTGATATGTTTACTTTCTGGCTCAGCTCTCTTTTCACCACATCGGATCGGATCTGTAGCGACTGCAAAATGGCAGACGCCGCTCCAATCCTCCTGTCAATCTCACGCTCCGATCTTCCCTCACTCATGAACAAGATATTTAAACTCCTCCACCTGAGGCAGGAGCACTCCACCCACCAAGAGAGGACAAACTATCTTTCTCCAGCCTCAGACTTGGTGGCGCTGACCCACTTTGCTGACCCAGTCGCCTGCATTCATGCTGCAGGTCCTGACTTGATGAGGCCAACAGAACAACATCATCTGCAAAGAGCAAAGGTGAAATCTTTGGTCCCCAGACCAGATCCTCTACGGCTGTCCCATAAAAACTATGAACAGGACCAGTGATAAAGGGAATCCTAGCCGGAGTCCAACATGTACTGGTAACAGGCCCGACTTACTGTTGGCTATGTGATCCAAGCTCCTGCTCCGGTCACACAGAGACCGGACAGTCCTCAGGAAGGATTCCTGGAGCTCATACTCCCAGAGCACTTTCAGACAAACATCTTCTCCAAATCCACAAAACACTGGACTAAGTTCACTAATAAGTGAACTCCCACAAACCCTCCAGCACCCTGAAGAGGATATAGAGCTGCTCCACCGTTCCACGAGCGGGACAGAAACCGGACTGTTGATCCGGATCTGAGGTTCAAACAAACTCTTCTCCAGGTTTGAAATCTTTGCAAGGATCAAACAGTGTGCAGTGTCCACAATCTCACTCATTTTCTTTTTTTAGGTAGTTTTGATTACATATCAGTGGAACTACTTTTTGGGCAGAGGTCAAGGTTAGGAGGAAGAGACTGTCCAGAGAATAGAGGGATGAAGATGCTAAAAAAACTGTAGTCTACTGAACAAGAGTTTCATTCTCATCACTCTGGTGGATAAAAACAGTTTAAAGTCATTACAGGCCGCCTGAGAGGCCGGCGAGGATCTTTAACCCCGCTCGGCACGCGTCTGGATGCATGTTTGTGTCGGTCTCAGAGGACGGCTGAATGAAAGCGCCAGCACATTCCCAAAAGACAGATCAAGCTTGTGTGCATCACCAAAACAGCATTTCTTAATCCTTCCAAAAGTAACTGGGATAAGCCCAGCAGCCTTATCGTTCCCTCTCCCTGCTTTCCTCACTCTCCTTCCTTCGGAGGCTTTTGTGCCTTTTCCCATTACAGCCTCGGCTCTCCCGCTCTCTTGTTCGGTGTTATTATTACCAGCGTTTACGGCTGCAGACTTTAATGCTTCATTCTTCTGCATTTAAGGGCTGGAAGCCGTTCTCACTCGGCCGCGCCGGACTGACATTCTGTCTTTCTGTTCGGGCGACGTCTGCTCGGACGTTGGAGAAGCTTATGGTGGAAGATGGATTTTTTGCTGCCATTGACAATCATCCCAGCAGCACCTGGAAAAGCAGCGCTGTGGTGTTGGACAAACAAATCTACCGGCTTTTAAGGGGGTTTGCTGATGCTGAAGATTCTTTTTATATTTTATTTCATCTTAAATCTTCTATTTTAAGTGCTTTGATTCTCAGATTATTTAATAAACTAAATTTATCAAGAATTTTGTTTCAAATAGATCTATTTACTTGTGCAAAGGTGTCACTTTTCTTGTCTATTTAAAAAAAAATGGAAAAATCTGATTTTTAATCCAAGTTTTTAAATGGATAAACTATATAAAGTTCAAACTTAGGAGTTTTTTGTTTCAGTAGTGACTTTGACTGATTGAGGCTGGAGTTTGTTCACAGATGAGCTGCAGCTTTGTTGCTCTATTTCAGGGATTTGTTGAGGGTGTGAAAACAGCTCCATCCCTTCAAGGTCGTCTTTGAGGCCGTCTTCAAAAACAAAAATGCCCTCGCTCATCAAGAAAAGGCGGCCCTTCAAAATGAAAAGACAGACGTTGCTGAAGTGTTCTTCAACAAACTTTGTAAAGTCAGAGCAAAGAATTTTTTTGTTGATTTTCTTGGTACAAAGTGGATAAATGTGGACTGTCTTTAGTTGCTCCTTTTGGTAACAACTCGTGTCCTCAGCGATTGATGTTAATTGTTAAGATACAAATGATAGAAGATGGTTCACAGTTTTGATCCTTTGCTGAAATTTCTTTAAGCTGTGAATAAACTGAATAAGCTCAAAGATGTTAAATATATTCTGAGGGACGATAATCATCAAACAACTGTTGTAGCAACATCAGAAGGTTAGGAAACATCACCAATGATCCCTGTGTTACGTGACTTTCCGTTCATAGATTTAATCTTGATTTTGAGTGATCTACATTTGTAAAACTGAAATGTATTTACTGTGTGAATGCTTTACAGTATTCTACGTTTTTATCTTTTATAGTACTCTCCTATAATTTTGCCTTTAGCTGTTATGTCAGCATTTTGCGAGCTCATTTGGGTAATTTGGCATTAATCTATATTTCTATGCTAATTTTAAGTTTAGCTAATATCTTTAGCAACATGATAAAGTTTTATTTTTTTGGTAATTTGTTATCTACAGAGGATATTTTGGCTAAAAAAAACAAAACAAAATTTTTTGGTTAGCTTTAAGTTTAGTTAATAATTTAGCAACATGCTAACGTTTTTGGTCATTTTATCAAATAGGTTTTTTGGCTAACTTTTAACTTTAAGTGTACTTAGTACTTTTAGGGAAATACACTTTTTTATACTTAAATATATTTTAAAACATACTTGAAGGATACTTATTTTTGGTAAGGGTAATTTTAAGTTTAGCTATTTTAGCAAAATGCTAACATTTTTTGTAACTAAACATTTACTGAGAATTTTTGACTATTTTGGAGTTTTGCTAGTATTTTTGTAACATCTTTGTTTGTACTTTAGCATATTCTACTGACATTTTTTTTAGCTATGTTGGAGTTTGGCTAATATTTTAGCAACATGCTAACGTTTTTGCTAATTTGTCATCTACTTAGATTTTTAGGTTAACTTTTAACTTTAAGTGTACTTGGTGCACTTCAGGAAATGTACTTTTTGTATACTTAGGTGTACTTAAAAACATATACTTAAAGCATACTTGTTTTTGGGAAGGGTAATTCTGATGGTCAAATGTGATAGAGATCCTGTCCTTCATGACAGAAATCTTTTCCACTGTCGTGCTGCTGAGATGAACCAGGAACAGGTGACTCCATTCCTGCATATTATCCAATATATCTTTTTCTGGCGTGTTCTTAAAAGCAGGACACACCTGAACCAGGTAATCAGGACTTGGATATCTGGAAATCATTTAGACACTGCGGGCCTTGAGGCTGAGTTGCCCATTCCTGGTCGGTTAACTTCTGATAATGCACACCTCCAAGGGCATTATCCTGCTTAGACCACGGTCACTTACGAAATAAATAATCAATTTTAATTCTTTTAACTTCTTATTTCTTTAGGTTTAATTCACTTTTTTCACAAAGAGTGGACTACGCGATACGTGGTGCGACGTGTTGCCATGGTAACTGCTTCAAACTTGCACTGCAGCGGTGAAGGAAAGCAGGTGTTTGGGCCAGTGTAGTGATGAAGAACATTTGAGCTCTCTGACCGAAACTTCTTTTATTATGTGACCATTATAACTTTTCAAATCCACGGCCAGCAGCCAATCAGAATCGAGTATTCACCTGGACTTTGATATAATCAAATATAATTCTGTAAAGCATTCTTTTCCTTACCGGTTAAAATAATCTGGTTTTTAGAGCATTAACCAGATTATGGATGAATGTTCTTCAGGTTTTCGTCCTTTACGTGTGATGCACATCCGTCTCGGGCAGCTTGTACCTCCTAAGACGCTCGCTCTGGCTTCTCGGCTCTGACTCTGCGTGTCATCTGTGCACAAACACACTGTCAATAAAGGCTGGATGCTGTTTGTGCAGTGATCCTATCTTCCCAGATAGACCAAGAGCTATCTGCATTGTCTGTCACACAAAGAGAGGAGACGCGCACACACACACACACACACACACACGCACACACACACACACAGCCGAGCCTCTTCTGTGGGCCCTCCAATAGACTTCCTGTGTCAACAGAAGCTTTGATTAACTGGCAACAGGCGCGAGTCTTTGTATCAGTAGAATGTAAACAGGCTTTTGGCTGTAGAAGACTCGCCACAGATGCAGCGGTGAAATGATGTTTACAGACCGGCACAGTCGCAAAGTTTCAAAAAGAGAAGCAGATTTAATTATGTCAAATATGGCGACTTTGTTTTCCTCTGCTCGTCGTCGGTTTGTACTCAAACGCTAAACGAAACATTCCCATGAAGCTGGAGTTCTTGTGCAGCCGTGGAAGTAATCACTGGTGGATGAAGGTGCTCACGGGAGTTTGCGGCTGTATGGGGAGGTGTCAGAAGAATGACAGGGTGAGGAACCTCTCATCCAAGCCTTCTGCCTTTCTAACTGCCGGTGGGGAGTCTGCCAGAGGAGATGCTGGCCGGCGGCGAGAGGGCGCCGGGATGCCAATCAGCGGCAACCTGGGGGTCACATGTGGACAAGCGTTGATGAGGGAGGGGCTCGTGGACAATATTTTAATGAACAAACTGTAACGGCAAATCCAACTTGCAGGATGTGGGGATTTTTATTAAGCAAACTTGATCTAAATCTGTTCAAGTGTATCTTTGGAGTATTGTTTTTAGCTGCTGTGTTTATTTTGTTTTTTCTTGCTATATTTTTTCCATTCTATTGAAGTTTTTTTGTTTTTCGTTTTATCAATCCTCAGTTAAAGGAGTCTGGTGGAAGGATTGATTGGAACTGAAAGTTTAAGGTTTTCTTTCCCTGTATTGGCTTCCTTTGAATTTTAGAATTTGTTTTAAGATCCTTGTATTTCTTTTTTAAACCTTTAATTAACTACCCTCTCTTTAGTTTCTCTCTCCTTACATTTCGGTGTTTCAGATCAGGTGATCTACTTCTCCTGGAGGTCCAATAGGAAGATCAGGCTTCACTGAGCATCTTCACTCGATTTTTGGGGACCACAGGATTTCCTCTCTGCTCTTTGCAGATGATGTTGTTCTGTTGGCTCCATCAGGCCAGGACCTCCAGCATGCATTGGAGCAGTTTGCAGCCGAGTGTGAAGCGGCTGGGATGAGGGTCAGCACCGCTAAATCTGAGGCCATGGTTCTGGCCTGGAGAAAGGTAGTTTGCCCTCTCTCGGTGGGTGGAGTGCTCCTGCCTCAGGTGGAGGAGTTTAAATATCTTGGGGTCCTGTTCACGAGTGAGGGAAGATCGGAGCGTGAGATTGACAGGAGGATTGGAGCGGCGTCCGCCATCTTACGGTTGCTGTACCGGTCCGTTGTGGTGAAAAGAGAGCTGATCCAGAAAGCAAAGCTCTCGATTTACCGGTCGATCTTCGTTCCAGTACTCACCTATGGTCACGAGCTCTGGGTTGTGACCGAAAGAACCAGATCCCGACTACAAGTCTCTGAAATGAGTTTTCTCCGGAGGGTGGCTGGAAGCTCCCTTAGAGATAGGGTGAGGAGTTCAGTCACCCGGAGAGAGCTCGGAGTAGAGCCGCTTCTCCTCCGCATCGAGAGGAGCCAGTTGAGGTGGCTTGGGCATCTGGTCCGGATGTCTCCTGGACGCCTCCCTGAAGAGGTGTTCCGGGCATGTCCCACTGGGCGGAGGCCCCGGGGAAGACCCAGGACACGTTGGAGAGACTATATCTCTTGGCTGGCCCAGGAGCGCCTCAGGATCGCCCCAGAGGAGTCGGAGGAAGTGGCCGGGGAGAGGGAAGTCTGGACATCTTTGCTTATACTGCTGCCCCCGCAACCCAGTCTTGGATGAGTGGAAGAAGATGGATGGATAAATGATAGATGAATGAAGAAACTTAAATTGAGTCAAGGTTTCTACTTCTGTGTTTGCACCTTTGGCGCTCGCTGTGTAAGTCTAATTTTTGCATTTGTTTGTTACTTTTCCTTCCTAAAAATACTATCTTTATTTAAATAAAATAAAGATAATTTAATTTTAAATTAAAAGTAAATACATTTACATGACATTACATTACATAGAAAACACATTGTATTAGCCACCGATCCCAACTTAAAGCTCACTGAGGAGCTGCAATTCCACGTTTCAACGTTTCACCTGTGTGTGTGTGTGGGGGGGGGGGGGGGGGCACTCATTTTTTTCAGTTTTTTATTACGTTCCTCATTTCAAGTTTTATCACATAGAGGAGCTGCTGCTTCAACATTCATTTTCATTAATTCTGACACTTTTATCTATGGAAATAGTAAGTATTTCAGAGTTTCAAAAATTGTGTTTGAAACAGACACAATACATTGCGTTCTACTTGAAAATAACATAAACATTCTGTTTTTGTAAAACATTTGTGATTATTTATTTTAAGATCAGTTTTTTGGATGCATATTTCCTACTTAATATGAGCATCTTTTTTTTTTTTTTTTTTTTTTTTGGGGGGGGGGGGAGCTGTAAAACCTATTTCTGAAACTCTTGTGTTTTTTTCAGTTTGATCTCCATTATTTACAGACAGCAGCAGCAGCACATGTAGAGCCTGCAGGGGAATATAACCTATAGATGGCAGCATCACACACTATGGGACACACGGTTTCCTGTCAGGTTCAGCCTCAGATCAATGCAGGTTTGACCAACACGTGGAATAGAATAACCAGGTAGAGAGGCACTGTATCCTTAAAAAAATGTGAATTTTTAACACTTGACTGGAGCTGAGCATCCCTGTGGAGATGACAGATGCTCTTCCGTTTAAAGTATTTCTGCAAAGATCACAGAGAAGTGGGACCCCCCCACCACCACCACCATCACTAGGAGGTTTTCCTTCAATAGGAGGCACTCATAGAGAAGAGTGACCCCCCCTCCCCTCAGAGTGATCCTGACTGTGTCCAGCTCTGTCAGCGAGATGAATAGAGCATGATGGGAAATTGAAAGCGGCCTCCAGTATCAGGCGCCGGCAGTCTGTGGATGTGCAGCTCCTCCTCGCAGAGCAGAGGAACGCCTCGCCAGCTCACCTTTCAGTACATTTACATATTTCAGCCGGCTTTATTAATTTCCTCTTAATTTGATCAGCTATCTCATTTAGCAGCAGAGGAATTGCCCCACAGGCGAAGACTTTCTGTTGTCAATCACCCAAGTTAAATGATTATATCCCCTTTTCACGGTTACGTCAGATAAAACGGTGACAGGGCCGAAAATGTAAATGGTCACTTCAGTGTTTGGATTTAGAACGGAGAAACTGACAGCTGAACGCTGTTTAACTTAATTTTACATAAATGATAAAAAGTAACATTATTAGCTTCAACAGAAAAATGTACAATATTTATTTTATGAATTTCCTGCTGAACAGTATTTTCATTTCCTTGCTTAGATCGTTCACAAACACAAATACTAATTTGAACTAGAACAGTTGCATTACCTGTGATAATGCTAGTGTCAATGCTTTTTGCTGAATGTAGTCACTCAACATGATGAAAATGCAAAAAGTATCAGCAAAACGTTAAATTTGAGACTACAATTTTTTAAAGAACTATGACAGAGCGGGGAAGTTGACCTAAATTTGTGAAAAATTTGTAGTATAATTGCTTAAAATTCCCTGAAGCATGCCAGTTTTGCAAAAATATTTATTGTGTTGCTTAAATATGAGCTAAAGTTCAAATTAGCTAAAAAAAAAAAAAACCTTAATAGGTCAAAAATTAGCCAAAAACATTAGGACGTTGCTTAAATATGAGCTAAACTCCAAAATAGTCTAAAATTCCTCAGTAAACTAAACTAGTAAAAAATGTTCGCATGTTGCTAAAATAGAAACTAAACTTTAAATTAGCCTATAAAAGCCTCAGTAGATAACAAATTAGACAAAAAGCTAGCTTGTTGCTTAAAAACTAGCTAAACTACAAAATAGCCGAATATTCCTCTGTAAACTAATTTATTTAAATATATTAGTTTGTTGCTAAAATAAAAGCTAAACTTTCAAATAGTCTGAAAAGTCCCAATGGATAACAAAGTCAGTGGATAACAGCAACAGAGAGGAGGAGCTACGTCAGAGAATAACACAACAGTTATTCGGTTTTTTTTTAATTGTCAGACACATAGAAATTGTTTGACTTTATCTCTGTTTTAGAGACTTTTGTTTACACAGAAATGTAATCAACTTTAACTGGACAAAAAAGATCTTCTGCAGATCTATGTCTCATCCCCACCGTGGAAAGCTAGCGTTAGCATTAGCATCAGTTAGAAGAAGAAAATCTTAAATTCCTTCATAATCAAACAACCATTATTCAATGAATTACCTGTAACCTTCGTCTAACTAGGAGCAGGTTGTCACAGAAAACTAATCCATGACTGGTTTAATATCATCCATAGGATTTTGGGGAAGCAGCTGTGGAGCGTTCTGCAGGAGGAATACGGACATTTGATCTAAGAAAACAAAAACAACCAGGCAGGACATTTATAAAATAAACATCATACACATTTTGGTTATAATTGGTTAGGGTTCCCTTTTATCATTTACGTAAATTTGATTTAAACAGCGTTCAGCCGTCAGCTTTGCCACCCTAAACCCATAACCTGGAAGTCACTTTCCATAATTGGCATTTTGTGTGACATCACATGAAAAGAGTCAATTACACGTGTCAAAGTCATGGCCCGGGGACCGGATTCGGCCCTCCGGGTAATTCTATGCGGCCCTCCAGATCAGTTTATTTTATTATTATTTATGGCCCGATGTTATCTTGTGCTTATTTCTAACTTGCATCCTTTTGACAAAATATGTTTTTATGGAGAGTAAAATATTGAAAATTATTTAAGGTTCATATTGATTTATTCTAAAATAATATTCCTGCCTTTTTCTTATTCATTTTTATGTTAAAAAGTTACAGTTTTAAAGCTTTAAAAATTGGCAATTAGGCTGTTTTGGAGTTTAGCTTATATTTTAGCTACATGCTAGCTGTTTTGGCTAACCTGCATTTTTCTTATTTAGTTTTTTTTAGGCTAATTTGGCAATTAGCTAATTTTTTTTGCTGTGTAGCAACTTTAACGTCTTCTGCCAAGCTATGAACTTCAGAGTCTTCAGCTATTAATTTCAGCACCTTTAGCCATCAGCACCAGCTACCAAATTCAGCGTTCACACTAGCATTGTCACAGGGGATTCTATATATCTAGTTCATAATAATATGAAAAAGTTACAATTTTAAAGTTTTAAAAATGGCATTCTGCTTGTTTTTTGGACTACTTGCTAAGATTTTTTGTCCATTTTGGTGTTTAGCTTATATTTCAGCTACATGCTAGCTGTTTTGGCTAATTTAGGCTTTTTTCTGTTTCTTAGGATATCTTGAAGATTAGCTTTATTTTTTCAGCTAAAAGCAATTTCTTTTGGCTAACCTACATTTTTCTTTTTTAGTTTTTAGCATTAAGCTAATATCTTGATAGCTGTCTATCAGCTTTAACATTTTCAGCTATCAGCTTCAGTGTTTTTAGATACCAGTTTCAGCATCTTCAGCTATTAGCACCGGCATCTTCAGCAGTCAAATTCATCTTACAGCTTTCACACCAGCATATTGCAAGTAATACTATATATCTAGTTCATAATTATGTTAAAAAGTTACAGCTTTCAAATTTTATTTCTAGTGTTCAATAAATGTTTTATGGGCCACGACCAAAGGTGTGTTTTGGATTTTGGCCCCATTTGTGATTGAGTTTGACACCTCTGGTTTGTTGGAATCAGTCTTTTGTAGCGGACAGTAACCAGAAGCCGGCGTCCAAACGGCGGCGCCGTCTGTTGTAGCGACTCCTGTCCATCCACGAGCCATGAAATTGATTCTTTTTATCTCCATGTTTTGGGAGCGTGACACAGGTCGCTGGCCCTCTTCTGCCGCGTACAGTACCAGATCCGTTGTGTGTCAGAGTCTCATTTCATGCTTCATTTGTCGCCTCCTTTAATAAACAACAGCGTTTGTTGTGCGTCTTGGGCTGGGATGAGGTGTCTGCAAAAGCTTTTTTCAACGCGACTTCAAACCGATGATGAACTTTGCTTGTGGCCGTTTAGGGATTACAGCTCCTCTGAGTGATGAGGAGCTTCTCGGATGGGAGGAAAGCAAAGTTGAAATGAATGTAATCGGGGAGAACAGCTGGAGAGGCATATATTCTGCTTGTTATCTGTCTGTCCGCGGATCTGCGGAGGAGCTGCTCCAAGCCAGAGTTCATCTCCTGCCTGTCTGTGATGGAAGACGCCAACAAAAAAAAAGTCTTCTTTATAGACTCACTTCACATCCTTCAAGCTGCTCTGTTTTTCAGTGAGAGCACAAATACGATTGCATGAATTTTTTAGCAAACGACATAAAAATGTGTGGAGATAATAGAGATATCTCATCTTATTTTTGCTTTCTGCCTCATCCCTCCATTACAAAGCACTCCCTTTGAAACCCAACATCAAATTCCGACTTTATTTTTCCCACTCAGACAGCATGAAGGAGTGTTATATGTTGTGTTATTAAAAGGGAGGGAGCTCAGACAGTGACTAATCTATTTCCTTTCACACGCTGCAGCCAGTAATCACTGTTCTACGGAGCGGCTCACTCATCCATTCATAATGTTATCAAGGCGCATTATCTGAGCGTATGGCTGGCTTGTGCGTCGGCCTGCTTTTGTCATGTTTTCAGGAGCTTTGAAAGCAGGTGTTAAAAGTGTTTGTGGCGGCGTGCGTCTTTGTGGCCGCTGCGGCTGCAAACGCGACCCCTTCCTCCGTGCCTCACTCCGGCTGTCAACCAGCACAGGTCACATATTAATGCAGGAACTCTGCTCCGCCTGAAACACTAAAATAACAGGCTGCACAGCTGGTTTCTCTGAATCTGACTCACTCTGAGCCCCTATTACCCACAAGCCTTTTGGAGGCCATAAACAGATGTTCAGTGGTTCATTTCATTTTTCAAGAGAGTAACAAATGGACGTTTGGACGGAACCGGGTCCTGTCTGTATTTTTGAGAGCTTCTCTGAATCCTGATCTGAGATCTGGACTCTGAGACTCTTCCAATCTAGATTTCAAAAACAGCAGGAAAGGTTTTTAATGATGCATGGAAAGAAGAAGTGCACAGCTTCATGTTAGCTGGTTTGTGTTGAGCTTAGAGTCCCAGGTAAACAATAACTAAGTCCCCCATGACAATTTTGTATTTTAAAAAAAGCATTCCCAGTAGTAATTTAATTATGATTATGAAGTTTAAACCAAAATCCCATGACCTAAATGTCTTAAAAAGCATTTTTTAATGTTGATCTGAAGCCTCTGTTTCCAAAATCTCCTTTGAGGGGGCGTGGCTTTTGGAGCTACGTAGCCCCGCCCCTGATCACCCCTGTCTGATGATGATAGCTCTGTGTCTCGCTAGTGTAAATCTTCTCCACTGCTACATAACAACATCCATCATCTGGGTAATGTCCATCCGTATGGTTCTGATCCGGATGTCAGCTCAGATCTTCATGGACAGAACTTCCTCCAAAATCCTGATTCTTTCTCCTTCCAGTTCACCAAAGACTCTTTGATGTTTCTTGACGTTGCTGTGATCAATCCATTCAATCCATTGGTTTCTCAGAGCAGAAAATAATGTAAGCTAAAATCCAAATGCTCTTTGATTGTTTTACAACTCTTTCCAACTGCGGTCAAATGAGCCGCCGTTCACATTTCCGTCGTCACATCAAGAAGCTCCGTGGAGTCTGGTGGAGATTTTCCAGCGTTCTCAGGACTGCTACCGTAAGTATTGGATGAAACTCACACCAAAAATCCAGTGACGGCTGACTGGAGCACAGAAATGTGAACGGCGGCTGATTTGACTGCAGTCAATGTGAAGATAGCATCTTTTCTTCTCCAGAAGCTGAACTAGACACGCTAGCTGGACCAGATGAGGGTTTAGTGCATGTGCAGCAGAAAGAAGATGATTGATGAAAAACAGAGTGTGTCCAAGACAGTTTTAGAGATTTAAAAGGAGAAATACTTTTCCTTGGAGGATGTATAAACAGAAACATTTCTTTGAACTTTTCAGGGCTGTTGGTGAGCAAAGTATCTGAGATTTTTAATTTCACCTGATGCTGTTGATCTGCTTTCACAGAAAGAGACAGTCTCTCGACCGTCCGACCTGCTGCCCGGTACCTGAACAATTTGGGTTTTTGCAGCTGCTGGGCTTTCAGTTTCCAGAAAAACAACAAAACCTCTGAGTTTCAGCAGCAAACCCTTCAGGCGGTTTTCAGCTGATATTTATTTACCAGCATTTTCTATCACTGAAGAGACAGAAATGGTTTGATCCATCATAACGCGACGTCTCCAAAGTGAAAGCTTGCGATTTAAATGCATTGAAAACGCACCAGAATTGGTGATGAAGACCGTCGGTGAACGCCTGCAGGAGTTTGAAGGAGCTGCTTTTGTGTTCCTGAAATACTCCTCCCTCCCACCTGTCATCAGTCATCAGGTGTTATGGCTCACGGCGCCGCGGGATGTATTCCTGTTCGGTTTTTGACCTTTCTTTCACCACTACAAACACACTGTGTGTACGGCGGTTGTTCCTTTTGAATTTCCTCTGTTGTTGATAAGCACCTGGACGCTTTGGCAGCTGCTGCCGGTTGGAGGCACGTTTTCCGGGGTTGTATCGTCGGTTACCGTGAAGGCAGAACATGTGAGGATACAGTAGACAGAAAACAGGAATGTTTCTCTAAAGCTCATGGAAGTTTGTGTGAATCACAGGTTTGATTGAAGTATTGATCCGTCTGTTGATATCAGTGATGAGGAAAATGTTTGGAGATGTGGTAAAGACATTCAGGTTTGTAACCGAGTCACAGATGCAGCTTTCGTTTCCAGTCTGAAATATAAAACAGTTTTTTGGGGTCAGAGTTGTAGAAGTATTGGTCAGATGTATTCAGTCAAATACTGAAAATGTTGGGATAAAACTTGGATTTGGATCCTCTGTTTGCTATTTTAGGATTCCCGAATGAACATGTTATGACCATTGACTGTGAATAAGAACTGAACTGACTGACTCCGCCCCCAGGACTTCTATAGAGAAATAAATAGCTATTAATCAGTCATTCTATCTGTTGATCGATAATCATCTTATTTCCTTTCATATATTTTTCTGTATTTGAAGAAATTTAAGTTATAAACTGACCAATCAGATGCCTCAATAAAAGTAGGTGGAGCCTGCTGTCCCCAAAGTTCATTAGACAGATTTTCCTAATGTTACGTTCACACCGAACGCGATTCGAGTTAAGAAAATTGTGTGCCCCGCCCCTCTTCTGCCTGAGCTGGACCCCGCAGCCGCATGTGGGAGGAGCTACCGCCTAATGTTTTTTGATTGCTAAATCAGGTTTACTTTTTGTGAAGATTTCAACAAACTCATCGGTTGCTCTTCGACAGGTCTGGATTTATGTGATCATTCAAAGATTCTCCCGGCACCAAGAGCTAGTTCACTCTCACACGCTGTTTTCTATGACAGCTGCTTCCGCTGTGTCTCTGTGTCTCTGTGACTGAGTTTGAAGATTCACTGTCTTGAACTAACCAGAGAGGAGGAAAAGTAAAAACAAAAATAAAACTATGGGACCTTTTATTATTGTTGTCTCGATGAAAATAAGAAAAATATCACAAAGTTCATGAGGCCCAAATCAACCCTCCAGAGGTTAGCTGCAACCAGAGAGCCACCGCGGGGCGATCTGGTGATCTGTCCAGAGTGTATTCCCTCTTCACCCAACAGTAGTCAGAACAGCTCTGGTAACCCCACGAATCCAGGAAAAAGACGCTGGCATTGATTCATTTTTCTACCCACTGATCGAGTCAATGGAAACGTCACATGCTATAAGCTGAATTCCTGATTGGCAGATGCGACACGTTCCTCAAATTGCGCCACTGGACTTCAGATCACCTCAATTCACATCCACTCAACAGAACCATTGAGTTAACACTGAAAACTGGCCGCCTCCACCGCAGTAATCACCTCCGGTGAAAGTTATTTAATGTTTTGGTTGATTTATTCTGGAATATTATTCCTGCCTTTTTATTATTCATATTTATGTTAAAAAGTTACAGTTTTAAGGTTTCTAAAATTGGCATTTTGCTACAATTTTGGACTATTTTGCCAATTATTAAGATTTTTTAGGCTATTTTGGATTTTACCTAATAGTTCAGCTAATGCTAGCTGGTTTGGCTAATTTAGGTTTTTCTTTTTACGTTTTTAAGACTTTTGGGGTTTAGCTAATTTTTCACTACATCCTAGCCGTTTTGGATAAATTGGGCTTTTCTTTTTCAGTTTTTTAGGATTTAGGATTAGCAATTTTTGCAGCTACATGGTAGCTGTTTTGGCCAACCTAAAATTTTAGTTTTTTAGGCTAATTTGCCATTTAGCTCAAATTTTAGCTGGCTAACTTCATTTTATTAATCAATTTCAGCATCTTCGGCTTACAGCATTCACACTAGCATTATCGTCGGTAATGCTTTATATCTAGCTCATAATTATGTTACAAAGTAACATTTTTAAAAATGTAGTTTTAGAGTGTTCAATAAATGTTTATCCTGTTCGGTCGATGACCTAAGGTGTGTTTTGGATTTTGTCCCCCTTGTGCGATTCAGTTTGACACCCCTGTCCCAGATAAAGACGTGTTTATTTGACTGTTGAGTCACGTATCTCTGCACCTCCCAGCAGCCTCTGCGCCGTGACTCATCCGCCGTCTTCCCGAGGATTCCTTCCTGTCTGACTGCAGACCGACTGACCTGAAAGTGGAAGTGGAAACAGTTAGGATGGGATTGAAGGTTCACTCTAACACAGGTGGCGTGAATGTGGCCCCGCCCTCACAGGGAAAGTGAATTGGTCAAGCGAGGATCCCCTTTGCCCTGCAGCCACGTGGGATCTCCCTCACTTCTCTGTGCTTGCTCTCGACTCCCACTCTGTGACTCAGTGTGGAGTCCTCTCTGGTAAAATATGTTCTGATCACTGCAACACTCACTTCACTCACTCACCCGCTGACATTTACAAAAAAGGAATGAAAAATGCTTCTAAGCTTAAATCAAAGAATCCGGGAAAAAGTCAAATAAACACAAATCCCATTTTTGTGTAAAGATCCTGGAGGAGAAGAGAATCCCAGGGGAACGCCTGTCAGATCCCATACATGATCTGAGAAATCCAAGTCTGGCTCCGTTCTGTTGAGTGGGAAGCAACATGCTAGTGAAAGTTTAATGATGGATGTAACGAGTTTAAGAGCAGACAGATGCTGCGTCTTCACTGTGAGGCGGATGCTCCTCCTGCAACATGGTCCCTGGATTCTTCCTCATCTGATGTTTCAGAGTGAAGTCAAGCAAATTCTGGATTTCCTCAGATTTTGGTCTCAAACTCAGGATGGAGCTACATCCAGCTGGATGACGGCAAAATTCACCTCACAGTTTGAATTGTGATTCTTTACATTTGGAAACTGCAGTATGTTAACGAAACAAATTCACATTTATTACTATATAACGATGATGACTCTGTCCATTCATCTAAAGAGGCACATCTGTCTGACTGTAGCATCAGTCACACTGGATTACACCTGCATGAGGGTCCAGTACAGGGGTCTGTTACCTGCAGCTCTGCTTCTTTGGCCTCATTTTTTAATAACGCTAACATTCTAGTATTATGCTAGCTGTTATTAGCTAATTTAGAAATGTTTCCATTTTTTTAGCTTCATTTTTTAATAAAGCTAAAATTCTAATGATATGCTACCTGTTCTTGGCTAATTTTAGACATGTTTTTGTCTTTTTTAGCTTATTTTTTAATAAAGCTCAAATGTTGGTGTTATGCTATTTTTTGGGGGGTAATTTAGACATGTTTTTATTTTTTTAACTTAATTTTTTGATAAAGCTAAAATTCTAGAAATATGCTCGCTGTTTCTGGCTAATTTAGACCAGTTTCCAGTTTTTAGCTTAATTTTAGGAGATCTAACATTGTAATATTAAGCTAGCTGTTCTGGCTTATTTAGACATGTTTCCATTTTTTGTTTTTCTTCTAATTTTTGTAGCAAAATTTGGAGTTTAAATGACATTTTAGACATCTTAAAGCTAAAATTCTAGCATTATGCTGGCTGTTTTGGCTAGTTCAAACATGTTCCATGTTTTACTGAATTTGGAGGTTAGCTAACATTTCAGGATTATACTATCTTTTTTGCTAAATTTTGAGAAAAGCTAACATTGTAATATTATTTTAGCTGTTTGTGGCTTATTTAGACATGTTTCCATTTTTCTTTTTATTCTTTTTTTGTTGTTTAATTTTGAATTTAAATGACATTTTAGTAATATGCCAGCTGGTTTCAGAAAATTAGACATGTTTCTTTTTTTTGTGCTTAATTTAGAGTTTAGCTTACATTTTAGCATTATGCTAGCTGTTTTTGGAAAATTCAGACATGTTTGCAGTTTTTTGGCTAATTTGGCAATAAGGTTTTAGCTTCAGCATTTTCATCTAACACCTCTGGCGTCTATGGGGGTTTCATTAAGTTTTTCAGCATTATTGCAGGTGATGCTGTAAAACTATTTTAATTTAGATTAGATACGCTTATAAATTTATGGCTGAGGTGCTCCTTGAAAATAAACTATGTAAATATTTTATATTGACGGGAAATCATACGAGCTTCTGTCAAATGTAAAAAATTATTTGATGTTGAGAAAATACTATTTTCTTTTTATTTTTTTATTTTTATTCATGCCACAAAAAAGCATAATGCCTATTTAATTTTTAAAAGTACATTGCAATGATTGCACGGCTGAATCAAAATAAGACTTTACGGCTCTTACTAAGATTTGATGAGTAGATAACAAGTCCAAATGGCTCCTATATTGCAGGTTCCCTTTCCAGTCCGTCACTGACCAAACACCAAAGATGGGGACTTGGACTTGAACTACTTTAACAAGACTCATGACTCTAATTTGAAAACATGAGAACGATACTGAAATAAATAAACTCTAAATGTTTGTCCAAGCTAAATTCGAATAATATAACGACATTTTGTGAGATTGTTGTGTTAATTTAAAGAAAACTTTACTAATAAAACAGTTGTCGCACCTGTTATCACTCGTGCTTTTAGAGGCAGTTTAGAATCACAACTTGACCAGAGAAGCTCATCTGAAGACTGTAGGGAAAAGCTGGAGCTCCCTAGAGAGAAACTCAGTGCATGAGGGAACCGGAGTCTACTGAGACAAGATTTACATTCTCTGCATTTACAGACAGCAGGTGTGTGCACAGAGAGGACCTTCAAGCACCTGGAGAACCTGCGTTCACAGAGAACAGAAAGTCCACTTAGATCTTTTTGGTGTTGGAGGACGGTGTGAACCAGCGACCTTTTGTTTTTCCTGCTCTCTAACCCAAACCACTAAAGGAGGCCATTCAGTCACCTGAAGGCAGCTGTACTAATGACTAATACAGTCATGTTTGAGGAAAAAGAGAGAACTCTAACAACACAGGACTGTGGAAACCAGGAGCAAATGTTTACTTAACCTATAAGAGTAAAGGCAGATACTTTTTAGTGTTTTTATTTTATTTTATTATTGTTGCTGTTCATTTTAAATTATAAAGCTGATATAATGCTATTAATCTGGTTAACATGCTCCAGAGAGCATGACATAGGGATCAGAGGATCTGCCTTCCACTGGTTTGAATCCTATTTATCTGATAGATACCAGTTTGTTCATGTAAATGGTCAGTCTTCTCATTGTACATGAGTTAGCTACAGAGTCCCACAGGGCTCTGTTCTAGGACCCATCCTGTTCATGCTTTACATGCTGCTGCCCTTAGGAAATATAATTATGTTATGCAGATGATACGCAGCTGTATTTATCCATTAAACCAGACCAGAATGACCACCTAGAGAAACTGAATTCTTGCATTAGAGACATTAAGTCCTGGATGACAATTAATTACCTCCTCCTGAACCCAGAAAAAACTGAGGTCATTATCCCGGGCCCTAAACACCTGAGAGAGGATCTCTCAGATCAGATAGTCTCATTGGATGATGTAAATATTACCTCCAATTCTACAGTTAGAAACTTGGGGGTTTTATTTGACCAGGTTTTATCATTTAATGCTCACATATCACAAGCTTGTAGAACTGCATTTTTTCACCTTCACAATATAGCTCGGATCAGAAATATGTTATCTAAAAGTGATGCTGAAAAACTCATCCATGCATTTGTTACGTCTAGACTGGATTACTGTAACTCTTTACTAATAGCATGCCCTAAAAGTTCTTTAAAAAAATGTGTATGTCTCAGTCCATAGTGTCACTCAATATTTCAGGACAAACTTCTTATCTTCAATGTGGTGGAGGAATCATGATAAGGGCTTGTTTTGCAGCTACAGGACTTGAGCATCTTGAAGACCCTATAAGTTTCTGTGAACACCTGAGCTTTTGTGAAGGGAACAACTTATTCTCCAAAAAAAAAAAAAACCCAACAAATTCCGACTGGAATTATGGAAATGACCTGAAATGGTTTAATGGAATGGATCTCCTACAGCAGGGGCGTCAAACTCAATCACACAATGGGACAAAATCCACGCTGAAGAGGCTAGTGCTGATAGCTGAAGATGCTGAAATTGATAGAAGCTGATAGCAGGCTAAAATATTAGCTAAATGCCAAATTAACCTAAAAGAAAAACAACAACAAAAAACTTAGATTAGCCAAAACAGCTAGCATGTAGCTGAAATATTAGTTGAACTCCAAAATAACCTAAAAATTCTTAGTAAATTCCAAAATATTCCAAAAAGCTAGCAGAATGCCAATTTTTATAACTTTAAAACTGTAACTTTTTAACATAATTATAAATAACAGAAAAAGAGAATAAATCAACTTTAACCTTAAATAACTTTCAATATTTTACTCTCCACAAAAATATATTTTGTCAAAACTATACAAGTTAGAAATAAGCACAAGATAACATCGGGTCATCAATAACAATAAAATAAAATAATCTGGACGGCCAGACATGATTATCTGGAGGGCCGGATTCAGCCCCCGGACTTGACTTTGAAACGTGTGCTAATATATATATATAACAATATTTATTGCAATATACCAAAAAAAAAGTATATTTTCAGTTATTCTCTTAAAGAAATAGACAAAAACATCATTACTTACTTTTCTTCTGACTTCATTTTGTCAAGTAACATAAAACTGAATTCTCACAAATGAGAAATATATTTTTAAAGTGAGTAACAGTTTCAAATTTCTTTGTTGGAAAATACATTTTAGCACCAAAGTTCAGCAACAAAAATAAACAAACAGAAACAACAGCAAAGAAATGGCACAATAGACAAGATAAATATCGTCATATCATCCAGCTCTATAAAAGTTGATTGAATATTTAAAGCATTTAACTTATATACTTTATTTTTATTTGTTGACATTCACTCACACACTTTCACAGGTGTGTTGATGGACTTTAGAGGGCGGAGCTCTTTGATGTTTGATACGGTAGAATGTCAGAATCTAAGTGTATTTCAATTAAAGACTTGTGTCTGACTGTGATCTTGACTAATGAGGAAACCAAAGACGTGACCCTCCAGTCTGACCCGCCTGAACAAACAAAGACTGCCTGAACCGGAGAACACTTTGTCCAGGCCGTTCTTTGAGATAAATGCGAGCGCGCTCCTCCCAGGCCGGCGGCCCCGCTGATCTGATGCTCTGCGACATGACCTTCACATCCGTGGAAAACTCCTCGGGGGCTCTCTCCTCGTCTCTCACCTCCTCCCCCCACCGTGCTGCCTGTTTGGGGCACCTCCCCTCTTGAGTCTGGTACCTACTGTCACTTAATATTCACAGGCAGTGCAGCTCCTGCGCAGGTGCAGCCATGCATGCTTAGACGCACGTCAAGTCACGGTCCGCAGTACCGACCGAAGCTCACAGGTTCACTGGGACGGTCCAAACAAAATGATGCAGAAGTTCCAGAAACTGATGAAAAAGTCCAGAGTAGTTTGTGGAATTTAAATGTGGAGATTTTCTATTTTCTGATCATCAAATCTCTTCTTGATGTGATGCAAATCAGTCAGACTTGATGAGCTGGAGGAGGCTTGATTACAACACGGCCTGGTTGCAATTTACATGAGCACACACACGAACGACCGAACGTGTGCACTCACATGTGAAACACGCAGAAAAAAACCCATGCACACATATCATACAAATGTGCATAGACACACACGTGCACACACACAAAACATGCACACATCTGCAGACGTGCATATGGTACACACACACACACGTGTACATTAACACACTACTGCATATAAACACCATGTGTGTGCATAGACACACATATGCACACACACACACCAATGCACATGCATACGTGTATAAAAACATGCACACACGGCTACGCACATACATATACATGTGCATACACACTCAAGCATATCCACACATATGCATTAGGACACAAAAACACGCACACACAGCTATGCACATACGTATGCATGTGCATATAGACACCCGGACATATATGTGCATGTACGGCAAACACACACATGTGCACTCACACACAGGAATAGACAAACATATATGTTCATATACAGTACATACATGTGTGTTACACACGTGTGTAACCACACACATTTGTAACCACATACATTTGTAACCACACACATGTGCAACCACACACATGTGCAACCACACACATGTGCAAACACCCACACACATATATGCATGTATATGTTTTTGTGTATACATACATGTGCAGACATGCTCACATACTTTCGAAAATACTCACAAATGCACAGACAGACATATGCAAACACACACACACTCACCTCTGTGCACATATGTACATACAGACTCGTACACCCCCCCCACATACTTGGACACACAGAGGCTGTGTTTCTCTGAAACGGCGCAGCGACACGTCCAGCCCTGACAGCAGACGCTATAATTCATGAGGCGGAAGCTTCTCTCTGGATTTCTGCTTCTCTGCTCTCAGAAACACAAAGACATTGTGGAGTTTTGCTGCTTCGCTGTCGCAGATTGTTTTTCTCTTCAGGAGAGCAGCGTAATCAGCTGATTTGCTCGGCTGGTGATTTAAAACGCTGCAGCTGAACAAAGATTCACTCTTGACCAACTTAATTATAAAGTTTTTCTGCCTCCTTGTTGCTTAATGAAAACTTGGAGATACTTGATTTAACTTTTCTGAAGGTGAAGGTTCTGAGCTAAAGCGTTCACCTTCCTAAAGTCAGAGCAGGTTAGCCTGTAGGAGTTAGCGACATTGTAAAAACAAGTTTATGAGCTTTTTATTTGGTCATAAAAGCTCAAATCTTTCTTTATTTTTTTAACATGAACTCATAAAATTTATTTATTTAGATTTCACTGCTTCCAGAGTGTATCCTGCCTTTGCCCACGAGCGACTGGGATTTCCTCCAACGGCCCAGTGACCCAGAAAGAAACAGGAAGGGTTTAGCAAATGAATGAAATTATTCTCATTTAATTTTTCTTTCTTTAATCTTTACACTCCTATTATTCTTTTTTTTCCAACAAATCGAGTCTGTTTAACAGTCTACTGACTGCAAGGACCAGATTGTTTTTGCTTAGAGTGAAAAAACGTAAACTTTGAACGAAAAGTACCTCAAAATTGGACCACACCTAGGGAAAATTGAAAATGAATTTTTGGGACAGTGCACGTCACCCTGCCCAAAACGATGACATCACGGCGAGCGTTTCCGCGGAAAAAATGAATGGGCCAAAATTCGCGTATGAAACGACAAAACAATATTTCGTAAAACGCAAAAAACACCCAATGACCCATGTAGGGGATAACCCTGGGAACATTTGAAATTATTATGGGATGGCCAAACGACCCACGCCTTGGTGTCAATCTGGCGGCGAAAACTGAGAAATGGCGATTTTCACGTTTTTCATCAAAATGGGAAAACGACACTTTTGTTTGTCCGATTTTCACGAAACTTGACAAGCATGACCATAGCCGGAGTCTACAAACACCCCAGAACTTTCATTGACCTTTGGAAAAGGTCGACATCCTGAAACACTTGAACACTTGAGGGCGGGCGGCGAGGGTGGCGTTGATGCGTATGTGCGAGCAGTGAGGGAGAGGGCGGGCTGCGAGGGGGAGGGCTGGTTGCGGCGAGGGTTAGGGCGGGTAGTGACTGCGGGCCCTCCAACGCTGCTTGCGGCTTTAATTTTTATTATTGTTTGTCCACTAACTGGCTGACTGACTAACTAACCAACTAGCTAGCGAGTTAGCTAGCAAACACATTAACTAACTAACTAGCAAACTAACTAGTTAGCAAGCTGTAAAATGTTCTAACCAACTAGCTCGCTAGTTAGCTAGCTAACAAAGTTAATTCACTAACCAGCAAGCTAGCTAAAGTTAGCTAGATAATTAACTAGCTACCAAACTAACTAGTAAGCCTGAAAATGTACTAACCAACTAGCTAAGAAATTACTAACTAGCTAGCAAATTGACTAACCAAAATGCTATCTAGCTAGTTTGCTAGGGAACTAACAGGCATGCTAGCAAAAACTAAATAACTAGCAAGCTAGCTACATAACTAACTAACTAACTAACTTGCTAGCAAACTAACTATCAAGCTAACCAAATAATGAAATATCCAACATTCCTGACAATGACACATTTTTTGACTAAACTAAAGTGATGAATCATTATTTAATGAACAAAATAAACATAAATTCCCAATAGTTGTTCAGTAAAGCTTGAAAACAAACCGAGTTGACTCCCCGGCTGCTGTTTTGTTTGTTTTCTTGCTCAGTCCTTTTGTTTGTCACCATCCGGATTATTTCTAGAGGTTTTGGTCACGGGTTCTGGTTTTATTTGAACTCAACGGTTTCAATGGCGTCACCTGGACCGGGTTTAACGGATCCGGCTTTTGTGCAACCGAGGCTCAGATGAAGTCAGTCGGGATTTCTGGAAAATCCCGAGTTGATCCCTCGTCTTGGTTCCATGCAACACTCCTCTGGTTTCAGTTAGAATCTGCATAGTTTCTGCTTATTGTTTCATGAGGAAACATAACCTTTTCTTTTCTGTTCATTTTGTTTCATTTAAACCGACATCAATGATGAGTATTTTCATGTTCCGTTTTACCGGAACAAGTTTGTTTTTCAAGCATTTTTAGGCACTTGTTTTGTTATTTTAGACATAAAGGAATGCAGAGCGAGGTGACATGTTTGAACTGACACTTCCGTTCTGCAGCTTCACAGTTGTGTTGGGGTTTAGGCGCCGACATGTGACTGACTTTAATTATGTTTGTTTTTAGTTTTATGAAGAGTTTGCATCTTCCTTAAATTCTGTTCAACTCTGAGCGAATACTTTACTGTTGTTTCTTGCAGGTCAGTGAGGTGGAAACTAAGAAGAAAAAACAGTTTTATTAGAACAGGAAAAAAATCTGATGTTAAATTTACTAGACAAAATTATTCACTGCAAAACTGTTTTGAGAAAAATGTCTTATTTTCTATTTTGCAAGAAAAATAATCATATCAATAAAATAATCTTAATTTGAGAAAATATGTTTTAGTGGCTAGAATTTTTTCTTGAAACAATCATTCTTGGTGAAATTATATTTTTTTGCAAATGTAAAGAAAATGCGCCAACGGTTGGAGTTTATGACTTTTTTTAAGAGCCTGTTTTTGCAGAGTAAATATTATTCTCCAGATTTACAAGAAAGTTTTTTCCTCCTTTCAGATATTTTTTGACTCAACCCAAACTCATAGTTCTCCAACTTTTGTGGAAACTCAAACTATTCCTGACAAAAAGATGTAAACAGCATGTTGTTTTCTTTTGCCATGACAGCATCAGGCTTGCACCAATCAGGAATAAAAATAATCTGCAGGATTTTTTTTGGTATAAATGGAGCATTTGAAGCAGAAACACACTTTGTTGTGTGAGATTTCAAAGACACAGAAACACAAACAGAACATCTTCACTAAAATCCTCTCTCAACGTTCCTGCAGCTCCTGGAAAAGCGGAGCGCGGGTTTTTGTCGGATGTTTTGTTGTTGACTTTCTGGGTGCGTTTGGTTTCAACGTCTTCACCACATTCAAACTGTTTTATTTAGGGTCACAAAAATCCTGTCGCTCGTCTCTCTTGATTTAAGAATCCCCAAAGCTTTAATTTGTGAAATCACATGTCCAGGAATGTTTAACTTCCTCCCTCCTGGATGTGTTTCTCCTTGACAGACATAAACCAGCTCAACATTCGCAGATTCCTCTGGTCTGAACCGCAGCGGACGACTTACTTTAATAGCTCTTTAACAAACACACCCAGAATAGCCACCTCAAAGCCGGCGCTTTGTGTTCACATGTTCGCACAGTGGCGTTCAGGCATCATGGTCCAGTTATTCTGGACTCAAAAGTGCCAGACATTGCCCACAGGCTCAAGAAAATGACTGTGTGTGTCGATGTGTCAATGCACCAGGGTCTGTGTGTGGGCGTCTTTGTAGGAGTTAGGAAATCTCTCTGAGCGAGAATCACAGCGGAAGGACGAGAACTTCCTTTTTCTGAGCTCATCTGAGCACATTTGAAAGGCTGCAGATTTAGAGGATCCACGTTTTAAGCTCTTATTTTGAAAATTAGAATAAAATCTACTTTTGTATTAACATAAAACTTTTGATTTAATAAACTTAGACCATATTTTATATCTGCGTGTGGAGAAAAAAAATGACATTGCTAAACGCTACAGTCAGTTACTCACCAGAAAATCACCCCTTAGTTGTAGTATTTCTGTCAAATGTGGAGGGTCGACACCTTTACCCCATGACAAAATGTTTTTATTAAAAAACGGTTCCACGTATGTTTTAATTATGATAATGAAGTTTTTAACCAAAATTCCACAACTTAAATGTCTTAAAAAGCCATTTTTCATGTTGATCTGAAGCCTCTGTTTCCAAAATTTCCTCTGAGGGGGTGTGGTTATTGGAGCTCCGCCCCTGATCCCCTCCCGTCTGATTATGATAGCTCTGTGTCTCACTAGCATAAATCTTCTCCACTGCTACATAAAAACATCCATCATCTGGGTAATGTCCAGCCGTATGGTTCTGATCCGGATGTCAGCTCAGATCTTCATGGACAGAACTTCCTCCAAAATCCTGATTCTTTCTCCTTCCAGTTCACCAAAGACTCTTTGGGGACTCCCAAAACATCAAAAAGCAAACCATACGACAATACGCACTGACTGAATGTGTTGATACGATATCCGATATACGACACCCAATATAATATTATATTATATAATATATATAGATATAGTTTAATTAGATATAATATTATATTATATTATATATAATGACTTCAAAATGTTCTGAATATGAAAACATTTTTCACAGTATTTTAAATCAATACAAGTATCGCCAAATAAAGTGTAGCAAAATTTCACTAAATCAATATTTTAATACACCCCTAGTTTCCATTAGTCTTTTAATTATGATAAGGAAGTTTTTGTTTTTTCCCAAAATCAAAAACCTGTATTGTTTTTCTATGACATGGTTTCTGCAGAGCGTCTGGAATTCTTTAGAAATTTACCTCTGAGTTGTGGGCGGGACTGTTGGTGTGAAGCGATCCCGCCCCCTTTCTGTCCCGGTGGCTGAGGGCTTGGAGCTGGAAGCTTGTGACCCCCCAGCGTATATTCTACCTCACAAATAGGATCTTTTTCAAACTGCATTTTTGCGTCTGCGCATGAGTCACAACAATTTGAACAGAGAAATACTCAGAAATACAATTTTATGCCTCATTTTCTTGATGTTTGGCCTCCGTCATCAGAACGTTCAAAAAGACTGCATTAACAGCGGATGTGATTTGCAGGTCACATTCACTGTCAAATTTGCTGCTGGACGCCTTGAAGGCCCGTCAGTTTTTCTGGAATTCATTTGTTGGCACATCATGGAAAACATGGATGATGTTGAGTGAGTAGCTCAGGCACTGGTAAGCACATTGCTGTGTCTGGGTTCACCAGATCATTCAGAGTCACTCCAGGTGTGGTGTACTTCAACCCTAATGGAGATCTTAAGCGTCACTTCTTTCTGTCTGTAACCCAGTTTAAAGGGTAACCAAACAGGGAAGTTGGAGGCTGACTCCGCCCAAAGCCGAAATGTGAAAATCCAGTCAGAGGGGTGGGGCTTGAGAACAGGACTGTTATCATTCATTTACTGAAGCTGCAGGTCATGACATGTCTGACCAATCACAAAATTCAAATTAATTACCTCAATTTTACCTGAAGGGGGCAGCACACAGATGGTTTTTGGACTATATTTTCAAGAATGAAACAAGTTTATTTTAATTTGTCAAAAAATGGTAATGATAGCACTTTTAAAACTTCCTTTATAAAAGTCAAGAGGGGAAAACAAAAATTAAACTGGAGGATCTTTTTATCCTGTCTAGATGAAAATACGGTGTAAGATCAATCTATAGCCAGAAGTGGAAATCGTGAGAAAAAAGGAAAAATGTCTAAAGCTTAAAACAATATTTTTGTTGCAGCCAGCTCTGGCTGGGGGAGGGACTTCCGGCTATTAATTTTCGGGCGGAATATTTTTTCTCTGCAGCTAGATTCTCTTTCCTCCGTCTGCCGAGCAGCTAACTCCCCGCAGGCCAGCATAGAGATCTCCTCTGTCTATAGTCCAGTGTCGAGGCGGCGACCCTGCTAGCTCTGCAGGGGCGTGCTATCTCGCTACACTGTCTACCAGGCGGCAGGCTAGCATAGCTCGATTGATCTAGCTCCATGGTCTGTGAAAGGCTGGCGACCTGTCCAGGGTGTATGGCGCCTTCGCCCAACAGCAACCGGGACGGTTCTGGTAACACCGCAGCCCCAACAGGTTAAGAAAATAGAAGTTCAGAACAAAAACCAGCATTCAGCAGCCATATTGGATTTCTTATTACAACTATCACCAACATTTAACTTGTAGAAATTCACTCACTGATCTTAAAGTGAAAGCTGCCATGTCTTTTCCTATACGTGAGAATTGAAAGATGTCATTTAGTCTCTCTGTTGTTTTTTGCTGCATCAATGTTTACTTCAGGGTTTAACCTCCATGACTCAGCTTTTTTGTGTGAATGAATCCTCCTGGTTTTAAGTTGCTCAAATCTTCTTCTCTTGTTTTTCATATTTATAAGTTTGGGTCTTCAAGAAATCTTCCTGCAAATTTGCTGAGTAAGCTTCACACTCTCAACATTTACCTCTTTTCATTGCATCAGATTGTCTCACTCGCTTCACAGATCTTCATACCATTCTCACATTTCTGTTGAACTTATTATTTTTGTGCAACATTTGTGTCGTGAACCTTACATTTTTTTTTAAAGAGAAAACTCTTTGTGTGATTTTTTTTTTTTAACAATAGCTAGTAACAAGTTAATTATTACCACAATGTTAGGATAGACACAGCTTTAAATAAGGAGCCTAAAAGAGATGATTGCAGGTGTAACAGGTGTTTGTTTTGTTTATTTAATTCCACCAAATTTACTGTAAATAGTTTTTATTAACATTTCTACCTGGGTGTTTGTTTGTCCGAGGGTACTTGAACTCACCACAGTGACGCAGCAGAGAGTGCCGCGCATGCGTACTCAGACTGCTGCGGGCTGTGGCTGAGGTAAGACGTGCTCCTCCCTGTGTCTGTTCTTCGTAATTATTTATTTGCTTAAACTGTTTTTTTTGTTTGTTTTATCTGGATGTAGCAAAAGTGGCAAGTGTACTGCATTCATTTTTTTCTGTTTGTCATGTATTATTTTGTTATTAGCTATTTTAAATGAGCCGTTGTGCCATTTTCGCGCCATTTTTCGTAAATTTTTATATTGACTTTTCATTCTTTTTCATGCAATTTTCAGCCGTTGGGGGAAGCACTGACGAGAATCCTCGGCAGCAATATAATATGTGTTTTTCTGTTAACCAGAATAAAAGAGAATTCATCAACGTTGGAGCCTGATCCTTATTCACCCACCCATGAACACAACGCAGACCAACTGAGACAGTCCAGTTACGCAGGCAGCTGTGACTTTCTAAGGGGAAACCAGGTGGGCGTGGCCACAGCAAACGGGAAGAAAAGGTGAACACAGACTCTAAACCAGGGGTCACCAACCTTTTTGAAACCGAGGGCTACTTCATGGGTACTGAGTCATACGAAGGGCTACCGAATTTAAATAATAAATTTGCTTAGTTTGCCTTTAGTTATACATTATTAATAATGAATAATGATACTCCTCTATGTGAAGACACTGATTTCTCATCGTAATTATCAATAACAACAACAAGCCAGGAAACAAATATGAATATTCAAAACTTTATTTATCTCAACAAATCTTGTCACATTTTGAGGTAATGACCAAATGTAATGTTTTTAACAAAATTACAACTGCTACGTGTTATGAACACACTTTTGAATTGAACAAATTTCAATACTATAATTTAACTTTGCCATGTTACCACATACGTCTGTATCTGTTTCTTTGTTAGTGGGAAGACTGACATTGCATGCTGTTCACCAGTTTAGTGTAATCTGGTGTGTAGCTTGATACTGCAACTGTGAGCGAGCCTTTCAGATGTGCATCAGTGAGGCGTGTTCTGTGTTTGCACTTGATGAAGTTCATGTCAGAAAATGCTGATTCAGAAAGATAGGTTGAACCAAACAGGCTGGCAGTCTTCATAGCTGCTGTGCATACTCCTCTGTACTTCTCTGAGTCAACAAGGCACCAAAAGTTTGGTGCACCCTGGTGGGCTTTGAGGTGGAGGTCATTTTGCAGTGTTATGATTTCAATCTCCACCTGTCCAGCATCCAAGTCAAACGTTGATCTTAGTTGCTCAGAAAAGCATGTCGTGTCCACATTCATGAAAGGGTTGGAGCTGATCGATGTCACAAAACCTATTCTCAAACTCTTGCTCAAGTCTGTTGATGACATCACAGTATTTTTCTGCCACTCTGTCAAATGCCTGGGATGTAGAATCATTGTCTTTCAGCACCGACTGCGTGGAGGAAAGTGCAGCACTTTTTTCTCTGAATATCCACTAGGTTCCAGGTCACCTAAGCTTATCTACAGTTCATGTATAATGTAAGGAAGCCAAAAATGCCCTGCCCTACTTCTTTTTTTAAAATCTTTTTCTTGAGAGAAACAAGATATTAAATCTTTTTAAAGGAGAAAGCGAGAAAACTGTTTCTTTTTTTAGTCGTTAACAACAAAAACAGCATAAGAACACTTCATAAAAGTTGTTCTTTGACTGTTTTTTTTTTTTATTAGTGGATCTACGCTCCTCAAACGCTTTAATTTAGTCTCATGCAACCGTCCATTTATTCTCCTTAAATCTCCGCACAGATTGATTGACTGCAGGCAAGAATCTGCACATGGAGCGTTCACTGAGCTCTGGAAATAAACCAACCCAAACAGCCGCTCAACTCAGTCCGCTACAAACTGTAATTTTTATACAATCCACACCTAAACAAATCCGTTCTTCAGAGAAAACGTCGACACTGTTTCATCAGTCGATTATATACGGATCAGTGCCGGTGTTCCATGTTTTCTCTGATAAACTGCTTCGTTTTGCTGCCGATATCCGAGGCTCCGTGAACGCACCATCAGCAGCCCTGGGTTCTGTCTCCGTTAAGCGTGAAACTTTAACCAAATTCTAGGAATTTCGAAAAAACACAGTGTCGCAATGACACGGTTTTATAAAAATGTGACAAAACACAAACCAACTCAAGCGATAAGCCATTAAAACACGGCGACGTGTGTGCTTTTTTTATTTGATTCACTAACAAAGGGAGCATTTGGGTGACGTCACAGGAGTGTGGTGACTCGCTCAGTTCCAGGTGCAGGTGTCAGAAGTCTGATCCTAGTTATTGATTTTACAGAGGAGATGCACGATTAGCAGTGATGCTGTGGATCTCTTGTGGCGCCCGCTGTGCTGTACTCGGACAGACACTCCAGAAGCGCATTTAATCAGAAAAAAGTCCATTTCCATTACCGTTTTTCGAAAAATGTCCATCAATTTCAATACGCCACCAAAACCAGCTCCTCTAAGCGCAAATACTTTTTTTTCTTCGAAAAATGCATTTGTCTTTTTTTTTTTTTTTTTTTTTTTTTTTTTATAAACTGTGTTTCCATTAAAGAAAATTAATAATCAAAAACCCAATTCGCGAAATGTCAGCATTAATGTGAAAGCAGCCGGGGTTTGGGGGAAATAAACGGAGGGGGGCTGGTTCACTGGGGCATTTGAAGAGCGCAGCTCCACTAATAAGTAAAAGAACTGACCAAAAACAACTTTAGTGGAGTTTTTTCTTCTATTGGTTTTGTTAACCACAAAATAAAGAATCTCAACACAGGTAAAGTCTCAGTGTCTCCATGCGGGAAAAGGAGAAGGGGGCGCCCCATTCTTTATTGATTATCTCGTTTTAACGAGAAAACGATTAAATTAAAAGTGGGATAGGCCGTTTTTGGCTTCAGCAATAATAAACATATATGTTAAGATGTTTTAATTCTTTGTGAAGGCAAGTGTGAGTTCAAAAAAATACATCACAATAAAATTAAAATTTTGAGCAGCTCACGAGTTGTGCTATTTTTAGAAGAGACCCGCGGGCGACTGATGAGGCGCTCGCGGGCGACCGGGCGCCCGCGGGCGCCGTGTTGGTGACCCCTGATCTAAACCATTACATGTAACTCTGTATTCATACAATATTAGTTTAGGAGGAAGAAAACATTTTTGTAACTTTTTTCTGTGACAATCCCGTAGTAGATTACTTTTTAGCTCATTGTTTTTCAACTGTTTTCAAGCCAAAGTTAACTTTTTAAAATTAACATAAATAAAAATATATTGTAATATTATACAGTTATTTTTATCTAAGCGTCTTCAATGGAATCAGATAAATATTAGGATCTTTCACAGTCTAAAGAGTGAAACTGTTTGGATGAGCAGAGCTGATCTTCTGGTCATTTGAAAGATTTCCATCAGTACACCTGCTGATCTTCAAAAAAATGAATGTTTTTGATTCTTTTTTTAAAATTACTTCTTTGTTTTACCGATCAAGCGTCTTTCCTTCTTTGCATCTTCATCTCCATAATCCGTTGTGTTCCAGCCCAGGAATCCTCTCTTTGGGGTTGGTGTTTGTCTGCATCTCCTTCCTCCAACGTCAGCATCTCTGAACATCTAATGGATTCATTCCTGATTCTATCATCATCGCTTCCAAAAACGGCAACGTCTTCAGCTCAACCGTCTCGTGTAAATCCCTCAACATCTGCCTGTTCTTCACGTTCTCTTTCATACTCGCTGAAACTCTTTTGTCACACATCTGTCACACCTGTTCCAACTCGTTCGCTCGCTCGCACCTTCTCACCTTGTTTCCACACATTTTCTGCTTCTTTTAATAGAAGTACTTTAAAGTCTAAGTACTTCAAATCCTCAACCTTCATCACTTTTAAGCTCCTCTTAAGTTCCTCTCAGTCGCGAAGGTTTTCTGTATTTCTGTACCAAACTTTCCTCCCGTTCTGCCTGCTCTCACTAAACATGACGTCACCTGCAGACATCATAACCTGAAAGAGAATTACTTGTTTTCATACAATCACAGCTACATTTCTTTGTTTGGAGAGACATTTTCCATTTCAATTATGCACATTTTATTCTGAGTGTGTAAACGAAGGTCCTGCATCTCAGTGATGAAAATTTCATTAGAAAAAACCAAACGGTCTCCTCTTCAGGGGGCGGAACAGCATTAAGTCACTTTTGTGTCACCATATTACAAACAAAAGTTACAGTTTGGAGATCAAAATGTCCTAAATTGCAGACAAAATGTAAAGTTTTAAGAAGAAATTGCAAATGAAAATATTTAATATTTTCTATCAAAAACTTTATTTTTTTCAAATATTTTTCCAACAGAAAAGTTTTTAAGATACGTTGTCTCTCATGAAGGGTAAAAGAGCCTGTTCTGCATTTGAGCTTCAGTAGCAGACTCCATGTTAGGTTAATTTGACAGATTCTAGTCCAGGAGTCTGCAACCTGAAGCTCTGGAGCCACATGTGAGCAATGCTAACAATGTAAATAAGTACAAATCTTAATTAAAACTGCACAATAGCATGTATTTGTTGTCATAATGATAGAAAGTGACATGTCTGACTTGGTTTTCTTGCATTTTAAATTTAGGTGCTGCAACAAGAGGATCTTATTTGACACAGAGTGTATTTTATTTTGAAAGGAACTTGTGTGTGCTGTTGACAAAAGTAAAGAAGGTAAAATTGTCGTTTAAATAAAAATGCAACTTTTTAGAAAATCCTTTTTTAATATTTGAAAGCTACATTTTATAAAGAAATGGCTTCATGGGCACATAATCTTAAATAAAGTACATTTTCTAAAAGATTAAGTGGGATTTTGCGGCTCTCGTTGGGTTTGGTTGGTAGAATTTGGACCAAACGGCTCTTTGGGTGTTAAAGGTTACAAAACACCTGATGTAGACCAATCAGCAGGCTGTTTGATGGCACAAATGTCACTCTAAACTGAAACTTATGAACCCAAAAATATATTTTTTAAGCAAAAAAAAAAATGTTTGAAAGCAAATATTTAATATTTTCATTTGCAAATTGTAAAGTTTTATTCTTAAAACTGTTGTTTGCAATTTAGGCCATTTTGATCTAAAAACTGTGACTTTTGTTTTTAATGTGGTGGCACAAAAATCCCCTCAAAGAGCGGCAGTAGCTTCATGTCCGCTCAGCGTCCGTCTGTGACGGAGGGCCACAAAGCGAGGGATGCTCGCGCAGATCAGACAGAAAAAAACAAATTAGCGAGTGAACGTAACAGTAAAGGAGTGAATGATGGATGCTGGACCGCAGTGACTCAGCTCTGTCGAGGGCCAGCTTTTCCATGACAGGCGAGCCGCCTGCATGACGAAGACAAACGGCCCGGCAATGGAGGAAAATTAGGATTTTATCACCCATTTCCCTTTCGCGCTGTTTCAGGCCTCTGCTCCCTAAATTGCTTGTGTGTGTTTGTGTGTGTGCCACTCTAGGTTGAAAGTTAACCAAATGTGCGCCTTCGTGTCAGGTTGGCTTATGTTTGGAGCCGGGCCCAAGGGTGCAGTTTAAAGAATCGCATTCGCAGTCGGAGACTTGTGGAGAAATGCCCAAGGTCTAAAGCAACTGTGACCCGGGGGGTCTCCGTGTGAGTTTGTGTGAGTTTGTGTGTGCGCTGAGTCTTTACAAGGACATTCATCTCATCCTCAGATGTAATTACGCTGCCCCAGGTGCTGTAAGGTAGAGCCGCCCCACTCCCTCTTCCCCAAATCTTACCTCGTCTTCTTCTCATCCAGGCTAAAAAAGCCGATCCAACTTTTTCCATCCATGGAAGTCATTATGGGATTAACTCATTCCTGGAGTAGGAATCTGGTCCTCCATGACGGCGCTCTCCCCTCTTCTACAGGGTAATCAGGGAGTAGATCTGAAGAGGGAAACATTTCTCTCTTCTTTACATTTAATCCAAAAATGTAAAAAAGAAAAAGAAACCTTAAAAACAAATTAACCAGAAACGTTATATTACCACCAATAATACTAGTGTGAATGTTTTTCTGAATATAGTCACTGAAGATGCTGAAGCTTTTTGCTGAAAATGTTAAATGTTAATGTTAAATTTGCTGAAACACAGGACATTTTGTTAATGAATTATGAAAGAGCTCTGAAGTTGACCTAATTTCTAAAAAAAAATAGTAAAATTGCTTAAAAATCCCTTGTACTTGCCAATTTTGCAAAAAATGTTTGTGTTGCTTTAGTATGAGCTAAGCTCCAAATTTGCCCAAAAAACCTTAATAGATGCCATACTAACCAAAAAAGCTGGCTCATTGTCTTAACCAAACTCCAAAATAGCCTAAAATGTATCAGTAAACTAAATTAGTCAAAAACGTTGTTCTGTTGTTAAAATAGAAGACAAACTCAAAATTAGCCCAAAGAACCCCAGTAGATAACAAATTAGCCTAAACAGTTAGCATGTTCCTCAAATATTAGCTAACTTACAACTAACATAAAAAAAATCAGTAGATATGCCAAATCAGCCAAAAAAAGCTAGTTTATTGCTTAAATATTAGCTAAACTCCAAATCAGCCCTAAAATTCCTCAGTAAACTAAATTAGTCAGAAACGTTAGTATTTTGCTCAAATGAAAGCTAAACTATAAATTAGCCAATAAAAACCTCAGTAGATAAAGAAAAATTAACCAAAAACATTTGCATGTTGCTCAAATATTAGCTAAACCCCAGACTAGCATAAAAAACTCAGTAGAGGCCAAATCAGCCAAAAAGTTAGCTCGTTGCTTAAATACTAGCTAACCTCCAAATTAGCCTAAAATTCCACAGTAAACTAAATTAGTCAGAAACATTACCCTGTAGCTAAATTAGAAGCTAAACTCTAAATTAGTCTATAAAAGCCTCAGTAGATAACGAATTTGCCGAAAATGTTAGCATGTTTCCAAAATATTAGGAAAACTCCAATTTAAAAAAAAAAAAATTTATTACTGCAAAAGATGAAAACATAGCCCATGAATATATTTAAAGGCTTGTTGCTAATCCACTTAAAATTGTGAATTTTGAAACATTTTCTATAGAGCATATTTTGCTCCAAATTTCAAAAACTATAAAGTTTATGAATACCAAAATACAATCAGTAATATCCTGAACGATCTGAATGTTTTCATTCCAAGATTGCTTAAAATCATGTTTTACTTAGAAACGTAATATTTAGAATGAAAGAGGCTCATTTTAATCTGTAAAGTAATGGCTGCTAAACGCTTTAGAAACGACGACACCGCTGTTCCTGACAGGCATCCGCAGCCTGGGGGGGCAGGTGTAATATCATCACTTCCTGTTTGTGAACACCCCCCCCCCCCCCCGACAGGTGCTGGAGGATAATGACACCTGCCAACCAACCGGCCACGCTCACTCTCTCTCAGAGAGGATTACCAATAACTATCAGCGTCACATCATGTGTCTGTTGATAGAAGAGGGTTTCATGAAGCTCGGTTAATGTGGGCTGTGGAAAAATGACCCAGAATGCTCTTCTCCTTACAAATGTGCAGCTGTCTTCAGTCCTGCTTGAGGCCATTTTAACTTCACACACACACAAAGTTCTATCTTCTGGATCTGGGATTCTTTTCCTCACAAATTGGGGGCATGTGGCAGCGCTTTGTTATAAATAGGCCACACATATTTAGTTGCGCATTAATCTGGAATAATGTGATTGTGCTGATATGCCTCACAGTGTGTGAGGAGCGGTCAGGGTGGGCCACATGGTCCGGGGTCAGCCGCCCCCCGGGGCTCTGCTTGTTCTCACAGCGGTGCTGGTTGTTGTTCCGACGTCGTTCATCACAGGATTCCCGATGATCCGAAGCGACAGCCGCCTGTTAATAAGCCGTTCCTCTTCATTTGGTTGTGTAACGTCTCAGTGTGACTTCTTGCTCCTGAGGAAAAAAAAACAACCCTGTCAGCTTCAAGAATCTGTCAGCGAACATGTCCAGAAGAAGAGATGCTTTTGTGAGAGTGGATGGAACATGTGAGGTTACGGGTGGGGTGGGAACATCGATCTGACCCTCGATAATATCAATACCAGGGCGATGCTAGAGTGAGGAAATCGATACTTTCAATTCTTTGTTCACCATTTTTTTTAGAAAACATTCAGTAAAGTACAGAGTTTGTGTCCATCTGTCTACCCCAGATCAAGTGCAGTTTTACACACTGAGGTGTGTGACAACTAACGGATGAGATATTCACATTATTTTATTACAATTTTTACTTTTGAATATAAGTTTAAAGTGCTATTTTTTGTTAAATTGTAGATTTTTTTTCCTTTTACACTAGTTATATGCTATTGACCCCTAAAGCAGGGGTGTCAAACTTACTGGGACTAAAATCCAAAACACACCTTAGGTCGTGGGCCGAACAAGATTTATTGAATGCTCTAAACCAGGGGTGTCAAACTCGTTTTCACCGAGGGCCACATCAGCATAATGGCAGTCCTCAAAGGGCCAGATGTAATAGAACGTAATGTAAAGTAAATGTAACTACTCGTTAATGTTAAATAACTGAATGTATCACTTTTTCAAGTGACAAACATAACAGCTGCATCTGTTATAACTAATACTTTTCATTTCTCAGCTCATGAAACCTGCATAAGTCAATAAATCATGATTCAAACTGTCCAAGTGAATAAAGAAAAATACCGAAATGAAGCCCATTAAAATAATCTTTATTACTGTAAAATCAACAATTGTGAACTGCTAAGACCAAGTATGAAAGATGAAGCTTTTATAAAAAAAAAAAAAAAAGGCTGAACGCAGCCTAGCATCAAACATCCAAAAATAAGGTTGATTCAGTTAACTAACTATATTGGCCAAGTTTTTTTTGTTTTTGTTTTTTGAAGAGATGCTGTCAGTTGTTTACATTTTGGGATCATTTCCCAAGTCTCAATTCCACTCCTTAGCATTGATGTGAAAACACTGCGCACCCCTGTGGCTGTGAGCCATCACTTCGTGATATTAGGCTGTAGTCGACGGCAATGTTCCCTCTAATTCCCTCTAACACTCCTGGCCCCTCCTCCACTCTCAGGTCTCAGTCCGCTGTTCATTTGAACACCGGAGCTCGCGCACTCTTCATCCTGTTGTTGGACGCTCTGGCCGCAGAAAAAAGTCCATCAACAGCCTCCCCGGTGTTTTGGAGAGCTCGCTGTTCGTGCTCACTGCGCGTGCTCACTGCGCGTGCTCACTGCGCGTGCTCACTGCGCGTGCTCACTGCGCGTGCTCACTGCGCGAGCGGCCAAACTGACGGTGTTTTGAAGACAGAACGCATTGAAACTCCGCCTTCAATCTGAACTCAGCTTTGTATCCTGGACACTCGTCTTCATCAGCATGTTTTGATTAGTCTGTCAATCGCTGAATTACATTAAAAGTGACAAAGAATACATGTCTTATATGATAATTCTATTTAAAGTTCAGAATGCATTTTATGATGTGCGCAGAAAAGATTTCCTCTGCGCAACAGGCGTGAGAGCAGTAGGAGGAACATTGGTCGACGGGCATTACGGGAAATGTAGTTTTGACCAAGCCTATTTTAAACCTATATTTAGACAGTTACTTTTTAAGCCCTGCCGGGCCACATTAAATCACGTGGCGGGCCACATGTGGCCCGCGGGCCTTGAGTTTGACATATATGCTCTAAACCATTAAAACCATCATTTTTAAAAATAATTATGAACTGAATATATAGCATTACCTGTGATAATGCTAGTGTGAATGCTGTAAGCTGAATTTGTCTCTGAAGGTGGTACTGTATTCCTGATTGCTAAAAACAGTGAAGTTGATAGCTAAAATAGCAAATAAAATAGCCAAAAAGCTAGCATGTAAATAGCCTAAAAAAAATTACTTTAGCCAAAACAGCTAGCATGTCGCTGAAAAATAGCTAAACTCCAAAATAGCCTAAAAAACTAAATAAAATCCTAAATTAGCCAAAACAGCTAGCATGTAATATTAGCCTAACTCCAAAACAGCTTAGAAAACGTTTTTTAAAAAAAAGCCTAAGGTAGCCAAAATAGCTAGCATGTTGCGGAAATATTGGCTAAACTCCAAAATAACCTAAAAGTGTTTTCACACCGAATGCGATTCACGTGGCGGAGGGGGCCAGCTCCAATGTTAATCAATGTACAGGTGTGCTCGGAGGCAAATTGAAGTCATGTGGCGTGAAATGGGGCAGCATGGGGCAGACTATTGAACAGTCAACAACTGGTTTAATAATCTATTTGTTTTTATTTTATATTATGTGGAGTTAGAGTGTAGTAAAGTGGAAAGTTATAATGGCATTCTGCTAGCTTTTTGGACTATTTTGGTATTTATTAAGATATTTCTTAGGCTATTTTGGTGCTTAGCTAATATTTTAGCTGCATGCTAGCTGTTTTGGTCAAATTAGGATGTTTTCAGTTTGTTAGGCTATTTTGAAGTATAGCTTAATTTTAGCTGCATTCTAGCTGTTTTGGCTAATTTAGGCTTTTTTCTGTTTTTTTTTTGAAAATTTGGCACTTAACCAATATTTTAGCTGGCGATCAACTTCAGCGTTTTTGGCTATCGGCTTCAGTGTTTTCAGGTATCAACTTCAGCATTTTTGGCTATCGGCTTCAGTGTTTTCAGCTATCAACTTCAGCGTTTTTGGCTTCTCAGCTATTCAATAGCGTTTCAGCTATTCTCACTAGAATCTTCATCGGCCAAATTCAGCTTACAACATTCACGCATTCACACCGGCATTATTGTAGGTAATGCTATATATATAGTTTTTAGTTAGTTTAAAGCTGATGATGGTTAAGACGTGTGCTTTACATCCAGTTTGTGCATGACCTGATTAGTCAACTAATCTGAAAAAATATTCGGTGATTAGTCAACTATTAAAATAATTGTTTTTGGCAGTATTTTCCGAGATTTGTGTTTCACTATTTTTGTACATGTTATTTTTCATTTCTGAACTTTTGGATAATAATTATCAACAGTTTAGCATTCATGGTCAGTTCAAAAAGTCAATGTCTTTTGAACACACAAAAACAAAGTTTTTCAGTTTCCATGGAAGAAGTCCCCAGGACTTCAACTTCAAAAAGAAAAGCTACTCAATTTGAGATTTTTTTAAGTGTTTGGTGAAAAGCGAGTTTTAACATCACCAAACAACGCTGACGTTTGCTGAATGTTTCAATCTTTTCATTTTTCCATGAACTCCTGAAGGGAAACATCTGCAGTTGCCAAATGCTTCCATCAGATAGTCGTTGGTTTTTGGTGTTAAAGCTGCAAAAAATAGAAAAGCCTGATAGGCTTGAGACTGTCAACAGCTGCCCTCGGGAACTTACCAAACGCAAAGTGCTGAGCCGAAGGAACGGCGGAGCCTGGTGATGATGATTGACCTTCATCACTAAACACTGCTTACATCTGCTCTCATTTGATCAGATTGAAAATGGGTTGAATCTCAGCAGCAAGAAGCAAAATAATTGACTTTCATCGATGCAGAATTTAATGTCGTTTAAGGCGTCCCGCTGAGCCCCACCAGGAGCCCGGCGCTTCCTCGGGGCTTCATTCACTTTAGTCATTATGAACCCTCATTAATTTTCCCCACTAACGCTTTACCTTTACTTGTCATTCAGTTCACCGTCTGGAAGTTTTTCCTTTTTTCTCCTCCTGCCGTCTCTGAGAGTGTTGCGACTCTTTCAACCACGAGCAACTCTGGAGTGACGGCTTAAGAGCAGATAAAACAGCAGCCCGAGAGGAAGCAGACGGCCTTCTCAAATATTCCGCTCAGATTTGGTGAAGCGACACTTGAAGTTTCTTTCAGCTCAAAGACGAGAGGGGCTGTTGATTCAGCTGAAAAGTAAAGAAAAGTGAAATTTATAAAGTTGAACCTGATCTCCGAGGTGAAATCTGAGGCGTGCGTGTTCTTCCTCCCCTTCCCTCCTCTTGATGATCTCTTCTTCCTGTCACCACGGTGGGTTCGGCACTTGACAAGGCCCCACATCCAGCTCCTTGCTGCATGAATAATACATGCGTGTTCTAGGAAAGGAGGAAGAGACAAAGAGATGCTGTGTGTGTTTGCTGAGCTGTCACCCAACTTCATGTCCAGCCTAAATAAAGCCGGGACACCGGGAGCTGTCAGGCTCTCGGCAAACTTGTTTTTGGAGCTTTCGGCTGAAAGAGAGGCCTCCTCCGCCCCGAGAAAAATGACAGATTTCATTCTGATCTTTTGTTTTAGAGGCGCTTTGTGCGGTTGTGATGCTCTGCGTTTGTTTTGAGCCTCACAGGCTTCCTTTAACCCGACCGAACGAGAGCACTCCCACATTTTATCAGCTTCAACAGAGATGAACCCTTTCACACCAGAGCTCCACAGTTTATCCTCTTTGATTTACTGTAACTTTTCAACTATTAACACGATCAGCTTAATTCCAGCTGATTCTAAAGATGAAAAGTGGCACAAGCCGTGATAATTCCGAGATAATTCCACCAGATTTTGAAGGAGAAAAGTGGTGCAATATTTCTGCAAGAATCCTTAAATAATTCTACAATATTCTACAATAATGCTGCTAAAATTCCACAGCAATTTCTCAAAAATTTCATCAGATTCTAAAAGAGAAACGCGGCGTGACCTGCGATACTTCTGTGATAATTTAGCGATAATTCCATGATAATTCCATGATAATTCCAGCAGATTCTGAAAGAGAAAAGTTGCACGAACCGCGAAAAATTCCAGCAGAACCTGAAGGACAAAAGCTGCATTAGCCGCAATCCTTTCGTGACAACTCCACGATAATTCTGTGACAATTCCAGGAGATTCAGAGGAGAAAAGTGGTGCAATATTTCTGCAGTAATCCTGAGATAATTCCATGATAATTTGGTGATAATTTCAGCAGATTCTGAAAGAGAAAAGTTCTGCGATGATTCCACAATAATGCTGCGAAAATTCCACAGCAATTTCTCAATAATTTCAGCAGATTCTAAAAGAGAAACGCGGCGTGACCTGCGATACTTCCGCGTTAATTTAGCAATAATTCTATGATAAATTCCTCAATATTTCTAGCAGATTCTGAAAGAGAAAGGCAGCGTAAGCCATGATACTTCCACACTAATTCCGTGATGATTCTACAATAATTCCAGTAGATTCTGAAGGACAAAAGCTGCACTAGCTTCAATCCTTTTGCGACAATTCCACAATAATTCCACGATAATTCAGCGACAATTCCATCAGATTCAGAAGGAAAAAAAGCAGTGAGAGCTGCAATACTTCCACAATTATTCCGTGATGATTCCACAATAATTCCAGAAGATTCTGAAAGAGAAAAGCTGTACGACCGCGATTACTCCGCGATAATTTTAACTAATTCCTGAAATCAATTCCAGCAATTCGAGGAGAAAGCGTCGTTGGTGCAAATATTTCCAAATAATCCTGCGATAATTCCTTGATAAATCTGCGATAGTTCCAGCAGATTCTGAAAGAGAAAAGCTACGCGACAAATCCACAATAATCCTGTGATTATTCCACGATAATTTCTAAATGATTCCATCAGATTCTGAAAGAGAGAAGCTGCACTAACCACAATACCTTTGTGACGGTTCCACGATGATTCCTCAATAATTTTGTGATAATTCTAGCAGATTCTGAAGGAGACGGTTGAAAAGTTTGTGCTTAAGCGTCTTGTGTTTGTTCAGATCAAAGGTGAAGGGTTACGTACAATCACATCCGAGCAGCTGTGAGGAGTTGTAAGTCAATGCATCTCTCTGGAAAGAAATGAGAAAAATATTTTTTTTTATGTTCGTCCTTTTTCCAAAACTCAAGACATGTGAGCATTTTCCTGATCTGAAAGGACACACGCAGAGTCAAATTATTTTCCTTTCACTCTGAACCAGCTTTCCTTTTATTAAGAAAAGGAGAACAAATGAACGGGAGCGGCGGGGGGTCCGGGGCTAAATAAACTTCAGAGAAAGCAGGGAGGGGGCCGGGCTGGTTTCAGCTGGCTCAAACATTGCACAAGAAGAAGAAAAGTTGTGTTTGCTTTGACACCGCACCACTGACTGATGCTTCCACACACAACAGTTTTCAGATTCTCTATTGTCATTCATGCAGAACATCAGAGATGCAAATGAAATCACGTCGCTGCAGCTGGTTAAAAACTGGTCAGAAGGGCAGATGCAATTTACATAAAAATAATAACTAAAATTGAGCAGAAATGTTGTGCAAAAAGCATGTGTGAGAAAGAAAAAGAAAATAAAAACAGAGGTAGACATCGGTGGAAGCCTCATCCTTCTGCTGTGGTTTCTCCAGTCTGAATGTAGGAGGAAGAAAAGTCCATCAGATGGGCGAGTGGGGTCCCTGCTCACCTGGATTTGCCAGGTAGCTGTCAATGTGACCCCAATCATTCTTTTTCTGTTGAACTTTTTGTCTGAGCCAATGATGTATGGAGAGAAAATAGACTCATCCGTGTAATTCTTTTTTTTTTTAACTTTTTATTTTTAGTTTTCACCCCAGTTGATACACAACAGAACATAGCACAACAGAACAAAACATACGTCAGTTAGATACATCACACCATCAATTCTTCAGAAAAAAAAAAGAGAAGTGAAATAATTACATTCATAAAAATGAGTCAGTGAGACTAGGAGTTCATCTGTATAGGTATTGTTTCAGAACAACCTTGAGTACTTATATTTAACTATATCCTCATAGGTGTGTACATTTGATTATATATAGAGATATTAAACAACCTGTAATTTAAATATTTAAATAGTCTTTTACACTTCTCATTAAATAAGTCTGTTTTCATTTGAAGAGAAGCTGTCATTTTTTCCATCACGTATACTTGTCTTACTTTATTTTTCCAATTATTTATTGTTGGTGGTTTAATATTTTTCCAATTAAGGTTATCATTTTTCTAGCAATTACTAATAGTATGTATACAATCTGTCTCTTTATTCTGCTCTTTATTTAGGCTATTATTAGGTAAATGGCCAAGTATAAAGAGCAGTCTATTTGTGGGTATTTCTTCTTTAAATATTTTTTCTATTTCCTCTTTAACATTGGTCCAGTAATTTCCAATAATAGGGCAGTTCCAAAATATATGTGTTTGGTCCCCTACTTTGCCGCATTGATGCTAATGATGATTGTTTTGTAAATTTAGAGATAGCCATTGGTGTGTAGAAATATCTAATTTTATATTTCCAGTCAAACTCTCTCCATTGTTGGCTGTTAAGATCCGTGTAGTTCTTCATTCATAACTCAATATATTTTGTGCAAGTCTGTTTTCACATGTACAATAGTTACAAAACACAAAACAAACGTACACACGCACGAAACACAGTTATACGGTTTGTAACACACCTCTTCAGTACTGATGCGAGACATTAGGAGACACTACAACTGGAAAAAATCAGATTCACACTTAAGGGAAAACTAAAGGAGTTTTATAGAACCTGGCAACCTTTCATGGACCTTGATATTACAAAAGGATAATTACTAAGCTTCATACCGACTGTTAAATGTGTCTTCTTCCATTTAAGGTATATTATTGTTTTTTATTTTTTATGATTATTATTTTTTCATATTCAGGAAAATGCATGAAAATCTGAATAAAGAGAATTTTAAAAAAGAAAAAAAAATTACACACACACAACTTTAAATCAAAATAGCCTAAAACCAACTACACACAAATCTTTAAAATCACCTAATATACACATAATCACATTTACACACAAATCTGAGACATTTTCTCATTCGTCCGTAAGTTAATTACTTAAATTCTAATTAAGTACATTCAATTAATAAATTATAAGTAATAATTAAATTATGAGTAGTTAAGTGAATTAGTTTACTGCTTGAATGTTGGTTCATCTGAGTTTTCTTATCGGTCGCTTAGAACTTAAGATTGTGAATGTTATCTGATGAAAGTTTTCTCACTTTTTAAACAGAGAAGAACAACAGTTAAAATAAAAATGTCTCAATAAGCGTTTTTACTACTCTCGACACTAAAGTTTTTCTTTTTTTCTTGCTTCCTGGCGGCAGTGCCAGCTCCTTCTCCGCCATCGGGGAGCGGAGCGGGATGTAGCGCTGATCCACTCTGTTCGCTCTCTGGTGTCAGGAGGAGCTGGCGCTGCCCGATCCTGGAAGAGCTCTGTGGCGAAGAGTCTGCGAAGAAGAGAATAAGAATAGAGAAACTTTAGTGTTGAGTGATTTAAAAACCTATAGGTGAACTTTTTTATATCAATTATTGGGCATATCTGTTTAAGAAAGTGGGGAAATGTTAAGTTTTCACTAGATATTATTCACTATATAAGTTCAAAGTGGCTGATAAAGAAACTCTGATAACCCAGCATGTTAGAAGCATTTAAACGCATCATTTACACAAGAATCTTAGACGTGTGAAAAGAGTCTCACATCAGATTTGTGCGTAATTGTGGATTTGTATGTGTTTCAGGTGATTGGTGCGTACTTTTTAAAGATTTGAGTTTATAGTTAGTTGTAATTTAAAGTTATGCAGCAGTAAATTGTTTAGTATTTTGCAGTTTTTGTTCATGTGAAAATACACTTGAAAACACACACAAAGTTACGCACAAAACGTATTGCATGAGTTATGAATCAAGAATTATGCGCTCACTAATCAGATGAGTCCATTTTGATGCTGCTCTCACTGTTAGCACAATCTCAGCAGTGTCTTTGAGTCAGGGCTTCTCTTTTAGCCTCTGCCTCCAGAAGCACCTGGCTGCAGCCAGAACCAGAAGTCCTCAGCCAGAACCAGAAGTGCCCCATATGGCTTCAAAAAACTTTATTTTAACTTGTGACTAGGGCTGCCACGATAAGTCGAGAAATCAATGACTAGTGGACTATTAAAATAGTCGACAATTAATTTAATTATCGATTAGTCGTTACTTCATATTATATGGAGTCATGGTGTAGTAAAGGGGAAAGTTATGGTGTCATTCTACTAGCTTTTGAAATTTTCTGACATTTCTTAAGGTTTTCAGGCTAGTTTAGCTAATATTACAGCTACATGCTAGCTTTTTTGGCTAATTCAGGGTTTTTTAAAGATGTTTAGGCTAATTTGGAGTTGAGCTAAAATTTCAGCTACATGCTAGCTATTTTGGCTAATTTAGGATTTTTTTATTGCTAGTTTAGCTAATATTTTAGCTGGCTATCAGCCGGAGCGTTTTCAGCTATCAATTTCAGCATCTTCTGTTGCCAAACTCAGCTGACAGCATTCACACTAGCATTATCACAGCTAATCTATATATATGGTTTTTAGTTAATTTAAAGCTAATGATGGTTAAGATGTGTGCTTTACATCCAGTTTGAGCATGACCCGATTAGTCGACTAATCTGAAAAAATAATCGGCGATTAGTCGACAATTAAAATAATCGTTTGTCGCAGCACTACTTGTAACCCTAACAGTTACGTTTTTTAAAATAAAAGTTTTATTTTTAGATTAGGGTGAGTCCTGCCTTCCGGGTCCCTCTCGCAGGAAGTGCAGGAGCTGATGAGTCTTCTTCACTCACAGGGTTGCCAGGTCCATGTGAGGTTGTCAGCCACGTGGACCCACAGGAACGCTGTGACGGATGGAGGGACAGGAATCTAACAGTCAGACTGTTTCTATGCAGATAAGTGCAGCAGTCCTTCTCCAGGATGTAACCTTGACACACAAGGATGTTGGACAACTTTTTCCAAGTCCCCCACCCCCCACCCCCACATCCTCATGGGATTTTCTCTGACTTTGTTACCCGAGAGAGAAGTTGCATTTACTTCTGGATGCTCCCTCCGTTGACAAGTGTACATCTTTGTTGCATGTCTTTGGCTTTCATTGTTAGCATTTTACCAACAACACAAACTGATGTTCAGCAACATTTTCAATGACAAATTATGATTTTCACACTTTGTACCTTTAAACTTCTTCTTTTCTGAGTTTCGGTAAACTTTGATCGTGACTCAGATGTACTATCAGGATCTCAGCATTTCTGTTGTGCTTTACGCAATTCTTTTTACATGAAAACCCATCCGAAGCATAACTCAGCTTGTTCACTCGTTCGTTTGGACTCTCCATAAAACCCTCCAGATGAAGAAATCCTGAATCCTGCAGGTTATTCCAGCTCAGGTCCAGTTCTGTCAGACTGATCTCTGACAATCTGCAGTTCTCCTGAAAACAAAAAGCAAAGTGTGTTCAAGAAGACCTCCAGCTCCGTTAGGACTTAGAAGTAGAAAATTCTAATATTTAAATAATTTTATTTAAATAAGCATGAAAAAATTTTTACTTGGCTATTAAAGCTACTTCACAGAAGTGTTCTATTTTAATGATAAAAGAAGGTTAATGAAACATAAATAAGAGACAACACAAATCTGTTTATTCAATTTGTTCATGTTTGTGACAAAAGTATCGGATCAGGACTCGGTATCGGCAAATCCACAGAATCCAATGACTCGGAATCGGATCGGGACATCCCTAATGTAAAGTCCAGTTAGTTGTCACACACCTACGTGGTGTTGGAAATTTGTTCTCCCCTTTTGACCCATCACCACCTTTCAGTCTCAGGCGAGCTGGTGATAAGATCATTTTTCTTGCGAAACAGAAAATGATTTTTTTTTCTAAAAATATGGATTTTTTTTTTTCGCTTTTCTATGATTTAGTTTTTCACATTTTTTCTGGTTTATGTGTTCAGGTTACCCGGTCATCTACCCCAAATAAATGTAAAGACCTCACGTTCAAAGTGTGTCGAACGACTTGAGAATTTTCTGGAACACGATGAAGAATCTGTGCTCCAGTTTGCATGTGCCACATTGGAAAGCCTCGCCTGTCAGAACTGTAAAGAGATTGAACAGAAACCCCTTTGTGTTTTCCTGCTGACAGCAGTCAGAGTGGGCAGGAGTGTGAAAATTGACAAGTTTGGCCAGCCAACCAAGGTCACAAAAAAAATATAAGGCTTTATTTGTATTACTGGACAAACATCGTTTCCATAGCAACTGCACTGGAAGATCAGAGATGCTCTGCCTGTGTGGAGCCTGCCGTCTTTCTGCTCGGCGTAGGCTCCATTAAAGGTGCGTTCCCTTCATGTTTGAAGCAGCTGAAGGATTTTTATTTATTAATCACCTGCTGTGAAGCTAAAATAGTTCATCCTGATTAATCTTGAGAGAGACACACCCGAAGCTACGAGACAATATCATGACACAAGCGTGAACAGCTCTTAGGATCACCTGGAGTCAGGTGATCTTATACGCATTTACGAGCGTCCTCTGTATTCTGATCGTCATTTCCGCCTCACAATAACCCGCTCTCTCTAATTTACCTTCCCAGAAGCCTCTTAATCACTTCTTTCCTCTCTTTTTCTTTCATTATCTCGGAGTCTCTCTGTTTCCTCCTCTCTTCTGCTGCCCGCTGAGGATTCGCAACAATGACTTGTTGACTGGATTAAGTGATGCGGTGTCTGTTGTGTGCGTGAGTGTGTGAATGTGTGCTAATCAATGAGCAGATGTGATTCACTAAGCTGCTAAACATCCTCAGACATGTCGTCCAATTAGCTTTGTCAAACGGGGATATCTTTACTATCCGTACAAGGTCATGAGATAACAGAGAACATGGCAGTGGAGCTTCCTCGCTGTGTGTGGCCAGACTAAAGAAGACGGAGAACAATAGACTGCTTCTGTCTGCTTTGCTCAAAGGCATTATGGAGGCAGTTTGCACCTTTACTGACTCTGCAGCCGTAGAAATACATGCAGGAAGCGCAACTGCAGCCAGGAGCTCACTGGACTGAACGCACGCCGTTCAACACTGCTTCATTCTCCTGTCTGTGCTGTCACAGACACTCAGTGGGGAGAATGAACAGAAGAGGGATGCTGTTATTATGCTTTTGTTCCCTGACTTCAAATAAATGCATATATCTGCGTTTCATGGAAACATACTTTCATGTTCGGTTATGGTTTCTCTATGACAGGAGTGTGGAACTCAATCGCACAGGGGCTGAAATCCCAAACACACCTGAGGTTGAGGAGGATAAACATTTATTGAACACTACATTTTTAAAACTTGAAAACCGTAACTTTTTATCATAATTAGGAACTAGATATATAGCATTACCTGTGATAATGCTAGTATGAATGCTGTAAGCTGAATTTAGCAGCTCAAGATGCTAATGCTGATAGCTGAAGATGCTAAAATTGATACCTAAAAACGTTACATGTGATTGAATCTTCACTCTCCATAAAATGTTTAAACTTTTTCATAAAGGTTTTCCCAATCACGTCAAAATGGCTAACAAGTGGATGCTAACTTCAGCTACGTCTGACTTTTAGGGTGGACAAATAAAGCAAAATAAAATGACACAACCATTATAAAACTTGTATTTTCTAAATATAATATAAACGTGAATCTACCGTTTCTCTATTATCTGCGTGTGTGAAACAGTGGAGAGTTTGTCGTTTTAGCCAGAGTGGCTTCAGCTACATGAGAACAACTGTCTCAATAATTCTGTGTAAATGAAGACTCCTTTTGTTTGTAAACAACAGATTTATTGTTCTTTGAAGTCGAAGGCTCTTCTTTGGTTTCCTCACTGAATCGATTCTTCCTGAAGAAACTTTTGACTTTTGTTAGCTTGACAGCTTTAGGCTACTAGCTTCGCAATCCAGATAAGTTGGATGTTGTGAATGGAAATAATCTAAATTAGCGCATTCATTTCTTTATTTCTGTCTGCGGCCCGGTTCTAAGTTACCCACGGGCCGGTACCGGTCCGTGAATTGGGGGTTGGGTATAGAGAAGGGTTCAAGCTGGGATTCAAACCCGGCCCTTCCTGAAGTGAGACATACCGCTATACCACTTTTAGTCCTACGTTTTAGAAAAAATCTAATATTTTGATCCTATTTAAGCTAAAACCTGCTAATAGCTAACAAAGGCTAACCTGTTGATCAACAAGTTACTGTCAGCTATTTTTCAAAATAAAAGCTGGAGTCTCATGTTGCTTCAAAGGAAGATAATTTTACAGAAAACCTATACTTTTTTAATTAAAAAGCATAAACCAAACAATTGTCATCCTTAACAATTCTCCTATATGTTGCCTGGAGTCACAGCGATCCTTGTTCCGTGTTCAAACATCCCGTTTCCATGAAGAAAGCGTGTTCTGCCAGCGGTGTTTAAGCAGCCAAAATCACTGTTGTTTCCAGGTTTGAGGTGCAGTTTCTTGGCTCGTTGTGAGTAAAAGGAGCGCGAGTGGCGCTCGCAGCGCCGCCACGGCTGGAGTCGGAGGCACTGAACTGAGGCCAGCTCTGCCGCGCTACTCCCACATGTCACCTTGCTCTCTCTCTGAGGAGATCTCAGCAGAAGCGTGTTGTGTTTGTGTGAAAAGAGAAATCTGAAAAGTTCTCAGGTAAACATGCCGCATCAGGCCCTCCAGCACAGATCTTCAGAAACATCAAGGTCTGATACTGAAGAGATTATGTAAGATCCCTCATGCGGATTATATAAGAATCACTGGATGTGACATGTGTGGCTCTCACTCTTCAGGAGAAAAGTCCATGAAACTCTTTCAGTTTGGCAGAGAAATGAACAGAAGTGTTTTTTATCCTGTTGTGGTGAACAACATGGAATGTTCTGCTTTGAGTGTTTGTGCTCTTTAGTCACAGAGGAGGTTTTAATAAGGTTGGAATTATGACAAAAGCACCTGTTGAATCAGAGGAGAAACTCTCTTTGTTTCTGCATTCACTCCTGATGAGGAGGGGAGGAAAATCTATGGGGTTACATTTCCGGCAAAAGTCCCCCACGAGCGTAAACCAAACGTTCTGCAGGTGCAACTCCGCCTCCATTAGCGCTCATAACAACTCCTTCCTGAGATCATGTAAAAACAAAAGAGCAAAACGGAAACCTGCGTGTGATTGGCCACTTTTCTATTGGCCCAGCGCCGTTACCTTTGCTATGGCAGTACTGACGCCTGGATCCGTGGATCAGTTTGTCAAAGTAAAATACAAAAAAAAAAAAACAATTTTTCACATAATGATCATTTTCTAAACAATTATAGAGAAACACAGAGACTCTATGTGTTAAAGTATTAAATTGTAAATGGAACAAAAAGAGAAAGAACTTTTAAATTCAATTTTATGATTTGTGACACCAAACGAGTTCCGCTCCACCCACGTTTACATTCATTTTCTAATGATTCCGTGATCAAACTCTTCCTCTAAAGTAATTTTAAACATCTATTATGTGTTTGCTTCATTTTATATATTTTTTTAAAATGGGAACATTCGTTTAACTACAGTAAAGAAATTGACAAATAAAGAAAGTACTCCTTTTCCTCCTCTTTTTATTTTTAGTTTTAATTTGAAAAATGAATGATATGCTGGTATTTCTGGCTTTTGTTTTTTTTTCCTTCAATGTTTAGTTTTACACGGAGGTGCAGGAGCAGCTCCACGAGCGCGTTGTCCCCCACGAGGTGGCGGAACTAGAAGAGGTTTCACGAGAGCGGAGAGGAGGTCACAATGCTCCCACATCAGTCATATTTCTTCTTGGGTTCATTTAAAGGTGCTGGAGTAAAACATCTGAGCATTCTGTGCCCCAAAACAGATTAAAAGCAATTATATGAGTAGCCCTTGGGACATGTGTCAAAGTCAAGGCCCAGGGGCCGGATCCGGCCCTCCGAATAATTATATCTGGCCCTCCAGATAATTTTATTTTATTGTTGACCCAATGTTATCTTGCGCTTATTTCTAACTTATATAATTCAGACAAAATATATTTTTATGGAGAGTAAAATATTAAAGGTTATTTAAGGCTTAAATTGACTTATTCTGGAATAATTTTCCTGTCTATTTATTATTCATGATTATGTTAAAAAGTTAGTTTTAAAGTTTTAAATATTAGCCTTCTGCTAGGTTTTTGGACTATTTTGGCATTTATTAAAATTTAGGCTTTTTCGAAGTTTAGCTAATATTTCAGCTACACTCTGTTTTGGCCAATTTAGGCTTTATTTCAGTTTTTTAGGCTGTTTTGGAAATTAGCTAATCTTTCAGCTACATTCTAGCTGTTTGGCTGATTTTGGCTTTTTTATAAAAAGTTTTTTAAGGCTGTTTTGGAGTAAGGGTAATATTTACAAGCTATATGTTTTGTCATATTTAGGCTTTTTTCAGTTTTTTAGGTTATTTTGAAGTTTAGCTATTTTTCTCAGCTACATGCTAGCTGTTTTATCTACCCCAAGATTTTTTTAATTTATTTTGCTAGGCTAATTAAGCATTTAGCTATTATTTTAGCTGGCAATCAGCTTCAGCCTTTTTTTTTTTAGCTATCATTTTCAGCATCTTCAGCAGCCACATTCAGCTTACAGCATTCTCTCTAGCATTATTGCAGCTAATGCTGTATATCTAGTTCATAATTATGTTAAACAGTTACGGTTTTAAAGTTTTAAAAATGTAGTTTAAGAGTGTTCAGTAAATGTTTATGCTGTTCGTCCCGCGACCTAAGGTGTGTTTTGGATGTTGGCCCCTTGTGCGATCGAGTTTGACTCCCCAGCTTTAGGACATTCGGATTTTCTGATTAACGCCCTTCTTTGAAGATCCACTTGGAAGTAAACTGCACCAGGGTTCACTTGCAAGTAAACTGAGGCTTGCTTGGGCCAAAGCAGAGTTTCAGGTGAGCATCATGCCTGCGTAAATAACAAAATTCTGCGGACTCTGGAGTGAAAACACCTTAAGGTGTTTCAGGGCCAATGTTATACATGTAGTGCTGGCGACAAAGGCTGAAGCAATCATTTAAAGTCATTCAATGAGGTCTAGGATTGGACAATCTTACACCAGGGAATCACTTCATTTATTCATTATGACTGTTAAAGCTTGTTTTTTTATTTTAAATCTGCAGCTTCTGATGGTTTTGTGTTTGTTTCTTTGGATTTTATTACTCTTTCCTCCATGGGTGATATAACGGCATCATACTCTTGTAGACAGTCTTCAACAGGATCGTTTGCAGGTGCTTTCTGTGCTCATTTTGGGTTTTCGCCCCCAGGCCACGGGGCTGTGTGTCTTTACATAGGATCTTGTGTCCTCTCCACCTTCTCAATAATTCAATGGAAAGAGGAGATGTCAGCTCTGCCATAATTACTTTGTGAGGGTGACAATCCCTTCTGTCAAGGACAAGATGGGAGCGAGCTTTACAGTGCTGAGGAGAGCGTGACAGCGGCGAACGCCTCGTCTACTGCGAGCTGATGAAACTGGGGGTAATTTTGGAGGAGAGCGGTGACGGCGTGCGCTGCTTTTGTCCTCCAAACAAACTCAACTCAGCGCCGCAGCCCTGCTAAGCATCATAACCGGAACACAACAATATTACTCCAGAATAAAAAAGTAATTTTACGCACAGATGCGGCGCTCCGTTCAGGACCCTCAGAGTGGAGGTTTTTGGACTCATTGGCAAGTCTGTGGGGGCTTCGAGAGGTAACACAAACCGTCAGCCTTTGGCAGAGTGGCACGGTACAGTGTGAGATATGACTCCAGCTCTGGACCCAGCTGAGATGACAGACTCTGTTAATTTAACACCAGGCAAAGCTCAAACTTCCTGCTCAGAGACAGCCTCAGAGTGAACCAAACCTGCCAAGAAGTGACTGAAACTGTTACTGTCACTGAGAGCCAACTTCTTGGCACCAGGAGAGGCTTGGCACCCAGTCTGGGCTTTAAACCAGCCAGACAAAGCAGGAAGTCATCATTAGAAAAGGATGTTTTGACACACTACAACCCACTGCTACCTATAGGAGAAATCCCTGGACCAAAATGGATGGACTCTGTCACAGCGCTGAATGAGATTCCCCGTGGAAGCCCCTCACTGTCACATCAGGCCTGATGTCGAAGAGAAAGCCGAGCCAAGATCAGCTGATGATGAAACTCCTCCCGTCTGTCTGAAATCCTGCAGATCAGGCTTTAGATCTGAATCTGGGGTTTTCACTGCATCCTGCAGTTTATTTATCGCAGCGCTCGACGAACTCTTCAGACCGTAAATACCGTTCAATGTCAGCCTTTCAAAAAGGGGCTTCATTAAGGTCGAGAGTCAATAAAACAGGTTGGTTTGCTTATAAAAGATTTCCAATTTCTGTTGCTTCTCCTGGTTGTATGGAGTCAATTTCAGGCCCAATGTTTGCTCTAAAAAAACAAAACTGTTATATTTTCTGCACTATAAGGCACATTTAAACATTTAAGCAACAGTGCACCTTATCCCCCAGAATCTCTTTCAGAGATTTCTGCAAACATTCAGCTCCTTCAGAACATTACCGCTTTTATTTTTGGTATTCATAAACTTTATAGTTTTGAAATATTGAGCAAAATATCCCCATAGGAAGTGAATGAGAAAGTCTTTGAATTTCATAATTTTAAGTAGATTAGCAACAAGCTTTTAAATATATTCACGGGCTATGTTTTCATCTTTCATAGTAATTTAAAAAAAAAATGGCATTTAGCTAATTCTTTAGCAACATGCTAAGGTTTTTGGCTAATATGTTATCTACTGAGGTTTTTATAAGCTAATTTGAAGTTTAGCTTTAGCTACAGGCTAATATTTTTAAATAATTTTGTTTACTGATGAATTTAAGCCCATTTTGAAGATTAGCCAGTATTTAAGCAATGTGGTAGCTTTTGTTGTGGCTTATTTGGCATATACTGGGGGTTTTTATGCTAATTTGGAGTCTATAGCAACATGCTAACGTTTTGGCTAATTTTTTATCTACTGAGCTTTTTATAGACTAATTTAGAGTTTGGCTTCTGTTTTAGCAATAGGCTAACATTTTTGACTAATTTTGTTTACTGAGGAATTTTAGTCTATTTTGGAGTTTAGCTAGTATTTAAGCAACAAGCTAGCTTTTTTGGCTAATTTGGTTTAACAAGGGTTTTTTTTTGGGCTAGAGTTTCATATTTAAGCAACAAAAATTTTTTTAAATTGGCATGTATTTTTAAGCAATTTTACTACAAATTCTTCAGAAATTAAGGTCAGCTTCAGCGCTCTTTCATAGTTCTTTACTGATATTTCCAGTCTTTTAGCAAATTTAACATTTTTAAATAGCTTTTGCATTTTCAGCAAATCTCCTCAGCAATTAAAGTAAATTGCATCACGAAATTGCATCAAAACTTCAGCCTCTAAAGTGACTACTTTTAGCAAAAAGTATTCACACGAGCATTATCGCAGATAAAATTAACTTTTTAGCTCTTGTTGTGTTTACTCATGTCAAACAATTTTGAGAGGTTGTCAAAATGTCAGTTTTTTTTTTTTACAAGTTCCAAAAAAGATTGGTTGTTTTTTCTTTTTTATTTACCAAAACTAAGATTAAATATCCCAAAATCCCACCACGCTGTAACCTAAATGGAAATTTGTCATCAAATTCAGCAGGTGGCTGCACTGCAGCATTTGTAATTGGGAGTCGCATGTGTACACGCTGTGCAGTGACCATAGAGGTTTTGAGAAAAAGTTCAAATTTTACGCAGATCTTCTTGAAAGGTTGACATCAGTCACTGGACGCCTGGTCACATTTCAAGATCGCGAAGTAGTAGTCCAGTGACAGGTGGGGGGGGACGCCATTGTGAAACCAGGCAACAGCAGCAGGGCAGCCACAGGTCGGTGGCAACCAGAATTGCCAGCCGCCAGCAGCTCCGATTGGACGTGACTGCTTTTTTGTTGAAATGTGAAAATGAAAAAGCAGTCTTCATTGGCTTTGTCACTCTAATTCTAAAAAATAGAAACACACTTCAGAAAACTGCTTTTTTATTTCATATAAGAGACAAGTGATACGGTTCTATGGCGTATATTCTTTGTCAGAACTTGCACTGAGATTCTGCTAGCGTTCACGCATCACTCATGCTCGTGAAAGTAAACAGTCTCTCGCGCACGAGGACTTTATCTGCTCCTGCGAGGTTTAAACGGGGGCGCGCCAGAGCAGAAAGCGCTGACGCTGGTCCGAATCATCCATGTAGAATGTGTGACGCCTGCATGGAGATGTCTCATGTCTGCGTGGAGTTCTGACATGGAATATACGCCATGAAGTTATACTGTCAAAATGAAAAAGCATTTCTATATTTTCATTTCAGTTTTCCAATTTTATATTTGTGTTAAATTTTGGAACAATTTTACCAAATAACTTTTTTAAAATGTTGAATGTCATTGTCTTTTATTTTTATTCTGTCATAGAATGAGTGGTGTTGAAGAAGAAAAAGCCATTTAGAGAATTGCTTTTTCATTTCATTTAAGAGACAATGAATGCTGTTACATGGTGAAAATTAAAAAGTAATTTCTATATTTATTTTTATTTTGAATTACGTGTCACAAACACTTCCATAGAAGCATCTGAACATCAATCACATGCTAGCTAGCATTTAACTAGATGATCTTCTATTGGTTTAGTCTCACTCGCTCGTTGATTTATTTATTTTTTAGTACCAGTTTTAAATCATGCAAGAATTAATGTGTGTTTAATCTTTGTAAAATCTTCAGGTATTCAGTAGAGACGACACGGGGACCCTGTTTGGTTCAGTTGGTCTCACGGTGAAACTGGTAAAAATGTAGCTCTGCAAAAACAAAGAGAGAAAAACCTGTTAGTCAACTCCAGGAAACTGTTTCCTCTAATGATGAGGCCCGATTCATGTGAAATGAAAGACGTTCATGAGCTTGTTAAAGCGTTACCTCTAATTTATCCAAAGCAGGACTGGGATCTAATGAACATCACGTTTCCACTCAGGTTGTGAGGTATTTAGAAAGTGACCAAAAAAACTTCCAGATGATCAGTTTCACACCTAATGAGGCTGATCAAAGGAAAGATCCCCAACGGTTCTTATCACTGCAGGTTTCCTGTCGTTTTAATGGTCAAACTCTTGATAATTAGAGGAATCCGTCTTCAGACTTACAGCTCATTCACCAAACGCCAAACTGCTGCTTTTCTGATTCCCCATCGCCTGAATTCGTTCCTCAGGCAGCTGCAAATTATTATCCTACCATTCTTCTTCCCTCACCGTGACAGACTGCAGCCCAGAGGAAAACATCGGCAGAGGAGGATCTCTGGCGAAGACAGGTGATTTTTGTCTAATGGATGTTAATGCGGCAGGAGGATATTCCCAGTGGTGTACACTTACAGTTAATTGATAACTGAGGTCTATGAAAAGATGCGCACTAAATCATGGCCAATGAGGCTGGCTATAGGGTTGCAGCAATTACAAAAAAAGGTCTCCGGAGTCTTGTAAGAGTTCCCACCACTCAAATGCATTCTGTATTAATAATTAAAATGGAACTCAAATGACTTCACTCAAGACTTAACTGTTTAAAGCATCCAAATAGTGCAAGGCATGAAAATCTCCCTCCTCTGACAGCAGCCTTTAGTTTTCTCGGTTACTGATTGATTTTGGTCCTCTTAATGAGCTCCGCTCTTCTGGAGGTGCTTTCCACCTTTAGTTAAATAATTCAGCAGGATGCATGCGTCGTCTGAGACTTCTTCAGAGCCCAGGCTGTGTTTAAAAATCTGAAATATCTTTTTAGTTAGGAAACAACGGCGCGTTCTTCCAACACTTTTGGGTAAAGTGCATCAAACTCACTCAAATTTGGAATTAAATGTATTTTGTTTCATGCTCGCTCACCCTTTAACATTTGAGGTATCGCCGGTGAGACACAAAATCTTTAACCTACCGTAACTTTTAAACCGTTAACACGATGATTCCAGCAGATTTTAAAGGAGAAAAGTGGCTTGAGCTGATATCATTAGAACCATTTATTCGTTTTTGTTTTTGTTTTCTTTTAAGAATATGTGATTTATTTCTTTTAAGCTCTTAAGACATCACATTTTTGGTTTTATTACCACAGTAGTTCATTTTTTTAACTTTTATTTCTGTATCAGATAAATAAAACAGGCTCGGGTCTGAAGGAGTTAAATGTTTTTGTTTGCCTCCTGCTTGAGCTGTTGTTGTTTTCTGCTGCGCTTTACGGCTAAAACGTGTCGTGATCCGTTCATGACATGCAGGCTGTATTTATATGGAATAATGAGTTCAAATATAAAGTGCTGATCACAATAAGAATACATTAAATATCCAATTTGGATATCATCAGTGGCGATTTAGTAATCAACCACATGATCGGATCAGAACATCCCCATCGATGAGTGTTCTATTTATTCTTACACCATTCAGACTTTAACAGTTTACAAAAATAATAATCTAAACCATTGACTGTATGTGAGAACTGGACTGAGTGACTCCTCCCCTCTCTCATTCTAAATCGGGAGTACCCGCTGGCTTCAAAAAGCCAAACTCCGACAGACTTCCATAGAGCAATAAACAGCTGTTACGCTGTGATTTTATTGGTTAGAACAACCATTCTTACTGTCATGCATTTGTTAAAATCTTCTTTTCAATTACGCTGCACACTCACCGTGTTTCATGTTAATAATGAAAGCTAACCAATTGTAGCTGAAATCTGTTAAATATTTATTTTAGAAATGTCGCATCTGGTTGTATTCATTTCTCCTCTTAGATAAGATTTAAAAGCATTCCTATTTTTTACAATTACCCCTTAAAATACCCAAAAAAAACAACAAATATCTCTTCCTACTATAACTAAATTTATCCTTGAGTATAGTTAAAACACCCGACATGCAGCAATGTTCATCTTGGCTGTTACATCACAGCTTAAAACGCGCACAAGTAACATCAAGCAAAATAGAAGCCGTTAGAATTAAATCTGTTCAAATGAAAGGTCGATGTTTTCAATTGAACCTCCAATACTGAAGGATTATTCACTTTTGGATTTAGATTTCTGAATGATCTAAGAAAGGAAATGAGAATACAGTTCAGCAGGACATTCATACAATAAATATTCTACATTTTTCTGTTGAAATTGGTAAGGTTACTTTTTATTAATTTCCTAAAACAGCTTTTCCGTTGGAATTCTGAACACCTGAAACCACTATTAGCATTTTTGGCCTGCCGCCATTTTGTCTGACGTCACCGTGCAGAGGGTCGCCGCCCGCCCCCCCCCCCCCCCCCCCCCCCCCCCCCCCCACACACACACTTTAAAAATACTCTCAGGCAAGAAGTCAAAAATCCCACAGAGTTCTGTGGAGAAATAAACAGCTCGGATAACCTTTTTTTTTTCTTTATCTCAAGTTATCAACTGGCCAATCAGGTGTCTCGATTAAAGTGGGTGGAGCCTGCTGGTCCCCACATTCAACATTCAAAACATTTGACAGAGTTCCTGTCACTCCGCTTCCAGATGGTAGAGGTGTGGACCTCCAACAAGCTCACCTCAGATTGGCCAGAGTGGTTGCCATAGAAACTCAGACCCATCTCTGCTTAATGATGATGTCTGGCTCCAACATGGTGGCATTCGTTTCCCAAAAAAAAAAAAAAAAAAAAAAGGATTTAATTTAGTTGGAGCCGAAATCAAACTATTTTCTTTCAGTCCAGTTCTTAGATACAGTCAGTGATGAAGCCAGAACCGGGTCGATCAGAGGAGTCTCCCCACGTGACCTCCTGACAAACGTCTCTCCGGCTGTCGGCCATCTTGCTATTAGCCAATTAATGGCCCATTACCTGTTTAGCAAGAGCTCTGCCCCCTCAGGTTACCGGGTCACCAAAGCGCCGGGTCACCCTCTGCCTCTAATCAGATTGGCCTCACTTAACGGATGCAGATCAGGATTTCTCCTTCTTTTTTGTCTTCTTTGGTAACAGAAAACATGATCAGATGCTTTTTTCTCCTTCTTTTTTGTCTTCTTTGGTAACAGAAAACATGATCAGATGCTTTTTCTAAATATTAAAAAGATTTTTGTTTGTCTTTGAGGGTTTTGTGACTCTAGGAATGGATGTTTTTTCTGTTTCAGTGGAACAAAGCTCCCATCCATTCTCATCTGGATGTTTTCCCAGAAATGCATATATTCCACTGCATAAATATGGGTTAGTGTATTAACTGCGCTGCTTTCAAGGGCAACTGAGCCTCTCGCTCTCTCTTTTTTTCTTTTCTTTTTCTCCCCTCAATTGGTGAGCGGTTACGTTTCTCTGCTCTCCTCTAATGCTTGTTTTTCTTGCCAATTTAGACCCATTAATAGTGTATGAATTTAAAGAAAGGCAAATAAAGAGAGTAACAGCAACAGCGGCACACATTTATTTAATATTGTGAATGTTTTTACCACAAGCTGCTCGGCTGGTGCAGTCCTGACAGCTCAGATGAATCGGCTTCATTAAAAAAAGCATCACCGAGCTCTGTAGACACAAATACTTTTACTTGTACACTTAGTGTACATGGAATGGGGTGTCCTAATTTTTAAAAATATATTTTATGACTTATTTAAAACACAACAAGTGAGGAGAGGAGACTTTATGCTGCGTGGTGTCTAATAATAATGTATTAAACCAATTCATGGACATGTAACAGACACCATTTAAAACGACATTTAAGTTTAAGAAGCGAGAACGGTTCAGTCCGCAAAATAAAGCTTAGTCTGGCTCCAACCGAGGCTCCATCTATCTAGTGAACTCTGGGGAATTTTCTAAAACTCAGCCGCTCGTTCATTTTATGTAAATGTCCTTGTCATTCCTCATCAAAAACTCCCGTTCTCCTTATCCCGGCGAACACACACCGACGCGGGCTCAGCATAGCCGTCCAGGTGGCGTGGTTATTGCCAGATCTCGCTCTCTGCTCTCCTGAGTGCAATTGGTAACCGGAGCCGCCTGGTTCAATGACTCACTTACTGCAGAAACATAACAGAGCTGAGTGTGAAACGTGTTCTGATGTTAGCTAACTGTGGGATGCTGGGTAAATTTCACGTTTCGTCCGTTTGACTCTTCTTGTTTTAGTCTGTACTAAACAACCCTAAACACAATGTATATTTAGTATATTCTGCACATTATTCCAGCATTTCGTCACCTGACTTTAAAAGCTTTTCTGTGATTAATTTATTCCTAACTAACTTGTGAGATAGTTTTTTTCTTTGACATTTTTCCTAGAAATATTTCTTTCTAAGAGCAAACCCCTCCTGTCAGAATCAACTGTAAAAGTGCTGCTAATTAGCTCTTTTTATCATCTGAAGCACAGCATTATGGGTAATGTTTGTGACTTTTGTTTATCTCATCTTGTTTATTGTGTGTAAAAAAACAGATCCCTGTGGTGCACACTTGTCAAACTCAAGGCCCGGGGGCCGGATCCGGCCCTCCAGATCATTTTATTTTATTGTTATTAATGATCCAATGGTAAAATATATTTTTATGGAGAGTAAAATATTGAAAGTTATTTAAGGTTTAAGTTGATTTATTCTAGAAAAGTATTCCTTGCTTTTTATTTTTCATATTTATGTTAAAATGTATGGTTTTAAAGTTTTAAAAATTGTAATTCTGCTAGCCTTTTTGACTATTTTGGCATTTACTAATTTTTTTTAAGGCTATTTTTGAGTTTATTTAATATTTCAGCTACATTTGGCTAAATTTTTTTTTGGGGGGGAGGGGCTGTTTTGGAGTTTGGCTAATTTCCCCAGAAGTCTTTATGAAAAACCAGTCTGTATTGATGCCCGCTAGATTAACGAATATAGACCACAATGCATTGCGGTTGAATATTTTTGAACAGAATAGACATGTTTAAACGTTTTTTTGGATAAACCATCCACTTTTTCCTCATCAGGACACGATAAATAAACGTCGTGAAACTGGTGCCATCATATCCGATATTTGTAAAAACAGAAGAAAAGTAGTGAGCATCGTGTTCAAATTGCCTTTAAAATCCAGAACACTATTTAGCTTTAATTAGTTAGAGATTAGGGAGGGATTTGGGACACAGCCCTGGACTAAAGAGGGAAAATCTACCGAGAGATGGTTTGGCGTGTAGATCTGCTGAAGGAGGCTAGATGTGTTGCGCTGCCAACTAGTGGTCGGAGGTTTAAGTAGGACGCAAAAGTTAAGCACTGACTGAAAATATTTGGCAGATTTTGAAAACGATGTTAGTATCTCCAGATAAAATATAACAAGAATTCACAGAAGCCATTTTTCCAACACCCTTCATGCTTTTGCCCTCGCTCTATACCACACGGTGCCTCACTGTCAAGTGCCAGGAAATAATCCCTCCCGAAAAGCCCCACTCTAGATCATCTTCTGATCTATTTTCAAAGCATTCCTACTTGTCTTTTAATTAAATTATGCTGTTTTTAGCTAAAATATAAAAACTTGTGTTGTTTACTGGGACATAGTTTCTGCAAAACTGCAGGAATTTATTACAAATTTGCCTCTGAGTTGTGGACCTGGTTCAAATCCTAGATGAGGGATCAGAAACATCAACTGGGACCTTTCTGTGTGGAGTTTGCATGTTCTCCCCGTGCATGTGTGGGTTCTCACCGGGTACTCCAGCTTCCTCCCACCGTCCAAAAACATGCTTCATAGGTTAATTGGTTACTCTAAATTGCTCCAAGGAATGAACGTGAGAGTGACTGTGTGTGTGATTGTGGCCCTGTGACAGACTAGTGACCTGTCCAGGGTAAATCCTGCCTTCGCCCATCACCAGCCGGGATAGGCTCCGGCATCCCCGCGACCCCGAAAGGGACAAAGCGGCTAAGGAAAATGAATGAATGAATGAATGAGTTGTGGACGAGATGTATTTCTCCATCCATTTTCAGAATCAGTTTTATTCCTTACAGCAGAGGTGACAAACTCAATCGCACAAGAGGCCAAAACACACCTTAGCAGGAGCAGGATAAACATTTATTGAACACTAAAACTAATTTTTGAAGCTTTAAAAATGTAACTTTTTAGGTCAATAAAACAGGCAGGAATATTATTCCAGAATAAATAAACTTTCAATGTTTTACTCTCAGTAAAAAATATATTTGGTCAAAATTATGCAAGTTAGAGATAAGTGCAAGACAACATCAGGCCATCAATAACAATAAAATAAAATGACCTGGAGGGCCGGATCCGGCCCCTGGGCCTTGGCTTTGACACATGCCTTACAGAGTCGCAGGGCTGCTGGAGCCTAACCTTGCTACTGTTGAGCGAAGGCTTTAAAACCCTTCACATCATTTGTACAAGAGAAGTAAATTTAAAGTAAAAGTCTTACCTGGAATTCAGCTTTGTGGACCGTTGTTGTACATTTATTTAACAGCTTCTTTAAATGTGATTTGGTTTCCTAAATTGATTGATTGTTCCATATTTTGCCTCATTGAATTGAAACATCCCTTTCTCTTTTTTTTGAGAATTTTTGGCTAAGAGAAGATCTCGTATTCTTTTGTTATACATTACATTAATTTTGGCAGTGAAGGCAAAGCACGTTTATTTGTGGAGCACATTTCACATACAGAGAATTCAAAGTGCTTGACATAAAACATTAAAGGAAATAGTAAAAGTGGCCCCTCCTTCTCCTAGCTTACAGCCCTCACACCCCCATATTAGCAGTATTGGAGCTATCCAGCTGTGCAGTTTTGACCCAGATACCAAAACAAAGACTTTCATGGATCTGTTGGTCTGTAACACATTTAAAATCTTTTTCCAGCAGCATTTTTTTTCATCTGCTCCTGATTCACAACAATTTGAATAAAGAAACGGAGTTGAAGAGCTTAATTTTCTTTACATGTCCTCCATCATCAGAAAAATGACACAAAAATGTGTTAAAAGCACCATTTTCAATAATTCTTTGTTCACCTGTCCCGCAAACAGATCCCGTAATGTCTTAACCATTAAGATGATTACATGTTTAATGTATAATTATCCGTAAATGTTTTACAAACGCAAACAATAAAAAAGATCCTGTATTCCTGAAACGTCCTTGAATGATAAGAACAGGCCGGCGGGCGCAGCGCGTCTCAAATCTGTCATCAACATGTCACTCGGTTCCTGTCAGCTTATACTGACTGATGGGGAGGAGGGGGCACTGTGAGCAGAACACGGACCGGATCTATTTACACCTGCAGAAAGAACCCGTCAAGAATCCCATCTTTATCCCCCTGCAGTTCTTGTTCTAAATCTAAATAAAGGAAATTCCTTTAAGCCTGAAGAAGTTCGACTGACAGCAGCTGAGGTTCTAGTTTGACCTTTGAAGATGTTCTTCTTCAACCGGCTGCTTCTCATCACGGCAGGTGAAATTTTTAGTTACAAACTAGTTCAAATTCAAAAGTAATAACTGTCAGGGGAGGAGCTTAAACAAGTGTGATGAGGATATGAAATGTATTTTTGCATTTACATTTTTTCAAAATGTTTTTTTTAATGTTATACTGAATGTTAGATAAAGAAAATTGTGTTTTTAGAATTGTTTTGTAGCATATATCTCATAAAACATTTCTGTGTATTTCTTCTTTCAAGTCGCAAATGAAAATCTGTGGTTTGAAAAAGTTTTCAATTTTGATATAGCAACTAGAATGGGCGGGGCCAAAGTCTCTCTGCTCCGCCTCCATTCTGATGCATCCACTGACAGACAAATAGGTGAACGTCTTTGTTTTCCTCGTCTGAGCTGGAATCTGGATCTAAACCGTGTGACTGGATGGCTCTGATGTTGCCCAGCATCTTTGTTGCAGTTCTAATGAGTGAGGGGCTGTAATCTAGAGGGAGAGAGTGTAAACAGAGGGATGATGGGATATCAACGCAGGGTTACTTCCACACCGACAGTCAACTCAAATTTCAAATGAACTGCTGCTCTGCAGCAAATATGTCTTAGAAAACAAAATAGAATTTTTGACTAAAAAGGCATTAAGTAAAATATAACTGGGAACGCTTTAACAAAGGATAAAAAATGTAGTTTAATTTTTAATGATCTTAGATTGAGGTTCAAAAGCAATTGTTAACACATTAAATGATGCTTTGCTTTGTTTAACCAGTTTAAATTGTCATGTTTTTAAATGATCAAATATTTAAATAATTCTGTTCTGAGTTTTCATGACTTGACGCTTCAGCTTTATAGTGTGATTGATTAGTAAACATTCACACTAGTGATCCTCTCTGTAGGTTTTCAAGCACATAAAAACTCAATCACACTTTCAGAGATTTCAGTAATCTTGGTATCAACAGCTTGTTCAGGACATTACTCCTTGTATTTTTGTTGTTCATAAACTTTATAGTTTGGGAAATATTGAGAAAAATATTCTTTTCATCTTTTATAGTAATTTCCAATTTTGGAGTTTACCTATTTTAGCAACATGCTAACGCTTTTGGAATTTGTTTTCCACTGGGGATTTTTTTAGGATAACTTTGAGTTTAGTTTCTGTTTTAGCAACAAGCAACAGGTTGAGGAACAAGTTCAGTGGCCTGAGACTGGAAGGTTGTGGGTTCAAATCCAAGCTGAATCATACCAAAGACTCTAACCTCCCTGCTTGACACTCAGCATCAAGGGGTTGGATTAAAGGGTTAATTAAACTACCAAATAGTTCCTGGGCGCAGCTGTGTCTGCAGCACACCGTTATCCCAGGGGATGGATCAAACACGGAGAACAAATTTCACACACCAACGTGTATGACAACTGATGGGACTCTAACTAAGGTTTTTGACTAATTTGTTTTCTACTGAAGTTACTAATTTAGTTTGCCTTGGCTAATTATAGCATCTATTGAGGGTTTTTATGCTAATTTAGAGATTAGCTAGTATTTTAGCAATATGCTAACGTTTTTAGGCTAATTTAGAGTCTAGCTTCTGTTTTGTTATATGCTAATGTTGTTGGCAAATGTGTTATCTACCCAAGTTTTTCTTGGCTAAATAGATCTTAGCTTTTAGTTTAGCATCATGCATCTAACATGCTAACGTTTTTGGTTAATTTGTTATCTTTTTAGGCTCATTCAGAGTTTAACTTCTATTTTAGCAACAGGCTAACTTTTTTGACTAATTTTGTTTACTAGACTATTTCTGAGTTAAGCTTGTATTCAAGCAACAAGCTAGCTTATTTTGCTAATATGGTATCTACTGAGGGCTTGTATACTAAATTGGAGTTTGGCTAATATTTCAGCAACATGCTAACGTTTTTGGCTAATTTGTTGTCTACTGAGTTTTTTTTATAAACTAATTTGGAGTTCAGCTTCCAGTTAAACAAAAGGCTAACATTTTTGATTCATTTAGTTAACTTGTGTATTTTATCTTTCTTTGAAGTTTAGCTAGCATTTAAGCAACGTGCCACCTTTTTTTTTGGCTACTTTGGCATCTACTAAGATTTTTTGGGTTAATTTGAAGTTTAGTTAATTTTCAGGCAAAACAAGAAACATTTTAGGAAAATTGGCATGTATTATGGATTTTTAAGCAATTTTACTGCAACATTTATCAGAAGTTTAGGTCAACTTCAGCGCTCGTTCTTAGCTCTTCAATGAAAGTGTATCAGTTTGTAACTAGCTTTTGCATTTTCAGCAAATCCCTTCGACAATTAAAGTAAACTGCATTCCCATTTTCAGCAAAAGCATTCACACTAGCATTATCCCAGGTAATGCAACTCTATTAGTTTTATGTCTTTACTGTCCAGACACTTGGATCAATGGATGTGGTTAATTCATGGAACCAACTGAAGGTTTTCTATAAAACTCCTCAGTAAAAGCAGAAGCAGCAACACTTTGACTCTGGAAAGTGTCACATGTCACTCTGCCGGAAAGTCATCAACTCTCTGGTCATCTGATGCTGTGAAGCCCCCTGTGGGTGGGCTGCGGTACTGCACGCCTCCTCCCCCCCCCCCCTCCCTCCTCCCTCTCAGAGCCGGAGCTGCATTCCTCTCCTCTCCATTCACACGCAGGGAAGCCGTCGGAGAGGGAGCACCGCCGCTGCGTGACCAGCCTGGAAATGTCTCCAAGTTTTGGAATTTAAAAGCATGGCGGGGATTTGCGTCCCGAGGACCCCGTGAAGCCGTAAGTACCGGCAGAAGTGTCTGTCGCGCGCGTCAGAGCCGCGGGCTTCTCTGGATTTCTGACCGCTCGCTCGACTTCGCTCCCCGGATTTCTCCCCACGACGCGGCTCCTCTGGGCTGGTTGTTTTTTCTGGAGGTGTGCGTGGCAAACGCGTGAAGGAGCTCCTTGGTTGAGGCGGAGGCGCGGGTCTGTTGCGTGAAACTGCAGATGCTCCACTCCTCCAACTTGCTTCGTTTGGAGGCTTTTTTTGCGCAGCGCGCGCGCGCCTGGATTCCTCGCGTGTCCCGCGGTCTGCTCGGAGTTGGAGTTGGAGGCTGAGCGCGTGGAGCAGACCCCCTCCCTCCTTTCCTCGTGGGGACCCGTAAAATCCCAGGTTCAGCTCAGCTGTCGGCTGGAGCTCCACACCGAGGACGCAGCCGCTGCTCCGGATTGAAACCCTTCATTTTCTCCCCCCATTAAAAGCACCTGAAGGAGGTGGAGGAGGGAGGGTGGGAGGGGGTCAGTTCAGATTTCTCTGGGGGCTTTAGAGACGCAGCGCGTGCGCGTAAAATCGATTCCCCTATTAGCTTTGAAATAATTAGAAATAGTGTTGGAGTGATGTGAAAGGAGCGCTAATCTGCTAACGAATGAGAGGCAATTTGTAAGCTTTGTTATTCGACAGCAATTAAATTCCCTCTTTGAGCGCGGATGGAGCGGCTGTGCGCGCGCGCGCAGTGCGCTCTTCCTCACTTCTTCTATTTGGCTTTTTAATCAAATCCCGGGTAACCAAATGAGCCCCCCCACCCCCCACGCTGCGTGAATTCAATTGCAGCCCCCTTTTAAACATGTATTCATACATTCTATTAAATCAGCAGAGGAGGGAGGGGAGCTGGAGCGGGTTTGGGGAGGAGGAGGAGGAGGAGGGTGGCCAAACTGAGGACAGAAGGGTGGGAATGCAGCTTAAAGGAACTGGCTTCCCTTCACATGATCACTTGAACGCATCAGGAGCTGCATCAGAGATGCTGCATCAATCCAACCACATCCAGCCTCATTTTCTGAACCGAAGCCCACACCTGGAGAGATGCGGTTCTGCTCAGTACAGAAGGAATCCTGCTGTAATTAGCAGACAGTAATAGGATCATAATGTTATGGTTGCATGTTCAGGCATGTTCTGAACAACTGCTGCCTTCCTGGGCTCACCACCTTGTGTGGCAGGATCAAACCAAAAAAAAGTCACCTTGTAAGACATAAAAGTTGGCAATCCAGCCAGAAAATGACGAGCAATTTGCCTCAATCATCTCCAATTATGATACAGATCTGCTCCACAATGGAGCACCGGGTCGTGGATGTCCGAACTCCACCGCCTGCCGCTCAGAAGTCAGTGATGTCCCAACTCTGGAATCCGAGCTGACATGTGCACTTCACAGCCCTCTGGCCCGGCCTTTGTGCCGCTGTCCCCACGTCGCATTCCTCAGGACCGTCAGGCGTGTTTGGGGGCTAATTGCATTGTAGTTGGATGACAAAACCCAGTTGAAGCCGGGGCCAACAGCACATGCAAGTCCACACATACATAGTTATTTATTGGGACGCTGTTAGTCAGTGAAAGAAGTCGACAACTAATTTGTCGATTAGTCGCTTTGTTTTGTGTTTTGATGCTTTTAAAAAAAGTAAAAATAGGTTTTTAATTATTTTTTTTCATGTTGATCCGGAAAGAAAAGAAGCTGCAGGATTCATTAAAGGCTTAATGAACTATCGTCTTAATTATCTTTATGTTTAGTGAACATATAGCTGAAACACTTTAAGTTTAAAGCTAATGACAGTTAAGATGTGTGTTTTACACGCAGCTCACGGTTGACTTGATTGATCAGAAAACAAATCAATGCTTGGGTGGCGAAAAAAATGAAAATAATTTGCGATTTGTCGGCTAATTGGAAAATTTTGTTGATTAGTCAACTAGTCGGAAAAAATATAGCTGATTTATTGGGTAATTCAAAGCAATCGGCAACAAAAAATATCGGTGATTTGTTGGCTAATCGGAAAACATTCAGTGACTGGTCGACTAATTGGAGAAAAATATCTGCGATTTGTCGGCTATTTGAAAACAATCAGAGATTAGTCGACTAATCTGGAAATAAGCAGCGCTTGGTTGAATAATCGGAAAAAAATATCTGCGTTTTGTAGGCTAATCAGAAAACATTCAGTGATTGGTTTACTAATCGGGAAATAATCAGTGATAAGTCAGCTAATCGGAAGAGGATTGGTGATTAATTGAATAATTGGAAAATAGTCGATGTTTAGTCAACTAATCGGAAAATAATCAGTGTTTTAGCCGAGTGTCTGGAAAACAATCAGTGATTGGTCAACTGATCAGAAAATGATCTATGACGAGTTGAGTAGTCTGAAAGTAATCAGTGTTTGGTTGACAAACCGGTACATAATCTGTGGACTATGGTGGTTTGTGTCAGCTCTGGAGTGACTGCAGTTCCTGCAGGAATTAGGCTTTTTCCTGCAAACCGTCTCCGTACGTTTGGATGTGAGGACTGTGCTGCACTCATTCCTGCCTTCCAATCTCGTTTACGTTTAGCCGTTGTGTTTCTGTGCGTTTGTTGGCGTTCTAAACCAGAGCGACGCTCATGTTTAGGCCTCTCCTCCCGTCTCCTCCCTGTAAACTGGCGTGGCCACTCAGCCTCTGACTGTCGGAAGCTTCTTCCATTTTCTTCCACTTTTCTTGCTCCTGAGAGCACCTTTCATGGCTGCCGTCCTTTCTTCAGGTTTTTTGTGGGTTCTTCATCTACAGGTTATTATCATTGATAGCTGCTTTGGCAAACTGCTTATTGAAAGAGGAACTTCTTGGCTGTAAAGTAGTATCTGTGTTCCTATGGCAGCGCCAGGTCTTGTTTTTATTAAATAGGTTTTGGTTTGTGTCAGTCATCCTGAGGAGGTGAGCTGGGAGCTTCTCTCCTTTTTAAATTCTCATACCTCCTCTTGGTGACGCCTCACTCCGTCCTCTCAGGCTCTCTTGGGGAGGGGGAGTGTTTGATGCCCCGAGGCTCACAGAGGCAATATTAAAACACATTGAAGGGGGCACCAGCCGTCTGAGGAGCTCCACATGCTTCCACGCACCTCGTGGCTGCGGACCCGGCTCGCCAATACCTGACGGGTCTAACTTCTCAAATTAGAATGACCTCCATTTGGCCCGAATAAGGAGCTGGGATGGAGAGTCCGAGGGCGCTGTTGACCTGCAAAGTGCCGGTGCATTACCAATCATATCAAGAGGTGAATTTGGAGGTGAGCCAGCGGCAGAAACCCTCATCAGTTCCAATCAGGGACGGATTCAAAGGCGGGCGGAGCTTTCTGCAGGCGCCGTCCTGATTTCTGCTTCAACCGAGCTTTATTTTAGCTCTCCTGAAGCTTCTGGAAGGAGGAAGGATTGACTCCAGAGTGGAGAATTTGAAATGAAAGTTGGATGTGTAAAAGTTTGACCCCTTCCCTGCTGCACCACCCCTCCCCACTTCAGTTGTCACTAAGCTAATATGAGCAGAAATGTGGCGCGGCAGCGAGGAAGAGAATGTTTTTTTTTTTTTTTTTGGGGAGGAAGAAGGCAGCCTTAGTTCCTCCGTCTCTGCAGTGCTCATCCAAGTGAACTGCCTGTAATGTATAATTAATTTTCTCCTCTCTCGGTTTATTTTTATCGCTCGCTTTTAACAGTTTCTTCAAAGAAGCCCTCCCCCGCTCCTGTACTCTGAAAATGACAGCTGCTTGGGTTTGGGAGATGCTTTTTTTACTTTTTTTTTCCTTCCCTTTTTTCAATCAGGCACCAAAAAAGCCAACCACAAATCACAATTTAAAACCCCACCCCTATGAGAATCCTGGGAGGGTCCCGACTATTTCACGTTCGCCATTTTGTCGAGCTGTCCGAAATCCAAAATTAAGCACCCTAGAAATTGGCAAATATAGACCACAATGCATTGCGTTTAGGGCTGTCACAAACCCTCTGAATTCACACCCTAATCACGAAAGCGCACTATATACAGTATGTTCCCCATTTTCTATTGCTGTCGAATCTATTAACTCCAAAAGCGAGTGCATTAGAAATTTCCCAGAAGTCTTTGCGAAGAACTAGCATGAATCGATGCTCATTAGTGAATATAGACCACAATGCATTGCGTCTAACCATTTCTAACCGAAAAGCGTGTCTAAATGTAATATTTGAATAAACCAAATCTGTATCGGAATCGGTGACGTCATATCCGAGGTCTAGAAAAACAAAAGAAAAGTTGTGAACATCGTGTCAAAATTCCCTTTAAAATCCAGGGCATTGTATAGTCCGCACTATATCTTTTTTTAGCAGTTAGCGAGGGAATTTATACACAACCTTATTTTAATAGTCGACTAATCACTGATTTTTAGTTTTTTTTTAATAATTGTCAACTAACTGGATCATGACCCAGATTAGCACCACTGCTACTCAGCAAAACACTGTTTATGGATTCATAAATAATCTTTGTAAAATTTCCATTTTTATTTCAGTAAATCACTTGTATTTTTTTTACATTAAAAAAATGATAAGAATGTTTTTAAAGTCCAGGTTTTTAGTGGTTAACCTTTAACACCGGAGCTCCAGTGCTTTTGTTCTTTGATTTACTGTCATTTTTCAACCGTTAACTACAGAAATGTTTGTCTCATAATTCAAAATATAAGTAAATACTGGAAATCCTTTTCCATTTTCACAATTTAACCGCATCATTTGTCTCTTAATTAAATTGAAAAAGACAATCTCTGAATATGGATCATTCTCTGACATAATTCAAATAATTAAGAAAAGAGCGTTTGATATTTCATTTTCAAAAAGTTCTCTGGTAAATTTCTACCAAAATTCAATTAGAAATGTCAGATTTGAAAATTAAAACGCATAATCAGAAACGATTTCAAAGCATTGCTTTTTAATTTTATTTAAGACGAGAGTAATGCAGTTAAACTGTGAAAATGAAAAAGCATTTCTGTTAATCCATTTTAATTTTCAGATTTGAAAATGATCGACATGCCGGGGCTACTATTTGAAGATATACGGTATTTCTTTATTCAAATTGTTGAGAATCAAAAAATCCTTTTTTTGACTTAGAAAAAATAAACTGGGCGGGCCACAAGCTTTCTGATCCGCTCTATTCTGATGGATCCACTTGTAGATCCATGTACCTTTTGGAACTTTGAACCTTCTTCTGTGATTGTTTGTGGGATCACTTGCATTGTTTCTCTTTTATTTTTTTGTTGTTCTTGTTCGAAAATAGATTAGAATTAGAATGTACATATTTGTTTATTGGTCTGAGCTGGAATCTGGATCAGACCTGTATGGCTGGATAACTCAGAGATTTGTCACCCTTCTTGTTGCTCCTGTAATATTAGGTTGGTGTTGTGAGGGGCTGTAAGCTAGTGGGAAAACATGTAAACGGAGAGCTCTTGAGGGGAATTTCTAAATACTTCTGACGCACTGCAGAAACTATCTTCTAGAAAGCGACCCAGGCCAGAAATGTGAGGAAACGTGTCTATTTGCATTGACACGAGCATCCGTTCCTGTCTGAGATCTTTTGTTTTGGTGGGGGATGTTTCTGTTGTCTTCTCATTTTCATATATTTCTTTTTTATCGAGGAAGCGTTGGATTTATTTCTCCCATAAAGCCGCGTTGGCAGTTTAATTTGCGGAAGAGCCCGACGTCCAAACCTGTCGGAGGTTGTGGGCGAGCGTCACCCTGAAACTGCCCGGCCTGAGTTATGGTCGCCCTCGAGGTTCGGTGGGAAGACGCGCTTCCTCTCCTGACCCACTGGCCTTTTAGTGGAAATCCCGCCGTCACTGCAGCTTGTGGGCACAACCTCAGCATCAGTGGTTTCCTCCCTGGCATGCTAATGCTCTCGTCAGCATTCCGCCCGTCTCCCGTCAGACTCTCAGACAGGCAGCCGGGGTCCTCGATGTGCGTGGACGTCAAAATGACCCTCTCTATCCTCTGGTGGAGAAGCCGCTCCGCCGCCATCGATCAGGAAGCCACACTTCCTTCCTGTAACACAACACAAGACCGATTCTGTCATTTGTATTGTGTAATTTTATTGCTAAGGTGTTCAACCAGAAGGCGTGGACTGCATTTCTGCGCCGTGACTTTCAAAGTCCAGTTTCGGTTTACTCATGTTCCCCGCTGTAATCATTTCTTCATTTGTGGAGCCGTCGCTGGTGAAACTGGTATGTCGCTTCCATATTTATCTTAGCCTGAAGCTGCGCGCAGCTGCTGGCTGATACACTTCGTTATTTTCTTTTGTAAATTAAAAATTAAAAGCCCGTTTGAGCAAAAAAAAAAAAACTGCATCCAGATCCCTTTAAAAGGCTTGATGGAATAATCTACACAGCTTATGTAAAGCATCATCAAATCTGCGTCTTTTTAATCTGCTTGACACAGAAAAAAAAACATGAAGTTAACGACTCGGAGAGAATGGCAGCCTCAAACGTGAGGTCATTTTTTTCCATACATGTACGTGAGCGCTCCTGCAGATTCTGAGCTCAGCTGGTGAGAATCTGATGTGACGGTTTGTGTCAGGACCGCCATCAGAGCCGGCGCTGCTGCTGCTTCCGTGGTCTAAGTTTAGACTGGGGAGCCCACTGGTTGTTTACTGTGCTCACTTGAGTCTGTCTGCATCTTCAGGCATGTTTGGCTTGTTAATGAGAAACGCCGTGTGAGAGATGAAGCGGCGTGCTGTGGGCGTGCGCCTGTGCATGCATTTGCATTGAGATAAGCCCTGCATGGTTGATGTGGGTTTTTTGATGTGCAGGATGCAATCCTTCTGGGTCTGAGTGAGGACTCTGCTGCACTCTACCAACCAGCAAGGAGTTTACACACCAGCTTTTATGACTCTAATTGACATCTGTAAATATTTGCATGACTTGAAGTCACCTGACGTGAGGATACAGCTACAGTTATTTCATCGTAACTGTTATTGTTCAGACTATAAAGAGATGGATCCTTGAAAACCAAACAGGCGGTTTAACTTTAATTCCTCATCTTTACTTGCAAAAATGAATGGAAAAGTAAGTTGCCAAACTTCGAGAAATGAGTTAATTAAATGTATTAAATGATCAGGATTTTTGGCCAATTCCATGTGATTTGATTTTAAGGATCCTCTGATACAGTCCCGATCCAAAACTGTTTTTATGTTTTTTTTAATTTAATCAGCAGATTGAGGTTATCCTCAATTTTTATTTTACTAACCTTCTTTTATCATGTAACACTTAAACTGAGAACTTCTGTGGAGTAACTTGGAATATTTCGATAAAAATAGTGAAAAATGATCATCTGAGAAAGTTTAGTGACTTTATGAACTAGTGAACATTTTAATCAAACATGATTTAATATCTTTATTTGAAATTCCTAAAAATTAATTATGACTTTCTCATAGCATAAATATAATGATTCCTGACTATCTTATATCATTAGAACCATTTTGGGTGTTTTTTAAGATTATTTAAAAATAATATACATTATTTTTTTACCTTTCAAGACTTCACCGTTTTAAGGCATCACATTTTGGGTTTTTATGTCCCGGTTCTTCTCTGCCAGAGAAATCAAACAGGCATATCAGAGAACAGCTTGGGTCCTAAGTGGAGCTAGCATTTAGCATCGTCTGTGTAGCTTTGCGTTGGCAGAGCAGAGAGCTTGACATTGAAAATAAACAAAAACACAAACTTTTTTTCTGTAAAATGCCTTTTTAGGTTGTTGGCATTAAAACAAACCAAATGGAGACACTTGCTATCAGTTTAAAGCGTTTTTAAAGGTTTATTGATCCCGGAATCTGTGAACATGTGGCTAGCTTGACCACATTATTCCTTTTTTTTTTAATATTCTTTTTTTTCTCTTTTTCATAGAAAGTAGATTGTAGACATTGCAAAACATGGGATTATATATGTATACATGGGGAGACAAAATTAATTCAAGATAAGCATTAGTACAAGAGAAGAAGAAAATAAATAAATAAAAAAACAATTATAACATTACCAAATTAACAACATATTTTTTTAAAATAATATTTATAAATTAAAAAAGGGGAAAAAAGAACTGATCTCAGAAATTTAAATTAAATTGGAAGGCCTCAATACATACAGTAAATAACCCCAACAAATTAAGATTATCCTTAAATTAAAGTCCTGGTAAACTGGAAAGCATTTTAAAAGTTTTGTGGCATTCTTATTTTTTTTATCTATTTAAAAGATTTACAGCAAAAAATGAAACAAATTTTTAAAAATAAAAAAATTGGGACTCTCAACGTTTGTAAAGCTAGCTTGACTGAACCGTTTCTGTTGGCCGTCTGCCACATTCTGCTGCGCTTTTCATGACGTGCAGACTTCTAGTGGAATATTTTTCTGGTATAATAAGATAGAAATATAAAGCGCTGATCAGAATATGAACAAAATAAACATCTGATGCTGATCAAGAGACATCTGATCGAGTCATCTGTAAACTCAATAGAAAATAATTCTGCAGTGTAACTTAAAAGTATTATATTTAATTTACAGCTTTTTGAAAACGCTGATGTTCATCATGTCTATGTATCCCCTTAATTTAAACTAATTACAAAACGTGTGTTATTGTGTCATTTTTATATTGTTAGTTAGATTGATTTGTGGCGATTCAATTTGTAACTTTTTAAACATTTTTTGCGACTGCTACATATATTGTAAACTTCAATTTTTCTCAATTAAAAAAAAACCAAAAGGATGTAATTGAGTCAAAAATCTCGCGGGCAGCCCGATTTTCAATCTGATCGGGACATTCCTGGAACAAAGAAAATTAAAAATTTAAAACAAAAAAAAATCTTCCTTTCTTGGATCTTTATTGATGCTTAACCCTTAGTCACATGCAGGTTTTTGGGTTGTCCCGGTCTGGAGGGTCGTAGAGAAGTGCGTAAATGTCTTTCGGTTCCCTTGTGGCTCCTAATGAAAATGGAACGTACCATTGTTGTGCATGCGGAACGTGTATTGTGAAGTATTTGTAAGGATGATGTAGGTTTTGCCACTTGTTGATGCTGTGTAGTAGAAGTTTCATGTAATTGAGCTCCAGTTTTGAGGGTAAAGTTTATCTACACATTTCTAGGAGCGTGAACGGGGCCCATAACTCGATTCATTGGACTTGGGGGTGTTTAATTTCTAAACATATTTTATTTTCTTCATCCTTCCTTACCCTTATGTGTATTATAAGTGACAGCTAGACTTTGATACTTGCTGCGCACAGGTTTGCCCATTTCTCGCCCGGGTTTCGCCTGGTACTCAGTCTGGAATTGGTACCATTTTTACCGTGGCGGTACCTGGCCCTTCTCGGTTCCGTCTTTCTTTACCACTCCGTGTTGCACACTCTCTTGGTTTCCTGTTGTGTTTACCAAAAGCAATGTTAAATAATTCAGCTGGCCCCCCACTCCCTGACCCTGTAAATAAGACTAATAGAAGGCAGGGTTCTGAAGAGAGCCACTTGCCCGGGGAAGGCATGGCTGCCGGCGAGCCTATAAATCAGCCGGCTGCCTGTCTGGCTGCTTTACGGTGTTTGTGTTGTGCACGACTACAAAAGAGTTGCCTCTGTGTTAGTAGAAACTCATTTCGGGGGGTCAGTGGCTCCATAGCAGTCCAGAAAAAAGGGCAACACGTGTGTGAGGTTTGTCTTTTTTTGGTGTTTTGGGATGCAAAATCAGATGCAGAAAGTCATTATACAAATTGGTGAAAACTAAAAATGACATATCTATGTGAGGACTTACGAGTGCATAGATCAGAAGAAGATAAGTACTACTGATTTTTATGTCCCGCTCATCCCTCTTATGATTGGGATTCCTCATTTTATTGGCTTTTTCTTCTTGTTCTTCTGCAGCAGCAGGGCTCTTTAAATCCACTTCAGCTGCAGAAAGTAGCTTCACCCAAGTGTCATTTTCCCGCTCTTCCCTGATCCTCACCTCAGTACATTCAGCGACAGTATGCAGTTTTCTTTAGGCTAAACCCGGACCCTGTCAGAGTTTAGACAGACCTAAAAAAAAGTTTGAACGATTTCTGATAAAACCTGACTTTCTTCACTGACAACCATCGCCTCAAGGAAATTTCTGTCCAGTCTTTGAAGAAGAGCTAAAACGTAGAAATGACAGCGTGGAGCTTCGGACGGCTCCTTTTATCCGCTCGCTTTTGTGCTCTTGTGAAAGGGTTAAAGAGGGAAAAGCGATGAGTGCTGCTCTCAATCTATTGAATGATGGCTTTATGCCATCGCATTCTGATCACAGACGTACGTACAAGGAACTATTCATGCAGACGACAGTAACCCAATACTACTCTAACCAGCTGCAAAGCAATGCAAATCCTTCCAACGCTGATATTTTCATTTGGAGCTCCAAAAGGAAACATGGAAAACATTTTTTGGGCTGTGGTTTCATGTTTGTCCCACATCTACTGTGGAGTTTTGTAACATTTAGTCAGAAGTAGAGCTGCATGATTGGTCGACTAATCGATGACTAATCGGCTATTAAAATTGTTGACGACTAACTTAATAATCGATTAATCGTTACTTTATATTATATGGATTCAGAGTGTAGTAAAACTTATAATGGCATTCTGATTGCTTTTTGGATTATTTCAGCATTTATGGAGATTTTTTAGGCTATTTTAGAGTTTAGCTAATATTTCAGCTTCATGCTAGCTGTTTTAGCTAATCTAGCATTTTTTCAGTTTTTTTGGCTATTTTGTAGTTTAGCTAATATTTCAGCTACATGCTAGCTATTTTGGCTAATTTAGCATTTTTTTCAGTTTTTTAGGCTACTTTGGAGTTTAGCTAATATTTCAGCTACATGCTTGTTATTTTTAGCTAATTTGGGATTTTTTTTCAGTTTTTAAGGTAGAGTTAGAGTTTAGCTAATATTTCAGCTGCATGCTGGCTGTTTTGGCTAATTTAGCATTTTTTTCAGTTTTTTAGGCTACTTTGGAGTTTAGCTAATATTTCAGCTACATGCTTGTTATTTTTAACTAATTTGGGATTTTTTTTCAGTTTTTAAGGTAGAGTTAGAGTTTAGCTAATATTTCAGCTGCATGCTGGCTGTTTTGGCTAACCTAGACTTTCTTCAGTTTTTAGGCTAATTTGGCATTTTACTAATATTTTAGCTGGCTCTCAGCTTCAGCATTTTTAGCTATTAACTTCAGTATTTTCAGCTCTCAGCTTCTGCGTTTTTAGCGATCAATTTCAGCATCTTCAGCTGCCACATTCAGCTTAAAGCACTTGCAGGTAATACTGTATGTCTAGTTTTAAAGCTAATGATACTAAAGATCTGTGCTTTACATCCAGTTTGTGCATGACCCGATTAGTTGACTAATCGGAATAAATAATCGGTGATTAGTCAACTATTAAAATAATGGTTTGTGGCAGCCCTTGTCAGAAGTCATGTGACGGTCCACACGGGTTGGGTTTTCCTCCAGCGTCAGTGGGAACATGTGTCGTCTGACCATAAAACCCGGCGTCCCTCAGCCTTGTGGGGGCCCAGCCCAGTCCGGGACATGTTGTGCAGAACCTGCTAATACTTTTAGCAGGTCGCCTCTGCATCAGTGGCGCCTCCCTCCTCTGCCTCCTGCTGAGAGAAGACGAGCAGAGCTGGGGGGGGGGGGGCTGCAGTACAGACAATGGTGGACTGCGGGGGGGAAAGGGGTGTGGTCTGTGAAGCCAGAAAAGAAGCACCAGAGGAGGGGGTGAGAAGGATGGGTTGTGGGGGTCAGAGGTTAGACTGATCCCTACTTTGAAGGTGTGGAGGTTTTATTGCTTGGCTCTCTTGTTCCTTTTTGGGGGTAATCTGGGGGTGGGGGTGGGGGGTATGTGAGCTGTGGGCCGCTGTCCCATGATGGCTGCAGTTGTTTTCAGTGACCTCCGCCCTGACCTCTCCTCTCTCCTCCCCGGAGGTCAGCTGAGGCTCAGGTGAGGAGGTGCTCTGCCTCTGGACGAAGGCGGGACGCGGTCAGCAACCCTGAAAGAATGTGCCGCGTTCCAGATAAATTGGGGTGTGTGTAACTTGTGACTTGTGTAACTTGTGTGCTAAGTGGTGTGAGCGGGGAGGAGCTGTCCCCCCTCCGCCTGATTCGCCGCAGTGTGTTGTTTCCCTGGTTTCCAGTGGATGTGAAGGAATGCGGCCGTCCTGGTTGATCAGCTCAGAGCTTCTCGTTGCTCTGGAGGTCAGATCCCGATGTTTGAATGGAACACAGAGTTTCAACTGAAAGCATGCCGACGTAGACGTTTGAGCGCAGGATTCAGGAAGTCCTTCCTGATTTTAGAGGTTTGACTTCATCCAATGCCTCAGAAGTGGCCCATCTCCCTGTCTGCTTGTAGCTGCATCGACATAAAAGTGTTTAGATTTGTGAAAGGGCGGGATGGAGGGAATCGGAACAAAACGCTGCCAGAAACAGCTGAGGGGAAAAAAAAGAAAGAAACAGCCAAGAAGCGAAGGAGGGAACTTGGCAGCGTTTTCCTCTGCAGAAAAGCAAAAGCAGCAGCTCACACCTTAGAATAATAGATGATGTTTGAGAGGAAAAACTCTTGGATGGCGGAGCGGGCCGAGGGAGAACCAAGAACGCGGTGAAAGAGGAATGACGGGACGGAGGGAGGCTGATCAAAATGTAATTAAAACCCGACTGCAGCTCAGAACAGCTGCTGTGCCACCACGCCACACCAGATTTACTCTTTTTATTATTTTAAAGCCAAACAGATGTTTTGAGGGGGCGGAGACTTTATTAAAGAAGAGCTGTGCTTTCAGGGTTATGTTGGAGGGAATCTTTAAACTCCTTTCTCTGGTTTGGTCAAAGCGGTGCAGACTAAGATTTACTTGTTTACCCAACTTTTCAGTCTAACCAACACTGTGTTGCTGTTGAAGTGCCTTTGAGCTCTGACTTCATGGGTAACATGGCGTCTGTATTCCATGTCATTCAGAATATTTGTAGAAATCTTGCAACTTTATTTTAAAGACTTTATTGTGTTTTTCTCCATGAAGACAAACAATAAAAACTGTTTGAATTTGGAGAGTTTAAATTTAAATTTGAATTTAAATCAGTGGTCCTCAGCTTCCTGTGTAGAGAAAAGACCTTCATTTTTTTTGTTTTATTTCTAATCGGATTCAAGATGCAGCAAGCGCTGCTCCGATCTACTTCCAGTGGTTTATCTGACTCGCATCTCGTGAGGCGCAACTCGAGACTCGTGGGTCAAAACTCAAGTCTCGACCCATGAGACTTGAGTCGCAATTCACGAGTGTCTTGACCCTAGTCTGGAGTCGTGGCCCATCAGACTTGAGTCTCAACTTGAGTCTTGATCCACAAAACATTTGTCTCAGCCAACAAGACTTGAGTCTTGACCCTCCGAGACTTTTGTCTCAGCCCACAGGACTTGAGTAGCGACCCACTTGACTTGAGTCACAACACAAGTCTCAACACCTGAGACTTTTGTCTCTGCCCATCAGACTTGAGTTTCAACTCAAATCTCGACCACAAGGACTTTTGTCTCGGCCCACCAGACTTGAGTTGCGTTTAACGAGACTCTCTACTCACAAGACTTAGCTCACCGCTCAGGTCTCGACCCACAAGACCTTTGAGACTTGAACTGCGACTCACAGGTGAGCCGCCGGAAGTAAGTCGGATCGTTTCACCCTTCCTGCCTTCTGTCTGATAGTGGAGGAAGTTTTATTTTGGAGTACGACTGGATTCCCTTCACATCTGACTTGCTCATGTCTAAAATTCTTTGTATCTTTTTTTCATCCATCCAGTTATCCATCCATCCATTAATCCATATTTCTTAAAGTGACTTTTAAATCTAAACCCCTAAGCTAGCAAAGTCAGCAAAAAAAAAAAAAGTGTTTGGAAAGTTTCTTTTTGCAGAAAAGATCCAGAGAGGAAGCGGAAAATGAGCCTTCACCTTCAAAATAAAAGAAATCAGTATTTAACAGACAAAACCAGGAGTCTTTCCCACATACATGGATTTAAGGCAGCATTTGCTCCTTCATACAAAAATAATAACTGCTTTAAATTGTTTCTGGTCTACTGTAGCATTCATAACATTTTGCGTCTTTAGGCTCGGCGTAGGCGCTCAGGTATTCTGGTGACGTTCGCACTGACCTGCACCTTTTGGGATTTCCGTTCATCCCTCTGATTCCGACGTTTCATCAGCAGGAATCCTCTCCTCCCTTTCTTTCTTCTCTTTCTAGAAGACGTGATGAAACCGTCTGTTTAATCATGCAGAGAGGTCAACCAATCAAAGGGCTCAGGCCGAGTGATTTGAAGGCCCATTCAGAGCACAGCTGGAGGGAGAGGGAAGGCAGGGCGATGAAGAAAGAGCGAGGGGAGGGTCTTTGACTGCTTTATGGCGTAGGTCACCTCTTCCTTCAATACCTCTGGGCCTTGACTTTAAAGATAAATTCATGGAAGGAGTTAGCAGTAAAGATCTGACAGATACGGCTTCTCCTTTCAGAGTTCAGCTCCAAATAGTTGAAGATCTGCAATTACGAATGTTATTTTATTTCAAAAGCAAATCATGAAAACACAGAAGTTTTAATGATTTAATGTCGCAGACTCTCTAGATTAGGGGTCAGCAACCTTTAAGAGTAAAAGAGCCATTTGACTAGAAGGAGCCACATTGACTTACATTAGCCTTTAAGAAATTTGGATTTGCATTTATAACCTTCTATTTGTTTTTTGCTTTTTTTTGAATAAGTATGAATAATTTTTGGCACGAACAAAAGCAAAAAAATATATAAAAAGAAAATAATATCTCTCAAAAAGATTTTTTTTACGTTCTTAACTTTAGTAGCAAAAAAGCAAGATTGTTGCTTAATTACTAGCTGAACTTCAAATTAGCGTAACATTTCTCTGTAAATTAAATCAGACCAAAATTTTAGCATGTTGCTGAAATAAAAGCTAAACTCAAAATTAGCCTAAAACCCCCAGTAGTTAACATATTGCTAAAATATTAGCTAAGCTTCAAATTAGCATAAAAAACTAAAATAAAGCCAAATTTGCCAAAAAAACTAGCTTGTTGTTTAATTACCAGCTAAACTCCAAATTAGCATAAAATTTCTCAGTAAACTAACTTAGTCAAAAACCTTAGCATGTTGCTAAAATAGAAGCTAAATTCAAAATGATCAAAAAAAATCAGTAGATGACAAATTAGCTGAAAACATCAGGATGTTACTGAAATATTAGCTAAACTCCAAATTAGCATACAATTATTCAGTAAACTAAATTAGTCACAAACGTTAGCATGTTGCTAAAATAGAAGCTAAAACTCTAAATTAGCCTGAAAAACCCAGTAGATAACAAATTAGCCAAAACCGTTAGTATGTTGCTAAAATAATAGCTAATCTCTAATTTTTTTTGAAAATTACTATTTTTATTTTTCTTCAGCCAGAGAGCCACTATGGAGAGATAAAAGAGCCGCAGGTTGCAGACTCCTGATATAGATCATCTTATTTGTCATTTAATCAGCAAAATTATCGGATTTCAGAATTTTAATGGTTTATCTTTAAATCTTCAAACTAACTTCTGCTGGACGTGCAAAGCTCATGAAAACACTGAAGGTTAACATTGATTGTTATTCTCTTGTGTTTTCTTATTTTTTAAAATCATTTTCTGCTTTTTGGGATTTTTGTTGCTGTTTTTAGTGTGTTGAAGCACTTTGGTAACATGACTGACCAACTTCTGTAGAAATGATGTTCATCCATCCATCCATCCGTCCATCCATTCATCCATCCTCGTTAGTATTTGGACGTAGACATTCCTCTAAGAAGTTGGTAAAGTTCTCTTCACCGTTTATAATTGACCGTTTCCTATGACCGTGTCAGTTCTTGTTTTGCTGAATTGTATGAAGAAAGTGAAAGTGTGAGTCATCCAGCAGAGTCATGTGTTTTGTGTTTCTGTCTCTGTTGTAAGAAAAGGTTCAGATTAAGTTTGTTGACCTCAGATATAATTTATTGATATTGTAAAAGTTGAGTGATCTTTAAAGCACGCGTTTATGTGGATTGAACGCGGTCTGAAGGTGGCTGGTTGTGACATCACTTGTTTGTCAGACTTTGTTTTTGTGCCGCCTGCATGAGGGCGTGTGGCGGCGGCTGCACATGTGGTCCGCACATGACCAGGGGAAGAGAACTGAACGCGTGAGTTCCCGCTCATTGTGGGAAGGGTTTTTTTGTTTTGTTTCCACTGATCTGAGATAAGTGTGGGTTTCATGTTTTGCCCACAGTGGGTGAGTGGGACGCCTGTAGGTGGGACGCGTGGAGGCGCTCCTCTTGGTTGTGATCAGATCCCGTCATGATGGTATCAGCAGAGCGCTAAGTTGGTGTTTCTTTTGCTCTGCTTTGAGAACCCGTTTTTCTTTGGGAGGTGATCTTATCACATTTTTAAAGCAGAGCCCGCTGTGTGGATTTTTGTCTTAAAGATTGCATAGCAACAGCGTGAGCAGCTGATTGGTCCACATGGTCAGTTAGTGAAATGTTTTGATCAGAAGACCTGTTCCTGTGCAAAAAGGGGTCTGGACTGAAGAAGCTGTCGTTGTAGCTGTATCTGTCATACCTATTCAGGAACTATATCATTTTCAGGAGCCAATGAGTCGTGACGGCCCCGTTTCTCCCATTTATTGGGTGAGTTGTCATGGTTACAGATGGTGTTTATGGTGTCGTGGAGCTTTTCAGTGACACCTGTAACCAGGACCATAGAGGTGTACTCACCTGACCAGGAGAATCTGGACTGATGTTCTCAATGATGTATGTTTACACTTTATTGTTGTATATGCTGAAGTGTTGTAAAGGTTGAGGAGGCCACAGAATTTCATTTTTAATCAAACTAGACAGAATGCTGCACAGTTCTGGTCTCTTTGGCTACAAAAGCTTCAACGTTGAATCGTAGTTGTGAAACACTGGACATCCTAGCTATTTAAAACTAAACCAACACTAAAAAAGCTTGCAGAGCTTTTTTAATTAAACTTTGAAACAGATGATTGTCTTAGTTTGAAAATACTTTTTAAAGGTTGTTGTTGATTCTTTCTTGGCTCCATATGTTCAGAGATTATATTGAGTCAAAGCTTTTTCTGAAGCATTCTGGAGTCTGAGAACGCTCTGGTTTGTACTAAAAAAAAGTATTTTAAAAAGTAGCAGTAGAAACATATTACATATTTTAAGATTTAAATTTGACATTAAGGAGTCTAAAGAAACAGAGGAATTCTTTATATGAATTTATGTATTAGTACCAACAATTAAAGATGTTTTTTTAATCAGGTTAAATCAAAACTGTATGTTAGACCATTGAACGGATGTGTGGAAACTGTGGTTCTCTACAGACCAGTATGTTTGCATTAAGTAGGGCTGTGGACTAAATTCAATTGTCAAATCAAGATTCACAGAGCCAACCATGATTCTTACTTTTTTAATGTAATATGTTTGTGCATTTTCTATGTCTAAGCCCTTTTACTGGATGTTTGAGAATTAAAATTATGTCAAACTTTATAACAGGAGATCAGACTCAACAAAACTAATAAAAACAAACGACTTTGTGGTTAAGTTCAGCAGGAATATAAACAGCATAAAAAACACAAACATCTCTGTTGTTTTAGATCATTAAAAAAACAAATCCTGAAACTTTAAAGTTCTGTGACTGTATAAGGTAGTATGACAATTTGCTTTTTTCTTGTCACAGAATCAGCTAAAGCTCCAATGTTAAAGAAAATGTGTTTCTTTCAAAACTCATATTAGTAAATGGAACTTCAGTCTCAATTTTTTCAACTACAAAAAACACTCGAAAGTTTTACGTTGAAAATGGAAAGCTTCAGCAACACTTTATTTTGAAGATTTGTTTACTTCCTGTAAAAATAGTGCTGCATATTTCACTTGTTTTTAGTTTATAAACTTAAAATGCAGCATTTTTTTTTCTTCAATTTCAACTTTATTTATAAAGATCAAGAATTGTCAATCTGGGACGTCGTGAATATCTTTCCACGCATTTTTGGAAGCAGATCGCGAGTTACAGCCCTAGCATTAATGGTGTCAATCACACGTTATGCTACATTTAAGGAGGATTTATGAGCTACCTGAAAGGTGTTTCTTGATTTTTTACTCACTCATTTGCAGAATTATAAACAGATTTTTGTTGTTTTGCAATATACAAACCATATATAGAACTGAAACTAAAACGAGACTCAATCTAAAACGGAATCATTATAGTTTTAATTATGATGCTTTTCTCTTTTTGCTAATCTAAATTGATTAAATAAATGTTTCGAAAGCATCTGTTTGGATGATTTTTATGATGTTCCTGCGTTAAAGCTGCCGTCCCGTGTGCAGATTCAGCTGCTTTGTCCCGGCGGTTGTTCTGCTCGTGTTTCTGATCCAGCCAGTGAGTTAGTCGTCGTGGAGTACCACTCCAGCAGATAACTGGCCTCTTCCTGTCTCTCTTACTCTGCCTCTCCCTCCCCTCTCGTCTCTACGACCTTGCGTTGGCGTGTGCTGATGAGCGCCGAGTGGGTACGCTCACGAGTGCGCGTGTTTGTGTGTGCGTGTTTGAGGGCGAGGAAAACTGTGGGGGCTCCATTTGTTGTGTAAATGCAAGCCGCTAATTGACTGCCGGGCACGCAGCCTCTCCTTCAGCGGCTGAACCCTGCCCTCCACCGGGTCCCGGGGATCCTGCCAGGGGAGTGTTTGGCCCCTCACACACACATGCGTGCACGCGCCCAGCAGCCTCCCTCTCTGTGTTGCTGGAGCAGGCCTGGCATATGGCCAGAGAGCGCACGGGCACGGCGCGCTGATCAACAACAACGCCGCGCTTCTGTAATGCAGCTCCATCATCTCAATTATTCCTTCTGTTTGTGGAGAATTCATAATAGTAGGAAAAAGAGGCTGTTTCCAAGCAAAGAGACTTTGGCTAATTTCAGCAGGTCTCACCTCACAGGTGTTAGCGACAGAAATAAACGCTGTGAGAATGAAGCATCCCTCAGAGGAAATAGACGTCTAAGTATAAATGCTTCCATTTCGGGAAGCCAGTCTTGTTTGTGCGTCCGTTTGGGTCCAGCCGTATGAATGTTGGCCTCAGCGGTGGGCCCACATGAGACATGGAGCCCAACTGTTGGTTGGCTGGAGGCCCAGATCATGCTCGCAAACACACACAGACCGACGAATGGCTGCTCAGCTGGACGCGCAGCACTCTGTCAGTCTGCAGAATGTATAGCCGCCACATGAGGAGTTCAGACCAGTGACTCATGGTGAAGAGGCTTCCCAGAGTGAGGGGGGAGGGGGTGTGGTGGGAAGGTTTGGCCCGTCTGTGCAATCATGGTTCACCATCGCCTCATTTGTCTTTATTGTTGCCAAACGCTACAGTATTGAGACGCTGATGTGTTACAGACTAGTTTAAACATCCTCTGGAGAGTTCAACATCTCATTTAATTATTAGATATTCAGTGAAATCAGTTATTAGTTTTTAAAGACCCACTCCAATGAAAACAGTCTTTTTATTTGTGTTTTTAACATGTTATTGTAGCACTTCTGTCATAGTGGAAAACTCGTATAAGACAATTTACAATAAAACTGTTTTTTGAGTATTTCTTATTACAAGTCATGTTGGATCAGAAAACCAGATGCTAGAAAAAGCTCAGACAAACGACGCAGCTACTAAAATGGGGGTGTCGAAGTCTCCCCTCCCCCGTACATGGACTGGCCTGATCGTACTTGCGCTTGGTTCAGACTAGATGCGGAAGCGGCGCGAAATGGAGACCGCTTCCATTCTGAGCCCTTATTAACCCGTGGGGTATTTCATATCAGAGCGCCGCGGTCCTCCGCGAAAGGCTCGCGCCGCGCAGCGGATCGTTATGGTGTCTGGTCTACTATTTTGTACGTGAACCACAAGCGATCCACGTCAATTCCAGCAAGACGTTACAACAAGTTACATGAGAAAATCTGGTTTGTTTTCAAAAATAACAAATTTTTCACAATAAAATGCAGCGATTTGATACATGTGATTGTGTTTTTGTATCTAAACAGACTGTAGAGATAAGAATAAACACACAATCACAACACACAAAGAAAAAAAAAAAAAGACACACACTTCTCTCTGTGTGTCTCAACAACAATAAATATGCTACTGCCACTGTGCATAAAATATGCCTTTAAAATGACTGGATTTTTTATTATGACTACAGAATCATAACTAAAAGATCACCTGGAACAATTTCTACAATACAAAAAATTATCGTTGGAGGGAGACTTTAAGGCCCACTCGAATTAAATGTGTTATTTTGTGTTTTCAAAATTGTGGAATTTTTCTGGTGATGGAGAATATATATATAAAATTAAAGCCTAAAGTTACATTTGCTTTTCGCGATACAAATGATTTTATATCACAATAACGATATATATTACGATATACCATAATGAAGTATATTGTTAGTCATTCTCTGAAAATATTGAAAAAATGTCTCAAAAGTGCAAAACAGTTTTTAAGTTTTTTAGTATGAAAACACATTTTTGCTCAAATGCTCAGCAATAAAAATAAACAGAAGAAAAAAGGTACGAAAGACATGTTTCGTCATTTCGCCCAGCACTAGGTGGCTCTGTGCCAGTGGTCTCGCCCACCACTCAGACATGAATTTCTACAGCTCAGATTTTTTTTTTCAAAATATAATCATAATTAAAGAACCAAAGCTTTGGAAATAACTCAAACAACTTGAACCCATTTTCTACCTGGTTTCAGGAACATGCCAGTATTTGGTATTTTCAACCTGCCGCTGCCAGATGAACGTGTAAATTTAAACGACTCAGAAACTGTTTAATTAACAAGCCTGGATGCAGTTGCATAGACCTGTGCCACTTGGTGTAATTAGCATGTGATGCAGCCTCAGGCTGTGTGCTCCAACATTGGTGCTCTGTGAAATCTTTGCATACCCCCCTCCTTAAGACAAGCTGCTTAACTGAGCAAAAATGTGACGCTGAGCTGCTACCTTCTCTGCTTTTTTGAGATTTCCTTTAAACTCACTGTTGGGATTCCAGTTCAAATGAAACATGGAAATGAGGTTGAATTTGTAAAAGACAGAAGACAGAGCGGCGGGATCGGGCCTGCAGTGTTGGGCCGTTTTCACCGCCGCGTCCGTTGTCGTGCCAAGATAAACATCCAGGAACACACAGAGCAACAGAGCAAGTGACACACTCCTGTTTGGACAGTAAACACTGAGCAGCGAGTGGATAAAGAGCGTGCTCTGTTTACTGAAAAGTGAATCTTGAAAAGGAAAGGCGAAGAGTTGCTCTGCAGGATGGTCTTTAACCTACTTTTTTTTATGTTCACTCACAAAATCTTTAAAGGTTTGCTTGTTTGACGAGGAAGCAGACAGATTAAAATAAATGTTTCTGTTTTATTTAAAAAAAAAAAGATAATAAATAAACAAGGTATTCACTGGAATGATTGTTACCTGTCATAAAAAAGTCGATCAAACTGTATAAGTCGCAACATCATTCAGGTTGAAGGAACTTTTCCGTAAGCATCAGTTCTAAGTAAACGTCTGGTTCTGCTGATTTGTGATTCTGAAATGGTACGTTTACACTGTTGTTCCTGGTATGCAGGGAAAAAAACTCTTCAGATTCAACATCAGCTTTAACTTCAGTTGTTTTAAGCCTTTTCATGTGGAACGGCGGGACTGACACAAAGACGAGAATCGCACATCAAGCTCAGCAGTTGAGAGCCGTGTTCTGTCACAAGGTCCTGCTCACGCCTTTACGCTGTTGTTTCAGTGGAACTTTAGTTGGGCCGCCATGATTAGTTGATTACTTCAGGACATTACTGCTTGTACTTTTGGTCTTCATAAACTTTATAGTCTTTGAGTTATAGAGCAAAATATCCCCCTTAGGACATGAATGAGACAGTCTTAAAATTTCAACATTTGAAGTGGATTAGCAACAAGCCTTTAAATATATTCCGGGGTCGGTTTGTAGGTTAACAGAAGAAGTGGAACAATCGCAGTCTTAACATAAACATTTATGGTTTTCCAAAAAGCCACACAGCCAAATTTTAAATAATTCATTTCTGTAATCTTCAGAGAAAAAAATAACATTAAAGCCTTTTAAAAGCTAGATATATAGCATTATCTGTGATAGATTAATAGCTGAGGATGCTTAAAATGATGGCTTAAAATGAGGCTGAAGTTTATAGCTGAAAACACACAAAATTCAAATTAGCCAAAACAGCTCGCATGTAGTTGAAATACAAACTAAAATTCAAAATTGCCAAAAACAAAAAAAAAGCTTAAATTTGCCAAAATAGCTAGCATGTAGCTGAAATATTAGCTACATTCCTAATGATCCTAAAAACTGGAAAGATTTAGCCACAACAGCTAACATAAAGCTACAATATTAGCTAAGCTTCAAATTAACCAGAAAAACTGAAAATGCCAAAATTAGCTGAAACGTCTGGCAATTAGCCGAAATATTAACTACATGCCAAGTTAGCCTACAAAACTGGAAAAATGTCTAATTTAGCCTCAACAGCTAGCATGTGGCTGAAATATTAGCTAAATGCCGAATAAGCCTAAAAACGAGAAAAATGTCTAATTTATCCAAAACAGTTCGGGGGATTGGGCCAAATATTTTGGGGGCTGTTTTACAAGTATCTTTTATAGCAATTTTCAAAATTTTTGGAGTTTAGCTAATATTTTAGCAACATGCCAATGTTTTTGGTTAATTTGCCATTTACTGTTTTTTTTTTTTTTTTGGCAAATTTTGAGTTCAGTTTCTATATTAGGAAAAGACTGACATTTTTGACTAATTTAGTTTACTGAGAAATTTTACGCCATTTTAGAGTTTAGCTTGTATTTAAGCAACCAGCTAGCTTTTTTTTTTCTAATTTGGCATCTACTGAAATTTTTTATGGAAATTTAGAGTTTAGCTAACATTTTAGCAACATGCTAATGTTTTTGGCCTATTTGTTTTTCTGAGAAATTTTAGTAAATTAAAACTTCCTAACTAACGATGAGTCGACTAATCGAAAAAACTTCAGTTAGCTGATATAGAGGTATAAAACATTAAAGTATTTCTACAAGACTTGGCCTCAAGGTTTCAGCAGTTTTTCATGTTTGTGTTGAACGTCATAATGAAGTTCAGCCTCGAACTCTTCAAGTTGTCAGACGAGTTTGATTCACTCAAAGTAGCAGAACAAGACGATCCAGTTCATAACAAAAACAGGAGTGAACCATCGAAGAAGCTGAACCTCCGCCCTACTCGCCGGTCACTGTCGATAAAGTTGTTTGAACCACAGAGACTGTGGGGGGGGAGCACGGCGAGGTGGGTGGCAACCGGAGCAGGAGTGAAAAGTGGAAGTAAAACTGAAAGATACACACAGACTTAGTAACAGAGCCGGGGAAGAAGCAAATGACTCTGTCTTCACCTCCCAGCAACGCCAGGAGGATTACCGCCAGACTGTGTTGAGTCTGAGTCAGCAAGAGTGGAAGTGGGGCTTTACCCTACAGCCCCGGGCCCGGCAGTACGCATGCACACAGCTCCAGACCTGACGCCCTATTCTTCCACTTCTTCTTCTCAGCCCTGCAGCTCCAGCTCGCACTACAGCAGCTCAGCCCTGCGTGCACGCTTAATTAGTAGCTGCTGCTGCCGCCTTGCCTGCCCCGGCGCCACCGCGGTGAAGCCCCGGCCCCGCGTCTGTGTGTGCGTTTGGGGGTTTGTTTGCAGTGCACGTCAGCTGTGGCGTCGCCTCCGTTCCTCCTGCAGACAGTTTCTGGTTTACAGGTGGAGCAGGGAAACTGGGTGAAGAGCCAGCCAGATCGAACCTCTGCCTCACGCCTGTTTTGTGTAAACTTCTGTCTATCTTGAGGCAGTGCTTTAGGGACAAAAAAGGAAAGGCGTTTTTTTCCTGCTGTGTGTCTTAGGAAAATGCGTTCTAAAAAAATGCATTCCATTGAGATTTGATGTAAACCCTTTAACACCCGAGGCGTCGTCAGTGACGCTGAAACACAAAATCTTTAACATATGGTAACTTTTCAACCATTAACACAATATTTCCAGCAGATTCTGAAGGAGAATACAGTAAATAAAAAAAAAAAATTACAGTAAATCAAAGAACATAAACACTGAGCGCCGGTGTTAAAGGGTTAAGTATCCTCTGGTCGTGTTCTTAACCGTCGTGTTTGTCAGCCTATTTTCAGCCTTATTTTTGAGAAATTTTATTTTAGGAAAAGCTTGCATGGCAGTGCCTCACCTGCACATGTACTAATAAGAACCAGAAAAGTTACATTACCTTTGATGCTTTTGGATAAATATACTGAAGTTTTTTGCAGAATATGTTAAAGAAATTTGCTGTGATTGCTGAAGGGATTTGCTGAAAATGCTAAAGCTATTTGCATACTGCTAAAATTGCTAAATTATTTAAAGTTGCAGAAATACTATCTTAAATCAGAATTAGCCTTAAAAACCTCATTATGTGCTAAAGTATCCAAAAAAGCTAGTATGTCGCTAAAATACTAGCTCATCTAAAAATTAGCCCTAAAAACTCAGTAGATGCAAGATTAGCCAAAAAAAGCTAACATGTTGCTAAACTACTAGCTTAACTCAGAATTAACCCAAAAATCTTCATCAGATGTCAAATTAACCAAAAAAACTATCACTTCGCTGAAATACTAGCTAAACTTAAAATTAACCCCAAAAAATCTTATTAGATGGTAAATTATCCCAAAAAGTTAGCATGTTGCTAATATATTAGCTATACCCAAGATTAGCTGTAAAAACCTTAGTAGTATTAATATCCTTAACACGCTGAATGTTTTGATACCTTCAGTATATTGCATAGGCAGTGTTGGGCATCTCACTTCAAAAAAGTAATTAGTTATAGTTACTAGTTACTTCTCCCAAAAAGTAATTGAGTTAGTAACTCAATTACTGCATCTTCAAAGTAATTAGTTACTTGGCAAAGTAACTCGTTTTAAATTTCTCTTTAAATATGGTAATATTTTGTATTTTTTCCTGCGTTACAAATAAAAAAAATAATTTACATTCAATAATAGATGATAACCGACAATAGTATACTGGTATAGTTTTCCAATGGAGTCATATTGTCTAAGTTTAGGATACACATGAGAGAGGGTTTAGGGAAAGAATTTTCAATATTTATTTGTCAGAATTATCCCACAAAACACTGCAACAAGTGGTATATAAAAAATGTAACTTCACACAAAAAAGGTAAACGTTTCAACTATTAACATACTTCAAGTATCTTACCTACAACTATAATTAAACAAAATGGCTTAAAAAACTGAAAGTGCAAAACAATAAATAATTATAAATAACTGTCAAGTAACAAAATCTCTGCTGTCTTTATTTATATCACACCACAGCTTTAACATTGTCTTTATAAAATTTTAACAACAATACACGCAAAATATAAATATCAACAATAATAAACTTAGATAAAACCAAACTTTGTATAAAAATAAAAGTGAAGGTTCCAAGTATCAACATAACACAAGTATCCTAACAAGAATATTTAGGAGCACAGTACTTTATGTCTGATCATTTAAACATTCTTTTATTGCACCTTAACCTGAACTTTAACAATGCCACCAGCATAAGCAGCCAGTTGAATGGTTTCAATGCTTTAATTTTTGAACCACTGATTGTAGCGCAAAAGTAGCAAGTTCTCAAATCTTTGGTCTGAGAGCCTGTTCCTCTTTGGTGAAAAGACAAGTTTTTGGACAGACATGCACACACAGATCAACGTGGATAGACTCCGGTGCGGGGTGAGGAGTTTCGGGAGTTAAAAAACGACAACAGGGGCAGAGAGCAGCTCATCTTAGCAGAAACAGGGGGTCATATTTATAAAACACACACAACACAGACAGACACGAGCGCGCACAGATCAACGTAGTGAGCAGACTCTGGAGCGGGGTTGCTGGTTTTTGGGAGAGAAAAAGAGATGCAGAGAGCAGCTCCTCTTAGCAGAAATATGGGTTAATAATTTTAGTTTATTAATTTACCTACACACACACACACCTGCGAGCGCGTGCGCACAGACACACACAAAACAGAGACGCACGCGCGCACACACAGATCAATACAGTGGGCCGACAGAGCAGGTGGGCGGGGTTTGGGTGTAAAGCAACTGCGGAGAGGCAGGGAGCAGTTTTTCGTAGCAGAAACATGGGTTAATGTCTTTAGGCTATTAAATTATCAACCATGATGGAAAAAACAAAAAAATCTCTAGCAGAAGCGCCTGTGGACCGTCGAGGGAAAATGCACGTCTGGTGTGAACTAAAGAGCGGAGCGAAAGCGGCGCGGACTCCGCTCCGCTTCGCGGCGCTTCCGCGTCCAGTGGTTACTGGCTCATGCGCGCGAGCTAGTATCCGCCCACTTGACACTTTAACCAATCACGATCTCGCATTCGAGATCTCCCTCCGCATTACACAAGCAACTTTCGGGTGCGAAGCGCCCAGCTCCAGCAAGATCATCAAACTTTGAAGTAACGCGCCGCGATTTACACGAAGTAACTATAACGGCGTTACAGCGAGGATGAAAGTAATTAGTTAGATTACTAAATTGCTTGATTTATAACGCCGTTAGTAACGCCGTTATACTTAAACGTCGTTAGTCCCAACACTGTGCATAGGTGTGCAAAAACTGAAGAATTGCAGGAAAAAAATGACAAAAATTGCAAAAAAAAAAATCATAGTATTGCGCAACATTTCGAAATGTTTTGGAAATTTGGACATTTAATGATGCCAAAAGCACAGGTATGAACTTCCTGAACATTCTGAATGTTTTTATTGTATTCATTTCAATGCGGCTAAAAAACGGCATAAATTGTGTAAAATCGTAAAAACCATAAGGTTTACAAATACGAAAAATACAGAGGATAATGTCCTGAATGGGCTGAACTTTTCAATACAAAGATTGCAGAAATTTTTACAGAAAGTGTGATTGAGTTTGTATGTGCCAAAAAACGTACAAAAGAAAAGACAATTATTGGAAATAAATACAAATAAATAACGAAAGTTTAATTTTAACTTTTACATTTAGGATTTAATTTCTTCATTGGGGGGTGGGGGGAAGGGGAAAATTGCATATTCAGCATTCTTTTCTCAGTTTTTGTACATTTGGTCTCCAGACATGTAAATGTAATCAGAAACTACATGTTTTTACATTTTTGTTTATGTTTAAATTTCAAAGATATGAGAGTGTATATTTATGCTTTGAAGTACTTCATAGATGTTCTTTCAAGTATATGTTTTAGAGTTTATCAAAAAAGTAATTTTAGGCATTTATCTTGTTGTCTTCTTCTGTTGGTTTGTAAATTTTACTGATCTGAAAGAACGATTTGATCCGTTAAACCCCTAGTTTGCTTAAACGCTTCTTACATTTTCTGCTGAGGACTGCGGTCTCGGCTGTGGACCAGACGAAGTCCAGAACGCACGTAGCTGAAATGCCTTTTCCTGCCAGCGAGCACCGCCGCCGGCCGGCCGGCTAATCAACACCACCTCATGAAGAAAAGGAAAAAAAGAGGTAGAGGTGGAGGTCGAGCTTAGCTCAGCACAGGAAACGCCCACAGCTGGAGAACAGACAGTGGATGAAGTTTAACTCGGACCACATGCGCGCTTGTTTCCACGTTCTCCGCCTCAGCCCGGCAGCGCCGTGACCCAAATAAGCTTGGCTGCACCCTCCTCCGCTCTCGGGCTGGATGTGGGTGCTTTCCAGTCGCTCGCCACCTCCAGCATCATCTGCCATCGCCATCTCTTCACGCGCCGCCACAGCGCCCCGCGCTCTGACGGATGACTTCCAAAGCGTCAGATTTGCTGGTGCGTTGGGCTGGGAGCCGGCAGAATCGATGCTTACAGCAAGGAAGCCACAGTTGTGACTTTCCAGGAACGGCCTCATGCGCCATGACATCTGCTGGGAGCGCTTTCAGCGACCACGGCCGCTCTACATAATCTGTTATCAGTTTCCTTCCTTCTCCTCTTTCAGGGAATCAGCTTTAAATAAAGGCATGTCGTTTAAAGCCCCGCTTTATCCCCTCTTAAGTGGCAGATGTCAAAATCAAGACCGATGGTCTCCGTCTTAAATTCTCTATCGGCTTTACAGAACCAACACATCATTTGCCAGCTCACTTAGCCCGGATCCTGCTTTTTGTTCCTGCGTTGTGGCTCCGCAGAGCAGAGTAACCTCCGTAATGACGGCCATAAATCCCGACTGCTTTTGGGCTTTCCACCGCATGGCTGCACTGTCAGAACTCTTTCTGTATCGTTTGACTTTAAAGTGGAAGAGGAAGTTGTTTGCTCTGGAGGTATGATGTTCATTTGCATTTGAGATGCTAATGATGCCTTTTGGGTGAAACAACCGGAGTGTTCCTGTGCTTTTGTTTGGCTCCATTATTCATTTCGCTTTAGTGTAAATAGGATCAGGAGTCACTCCAGTTTCTGACAAAACCCTATAAGGGCTCTATTGAACCCATATATGCTAATTAGCATTTCATTTGTCAATCAGTGTAACTGTAAACCTAAAGTTTGAAGGTTTTTAAAAAATAATTCAACTGAGATGCTCTGTTTTGACGTGAAATCTTTCTGGAAAGATCTTCTGCTTGAGCGTCGTTTTTGTGGGATTCCTCTTTGGTTCGATGTTCCGCGGAGCACTGATGGATATTTTTCTGTCCCGTCTTCTGAGCCTCTTTGTCTCTGGCATTCCTTTCACTCATCACTCTTCCTCTCATCTTCCCCCGCTCTTCTTATCGCTCACATTTCTGTCTTTTTCCTTCTCCGTCACATTTCTCGTCGTCCTCCTCTGCGCCGTCGTCAGGGACACTGTTTGACTTTAACCTCTCACCTGACTTCTTTGTGCGGCTTGCTCCCCTCAGAGGTGACAATAACTAAAGTACACTTGGGGAAGCACAAAGAAGCCCGCAGAATAGCAACACGCTCAGTTTACACAGTCCGGCCTTTTATTAATTGTCCTCTGGCTCTTCTAAAGGCGCTCGCTGTAATGCGATCTAATAAAGAGCCGGCGAGGTTTCTGTGTGTTCAGCCTCCCTCCCTCTCTCTGAGCTCGCCCGGCGTCTGACGCACAATGGCTAACGTCCTCGCCCTTCTGGACTGACCAGTAGACCCGGCCCTGCCTTCGGGGTCAGACGGCTGTTTACATCCCGTCTGGAATTTTGCTCTGAATGATAAATTGGTCTGATCCCAACCGGGGGATGATTTCAGTCAAACTTCTATCACGAATGAGAAAAGTTTAACTCTAGTGTACCTCACTCTGGGCTGACTCCCTTGAAAGGGTGTGCTGTGGTAAACACTCGTGGTGAAGTGGCAGTGGTTGTTTGTGTGACGCGCTCACAGACCAACTCGAACAACATTTTTTTGGGTGAACGTGCAGACAGATTGCAGTCCTCTTCATCTCTCTTCTTGGCCTTCTGTTGCAATCTGCTGTAGGGTTGACCACGATTAGTCGACGCTAATAAAATAGTCGACAAATAATTTCATAATCAAGTAGTCATTTTATGTTATAGATAGTCTGAATGTAGTAAATTTGAAGGTTATAATGGCATTCTGCTAATTTTTTTTTTTTTTTTTTTTTTTTTTTTTTTTTTGTGAGTTTAGCCAATATCTCAGCAACATGCTAGCGGTTTTGGCTAACTTAGGTTTTTTTCTGTTTTTTTTTGGCTAATTTGACTAATTTATCTAAAATTTTATCTGGCTATCAGCTTCAGCATTTTCAGCTATCAATTTCAACATCTTAAGCTAACAGCATTAGCATGTTTAGCCAAACTCATCTGACAGCATTCACACTATCATTTTTGCAGGTAATGTTATATATCTAGTTTTTAGTTAGTTGAAAGTTATTGATGGTTAAGATTTGTGCTCTACATCCACTTTGCACATAACCCAGTTAGTCGACTGATCAGAAAAAATAATCAGTGATTATACGACTATTAAAATAATCGTTTGTGGCAGCAATAATCTGCTGATTTGTTTAGGAGGAATTAGCCTCTTTCATCTGCACTCGACCATCACTTCTCATTTTTTTCAGGTTGTCCAGTCAGCATTTTCTCTTTATCTGAACTTATCATTATAACATGTCTGTCATGTTGTGAATTTTAAATAGTTGAGATTCAAAAAATTAAACTTAAGATCAAAGTAGGCGTGTACAATACATCACAAATTTATCATTGTCACAAAATCATCCTGTGCGGAGCACACACTGCTATTTTGCTCTTTTCTTTTTTTATTTGTTCTTTTTCTCCTCTTTGTCCTCAGCAGTCTTCCACTGCTGGGTTTTGTTATTTTAGTTTGAGGTTGGATCTTGGTAGTCTTGATTTGCGGGCTTTGTTTATTTGTTTTCTTTAGGTAGTTTTGGTTAGCAGCCATTAGCAGGAGCTGCTGACTCAGAAGGTCAACATGGCTGGATCAGCAGTCTCCATGACTTGTTTTATGGTTGAACAAGGAGCCACCATGGAGAGATAAAAGAGAAACATGAGGATCTGGAGCTGCAGGTTGAAGGCCTTTTGTGGTAGTGATGAAGAGAAACATTCACAAAAAGCATTGACTCTGGAGACATAGATGGTCGTTTCATAATCAAATTGTTCCCACCTAAATTGTAAATGAGGCGTCTGCATGCAGTAGTTTTAATGACGAGGACGTTTGTGGTCTCTTCTGCATATTTGGATACACACCTCCGCCTCTCCTAGTTTCCTGGATTGTGAAACGGTGGAGCATGCCGTTCAGGTTTTCTGTTCCTGATTGGGAAACGGGAAATCACCAGAGTTCACACACAAACACACACACTGTGTGCCGGTCCCTCCTGAGCCTGACGCTGCCGGCATAGATGTGCTTCCTGTGTTTCCGCCCTGCATCGCAGCAACAGGAGATAATTGGCGTTGGCCTTGCATGATTCAATGTACTCATGTCGAGCAGAATGAACAGCCCTGCACCACTGAGTTCCTGGACATGATGAGCGGTCCTCCTGCTGATCCAGATCTTCCTGTGAATTGAACATATCTGGCTTGTCATGATGTCCTGGTTTCATTTTTATGTCAAATGTAGACAGTATCTTGATTTAAGAATCATTTTTCAGAGCTAACACTGAAAATGTTCTTTAAGTAGCATCTTTGGCACGTGAAACAGCCCCCCCCCCCCCCCCCCCCCCCCAATCTAGGACATCTGCATTTACCCAGCTGTCTTTTGCCCCATTGGTTGACATAAATCTGCTAAACATCATGTGACATAAGCCACACGCCCGTCCTAAAGCATTTAGAGATGGAATAAAGCTGCGCAGTCATAACCAATGATACGGTCGCTGATGCTACTCAACAGCATACATCCGGAGACAGTATGGCCCTAATGGACAGAGATGGATAAAGATGCTGCCTGAGTCAATTGTGGACCAGCCCAGATGCACTGTGGGAGCTGGTGTGTGTGTGTGTTCATGTGATGTGATCCTGGACTGTCATTACACCATAGAAAGGAAAATATGTATCAAGAAAAGCGGGTAACTCGATGATCAGGGCTCAGGGGAGGAGTTAAAGCAGACAACAGTCGAATGCATTTCCATAAATCCTTGCATGCTGGCGTCAGTGTCGTTCACCAGTGTTGATGCTCTCACACTCAAAACGGATGGAACTGTGGATTCACTGTTTTTTCACAACAAAATTCTGATTTAAAACCCAATTCCTGTTTTCTTGAATGGAATGGATTATTCACGCCATTGAGATATGGCAAGCAAAAGAGGTCAATTGTCGCCTGGTAAAGATCAATTAAAAAACGGCGTATTGGCAATAAAAGACACAGGTTGTGTCCAAATTCCCCCACTAGTCACTATACAGTTCACTATAAAGTGCATTCACCATTTTCTACTGCTGTCCGAATCTACTAACTCCAAAATCGAGGCCACTCAAAATTTCCCAGAAGTCTGCGAAGAACTAGCATGCATCGATGCTCACTAGATTAGCAAATATTGACCACAGTGCATTGCGGTCGAACAATTTCGAACAAAGAACCTGTTTAAATGTAATTTTTTTAAAAACCATCCACATTTCCACCATCAGAAAACAAGCAGAGTCAAAAATAAATGATGTGAAATGCTCGTATTTATTCTGTTTTCAATTCATGAAATTGATTGTCAGATCCGGTGTTTGGAAAAATGAAAAGTAGTGAGCATCATGTCCGAATTACCTTCAAAATCCAGGGCACTATATAGTCCCACACTATATAGTTTTTTAGCTGTTGGGGGCGAATTTGGACACAACCTGAAGACATGAGATTATCAGGAAGAATGTGTACATCCATGGATTTTTCACAGTTTTTAAACAGGGATCAGCTTTTTCTTTTCTAACAGCACATTGATTTGGTTTTTTGAAACTACAGGAAAAGATTTCTAATTTTCTGCAACAAGGAAAGCCTGTTTTATTATCCTGGAGAGTTTACGAATACATAAAAAACAAAACAGATGAAGAAGAAGAGCAAAAAAGAAACATTCACTACAATAATAATGTTGCTAAAAAGATGCAAAACATGAAGAAACTGCTGAGTAATGTTGTGGAATCAAACTCACAATCCCCGCATGAGAAAAAGACAAAGTATAGCCAGCCAAAACACTGGGCCATGCCAGGAACGTGAAAAAGAACTTCAGCCAAATCCAATTTATTTAAAAACAACAGCGTTTTTGACGCACGTATTTGACTCGACTAAACAACAGCGTAATTTACTTATAAAACACGCGTAAAAAACTTTGTTTTACATGGCCAATGTGCTGTTTTTTTTTTTTTTAAGAAGAGAATCTGACCACAGAGAAAAAATAGGGGGGAAGTCCCTCCCCTTGCCAGAACCGGCCGCAAAAAAACGTAATTTATGCCCAAAATTATTGTCCGGAAGTCCTCGACCGGAACCCCCCGTTTTAAGTTTTAGATCTTTTTACATTTGACGTTCCATAATGGCTGATGTGATCAGCTGATTCACAGGAAAAAAACTGTATTATTGTGGCTTTTTCTCCAGAGGTAAATGAGTGTAGTTATACAAATTTGAACACTTAATATTGAATTGAAAGAAATAAAATGATGAGCGTTCTCTTTTGAAGCCCATCTTGCACACTAAACTGTTAGACAGTTACAGTTTATTCACATTTAAAAGCTTAAAAGCTGATAGTTCTGAAAAGTTTCTAAAAGATCATTTTTAAATGGGGTTTCCTAGAGTTTAGGAAATTTCTGCTTACGCAACCGGCAAAAAATGAAAAAATTCCGCTTCCGTCTAGAGATTGTTCCTGCATGTGACCCTCTTTTTTTTTATGGTGCTTTTCCTGACGATTATTGACCCCTTTTGCTTGCCGTATCGATAAGCCCAGTTATTCCGTTTAGACTGTTCCTCAGAGTCGAAGCAGAGGCGTCAACTTTTACAGCCCCATTAATGAACAAACTCTTCTGCTCAGCCATCATCAATCATTGTTCTCCTGCAAGTTAAAAACCCGAACCCTGAGATTCAAGGGTCAATAATTCTCATAAATGAAAGTTCTGAGGCAGATGCAGTCAGAGGGAGTTGCAGATGAGGACCTGGGAGTCTGGTAATAAGCAGCTTCAGGCTGATCAGGCTGCATTCCAAGGCAGTGAGCTCAGAAGGAGAATATAAGCAGCACTCTGGAGGACTGCACGGCCTTTGTGTTGCAGAATGAGCCGTGAACGGTTGACTTCCAGCTTCAGGACAGCGTTCAACGCGGAGGAACATACCATTCCTTTAGTGGTCACTTCATAGAGGAACCATTTCTTCTCATTAAGTACTGCTTTATCCACCGATTGAACCTTTCCTCAACTGTGGTTTCAGTTAATCAACACCTGTAAAACCTGTTTGGACAACTTCAACCGCAACACGCTCAACGTAAGCAGAACTTTCACAATAAAAGCCCGGAATCTGGTCTCGAGGACGGGTTCTGTCGTCAGAACTGGCCCTCTGGTCGATCTGCTTGAGGCAGCCCCAAAACCTTGATTGCTTGTATTTAACTCTATGTGGAATATGTGCTTACTGACAGTGCTAAGCAGATTTCCACTGAAAACAGACATTTTCATCAAAAGGTTAAAACATCTCATGATAAAGAACAGTTAAGCTGGATTTACACTGCCGGCTAAAATAACAAAAATCCAGATTTGTTTTTTTATGACACTCTGTACAGCCAACATCACATTACATGATTTTTTTTTTTGTTTTTGTTTTATTTGACTACTTGAAAAGTAGTTCTGGTTCAGACCTTCGTAATGTAAACTGGGTCCGTACAGACATGTCGCCGTTGCCTGTATATCAGTTGGTTATGTGACATAGACTGATTGACATTTGGTTCTCCTAAAGTGAATCAGAGTTCGTTTTCCAGATAATCTGGAACAAATTTTGAGTCTGAATAAACCCGAGTCCTCTGGTCCCAGACCAGGAACCGCTCTCTGGCACATCTTCGGTGATCTTGCTTCATTTCCAGTTGTTTCCTCTGAGATTAATCAGTCTGAATACAACCCGTGCTCGGATTATTCTTTCTCTTGTTGCTTTGCCCAGCCCTAGTAGTTCCTGTCCAATGACTAACGGGATATTTAGTCATGTGGTTTTGTTTATAAGCTTTACAAGCAGGTTAGAAATAGGAATGTCTGTTTTACGACAGTCAGACCAAACGCAAAGTTTAGGACTCATTCTGGGCCAAATTTAGTAGACTCGTTCCGAACCAATGGACAAAGTCCCAGTTCAGTGGATATGAGTCAATTGAGTCTTAAAAAGTCTTAAAAAGTTCAGACTTGAGAGGTGAATTTTCAGAATCATCAGGTCTTTTTTACCTTTACAATATCAACATTAGATTTAACCCCTTCATGACAAATGTGGACAGGATCTTATGTCTTAAGAGACTTACAAGCATCTCTGGAATTTACAAATCTTTGCTGTGACGAGCTTTCTAAGAATGTCAAAAATGTCCCTTTAATGGTTCGTGTTTTTTCCAACGATCTATCACTGTTGTATCATTGAGATCTCTCACAAACTTCCGTTTGTCTGTCATTTCCATTTGTCACGGCCTTTCTGCCAGTCATGCTGTCGTCATAGTATCGTCAAACCCCAGACACAGATACTGTTTTATCATCAGATTATCAACATCGCGTCAATATTTTTAACATCCCAACATTCGTTTAGTTAAATCTCACCGTGAGAAATGCAATAAACGGCAGAATTGACTGTTTAGACTCTGTTTGACACAACAAACACCACGACAAGCTGTTTTATTCCATATTTAGTTTGTGTTTTAACTGTTAAATTTTGCACATTTTGTTAATTTTGTACTTTGGTGAGCACTTTCGACTCTTCCTACCCTCACATTGAGTTTTTGACCTGCTTTTTTAAATCCATATTAAAGGTATGGGATCATTGGAAATAGTAAACATCTGTGTTTTGTTTTGTCTTATTTTATTGTATTTACTGTTTTATTCTATTTATTTGGTAAAATTCATAGAAAAAGTTTGTGATTTTAGTGATATTAGTCTTTGAATTCACCTATTAATGGATTTTGTCCTGCTGGCAAACATATTTAAATAGATAAAGATGTTTTTAGTTTCCATTTCAATCCTCCTGAAGGCCCCCAATGAAATTACTAGTGCTACTAATACTACTATTACTCCTACTACTACGTTATTGGTGTCGCAAAGCACTTCTTTTTTTTTCTTCTTTGTCGTCATAAAGAACTTTTACTTTTTTATCTTCTTTGTTGTTTACTTCTTTGTCGTTGTAGAGCACTTCTTCGTCGTCTTCTTCTTCTTCATCTTCTTGTCCGTGAATGTTGGTGGTCACAGTGCCCCCTGGTGGAGCCCTTGCTCCGTTTTTGTCTCATACTTGGAACCTTTTGAAATTTGGCAAAAATGAAATCTGTCAAAGGAGCAGAGAGATTCATTTCTTTGTCATGTTGTGCATAAATGAGACACTTTTATTTATTTTTTCATTAACTTGGTAACTTTGCCATAGATTTGTCTGATGTCCACAATGATCAGAGGTCATTTTGATAAGAGTGCTCTAGAACTTCTTCTCCTGCTCTCGAACTGTGAACGTTCCTTTCCACCATGGTAATATCTTGGGTTAACACCCTGGTGCTGAATGTCAGCACCTCATCTGACTGTTCATCTTGGCCGTTGTTCGCGTAAAGCCATGTCAAACACGGCGAGCATTACCCTAATACATCAAACAAAAGGATAAAGCCCTGCTGGCTTGTTCATGAGCTGCTGGTGGAATGCTGAAATGCAGCCACACCACGGGACTTCACCATACTTACCAGGCACTCTGTGGCCTTGACCCACATTCTACCGGCTGCTCCCACCTTTGCGTACACACTCAGACAAACGTGTGCACACTAAGCGACACAGGATTTGCCGAAGAAAGAAAGAGCCCGTCACACAACACAGTGGAGAGATTAAGAGTAAAGCACTAATCTGGCGATGCCGGCATCTCCACGCTTGTGTGTCTGCGTGCTCCTTTTGAAAATATGGGTTTTGGGTTTAGCGGATTCCTGGTTGAGCTGCGCTTCATTCTGTCTTAGCAGCTGGAGCAAAGGCCCTTTTTGTTTTGTGAGGCATTTCACCCCAGACTGAAAAATCTGCTCCTGTGTTTTTTTTTTTTTTGGTTTTGTTTGGGTGTCTGCATACAGCGAGTCTTAAAGATGGAGAACACAACAGGAAAGACTTTTTTTTTTTTAGCTGAGCTATGGTGATTGAGCGCGGATTATTGGGGTAGATGATAAAGAGAGAAACAAACACAGTCTGTCTGCTGTTCATGGGTTATTTTAATGACAAGGGCTGCTTGCCTGGGAGCCAGCCCAGGGCGCTTGACTGTGTTCGGCAGCCAGATTAGACAATGTTCACGAGCTATTCAGAGCGCAGAGATGGTGGCGTTCACCATCCAGTATGTCAGTCTGCTCAGTGAAGTGCTGCTCTCATTCCTGCAGTGATAAGTAGACAGCCTTATACAGACAAATATGCAAACTATGCATGTTTTTGATGAGGTGTTTTGAATCGTTGGAGGTCTGGTTACCACGCATTCCCTCGGCGTTCCTGCTCCAACGTGACCTGGGGTCACAGGTCAGATTAAGAGAGCTAGAAGTGGTGTCAGTGTGGCGTGTCCGGGTGCATGTGTGGCTGTACTTCATTCGCTTCTTCACAACGCCCAGATGTCTGCTGATCTGATCTGCCTCTGCATTCTCCTCATAACAGAGACCCATCCAGGCGTGTCATTTGTTGGACCTGAGTTTTGATCGCAGATTACATCTGTGAGGAGCTCGCTCTCAGACAGATCTGTGCAAGCCTGTGAATCCAAACCGGATTCTTAAACCCTCCTTGTTCTGTCCATTGAGAGCCTTGAGCGGTCAGCTGATTTTGTCTGACTTTTTAATCTGTCTCTCCTTTTGAAATGAAACACACAATTGATTCAATTCAATATTTTTTTAGGTTATTTCAAATCATTTTATTCATTAAATGAATCAGTAAGAAAATTAATGGAGAATTTTCTTGGAAGTTTGCTACTTCTGTCAGCAGAACACAGATCAGACCAGGCTCGATTAAAAGGGAAAAAAAAATCAATTACAATGAGTGCTCACCACAAAAGTCATATAACACAAGTATTGTCCTTAAAGCAACTTTTTGTTTGAATTAAACAAGAAAATTGTTGAAATCAATAACTGGATAAATTTAAAGGGCCACTTTGATAAAAGATCATATTTATTTATGATTATGGAGGACAAATGTGAGGAAAATTAAGCTTACTATTGTATTTCTTTCTTAAAATTGTTGTGAATCAGAATCAAATGAAGAAATTCACTAGAAAAAGATTGTATTTGTGACATAGAAAATACGCTGGGGGGGCCCACGAACTCCCTGCTCCACCCCATTCTGATGCATCCTCTTGGAGACAGACAGATCCATAAACGTCTTTGTTTTCCTCGTCTGAGCTGGAATCTGAATCAAAGGCGAACAGAAACCAGCCGTGGAATAGAAGGGCAAAAGACTGTGAAAGCGGGGCCCCCCGATCCCTCTGACTTTTTGGGTTTTAAGCAGGCGGTGTCAGAAAATTTACCACAGGGATATCTGGCTTGTGGTGGTCAAGCGTTCATAGCAACGTCACTTTTTGAACCTTCAATGTCGGCTCTTCCCATCATTGTGAAGCAGAATTTCCCAAGCGTTGGATTGTAGTAGATCCTCGTGAGACAGGTTAGTTTTGGATGGGCCGGTAATATTTAGTTGAGGGTGAAAGAGCCCTGTAAGGTAACGGGAGAGGCGTCAGTAGGGGTGTGTAAGCTAAAGGCGTACTAAAATATTAGCCAAATACCAAGTTAGCCTAAAAAACTGGCAAACTGTCTCATTTAGCCAAAACAGCTAGCATTAAATTAGACTAAAAATAATGGCTAAACTCTAAACTAGCATGAACTGAAAAATGTGTGATTTAGCCAAAAGAAGTTAGCAAATTGCTAAAATATTTGCTAAACTCCAGAATAGCCTAAAAAAACTTCAGTAAATGCCAAAATAGATAGCATTAGGCTAAAATATTAGCTAAATTCTAAATGAGTATGAATTAAAAAAAAAAAAAGCGTGATTTATCCAAAAAAAAGCTGGGATAATGCCACAATGTTAGCTTAACTCAAACTAGCCTAAATAACTAGCAAATGCAATACTTACTAAATTAAATGGCATCTTCAAAATTATTAGACTACTGAAAACACTTTGAAAATAAATCAAAAGATGACTAGAGAGGAGCTTTAAACTAAAAAAGCAGATAGTCAAAACGTAAATGTGTTTAAAAATTGAATATATTTGGTACCAAATGACTCGCTCAGTGATCGAAAGGGCCTCAGCTGTTTTGTGTTGGTGATATACGTCTGTTTGAAATAATAAAAATGAGCAGCAAAGTAATTAGACTGAAGTATTTTCCTTCAGACTAAAAGCCTGACTTTCCAATGAAAGCGAGATGAGCGCCGCATTCCAAGTTAACAAGAAAACCCAATTATTCAGTGAAAAGGGGAGGCGGCTTTTTCCTTTGGTTCATTTGTTCTGGACAGATGAAAACGTATTAATAGTAATTTTCATTTGTGTGCCTGGAAGCAAAATGTGCAACATGAGGACTTGTTGACCAGCAGCACAGCCTCACCTTTCTCACCCTTTTCGCTTTCATTCTGTATTTAAAAAGGTTAAAAGCTGCTGTTGCTTTCATCCCGACACGCATTGAAAATCTGAATACAAGCACACATCTGTGTTCTTTGCTTCATTGTTAGCAAAAAATGTGTTATCTGACCCAAATATGAGACTTCAAAACAGCAAAAAAATAACACGTGCATAAGACGGCGCACTTCATCTGCACTGTCTGCCCACCAATAGAATTATACATATTTTTGTGATGTTCTTGCTTATTTTGCATCACACAATCCCATCAGTTTTTCAGGCAAAGTGGAGTGGCAGCTGTCTCAAACACAGCTGTCCTCAAAGCAGTTGTTCCTTCTGTCATTCCTTTCATTGCTGAAAATAAATTCAGGCATTAAGGGGTTCATCTTGATTAAAAATTTACTTTAAAATGGAAAATTTCTGTTTTGTTTTTTTTTTTTTTTTCCCAGAGTTGTTTTTTTCGCTATTATTTTAGTGGAACCCTAACTCAGAGAAATGCTGCGTTTATGTAGTGTTGGAATATTGGGAAAAATTCAACTCTGAAATCACACATGAATATACATTAAAACAACAAATCTTTAAACAGTACAAGTTTTAATTCAGATTCTTCTCCTACCCCCTATGGCTTCTCCCTACCCCTACATTTAGCCCTCCAAATGAAGACTTATGGAAAAATAGTGTCTTCTAACTTGCACCCCACTCCCACGCGATGATGTCACTGATAGTGGCCGATCAACTACGTTAGCGCAGAGCTGCTAGCACTCAGAAATGCATGACGACAGTGGTTTTATACCTTTACAAAGGTCATGGTAAAAGAAAAAGTCTTGACTTTAAATGTAAACTTATACACATCAGAGCACACGCGGAATCCCCTAACGGGGGAGGGTTCTGCATTCCTCTGCGACGAGGGTTAGTCCTTCAAAAAACAATTTCAGCGACCCCTATGACTTTAAACGCCCCTACATAGGGCTGGGCGATGAAACAATAACAGTATTTATTGCAGCAGAACTTTTTCTCGATAACTATCAGTAATGTTTGTCTTATATATGGCTTTACTTAGTTATCTGAAAAAATATAGTGTTATCATGTTCCTTCAGTGCATCTGTTAGGTTTAGCGTTATAGGAAATAAATCATTAAATCTAAATAACGTACACATTTTTCTTATGAGGCGTTCAAATTTGACAAATAGTTATTTGATTTATATCTTTATTTATTGGCATCGAGCAATATGGGAAAACTCAACTAGATGTATCATGTAGTATATTTAAGGCCCTGTCCACACGTAGCCGGGTATCTGCTAAAACGCATATATTTTTATCCGTTTCGGCCTATCGTCCACACGTAACCGAAGATTTAAGTCACTGAAAACGGAGCTTTTGGAAAACTCCGTTTTCGCGTCTGCGTGTGGACATGCATAACCGGAGATCTACGTTTTTAAACGTCACTCTTTGCGACGATTAGTGCATACACGTCATAGATGCGCCGCTGTTTACAGTGTTCAGCATGGACCCGAGGAGTGTCTTAATTATTACGCTGGTACAGATGCTTCATACTTGCTTTTTTTTACAAACACAATTACTGCTTCTTGTCGAGGAACAAAGGAGAATAAGCGCTTTGCAGTCGGCTATTTTACAACAAATATCGCTTCCTCCTGCTCGGAGATTTTCACTGACTTTTAGGAAAACACTGCCAACTATTGTTCTGGCATGCTCATTACATCGCCCAGCAGCGCAAGTATGCGGGGACGTGTGGACGGAATTATTTTGAAAACGATCACGTGTGGACGCAACCGTTTTTATAAAACGGAGGTCGGCAGATATGCGTTTGTAGAAATACCCGGCTTCGTGTGGACATGGCCTAAGTGTGTGTGGGTGTGTGTGTGTGTGTGTATATATATATATTATATGTGTATGTATATATATATATATATATGTGTGTGTGTGTGTAATCCATCAGACTGGATTTATATATGTATGTATGTATGTGTAATATATATATATATATATATATATATATATATATATTTAAAATTATATGGACCTCCATGGAAACCTATATTGTGATATAAAAAATTCCATATTGCCCAGCCCTATATGAGGGGTAGGGAAAAGCCGTAGGAGTAAGGGAAAAATTTGGATTTGGCCCAACTTTCTGTGCCTGAACAAAGGTGAATTTATTTGTAGTGCTCCATCTGTGGAGAGACAGCTGAACTAAAGGGTAAAATAATACACTTATACAGGTAATCAAGATCAAATAGTTTAACGGACCAGCTTTAAACTCTTACTTGCATTTACATTTTTTTTTTAGCTACGCTTTTGTTTAGCTTGGACTTTGAGGTGCTATTATCTAGAGAGAAAGAGTGGGACAACACAACTCGGAGGCGAATTTCTAATGATTTTCTGCTTTGCTGGAGAAACAGGTTTTTCATAATTCAAAGACGAGTAAAATAAAATGGAATAAAGTTCGGATGGGACTTAAAACTAATTTGCGTGAAGTAAATGACAAGTGCTGAAGATCTTGTTGGATCAGTCCAGCAGCGATGATAGAAGGAACTCAGGGAGGAAAGAATTTCCTTTCCTGCTGGCCTTCCTCACACAAACACGTCTGCTTGCAGCGGTCCACCTTCAGCGGACAGAGAACAGGAGTCTGTCCTCCAAAACCTGATTTACCTTGGCAACAGAACACAAGTCGTAGCAGCTTTTCATGATCTTTGAGGCTTTCCAGTTGGTTTGTTCCTGGAGCCAAAGCAGGAAGGAAATGACACAAGATACCAGAATATCCAGCACAATGCTGCTTTATGGCCTTTCCTCTTGAAATATGGTCACATCTTTGTTTGATGCTTCCAGTGTACTTCTCTGCTCTGCCTCTAGTTTCTCCAGACTGAAACCAATTTTTCATTGTTCTGTCTAATCTCTAAATGCTCTTTTGACATTTTTCTGACACTAAAATAAATATTAGAACGACTCCGCTTAGCAGTATTGACCTGAAGGGCTGCTCTAAAAACCACTTCATCATCCTCTGCTGCCGTCCAAATGAATAAGGGGGGCCTTTCATAAACAAATGTCCATGCATGCTGACAGATGGGCTTGGATAGTTTTGATAATATTCCAGTGATCCTCTGTGGAGGAGAGATTGATTTAGTTACAGTGAGAATTGAATTTTCGGCATTCTGGGAGAGCTTTGGAAGCCTGCATCCCCTCCACCACCATCTTCCCTTTCGGCTTTTGTGTCTCGGTCACACGTCGGACTGGTGGGATAACCAGGCGGTAAATGATGCTAGCCTGCTGCCTTCAGTGAGTGAGAACGGAGAATCATCTGGTCTGAACGGATGCAAAAAATCCTAAATATGATCCTGATCCCACAGGAACGGGAGCCTGACTGTTTTGTTTTTTAGTTTCCTCTCTGTCCGAGGATTTCTAACCATTCCGCTGTCGATCCATCCGTCAATGTGTCAGCGGGTGGTAATCCATTCTTCTCATGTGCACATAGTGACAGATTAAGCAAACCCTGGAAGAGGATTAGGGCTTCTGGATTTAGTTCTTATTTCAAACTTGTCGTCCCAAAACATTCAAACTTCTCCTTGCTCCGTTCAGCCGTTTCCCATTCCCCCCCCTTTGGGTAAGTATTCAGTCAAAACAGGAAATCAAACCAGGTCCTTAACAGTGTATACATTAGGTGGGAGATAAATGAATAATAAGTGACACTTTAAAAAACATTTCAATTATAGTTGGTCTTTGTAGTTTGATTGCTGGTCTTTGTGCTGCATGAAATATTGATGCTGCAGGATTGTTGTGTGTTCCTGTGATGTAGTTGTGTTGATTAGACATGAGTCGATGGTTTGTTCTGATGCAGAACTCACAAGCTTCTCTGTTCTGTCAGAAAACCGGATTCTGTTGACTTTACAGGCCGATGTCTAACAACATCTGGCTGCAGTGTACATGTAAAATATATCGACCCCTACACAAATGTTTTTTCCCCCAAATAAAAGAAAATTAAATTAGTTTAAAAATTAGCCAGAAGTAACATTATAAATTAAATTAAAATTAAACAAGAAAGGGTTCTGAATTCATACTTTTAGCCCTGAAAGTCCTTTTCCCATAATTTTTTAATTTATTTTTAATGCGTTCTGGGGGTTCTTTTGATTTTTTTTTTTAAGCCAAAATCTAAAAACCTGTGTCATTTTCTAGTAAGATAGTTTTTGTAGAGCGGCAGAAGTTGATTAGAAATTCATCCTAATCCCTTTTTCCCCTCGGTGTTGCTAAAAGCTCGGGGCAGGGAACTTGTGGCACTCCCAGCACATTTTATACTTCACAAATGCGTTCTTTGTAGGGCTGGGTGTTACCAATAGATTCAAGGATCGATTCATCCCTGTCAATTCAACTCGATTCAATTCAATTTTGAGTTTATACATTTAGATACATTTGTTTAGAAATACTTTAATATTCTATATATGTTTTGAAAATATTCATATTAATCTGATACAATTCACATATTGTTAAATGTATTAGTGAAGTAATAATGAGATTGTTAATACCATACAGTGTTACATGGATTCTCAAACTGAGAAGCTCCAACAATTGTTCTGCCTCTCCTGGAGGGTGTTTTAGTTTGGCCACTAGGTGGCGATCGTGCCAGATCATTACACTTTATTCCAGAAGAAGAAGAAAGTGGACCACAAATGGTTTCTTAAAAAATATTTCCTTAAAAGAGTTTGTATGAGTTTATAAAGATGTTAATTTATTCAGCAATGTATGTTTAGGTCGGCGGAGCGTTAGCATTAGCAATTCAATGGAAAATCCCATTAGCTGTTAGCATTAAGCTAGCAGACTTTAGCATTATATGTTAGCTCGATCTCTACTATTATGGATAATTGATTTAAACAACCCAGCTCTTTGTCCAGCAGCATCTTTTTATCTGCTTTGGATTCACAACAATTTGATCAGAAAAATATTGCAAAACAAGTAAAAATAACAGTTTTCCATCAGACTGGATTTTTAATGAAGATAGAAAATTGATGTATAAGTGTAAACAGCTATACTTGGGAGAAATATTATTTTTCTTCGTTTTACTTTATCCTAGAGGAAGTAGACAAATGGGACCTTAAATTTGATCTGTTGTTTCTCGCGGTTGAAACTCTTTCTTTGAAAATGGTTTGTTAGCTTGTTGCTCTCAGTGTATCTTTTTAATTCCCCCCCGTTTCTCTCTAAAGTGGTGTTCCAGAGTTTTTTTTTCCTAAACCCTCAGCTCCTTCCCTCCTTTTCCGTTCATCCCAAACGTGGCCGACGTGTTGTGATGCTGCTCCTCGGTGCAGTCTCTCTCTTTTCGTTCATCATTCCTCTCTCGACACCTTCTCCTCCTCTTTCTTCTCCCTGTCGTTGAGTGCTGTAATTGATATGCCAACGGCAATAAATCAGCGCAGCTTTAGGCCGAGATGCGACCATTATCTGAGCGGACAGGTTTAGCCTCTTTGGAGAAGAGAGCGATCCAGCTCAATCCCAGCAGCCGCCGCTCTGCACCTGACCGGCCTCTGGAGTTTCCAAAGCTCCTCCTCTTTCTGAGACCTTCTTCTTCTCTCCATAATGGGTTATTCCAATTCTCGATGTCCATAGGGATGCTGCGCAGTCCTTTTGAATTGATGGGGTGTGCCGATATCAAATCCAATCAACTTGCACCCTTACAGCCAGCTGTCTCTAATGCTTTCTCCTTAAGTGATAAAGGCCTCAGCTTTCCTGCTCGGCTGATTGCTCATTCCCGAGGCTGCACAGACCAAAATGATTGACACGTTTCCCTTGATAGTGGCCGATATGACTCGCAACTTTCCTCCCCAACGTTACACTTATGCTTTGAAAGAAATTGAAAAAGAAGAGAGGGTGTTAAAGAGTCAACGTGAAGACAGAAATGTTGGAGAAAAATAGGCAAAAACTGTCGCCGACAGTTGGGTGTGTCTGGCAGGAGGAGGATTAAGATTTTGGGGGTTGGGCGGGTGCATTAGTGAAGATTTTATCTTTTAGCCCATCCAGTTTCATCCGCTCTAAAAGCGTGTTTCATTATGCCTTATTGCCCGCTAAATAGCAAGCCGACACAAACGCAAGATGCAATTTGTCCTGCAGTTCTCACACTGAGGGTTTCTGGCATAAATGAAGAGAAACTACTACCAGCACCATGACGTATTTTTAATATTTTCTACTCTGCCTCTTTGTTTCTTTGTTTTATTCAGAAAATGTTCTGTGTCCTTCCATGCATGTGGATTCAACACCAGTCAAGGATGAAATAGTCAGTTTACAGTTTTTTGTCGGAGATACCATCTGCTTTAAGCACAAATGAGGCAGAAAACATCTTGTAAAAGTCTAAATTTTTCTAAGTTTATTTAAGTGCGCCTGTGAGGGTGTGCGCTCCTGTGAGGGTGTGCGCTCCTGTGAGGGTGTGCGCACTTGCAATTGTGTGTGCGTGCGCCTGCAAGAGTGTGGGCACGCCCATGAGTTTGTGCCCGCCTAAGTGTGTGCCACCTGTGAGTGTGTGTGCGCTTGAGGGTGTGTACGGCCTGTGAAAGTGTGGGCGCACCTGTGATGGTGTGGGCGCGCCTGTGAGGGTGTGCCAGCCAAAGTGTGTGGTGCCTGTGAGTGTGCGCGCTTGAGGGTGTGGGCGCACCTGTGAGGGTGTGGGTGCACCTGTGAGGGTGTGCCAGCCAAAGTTTGTGCCCACCTGTGAGTGTGCAGAGCGGTCCATTACACGTGGAGCACAACACATGCTCGATCGTTACATCCCTAATTTCCTGAGCAATAAAAATTTGCGAGCAGTATCGGAACTATCCAGCCGTATAAAGACGTTCATGGATACATTTTTCTGCAAGTTGATGCATTGGAATGGGGCGGAGCTGGGAGCTTCTGGCCATCGTAGTTTTTATGTCACAAATATGATCTTTTTCAAATTGTATTTTTTTTCTTCTTCACCTGATTCACAACGATTTAAATAAATACATATTCTCCATCTTAAAAAAAAGAAAAAAAAAAACTATACCACAACAGCATGTTAGAAACACAATTTTCAAAGTTGCTCATTTAACTCAAACCTGCTCTAAAAGGACTTAGAAAATATTAAATGACTTTTCCGGACTGGTGGAAACATTATCTTTTTTCTAAATGGCTCTCCAGAAGAAAAATAGGAAAAGCAAAGTAAATGCAGAGGAGAAAATGTTCTTTTTGGTCATATTTTTTATGATCTCTCTTTCGGTTTCCATTATTCATGCCTTTACCGTTCCATCCCCCTTTCTTTTTCTACACTTTTGTGTTTAGTCCCTCCTCTGATTCGAAATGGCCTAAAGAGTAGACACTTTCATAGATTGAAACGTTGTGGAGAGGGCTGGGTCTTGTTTTAAATAACCCCCCCATACAGGAAAAGTAATGTCCTGGTATTCCAAAGGCATGATTGGCCTGTCAGGTTAGCAGCATGCGACTTCGTCTCATCATCCTTGTGCTGACGATGAAACTGCCCCTGAATCATCTTCCTGTCTCTTTTCTTTCCATGTAAACATTTCCTCCCGCTGATCTATTGTACTTCTATCCATTAACGCCTCACTTTTCTGAATTGGCTGTAAAATGCTTTTTGTGTATGTGTGAAAAGCTTATAAATAATTGAGGCCAAAGTCATTTTCCTGCTGTGATTCTGTCGGATGTTGGATGCTCTATAGGGGAAGGAACCACTGTGGGGGGTAAAAATAAAAAAATATGCAAACACTATGGAAAATGGAAACTCAGAATATATTAATGTATAAATGAAAGAACAGAGTTTAGTTTGAGGCAATACTCTGAAATTCTCTATCCAAACATTTAGTCTTGTCTGTTTACTTAAATATATTTAGCTCCTCAGTCAATATCCAGATGATAATGCTTTGGGGGGTAAAAAAATGTTTTGGGGTAACTTTGGTCTGTATGGGGCATGCAGGTGGCCCACATGAAGTATCAAGGTCGTAGACTTCTCAGTGAGCCTGTATTATTATTCTGTTTCTATGAATGTGCTGTGGATGAGGAGTCATAGTGAACACAACGTACAAGAGAGTGAAATAGATGAGACGCAGGCATTAGTGCTTGACGATATCACACTTATAAGATTTAATACGATACCGGTTACTTTTGGCATGAAATATTTGATATTGACTAATGATAATTTTTCATTGGGGATCTTTTTATCCTTTGCATATTATTAGTAGGGATGTAGAAGATACTAGATATGCATCAAAGCATTGATCAGCAGTGGCAGTAACAACGGTATCGGTTCGGGATGTAAAAAATACATATGGATCAAAAATTAATCCAGCAACTACGGTAATGTTTGAAAACAAACCGATACCAACAAGATTGAGTTGGTTAAAAGTTATAAAATCAATCAAGAATTTCATAATTGATTTTTGGAAAACTGAATTTTCTCTTTTTTCTCTACAGTCTGTCTTTTTATTAGGGGTGTGCCAAACTATCGATATTTCGAGATATCGCTAGATTTAGTCCTGCAATTGATTCTCAATGTGTTCTCATCAAGTATCTTTTATTTTCACTTGAAGAGGCCGTAAAACGTTATATTTGTCATCCTTTGGTGAAATGCTAAGACATGATGCTTTTATTTTCTTGTTTATTAACTAGTAGTTGAAACTTTAGTAGAGTATTCGATACCAAAATTGGTGAAGTGTCATCACGGATACTCCAAAGTCTTGGTCATAATGATACTTCCGTCAAGTCTTTGGTTGCATGATTAGAAATGAGGAAATTAGACAATCGGGGTTATGTGGGCATCTTTTGGGTGTCCTACAGGCGTTTATGTATTGCACCTTGTCCATGCAGCATTTGTATGCGGTCAGTAAGGAGCCAGTACTTGTCTTACGACTATAATCAATAAAACTGCTATCCTCCTTACAAATATTTCAAGAAAAACTCTCAACACCCACAACAATGGTAGGTTCTGGTTTCAGTGGTGTCCCTTGAGGTGACAGTACGACCCTCAAAGGAACTGCAAGACCCACGCTTAACCCTTGTGCTATCCTAAGTATGTTGGCGTTGGGAGTGAGGTCATCTGGACCCTTCAAGACAGTGCCCTCAACTTTTTTTCCTCCAGTGATTTTTGATCTTCACTGGTGTCCATGGCAAACATGAAATCCTTAATTTGTCATGGATAACACGTCAATGTAAGGCTTGGGTCATCTGGACCCCATAAGATAGCACAAGGGTTAAAATGCAGAACCAGGGAGCCCAAAAATCTGCAGCACCTGTACGGGTCGACCCACGTACGAGTGGATGTACTTAGGCCTCTAAGTGTTCAAATGCAAGTGCAGCATGGGTAATGGCAGTCAGGGTTAGCTTATGAGGACGTAGCGCGTTGTTAATGTTCGCAGTGACATAAAAGCCTTCAAGCAAACCTGCGTATAAATTGATCTCTGCCATTGCTACAGTGGCTGCTGGCAGCTTTTCCAGAACATTCCTCTACGGAAACCATCGCTGCAACACTGCAAATGATGAAATATGAAGTAAATCAATGCCGTGAGTCCATAACTCATTTCTAGGCTGGAATTATGTTTACAGAGCCTTTTAACAACTGGCAGTGCCTCCCCGACGTCTCATAAGTCAGTGCTGACAGATATTTGCCTTACAGATTTGATTTTGTAGTGTTTCAGATTGTACCGAGGCAAATGTCAGCTCTGAACTTTTCGTTTTGACTGAGCAGTTTTCAGACCCAGAAGTGTTTTTTGGAGCTAACACGTATTTTTTTTTTTGTGTTTCCCCTGCCTTGCAGGAGTCCCAGCTTGTGTCTCTGAGGATGCCGTTCCCAACGACTGCTCACAGCGCCGCAACCAGGACAAGGGATCAATAGCTTTTTTCCTTCTCCCTCGTCCTTCTCCGTCTCTGATCCTGTCCTCTTTTATTATTTCATAGGAGAACCGAATAAAAACACAACGTGAGTTGATTTTGGAGCTCCTCTCTTTTTCCTCCCCCACCTCCCCAAAGCCTCGCCCCTGGACAGCTCCGATATGCGTCCTTCTGCTCGGTCAGCGGCTTTCCCGGGCCAGAGGAACTTGTTGCTCCTCCTGGGGCTTTTACTCATCGTGAGCTCATCTATATCTGGAGGCCAACCTCCAGTTTTTCAAAGGTTTGCTCCCCCCAACTGTTTGCTCACACATCTGGTCGTTCACAACAAGACTGGGGAGGTCTATGTTGGAGCTGTCAACAGGATTTTCAAGCTGTCCAGCAACCTGACGGAACTCAGGAGCCACGTGACTGGCCCAGTGGTGGACGATGAGAAATGCTACCCTCCACCCAGTGTCCAGTCCTGCCCTTTTCAGCTGTCCCAGACCCCTAATGTGAACAAGCTTCTTCTTATAGACTACTCACAGAACCGCCTCATCGCCTGTGGCAGCACCTCACAAGGAATCTGTCAGTTCCTGCGACTCGATGACCTCTTTAAGCTGGGTGAGCCTCACCACCGAAAGGAGCACTATCTTTCCAGCGTGGCCGAGTCGGATACCATGTCTGGCGTCATCATAAGCTCCCTCCAAAACCCTGTTAGCAAGCTTTTCATAGGAACCCCCGTTGATGGAAAATCCGAGTACTTCCCTACATTGTCCAGCCGCAAACTGATGGAGAATGAAGAAAATGCTGACATGTTTAGCTTCGTCTATCAGGACGAGTTTGTTTCTTCCCAGTTAAAGATCCCCTCAGATACACTTTCAAAGTTTCCCACTTTTGACATCTATTACATTTACAGCTTTAGCAGTGAACAGTTTGTCTATTATCTCACCTTGCAGTTAGATACCCAGCTGACATCCCCGGATGCCAGCGGAGAGCAGTTCTTCACCTCCAAAATTGTCCGCCTCTGTGTGGATGACCCCAAGTTTTACTCCTATGTTGAATTCCCTATTGGTTGCACTCACGAAGGGAAGGAGTACCGCTTGGTGCAGGACGCCTTCTTGGCGCGGCCCGGGCGGCAGTTGGCCAACTCTTTGGGGATTTCAGAAAACGAAGACATTCTCTTCACGATCTTCTCTCAGGGTCAAAAGAACCGGGCCAAACCGCCCAAAGAGTCAGCGCTGTGTTTGTTCACTCTGAGGAAGATAAAGGAGAAGATCAAAGAAAGGATTCAGTCGTGTTACAGAGGAGGCGGGAAACTCTCCTTACCCTGGCTGCTGAACAAGGAGCTCATCTGCATCAACTCGGTGAGGAAACATTTCTGGTTTTATTTCTGATTTTTTTTTTTAATCTTGCAAATGTTTGATATTGAAAGAAAATCTGCTTTATTCTTGACTTAACATTATTCACCTGAAGCTTCATGACACGTTTATTGATGGATCAGAGCTGTTTTGAAATGAACAGTTTCAAAAATTAAAAAGGTTTTGTCTCTCTCCCCAGATAACAACTTTTTTTGATATTTTTATCCCTGTATTGGTATCATATTTGACATATGCATTTCTGAGACCCCTATTTCATTGATTATCCAAGCTTTCCTTGAAAATCCATTCCATACAAGGTAGATGGCATTACCTGCGATAATGCAAGTGTGAGGGCTGTTAGCTGAATGTGGCTGCTTAAGTTGCTAAAACTGATAGCTGAAAATTCTGAAGCTGTAAGCTAAAATTGCTGAAACTGAAAGCTAAAGTAATTTTGTTTATGCTGAAGTAGTTGAACTGGAAGTTTGACGTAGCATAAATGTTTAATGCTTAAAATGCTAAAGAAGTTGGCTTAGAGATAAGTCTAAGTGTCAAGATGTTGACATGCCTGAGTTAAAATAAATGCACGAGTTAGCTAAACAAGTGAGCACAATGCAAACACAATGGTTAAATGCCAAAATAGCAGAAAAACTAAGAATATATAAATTAGTCAAAATAGTTAACATATTAGTAACATATTAGCTAAGCTTCAAATTAGCTTAAAAAAAGATGTCAGATTAGTCAAAATATGAAGTATATTCCTAAATTATTAACTAAATGCCAAACTACCCTAAATGGAAAATTAGCTTAAAAAACTGGAAACATCAAATATAGCCTAAAGAGCTTTCATATTGCTAACATATTAGCTAAATGCCAAAGCACCCCAAAAATTGTAGGAAGATGCTGAAAGAGCTAACTTTATCTCGAGACAGCAGGCATTTTGCTAAACTGTTTACTAAATGCCAAACTAGTCCTAAAAACCTTAGTAGATACCAAAAAAGCCAAAAGAGCTTTCTTCACGACGCTAAAACAGCTAAATGCAAAATTAGCTTAAAAAACTGGAAATGTCAGTTTTGGCCAAAAGAGCTTGCATATTGCTAACATATTAACTAAATGCCAAACTAGCCTAAAAATCATCATTAGATGCCAAAATAGCTAGCATTAAAACTAGACAGCAGGCACATTGTTTACTAAATGCCAAACTAGCCCAAAAAAAACTTTAGTAGATGCCAAAAAAGCCAAAAGAACTAACTTAACGCTAAAACAACAGCTAAATGGCTATCCCTGGAAATATCAAATTTTGTCAAAGCAGCTAGTATAATGCCCACATATTAGCTAAATACCAAATTAGTTTAAAATAACTGCGATACGTCATTATTTCTTTAGCATTCCGACAATAACTTGGTCTTTGTAGCTCATCATCGTTCCACCAGCGACGGTAGAAATGTTTCTCCTTCTCAATTCAAGATGGCTGCTTCCTTTAAATCTTAAAAGCACTTTTGGTGGGAAACATTCATTGAATTTTTAAAATTTTATTTTGATAATAACTTGTCTAATTTTCCTTTTTTAATATGACTACTTAATGTATTTAATCCAAAATTTGTGGCAAATTATTTCTTTACGACACAGCTACAGCCTGTGTAAAATGTGTGGATCAAATTTATGTGGTTATATTATATCAGTGGCTATATTAGGTGTTTTTTTTCCATAACACTCATGTCGTTATCGTTGCATCTTAAATTGGTGATTAAAAAAATTATTTTAATCACCCAAGTGATACTATTTTTTATCTCTCAAAGTAAAATTGGAAATTTGTTTTAGATTCCAGCAAAAAAAAAAACATATTGATTGCCAAAAATTGTAACTTGTTATCAATTCTTTAATGTAGTGAGTGGGCTTTACAAGGTTGTAGATACAATTTACACACACAAACATGTGACATGGTCATTGCAGGGCAGTGTCAGATCTTCAGGGTTATCATATATTAGATTTCATTTTAAACAACTGATCTACACCTGTACAAATGACAGACATGCGTGCACAAAGCTCAGGCTGGAGGCCTCAAAGCAGACAAACGCTGTAATTCTTAGCCTTCTGTGGTTCACTTGTGAATTGCTTTTAGTCGACCCGATGGCTCGTCTCCGTGACCACACGCTCTTTAAAAGCACCCATCCATCCCTTCCATCTTAAGATAGTTTAATTATATGACCTGTTTTAAAGCTTTCTCTTTAAATGTCAGTGGACACGTTTTTAATGGCAGATGTCTTTATGGTGTACATATAAGGAAAACATTCACCCGCTGCATCTAATGGAGTGTGATAGTTGGGGAAGGAAAGTGCTCTTACTCTTTGTTGGTCTTCATTAGCTTGAGTGGCCAGGTGTGTTTTGTGTGATAAGTGAGGCGAGTGCCTGAAGAGCTCCATCTTTCCCTCCTTTTCTTCTTCTCTTTTGCCACCTTATGTACAGCTGTGTCAGCACTTGTCTTTATTCTCCTCGGCGCCCATCACTTCAGCTTCAGCTTTAGGGCCTAAAAGCAGACAGTCCCATTTATTTCAGACAAATCTTTGTGCATCCTGGATATTTGTGCAGAGAGCCGTTAAGAGTCCTGCTCTCCATGCGCGGCGCGCTCTGCCTTCCAGTTCTGTAAGAAGAGAAGTGTTTTATTCTGTTGGTTCACTTAAAGCCGTCATGACAGCCAGATGAGTCGATGTGGGTCGAGTGTAAACCGCTGTTTATTTTATTGGCTTTTGATAAGACTCTTAACTAGATTTGGTGGTTTGCATTCAACTTAACGTTGTTTTGCTAAGATGCCCTCACTTGTTGGTGCAGGAAAAGTACAAGTGTCTGCAATAATCTTCTTTTTGCTGTCAGTGTTGAGCCTTAATAAAACTGTAGAGGGCCAGTAACTTTTTTAACATCATGGCTCAATCCAAATGGAATTCTTCTAAGTAACTTAGATGTTATTTGAGAGCTTTTTTTATTTAGAAATATCTCATTTTATTCCTTTATTTTGTCATTTATTGGGTTCATGTTTTAGTCACGTTTACCCTGAGGGTTTAGCAATACAATACATATTGCGATACAATACATATTACAATACAATGAAATCACGATATACATATCACTTTATACATCAAACAATATTTATATCACAATATGCATCTGACAATAAGCAATGCATATCACAATACAATACACATCACAATACAATACAATACATTTCACAATACGATGCATCTCACGATACAATTTATATCACAATATGCATATTACAATATTATACATATCACTTTATACATATCATGATGTACATATCTCTTTATACATTTCACGATATATATATCATGATACAATGCTGTCATAAATATGCCAAAATGAAGTTGTCTGTGAGCCTTGAATTTTGTCTGCACACTGTATCCCAACATACCAGCTCCTGGTTTGAGCATCTGTCCTTGGACTGGACTGCTAGAAGTAGAAAAACAACTCCTTTTATGGTATTACTCTTATCACTTTGCTTGAGAATTCTCACATTTTGCTGCACCTATTAACTTCTGTGACTATGGGCTAATATTACGTCAACTTGACCATATTTGGAAGTTCCTGTCTAATTAATAAAAGTGATTGTGTGGGGCGTGGAGGCCAGAGATTCGGATGGAGACACTCTGGACGAGTATTCCAGCCGACCCTCTCCTTTGCAAAGAAATGATTTCAACTTTAAACTTCTGACTGGTTCTTGGATTTTGCAATACACTTATATAGACCTTTTTTTTATCATTCTTAACAAATGCATATCACGATACAATGCAGATCATTGTATACATATCACGATACAATGCATATCACAATATCACGATATATATATCACTTTACACATTTCACTATATACATCTCACAATATATATACCTCAATAAGCATATCACAATGCAATACATATCATGACATACATATCACAATATGATGCATATCACGTTAAACATCTCATGATACGATGCATATTAGAGCTGTAACGAGTATTCGAGGGCTCCTGAAAACATTCTCAGAACATTCTCGATGTCCAAGATCGCTGATTCACGATCTTTATAAAAATAAGAGAGTGTAGTAAAATATTATCTGGAGACGATGTATTTGTTTTTGCTCTGAAATGCAGAATAATGTTGGATTTTTAAGTTAATGAGCTAAAACAAACCCGAATGTGCAGCGCTACTGTCACCGGAAGAAAATAAATCATTGTGTCGGTGAAGCTTCCAGTTTTCAAAGTAAGACAAGCGAGAGCTTTTTTTCCGTTCAAAAACTGAGACTCAAGTTCCGCTCATTGACGTAACATCTGAAAGACAGAAAAAAAATCAAAGCTCCGGTGTTATTGTGGTGTGCTGCTAACAAAAGTCAAAAATAAGACGATGAACTACGGTTGTTATTAAATAATTAATTAAAAATCATCTCGTCATCGTTTTAAATCAAAACAAGTATTCCTCAATGAAATATTGTAATGTATCGCCGGATCGATTTCCCCCTAAACCCCTAGTTTATCCAAACACCAGTCAAGTTGCTTTGTTGTTTCCCCCCCGTTTTTTTTTTTGCTTTTTTCTGATAAGAACAGCAACATCACATGTATCTGTCTGAAACTTTACTTTCATGCAGACTTTCATGAGCGATGACGTAGCAGCTCAACAAACAAGCAGCGTGGCTGACCCCGTAACAGCAGCGAGGCCGGAAGGGTCAGCCTCAGGTTAACGATGTCAGCTCTGCTGCCCCCAAAATCTGACCTGGTGTCAGTTGTCCAACTCTGAGCTCCAGCTCAGCCTGTGGCCCCTGGGATCTGCAATCTGAAGTTGTTTTTCTGAGGCAGACAGCTGTGCAACAGAACGAAAACTGACAAGGAACACAGAAAACTCCCGACTGCGCTCAAAGATTTATCCAGGCAGCTTTTGGAGGACTTTTTAGGTTTTGACTTTTGAAACATTCAGATTGTTTGGTAGCAAAACTGGGGTTTCAATTTGTCAAAATTGCAAAATGACTGGATAGAAATGGATAAGTGCAAGAATTAAGGTTTATAAAAGTATTAAAAAAGTTTAAGCTTTCAACAAGACATGTGCAATAGACAGTTTGTCAAAAAATCCTTCAGCTTCTTAGGTTTCTGCTTTGTAGATGGAAAGTCTTTTCTTATGTTTGTGAAGTCAATAATGATAAAACAAATAATAAACATTTGATGTTTTTTTTTTACTTTAAAAAAAGTTTAACGTTTTTACTTTTAGTAGTTATTCATCCAGTGTTACTCCCTGGAGGTTAGCAGTTATACAGTAAATCTTGTAAAGCAGAACCCCACCCAAACTTTACTGACTTCATTGAAATGCAGTCCCAGCTCTGTGGGAGGCGCCGCTGTGGGGGTGGATATGTTTGGGTGACCCCGCCGTGGCGCGGGGAAAGGGCAGGGTGGCTGGTGGGCCGGCTTGGACAGCTGTTAGCCACACAGGCGTGATGATGGATGAGAAGGTGGTCGCTCGCCTCTCTGGGCGGAGCTCAGGTTGGGTGAGCGGTGGACACAGAGGCCGTTTCTGGTTTTTAGAAGCAGATCTGAGCTGAAACGGGTTTTCCTCGACGCACCTGAGACACAAGCACACTCAGCTTCTTGGATCTGGTAACAGGTTGTGTTGCTGTTCTGATGTGCCTCCTGTAGTCTCTGAGATTTATTAGGGAATCCCTAGACCTTCTCCACCGTCGGAGAGCAGATCAATAGCAACCATTTCCACCAGGGCGAGGGAATCACTCAGTATCTCACGATACGATGCGACACGCGATACATGGGAATACAAATGGGGTCAAATTCATGTACTGTATGCTGTTTGTTTTAAAATGCGTTAAAGTTGCTTCTTGACGGTTATCCAAAACCCGGAGCTCCCGTCGTGTGTGGGTGGAGCTTCCGTCAAAAACGTTTCTCGAACTTGTCATGGAGGACGTGGATGCTGAGAGATCAGGTTTATTTATTTTGAAGAGCTAAATAAAAGCATCTCCGTGTCTGGGTTCAGATCTCCCAGGGAGCAGCAGCTGCTGCGCCGTTACAAGAACGTGCTGTCAGGGGAAGACTGTACGGCAAGCCAAAAGGATCAAAAATCACCAGGAAGAGCGGGCATGGCAGTGCCTCACCTGCAGATGAACTACGGATAAAAATGATTATTAGAAATATTTAAAGGTTCCAACAGATAGTGTTAATACTACAATGAATACAAAAAAATATGAAAGTTTAATTTTAACTTTTTCCTTTGAGATTTAATTTTGAACAATGTGGGGGGGTGGGCGCAATGGAAATTGCATATTCATTGCTCTTTTCTCTGTTTTTGTAGATTTGGTTTCCAGAAATGTAAATGTAATCAGAAACTAAATGTTTTTTATATTTTTGTTTATATTGAGTTTATTTTATATATAAGTTCGAGGATGCATGAGTGTTTATTTATGCTTTGAAGTAGTTTATAGATGTTTTCTCAAATATGTGTTTTAAAGTTTTTCCAAAAAAAGTAATTTTAGGCTTTTATCGTGTAGTTTTGATTTCTTTTACTGTTGCTGATCTGAAAAATGATCCGAACCGTGACCCTAAAACCGTCACTCGATCCAATCCATGAGTTTAGTGATCCATTACACCCCTACTCGCAGTAATTGTTAAAAATGATCTCTAAAAACTCACAATATATAGAAGAACACATTTTTTAGGAAAACATAGCCCACGATAGCCAGTCTCGCAACGTGCGTCCCCTTTCTACCTCCTAAGGAGCGTCTCACCAATGGATGACGTTTTACAGCCTCTTCAAGCAAAAATAAAAGATCAATACTTGGTGAGAACCCATGATGAATTAATCGCAGGACAAAACATTCGCGATATTGATATTTTGGCAACCCTCAAATAAACACAATGAGAGGGTGGAGAAGAGATTCTCAGCTGGGACGGGGAGAAGAAGATGGCTGAAACGACTGGAGATGGTGCACAGATCAGGGATAGAGGTGAGAACATGAAGAGATGCAGGAAGGAAGTATGAGAGAGAAGGAAGGGAACAAAAGGTGCCAGACGTGGGTGGATCTACAAAACAAGAGGGAGTCATAAGCAGAGGAAGAGTTGGAAGCCAAAGCAACATGCAGGCGAGAGTACAGGAATTTGAGGGATGTTGTTGAGAAGAGGAAGAGCGAGTGAGAGCAAAACCAAGAGTGTGCCAAGGAGGACGCCTGAAGGAAAAGAGAGCCCAAGATTAAAAACAGGCAGGAAACTTCAACTCCATCCAGAATGCATGACGTTACCGTCACATGGATCCGACTGTGTCCAAGCTCAGCTTCCACTAAATCTCTGGGCACATTTGGACTCCAGTGTGTGCAGTTAGAGTAGCAGGGGAATACGGGAGAAGAACAGGAAAAGAGGGAATACATGAAACAGACCAAGAGAATTTTTAGTGCCGGGGAAATGAAAAACAGTCAAGGAGGGAGCAGCGAGTCTTTGACAGCCAGTGTGTGCTGGAAGGAGAGGCGGTGATTCAGCGGCTGAGAGGAAGAGTGATGGCCTCAGAAATCTTTTCAGTGCCACGGCCAAGAACAGCTCGAGAAAGGGCTGCATGACGGAATGAGGGAGGGAGGGAGGGAGGCGGCGGCGGGTGGAGAGGACAGAGTGATTGAGCGTTGACTGCCGCACAAATAATATCGGTGTCCGTCACCTGGCCAGTGCACTGTCCTCCTCAGCGGTGTGTCCGTGTGTCCTGTCGGATTGGAAATGGTGTTTCTTTTGGCCCCTCTGGAAGGGGGTGCATGTCCACAATGGGAACGCCTGGGAGAGAATTACAGGTTGTTGGAGGTTTAAAGCGTAAAGAAAAGGTGGGAAAATGGATAAAAACTCTCCTTTTAGAGAGTTAGACTTAACTATTAAACCTCAAACCAGCCAACACCCTTTGACCCTTGTGCTATCTTATGGGGTCCAGATGATCCAAGCCATAATTTGACGTGTTATCCATCCCATGACAGATGTGGACAGGATAGATTTCATGTTTGTTACGGACACCAGTGAAGATAAAAAAAATCATTGAAAAAAAAGTTCTGCCTCTCTCTCGTGGGGTCCAGATGACCCTCCTATCTTCAACATATCTAGGATAGCACAACGTCATTAGCACTTGTTTGGCGGTTGACCCGTACAGTGCTCAGGTTATGGGTTGTAGAGGTTCTTAGAGAGAAGGAGACACATTTTAACCCTTGTGCTATCTTATGGGGTCTAGATGACCCCACTTTTAACATAAACATGCCTGGGGTAGCTCAAGGATTGCAGTCTTTCCATCCCTTGATGCTCATACGACCATGTCAAGGAACACCAATGAAAATGGAACGTACCATTGTCGTGCCTGTGCTAAAGCCTCGTTTCTACTGAGCGGTCCGGTATGGTCCAGTATTTTGAGCATTTCCATTGTAAGATGGATCTGCTCTCCTAGGCTTGTTTACATTACAAGAAGGGTCACCTGGACCCCACAAGACAGAGTGCTGAACTTTTTTTTTCTTCAATGATTGTCGATCTTTACTGGTGACCAATGACAAACATGAAGTGTTGTCCACCTTTGTTATTGAAGGGCTAACACCTCAATGTAAGGGCGGGGTCATCTGGACCCCATAAGAGAGCATGAGGGTTAAACAATATCGAACTGGCTCCCATCGGTTGTAGGTTCATTGAAAAGTGGAACGGTGCGGTTGGGGCTGCAGCTGCTGGATCCCCCCGTTGATTGGCAGAAAGTGATGACGACATTAGAAAGCACCCATATAGCCCTTATTTAAGCTAACGTTTCATCGTAAAATGTTTGTAAGCAGTTTACGATGGTATCGTTCTTAGTTGTCCACAATCTTCTTTCAAACAAAATTAATTTCCTGCTATAGACGATGTACAAAAAGTAAAGCAACAAAAAGACGAGATTCTGGATTAACCTATATGGTTGTTGCTTTTCTAGTCGTCACACTACAATGAAACGTCAGCGGTCTACATCACGCATGCGCCGCAAGAACAAACCACTGAGTGAAACACTCGCCAGAATTAACTGGACCATACCATGCCACTGCTTACTGGACCATACCCATTCTCGGACTGGACCGTTCAGTGGAAACGAGGCTTTAGTATATCTTGAAGTATTCCTAAGGCTAATGGAAGTTTCACACACTTATGACGTACAGGTGATACTGATATATGGTGTCCATTTTTTTTCCATTACACTTAAATCCAGGGATAGACAACTCCAGACTGCATTTCTGCCATGTTCTGATTGGCTGAACACACCTGAACCAGGTAATCAATTAAGAATATCTGGAAATTCGGCAGACACGCCAGCCCTTGAGGTGTGGATTTGCCACTTCCTGTTCTAGCCCTTAGTGCGGAGCGAGTACTGGCGCCTTATGTAATGTAAATGTGCACACTTGGATTATATACATGTGATGCACAAGCACCTGTAGGACCAGATAATAACTGCAAATTGTGATAGGAATCAACTTGTTGTTCAAACGATTTGTTATATTCCTTTTTGTACAGGATTGTCCAATTTTTTGCCCCCCAGAAAGCCTGTATCCACCCTTAAGGGCATTTATGACTACTGTAAGGAACTGTTTTGGGCCTAAAACGGAAAGTGTTCAATCCCAAATGTAGGATTTGTTGGTTTTGACCTCAGCAGATATAGATGCTGTTTACTTCTTTCTAGTTTTTATGCCTGAAAAATCCACCAAATAAAGCCTAAAGATGCAAGAAGCTTAAATGTTGGGTGTGACCTATAAACATAATGATTATTCATTTCTAGCAACAAAGCTTAAAAAACATTGCACTATAAATGAGACACTAATCCCGCTGGCCGTCTGCTCGACTTTTTGGAGCTTCTTACAGAATTTGTTGGTTTCAGAGGTGCTGTTTTTAATGTGACGGAGCAAAAGAAGTCAAATTTCATTTGGGACTAGCCAATAGAAAGCCATAAAAACTGTTGGTTTTATATTGAGTCTAAAAGTGATGAACAAAAATGACAGAATGACTGACATACTGTGATTTAAAAGTAAAAAGCGTCAAAATGAGCTGAAGATGGGCTTTTTTAATCAACATTTGGTCAGTTTTGTCGGTTATGGAAATAAAAAAAAAATAAAGTTTTAATCCAATCTGTCATAACCCAATGCTCACATGTGTTTTAAGGCTCAACAATGGTAATATGAGCTCACGTCAAGCCAACAATGCGTGCGCTGCTGAATTGTTTTGATGAATAGCCCCTCGTCAGCGGGTACATTCCTGGTTCTCATGGGAAGCTGCTTTGGCGCTTTTCTGTTTGATTCAAAAAGCAGCGCAGAAATGTCACACTGCTTTCTGTTGATTACAAGATGGATGAGAAAGTGTTGAACTTTGTCACAAGCCAATGCATCAATCAGGCAATCAATCATAGCAAAAAGAGTCGCTCCAAAGTTGTCATCTGTAACGGCGGCATTGACCTGCTGTTGTCTGGCCTCCTGTGTCGAGCTGGAGACTCCGAGCTCAACCTGAAATCAATACAGAAGTCAAGACTTTTGTTTTCAATGCTTTCTGTTTTGTAGTTCATTAAAAAACTCCAAATAAAGTTCCCCTGATGCTGCTTATGAAAGATAATTTTGCATTTTTAAAAGATTTGTCTTTTTAAAAACATTTTTCCCTTTAGCCCATCTGTCATTCATTAAGATACATCTAGATCTTCATGCTAATTGATGTTTGAAGCAAAATAATCATATTAATTTGTAGAATTTCAAGTAAATAATACTAAAATAAAACTTTTAAAAATGTTTATTGAATTAACCGTTCTGACCTGGAGTTCATAGAAAGGTCTCTAATATAAATATGTATATTATTAAAGGGCTTTTGCCAAGTTTTTTTTAAGTCTCAAAGTAAACTATGTCCTTAAATATGATTATATATTTCCTTTGGTACAATTAAGAACAAGTTATTAATGAATAATGAGTTTTTTTCCTACCTGAAAGGAAGACGTTTCAATCTTTTTTGCTGCTTGTAGGTTCTGCCCATTTCATGACATCATCATAGAGCACCGCTAGCTGAGCGGCAAAGTTAGCGGCCAAAAAACGATATCTGAGCTGAGTAGTTGGCTGCTGAGCACCAAAGTTAGCAGCTCAGCGGCGAAGTTATGTGCAGATCACCGCTAGCTAACTTTCAGAGTTATCGGCCAAGCACTGATAGCTGAGTGGTGATGTTAGCAGCCGAGTGCAGCTAGCTAAGCACCAAAGTTAGCATCTGAGCGGCGAAGTTGGCGGCTGAGCACCGCTAGCTAAGCAGCAGAGTTAGCGGCTATGCACCGATAGCTGAGCAGTGAAATTGGGTGTTTGTTTTCGGCTGTGGCAGTGCTGACAGAGCAGACTTCCAGAAAGGGGCTAACTTTCTGACATCAGCTGGTGAGGAGCCACTCTTGTTTTTTCATGGTATGGACCTTTAAACAACTTGAAAATATTTGTCAGGTTTGGTTTAATTATTAGATTTATTTATTTGTACAGTCTTTGCTGTCACTCAGAAACAAATATATTTTCTACATCTTTGAGGAAAAAAGTAAACATGTGATTGAAGATTGAGCTGATCAGCTGTTCCACAGCCACTAAGAGGCCAGCTCTAGAGCTGATTAAATCCATCAATGAGGATATCATGTAATGAATGTAACACACGCGTGGCCTTTGTAAAACACCATCTCATTTCTGTGGACTTAATCTAAAAGGATGTGGCGGCAAATGTGTTTAAGTAATTAAACCTGATTAATTGAGCCAGAGTTGATGAACAGAGTTAATTGACAGTCTAAATGAGCTGAGCAAAGAGACGCTGATTGGGCGCCACGCTTTAAAAGTTATTCCTGCTAATGAGTTTGTGTCGGCTAATATTACATTTTACTTCCAAAAAGGAATTGATCCATTTCCGTATTGGAATTTGCATCTCTGTGTGAAACGGTGTCATCCGCAGTCAAATCTGATTCTCATCCTGTTATTAGAGAACAATGGCGAACCTCTGGAACCGTCTGAGCTGCCGAAGTCTCTTTTTGTGACCTTTTTCTCTCTGAGGAGTGTTTAGCTACATAAATCAGCAGCTATTGCGGCGCTTTAACGATGCTAATTGCCAGTGTGATTATGTATTGATCAGTACTGTGTGTGCAGTGTGTTGCATGCATCATTAGTGTATGTGTGTCTGTTAATAGTCTTGCTTTGGTTTCTCAAAGTTTCTCTTTCAGGGGCTGATATCATGCAAAATTAACTTTTTAGAGCTCTGTTTACATTAAAACTGGGGTGATCTGGACCCCACAAGACAGCTCACTTAACATTAATTTTCCAAGGATTTTTTTTAATCTCCGCTGGTGAAAACGCTGAAATTGATAGCTGAAATCACTGAGGCTAAAAGCTGAAAACGTTGAAGCTGATAGCTAAATTATTAACTAAATGCAAAATTAGCCTAAAAAAATGAGGTTAGCCAAAACAGCTGGGATGTAGCTGAAAAAAAAATAGCTAAACTTCAAACTAGCCTGAAGAACTGGAAAAAAATCCTAAATTAGCCTAAACAGCTAGTATGTCAATATTAGCCCAACTCAAAAAGAGCCTAAAAATTAAAAAAAAGTCTAGATTAGCCAGAACATCTAGCAACTAGCAACTATAAATATAACCTTAATTCCAAAAAAACTGAAAGAAGCCTAAATTAGCCAAAACAGCTAGCATGTAACTGAAATATTAAGTAAATTCCAAAATAGCCCCCAAAATGATATTAAATGCCAAACTAGTCCAAAAAGTTAGCAGAATGACAATTTTTAAACTTTAAAACTGTAACTTTTCAACATTATTATAAATAATAAAAAATCAGGAACATTATTCCAGAATAAATCAACTTAAACAATAAATACATTTCAATATTTTACTCCCCATAAAAACATATTTTGTCAAAATTATACAAGTTAGAAATTAGTGCAAGATAAAATTGGACATTTAATAACTATAAGATAAAATAATCTAGGGGGCCGGATCTGGCCCCCGGGCCTTGACATTGACACAAGTGCTCTAACCTGTCCGGTTTGCCCTGTGCCAGTCCCAAGCCCAGATAAAATACAGGATTGAGTCAGGAGGGGCATCTGGCGTAAAACTCTGCTAAACCATATGTGCTTGTCTTCTGTGGCAACCCCTGAAGGGACAAACTGAAAGGTGAACAACATAAAAGGATAAAGTTTACTCTGAGAGGCTTAAGGAAAGCATGATACTATCCCTTTAATAGTGTTTGTTTGGCTGAAAGCTTCTCTCTGAAGCTCACATCTGTTGACATCATCCATGGAATAACTAACTACTGCCAGTCATTCGGCAGCTCGGTTAGAGAGGTTCAGAGGTGAAGGGCTTTGCTCCACGTCCACTTCATGGTCGCAGCTGCTGGTGAGCCACTTCTTCCAAACAACCGCTAACTTATTTGTGTTTCTTTAGGGGGTGTGTATATTTTTCCCCCATGCAGTGTGTAATATATCAGTTGTGGTTTCAAACACACGGCGACAGCTCGTGGAACGACTCCTCTGAAAATGGGGAGGACTTCTTGAGGTTTCACCGGCTGCTGGGACTGAATTTAACATTTCTACCCTTTATAACTTGAATCTCAAAAAGGATGCAAATGCCTCTTTTTTTAAGTTAAGTAACAAGCTCTAGAAAACAGTTAAAGTGTCTTTCTTAACTTTCTGTGCTGTGTCCGGACACTTAAGAACATTTTTGGTTTGTTGTTGGGGTGTGCTAAAATATCAGTATTGCAAAATATCACGACAATTAGTCCAGCGATTGATTCTTGATGGATCTCACCAGGACTGCCGATTATTCCACTAATTAACGACAAATCGACTTTTAAGAGCCAACGACTAATTTAATAGTCGATTAGTTGTAACTTTATATCATATGGAGTGTAGTAAAGCTGAAAGTTAGAATGGCATTATGCTAGCTTTCTGGACTATTTTGGTGTTTATTGAGTTTTTTTTGGATATTTTGGAGTTCGATAATATTTTAGCTGCATGCTAGCGGATTTGGCTAACCTTGGATTTTTTCAGTTTTTTAGGCTGATTTTGAGTTTAGCTAATATTTCAGCTGCATGCTAGCTGTTTTTAGGCTTTTTTCAGTTTTTAAGCAATTTTGGAGTTTAGCTTTTATTTCGACTGTATGCTAACTGTTTTGGCTAGCTTTTTCTTGGCTAATTTGACATTTAACTAATTTAGCAGGCTATCAGCTTCAGCGATTTCAGCTTTTAGCTTCAGTGATTTCAGCTCTCAGCACTAGCATTTTCAATGGCCTAATTCAGTTTACAGCATTCACACCAGCATAATCCCAGGTAATGCTATATGTCAAAATTTTAGTTAGTTAAAGCTCATGTCGGTTCAGATGGGTGCTTTACATCCAGTTTGCGCATGAGCTGATTAGTTGACTAATCAGAATAAATAATCAGTGATTAGTTGACTATTAAAATAATCGTTTGTGGCAGCACTAGTTCTCACCAAGTATCGATCTTTATTTTCGTTTGAAGAGGCTGTGAAACGTTATATTCGTCATCCTTTGAGACGTTCAAGCTAGAAAATAAATGGAGATATATTTTCATTAAAAATGTGTTCTTCTATAGATTGTGAGTTATTAAAAAGGATTGGGTTTTTTTTAACCAATTATTGCAGTATTGTGATATTATGTATATCGTGAGCCAGTGTGGTGAAATGACCCAACCCTGGTTTGTTGTCATTCATGCGGTGGACTCCAGCTCATTCTGGCTTGTTTCTTCTCATCTCGTACAGAACTTGAAATAGAAACCTGTTTTCTCTGGTGACACAGATGTCAGTGGCCTGCAGAGAGCAGAACAGCGAAACAAACAACGAGCGCCGCTATGGCGACCGTCAAATGCAGGAGGCTGCAGCGGCGCTCCTCTCGCTTGGAGCCAAAGCCAGCAGGAGGCAGCTGCGATAGTCTGTAGATTTCTGGAGGAATCCGATTTTCAAGCCAGATTCCATCTCTCTCGTCTGCTTTCTTTCACTTCCTGTTTTTCTGCAAAGCCTCGTGTGAACAAGTCAACCACACAAATCTATATAGGATCCCTAAAGTGGGTCATGCTGCGTATTTCACCTAAAGAAAGTTTCAGATTTTTGATGCATTACCCGACGTTTTCTACAGAGAAGCGTTTTACCTGTTGAAAGCTTCCCAGAGTATTTGCATGAATGAATGAGTGTTTTGTGTTTGTCATGTTTCCCTCACAGCTGCATGTGCGGTCAACAGCCACATCATGCGTGTGCCTTCACATAAGCCTGTGTACTTCCATGTTTATTTATACAGAGTGCTGCTGACTGTTTACAGATCCCACTTGAGGTTATTGTGCCCAGTCATATTTTTCTGACGCAGAACGTTAAAAAATAGCAATCATAAGGGAGCGATTATTCCCCCGTTTCCTTCAGCGCGGGCCAGCCGGTGCTTATCTGCTCTCAGTTACCGGCATTGTTTACCGAGACGTGTGTTTGGTGACTGCACCGCTGCGTCTTTCAGCAGCAAAGAGGGTGAATCATCACCACGGATGACTTTGAACTTTTTGCAGGGACTCTTCGGGGTTTATGGGTGTGCACCTCACGTTCTCCATCCGCTGCTTTCAGTTCAATTTGGTAAATGTCAAATGATCTGTTGGTGAAACTGAAAATCAGTGCCGAGAGTTCTCATGCGATAATGTGAAACAATGAGGCTTTTAATGCAACAGTGCTGCACTGCTAAGTGCTTTATGTTTAAGTAGGAGAAGTTGAGTGTGTTCGACATTGAATTTGCATTAAATTTAGAGGAAAAAAACTGTAGAGATGTAATCTCTTTCCTGGTAGAATCACCGAGGACTCGGTTGCTTTTAAAGTCGGCTGAAGGGTTTAGGTACGGAGCTAAAATGTAAAAAATAGTCCAATCTAAGGTGAAGAATGGATCTGTTTGTCAGCATCACTCAATAAACCTCTGACTTTAGCGGTGCTTACGTTGAAGATCCACTCATGAAATCCAGCCCCCCGAATGATTCTTTCTGACCCTCCAGATCATTTTATTTTATTGTTATTAATTGCTCAAAGTTATTTTGCACTTATTTCTAACTTGTATAATTTGGACAAAATATATTTTTATGGGGAGTAAAATATTGAAAGTTATTTAAGGTTTAAATGTATTTGTTCTGGAATAATACTCCTGCCTTTTTATTTTTCATAATTATGTTAAAATGTTTAGGTTTTAAAGTTTTAAAAATTTGTATTCTGACAACTTTTTGGACTATTTTGGCATTTACTAAGATTTTTTAGGCTATTTTTAGTTTAGCAAATATTTCAGCTACGTGCTAGCTGTATTAGCTAATTTAGGCTTTGTTTCCATTTTAGGCTATTTTGAATTTTTTTCAGCTACATGCTAGCTGTTTTGGCAAACCTAAGATTTTTGTTTTTTTCTTTAGGCTAATTTGGCATTTAGCTTACATTGAGCTTACAGCATTCGCACTAGCATTATTGCAGGTAATGCTATGCATCTAGTTCATAATTATGTCCAAAAGTTACAGTTTTAAAGTTTCTAAAACAGTGGTTTTACAGTGTTCAATAAATGTTTATCTTTATCTTATCGCGACCTAAGATGTGTTTTGGATCTTGGCCCCCTGTGTGATTGCGTTTGACACCCCTGGTCTATGGTGTGAACAAAGTGTTAATGTATGGGTCACAAAAAGGGGGTGGTGCCTGAAGGGAGCTTTCATTTTCAAGAATCAAAAAAGTGAAGTCATACATGTTGTTCAAGTGTTTGTGATTTTAGCTGCTGGCTTGTATCGTCACTGTGTCATCAGCATACAATGAAATCAACATCATTCCTGTTGAGAAGAAATCTGTATATTAAATGGGTCCAAGTACAAAGCCCTGTGGTACACCAAAACTGACTTAAGTATGTGAACAAAAAATATTAAATCGGTTGAATAAATATAGTCAGAAACAGTAAAAAAAAAACAAAAAAACCCCTAAAGCAAGTGCAGCACGTGTTCTTTTTGCAAACCCAAACAAGAATGGTCCTCTTGTGCCCCCCAGGACCCGGCTGCCTGAGCCGGCGGATGGCTTGTTGGCCTGCGCTCTTTCATGCCGAGTTCTGTGAAAACCCTGCAGAGCTTTAAACACTTTCTCCAGCCAGAAATTATTTTTCCACACTCAATATTTTCCCCGACTCTCGTGGGAATCTTTCAGTGCATTAACTTGCATATTATACATCAGAATGTTGCCCCTGAAAGCTGTTTTTCCAACCTCAAGGGACACTGTGTTTTTATTCCATGCTGATTTGTGCTGTTTGAAGGCTCCAGACTAACAGAAAAGCTTTAGCACCTTTACCCCGCCGTGCTCCGGAGAGACCCGGATAGACTGCTAATGCGTGATTGTTAATGTGTGGAAGTTTTGACACTTTTTTTTTCTCTGTTTGGAAACTGTCCAGTGTTTCCAACCGTCTCTGGTCTTCAGAGCGGCTGGATTAACCCGTTTAGCTGTTCTCCCTCAGGCTCCGACTTCTCTGCTCTGAAGTTGTCTTAAGTAGATGATGGGAGCGATTTTGGTGCTTGTAGCTAAATTTATACGTAATAAAGGCTCTGCCTACTGACTGCATCTGTTAGTGTGGTTGTCAGAGTGCGTTTGTTTTGGAGGTGCAGACGTTCCCCTCCAGCCATCGGACGCTTCAAAGGAAAGTAATGGCCTCAAAAGCTGCGGTTGTGTCTGTCACCTCCCTGATCAGGTGTGAACAGAGACTTCCACTAAAACGTCTCTTTTAGCATTTGACATGACAGGGAAAAAACAGGAGGGTCGCCGTGTCGGCATGAGATGATAGCTGCTGCTTTTTTAAGAAAACAAGAAGCTGGGAGAGGGTCGGCGAGGTCGTGGAGGCCGGAGAAAGAGGTGGAGATTGAAGCCAGCTCAGTGGCTGCTGAAAGCAGACGGGGAAAAAGGATGAGGCGGTAGGAAAGAAAAAAAGAAAAAAAAGGCAAAATAGCATTTTATTGACGTGTGCTGAGCTGCAGGCAATTTAGGTGGATCAAGAGGGAGAGGCTGTGCGGGAGAGGGTGTTATCTTTTCTCCTGTGTGGATCAATCAGATGATGTAGTGATAAGTCTGTGGATTACACTGCTATTTACACACTCCCCAAGTGTAAGTGTGCATCAGCACACAAATGTGTTTTATGCCTCCGTTACACATTGACGTCCATTAGTTTGAGTGTTTTTTTACTTGTATTTGTTATTTTCAGCAACAGTTCTGGAAAACAGCAACTAAAGAGAGAATTAGTCAGATTTAGTTATTGTGTGAATAATTAGTGAGCATTTTGGCACATAAAAACTCAATCACACTTTTAGATATTTCAGCAATCCTGGTATTTACCTTGTTCAGGAAATTACTGCTTACATTTTTGGCATTCATAATCTTTATATTTTTTGAAATATTGATCACTATATTCCCCAAAATCTTCAAACTTCAAAATTTCAGTAGATTAGGAACAAGCCTTTAAAATATTCATGGGCTGTGTTTTCATATTTTATTGTACTTTCAAAAAAAAATGTGGAGTTTACCTACATTTTAGGAACATGCTAATGTTTTTGGCTAATTTTTTACTTTCTGAGGTTTTTATGGGATAGTTTAGAGTTTAGTTTCTATTTTGGCAACATGCTAACGTTTTGTCTAATTTAGTTTACTGAGGAATTGTTTTACTAATTTAGTGTTTAGCGAGTGTTTTAGCAATGTGCTAGTTTTTCAAGATAATTTGGCATCAACTAAAATTTTTTTATGCTAATTTGGAGTTTAGTTAATATTTTAGCAATGTGCTAACGTTTTTGGCAAATTTAGTTTACTGGGTAATTTTTGGGCTATTTTGGAGTTTATTTAGTATTTTAGCAATGTGCTAGCTTTTTTTAAATCCAAATCTGAGGCTTAGCTAATATTTTAGCAACATGCTAGCGTTTTCTGTAAATTTGTATACTAGTAAGATTTTTATAGGCTAATTTAGAATTTAGATTAATTTTACCAACAGGCTAATGTTTTTGACTAAATTAGTCTACTGAGAAATTGTTGGCTATTTTGAAGTTTAGCTAGTAATTAAGCAATGTGCTAGCTTTTTTTTTGGCTAATTTGGCATCTACTAAGGTTTTTTTTTTTAGCTAATTTGGAGTTTAGCTCATATTTAAGCAACACAAAATATTTTACTATAACTTTTTTTTTTTTTAGGTTAACTTTGGCACTCTTTCATAGTTCTTTAACGGGATTTCCAGTCTTTTAGCAAATTTAACATTTTGCAAATAGCTTTTGCTTTTTCAGCAAATCCCTTCCACAAATAAGCAAAAAGCTTTAACATCTTCAGTGAAAACTTTCACCAAAAACATTCGCACTCGCATTATAACAGGTAATGCAACTTTTCTAGTTCCTATTACGATCCATTCCAATAAAAATCTTGTTTTTGGTGGTTTGACCTACACATTCACATTCCCGACTTGTCATATATGGACATTTGATCATTTGGTGCATAGGAAGAAGCAAGAAAGTCCCTGGTTTTAAGTCCCGGCTGGAACATGCCTAGGATAGCACAAGGGTTAAAGGTTAACCAAACCATAAATCAACTTTTTTTTTGTCTTTTGACCTCTATAGATGGGGCTTTAAAAGCGTTGTCTGTTAGTCATTGCCAAATTTTTCACAAATTAAAAAAATGATTTGCTTATTTCTTGAATTTATAGTCAAAAACTGTCTACAGGTTGAATTGAGGTATTACAAGTGAATTTTGTGAACGGTCAGAGCATTTCAGAAGTCTCACGTCATGATCTGCAGGTCCTGTAATGATAACAGTCCTGTCCCTTTGACTGGATTTTTACATTTCGACTGTGGGTGGAGTCAGCCTCCAACTTCCCTGTTTGGTTACCCTTTAAAAGTAGCATTTCTGAGTATTTATGTTTTTCAGTAGCAGAAGCAAAAATGCTTTTGGAAGAATTCAGTAGCAGTGACATAGGTTCTACTGCTCCTCTCCATTCCGATTCATCCACTCATAGACAAGCAGATCCATGAACGTCTTCGTTTTCCTCGTCTGAGCTGGATTCTGGATTCAAACTGTAGGGCTAGATGGCTCAAATATTGTTCCCTATCACTAATGTTATGTTGGGGTTGTGAGGGGGCTGCAAGTTAGCTGGAGACTTTGTAAACAAAGGGATGATGGGAAATGAGTGGAGGCTTACTCTGCTCCACCATTGAGAGGTAAATTTCTACTGAACTCCTGCTGATCCTTACAAACTATGTCCTAGAAAATGAGAGTTTTTGTGCTTAAGCAGCAACTTCACAGCTGAAAGACCAGTGTTAGCGCTTTGAAAAAAAAAAACTCCAACAATGATCTGAGTGGGAGTTTAACCAACCCAGATTTCATTTGTTCTGTAATCAAGATTTTTATCCAATTCTATGTAGAAATCGAGATATAATTACAATTGCCATGACGGCAAACATGTGAAGCACAGAAAACTCAGTTATTCATCCGTAATTGAATGAAAGACACTAATCAAACCCTGAAGAATCCATGCAAAAGAGCAAAATGTGTTAGTTTAACACAGCAGTCCCCATCAAAAAGGCCTCAGTCATTCATTCATTGTGGTACTTGAACCCTTCTTCATTGATTAGACCCTGAGTGAGTGTGTGTGGTGACTGGTTAAGGGATCATCTGGGTCAGTGAATTGCCTCGGGTGATGGGCCCCTCGTGACTCTGGAATGCTCTGGATGTTGTCACATGGTGGCCGGCATTACTGCCGTGTCACCACGGTGACCCGGCACTCCAGAGTGAAGAGCTTTGGCGTGGTGGGATCCCGCTTGACAGAAAGCGTGCGTCTGAATGGGCCTTTTCTTTGAGTAACCTGCTTATCGTGTTAGGCGACAGAATCAAAGCGTCACATCGAGAGGATTCACGGCGGGCCTCTCTGCACTGGGAGAAGGTCGCAGTGGGCATGCGGGGCTGCTCGCGTGATGTGGTTCGAGGGTTCGCTGTTGGTCCTGGACTTTAAAGTCCAACTCCAAATAGATTTTTTTCTATCGTAAAAGCCTTCTCAGTGCTCTTTTAGTTAGGATTCTGCAGTTTTAACCAAAATCAAGAATCCTGTGTCGTTTTTGAAGACAGATTTTCTGCAGAGCTCATTAGAAATTTGCTTTTGAGTTCTGGACGGGATTATTTGTGCTGAAGTTAGCCTCACTAATTTCCCAAGCAGGGCTTTGCTTACACTGTGTCTTAGGGATGGGCGGTATATCAGTGCCAGTATCGGTCAGTATTTGCATAATTTGAGTTGGGCGATGCTAAAAATCTATCCACAGATATTGTTTATTGTTGATACTTTATTTTTGTCATGGATTTTAGTTCCTAACAGTTCCTTGGCACCGGGATGTAACTGTTCTGTTTTCATGCATGTTTCATATTTGATAGGGATACATGTTGTTCCTAATAGATCATTGGCAACGAGAAGGTTGATTCTAATAATCAGTAAATGGTCAGAATGTTTTCAGATATGTTTCCAAAGTTTTAAAGTGATACTGATGAGATCATTTGCTGTGTGTCAAATAAGATCAACAAGTACTATGTGATTGTATAGTCAAAAAAAAAAGTGCATTTCTTATTTAGCACACATGTCAAAGTTGAGGCCCGGGGGCCAGATCGGCCCTCCGGATTATTTTATTTTATTGTTAATAATGGTCCGATCTTGTATTGCACTTATTTCTAACTTGTATAATTTTTTTTAACTATTTTGACATTTTTTTTGCTGTTTTGGAGTTTAATATTTTTTTATTTACATGCCAGCTGTTTTTGCTAATTTAGGCTTTTTTCAGTTTTTTAGGATATTTTGAAGTTTAGCTATTTTTTCAGCTGCATGCTAGCTGTTTAGACTAACCTAAGGTTTTTTCAGTTTTTTAGACTAATTTTGCATTTAGCTAATATGGCTGGCTATCAGTTTCAATGTTTTTAGCTATTAATTTCAGCATCCTCAACTATCAGCACTAGCATCTTCACTGGCCAAATTCAGATTATGGTATTCCCACTAGCATTATCACAGCTAGTACTATATATCTGGTTCATAAATATGTTAAAAAGCTACAATTTAAAGTTTAAAAAATTTAGTTTTAGAGTGTTCAATAAATGTTTATCCTGTCCGGCCCGTGACCTCAGGTGTGTTTTGGATTTTGGCCCCTTGTGCGACTGAGTTTAACAAGTGGGTCCCGCGGGCCAAATGAATCTTTTGGGCCGCCAAGTCATGGCTGCAGAAGCCACGGAGGGTTTTGATAAAACCTCCGAACTGTTTCCCATTGGTTCTCTTTGGTGTTCCAAAACTGTTCCAAAAAAGTTTCAAAAAGCCGCAAAATACTGTCACCCTCTGGGTGGCGCTGTTAGCACTTTCTTTGCCTGCGGCTATAGGAGAAACACAACCCACAAGTGAGTCAGCCCTGGGCTTTATTTTAGTGTTAGAAACTCCCAGGAGCCTTCATGGTCACTTCCGATGCTTTTAGCGTTCTTTTTTAGCTAGCCAAGATGAAGCAACAACGGAAAACGGCTTAAGTCAAAAGAGCAGCTCCTCGTCTCTCATTCAGATCTCAGTTTCTGTTTCATTGGAAGAAAACTTGTTCAGCTTGCTCTTGTTTTTCTGTTAAAAATGTACAGTGAGGCCTTACTGTTAAAGACAAATGTTCTTTTTTTCTAATGTGTGTTATCTTTAATTAATACACAATCAAAATACATAAATTAAACCATATTTTCTTATTTTCTCATTTTATTTTATGACATGGAAAACAAAATTGTATTTGACCCGCAGACCCGGATCCCATTTAGATTTTGGGCCTTTGAGTGAAAAAGTTTGGGCACCCCTGGTTTAAAGCCAGCCCAGATAAAGAAAAAAAGACGTTAGTGGATCTATGTGTCTGTAAGTGGAGGTTTTAGAACTTAAACGCAGAAGGAAGACTTGGATCCCGCCCGTGGCAGTGACTGTGTCACAAACCTGAGCTTTTTCAAACACCCAGTTTTCTCATGTGATTTATACAGAAATAGTCAGAAATGCAGTTTTAATGTTAAATTCTTTTATACATGTCCTCCATTATGAGACAAATGCTACCAGAACATGTTAGAAACACCATTTACCTGATATTTATCAGTTCTATGTAGTCTCCTCTCTGAGTTTTTACCTGGTTTGTTATAAAGTTGACCTTTTTTACAAACTTTGACGTCTGGGAAATTTAAAAAAGCAACTTTTCGCTCGAGATAGTGTTACAACAGTGCAGAGTTTCTACCCCTCATTAAAGTTCGTCTCCTGTTCTCCTTCCAGCCTCTGCAGATCGACGACGACTTCTGCGGCCAGGACTTCAACCAGCCTTTGGGGGGAACCAGCACCATCGAGGGCGTTCCTCTCTTCATAGACAATGAGGACGGCATGACCTCGGTGGCGGCGTACGACTACAGAGGCAACACCGTGGCGTTTGTGGGGACGCGGAATGGAAAACTCAAGAAGGTAATGTGGGATTTTCTTTTGTATAAAAACCTTTACTCCCCATAGCGTGTTTGGGGGGTGGGGGATAGGGGGGTGGCGAGCTTTGGGAAAACCCTTCACGACTTGGCTGGGACAGCTTCTACTGTCAGAGCCGTGTGGTCAGTTTGACCCGGATGTGATCATTTATGATCTGAAGTTTAGGAGCGTGGAAGGATTATTTTCTAATCTATTTAACATAAATCGATTTGTTGTCTGGTAAAAATGTGAAAGAAGAAGTATGAGTTTGACTTTTTAAGCAGCTTTTAATTTGGCTTCTTTTCATATAAATTGTTGTGTGTCGAGATTCCTCAGTTTGGGTTTCCTCCTTGTTTTATTGAATGTTTTGCTGAGAGCAGACCTCATGCAGAGTGGATATATTTCCAGGTCAACCTGAAATCTTCTCGTCTCCCTTCCCTCCATTTGAAGAGGCAGTTTTAGTGCAAGTGTGTTCGGATCATTTTTTAAATATATAAAGTCCTCCATCGCGAGGGTAAGCCGCGGCGCGCTGAGAAGCGTTTTTCTTCACGCGGGTGTTCTCTGAAGCACAGAAGTTTACATTTAAGTGTGAGTGACGTATTTTCTGGATTATAAATCGCAGGAGCTTAAACATCTACCAAACAAGAAGAAGAGCATATACAAGTCGCTCTGGAGTAGAAGTCACACTCGTTTATTTTCCATGGCAAAAAATAAAAACAAGAATAATATTAATCCATCGATGCAAATAAAAAAAAAATCAAATTTTAAGAAGAAAGTAATCAGATTCTCCTCCATGTTATTCTTCTTCTGGCACCATCAGAAGAAAATACAGCTCTCTCTAGTGGTTGTTAGCGGAAACGACCGCTAAAAGGCACCTGGTTGCTAGTGGAAAGTAACAAACATATGAGCCTATTTATGTTTTAAAAAAATCACAAAATAGTTACTCCTGAGTATACGTCTGGAAAATACGGTAAAGACTTTTTGCTGTAGCATGACCTTTTTAATTGGTGATTATTGGTGACATCATCGAACGAAAGTTATGTCCAGAGGGGAAGGGAGAAGGGAAGAATTCGGATTGGGACAGCTTCTTATGGCTGGGTATAACTGAAGAAATCATTGGTAGATTATAATCTAGGTTATGAAGTGGATTACCGGAAAGGGTTAAGTAGTGTTTGGAACTTAACAAAGACAACATTTTTCAATAGTAGACACAATCAAAACCAGTATTTTTTCTGTAAAATTAAAGTTTATAATAAAAAATCGATACTTTGTGAGAATTAATCGCAGGACTTAATATCGCTATATATATCACAATATTGATATTTTGGCAGTTTCTACCAGTTTTTTTTTTTTTTTTAATTCTCCTCAAAAACTCTCATTTGCTGTCGTTTCTTTCACCTCAGACATTAAAGATCGCGTCTGTGTCACCGGACCTTGTACAGGCTTGCCTGTAATTTTCGGCGAGTGCGGCAGCTCTTGGCTTTCTCCGCCCATGTCAGCTGCGCGGCGCTGACAGACGAACCGGAGGAAACGTAGTGATGATTGATGGGGTTTGAAAAGACCTGCAGGAATAATGTCCTTATAAAACCATTGTTTTAAACTCTTAACATCTGAGCGAGTTGTTGGAAATCCTCCGTTTGAGGATCAGGATTCTCTCCGCGTCCTGCGGTTGAGTATTTGTTACTCCGTGCGTGTTTCCAGTCTGTGGAGGACGCCGCTCTCGGGGTGAATTGTTGCTCATTAGAATTCAGCCCGTTTTCCTCCTCGCTGCTCAAGACCTGCCATCCATTCAATATTATGAATGTATAATCAGCCGGCGTGTTTTTTGTGTGTGTGCGGTCTGCATTATAATGTGCGTACCTGTGGCGGCACAGGTTTATGAGAAAGCAGGAGATGACAAACAATAGGGTTGAGTAAGATTCAGTGCTGCATGTTTGTCAGCGTCACTCCCATTCACTTAGCTTGGAAACAGTTCCTTGTATTTGTTTAAATCTTCTGGCGACTCTTTTGTTCTGTGGCGCTCTGCACCGTCACCTGGGCGCTGCAGTGCGCCGCTCTCTCGCTGTGTTTGTGCAGTCACAACAGAATTGTTTACAAAAGGAAGTCTAACCAAAATCACCCGTTTGGGCTGAATGTGACATTTGAGGACAAACGATGGAATTTAGCAGTTTTGGAGCAGATTCTGTTGTTGGTTGTTCCTGAACATGGACTTGTTCTTATGGCCTGGTTGTGGACATACGCAGCACGTTTGGGTTCTGTTGGTGATCCAGTGAAAGGAGTGCTTTCTTTAGGAGGGAAATCAAAGGAGAGGGACCAGGAAAAGTGATGGAGATGAGATCCCGACATGTTTGCTCGCTAATTAGACGTAGGCAGTGTTCAAATTTTAATACAGTCAATATTCTTCCACATTTTATCTCGGTATACGGGAACATTCACAACAATTCTCTGTCACTGTCCGAGCCATTTTTAACAACAATAACAATTAATTAAATTAAAGAACGAAATTAATCAAATCTTCACGCAGAAATGAGAAATCCCTGCGCCTGTTCAAACATTCCTTGGGACAATTCAGACCCGGGAGGGCTTCTCTGCTCCTGCGCGCTCATGTTTCATCGTCAGGCGTGAGAGATTGTCTACTTCCACTCCCTCAGGAAACATTTTGTTCTGTGCGCTCCAGCAACATTTTTGTCGTGTGCACACGCGCAACATTTTGTCTTGTGCGCTCGTGGGGGGCTCTGGCGCAACTTTCTGCGCAGAAGTGGAAAATGACTTGACAATTGGGGCGGAGACAGAGGGCTGCGTTGACTTTCTTCTGATTGTATGGCGTTATTTATTAGTCAAAAATGTATCTTTAAATTTGAGGCGTTTCCATTTCTCACATTCACGCATCATCTACAAACAGCCTCAATGGGATTAAGGGGTTCTCCTTCTTCATTTACTCAGAACCCAAAGTACTCTGAAACTGTGGAAATCTTTCTTTTTGACACCAAGTCACCTTGTCCACAACTTTCCATCTTTCTTCCCGTCACTCACTCGTGCGTCTGTCTCTCTTCGGAGCTGTAACGTGATGTTGAGGATGCTCCCCAGCAGATTAACTTTTATTAAAATATTATTTTAGGAAGGAAAATTGAAACCACAATAAATGCCACTGAACTTACAATCAGCTTTAAGTATTGAATTCATTTTATATATTTTCAATTTTTTTTTTTTAAATCATGTCTTTAATAAGTTGTTAATGAGTGTATTGAAAATGATCCCCTTAACACTGCACGAGTCTATCGCTAATGTTACCTGAATTCTCTTTGCATTCATCAGTCTGCAGACTTTTGGCTTTGATGTCTCGTCTGATCTGCTTCCAGCCTGTTTATATAACTGACAATGATGTTCATGGATGTCCAGAGCAACAGGCAGTCATAAACAACATGTTTAAAGCCAGCGCTAATGAAGTCCCTTTGTGCTCTGGTTGCCACACTCGCACCGACACACGCTCACAGGGGAAGCTTTGACTAATGAGATGTGCTTTAATGCCATGCAGAAGAAAATCAAGCGCAGGATGGAAGCCGAGAGAATCAGGAGGAGGAGAAGGGATGTCCGCTTCTGTGGCTCGTCGGTCCACTCGACCACCACCTGCCTGCATTCATCTTTTCAGGCCTGCTGCTCTGCAGACGCCACTTCTGTCTCTGCATTGTCCTTCCATCTTTCCATGGATCAGGTGCAGCATTAGAAGAAAAAAAAAACTCAACCGGGTGAATTTGGCGAATCCTGCAGGCATTGTTAGGCAATCACAAAACAGGAGCAGCCTCTGCGACACACACATGCGCGCTCTCAACAGGCGGTCGGAGGCCAGGAGACAAAAGGAGTCGATAATCCAATACCTAATTGTAAGATTTCCCTCCCTTTTGGATGCAGGTTCTCTGCACACAGACATGGGTCAGGATTCCTCGCCATCAGGGGGCGGCAGGACCATCTGTCATGTGGACGCGCCCCGGGTGCCCACTGCGTGTCCATTGTGGCCGCGCCAGGCTCAGGTGTCCGGGTGTGCTCATTCATCAGCTCATCGCCGAGGAGCTGTCGCAGCATCCGGCTCGTTTCCACCCCGACACGTGAACGACGTCTGAGGCGCCGCCGTGTGTCAGAGCGTATCACATTATCGGAATTAAAAACAGGACTAAGAGCGGAGGAGACGGAAACAGTATTGACACGCGTGAAGCCAGGCATGATGGGGGTTGCGGCGGTACCTGCGCCGGTCACGAAGCTTTCCTGAGGTTAATGACAAGTGACAGGTTGTCGTTTGAACGTGTGTGTCGCTGCGTCGGAGTCACTGATGAAGCCCTCCGGGACCGACAGTGTCACAATTAAGAGGACCATGTCACGGCCTAATTGAATGATGATTGGTATTCTCCCGGTGTAGACGCTGCCCCGTCCGGCTCCCCCGAATGTAATCGTTCTGCGTCTGAATCCCGTCGGACGTCCTCCCACAGAACGTACCGTTGGTAGTTTCCTCTGCTGGTTGCTTGTGAATGAGACGCTCTGCGGTTCGTGTCATTGTTTGGCTCAGCCACCCGAACCACGAGTTGTTTGGCCCGGGCGCCAGGACAGAGGGCGTGCGGCCTCATGGTCTTTAGTTCACACCACTGCAAAGGGTCTCACAAACAAAGACTGAGAGAGAAACGGGGGCGAGGATTCAGATGTGGAGACGGATAAGAGAGTCGGGAACTCAATATGGGAGCGCCGTCACTCGTCCTTCTTTATCACCAAATCCTGAAATAATGAGCCAAACTTTTTTTTTCTGTAACCCTTCCTCCTAACGCAACACGTATTCACTCCCAGCTCGCCATATAGGGACGTTTGGTTCGGGTTTGACTATTTGGGTATCCCCAACTGGACGTTTTTGGCTGTTCCTATTAAATCACGAGTCCCCAGTAAACTGGTACTGGTCCGAGGGCCGCTTGGTGCCAGGCCACAGACAGAGAAACAATGCGTACACTAATCAGGGGTCCCCAACCGTCTGGACGTGAATTGAAACCCAGATGCGGAGCGCCTCAGAAGGCTCGCCCCGTGCAGCGGATCGTTTCGCCGTCTGCTCTATTTTGTGGGCGGTCCGCCAAATACTTTGAGGTGACTTCTTCTATCAAGCTTTGCTGCTGCGGTTCATAATCAAGCTAATACTGGACAACATTTGAATACTTACTCTTCTGTTGATAGCTTTGTTCTCCAGGCTTCATCAAATAAGATTGTCCTCACGTTGGTTTGTGCAGGTTTATCGCTCCGTTTCTGTACATTTAGTTTGTTGTTTAAAGCAGGAAACCGAGCGTTTGGAATGTAATCAAGGCGTCTGGACAGTGAGGGTCCAGTCGATGGCTGAACGCTCCAAACGCCGTCCTGGTGTTTGGGTTGTTTGTAGCTGGAGCTGTCGAAGCGTTTCAAGTCCAGCCTTTCAGAGTTAATTGGGCCAGCAGAACCTGCTGAAGTTTCTGAAAGCTACCCTAATGAGATTTACTCCAACTGAACAAACACACTGAAGGCCACTGAAAAGGTCTTCAAATGACTCTCCTCCATGTTTATTTTCCCATTCTGCTCCAGTCCTGCTTCAAATGAAATGGTTTACTTGAACTAAATTGATATATTAGCCACCTCTAGAATTAATGGCGTCCATATGCGTTCACATATGTGTTCCACTGAAGCATGCAGCCATCAATTCTCTCTGCAGAGTCCTTCTGAGTCTTCCTTCCATCTGTTGGCATGTCCTCAAATGTGGTAACTTAAAAAAACTCTCAAAATGAATCCGAACTTTTCCTTCACATTTCCACGGAGACGCAAAGGAGGCTTTGGGCTGTCACTGCAGAATCTACCCCAATGGATTCTGCACCACTTGCTGCCTCAGACTCTGGCACCTTTGATGCAGCTTATAAAAACTCCAACAACTTCTAAAATGTGTCCAACTTTTCATTGCAGATCAAAAAAAGGTGTCAGTTGTGGTTGTTTCCTTTGGGCTCTGTTCAGTTTTATTGTCTCCTGTCATCAAAAACTTCTCTTTTTTTTAAGACCCGCTCTGATTAAAATTATCTGCTTAACTTGTTCTTTTGGCATTTTTCTGAGGATGAAAAACTTATGTAAAGTAAACTAGATATATGGCATTACCTGCTATAATGTTGGAGTGAATACTGTATGCTGAATGTGGCTAGAAAATGCTGAAACTGTTTGCTAACTAAAACTGCTAAAGCTGATAGCTGAACATGCTGAAGCCAAAAGCTTCCCAAAGTAGTTGCTGAATGCCAAATTAGCAACAGAAAAACCCTGGAAAAATGTCTTATTTAGCTAACATAATGCTAAAATACTCGCTTAACTCACAATTAGCCTAAAAACTGAAAAAAGGTTAATCAAGCCAAAACAGCTAGCATAATGCCAAAATATTAGCTAAACTCAAAATTAGCATAAAACGCTAAAAAAAATGTCTAAATTACCCAAAACAGCAAGCATAATGCTAATGTATTAGCTAAACTCAAAATTAGCCAAAAAAATAGAAAAATCTATATATTAGTCAAAACAGATAGCATAATGCTAATATATTAGCTAAACTAAAAAAAATAGTTTAAAAAACCTAGAAAGGTGTATATATTAGTTAAGACAGCTAGCATAATGCTAACATATTAGCTAAAGTTCAAATTATCCTAAAAAACTGTAACCATTTCTAAATTAGCTAAAAACAGCTAGCATGTTGCTACAAATAAAAGTTATTCTCCAAATTATCCTAAAAAAATCTGAACATGTTGAACATTTTATAGTGTGAAGTTTGCATAAGTTCACAAGTTTCAAAATATACAAAGTTTTTGAAGAATTTAAGCAATTTCTCATTAATTTCCTATTGGGGAAAACTATAAAGATGAACGTTTCAGTAACAAGAAAATATATCAGGGAAAAAAATAATTTTCGCAAGAACTTGTTAAAAAGAGACTCCAGAGGAAGAATGATTATTCTGACAAACGGAGGGACCGTTCTAACCCGTTCAAAGCGCCATCTTATTGTGTTAGGTTCAATACTGAGAAAAAAAGTTTTGAAACTGAAATTTTGAGTTTTGTAACCTAAAAAAACAGAACATTTGAAGATGAAAATAATTAGGTTTATTTTAGAATAGCAAAAAGTTTTGGACATTTTTACATTGTTTTAGCCAAACATCAATATTCTTTTCAAAATGTCTTATTTGGGTTTCAAATAATTAAGATCCCAAAAATAGCTCCATAGAATATGATCAATTTCACAAAGTGAAGACTGAATAAATATGAACTTTTCACGATGTCCATTCATGACTCCAGTGTGTTCTGATGACGAAAATGTGGATTGTTTATTAAAAAATTATAATTAAACGTTTTTTTTTTTCCCCAAAAAGTTGTTTGACCACAATGAATTGTGGTATATATTCACTAATGTAGTGAGGATTGATGCACGCAAGTTTTTTGCAAAGACTTCTGGGAAATTTCTAGTGCACTCAATATTGGATTTGTAGATTAGGACTGCACTAGAAAATGACAAACACTATATGGTGAGTGAGGGGAGGGGTTCAGACATCTGGGATTTTGGTTCTCTGGGACCAGCAGGTACTTCTTGTTTGGAACCCAAAGGGGGAGGGGATACTCTGTCCAGTTCTCTTTATACTGTTTATGGTTGTGCTGCAGAAACTGTGTCGTAAACGTAACAGATCTTTAGATTTTGTCTAAAAACTGTATAATCATCTATTGAAGCCCAGCGGAAACACCTTGAAAATAGATCCAAATCTGATTCTAGTTGGACTTCTTTAAATTGTCTTGAGATGAGATGACACAATCACTGTTTTTTCTGTTATACAGTCAATTCCAGACACTCAAACGTCCTGTTCATTCTGATTTTGGCAAAAAAAAAAATAGTGGTTAACTCTTTCAAACACGCTCTTTTAGATGTTAAGACGCGATCTGCTGCACGGTGGAAGGGTAGTGGGTAATGAGAGGGTCCTCTAAGAGATTTCTGTGCCGTCACATCCTCTTGTTCATGAATCCACCCACACAGCCTCATTAAGGCAGCGTCTCTAACTCTGCACCTTTGTCCTACAAAGTCTCTTCTGCTGTGATAACCCATATTTCCTGCCTCATTAACAAGAACCACTGACACTAACGGGCCATACCAGCTCTTTTTTGCTCGTCCTAACGTACGTCTCCTTATCTCAGTGCCAGATATCACAAAGCAATTTAACCAGTGCTGTGATAATTGTTAAAAGCTAATCACTTTAAAACGCAGGATACGTTACAGCGAGCTGAAGAATTAGCTCATGTTGCTGATGAGAGAAGTTCAGCGCTTGATAATCTCGGTTCTAATCCACTTTAGCTCGGTCCAACCGTGTGCAGCCGCCGCGCACGGCGTTCATTCTCTGAAGTCGCAGCTACCAGGGGTTAATGAGCCAAAGTGAGGAGGAGATCAGAGTGAGAAAGAAAGAAAGAAAGCAAGCAAGCCGGGAGAAAGAATACAGTCGAAAACGAAAGAGCAAGGGAGATGAATAATAAATGTAGCAGGCTTGAATCCATTTTTAAGGGAAGATTAGAGAAGTCTGGATGCAAGCTGGGATGCTCACATGATCCAAGGGAGGATGAGGCCAGCTGGTTTCTAGGTCATCTCTGTTAGGCATCTCTGGATTGAACATCAAAGTCTGTCGTATGTTTCTTTAGTTTTTATTCTCTTGTATTTTGTCGCTTGAAATGTGCTTTTAAAGCCTTCGTTCTATAGTTCCAGGGCTCTAAACACCAAGTTTTATTAAGCTGTCTATTGAGCTGTTTGTCCACAGTGTTTTGTATATTTTTCCACACAGCAGTAGGGTTCAGCAAGTGGAGTTTGGTGTGAGCCGGAGCCAAATTCTACAGCCTGGAGTGCACACCAGGTGGATGGCACGATGCCAGGGCTCAGTGGGTGCACCCTCCTCTGAAAACACCAAAACATGGAGGCACCAGAGGGAATGCCATATTTGACATCAACCAGCCAGAAAAAGCTCATTCACATGCACATAGTCGACTCATCAAGTCATTCGCAAAGTGGATGTAAAACACGCATCTTCCCCATTATTAGCTTTAAACAAACTAAAAACAAAGGCAATTATTACTATTTATTAAAGTCTCCCTTGACAATTGTTTTTCTTTCTCCCATTAGTGTTTTAATTATGATTATGAAGTTTTTAACCAACAACATAAATGTCTTAGAAAGGTTTTTCATTTTGATCTGAAGCCTGTTTCCAAAATCTCCTCTGAGGGGGCGTGGCATATGTCGCTGAGCTGAGTAGCCCCGCCCCTGATTCCCTCTGTCTGATTATGATAGCTCTGTTTATTCTGTTGCGAAAATCTTTAAAGCTGCTGCGTTTAAGCATCAAGCAATATCGGTAAGTCCAGCCGTATGGTTCTGATCTGGATGTCAGCTCAGATCTTCATGGACAGAACTTCCTCCAAAATCCTGATTCTTTCTCCTTCCAGTTCACCAAAGACTCTTTGATGTTTCTTGACGTTGCTGTGATCAATCCATTCAATCCATTGGTTTCTCAGAGCAGAAAATAATGAAAGCTAACATCCAAATGCTCTTTCATTCATTTACAACTCTTTCCAACTGTGGTCAAATGAGCCGCCGTTCACATTTCTGTGGTCACATCAAGAAGCTCCGTGGAGTCTGGTGGAGATTTTCCAGCGTTCTCAGGACTGCTACCGTAAGTATTGGATGAAACTCACACCAAAAATCCAGTGACGGCTGATTGGAGCACAGAAATGTGAACGGCGGCTGATGTGACTGCAGTCAAAGTGAAGGTAGCATCTTCTCTTCTCCAGAACCTGAACTAGACACGCTAGCCGGACCAGATGAGGGTTTAGTGCATGTGCAGCAGAAAGAAGATGATTGATGAAAAACAGAGTCTGTCCAAGACTGTTGGATTGACAGACATTTAAAAGGAGAAATACTCGGAAATGCAAAAACAAAATGATTTCTTATTTCACACATGGATGTTAAAAACTCAAAAAAGAGGATTTTCATCGGAGGAGGACTTTAAACTTTTACTGAATCGTGCATCTTTTTTTCTATATTAGATTCTACCATTAAAACAAGATTAAATCAATGATGTCGGCATCTGAAACAATTTTTCACAAAAGATAAAGTTTTGGTCTCACTGACTCAAATATGAATAAAAGTACATTTTTTGGTGCTTGAACGTTCACAACTTTGTTCAACTTTACTGCACTCTGACTCCATATAAAATAAAGTAATGACTAATCAACTATTAAATCAGTCACCGGCTGTTTTAATAGTCGACGTCTCGTGGCAGGCCTACTCCAGTGGAGTCACATCGTCCTGAGTTTGCCGTGAGGTTAGACTTAACACAAAGACATCAGCTTGTGTTGGCGTCCATATAAACGGGACATTCAGTCACACACACTCAACACTGAGCGTTTAGACTCGACTCATTTCTGAAGAGATCGTCCTCGAGTTACTTCACAGCTCACTCTATCCTCTAAAACCCTTACGAGGAGGCCACTTAAACTCATTAAGTGGAACTAATCGTCAAGTTTTTATCGAAGAGTAAACAATTTGAAGAAGACGTGGAGGCACTTTGTTAAATCTCACTCGGTAATAAGTGAACAAGACGCGTCTTCATCTCCATTTCATCAAATGATCATTCTGAATATGTGGGCTTCTATCAAACCAGCTAATCTGCTTTGAAGACGGCAGACGAAAACACAGCATCCCCTATGGGAAGCTACTGTTTAGAGCTTATCAGATTACACATTGCCACTCTAATAGATTCTTAATAGATTGTTTTTGATTAGTTCCTCTGGTTTAGTGACGTTAAGACGATTAATATATGTGTGTGTGCAGCAATCAAAATACTTCCTCTGTTTTGTGCTCAGACTGGGTTCTGAAGAAGCGGAAAAAAACAGTTTGGACATTTTTGTAGAATTTTAAGGCCACAAATTGAAAAAAAAATGTATTTATTGTCTATCTTTTGCAATTGCGCAAGTGAAGAATCATTGTTCTGAATCATTGTTTCTGTGGGAACCACTCTCAGCAGGCTGCAGAAAATCTGTTAAAAGTTTTGAACTTTGTATGTGGGGGACCGGCAGGCTCCACCCACTTTTGTTGAGACATCTGATTGGTCAGTTAATAACCTGAACTACTACTAAAAACTATCTTTAACTGGTAGAACTTGAAAAGTTGTACCACCTGCAATAATGTTAGAGTGAATGTTATTTGCTGAATGTGGTTTTTGAAGATGCTGAAGCTTTTTGCCAAAAATTGGGGACGCAATAGCCTTAAATTTCTCAGTTAACTAAATGAGTCGAAAAGATTAGCCTGTTGCTAAAATAGAAGCTAAACTCCAAATTAGCGTAAAGAAACTTCAGTGCATAGCAAATTAGCCAAAAACGTTTGCATGTTGCTAAAATATTAGCTAAACTCCAAATTAGCATGAAAAAACCTCACTAGATGCCAAATTAACCAAAAAAGCTAGCATGTTGCTTGAATACTAAACTCCCAAATTGCCTAACATTCCTCAGTAAACTAACTTAGCCAATAATGTTACCCTGTTGCTAAAATAGAAGCTAAACTCTAAGTTAGCCTAAAAAGCCTTAGTAGATAACAAATTAGCCAAAAACATTAGCATGTTGCTAAAACATGAGATAAACTCCAAAGTCTTTGAAAATGACTATAAAAGATGAAAACATAGTCCATGAATATATTTAAAACCTTATTGTTAATCTACTTAACATTTTGAAATTTGAAGAATTTCTCATTAATTTCCCATGGGGCATATTTTGCTCAATATTTCAAAAACTATAAATTTAAAGAATACCAAAAATACGAGCAGTAATGTCCTGAACCAGCTAAACGTACGGACAGGAGCAACAGAATCACTAATGTGTGTATACTTACTCAGCATTCACATCATTGACAAGAACATTTTACGAATGAATGAAAGAGTAACAGCTGTTTAGTTCTCTACAGAGAGTTTGACTTCTTGAAGCCAGCGAGAACTCAGTCCAGATATCATATACAGTCCAACTAATTACCACACTGTCACAATGCTAGCTTGCTGGCTGACTTGCCTAAAGCTTTCCTGCCTTCAGAAATTCAACTTCTGACCACTGCTAGCCATATTCCTCTCCTCCTGTGGCTAATCCTGTTAGCACAAGAGCCAGCTGCTGAAGGCCAGGCGGAAATCCTTCCTTCATGTTGCTCCTCTGCCCTTGGGCTAATGTTATAGCATCATGCTTGAAGGGAAATGATTTCTATTACTTTGACTTCAAAGTTTTTTACCACAATTTCACCTTCATTAAAGTGGAAGTGGAGCAGTAGCATTTAATGCTAGGTTTACACTCGTCGCAGAAGAGGCGCAGCATCCGCGCTCTCCTGCAATTCACACAAGACGCGCACTTTTCCTCTTGTGTCTACAGGCGCTTCTGCTAGAGCTTTTTTTTTTTGTTGTTTTTTGCCATCATGGGTCAGTTAATAACCAAAAATATAACCCCATATTTCTGCTAAGAAGATATATATATATATATATATATAAACTTCTTTCTTCTTAAAAACAAACTTATTTATATATAAACAGATTTACTCCAACACAGAAAAATTATTATAGCGGGGGAAATATGAGTAAAATATAAAGTATATAAGTTACAATAAAAAAGCCCAGTAAGAAAAAAAATACACAAAAGAAAATAATTTAGTTTTGAAGTATTAAGGCACAAAGTTCAACTGTCTGCTTTGGTGGTTTGAATCCTTTTGATGGTGCTCTAAAATTGATGTAGTTCAGTTATACAATCAAAAAATTTGGAGAAGTTTTTATAAGAAGCAAGTAGTTGGTAGGCCTAAACTTTTTTAATTTATCTGTTGTTGAGACACACAGAGAGAAGTATGTGTGTGTTTATTTTCATCTCTACAGTCTGCTTAGATGCAAAAACATGATCACATTTGTCAATCGCAGTGTTTTATTGTGATTCCGCTGGGCTTCCGTGGGGCTTCCGTGGGGCTTCCGCAGGGCTTCCGCAGGGGCTTCCGAGGGGCTTCCGAGGGGCTTCCGAGGGGCTTCCGAAGGGCTTCCACAAGGCCTTCGCAGAACTTCAGCGGAGTCTCAGTGGGGCTTCCGCATCCAGTGTGAATCAGGCGTTACTCCTGCCTCACACCACTTGCGTTACAGCTCTGATGCGAGAGGAAATCCCACAGCAGGCGTTCACGTCCTGCGTCTACGGTCAGGTCTCTGTGTCGCTGTGAATTCATTTAATTTGGTTCAAATTTCTGCCGGACGACGCAGCTGAACCACAGCGAATAATAGGGGGATTAGCGTGAATGTATGTAAGTTTCAGAGTTTAGCGAGTTCTGCAGAGAGCCTGTAGCTAATACAAGCCGTCTGCTGTTGCTAGAACACTCCCACATCGCACCTGAGCTGTAACGCTCGCGATGTGAGCCCGGGGTTAGGCTCTAGTTTTGAGAACTGGTAATTCTAACCCCCCCAAAGCCGGTTTTTGCTGCAGTTTGATGATTTCCCTTCCTCCATCTTCAAATGGACGAGGTGTTCCGAAGGTTTTTATCTCATTTCCTTTCACCACGGCAGCCTCATCCTCTCATTCCCTCTCTCCTCTCTTCTCCTCTCCTCATCTGCATTCTTTAATCACTAATCGTCCGCTCTTGGTTAAATATTTATTCAACCTTTGGTTGGTTCAGATGTTTCAAACTGATGAATTAGTCATGTCTGCATCTATGGCTTCTCTTCTCAGTTTTTCTTGTTTCACGTTTCGTCTCTTGTAGATCCACTCATGCCCTCATCTTTTCTCCAAAGAGTCTGTTATGAGTTGAGCTGACGGCACATCATCTCGATTCCTGAATTTGTTTGTGTTTTTAAGTATTCAATTCACTTCTCACATTTCTGCTTATACATTTTTCTCTTTATCTGCCTGTTCTACAACCCCCCGTCCTAGAGTCATACATTTTAATATATTGCTATTCATAAATCCTTGAGATCGAGACTCAGATTTGGATTATCCACAGACTCCCTCCCTCCCAGTTCTACGTATCTTTCAAGCATCAGATGGAAAGAGTCTCCACCAATTGGCTAACACCAATTAAGCCCTCACTTTTACATTTAATTGGCTGTTTAGTGTGGCTACTGTCTAAATGCCACGTCTCCCAGGAACGGGTTTAACCGGCCAACGGCGGCCCATGTGGCCATTTCGAATTCCGCTCCCCCCTCCCTGCGGGCTTCACAAGAGTCTGGCCGGCCACCGACGCGGCCAGTCGCCAAGATGGAGGCGGTGTTGGTGGCGTTTGTGGCAGAGGAGCGTGCGATTTCTTCTTCTTCTTCGGCTTTTGCCTCTTCTTGCTCTCCAGCCGGCGTCCCCACACCCCTCTGCTCCTGCGTTCATGTGCGACTGCAGGATTAAGCTCATTAAAGTTCTGAAAACAGCCTCCCCAGAGAGGCTCTGCAGACAAACACACTATTAAACACACGCATTCATTAATGAAGAGCGCAACACATGCAATCGAGAAAACAGGCATCAAGTCGAAACTGTAGAAATTTATTACAAATATGGATTCAAATATGTAACAGTGGTCTTCAAGAAATGTATTTTCAGGAGTCTAGAATTTAATCTTGTTTTGGATCATTCAACTCTAAACCATCTATCATCTTGAAGAGCTCCAGCTCTGTGTCGTCTCCGGTCCTCTACCACGTCTTCTGATTAAACTCTTGATTTTTTTTTAGGACTTGTTTGCGAGTCAGCATGGGAAACTTTCTGCTTTCCTTTGTACGAATGTCGGGACTTAACGGCTTGTTCCTGAGACTTTATCCTGTCGTGAAGAAAGAGAGGAAGGGACGGGCCGCCGTGTCACTTGCTAGGAATTCCTTCCGGCTGTTTCTCCTCTCAGGATATTGGCCGTGTCTCTAGAAAACCGCAGGCTTCCAGGGGGAACCTATTGGATTACTGATAACCTTGGAATGGATATGGGCAGCTCCGGGGGGGTGTAGGAGACGTGGAGAGGTGCCTCCTTCCTCAGCATCCTCCTCATCACACTCGTCGTAAATGCACTATAGACTGTTATTTTTTTTCATGGGAGGGGCTGTTGGGAAGAGGGGCGGCCACTCCCAGCGGAGGGAGACCTGTTGTGTTTCAAGCTAACAAACAATCCTGACCGAGCGCGCACACAACCGGTAATGAGGCTCCAATAACACGGGGGTCCTTACTCCGACTTGTCTCTAAAATCCCCCGGTGACCGGGGTGGGGGGGGACTGCTCCCCTCGGTTGCCATGGCAACCGAAGCCAGGGCTCCCGCGGCTGGTGATGAGGAGAGAAGGAAATAGAGTCGCGGGCGGCATTGATGTTTGTGCCGGCGCTGTGGGATTTGAGCGCAGTCACAACACTGAAACTGGGTTGCTGCAGTGTGGCTAAACTGTGGAGCAGCAGCACAGTTTGGGGGGGGGTGGAGGGGTGTTAAATTGGGGTAGGAAATAAAGTGGGCTTGTAGGTCAGGAGCACCCCTGTGTGCATCTGTCTGGGTGTTTGGGAGGAGAGAAAAAAGGGAATATTCAGCTGCACGAGACGCAACGATTTCACTGAAGTCAATTGTGTGATTGCTTAGTAAGCATTCAAACTATATCCTGCTCCTTTATGTATGTTTTTCGGCACGTAAGAACTCAGTCACTCCTTCAGTGATTTCAGCAATCTTGGCATCAAAACATTCAACTTGTTCACAGCATTACTTCTTGTATTTTTGGTATTTAAAAAATTTATAGTTTTTAAAATAACGAGCAAAATATGCCCCATAGGAAATGAATGAGAAAGTGTTCAAATTTCACATTTTTAAGTAGATTATCGACAATTCTTTAAATATATTTCTGGGGTACGTCATCATCCTTCAGTAATTAAAAATAAAAAAATTGGAGTTTAGCTTCTATTTTAGCAATGAGCTAACTTTTCTGGCTAATTTATTTTACAGAGGAATTTTAAAAAATGTTAGCGTTGAGGTAGAAATTAAGCAGTCTTCTAGCTTTTCTGGTTAATTTGGCAACTACTGAGGTTTTTTATGCGAACTTGGAGGTTAACTAACATATGAGCAACATGCTAACGTTTTTGGCTAATTTGTCATCTACTGAGGTTTTTATAGGCTAATTTAGAGTTTTGCTTCTATTTTAGCAACATGCTAACTTATTTGACTACTTTGTCATTTACTGGGGTTTTTTAAGATAAATTACAGATTAGCTTCTTTTTTTAGCAACGCACTAATGTTTTTGACTAATTTGTTAGCTACTGGGGTTTTTTTAGTCTAATTTAGAGTTTAACTTCTGTTTTAGCAACATGCTAATGTTTTTGACTACTTAGTTTACTGATGAATGTTTGGCTATCTTAGAGTTTTGTTAGTGTGTAAGCAACAAGCTAGCTTTTTTGTTTAATTTCTAGTTCAGCTCATATTTAAGCAACACTAAATATTAAAAAAAAAAATTGGCATCTATTAAGGATTTTTAAGCAATTTAACTACAATTCTTTTAGAAATTTAGGTCAACTTCTTTCATATTTCTTTAATGAAATTTCCAGTCTTTTAGCAAATTTGACATTTAGCAAATAGCTTTTACATATTTAGCAAATCCCCTCAGCAAACGGCTTCAGCTTCTTCAGAGACTACTTTCAGCGAAAAACATTCGAACTAACGTTATCGTTGGTGATGCAATTTTCTAGTCATATATTAAAATCAATCTCATTTTACACTTAAAGGCCCTTTTTTTCCTCCATTTCTATCTACTTCCTCATCAGACTGAAGGTTGCCCTTGCCTCCGTTGATGCTGCCTGGAAATCACAATCAAGTTGAAAAAGCGCCGCCGAAAAGATTAGAGAAATGTTCTTGTTGGGGTGTGGGGGGGCTTCTCCACATCCCCCGTTCTGAATAAGTCAGCAGAGACCGGATGCTCAGCAAACAGGCCGTTAGTGTCGGGACTGCAATGAAAAATCCATAGTTTCATTACAGGCCGAGCGGTACGAATGTGGCCGGGAGGCGACCGGAGCTCCATCATGGGCCCTACGGGAGCCAAAATGGCTGCATTTAGTGGTGCATTGGAGTGAAGAGGAGGCAAGAAGGTCAAGGCTGCCGCTGGGAGTGAAGTGTTTGAGAGACAGAAGGAAGAAGTCCCAGAAAGCTAAAGAGTTTTAGCTTGTTTTTGGGCTGACGTTTAGACTCTTCAAAATATTCTTTCTTTTTCTGCGTTTTAGGATGCACCTCAGCTCTTTCACACACTTAACCATCACTTGAAAGCTTTGAGTGCATTTAAGGCACAAAAAGCAATTAGAGTTATTGAAAAGGGTCTGAGGTGATGCGATCTGGAAGGAGGCTGCACTCTGAAGCCCTCCGGCTATTGTCTGCTCTTCTAGGTGATTAGAGTTCAGAGAAAAAGCTTTAATGGAAATTAGCTTTCGATTGGGCCTTCTGATGAAGAGGTCGTATTGTCGTTGACCTCCAGGTCCACAAAGCAAAAACCAGGTGAAATGTGTTGTCTGCAGGAACGTGGATTGATTTGAAGAAACTGCTTGATTTGCTGAAAGTTTTCCGCCCACGCAGCAGAAGCAGTGGGGATTTTCTCCTCCTCAGATGGGAAGCATGACTCAGTGGAGAGCTGTCGCACATGCAACAATCATCATGTTGTAAAGCTTTAACAACTTTTTGAAGGGTTTTGCATGCATCCACACCATCTTTGTCAAAACATCCCGCTTTGTTGGTTCCTTCACTCATTCATTCATTTGGGTTTGCACCATTTATGGACATAGATCGTAGAGGTCGGACGTGATCGTCTGCAGTGGAGGTTCCTCTCGGACTTTTACAGTTACCTAAAGACTCCAGTGATGGCGTCAGAGCCGTAACGCTAGCCGTGGGAGCCCGGGGTTTTAGTTACTTCAGGTGATTTGTAACTACTTCAGTTTTGATCAGTTGTGTGTTGATGTTGTGTTGGAGCAGAGTTTGAGTTTTGCCTCTTTGACTGTGTCCAAATTCCTTTACTACTCACTATAGTGCACTAGGCACTGCGTACTGCATTTTCTAGTGCTGTCCTAATCTGCAATTTCAAAATCAAATTCACTAGACATTTCCCAGAAGTCCATCAATAACCAATATAGACCACAATGCATTGTTTCAACAATCAGTGCAACCAAAAAAAAGTGTTTAATTGTACATTGAATATATTCAGTATTCACATATACCGTATTTTCCGGGCTATATGTCTCTCCGAAGTATAAGTCGCACCCCTGGCCAATCTATGAAAAAAAACGCGACTTATCATCTGGAAAATACGGTAATCTGATGGTTTCAGTATCTGCTGTTGTAGTGAAACACACACTGATGTGTATATCTGCACAGATGATGACCTTTGAACTCCAGAAAATTAGGGTTCATTTGAGGACGCAGTATTTTAGGAATTGCAGTTGAGATCTGGACCCGGATAATGGGAATGACGGAAGGCCGTGCACACACGTGCGCATGCACACTCCTAATCAGACTGATTGCTTGCGGCCGTGACTCTCCTCGTTGCATCATCTCTCTAGTGCATCGGTCCTGCATCACCCTCTCCATCTGTGTGTTTGTCTGTTTGGCTGCTGCCGTTTCAGAGATGAAGCCTCAGAGGGGAAGTCCTCGTATTTCCTGGTCTGAACCTGCATGTGTGATTGCTATATTTAATAATCCATACTCTCTTTACATGTATTCTTGCTCATCTTTCACTAGCAGCATATGAACTCTGTAAAGCTTAAAAAAGATTTTCTGAAGAAGAGGCTAAACAAATCTGCTCAAACTTTTTGGTTTTCAGTTTGTTTTTCCCAGAACTGACTTAACTGACTGGCATGTTTTCTCTCCCTGCTAAGTTTTGTTGTGCACACACACACAAACACACACACTTGTTCTTCTCCTCTCCTCGGAGGGAGCGTTTGAGCCAGAAGCAATGCAAATTGGGTAAAATGTTCCGGAAAGAGGCTTTTCCCTGCGGGACTCTTCAGCTCCAGCTCTGAGTTAGCGCTCTTCAGTGTGTGACAGTGTGAGAGGATCGCACACTTCGTGTGTTCCAACATTTGTGCGCCTCTTTAGTTTCAATTATTTCCGACATTTTTCACTACGATGTTCGGATGACCCGTGCAGTTTTTTACTCTACAGTCAGAGTTTGATGAATATTTGTACTAAGATCTTTCTAGTTCCAGTGCTGTTGCAGTTGGGTCACATCATGTAGATTCTTAACCAGGACAAGTCTGACCAATCCAAGAACACAAATAATCACGTTTTTCTTTAAACATTTGGTATAGCTGAAGCCAAATGAAGAGGGATGTGTATCAGAAAGAACCTGGCGATACAATATGTTGTACACGATACACAATACACTGTAATTATTCCTGTTTTTTACCACTTTTCTGCCTCAAGTTTGGGAGGACCAGATTGAGCAGAAAATGAAGAAAAAAAACCAAACAGTTTTATCACATCACAACAATTAACTGAATGGACGGTTTTGTTTGTAAAAGAAGCTAAAAGACGGCTTACAGACAAAGAAAAGAAGAAGACTCAGCAGGAAGGAATTTTGCAAGTTATGGGGAATATTTTTGAACTGGAAGTTGGCGACTCCTTACATGCAGAAGTGCTCAGAAAAAGTGAATTCTGCTCAAGAAAAAACAGGAACTTGGGATCTATTTTTAATCTCTGGTCAAAGGGTCAGAGGTTTTTCTGCATTTAGCTTTGCATTCACTGTAGAAAAATAGCAGCGTCCATCGTATACACAGTCTGTTAAACATCCAGTCTGAAGAAGGGGTTTTTAACATGTTCTTGTGGCATTTTTCTGATAAATGAGGACATATATGAAGAAAATTAAGCTCAAAATTGCTTTTCTGAGTATTCAAATTGTTGTGAATCGGGTGCAGATTAAAAAGTAACATTTGGAGAAGAGCATATTTGTGATGTAAAAGTATGCTGGGTGGGGCCACAAGCTCCCTGCTCCGCCCCATTCAGTTTTCCTCGTCTGAGGAGCATCTAGCTCTAAGCTGTACGGCTGGATAGCTCTGATATTTCTCACCATTTTTGTTGCATCGCTAATTTTAGGTTTGGGGGTGTGAGGGGCTGTAAGCTAGCAGGAGTGTGTGTAAACTGAGAGCTCTCGGCAACAGGGAATGCTGCACTCCAACAATTTGGAAGCAAAGTTCGAATGAGCTACTACTTATTCTGAAGAAACTAAGTCCTAAATTTGGACTAAACTGGCAGAACTGTAATTAAAAGAACACTGGGAACTGGGTTTGTCAAAGCTGATAACAAACACAAGATAAGCCCTCAAATGGGTTTCTTTGGTAGATTCGCTGATTTTAAAACCAATCTGAACTTTAAAAATGAATCGCATTGAAATGTTTCGGTGGCTGAATGATCACAAAAGACCTTTAGTGAGCGGTTTGTTCTGAAGCTGCTGCCCTTGTGTGGCTGAACAGCGTTTACCTCCAGATGAACTCCTTTTTTTTTAATGCTGCTTTGAATTTGTTTCCGTCTCTCTCTATGTGTGACTGAGTTTATGTTTTGTGTTTCCCTTCCACAAATGGGCCGTGAAAAGCACACGAACCGCCGGACCATCTGCATCTTGCAGGAGCGTGTGTGACCCTGCAGCTCAGGGGTGTCAAACTCAGTCATACAAGGGGGGCCAAAATCAAAAACACCCCTTAGGTCTTGGGCCAAACAGGATAAACATTTATTTAAAACTCTTAAACTAAATTTTAAAACTTTAAAACCATAACTTAATATAATTATGAACTAGATATATAGCACTACCTGTGATAATGCTGGTGTGAATGCTGCAAGCTAATTTGGCTGCTGAAGATGCTGAAATTGATAGCTAAAAACACTGAAGCCAAATGCCAAATTAGCCTAAAAAAATAGGTTAGCCAAAAATAGCTAGCATGTAGCTTAAAAAAAGCTAAACTTCAAAATAACCTAAAAAACTAACAAAAAAAGAGCCTAATTTAGCCAAAACTGCTAGCGAGCTTGTAAATATTAGCTTAGCTCCAAAACAGCCAAAAAAACATAAAAAAAAAGTCTAAATTAACCAAAACAGCTAACATGTAGCTGAAATATTAGCTGAACTCCAAAACAGCCTGATAAAAATACTGAATTAGCCAAAACAGCCTAAAAAGCGTAAAAAAAGGTCTAAATTAGCCCAAACAGCATGTAGCTGAAATATTAGTGAAACTCCATAATAGCCTAAAAAATCTTAGTAAATGCCAAACCAGTTCAAAAAGCTAACATAATGCACTATATTAGAACTTTAAAACTGTAAATTTATTACATAATTAAGAAAAGGCTTGTGTATTATTCTTGAATAAATCATGTTAAACCGTAAATAACCTTGAATATTTTACTCTCTATAGAAATATATTTGGTCCAAATTATACAAGTTAAAAATAAGTGCAAGATAGCATCGTACCATTAATAACAATGAAATAAAATGATCTGAAGTGCCAGATATTATTATCCAGACCTTGACTTTTACATATGTGCTGTCGCTCTACCCCTGCGTCCCTGTTGTTTTAGGGAAACTCTGATCGAGTCTCAGAGCGGGACAATGAGTCTGGGATGTTTTTGTTTTACTGGAAGCCAGAGGAAAAGAAAGTCGGGACGGAAGCAACTGCAGGAAAGTGCACGTCCTCCTCCGTCGACTGCAATCAGTGAGTGAGGGAACAACGCCGCAGAATGCACAAAATCATATTAGTATCAGTAACAATGTGTTGTAAGGATTCTCTTATCTCAACGCAGCACCATTAGACGTATTTACATCAACCCCCCCATATCTCCCCAAGTGCCGTTTCCCAGGAGGAAACTATCAAAGTGTGTTTTTGAAAGCAAAGAGCATGCCACACCATCTGTAACACGCTCATTTGAGGAAATAAGAATATAAGTCTAATTGAGCTTTTTAATTGTCCTCTAAATCCTGCTGAGCGCCCATGCTGCTGCTTAATGGTGTGTGTGTGTGCGTGGGTGTGTGCGTGTGTGTGTGTGTGTGTCCAGGTCTGCTCGGATAGGAATGGTTAAGCTTGTGAGTGTATGGAGGGAGCAAGCAAGCATCGCATTCCCGTCTGTGTGCAGTCAGCTAATAGCGACGCATGGTTACCTTTGAAGAAATTGTTGGTGTGTTTTATGTTTTTGTGATGGGGAGGTGTTATAAAAAAGTCCTGAAGCTTTGATGCGTCTTCGTATTTACATAAGAGGGGGAAGCCAGAGTTCATTTCCAGAGTAATTTACTTTGATTTTGAGTTTAATCCAATTGAGTGGATTGTGTTTTGCACAACAAACGCTGCACGAGGGAGCAGATATTTATGTCTCCCATCTCGTGTCAATTCAGCACAACAGCAGCAGAGTCATCGCTACACATTTGTCTTTACTGTCATATTTTACAACTCCTCTAATCAGTCTAATTCTCAGTGTGTGTCTGTGTGTGTGTGTGTTTTTTTTCCACGTGAGGGAAAGTAATCCAGGATGTTGAGTTTCCTCTGTTTTCTATACGAACAGCTTCCTCCGTGCACGACCACTTCCTGTGCCTTTGTGTGAGTGTGTGTGAGGCCTTGGGAGAGTCAGGGGGAGATAAACAGGCCAGATAACCGAGTCGATGTGTGTGTGTTTAAGAGAAACCGTCTCACAATAAAGAAACACTTTGAAAAAGATGGGTCTTGTGACGGTCCACCGCCCTCAGCTGACTGGAAACTTTCACAGTCGGCTTTCTTCTCTTCCTCTTTCTGATCTGAGGCAAACTCTTGTGGGTTCACTCTGATTTGCCAAAGATGGAGAAAACATGAAACCAGCTTCCATTCAGTTACATAGACGGTGTCGTGATGGCCAAACATGTACAAACTTTAGAGAAGTTTGACTGTTGTTTCGTGCCGTTTTAATAAAGATCATCGTCAGTTATGAACAACGACACAAACTCTAATAATAAATAATAAATGGTAAAGGGTGTATACTTGGATAGGACTTTACTACCTTTGTAGATGACTTATCACCTTGTAGATGACCTGTTCATACAAACACTGATGGTGGCACCACTGTAACCCCCAGGAGCAATGTGGGGTTCAGTGTCTTCAGCTCTCTTCTTCTCATTAAATAGTCTCTGACTCCAGTTTTCTGCACCCAACAGCTTTCTTACAATGTGTTGTTAATTGAAACAAGTTCGTTTTACTGGTTCCACCTATGGGTGCACCCATGTTTCAGTCTTTCACTGTACATGAGAGCTGGACTAAGTGGCCCCTCCCCTCTGTTGTTCCAAACAGGAAGTATGCGCTCGTATGAAGTAGCCAAAATCCCAAAGACTTCTATAGAGAAATCAACAGCGGTTACTCAGTCATTCTATTGATCAGAAGAAATATTTATTTGGATATATATATATATATATTAGATGTTTTTGATCCTTTTTCTGTAGTTGAAGTTGTAAACTGACCAATCAGATATCTCAATTAAAGTAGGTGGAGCCCGTTCAACTGAAACCCTGTGTAGCCTCCTTTCAAGCGGTAGGATTGTGGCCTTCCATTGAGCTCACTCCTTATTGTCCAGGGTGGTTACCATAGAAGCGGTGACTCAGACCAACTTGGATCAATCATTGGTTAGTTACACATGTCGAACATGTCGGAACTGTATCGGAAAAAAAAAAAAAGGACACTGTATTGACTTTGACTGGAGGCAGAAGTAAATCATTTTCTAGGGGTGACGTAATCCTCACTCAGTCCAGTCCTCACATTCAGTCAATGGTTCCAATCAAACATATATAATGATTTAAAAATGTTGTTCTAATACGCCAAGAAAATGACTAACTAGTTGAAATGTTTTTTTTTTGTTTGTTTGTTTGTTTTTTTTGTCCCTCCTTGAATCGTCACCTTAACGTGGTAGAGGGGTTTGAGTGATCTCAGGGGCTATGCTGTCTGCCCCTGGTAGGGTTTCCCACAACAGATGGGTTCTGGGTGTTGAACCAGACATAGAGCGGTTCAGAACTCCGTTGATGATAAGTACTATAAGTGATTTCACCTGGATTGGCACCACTGGGGCCCCACCCGGGAGCCAGGCCTGGGGACGGGGCTCCTCTCGGAGGTCCCCGGTAGGGTCCAGCCTGAAAGAATGTTGTTAAAGGTAATTGAACAAATAAAAAGCCATCTTTTGGGATTTAATAACTTAAATCTTTTATTTTTAATCACTCACAATTATGATTGTCCTACTGTGATGGGACAGGATGCTTTTGTAGAATGCAAGCAGCTGAAATGAGTTTTCTCCGGAGGGTGGCTGGGCGCTGCCTTAGAGATAAGGTGAGAAGCCTCAGAACAGCCTGGAGAGACTTTGTCTCCTAGCTGGCCTCAGAGTCACCCCAAAGGGGCTGGAGGAAGTGACTTGGGACAGGGAAGTCTGAGCATCTTTCCTTTGACTGCTGCCCCCAAGACCCGATCCGCAGAACACCTTTTTTATGTAAAGTTTGAGCCTCAAAATGAGAGTCTGTGTGAATCCAGCCTTCAGTGTCTCCTGGGTTCAAGTTTGGGTTGTAAAGTGAGGCAGCTCTTTCTTCAGTGAACAGTAACAGATCATGTAACTGTTGCACTTCATTCTCGACGTTAGCTTGAAAACAAAACTGGAACCAGATCAAGTTACCACTAGGTCCACTCAGTGACTCTCTACAGAAAAGCAAACAGTCCCCATTCACAACAATGTGAAACGCTCTGATTTCACAACATAATTACAGTCTGGTTCCAAAAACATTTTTTTGTCACCCCTGCGGTGAGATCTTAAGTCCTCAGCTTCCAAACATCCTTACTGGGCGTGTTCCAGTTCCAGTTCCAGCATCTGTCCGGCTTGTTTGTTCCTCCATTTTTCCCACTTGGAGAAAAGCAAAGGTTTAAATCTGGCTCAGAGGACAACCGCAGAGCTAAAAACGGTTCTAGTTTCATCCCCAAACAAACAGATGAATGGCACCGTGTGTACAGCTGTATACTGACCTCTGCTGCAGATTCCTGCAGAAACATTTCTGTGTCCAAACAGATTCATCTTGTGGACAAACCTGGGTCTTTGCTAAGCTGTTAAACTGGAAGATCTTTTAGTTAAAAACTGTTCCTGCTTTCATCTTCTCTGTCTTTGTCTTTGTGGTTCTCACTTCCCAACCTAACATTTAACTTTTGTCCTTTTGCATAAACACCATGCGGCTGACAAACAATGCAGATCTTCAGACTCTTGAGCAAGGCCAATGATCTCAAACAATAACTCAGTGGTTGGTAATTTCCATGTGTGTTTGGGTGTTGCCAAATGTCCTCACACTAATTGTGCGACGGTCTCTCAGCTGTGGTGGACGCGGGGCACCGGCGGAAACATACTAGTCGCTTATAGCCTCTAATTGTCTTCATTTACCAGGAATGCGCTGAAGCCCGCCTGGGTGGGCAGCTTTGGGTGTCAAACTCGCCATCGCTTTGGCCTGATTCTGTTACCGTGGCTACAGGCCAAACCAGAGGTGGGGCTTTTGTCTTCCACCTGGTGACACCAGCTGCTGCGGCGCTGCTGCTCTGGCATGCCGGGGGGTGTGTTGGCTTTTTGTTGGCGTGCCAGCTCAGAGTGGAGCTTCATCTGGTTCCTGCGCGCCCTCTGTGAACCGGTGCTTACACATGCTGGTGTAAAGTGGCCTGCATTGAGCAGTGGAGGTATTAATAGATGTTATCTGAGAGCGCCACACCGAGCTCACTGCACACATGGAAGCACACAATGAGTCCACTCAGCAAAGTTTTGAGGCCGTGTTCACTTCCTGGTTGAGTGTAGAGGCGCTATCTGCAGTGTTTGAGCCAACGGTTTATTATTTCACTTTGTTTTTAAATAAACGCAGCATCACTTTCACCGCAGAGAAACTGGTTCACTTCAGGATGTCCTTTAAAAATCCTCAACCTTGTGGTTAGTTATCACAAAAATGGAATGTACTATTGTCGTTCATGGCAGAAGTGTGTCATGAAGTCCAGTACAGGCCAGAAGTTTGCACACACCCTCTTATTCAGTGCTGTTTTTTATATCCACGACTATTTAAAAGTCCCATTAGCTGTCACGCATCTGGGTGTGTGAAATTTGTTCTCCACGTTTGACCCATCCCCTACGGGAGGGGTGAGCTGCAGCCACCGCTGCGCTCTGGAACCATTTGGTGGTTTAACCCCCCAATTCCACTCCTTAATGCTGAGAGTCCAGCACTGGGTCCCATTCTTAGTCTTTGGTATGACTCGACCTAAATTTGAACTATCATAGTAGAATCTCACTGAAGGATCAAAACCAACGAACACATTTAAAGTTGTGTCCTTCACCAAGAAAAAGGTGAAATAACTGAAATCCCATTTGATATTCTAGTGTCTTTGTAAGATCCACCCTTTGCTTTGATTTTTTGTGCAGGCCGTTCATACACGCTTGTCCATTTTACACTTGTATCCACCCATGAGGGGAGTTAGTACTGAAGCTTTAATCACACGACTGCATCTTGATTGATGTTCATGGTCCTGTGTCAACATGAATCAACTTTATCAAACGTTCAGAATCAGCTCCTTTTGTTTGGTTTTCTCGATTTACAACATGAACCGTGTCGGCCAATCAGCAGTTTTCCTCAGCGAGTCCACTTCATCGGAGCAAGTGTATCTAAATTCTGGTATCAACCAAACAAACAAACAATGTCTGGTGTCGTCCGGACACACCATTTAAGCCACTCATTTAGAGAAGGAAAAGGATGGTTCTCTATGTGAGTCTGAAGGAGTAAAAATGAGGAAAAAAGCTGGAAAACATGGATATGGAGCAATGAAGAATGACTGCAGCGTTCCTCATAAAACCATATATGAAGAACATTTGCTTGTTTGTTTATCTTCAAACAATTAGCTTCTTTAAATGTTGGATGACACACAGGTGGATTTTAATCACGAAACCTGTGGTATGAGTGATTCTTCATGTCATATAAAGAAGATTTAGATTTCATCTAAATCAAATGATCAAGATTCATTAATGTCATTATTAGGTATGAGGATTACTTCTGCTCTATTCCTTTCTTATGACGGCGTGTTTCACGGGGCGTGTGTGCAGCTGCGTACAGGTGTGTGCATGGAAACCACATTCCTCACATTCCAGTATGTGTTCCGGCTGAACCGAGCCAACGGCTGTAATCTGCGGTCCCATTAGAAGAGGGGTGGAGTGAGGCTGAAATCCGTCCTCGACAACAACAGTGTCAAAAGACGTGTGAATAACACAGGTGTGCCCAGCGTGGGGAACGCTCCCGTCAATATTTACCTTTGACACGTCATGGGCCTGAACTTTGCTCCATGAAGAAAATGTCCGCTTAACGATGGAGCGGGGCTCGTGTTTTCTGCTCCCGTCTCTGGTGTCCTCATGTAAAGAGGAGCGTTTTCTCCACTTGGCTGTTTGGATTTTCTTCACGTCTTTTTATTTGGACTGAAGCAGCCAATCCCCCCCACCCACAACAGACGAGGCAGAGGGAAGGATTTGAAACGGAGCCTGGAGGTGGAGGTGATGGGGGAGACGTCGATCCTCTGACGCTTTAAAGTCTTTCAGAGTAAACTATATCCATAGAAATGATCATATATTACCTTTGGAACACTGACTTATTTTTGTTCACTATTTTTATACCTAGAAGTAAAATGACTCGATCTCCGAGGCTCCGCCTTCCGCTCCCTGAGGGTTCCACCCCCTTCATGACGTCCTCCTTGAGCCAGTGTGTCACCCACAAAATGATTGGAAATTTTTGATTATTTATTTATTCTTTTATTTTTTAACAGCGATGTGGCCCACATACAGTGCAGCTCGGCACATTTTGTGGTGAAATTTGGTCAAAAACTCCAGATGAACATGTATTTATTGAAATGATGACATATAATCTGTATCAAAACTCCTTTTTGTTTTCATGCGGATCTATTTACCTTTCTCCTGTTGCTCAATAATCCACAGTTCTTCTGATTCGTCTCTCGTTTTTTTCCATCAGCTGTTAGCTCCTCCCACATGCGGCCGCGGCGTCAAGCTCAGAATTACTTTTTTGACGGGCGGCGAGCAGCAAATTTGTCCCACGAATTGCGTTCGGTGTGAAAGCACTTTAAGTTATTTTTTTGATGGTATGGCCTCTTTAAGGGTGAATTCCCAGCAGCAGTCTGGATTCTCCCTAAACAAGAATTAAGGGTCTGCCGGTGCAGGTGGGTGGTCTCACCTGTGCAGGAGAAGGTGATGACACGTTTCGTCTCTCTGCGCCGTCGGGTCGAGTCGTCTTTTGTTTCAGACAGAGTGAGCTAAGACACCAAATAAACTTTATTTACTTTTCCTCAATGGCAAAGAATCCTTTCAGAAATGGATTCCCTTTTGTTCGCATGTTTATTTTTCAGATGGAAACACTTATCAGCTGCCAATCTTTCAGATAAAGTCCATCAAAGCTTCATCCATCAGGACGAGTCTCAGGTTTAGCCTCATGCCAAGAAAAACGCCGTTCCTCCTCGAGAACAAACACGGTCCGGTCTGTTAAACTAACAGCAGAAACTCCTCCAGACCTGCGGCTCGCTGAAGCGCGGCCCCTCTCGTGCGGGCGGCGATGTTTGTGCCGTCTCTGCGGCTTTTGTTTTAGTGGTTGCCACGGCAACATCTTCCCAACCCCATCTCGATGGGTCGAGCACGCCGGTGGACGGAACCCAGCCGGTGTCGGCGTGCACGGAGGGCTTTTCACACGCCGCTGCCAAGAATCCAGTGAGGCCGTGCGCGGTCGTATGTTCAGCCTTGTGAGGAATGTGGCCCCTCCCCTCGTGAAACAGGGCACGCTCTCACTGCGGCGTGCGTTGACGGTTCTGGACTTTTGACTCTGCTGCAGTGACTGTGAACACAAACCGCTGAAAGGTCGACTTACAGGAACAGACGACGACTCCCGCTGTCATCAAATGACTAAAAACAGCCTTCATTCATGCTGATAATACAAATGTTTATATTCAAGTTTGTGTCTTATCAGTTGAATATTTTATGATTTAGAATCTGTACTTTGGATGATTGTCTCAGAGAAGCAGGAAAACTTGCTCTGAAGAGTCTTTTTTTAATCAAGTTTTCTTGTTTGAGTTGGGAGGAATTTCTTTAGAAAAAAATAAAACTCAAGAATCTCTCTCAAAATCTCGGCTTTAAAGATGTTTCATAATCATTTTAGATTTCATTAGTTGGAAATGACAAAAAGTTCCAGACAAGTTAAACTGATTAAATCCAGCATTAAATCAACAGAATCTTTGCAGGTTTAGATACAAATAAAGTCCAACTTTACCTTGATTGCATATTCGATCTTTTTATCATAATTATGAACTAGATATATAGCATTACCTGTGATAATGCTAGTATGAATGCTTTAAGCTGAACATGGACGCTGAAGATGCTAAAACGGATGGCTAAAATACGCTGAAGCTGATAGCTGAAAATGCTGAAGTTGATAACCAGCTAAAAAAATTTGCTAAATGCCAAATTAGCCTTAAAAAAAATAAAATAAAAAAACTTAGGTTAGCCAAAACAGCTAGCATGTAGCTGAAATATTAAACTCCAAAATATTATTCCAGAATAAATTAACTTAAACTTTGAAAAACTTTCAATATTTTACTCTCAATAAAAATATATTTTGTCAAATTATACAAGTTAGAAATGAGTACAAGATGACATCAATAGCAATAAAATAAAAAGATCTGGAGGGCCGGATCCGGCCCCCGGGCCTTGATCTTGACACATCTTAAAAGGATGTGTACTGACATCAGTCTACATTAAAACAGTGTTTATGCTGCTTTAACAGCTTCCTGGTATCTTAAAATGTTGTTTTTGAATCTCCAGAGGAAACACGGAGACGGTCTCTCCTCCGTTTCCTTTCAGCTCACGCGCAGGGACGGAGCGGTTCAGCCCAATCGCTCGTCTCCCCAGCCTTTCTCTTCCTCTCCTCTTTGAAATGATGTTATTAGAAGCGCCAGTGGCCGTGTAATCACCGCTGCTTTCCCACAGGAGGACGCACACATGCAAACACACCTGCTTTGGTAATTACAGCTGCAGACGAGGTCCCGTCCGCCGTAATCCCAGAGAAAACGGCATTTCCTTCCGCATGCTTTCAGGTGGAGCGGCTGCAGAACTCGTGTTCCTGATGGTCAATACCTCCACGAAACAGAGTAACGGAAGTCTGTCTCAGTCAGAGCAAACTCCCTCTGTTTGTCTGGCCTCCACAAAGCCACTCTCCCTGTCTCCCCTCGCTGCATTAAGCTCTCTTCCAAATCTTTGTTTGGTTTCGCACCTCCCTGCCCCTGAAAAGGCTGGCAGCGGTCACCGTCAGTCCTCCTTCCACGCTCAGCAGATCTCTTTAAATGTCTTTTTTTTAGTTTTTAACATGTCTGTGTGGCATTTTTCTTATGAAGGAGAACAAATATAATAAGAAATCAAAAAACAAAACAAAATGGAAGGGTGGGGGGTGGAGGGTCAGGGGCAGAGCTGCTCATCTCAGCTCCAAAAGCCACGCCCCCTCAGAGGAGATTTGAGATCAACATGAAAAATGTCTTTTTAAGACCTTCAGGTTGTGGGATTTTGGTTAAAAACTTCCTAATCCTAATAAAAACACTAGTGGGAACATTCTTTTTAAATAAAATAACAGTCATCAGCTCCTGTGCTGCATCTTTCCTCATTTGGATTCCGTCTGCAATCTTTATCTGAGAGTTTCCTGGTTTTGTGTATGATAATGTCGTGGTGCAATTTCTTCCTCTTTTTGCCCGACAGCTGATAAGATCAGAGGTAGTAAAGCACCTCTCAGACGCAGGCTCTCGCTGCTGTGTGTGTGTGTGTCGGTAATCCACGCTGATGATTGAGTTAGTGCGATTTAGTGATGGTTGGAAGATGAAATGCGACCGCCGCGCCGTGTCTGGCAGCCTCGCTGCACGCACTTATCTGACGACTGCTCGCTGGAGGCGTTTCATTCTTTGGGAAGAGGTGGAGATGGAGAGAGGAGGAGATGAATGCAGCAGGCAGGAGGAGCCATGCATGCATGCGCGGCCTCTGCTGGGAGCTATTGCTCCGCCCCCTCCCCTCGCTCTCCCTGCAGCCTGTTGCATGTCCTGCAGCTGCGCCGGCGAGCATGTGACCTTTAGTGCGCCGGGCTGGTGCGGCCTCGCGCGTGAACAACCGTGGCGCAGACATGAGGATGAATAGGAAAGCCAGTCAATCAGAGCTGGCATCACGAGTAACCTGATATGAAAGAATAGAGCGCTCGCCGTGAGAGCCTCGCCGCCCGTGACGGAGCGCGTCAGGTGCAGCAGCGGCCTCCGCTCTGTTCACAGCACTAATTATATCTGACTTTACAGAGGATACTTATTGCTCATTAGAGGATTATGGCATTTACATATATATAGTTTAAGAAGAAAAGGAGAGAAAATGTCTTTGAAGTGTTTTAGAGAGACTCACCGCTTCACGAAGGTTTATCGATCAAATCGAGTCACTAAAAATCTGGAATAACCTTAAACGGCTTCAATAATTTAGCTTAATTGTCAGTTTGTGTTAAAGCGTTTTGTAACAAAAGCAAAGATGATTTGAAATTTGAAATATTTCTGATCAAATTCTGATGTAAACAGAATCAATTTGGTAACAATAAAATAAATAAATTAACTTTAAGGGTCAAGGTATTTTAATGAACAGCTAACAAAGTAGCATTATCTGCAATAATGCTAATGTGAATGCTTTTTGCTGAAGCAATTCACTTTATTTGCTGAATAATGTCCAGAATGAGCTGAACGTTTGGATACCAAACTTGCAGAATTTGTAGAAAGTGCTCAGAGAATTGGAAGAATTTCTTGAAAATTCGCAAAAAAATTGCGTCAATCAGGTATAAATACCAACAGTAGATGTATGAATGTCCTGAACGTTCTGGTACCAATATTGCTTAAGTTTTAAATGTGTACAAAGAATTTGACAAATTTATTGAGAAAAAAAAAGATGTAAAATTTTAAAATACATGAGAGGTAAGATTACCACAAATTCAAGCACGTTTTGAACGTTGTGGACGTTGTGACCGGCGTAATTTGCTGCAAAAATGAGCACAAAACATTAGAAGAATTTCATATAAATTGGGAAAAAAATTTGTTACATTATAAAGTGCGTGAAAAGTATAAATTCCTGAACACGTTGAACCTTTTTATACCAAGCTTGCAGAATTTTCAGAAAGTGCACAAAAAATGTCTCTAAAAATTGTGAAAAATGTTAAAATCTGTAAAAGATATGAATACCAAAAGTACAAGCGTGAATTTCCTGAACTTTTTGATACTAATATTGCATAGATTTTAAAGTGCAGTAAAAACTGTCCTTTGACTTAATATAATATAATATGAACTAAGTTTAAGAGATAGACATCAAATTCTAAAAGACAGTAAACTACATAAAATACAGAGTAAAATCAGAGCTTTCTTTATAATATAGTATTCTTATTTCTGGTCATTTGTGATTACACATTTGAGAATCCAAAAGACATTTTCAACTGGTTATATGTTTATAGGCATTATTAGATTAAAACCAAACCTCTGTCTGGCCTTTATTTCATCATTCCAGCTTTTATTTAGTTAATTTTCTGCATTCCAGACCTAAAATAAACCCAGAGAGGCAAGACTGCTCTCAGATCTCATCAATTGTCAACGCTCTTTGTAAGTGACGATGTATACATTATGCCTGACCTACATATGCTTCAGGTTTACTATAAGCTCTTTTATGTGTCGGCTGGATATCATGGGGGGGTGGTAGGGGGGGATTTGTCCCACTGTGGTATCAGGACAGTCACTCATGTGTAAGGGTCCATCTGCTCCCAGAATCCAACTTCACAGCCAAGAATACACATATATAAATATATATAGACTGAATATATAAATATATATAGACAGTATATACGTATGTACAGTATATATGTATATATATATCTATATATCTATATATATATAGATATATAGATATATAGAGGTTTTTTATTTTATGCACTTTTCGTTCCATCAACTCTGTTTTTCTTTTGAGGTGACCGTCAGAATCAAGAGCTTTCATTTTCCTATAGCTTAATTTTGAAAACTTTTCCCAGGCAATAATTCCAAAACAGGAAGTTGCCTGGCGGTCTTTAGAAATACAGAGCAGCTCAGATGTTGGAGTGACTGTTTTCATCCAAACAGCTAAAGAAGCTTCTGCATTGTGTAGTTCTTGTGTAACTTTTTTGCTCCGTTGAGAGTTTAAAAAGAAAGATCAAGACACTTTTAGGTTATTTATTTTTGTCTTTTATCGTGTTTTATGTTATTTTATCTGCTATATGTATGAAATGAAATGAAATGAAATGAAATGAAATGAAGCTTTATTTGTCATATGCAGCATCAACACAGGTCAATACTACAATGAAATGCTTTGGATGAGAATCCAGTGAAAACTCGCCAGTTTGTACATAAAAAGTAATAAGTAGGTACATAAAATAATAAGTAGTAAAATATAGAGTTAAAGATAATAGTATTTACAATAATAATATAAAGGGGAAGCAGTTTTAAGATAAAATATATAATGAAAGTGACAGTCTAGGTCTAGGTGCATGAAAGCAAGGGGATATGGGGGTGTGAGGCTAGTGGAGTGATCCTTAGGGGTTTTATAAATATATTGACTGGCTGTAATTTTATTCTTTCTTCTTTGTGAAGCACTTTGTGATTTTTATCTGGGAAAGGTGCTATAGAAATAAATATTTACTTTCTTTTCTAAAAGAAAATGATCATTTCTTGAAATATTTATCAGTGAAAGATTTCAAGTGTGGAAGTCTCATCAATTCTTGGATCTCAGTTCTAATCTTGGATTTTAATTTATGAACTAAAATAAAGCGGAATGAATGAGCGGCGCTGCTGTTACCGGAAATAAACAAATCTTCAAAATAAAGTCTCAGTGAAACTTCCTGATTTCAAAGTAAAACTAGAGAGTTTTTTTAAAATAACTATAAATATCCTTTATTGCTTATATCGTGATATATATATATATATATATATATATTATATATATATATATATATATATAATATATATATAATTATTGTGATATATAAAATAATTTATATCGTGATGTAACATTTCTCTATACCTCCCAGCCCTAGTGGCCAACATGAATTTCTATCATTTTTTGTGCTGGTCCCACATAAACAAGTGAAAATAATATGAGCGTAATATAAAAACAAGGACAGCAGTGTAAAAACAGTTCCTGATCAACACGATTTGAATAAAAAAATCCTCAATATAAATTTTTATTTATGTTCTCTAATATTAGAAAACTGCTTCAAAAACATGTTCAAAACACAATTTTCTTTTAGAGCTGAGCAATTAAAACATAAATGAGCATAATTTCCAAAAAGCTGTCAAACTTCAGTGTTTGTAAAAAGCAAACATGTTTACCTTCCTCCTGAACTGTACAGCGCGCGGGTCAAATCCACACAACAGAAACGCCGTAATCGCTTGGAAAAACATTTCCACGTCCGTAAGAGGCTTTGTTTCATTACTGTTACTTAAGACCACTTTAGATGAACATTTCAATAAACAGAGACGGATAATTGGTGGCTGGAGCAGGATAGTTTTTACCCGCCTGACGTTCTGAAGCTTTTAACCTCGTACATAAACACAGCGAGGCCGCACAGAGAGCCAGGAGGAGACCAGCACCATCTTCACCTCCTTCAACTTTTACCACTTCCTCTCATGATCCAGTGATTGTTGTCCCCGCCCGCAGGTTTACGCCCCCCATGAAGGTTTTTTTTAAAGCCCCGCTGTAGTTTGGGCCCCTAAACACACATGCATGTTAACATCAGGGGTGTCGAACACAATCGCACAGGGAGCCAAAATCCAAAACACACTCCAGGTCGCGGGCTGAACTGGATAAGCATGTATGTACTACATTTGAAAACGTTAAAACTGTAACTTTTTAACATAGTTATGAACTAGACAAATATCATTACCTGCAATAATGCTAGTGTGAATGCTGTAAGCTGAATTAGAGACGCTGAAAATGCTGAAATTGATAGCTAAAATCATTAAAGCTAACAGCGATAAAAGCTGAAGCTAATAGCAGGAAAATGCTGAATCTGATAGCCAGCAAAAACATTAGCTAAATGCCAAATTATCATAGAAATCAAAACCAAAGAAAACTGTTGCTGAAAAAATAGCTAAACTTCAAAAAAGCCTAAAAAATTTAAAAACGCCTAAATTAGCTAAAACAGCTAAAGTGTAAATATTAGCCTTACTCCACACAGCCTAAAAAAAAAAAAAAAAATGAAAATAGCCAAACTCCAAAACAGCCTGAAAAACCTTTATAAAGTCTAAATTAGCCAAAACAGCTAGCTTGGAGCTGAAATATTAGCTAAACTCCAAAATCTCTTAAAAAAATCTTTGTAAATGCCAAAATAGTCCAAAAATGTAAACGAATGCTAATTTTTAAAACTGTAACTTTTTAACAAAATTATGAATAATAAAAAGGCAGGAATATTATTCCAGAATAAATTATCTTAAACACTAAATAACTTTTATTATTTTAGTCTCCATAAAAATATATTTTGTCAAAATTATACACGTTAGAAATTAGCACAAGATAACGTCGGGTCATGAATAACATAAATACCTGGAGGGCCGGATCCGGCCCCCGGGCCTTGACTTTGACACATTAGAGACAGAAATCCAGCGCCTGCTACCGAACATCTTCTTTTTCATGTATCCTTCATGTCGGTATTTTGTGTTTTAATGAAGTGAACGTGTTTTATTTCCTCTCATCCAGATATCAAAGTGTTGCTCCTCTCCCACTGACCCGAGGACAACCTCAGCACCTCCATTCCATGGGTTTATTTCCCCCCCGTGTTACGATTTTCAATTCTATTTCCATTTACAGCTCCAAGCAGGAAGTGTTTTTAAGACTCCTTCCCTCCCTTTCTTTGTTTTCCGTGTCCTTCGTCTCATTTCTCCTGATTCTGTGATATATTTCTGCCATAAAGGCTGTGAAGTTTACAGGGCTCTATCAGTTGTAACTCGCGGCTATGACAGGCGTCATTTTCATTGACGCGCCTCTGTCTTATCATCCGCCGCTCTCATCCTGGCCCTGACAGCCTCCCTATCAGCAGCCGGCTATCCGGTGTTTCTATCAAAGCTAACCAGGCCTGCCTGGCGCAGATAAAAGCCGGCACTCGGGGCTTTGGGGTGGATCTTCAGGTTCAGGGAGATGCTAACGCTTTAAGGGGAGAAGAAAAGGAAAACTCTGAGTGATGAAGGAGGATGAAGATGAATGGGATATTGGGTTGCAGTCAGATTTCCTTATAGGGGAGGAAATGTCAGAGAAAGTTCCATGTTTGGTTCTCCGGTGGAACCGTGTGTCTGTCTGCCTTCGGTTCTGTTGGACAGAAAGAGACGATTCATGGCGGAGAGAGACGACGGCTGACGTCCAAATGTGTTTAATAATTCTACATCTGAGGGGGCCATAAATCGTTTAAGGAGTTGATTTCTGATCAGAGACAACTGTGTGAGAAGAGCATTCAGAGATCTGCAGTTATGAACTCCTAATGCAAACCACAAGAACATTTGTCAGTAAAAAGATCAAATGTCTGCTGGGAAATCTTTGTTTTTTTCATTATTCTTGCTGTTCTTGATTCCGGTTTGAACCTTTGCGGCAGCACCAGATGGAGATGAAGACTAGAGACAGTCGGTCCTGCATTCACCTCCATCTTATTTCTTTTGAAACTTAAGGTGGTTTAACCTAAGAGATAATGCCTGACGAAGTCTGCATTAATCTCTGATAATGCACACTTCAATGTGCATTATCCCACTTATACTACGATCACTTATAGATAAATAAATATTCCATCCACTTTATTTATTTGTATTTTTTGGTTTAGATTGCATTTTTACAAAAAAAGTCTATTTGATATGAGGTGCTGCCTTTTATCTGCGTTTGCATTACACATCCACATAAAACTTTATCAAAATTCTAGAAATATCAACAAAACAGCTTTGCAATGACACTGTTTCCATTAAATTATGCAAATAAACACAAACCAACTCATGCGATAAGTCATTAAAAACATGGCGATGAATCAGAACAAGTATTTCTTTTTACATTTTATTGACTAAAAGAGAGTATTCTGGTGACGTCACAGCAGCGCAGCGAGTCCACTGACAGCCACAGATGCGCATGAGAAACCTGTTCAGCTGTGTTTAGAAAACAATCATTCTAATGGCATGTTGACATTTTTCTGTTTGAAAACACGACAAGATCCATTCAAGTTTGTCACGGCACTCCCGCTCTTCCTCAAAGGAGACGTCTGCGTCTAATTCAGGCTGCAAGATGCAAAAGTGCAGCGACAGATGAAGCGATGAGGAAATCTTGGTTGATGATTTTACGAATCCGTATGATGCGCAGCTGTGAAACTGTTGGATCTAGTGGCTGCATTTACACTGTGGGAAACCAGAACAGGGTTCACTTACGTGTCTAATCTGCACCAGAGTCCAGGTCTGCTTTCACACCTGTCCCATTCCAGGAACCAAACTAGTCCAGACCAAAACTCCCCCTAAGAATGTGTCTGACGCTCTGACTGATGTCCTCAACATTTCCAGTAAATGAAGCGTTATGTTGGGCTTCAAATCTCCATGAAACCCAGAATCCACATCCACAAAGGAGCAGCAAAACCCTTTGATTTCCTGCTTCCACTCTCCTCTTTGTTGCTTTTGTCTTCTGCCCCCGTCCTCATGGCAGAACCTCTAATGTGTTCGAAGTCTGTTAATGTTACATTATACATGTTGACAAGAGCGTAGTGATGGCGCTTCTGCAGAAAACACAAGCGCAGCATCATTCTGTGAAACCATCCATCAAGCACTTAGTGGAAAGCTAAGCAATTCTGAGAGAACAATAAAACGGCGGCAGCTCCTCTGGTCCGGACCCACCATCGCATTGATTTCTCTGCTGGCTTTCTATGCATTTGCAGAGCTGTGCGCGGTGCTTTGCATTTATATACTGTAGCTGACAGACGGCGGCGTGTTACCACGCTTGTAGATGTTTGCCACACAGAGGAACCTGTTAGACTGTAAACATGGAGACTCCGTTTAATTTAATCTGATTAACTCTTGCATACATCCTTCCATTCATCCATCTGTTCACCATATAGACGCCATCGTTCTCTACCGCTTGTGTCACTGTGAAGTGTGGGCCTTCTTTTCAAGGAGTCGGAATCTACGGCTCTAAAATGTCTCAGTGAAAAACGAATCAAATGCTCACTAGATTGGTGAAAATCGACCACAATGCATTGGGTTTGAACAACTTTTTAATGTGAAGAAATGTATTGTCGTCAGGTAAAATGTTCATATCTATTAGGGTCTCACTTCAACAAATGGGTGAGGCCATTTTTTTCAATTAAAGCAGTAAAGATGGTGTCTGAATTGCATTAACCTTTCAACACCAGTGGTTCAATGTTTACGTTCTTTGATTTACTGCATCTTTTTTTCTTAAACACGAAATTGCTGAATTATTGTGGGATTCTCTCTGAAAGATCGCTGAATTGTCACTGAATTATCGTGGGATTATCTCTGAAATGTCTTTTTTTAGAATGCAATGAATTCTGAAGTCACAGATGTCCGGAGAGACATTGGACAGTTTGCCTTCTTTTTTTTTGGTGCATGCTTGGACCGATCATTAACCAGTGTGCTGGTATCGTGCTTTGCAGAAGAAAGGAGAGCGATGCGGAACAACAGCCATTTTCCTTATTTTTGTTGTTCACTCCAAAAAGAAAAGAAAAATTGGAGTGTCCCGGTGTGTTGCTGGCGTGCATTTGCACATCTCAATGCGAGCCATCAGTGAATGAAATGTATCCTTTGTTTACGGGCCCATTATCTAGATAATAACGTCCATATTTCCTCTCATCTCCAGCGCTTTATCACAGCCTTCTGAGCTCTTTCGGTCTATCTCTGGATCTCGTGCCTCTCAGACACTCACCAGCAGAGAGGAGGATAATGGGGTTGTTGTCCCTGGTTTCTTCTGGCGAGATTGTAAATAAATTCTTCCATCACGAGGAGGCTGTTTTTGGGGCTTCCAGCTGTGTGCATGCAGATGTGTCTGTTTCCATCCTTTTTCTGGGTGAGGAGGATCATTTTCTTTGTCCCGACTTCCTGCCGTCCTCCGTGACTCCACGGCTAATGATGAAGAGCCCCTCCCCACCGCCGCTCGCCACCTTTCACTTGCCGCTGAGATGACTTTGGCTCTCAGCCATCCAGGCCTGCTCTATTTTATATCTATCATTCCTCATCTGGACAAACTATTATCTGAAGCTCAAAAATCGAGGGATGCCAGGAACAATCTCTACCCGGAAGTGGAAATTTTGCAACTTTAGCCGGTAGAGCTGCCACGATTAGTCGACTAATCGACGACTAATCGACCATTAAAATAGTCGAAGGCTAATTTAAGAGTGGATTAGTCGTTACTTTATAGTATATGGAGTCTGAGTGGATAAAGTTGAAAGTTATGATGGTGTCATGTTAGCTTTGGACTATTTAGAACTTTATTAAGGTTTTTTAAGGCTATTTTGGAGTTTAGCTAATATTTCAGCTGCATGCTAGCTGTTTTGGCTAATTTAGGATTTTTTCAGCTTTTAATGCTATTTTCAAGTTAAGCTAATTTTTCAGTTACATGCTATCTACTTTGGCTAATTTAGGATTTTTTCTGTTTTTTGGCTATTTTTAAGTTTAGCTAATATTTCAGCTGCATGCTAGCTGTTTTGGCTAATTTAGGCCATTTTTATGCTAATTTGGCATATAACTAATATTTGAGTTGACTATCAGCTTCATTGTTTTCAGCTATCAGCTTCAGCCGTTTTATCTAGCATTTCAGCATCTTCATCTATCAGCACTACAGTAACATCTTCACAGCCAAATTCAGCTTACAGAATTCACACTAGCATTATCGCAGGTAATAACTGGTTTTAGTTTAAAGTTAACTTTAGATATGATAAGTTAAAGCTGTGTGCTTTACACAGCATGACCCAATTAGTCGAAAAACTAAATCGAAAAATTTTGAATCACAGAAGGTTGATTAAATCGTTTGTGGCAGCACTGTTAGCCGGTTGTGTAAGCGGAAATTTCCTAAACTTTTGGAAAACATTTCAAAATTGTGTTTTTAAAAACTTTTTAGAATTATCTGGATTTAAATGTAAGATGAGCTTTGAATGGGACACAGAAGGTTGATTGTTGTCAATATGAACATGTTTTCAAGTTTGTATAACTACAAACAGAGAAAAAGACAACTAAATGTCGTTTTTTTTCTATGCCAATCACCTGATGGCCAAAGAATTTTTTTCTCTGTGAATCAGTGACAATGAAATATTGTTTTTCTCTGTAAAACATCTTATCGCGACTAAATCCTGTTTTTTTTTTTCTCTCTGTGAATCAGCTGATCACTGAAGCAGTTGTGGTGTGTCAAGGCAAAAAAAGGTCGAAAGCTTCCAACGTGGGGTTCTGGTCTGGGACTTCTGATCAGTGATTTCGGTCACGAATAAAAATGGGTTTTTTGCGTCCAACAGGGGGAGGGACTTCTGGCTATTTCTATGTCCAGATTCTCTTGAAAACAGCAGGTTTTTGCTGGAGTTGGTGGAAGCTGACTTCTGCACCGATATCTTACCCAGCACTGCGGTGGTAAATAAAACATTTGACGGTGGTTTTATTTTTAGATTTGTTCTCATGAAAGCCTCCCAGGTGCTGATATCTCAGCTTTACAGTCATGATAACACCTTTATCCTGTCAATGCTTCTCCTCTCCAAGCATCGAGCTCTCTAATCGCGTCTGTGCTCCCAATAATTATACTATTAAAAATACTGCGGGATAATGCAGGCTTTCAGCTAAGCCCTTTTCACGGCTCTCTAAAAACAGCCGCTTTAAGACCTTCCTCCTAAATTCATCTTGCTTTTGATGCTTCCTACCTCTATATAAAACCAGATCCTTGCAGCCCGTCTCCCCGCTGGAGAAGACTGCTATTTGACAAAAAGTTACTCATCATTTTATTGCATTTAGCTGTGCTGCATATTTAGAGTCACATAAAAAAGATGTGTTTGATGCATAAAAAACTGGATGTATTTACAACTTTGTTTATTCGGATGTTAAGCGCGGAGTTCAGGCTGAGTTATTTTAACAGAACAGGCGCGGCGGGCGGCTTTGTTTGTGAAGCGCCGTTCACAGCAAAGTGCTTTATGGAGACAGAACGAACTCTAACGGCGTTGAAACGATAAAGTACTGAAATATGAAAAGTCGTGAAGGAAGCATTCAAGTGCAGATTGGGACGCGAGTCCGGAATGAGCCCAGATGTTTTAGTTGGGGTCATTTGACCTGGAGAGGAAGTTGATGAACTTTAAGTCCCACTTTGATCATCTTTTTGATCTATTTTTCAAAGCATCAGCAGTGGTCTTTTTATTATTATGTTTTGTTTAGTTAATAGCTCCAGCATTTTCAGCTATCAGCTTTAGCGTTTTCAGCTAATAGTTTCAGTGAGTTCCACTATCAACTTCAGAGTTTTCAGCTAATAGCTCCAGCATTTTCAGCTATCAGCTTTAGCGTTTTCAGCTAATAGCTTCAGTGATTTCAACTATCAACTTCAGAGTTTTCAGCTAACGGCTTCAGTGATTTCAGCTATCAACTTTAGCGTTTTCAGCTAATAGTTTCAGTGATTTCAACTATCAACTTCAGAGTTTTCAGCTATCAGCTTCAGTGTTTTTAGCTATCAATTTCAGCATCTTTAGCTTTCAAGCACTAGCAACTTCAAATTAATCTTACAGCATTCACACTAGGAATATTGTAATGCTATATTATCTAGTTAACAATTATGTTAAAAAGTTACAGTTTTAAAGTTTGAAAATTGGATTTTAGAGTGTACAATAAATGTTTATCCTGTTCAACCTGCGACCCAAGGTGTTAGGGGTGTCGGAAAAAATCGATTCACATTCGAATCTAGATTCTCATTTTTAACGATTCAGAATCGATTCTAAATATCCAAGAATCGATTCGCCCCCTCCCGCCATATTCCTGCATTTATATGTTTTATTTAATGGCTCGAACCTGCTAGCTTACTTGCAAGCTGTAATGTTTGTCCCGAAACGGCTACCGTAGTTTGTTTACCCTGGAGGCGAGCGGAGCTTACTGAGCGCGCGCTACGCAACATGAGAGAAGAAAAAAAGATTCCTCCTGTCCCGTTATCAATTGGCAAATGTATGGGCTCACTTCGGATTCCACAAATCCCGGGGTAAGGAGCTTGACATGACGTGCAGTGTGTAAAATCTGCTAAATCAGACACTTCGGGAACACTTCAAATGCTCGCTCATATCTCGTCCCATCACCGGAGCTTAAAGTTGAAAAGTCTTTCTCTGCCTTCTATTGTTGAAATCATTCGTCCCTCCAGGATTTCCTGATGTTTTGATAACAACTTTTAATGCAAATCCAATCAAACCCCGAGATTTGTTACGCACCTTGCAGCTTTTTATTTTCACCGCAACTTTATTGAGATCAATCTACCGTGACAACAGTCATGGATGACCACGTGACCGTTTCCCTTCCGACTCGGCCGTGCTCTCTTTAATTATCGTTCTATAGAGTCCTCTCACACTTTTTCTCTTCATAACGCGCGTGAACGGTCACCCCGCAGGTGAGCATGCGCTGCGTGCACGCGGGGGTGAAGGTGCGCTGTCCCCGGGCGCGCACGCGCGCACGCGGCACGGGGGGCGCAGGTACAGATCAGTCTGTTAAATTGCGCGGGGCACAGCTGCACAACAGGTACCGAGTATGAAGAGAAATACAGAGAGAGGCTCTGGAAATCTGGAACTATTTCACTTTAACTGGTAATGTAAAGGAAGAATTTAGAGTCTGCAGGAAAAGAATTCCATCTAGAACCTTCTCCACAACAAACCTACAGACACCTGAGAGAAGCTTCTGTAAAACAGAGCAGATCAATAAAACCAGATCAGCTCCTCAAAGCCTTTGTCTTCCTCTACCAGCAGCTCAGCAGTGATGCTTTAGAAATAGATAAAGAGGAAGATTCTGAGAACATCTGAGGATTCATCTGTTTATGATGATTTTAAGTTCATGATTTTTCTCTGGAAATCTGGAAATATTTTACTCTAAAATATGTTTAAATCAACACATATTTGGGTTATGTTAGCAGGAAAGACCAAAGTCATTTTATGTTTGACAGTTCTATTCAAGTTAAATGACAGCTCAAGGGGATGATGCTGTGCTGCATTTACTTTGTGCATATGTCATCATAAAAAGAATTGGAACATGAGAATATAATTTGTATTTCATAATTACAATTTTTAGGTGCTTTTAAAAATATGTATATATTCAAACACAATGCAACTTTTTACAAAAGCTGCTGCAACATCGGCCATTTTGGGCCACAACAATCATAAAAATCTTCTGTGAAATCCTTGAGGGTCTGAATAATATAAGTTTGCACAGTATCATAAATACATTTCCTTTTTTATTAAAATTTTTCCTTTGTGTTTTAAATGTCTGAATCGAGAATCGAGAATCGTTTCAGAATCGAATCGGCACCCCAAGAATCGGAATCGAATCGAATCGTGACTTGTTGTAAGATTCACATCCCTACAAGGTGTGTTTTTGATTTTGGCTCCTTGTGTGATTGAATTTGACACTCCTGCTTTAAAGGAAATGTTTTTTTTTTTTTGTTTCATTCCTTTTTAAAAGACTTTTATTGTTAAAAATAATTCACTACTTTAGTATGAAAGCTGTTTATTCTGTGCCGTTTAAAGGAAATATAATGATGTGAATCCAGAGACCTAAATGAGGTTTTCTTGCTCGTCTTCCTGCAGATTCTGGTGAATTCTGTGAGTCCAAACCGCCCAGCTGTTCTCTACGAGAAGGTGACGGTCAGCGAGGGAGGAAGTCCTTTACTCCGAGACATGCTGTTCAGCCCCGACCTGCAGCAGATCTACACCCTGACCGACAGACAGGTGAGCTCTCTAAAGACACGCTTCTGCTGCGCTCTGACCATGGTTTTCCTTCCATTCCTGCATCCACCAGAAGTTTCACATGTTTTATTGCTGCTCTGAAAGTTCCAACCACTTTCCTCCCTGAAATCAATGATTTTCCTTCAATGAAGACGTTCAGGCGGACACGGCGGGGTGTCACAGGTTGTGTGTGTTCATGCGGTCATTACCAGCCTCTCTGCTGGTGAAGGTTGTTCCACTTTGATAGTAAGATACGGAGAGGGGGAGGAGGTGGGGGGAGCACGGGGCTCCCCTGGCCCAGCTGCTCCCTCGTTTTTCTGTCTCATTAGTGCGCTGAGTGAAGGAAGCAGAGATGGAGGGAGGGGGTGGTGGTGCGGGAGGGGGTCAGACATGATGTGAAGATGCCGTATCGAACACGTCCAAAAAGGCCTCATTTCATTAAAAAGCTTCAGATTTATGTCTCTGAGATCTGCGGAGGCAGAAGCTTCACAACTAAAGCGGTGTTTGCTCCAATTAAACCATCGTCAGGAATCATTTCATCTGAAGTTCAGGTGTGAACAGGAAGCCAAATCCAGTTTATAGTTCTTTCATTAACTCAGTCATGGTGGTGAAGTGGTGAACGCTCTGACATCACAATGAGAAGGTCCAGCTTGATATACCTGCAGGAGCCTTCCTGTGTGGAGCTTGTATGTTCTTCCTTCTATCTGAGAACCAAAAACATCTTACATCCATGTCTCTGAATCGGAATCTCTGTTGACAAGTGAATATAAGAGATGAAAACACAGCGATCTCCAAACGCATGCGGTGGTTGTCAGCTGATCGTTTTGACGATTCAGCAGCATTTTAGACCCAGAAGTGGAGAAAAGCAGTCCAAAGGGAGGAGTAGATATGGTACTCCACTCATTAGGAGGTAAAAAAAAAAATGCTGACAGGTAGCCAAATATTACGGTGGTAAAAACAAATAAATCAAAAAGTGAGTTGGACCAGAAAACCCGACTGTCTCTGTTTCTTTTGTAACCTCTGATGAGTCGACTATTAAAACAATCGTTTGTGGCAGCTCTATCATAAGGATGTCCCTCCCCGCCTCCTGTTCTGCACGCCACTTCCTCTTGCCGTGTATTTGATCCCCATTATTGGGTCGCCGGCTTGGGTTAAGTAGAATGGGGGGGGTTAAACCCCCTTTCCAGCACTAACGGCTGGACGGGGCAATTCCCTTCTTTCCCCTCCACCCAGCCTCGTTCTTATCCTCCGTCCTCCATCTATCCCGGGAGCGTGTCCCCCTCTCCATACACACGTGCACACCAGTGTTTCCATTTAAACCTCCCCTCTCAAATGCCTTGTGCTGATCCCTTTCCCATATTTTTAATTATCTCTTCATATTGCTGCTGTGCCCACCCACTCAACACACACACACACTCTCTCTTAATAAATACTGTGAAAAGTTGTGAGAGAATGTTGCGGCGAAAGAGGGTTTTTTTTTTTAGCGGCGCACACGCCTGCATTCTTCCTGGTGGTTTCCACACGCGTGTGTCTTTGTGTGTCTTCATGTTCATGTGTGTAGCTGCTTGCCTGTGGGGCTCTCCCAGACAAGCCGAGCACATTAAGGTGTCAGTGGACATATCCACTGATGCATAGCTCACAACAACCTCCACTCATCCACACAGCCATGCAGTCGGGGGCAAAGCTCCATGATTTATGACTCGCTTGGTTCCAGCAATATTCATCACTGTCATTATTATCAATAGAGAATATGACAGCAGGAGCGGACGGCCTGCTGAGTTTGTGTTTGATGAGACGCTGTGTTATTACAGGAAATTTAGATCGGTTTATTTCTGACTGCAGAGGCTGCACGCCGTTGCCGTCTCTCCTGCATGCATGCCGGTTGTTTATCACGTCTGCAGCTTCGCCTGCACGTGTCTGCGCAGGCGCCGCAGACTTGCAGGTCGCTCCATCCTCAAAAAGTCCTGCATTTAAAAAAAAAAACAACAAGTTTATGAATTATATATATATTTTTAAACTTTCCAAATCAATTTTCTATCATTTGGTTTTTCCGGGTCGTCTTTCAGGTATAAGAATCAGAAAAATAGAAAGATTGTCTCAAAGTCATCCACCATCCGCTCTGTGTGACGATGCTCAGCCTCCAGTTCACTCGCATCTCGGATGACGGCTATTGCGTTTGATGGGGCTTCAGCTTGCAGCTCTGGCCTAATTGCTGGAAGCATGAATATTCATCTGTGCTCTGGGAAAACAGCTTTCATTTGGAGACAGAAGGAGCATTTTGAAAACAGGAAATATGGGAATTCTGTATTTTTGTGTGCATGGATGAGACGGCTTTTGTTTGTGTGACAAGGATGCTGCTTTAAGGTAGAATCCAAATTCCTTACAGCCATACCCCTAAGCTTCTTTAACTAACCTCCTAGTGGAGAGTTCTTCGGAAAAAATAGTATTAAAATCAGACTTTACTACCACTCAAAGACATTATCAATAGTCATCAGTGAAGATGAAAAGATTCTTCTTGAATCAGTAAAAAAAAAAAAAAATCTAGAAAAATGCAGAGCTGATAACATTTCTCCATGCAGGCTTGCTGTGGGTGTGTTCGCACCTGTGTGTGCGTGCCTGTGATTGTATGTGCGCGTTTCTGTGAGTGTGTGTGCCTTAAAATACCTTTAATTCACTCTGTTGAGGAAAAACAAATTGAAAAAAATAGAAATTGTGACTTTAGAACTGTGAATCGAATCATGGCTTGACTGACTCGTTACATCCCTGCTCATTGATCATGTATGTTAGCACATAGCTGCCAGCACTTGGTAAATACACATCAAAGGCCTTAACAATCAAACCATATTCGGACACCACTACAGCTTCTACAGCTGGAGCAATAGCGAGAAGCTGGACGGGAATTTGGCTTTGGCCTGATGTCAGTGTGTGTATTCCAGTCTCCTGTCTGTTTACAGTTTGACGCCCGGCATCTGTGTTTCCAAAGATGCTGCTGCATGTGTGCGCGTGCTTCGTGTGTCAGTGAGACTGTCGTCCCTCCAAAGACCACATCATCATGCTCATGCATTTGCGCAGTGTTTTACAAGCTCGTCGCCAACAGAAGCAACAATGGCATTCTTTGTCTGTTTGGAACTCAGAAGACGACCTTATCTAGTGATATTTAGCTGTCGGGTTTCGTCAGGCATCCTTCTCCTGTTTGTGTTGATGAGCGTACCACTGGTTTACTGCCAGTCTCCATAGCAAACACATTAGCGCCGACTGACATCAACATACATAATAAGCAGCTGTTGTACCGGTGGAGACTGACATTTGAGGGAATTAGATAGTTAATCAATCAGGTCTCAGTCGCCTGGAGATTCCTTTTCCGCGGTTTATTAAAGTTTTGAGGAAAAAACCTCAGGCACTTAACTGATGTTAACAGAGAAGAAAGGTACTTTGATTTACCGACTATTTTCTCAGCTTTTCTTCATGGAGCAGAGCCGCTGAAAACACGGCCTCTTCAGCTGGATTTATGAGCTCTCCGGTTTCAGTTTCTGCCGGACCGCGATGCTCGTATGTCCTAAAGTGAGCAAAGAGCTGGTCATTGTTATGTAAATGTTAATAGACCTGGCGCAGCGAGGCGAAAACAAGAGTACAGTGACTCGAGAGGGAGGGAGGGAGGGGGGCGCCTGGATCGGCGGGGTATAGCCATGTAGGTATGTGGCACTCAATTACAAGAGTTCAAACCATTCCAGAGCTCTCCTCAACACCAGACTGAGCTCTCAGTGTGTGTGTTTAACAATAGTGCACGTCATGCACCGCTGCACGCTTCTATATGGAACTGAATACTTTCAGAAACCATCGCTTGTTCCTTTTTCGCCACAAAGGAAAAGGCAATGAGTGCTCTATTATCTGCAGAAAGCCTGATCATAAAGTACACTTTAGAAAGCAATAATGTTACCTCTGGCTAAATGCATGCGAGAATGTTGGAGAAAATGGTCCAAAAGACCAACATTTATCCGTCAAAATCACATGGATTGAGCTGAATTATTAGTTTGATTCACGTTGAAAATAGGAATTATAGTTTCTGGTGTGCGGTTATGTCATCTAACATGAAGAGAAGCTCAGGTTATAGAGCTGATAGGTTTGGAAAACGACCAAAAATGAAGGAAGGAGGACATGAAGGAGAAAGATGCAGATGATGGAGGATTCACTGTGGCAGCAGCTGTTAGGAAAAGGAGATAAAAAATTCATTGTTGGAAAGTTTTGTCCATTCTATAGAAGGACCTGCACAAAAGTTCGATCATAGTTTGTCAGCTGAAGCTATTCGCCCGTACAGTGGGTTAATCCATACGGGTTTCTGGAGGGTGGTAGAGAGGAGCAGCCACGTCTTAACCTTCATGCTCTCCTATGGGGTCCAGATGACCCCAGCCTTACATTAGTGTGTTTTCCATCCTGTGACAAACATGGATGAAGGTGGACAGGATTTCATGTCTACCACAGACACATAAGTGATATTAAAAAATCATTGAGAAAAAAAGTGTAGTGCCCTGTCTTGTGGGGTCCAGATGACCCCACTACCAATGTCAACACAGCTAGGATAGCACTAGGGTTAAGAGGAGCGCAGGTTTGTCTTGCGGTTCCCCTAACCCTCGTCCAGATGACCCCACCCTTACATTGAGGCGTTAGCCCCTCCATGACAAAGGTGGACAAGACTTCATGTCGAGACAAGACTTTTATCCAAACGAGTCTAGGAGAGCGGAAGGGTTACAAAATGTGACTCAGACCGACTTGAAGGAATAACTGCTTTCGGGTTTCAAAATGGATATCCGGATTTGGCTGAAAGTGAAGTATTTTCTATGTGGCACATCTGTCCGGTACATCTGACACATACACACATTTCCATAGACTTCTCATTGGAAGTGGTCACTTGAAGAAGAGTTGTGTGAATGTAGTATTAATCCTAAAAAAAGATTGATTTGATCAGGAGACAGCAACAGAAAGTCTTTGCAGTTCTAGTCTTATCTTTAGTTTATCCAAAACAGAAAAACTACCAGAAGTCTTTTTAATTCCTTTGAAGAGTAGATCAACCAATCAGTGCTCAGGAAGGAGCAGCCTCACTTATCCCATCGTCTTTTTCTCTTAATTGTGTTCTTCTCAAAAGTGCGCTCCGACACTTGTCTTGTGCGAGATGCTATCAGTCTTAATGGAAGTCTAGCTGCCACTAAATAGGTCTGCCTTTCTCTCATCTTTCTCCGTTTGACTCCACCGTCTTCTCCCAGAGGAAGGGGTGATGGAGGAGGCTGATACAGTTAGGGGAGGGCTGGAGATGGATAGGAAGGTTAATGGTTTCTCTTTCTCCCCCTCTTCCCTCTTTTCTTCTTAATCACCATCAATTGGCCGTACAGCTGGTCGTCCCGTTGCTTGACAGTGATTGGAGCAGAAGGATGCGACTCTGACCCAAGGTCACGCGATGAAGCCAATCAAACGCCGTGGCGGCCCAGGACGGACCGTACTGCGCCTCGTGCTTGAACCGGGCGCCACGCTGAGCAGAACAATGAAGCGGCGCTTGCGCTTGAGCGCACAGGGACTGTTTGGAATTTGAATCAAACTCCTTTAGTAGATTCACGCGCGGCGAGTCTGTCAGACGTGAAGCAACAAACGGGGGAAGCACTCCTTCACCCCGGACGTTAGAGAAGACAACAAAACTGGATAGTAGCCCGAGTTTTCTATTTCAGCCGTTAAAAACGGCTTTGGAGAGGCAACAGTTTCTTCTCGGGAGACTCCACTCTTCAAGTGGAAAGGCTCTCTTCAAAATCGAAGGCATGAAGCCTGACGGATCCTGTTGAGCTGCTTTATGGAGGAATACAGGATACAAGAGGCGTGGGGCTTGACCGATTCTGCAGACCTGGAGTTTGAAAGTCTGCTTCTGTTCTGCATCATGTCCATGTCATTAGGGTTACGTGTTTGTTTCACAGCTGTGTCACAGTTGTATGGCGCAGTATGGAGCTCCTTATACTGTACTCACTTAAATGTAAAGCACTCTTTTCACCTCCTTGTTGTCTAAACCGTTTATGTGGTTTTGAGTTTTACTCTTTTTACAGCACGAGCTGGAACAAATGTCGATATAAAACATTAGAGTTCATTTTCGTAAGTCTCTTTTTTGACAAATTTAGTGTGAGGGAACAACTTCAGAATAGACTGAATCAGGGGTCTCAAACTGGCGGCCCGCCAGTCACTATTTTTGCAACTCCTGCAAGTTCAATGTCTACGAAGCAATATGTTTTGTATGTCCACACTTCTCTGATGATATCTTTGTATTTGCTTTGGGATGTTTCAGCTTTATGCTTACATTTTTGCATTTGCTATTGTCGTTGAATCTGGTAGTCAAAAACGTCCTTAGCAACAGTTGGTAGCGTCATTAGCTTCTGTCGATTCACAGAAACACGCTGAAGAAATTGCTTAGTGGTACACAGACATGAACAAACTTGTTCATGAGACATAGACAATAGACCGTAGATATAGACAATGCACATAAAAACATAGTTTTGGCACAAATGGAACCCCGTAATTCCCAGCCTCAGCCAGACTCTGCCTTCATTGACCCCAAAGTAAACTCAGTTTAAGAACCTTGCACTGAATATTTGTAGTATCAGTTATTAAAACCCACATCTGTGAGTGATCTAGTAATGACAGGTTTGGGGCTCTAAATGCAGAACAACCCACTCATGATGAACACAAAGATGAGGTCACTGAGATATGCCGACGCATTCTCACTCCCAACTCGTCATATATGGACGTATGGTTCCTCGAATCATTTTTTAACATTTTGGTTGTCTCCAACTCATCCTTTTTTGGCGTACTGGCTGTTCCCATTAAATCACGGATCCCCAACCCTTGGGACGCGCTACAGGACGCAGTACTGCACGCGGAGCAGGTACCATGCTACGGTACTAGTTTCCCCGAGGCTTGGGGACCCCGATTAGCATCTGTGGCCCAATACCAAGCGGCCCTCGGACCGGTACTGGTTCATTGCCTGGAGGTTGATTTAATTGGAACAGCCAATATGTAAAAAAAACAGTTTGGAGACACTCAAAATGTGAAAAAGTGATGCGAAGGGGGCCAAACCATATGACAAATTGGGAGTGAGAATGCGTTGGACGTGCAGAGATCTTTTGAGTTTCCGTCTTTTAGAACAGAACTCCAGTTCAGCTCCCATGAAGGGACTGAGCTGAAACCAAATTCCCAATCCAGTCATGTTTGCTCTCATGCAACAGAGGAATGTAGACAAGATCCCAAACAACTGGGCTGAGGTTCAGATAAGAGCTGGTTGGAGATTATTTTTAAGTAAATATAAAACAAACTTGAATGTGACGGGCTCCAGAAAAAGGTTGCTAGTTACCCGCAGCTGCTTGCAACAAACAAGGACTTTGTGTTGACAGAAAGGAGAGATTTCCCAGATCTCAATTGTTCACTGCAAAGAGAGGTCGCCTAAACATTGAAAAATAACATGCATTGTCATTCAGTTGTCCATGCATCAAGTAGTTTTTACTGAACAAGATCATATAAAGAGAGATCAAAATCTAAAAAACAAGGAGTTCCTCATCAAAGAGGGAAAAATTGGTTAAGAAAAAGTTTACTTTCACATACAGTAAATGCATAGATCTTTTTGTTTTTTTTATAAACCTAATTTGAGTTCATTTTCATTTCAGTGACAAAAAAATTGCATTAAGTAGAGATCTTAATAGATCCTATAAAATCTAGTACTTACCTCCAAAAAACAAAAATCTTTTTAACTTTGTTTTTAGTACTTAGTTTTAAAGTAGTTTTCTTTCTTTTATCTGACCAAATTTGATGCATTTTCTTTAATTAAATGTTTGTGATTCTAGTATGGTTTTTTAACAGCGTAGCTGTGTAAGCATTTCTTTGTTAATCTATTCTATCCATTCATTTATACATTTTTTGCCTCTGTGTCTTTGTACAATACTATATATATATATATATATATATTGGTGAGAGGATTTTGCAGCTGTAGAATAGACAGTTATAAACTTTGCAAAAGTCTTCCGTCTGTAAAAATAAACAGAAATGTTAGTTTCCATTCGCTATAAGGAGTTCTGCAACCTGATTGGCTGTTGACCCTTGTCAATCAACTTCCTCTATGCTGTGTCTCGTACACGTCGTGCTTGTAAAGACGATCTTCATGCTCTAATACCGGACTAATGAAGGTTTGAACTTTGAGTTTAAGGATTTAAAGATGTTGCTATTCTTAAGTCTGAGTAAAGTTTAGACATTGTTCAGTGAGGAGTTTTACTGAATAAAAACCTAAATTATTTTTAAAGACTATGCAGATTTCACTAAACAGGGTTTATTTCTGGAACTCCTCTGAACAAAAAGACAACTAACTGTTAAACAGTTGTGTGCACGTGAACTGAGCTGTAAGGCAAGGCAAGTTTATTTGTATAGCACATTTCATGTACAGAGACAATTCAAAGTGCTTCACATAAAACATTAAAAGAAACAATCAAAAGAAATAGTAAAAATGTCATTCATTATTCAAATCATTAAAATAAAATTAAAAGAAAGTAAAAAGATTTTAATTTAAAACAAGCATAGATAAAAAGTGCGGACGTTATCTTTTGAATACATATTAATCAAATGCAACTGAGAACAGGTGAGTCTTTAACCTGGATTTAAATCCACTGATTGTTTCAGCAGATCTAAGGTTTTCTGGAAGTCTGTTCCAGATCTGTGGTGCATAGAAGCTGAATGCAGCTTCTCTATGTTTAGTTCTGACTCTAGGAACTGATAAAAGACCGGATCCTGATGATCGGAGAGGTCTGGCTGGTACATACTGGGTCAGGAGGTCAGTCATGTATTTTGGTGCTAAACCATTCAAAGCTTTATAAACCAGTTACAGAACTTTAAAGTCTATCCTCTGAGAGACAGGTAACCAGTGTAAAGACCTCAGAACTGGACTGATGTGGTCTACTTTCTTGGTCCTTGTGAGAACCCGAGCAGCAGAGTTCTGAATCAGCTGCAGTTTCCTGATGGATTTTTTTGGTAGTCCTGTAAAAACACTGTTACAGTAATCAAGTCGACTAAAGATGAAAGCATGCACTAGTTTCTCCAGGTCCTGCTTAGACATCAAATCTTTAATCCTTGAGATATTTACTATACTACGTTGATGCACTGTAGACATCTGCATCAACGTAGTTTCATGTATTCAAAGGCAGATCTTCACGCCGAGCAGAAAAGTCAACATTGACTCTGAAAGCGTCTGATGGGCGCGTTGGTAGCCTGTGTACCTGCTGATGGAAATGCCAGCCGTGTGGCTCCTCACTTCTCAGAGAGTCCATTTACTAAAGTGACAGAGTCATTTACCAGGCGGACGGTCTCTCCCTTCCACACTTAATTAGAAGACCCCAAGGCCTCTCCACCTTAGCCGGCCACATTTACCTCTTTCTGCCTTTTTCCCGCCTCTGCATTGCCTTTGCTCCGCTCCTCTGTTTTCTGTTTTATTGACTTCCTCCATCATTTGTCCCCGTCTCCGTTTTCATCTTTGCGTCCTCATTCTGCTTCTGAGGGACAGCTTCTAATGAACAAATGGCCACACAGACTTGGGAGTATATTGACCTGTTGTTTGAGACCAGCTCCTTTAGGAGGGGTAAATGAGAATGTCCGTGTGAAGAGGAGGGTGATGAAGAGCTCTCAGGTCCCACATCCTTCTTTTCTTAAAGTTGTTTTTCTTACTTTTATCCTTTTCTTTTGGTTCGACTCTCTGCTGGTTCATTCCAGATTCACTGCTGTACTTCTATTATTTAGAGGAAAAACTCCCTTTTACTTCTCTGATGGCAGCACAAACACGGCGCCAAGTTTCAAAGGAAGTAGAAATATGTTGCTGCTTGATTTCAGTATCTATGGTGTTGAAATATTTTCTATTAATCTAAAGCCATTTGTGCTCCATCCTACAGAACTTCCTATGATCTCTGAATCTGTTTTTCGCTTGCGGTTCCTTCAGAGAATGAGAATTGTCGTCGGTGTCGCCTTCAAGCTCACAAAATGCGCACAGCAACACTCGACAAAGAAGTCACTCGTCGTGTCTGGTTTAGTCTCAGATGAAAAGATCCAAACTGTATTTCAGAGATAAGATAAAAATCAAGCAGATGGAAACTTGTGTCAGAAAATAAGACAACAAAAGTGCACGCAATAGACGATGTGAGAGATAAGAACATATTGCGACTGGCGGAGTAGATAAGTAACATTCAGAGCTTTAAGTGGGAGAAAACAGGAAATCACAAATACTTTAACTTCATAGCCTTTCTGCTCGTCTTCAGTCGTCCGCTCCGCTCTTCCCTTTTCCGAGCCAAACTATGCCGGTCTTATTTGCTTCCAAATGTATCTCCAATCACATCGAAGCTACCCTGGTTTGTCATTGATCTCTTAAGCTCCTTACAATCCAGTCGATGCACAGATCACACAAAGTCCCATAATGCCTCGCTCACAGTGAGACACATGTTGTAAAGTTTAGCTTCTTCATAATTAAAACCAAAGCTGGATCAGGTCGCCCCGACAAGAGTCCAGTTTAGTTTGTCAACTTTAATGACTTCTTACGTCAGTTTCTCTGTCATCCTGAAGCGTTTACGCCAGAACAGCTATTGATTTTTTCTTTTTTTTTTCCTTGGACAAAGCTCTTTGCTGCCAACCTAGATTAAAGCAGCAGAAGTTGTAAAGTGACTGACGGTTCTTAAACCTTTAACATGGAAAGGTTTAAGACTTTAGTGGTCATCCATCCGTCTCCAGAGTTTGGCCCTGGATCTGGTTTTATCCTCTTGGCATTTAAGGTGAGGGTAGCATGGTTCAGATTCTTGGCTTGCGTTCTTCTACACCACAACATCTGCTGGAGCTCTCTTTCCATCTGTTAACACTAAGCTCAGATACAGTGGCGCTCGCTAGCTTGATAGAGCAGAGCTCTCTGCAATGGAGTTTGTTCCTTTGCATTTTGCACCAAGCGTCTTCCAGCTGTGAAGACACGCATCATTTTTTCTCTGTGAAGACCCGGTCCCACTGGCTTACACGGCCACATCGCAGACGCTGTTAGTGGTAGTGCAACGGGCGATATACGGCCGCGGAATCGACGAGGTACAAAATCTGGGCGCCGTTACACGCGGAAATACATTTTGAACTGCACAAAAATTTAGACTGCGGGTGGTACCAGAGGTATCGCCGTGCAGCGGCTGTGAAACGGCGGTGCAATAGCAGTGTCGGTGCAAGATCGGGCCGTGGAGCGAGCCGAAATTCTGCGCTCGTGCACGACCGCGGCACGACCACGGCACAGCCGGTCTGCGCTTGGATCTGCTTACAGCGTCTGTTTAGTGGCTAATCGAGGGAGGACACGCGATTAAGGAGTGCTCCGGCAGAAGATTGGACTCCGGCGTCTGTATCACCGCGATTCCGCGAGCGTTGGAGCGTCTAAGCACGTGTGGCAGATTTTCAAACCTTTTTACCTGTGATATGGCCGTTCTTTGAGCGTCTTTACACCACAACCAAAACAATAACAAGATCTGGTCTGAACCAGTTGTGTTTAGTGTTCAGTCTGCCTTGTGTACAATTGAGACATGTTCCACCAAGATTTTACTTGGTATGTGTACAGAAAGGTGAAAAATTGCTTTCCTCGTGTGTATAGTGATATATATCGTGATATGTATCGTACCACATTCTTGCTAACGCACACCCCCACAATTAGTCTCTTTTTGTCTGAGCTTCAGCATCAAGCCTTTAAAAGGTTTAAGAGGTTCAGCTGTCGTTTCTGCTGCAGCAGAGTTACTAATTTATGACTCCAAAGGTTCAAGCCACATCTAAACATAAATGAAACCAAACAATGATTTGTCATTGATGGCAACCAGACAGCATAACTTAAGGAGGAGGTTTTCCTGTGGCAGAAATATCTGCTCCTTCCCCTCCTCCCCCTGTTTCATCTGTCGACTCTCCCTGTTTGAATGTTTAAAAGAAAGAAGAGCCCACAACAGAGCCGGCCCTTTTATGTCTTTAAAGTTTACAACCAATGAAAAGCAACGCTGAAAGCTTTACAGTTCCTCTGGGCTTTGGGGGCGACCGTTGCAAAGCCTGTTAGCTGGACGTTTAAAGGCAGGTGACGGCGCTCTATTAAACAGATTGGAGAAGAAAAGTGAAAGTTTAAAACCGAGAGGAGATGCCGTCGAGCTGCAAGTACAGTCGACGTGAAGGAGGGGATCGAGTTGGATCAGGACAGCAGCAGCAGATGCTGTTGTAAATAAGGAGGAGGCAGGAGAAAGGAGACGGGGGGACCTGCTTTATAAGGTCATTTAAAGGAGTAATGTGGCGCATTGTGTGGAATTGGCTTTCATTAAAAGAGCCATCGAGAGAGGCGGGAGGGGGAGGAAGTGCATCTGTGGTTAGGCGGTATTCCCAGCACTCATGCAACCACACAGCTTTGGATCTCCTTGCAGATAATACTTTCACAGCTCTGAGTATTTTATATCCAGGCTGGGACAAGCAGCCATGATACTGTCGGGCCCGCCTCCCCCTCGAAAGCTTCGTGGCTCACAACGGTCCGCAGAGCGCCGCCACCAACTCCAGAATCATTTTCAACAACCCAGCCAGCAAGGTTAAGTGGGGGTCATATGGTTTAAAAATGGGCAGAATATGTGGGCCCGATTGGGTTTGTCCACAGTTTACGTGGTGGCCCCTCCCTCAATGGTTAGGCTCGCTGTATAGCCACCCAGCCGGTGGACAGCAAACCTCGCTAGATTGCTTCAGTGGAGCTCACTAGCGTAGTACAGCAGAGCAAACTAGCTTGCTACAGCGTAGCTTGCTAGTTTGCTACAGCGAAGCTAGCTAGCTATCTACAGCAGAGTTTTCTAGCTTAGTACAGTGGAGCTTGCTAACTCGATACTGCGAAGCTTGCGAGCTTAGTACAGTGGAGTGGAGCTGGCTAGCTAGCTCAATAGAGCGGAGCCCACTACCTCAATACAGCTACAGTGGAGCTTGCTGTTTTGCTACAATGGAATATTCTACAGTGGAATTCACTAGCTTTATACAGCAGGGCTTGCTAGCTTGATACAGTGGAGCTCGCTAGCTCACTACAGCTTAGCTTGTTAACTTGATACAGCGGAGCTGTCTAGCTTAGTACAGTGGAGATTGCTAACTCGATACTGCTAGCTTGATACAGCAGCACTCGCTACAGCGGAGGTCACTAGCTTGCTACATCAGAGCTAACTATCTCGCTACGGCTTAGCTCGCAAATTTGCTACAGATAAGCTAGCCAGCTTGTTACAGCGGAGCTCACCAACTAACTACAGCACAGTTTTGTAGCTTAGTGCAGTGGAGATCGCTAACTCGATACTGCAGAGCATGCTAGCATCCAACGCCATCCACCGGGAGACTGGCTAGCACAGCGAGCCGCCCCACTAAGTCCCCACTTAAGCCAGAGTGGGCAACCACAGGTGGGGCCACCACAGGAACTGCGGACAAACCCAATTGGGGCCAATGTTTTCTGCCCACTTTTAAACCACATGGGCCCCTCTTTGCCTTGCTGGCTGCAAAAGTGACCAAGTCTGTCATTACACAGGACAGTGATAAGATTATGCCAACTCAACAAGGAGTCATAATTTTAGCATGATTTATGTTTGCCATGGTCCTTAATCACAGTCATAATGATTTATGGCTAAAACGGGTTGGCATCTGTAATGATACTGGAAACACTGATTTTCTCCCCATCCGTCCATTTTCCATTTTTATGCTGTTAAATCAAAGTATATAGAAGAGATTGGACTGGATGGCCTCTCGCCTCATCCGCACATCCATCATCTGTTCCTTCATTCACACCCCTTTTCTTCCTCGCCTCTCCTTTTAAAATCAAATACACTCTGGTGCCTTATTCCATTTCAGCACTTCTTCCTGCGAGAACTAGACCCGCGCCGGCTTTGACAGTAACGCATAGCCGCCGTCTGCCACCGTATCCCATCTACTCAGAGCAATGTCCTTGCCATTTCACCCCGTGTGTGTCTTCAATTACACTCTTCCTCTATTCATCCATCCAGGCTGCACTTCCAGTAGATGACCCCCCTCCCTCACTCATTTGCATCATTTCATCTGTCTTTTTTTCCTCCGGGCTTGAAGCCAGCGTAAAAGCTACTGTACTCACTTCTGTATTGGCTGCAGAACCAACTGCTTATTTCTGTCCATAAACCACTGAATGAATGAGGTGCTGCTGGAAGGATGATGATTGTGGTCAAGCGTTGGGAGCACAGAGTTTAAAGAAAGCCAGCAGACATGTACTTAAGGTAAGAGAAAATGAGTGATAGAAATGTGGTGGTGTACCACGTCAGGAGCGCTTCGTATCATCTCTCTTCTTGAAGAATTAGGAGCTTCAGGGCATTGAGAATCCGTATAGGTGACATTAAACACAGGCTGCTTTCTTTAGCTTAATACGACATATTACTGAGTGTCAAAGTAATTTCTGCAAAAACATATACTTTAGAATAAAAAAGCAGACACCAAGCCAGAGTAAGATTTCTCGCGAGGAGACTAATTTTGTTACCGCCACCAAATCTGCCCTTCATTTTTGAGAATTTTGGTTGCCAAGGTGACAGAAAAGATTCAATCAAAGGTTAGTTTCAGCAGTCAACCATAACATCTTTTTGCAGTCTAGCATGAGAAGTTCCTAAGTTCCCATACATCCATGTCTCCTCCAAAACAAAAGAATCCTTCCAGCACAGGGCAACATCCTTCACATGCAGCTTAACAAGTAGAATACCTGAAAGACTGTTAGATTTATAAAATATTTACATTCAACTCTGTATTCTCACTCCCAACTTATCACATATGGCTACGGCCACTTCCGCATCACTTTTTGACGTTTTCCAACGAACTGGCTGGTAGCATCAAATCCCGGTCCCCAACCTCTAGTCCCTGATGCAAACCTGTATCGGGTTAGGATGCTGGACGCGTCCTGAGGACCAGCGCCCATCCGGTACTTCATCCGGTACCGCGTCCCAAAGGTTGCGTACCCTTGATTTTAGGAACAGCCAGCATGTCAAATAACAAAGAGATGGGGACACCAAAAATGTCAAAAGGTGATGCTGAAGGGTCCTTAACCAAATGTCAATATGTGAAGACTTTGGGATGAGAATGTGTTGACTGGTCATGTGATGCACTCTCAGGAATCCACTAAACGGGTATTCTTGAATGGCTTTGTAGCATGGTGTTCACATTAAATACCATCATGGTGTCACAGTTGGAAGTGGTTTGGTGGAAATCTGGTGAATCTGGCTCTGACTGTTACTTTCACTTCTCCATTCCAATATATGAAAGACTTTTTGTTATAGAATTACAGGCGGGCACAAACCGCAATGATTGATTTCTCTTTTGTGATCACTTTCCAAACCCTTGATACTTTCGTGAATTGAAATGGGAACGTCATCCAAACGTCACTTCCAAACCAGAGTCCCTTATTGGTCAAAGTTCAAAGGATGTAACGCTTTAACAACAGAACTCCAGGGTTTACGTTCTTTCATTTACTGTAACTTTCTCCTCCAGAATCTACTGGTTTCATTGTGTTAACGGTTAATAGTTACAATGTGTTAAAGATCTTGTGTTTAAGCGTCATGGCAGATGCCTCTGGTGTTCAAGTGGAGTCCACAGCTGTGCGTTTTGTACGTGAAGCCCAAAGAATGACTGAATTGACTAAAATTGACTTATTTTTGCACACGGAGGTGCATATTAGTTTGTTAACATAGACTTATTTTTTATTTCAAGTTTTACTGTGTTTTTACGCTTTTACTTCAAGCTTTCATTTATGAAACTTTTCTGGTTTTATTAATGTATTTAATACATTTTAATTGTGCTAAAATGGCCTGACTTTTCATTGGCAGAGGCTGCTTGAAGGCTCGTTTCTGAGCCTGTTGTAAACCTAGCATAACGCTAGGTTCACACTGGGCAAGCTTTATTAGCTTTAGTCTAAAAGTGTTACCCTATACTTCCGCTAAGAAGAAGCAATTAGTTAGTTTTCCTAAACTTCTTTAATGTATCTGTTGTTGAGACCGTGTGTGTGTGTGTGTTCTGTGATTGTTTAGACACAAAAACATGATCACATATGTCAATCGCGGTGTTTTATTGTGACAAATTGTTTATATTGTAAACCCGGCGCCCCACGTTGGACCGCGTCCAGTGTGAACCAGGCGTTACACATGAGCTGAGGGACTTTTTTGCTTTTTCTTAGAATCTTTCACCTGAAAAGTGTCGTTTTCATGTTTGATCTTAGTGTAAAACTTTCCCCCTTGAGTTCTGGGTACTCGCTGACACTTGCTCTCACACTCAGAAACCCTCACATCATAAAAAAGGGGCGAACGTGTCCCCTGAGCTTTGGTCCGGTTGGTGAGGAAAAGTTGGATCTGGTGCTGACACCTAAAAACACGTGTGTTCTCCAAACACTCTTTGCTGCTCTCAAGTTTTCTGAGCATGTGCTCGCAATCCGTCTGTCAGACCTCCAGACACTTTTGATCTCTTGTGAGGGTCCTGAGACCCCCCCCCCGAGCTGTGTTGTGAAACATCTGTCGTCACCCTGAACCGCGGTGCAGAGCTAACCTCCCCGCCTCCAGCTGGTTTTGGAGACGACATCTGCAGCCCATCAGCGGGCGGCTCGCTGACACCAGCGCTCCCGTCAACAGTTGGCTCACACGAACACAACTAGGTCTCGTGAACCCTTGAATTCCCCCTCATCCACCGCTCCCCCCGACTATTGGCTTTTTTGAGGTCACCTGTCAATCAAAGCAGTGTTACCTGTCAGGTGTCCCAGCATGCAAAGATGCCCCGGTTAGAGGCTGTCGCACGCCGCGAAGCCTGGAGGCGCTCAGCAGACAGCAGGACGCCAAAGCGCGTCCCGTCCCTGATGCAGACGACTGCTGTCCGTTTGTGATTTGATAATCATCTCAGCTGACTCTCATCTCTGCTTTTGTTCTTCTCTGTAGGTGGTGAGAGTTCCAGTGGAGAGCTGCGAGCAGTACACCACTTGTGGGGAGTGTTTGGGCTCCAGAGACCCTCACTGTGGCTGGTGTGTTCTCCACAACGTGTAAGTTCCACACACACACACACACACACACTCCTGCGTTCATTCATGCAGTCCACCCTGAAATCCTTTATAAAGATCAGTTTGCTAAATTTGACTTAAAGTCTTCAATTTCATTCAACTGAAACACTTAAGAAGCATCTTCACCAGAAAGTCGAGAAAAAAACAACAAAACAAAAAGCAAAGAATTAAAACTCCGGGATGCGGTGCTACGTCATCAATATTTACCGGACTGATCAGTTTCAGCTTTTTCTTGTATTGTTACGTGTTCTGGTGTGACAACAGCACGGTCACGGCGGACACATCTCCTTCTCTTCTCCCAGTTTTTCCTGCTTCAGCGTGACACTGAAGGGCTACAAAGCATGTTAAATGTATGTTCGCTAATTTAGACTTTTTTCATTTCATTTAAACATACAGGCTTAAATTTGGTTTTTGAATGTTCTTATAAAGTCTTAAAACAGACTCCTATAAATCTGTAAAGACCCTGGATTGAGAATCTGCTGATGCAGCAGATTCCATTGAAGCAAATTTACAGCTGTATGTTATCAGATTGAAGGGCGGGGCCGTGCTTAGTTAGGATGGTTAAATGTAGGAAGCTATAAAACAGTGAAACAGAAGTTCATTCAGGGTTTAACTCTTTCTTTGAATCATTTCGTGCATGCAGACGTGAACCTGACCTTAAATAGTTTGAAGCAAGGCGTGTCAGACTCAATCGCACAGGGGGTCAAAATGTATAACAAACCTAAGAAAAAAAAGGTATTAAACACTCTAAAGTTACATTTTTTAACTTTAAAAATGTAACTTGAACATTACTATGAATTAAAAAAAGGAATATTATTCCAGAATAATAATAACTTTTAGTATTTGACGCTCCACAAAAATATATTTTATCAAAATTAAACAAGTCATAAATAAGTGCAAGACAAAATTGGGCCATTAAAAATAATATAATCAAATGATCTGTTGGGCCGGATCCGGCCCGCGGGCCTTGACTTTGACATGTGCTCAGACACATGGAATCATTCAGAGCGTTTCAGATCCTAAACAGGAGGATTCTGTTGTTGACATCCTTAAATGAAATCCTGCTATTGAAAAAAAATCTAATTGAAATGATCAAAGAGGAGAAATAATATTTATGATGATCTTATTTTTCATAACATCTTCAGGAATGTGCTCTCATTGAGGTCTGAATAAATAATAGTCATAAATAATGGAAATGAGCAGAGGACTCTGCACACACCCAAATGTAAACCATGGGCCGGGATGGGTTATGGAGGGGACAGAAAGTTTTTAAAAATGTCTCGTTTCTTTTGCTTATAATTTCACCGTTTTGCTTAAGACAAAGAAACAGATTATATAAGAATTTGTCTTCATTCTGTTTCAATTGTTTAAGCCTAAAGAAGGGCTAATGTGTGTGTTCTTGGGAAAAAAAAAAAAAAAAAAAAAAAGCATGAACAATAAACCATTCATTCATTATTTTCAATGAATACAATGAAAGTTGTGCTTTCTCTCACTTAGGAACGTTAGATGTAGTTCATCAGTTTGTTTAACTGTCCTGAGGACATTGTCCTAATTCTACCAGAAATAAAGACGGTGTTTTCAGTATCATCGCTCCAGAACAGGAACCAGCAGGAGGCCCGTCCTCCGTCGCATTCTCACTCCCATCTCATCACATGTTGACGTTTGTTTAAGGACTCCTCCACGACAAGAATTGACGTTTTGGGTCCTTTTTGATGTGCTGGTTGTTCCCATGAAATCATGGATCCCCAACCTTCAGGCCGTGAACCGGAACCGGTCCAGTACCCAAACCCAGTGCCGGTATCCTGATCCTTCCATAGAGAAATAGTTATTTCTCAGCTATCTTATTTGTCTGTTAATTATTTTAAAAGATATTTTTTCTTTATTGACAGTTATTCAAGTTATAAACTGATCAATCAGATGCCTCAAAAAAAGGCACACGGCGCCCATTGGGCCCTCCTCTAACGTTTGATTGACAGATCAGTCAGTGAGAGGGGTGTGGACTGAAAAAATATTTTAAAAAAATATTTTCACAGTTCCTGAAGCAAACCAAAGCAAAAGGAGGCGTGAAGCTCTCCAGGACTGAACTTAATGTTGTTGTATGAAAGCTACGCTAATGCTGCTTCTGAGTTTGCAGCGCTGTGGTGGCCGTGTGTTTATGAAAGCAAACTGTTCCGCTGCTTGTCTTGTTTATGTGCTCTGGAGAAAGTCCTGGAGTGTTTGGCCAAAAAACGTCTCTGACTAAGTCAGGTGTTTCTGCAGGGAAGGAGACGAGGGTCTTTGAAAATGACAGAGAAAATAATGTTATACTTAAAACTGAAGAAAAGCCTTTCATGTCGGCGCGTGGTGATGACCTCATGTCAAGACGGGATCTCATATGTTCACGCACATTCAGGCGACAGGTCATACAGAACACTTATACAGGAAGTAGGTGAGACGCAGGCACGTCTCAACAGAAATGTGCAATCATCAGCAAGTTATTTAGATAAAAAAAATATTTCCTATTGTACTTTAAATATAACAGATCCACTGAAGAAACATGATGCTTTTTTTATTTATTTTTTTATTTTTGGTAACAGAAAAAAAAGATCTAACCGTAAAATATATTTTTTACCTGATAAATTATAACACTATTTTACACAGAAATAGCTAAGGCATTTTTTTTTTTTTTAAGAATATGAAATGGCATAAAATGAATTTATAAATGGTATGAACTCTTTATTGTCATCTAACTGTAAACTCCAATTCAAACATACTGAGACATAGGACAGATTTACTAAAGGTAATTCACATTTTATATTAAATCATAGCAAAACCTTCAGGAAAATGGTATCATGTTTAGGATTATTGTTATTATATAATCATTAACATTAGAACTGCACCTCAAAGGGTCTGAGTATTTAACATCTGACAGGTCAGTTTTCAGCACAACGCCGTCTCTGTAACGCTACAGATGCTGCTGGAACTCAGTGGATTCAAGTCTGTTATTATCTGAAAAACTTCATCAATGTCAGATGAATTCATCTTGTTGTTTTCTTAAAGAACCGTCAATGAAAATACTCTCAGACGTTAGAAGAGTTACTAAACCCTAAATCAACTTTTGCTTCATTTTCATCGAGACAATAATAAAAAGATCCTTTAGTTGCCTCAAGCTAAACTCATCGTAAATCACACATCCAGACCACACCTCCTCCGCCTCTCTAGCCCCGCCTTCTTTTTAGCATTTTTCCAAATCTGGGTTTAGAGTAGTCAGCCTCCAACTGTCCTGTTTGATTACCCTTTAAACCGGTCTGTGTTTACATAAAGGAGACTCACGGAGGAGTGAGTTAGCATTAGCGTGGTAGCGTTAGCATGTTAGCATTAGCATCTAACAACACCTTTTACTAATCTGTCTGTTGCTGCTTTAAGTGAATTAGCTTAATCCTCCAGTTCTGACACAGTTCAGTTCAGAATCTCTGCATGTTTCGCGGGAGGGCGACGCCCCTCGTGGCGAGCGTTCACCTCGCGTTCAGTCAGACGGCGGCGGAGAGGACAAAAGAAGTTCACCAAAAGAACTACTTAGATGCAAACATTTACTCACCATGTGGCGACTGACCCTCTAACTTTAACTCGCCAAAGAAGAAAAACTTGTTTTTCTGACCCTTCAAAATAAAAGTCTTTTGCGATAGACTCATTTCACATCAAGAAAAAGTTATAACCTGATAAATATCGTTTTATTGCCCAGCCCTAACTTTACCACATGCATGACAATATATGCATCCCCCTCCTCTCTACAACCAACCCAAAACCTGCAGACCCCTCAAAGGCTCCACCCCCACATCAGTGCATGTGACTATTTCTTTAAGAGTCATATCATTGATGATCTTTTGTTTCGTCTCTGGCGCTAAAGACCAGCAGACAGACGGAGAAGTGGACCGAGGCGACTGCAGGCCTCTCTTCATTCAGTCAGTCAGCAGCAGCAGAGCAGAGAGTTCATGATGTGTTTGTGCGCGGCTCTCAGGGGAGCGCCGGGTGACACTTTTCTTCCTGAGTGTGAGTGAAGGCTAACTAAATGAGGGAATGGGGGAACTGCTTCGCGGCGCAGGCAGTTAGCAGTTTTTTGTTTTTTTTCTGCCTCCCTCACGTTGTTAAGGCCTCGCAAAGCGCCGAATCAGCACTTCCCCTTCACCGCTGGGACCGGTTGTTGTTAGTGCGAAGGTGAAGCAAATGCAATATGAATAGCTAATAATAAAAGCGAGCCGCAGCTCAGGACGGAGCTCCACAGCCGGCTTTGTAATAAGACTGAAGGAGGCGAGTGATGTGTGGCCGGCTGGAACTGCGTAGTTTGAACGTTTCAGGGAAACTTTAACAATCGTGTAAATTTCTCCAGAGAAGTTTGAATAGGGTGGGCTTGTAAAAGAGCGTGGGGGGGCTGGATGTTCACAGCACTTCATGCAGATGTCAGGACCAATAAGAAAGTGATGTAAAGGCCCACAGTAATGGCTGAAGGAAGCTATTAGCCTATTTGTCTTTTATTATTGGCCTCATTGTGGTGCTACGGTGATGGCTGCACGTGTTTATCATCTTAATACGATTGTCTTGTTAACAGTTTCCTCTCTTCTCTCCTCCTCCTCTTCCCGCTCCTCACCTCTCTCTCATCCGTCCCTCCTCCTGTGTCCGTCCTCTCTTGTTTCTCCTCAGATGTTCTCGTAAGGACCGCTGTGAGCGAGCGGGAGAGCCTCAGAGGTTCGCCTCAGACCAGCGGCAGTGTGTGGAGCTGACCGTCCAGCCAGGAAACATCTCCGTCACCATGTCCGAAGTGCAGGTGTGTAACGGAGTGTACCATTGACACGTGTGTCAAAGTCGAGGCCCGGGGGCCGGATCCGGCCCTCCAGATCATTTTACTTTATTGTTATTAATGGCCCGATGTTATCTTGCTCTTATTTCTAACTTGTTTAATTTTGACAAAATACATTTTTATGGAGAGTAAAATATTGAAAGTTATTTAAGGTTTAAATTGATTTATTCTGGAATAATATTCCTGCCTTTTTAAAATTCATATTTAAGTTACAGTTTTAAAGTTGGCATTCTGCTAACTTATTGGACTATTTTGGTATTTACTAACATTTTTAGGTTGTTTTCAATTTAAGCTAATATTTCAGCCACATGCTAGCTGTTTTGGCTGACCTAGGATTTTTTTTTAATGTTTTTTTTAAGGCTAATTCAGTATTTAACTATATTTTAGCTAGCTATCAGCTTCAGCGTTTTCAGCGTTCACACTAGCGTTATCGCAGGTATTATATCTAGTTCATAATTATGTTAACAAGTTTTAAAGTTTAAACACGAGGGTCTCAGTCAAGAACTTGATCAATTAAGTCTAGAACTTGGTGAGCTCAGTCTAGAATTTGAGTATTTCAGTCTAGAACTTGAAGCTACTGAGATGTGTGACGACATTGACCTGGGAGAGGCGCTGTGCGGTTTAATCTGTCGTTTTCTGTATGACGAGCAAAAGAAGTCTCTCATCATCAAAAATAGAGTTCAAAAACCTTTTGCCTTTCCAACAGAGACTCACCCCCGACAGAGATCAGCTAATCCACCTGTATTTATAACTGACAGATAAATCAACACGGTGACACCCACAGGATAAAGGACTCAATATGACTCTGATACTGAGGGATACATTATTTGTTGCTCTTCTGTCCTAATACTTGGAGGTCATATTTCTTGGATCTTGTCACATCGTCAGTTTGGTTTTTAAAGTTCTCCAAGAAGATCCAAGTGATGGAATTTCAAGATCTGGAACCTCCACCAACAGACCGAACAGAGCTGATGTTGTTTGTTGCGTCTGTGGTGAATCACTGCTGTGCTCCCATTCTGTCAGCAGCTCCTCAGTGGAACCACACAGGACTCAGCAATGACACTTTCCTTCAGTCTCTTCCTGCACATTAACACACGCATTAATCTCATCGTAGCCGTTCCGATGACTGACGCACACAGCAGCGCTGGCGCTCCCGCCTCCGCCCCCACCGCGCTCCCAACTCCCATTAACCCCCATGTCATATCTTATAACAATTCATGTACGCCATGTCCTTTCATTGATCTTGCGCTGATTGTCTGACTCGCTCTCGTTCCGTAGCTGGTCCTCCAGGCTCGTAATGTGCCGGATCTGTCGGCGGGGGTCAACTGCTCCTTCGAAGACTACGTGGAGACCGAGGGCCGGATCCAGGGCGGACACATCTTTTGCCTGTCTCCCTCTGCCAGGGACATCGCCCCGATCACCAAGAACAAAGGTCAGAAGATGAGCACCCGTGTTACGGGGAAGTGAGCTCACGGCGGTCGGGGAGGGTGTGGTTCGGTGCATTCACAAGAAGAAAGGAATGAAAGTCTTTCCTGCCTTCAGTTGTTGGTCCATGATGTCCATCACAGAGCCTCTTCATCACCCAGGAGAGTTTAGTGTGTGCTGCTGTTGCTGGAAATAGCTTTACCTCAAAGGAATTTCCATGTTATGACACATTTTCTTCATGTATTTATGTTCAGATATCCTTGTCATCACCAGTAATGGCCACCCATTCAGTTTCAAAGACATATGCAATGGTCCAAGTTTATCTGCTGAAAATAGAGCCGTTTCTGAATCTGAAGCTTTGTTGTCTGTTTAGTTCTTTATTTTTTTTCATCTAAACGACTGGTTTGTTCTAAACTTCCTTTCAAAAGCAGGAACTTCAATGCTTTTTTTTTCCTCACATAGAAATAACTCCATTTTAATGTATAAATGATGACTTTCACAGGGATTTTGCTCTGGTTTCATGTCCAATTCTGTCACGCTGCACAGACGGAATAAATAAATAAAAAGGGTTTTGTATTCCAACCAATAAAAGCGCGTCAGCTGGTCTGCGCCGACATTCCTCAAAGTGACAACTCCTGAAGTTCTTCAGCTGATCCCATCATGATCGTTAGCAGTTCTGGCATCCAAACTCTGATTGGTGCGGCTATTTTTAACGCCACCCCACTGAGGGTGTGACTGGAGTATGAGGTCAAAACAAGTGAAAAACTATGTTTGGATTTGACTTAGAATTCACACTGTTTATTAAAACCGGAACAGAGGACGGTTGCTTTCTGCTGTCTGTTGGCCACTTCTTTAAAAAAAAAAAAAAAACTTGTTTAATTCCTGAAAATACAGTCAAAAGCCGCCTGTGTGCTGCCCCCTACAGGTTGAAAAGGGGTATTGCAGTTGAGTTCTGTGATTGGTCATTTGGTGTAAGTCTCAGTTTCATCTGAGCTCCTGTATAAAATCCCCGCCCATCTTTGATTCTGTAACAGTTGGTCGTTAGCTTGTTAGCTTTAGCATGGCTTGTAGGTGTGTTACCTTCAGTTGTCAAAAATCTACTGGCTCACACAACTTTCCAGTGGACTTGGAAATCACGGAACACTGGTGTAGTGTAGTTGACATTTTAGATTTACAATGAACATTTTAGTCTAGATTGTTTGTTTAATTCGTTAGCCTTTATTAGCTATGATGCTAGCAGCATTTTACTGCTCTCAAACATGAGGCGCAAACCCACAGCTGAGCAGGCGGTCCTGCTGTCGGGCATTGTAAAAGCAGCGTCTTGAGTATTAATTTATATTACTAGATTGGCCCCTGACGATTCGCTGCTATAAACAGAGACGTTCGCGTACGGGCGCCATTGCTGTGCGGCGAGTGGCGTCAACAGAACGCAGCTGTTTCAATGTAAGACATGCAAGCATCAACCACAAAAATCGGGCAAAATTTTTTACCAATTTTCACAAAACATGGCTCGAATTAAAGCTTAGAAAATGATTGATATTTCTGTGTATTTATATTTTTATTATCTCTAAAAACGAATCTGTAATAAGTGAAAGAGCTGCACCTTCAAGTGTGACAGGTAACACACAGCTGTCAAATGAACGGATTTGACCTTTGTACCAGAACCGTTTCTGTTGGTGCCATTTTTCAAATCTGGGCTAAAAATGGAGTCAGCCTCCAACCACCCTGTTTGGTTACCCTTTAAAGACTGTTAGTTAGGTTGCTACGGTTACCAGCTGGTGTTTAGGACATAAAACATTTTGGCTATTTGTGTAACAGAGACGTGAAGTTTCAATGTTAAGTTGACTGGCGCGATTTGAGCGTCAGGCGTTGTAAGGTTGGCGCGGTGCGTTAACCAATCAGGGACTCCACATTTTCAGTGTCTTGATCAAAATGTAGAAAATAAATCCAATATGGCTGCTCAATGCGAGGATTTTTGTCCTGAATCTCCATCCATTTTCTTAACCCACTGGGGCTGCGGGGTTGCCGAAAACTGTCCCGGTTACTGTTGGGCGAAGGCGGTACAAACCCTGGACAGATCGCCAGCCTGTCACAGAACCCACGAAGCTGGAGCATTAGAGCCCGCTCTGCTAGCCAGCCGCCGGTGAACAGCATAGCGTGTTAGGTTACGCTGGCGGCCCCTGGGTAGCAGAACTGGCCACGCTGGCCCGCCTGGCAGACGGAGCTGCCATCGTAGCGGCCCCAATGGCTCCAGCTCAATGTGTGTATGATGTTTTTCTCCTTTTCATCAAGACTAAATCAAAACCATCTTCCAGTTTTAGTTTGAATTCACCTTTATGAGGTGCACATTATCACTTTTTAAATCCACGCCCAGCAGCCAATCAGAATGGAGCATTCACCCGGAAAATTGTATAATTCTGCTATATACACCCATAAATCTGATTTAATTTGTGTTTTTGTGGATGCAGGTGACAAACGAGTGATCAAACTCTACCTCAAGTCCAAGGAGACGGGAAAGAAGTTTGCCAGTGTGGACTTTGTCTTCTACAACTGCAGCGTCCATCAGTCGTGAGTTCAATTTATCAAATTAAGATTGCTCTATATATATAGATATATATATATATATATCTATATATATATGATGAGATGAGCTTTGTCTCTGCGCCCCGTGGGATTTCTAGAGTTACTTTTCATGAGGTGAACTCTCACATATCTGCTCCACCCTCTGACCTCCACTGCAGGCTCGAGTTACAGAGACTCAAAAATCAAATGTGCTTTACATGAACAATGTAATTACAGTCTTTTGATCGTAGACCTAAAACCATTCTAATGCTTGTTTAGTGGTTTATCAATGACACCGCGACCTGCTGCCGTTCCTTTAAGTCTGAATTTTGTATTCCTCCTAAAAAAAAAGGATATTTGTCCATCAGCCTCCAGGAAAATACCTTTTGCTAAATATATGAAGCCACACCCCCAATGCTATCAATGCACCCTGCTAAGGTAAAAGACCCCCCCCCTTCCAAGTCCCGTCACTCGCCCCGCAGCCTGTCAATCCACGGCTGATCCAGAGAGGCTCAAGCGTCTGCTGGGGTATTAGCCTTGGGGCAGCAGATGGTGGGGCGGCCCCTGGGGTACTGCGGAGCTCCATCCCTGTGGAGACCGCCAGGGTCGTCCAGAGACTCACACATGTACAGCCACACTTTTCCCCCACTGAGTCACTTAGTGCTCATTTAAACCCTGAATGTCTCGGACACCTAATCCGCCACTTTGACCTTTAACCTGATGCCTCCCCGTTTCCCCGCTCTTAACCACAAATCCCAAAGACGATTAGCTCAGCTGGTTAAGGGTGTGGCGGTTTACAATGTGGAGTCATGCTTTGTCTAGAACGGGGGTGTCAATCGCACAGGGGCCAGAATCCAAAACACACCTTAGGCTGCAGGAAGAACAAGATAAACATTTAATGAACACAATAAAACGACATTTTTAAGACTTTAAAATTGTAATTTTTGACATAATTATGAATTAGATAATTAGATATGATTAGATACCTGTGATGATGCTAGTATGAATGCTGTAGACTGAAAAAAAAAATTAGGTCAGCAAAACGGCTAGCATGCTAGCATATAGCTGAAAAAATAACAAAACTTAAAAATAGCCTAAAAAAACTGAAAAAGCCTAAACCAGCCAAAACATCTAGCATGTAAATATTAACCTAATTCAGAAACAGCCTAAAAACTTATTTAAGAAAGCCCAAATTAGACAAAACAGTTAGCATGTAGCTGACATATTAGCTAAAATCCAGAATCGCATAAAAAACTCTTTGTAAATGCCCAAATCTAGCAGAATGTTAATTTTTAAAACTGTAACTTTTTAACATAATTATAAATAATAAATAAAAGACAGGAATATTATTCCAGAATAAATCAATTTAACTAACTTTCAGTATTTCACTCTTTATACAAGTTAAAATTATGCACAAGATAACATTGGGTCATTAATAACAATAAAATCAAATGATCTGGAGGGCCGGATCCGGCCCCCGGGCCTCGACTTTGACACATGTGGTCATGAGGACTTGTTGTGTTTTCTTTACCATCCAGAGCAGATCCTGAATCAGGGATTGCAGAAGATCTGGTCTTCAAAAAAGATGAAACCAGATAAAGTAACAAGTCATGATGCACAATAAAGACAAAAATTCTAGCTGACAAACACAAAGAGAGTCGCACATTTGAAGATAACACCCCAATGAGTCGCGATTAAATCTGTTCTGTGAGCTGATCTAATACATGCAGCGAGTGATGTAATGGAGCCGCCTAATGAAGTTACAGACGGAGCATGTTGCATCTTCTGCAGTTACTCTGATGGCCAAGCAAGATGGCGAGATAAGAGCCCCATTTGGAGCTGGCACTCCATCCTGCTTACGCTCGGTGCCCCCCAGGCCTCAGTGTGCAGAGTCTGATGAGATCAGGCCGGTAATGTCATTGGTGTAATGTCTCCATTTCCAGAACGCTTGGTCACTCCTGACAGAGCTCAGAAAATACTGCAGGCTTTTATAAAGTGAACAGAGCACTTCACGGGAGACGATGAAATACGCGCCCCCCTCCTGCTGGATTTATGATTATTAGCGATCTGACATTTTTCTAAAGCATCTCCCTGTGGATCAGCTCTGTGCCAGAACAACACTAGAGTCCTTGGATTGGTGGACTTCAGAAGGCAGAAGAACCCCCAAAATCCACACCCCTCCTGCTTATTTACTCAACTGATTACATCGTGGCCCTTGCCTTTTAAAAAATGCCATACATTTGCATATTGTATTAATCTTATTAGAATTCCCCGGTGTTGCAGTGTAAAGGTTCCTGAGATTGAAATAGAAAATCACCTGCAGCCATTAGTTCTCCTGAATTCCGTATTTACACATTCTCCTTCGCTCATTCCACGTTACAGCACTTAATGAAGATGCAGTCTGGAAATAATCTGTGTTTGAATTGTGCGATTAAAGATGTATGACGCTGGGATGTGTGTTGACTTTGTTGTGCGATCTAAATTGATCGTTCAGTCTTTGTAAAATAAAATTGATTGTCTTAAAAAAAGATCTAAATTATAAATGAGTCAATAGTTAATCTAATAAAACAATTATTATGAAAATTGTTATTGCAATTATTGTTGTACATTTCAGTTTACAACAGCTGCTTAGCAAAACGCTTTTCCTAAAGACAATATTAAAATAGCACAGATGGGAAATAAAAATTCAGCTTTAAGTTCAAATCATATCAATAGAATAGGAACAAGTAGTGCTACAGTAGAAGTGGTGGTTGGAAAAAAAAAGATTTATCAATTATGATCCATAAACAGTTCTGAATTCTTTTAGGATTTTTTAATAATCTGTAATTGAAAAATGAAAATAATTTAAAAGTAAAAAGTGGAACTAAACGCAAAGGCAATTTTTAACAGAAGCAACGCAGCCTGAAATATGTTGCAACAACCCTAAATAAAATCCAGTTATCAAAAGAAATGTTAATACCGTGGTGGGGCTCGAACCGGAGTCGTCAGAAAGAACAGCTGCAGCCCCAACCACTGTGCTACCATATAAACTCATGATGAATAATATTGTATCCGAGTCCTAAAGGTTAAAAAAATCAGGAAGTTGATTGTAGATGAAAAGATGAATTTCATCCTTAAGGTAGTTTCTCCTCCTTTTCCTTCCTTTTATCCCTTTTCTCTATATAAGTGAATGAGAGCGGCATGTTGTTTACAGACAGCACAGACTCTGACATCATCGCCGTGCGCCCCTTGAAACCGCTAACTCAAACGGATTTATGAGCAAAATTCATAAATTCATTTTATTTAAGAGAAAAGTAGTGGAGGTGAAAATGAAAAAGAATTTCTGTTTATGCATTTTAATTTAAAATTTGATATATCATTGAATTTTGGTACAAAATTACTAAACAACTTTTTGAAAATGAAATATAAAATGCCATTTTCTTTATCATTTAATTATAAAATGAGCTGTTTTTATTTCATTTAAGAGACAAGTATTGCAGGTACATTGTGAAAAGGAAAAAGCATTTCCAGTATTGACTTTTGTTTTGACGCTTCCACAGTTCTTGACCTGTGTGGTTGTTTTATGTTTAACCCCTACTGTCTCCGAGTGTGATCGCTTCATTCTGTCCTCTGGAACTTTGATCCTTTTTAAAAGTTCTGGGGATTCTCAGTTATCATTCTGTGATCAATAAACCTGCACCAGTACATTTAGCACCAAAGCTATATAAATGTCCCATTACCATGTGGTTTTTGGTTCGTTGCCTGGTTGTTTCCTGTGAATTTTTGGATAAAGCCCTTGACTGTATATGAGAACAGGACTGACTGACCCCTCCTTCCCAGCGTTCCAAACTGAAAGTGGCTCCAAAAAGGTAAAATCCCATAGATTTCAATAGAAAAGCAGCTGTTACTCAGTCATTCTGTTTTTCAAAATAACCGTTGTTGATCTGATGATTGATTTTTCTTAACACGTTGTAGAAAATGTATATATTTTTTGTGGCATTTTTTATGTATTCCAAGCTATTTAAATTATAAACTGACCAATCAGATGACTCAATAAAAGTAAGTGCAGACTGCTGACCCTCAAACGGTCAAAACGCTTGACAGATTTCGTGTAGCCTGCTTTTAAGTGGTGGGGGTGTGGCCTTCCAACTCGCTCACTCCTGATTGGTGAAAGCGGTTGCCATAGAAACATTGACTCAAATACTCCTCACTGACTATGTTTGACTCCAATTTGGCAGCGTATTGTGAAACAATGGTGACTGGATGTGGATGGAGTTGAACCCTTTTCTATGGTCCAGTTCTCACATACAGTCAATGGATACAAAGCACAAGAACTGATTGTTTTTGTCTCCTGGAACTCATTTTATTTTTCTTGCCTTTTGGTCAAACCTCGGTTAACAACAATTTTTTTTTTTTTTTAATGTGTGTTTCCTGGATAAATAAAGGTTAAATAAAATAAGTTAAATTTTATGTTTTATTTAACACTTGTGGAGATTCTTAAAACAAAGTGTAAATACACACAGGAACCTGACATCTTCACCTGATTCAGTGACTGATGGAGTCTGCTCTTCTACATGACACACTAATCATTCAATACTGTAAACAGAGACCATCATAGACTGAAGAAGGGCAAAACTAATGTAGTCAAAATCAGTTCTCATCTATTCATCAGCTCCTTTGGTGTTAAAATGTGCTGACTTTTTCAGAGGAAGGTGTTATTTACTTATGTTTTGAAGTTTGCAAGTAAAAGACGTTTACAAGTGCAAACAATCCAAACTGTCCAAGTAACCATTTGGACCGGGAATCTCAGTGTATTTAATCCAAAAAAAGGGCGTTCATTGTCCGGGGCTGTGAGTCGTTTAGCATCACAATGTGAATCGATTACATTAGCATGATCACGGCCTCACAAAGCTGCTCGGGGGAGGGGCTTTTCCATCATAAGGCAGCCTGCGGCCCGGGGTGGCACCTTCTTGTATTTCAAAGTCATAAAAGTTGGCGAGCATGAAGGGCGACAGTTACCTGGTGGTTTTTTTGGAGCTCAGGCTCACTAACGAGCTTGATTTCAACATGAATAAAAGATAGACTTTTGATCAAAATGCTTGTTGGGCTCCGGTGACAGATGTGGTGATTGATGTGGGCCGCTAACTACATCGTGGCGTTTGATTCCGGTTGCCCACTGTGTTAAGTCGCAGTTGTGCTGTATTTTAATGAAGCCTGTTCAGCGGTGGGCCCCGAGCCAAAAAAAACCCTCAAACTCTTTGACATTCTAAGCAAGACTTGTTTTTGTGCGAGCAAATGCTAACGTGCTAACCTAGCGGTACATTTGTCTTGCCTCAGTAACGTCGTTAGCTCTTTTGTTAGGGACTGACAGGCGGCCGTCTGCTCCATCTTAGACAAGAATGAGCTCTAAACTCCGATTCTCAGTTCTGGTCTGTAAATCTGAACGCTGTATGCTAACCTAGCGTAGCTTAATCGCTTTCCCTCCATTTGGAGGCAACAATGACAAATCTCCTCTTTGCTCTTGTGTGGTATTAAGAGGCCTGTTATTTCCTTAGCTGCACATCTTTCATTCTAAATGGACAGCTTCTGTCAGCACAATGTTAAATTGGTCAATTAAAGCGGCAGTAGGATTGAATTAAGCTGCAGCTTCAGATCTCGCTCCGAAGGAAGAGTCTGGGGTGGAAATGATCGCTTAAAGTGAGCACGTAGCCAACGAGCGCTCCTAATTGATCCAAATGAATCCATGTCAGGGCTTTGATGGATTCATATATGGACTTTGTCTCAAAGCTCAAGAGCTTCTCCACGGCGAGGTCGCGCCAAAAGGGAAGCTGTCATATTGTACACTTTTCATGAGTCTGCCCTTTTCAGCTCGCCCACATGTGACGACATGTCAGGCAAATGGAGCCGAATGTAAATCGATCTGCTGAGTTGAAGTTTAGCTTCATTCTAGATAAAAGAGTGAAGTAAAAAAGTTGAAACTGGTGAACGATCTACAGAGATCTGCGAGGTAAGATAAGAGCTCAGTTAGATTCTGCAACCTGAGGCTCTGGAACCACATGCGACTCTTTTTACCCCACATTTTGGGTACACTTTGGCTTTTAAGAAAAATGCGAACAATTGAATAAATAATGGTTTTGTGGTATTGGTTTATTTACTTTAATTAATTATGTTTTTTAATGCTTGTATTTTTAACAAAACTGAGTAAAATGATGGTAAAAGGTTTTATCTGCTATCATAGCAGATTCTCATTAGACTTAAATCCTTTAATTTAGTTTAAAAAACGTTTTGTATTCTACACCAAAGTTGTTGTGCTTATTTTCAGTGGTAAAAGGAGAAAAAAGATGAAGAAACAACAAAGTTTTGGAATTTTTTGTTCAAGTAAATCTACTGCAGCCGGAGGATCTTATCAAACAGGATGCATTTTATTTTGAAAGGAGCTTGTAAGAGCTGTTTCCAAAACAAAAAAGTTAGTTTAACTACATCTATAGCATTACCTGCAATAATGATAGTTTGAATTATGTTAGCTGAATTTGGCTCCAGAAGACGCTAGAGCTGGTAGTCTCAGATGCTGAAATGTATATCTAAAAAAGCTGAAACTAATAGCTGAAAAGGCTGAAGTTGATAGCCGGAAACTCTGAAGCTAGCTGAAAACCGTGAAGCTGATAGAGGGAAAGGCTAAAGTTGATAGCAAAAAAAACGCTTAAGTAAATAGCTATAAAGGCTGAAGTTGATTGCTTAAAATGCAGAAATTAATAGCAGAAAACACTGAGGCTTGAAGCTAATAGCTGCAAAGGCCATAATTCCCCCCAAAAATGATTTGTTGAGTTAGTCTAAAATCAGAATCAGAGACCTGCACTAAAATAAAGCTTTGTTGATGAAGTGTGAACTTAACCCTCTATAGCTCACTTCAAAGTAGAACATATAGATTTGTAATCACGACACATCAACCTAAATAGTCCGTTCCCCTCTCCCTTCTTTCACCTCTCCTCTCATGACGATCGTCCTCCACACCTTTGTACGGGAAATCCTCCAGGTTTTGATCTCTCCACCCTTCTCGCCTCTCGTCTTTCTCTCGTCTATCAGCACCTTGGCTAAGCCGAGGAAGGTGAATTTGAAATGGGGGTTGGAGCGCTCTTAGTCCGGCAGATGAAAGAGGGCTTTCACAGAACACAAATAAAAGGGATGCGAAGGGGGAGAGACACAAAGAAAGGGTTTACTGTTAAATAAAAAGAATAAAACAATAGAAGCGGGGAAAGGGGGCGAAATGTATGCAAAGCAGCAGGATGCTCGGGAAGGTCACGGAGCGTGCAGAAGCCGCAAGAAAGCTTCCAGCTAAAGTGGAAAAACAGATAAGTTAAAAAATTCAGCAAATGATTGTTTGTGGAAAGAAGGCTTCAAATATGAATTTTTAAAAAATCAAATATAACTGCAGTAACAGAAGATTGACCTCGGAGCTGCTGCGCCTAAAATAACATTTTTTATTATTTACTTAATGATACTCGAGTAGCGATTGGAAATATTGACTTTTGTCATTTGAACCCAGTTATCTGTTATTAGACAATGTACAACTGAAGTGGTAAAAGTGATCAACTAAACCATAAAAATCAGTAGTTAAACTGCTCATCATGGTCTAGCACAGGGGTCTCAAACTCAATTTACCTTGGGGTCACTGAAGGCGGAGTCTGGCTGAGGCTGGGCCGTACGGGGTTCCATTTGTGCCAAAAATATGTTTTTGCGTCCACCGTCTGTCTTTGGTCCATTTTCTGTCTACTGAAAAAGTTTATTGAACATTTGTTCATGTCTATAAACTACTAAACAATATCTTCTGCGTGTCCTGTGAAACTACAGAGGCTAACAATGCTAGCAACTGTTGCTAAAGGGTAACCAAACAGGGCAATCGGAGGCTGGCTCCATTCTCAGTCCAGATTTGAAAAATGCTAAAAAAAAAAAAAAAAAAAAAGTGGGGCAGGGCTAGTGAAGCCAGACTGAGCGGTGGAGGTGTGGATTAATTAGCTAATAAAGGCTAACTTAATAAATAAACAATCCAGAGTGAAATGTTCATTAAAATCCATCACCTGGAAGGAGTTCAGCACTCGAGCTCAGTTTCCTAACTTCCCTAAATCCACTGGAAAGTTGTGCAATCTGGTAGATTTTGACAACTGAAGGCCAAACCCCTGGCTACGAACCATGCTAAAGCTATCACGCTAATGACCAGCTGTTACAGAATGATGACGTCAAACTTCTGGGACTTACACCTGCTGACCAATCACAAATTTTATATATATATATATGTATATGTATATATGTATATGTATATATATATATATATATATATATATATATAGTGTGTGTGTTGTGTTTGTGAACATGTATATATGTGTATGTACATGTACGTATGTGTATATATGTATGCGTGTGTATACATATACAGTGGAGTGAAAAACTATTTGCCCCCTTCCTGACTTTTTATTCTTTTGCATGTTTGTCACACTGAAATATTTCTGCTCATGATCTGAATTTTGCTAAAAAAAAAAAAAAAACATCTGGATGACTCTAAGACTCTTGGGAAAATATCTTGAGGACTGAAGAGACAAAAGTTGAACTTTTTGGAAGGTGCCTGTCCCGTTACATCTGGCTTAAAAGTAACACAGCATTTCATGAGAAGAACATCATACCAACATTAAACATGGTGGTGGTAGTGTGATGGTCTGGGGTTGTTCTGCTGCTTCAGGACCTGGAAGGCTAGCTGTGATAGATGGAAGCATGAATTCTACTGAAGGAGAACGTCCGGCCATCTGTTGGTCAGTTCAAGCTAAAGCGGTCTTGGTGCTGCAGGACAATGACCCAAAACACACCAGCAGATCCACCTCTGAATGACTGAAGAAAAACAAAATGAAGACTTTGGAGTGGTCAAAGTCCTGACCTGAAACCCATTGAGATGCTGTGGCATGACCTTAAGAAGGCGGTTCATGCTAGAAAACCCTCAAATAAAACTGAACTGCAACAATTCTGCAGAGATGAGTGGGCCAAAATTCATCCAGAGCGCTGGAGAAGACTTGTTGCAAGTTATCACAACCGTTTGATTGCAGTTATTGCTGCTAAGGGTGGCCCAACCAGTTATTAGGTGCAGGGGCAATTGCTGTTTCACACAGGGCTATGTGGGTTTGGATTTATTTTCTCCCTAAAAAATAGAAAACATTCATTTAAAAACTACATTTTGTGTTTATCTGTGTTATCTTTGACTAAAATTAAAATGTGTTTGATGATCAGAAACATTTTGTGTGACAAACATGCAAAAGAAAAAAAAGTCAGGAAGGCGGCAAATAGTTTTTCACACCACTGTATATGTGTGTGTATATATATATATATATATATATATATATATATATATAATATATATATATCGATATATATAGCGTTCCCGCTATTGCACTCAACACCCCCCCAAACAGTATTCTTTAAGAAAAACACACAAAAAACTGTTATTACTGAAGTTTGAAGCCTTCTTTATTTTTTTAATAAAAGTGGGTTTAAACTGTGTGTTTCAGCTGCCTCTCCTGCGTGAACGGCTCGTTCCCGTGCCACTGGTGTAAGTTCCGCCACGTCTGCACTCAGAATGCCTACGACTGCTCCTTCCAGGAGGGACGCATCAAGAACTCGGAGGTAGGACTTCCTCTTCTCTCTGCTGCTCCACTCCAGTGACAGATCCTGCTCAGATATAAAGAATCAAATATTTTCCCCTCACACGGAAGCAGTGTGGATGGCGATATAACTGCTGATGTCGTCCCTCTGAGGCTCCGCCTCCAGCCTTCCTGCCGAGCGTCTTCTGTCTGTGTTTGATATTGGGGCTCCTGGCTCGGTGACAACAGCTTGTGTAGCGAGCGGCAGTAATTCTGTCGTGGCTCATAAGGCCATAAACAGGGTGGGATGAATGACTGGCTCTGCCAAATGCTGCCTGAGCAGAAAAGCTCATATTAATGGAGCTGCAGCTACAACAGAAGTCGTTTGGAGCGTGTTTGTCGGCAGCAGCCGGAAAGTGGCGTCTCCCCGGTCTCTGTGATCTCACCACACAAGTGTCTTCTCCCTCATATCTCGTCGGTGGACTTACAGATGTAAACCCTCGGACTGACAGCTGCTCCTGAGCTTTATCTGACCGGACGCACAAACACGCCGTTCCTCCCTATCTCCTGTTTTGGTCCGACTCTCATTATCTACATGCAGATTAAAGCCCTCCCCTCGTTGGCCAACCTGGATCTGTAGCCTTTATTAATTGGGCAGCCTTGATCCAATTACTTTGCTCTTTATCTCCCTCCTCAACCAGAGCTCTGCTGCTTTAGCGGCTCGTGGAGCTAAAGATGGCAGATTAGCATGGAGCTGGATACCTCACCATACGATGCGATATGTGGGTCACAATATAGATGGTATCGCAATACTGCGATAAATAATTAGTAAAACTATCTCTAATAACTAACAATATATAGACAACCACATGTTTTGTAGCTTGAACCCAATCATAACAAAGCACTTGTGTTTTATTTTGTGCAGCAAATAAAGGACACTTTGGTGCAACATTGTTGAAATCAGAGATAGTTGACAAGTATTGACATCAAAAATCTGGCCCTCTGCGTAATTATATCCGGCCCTCCAGATCAATTAATTTTATTGTTATCGATGACCCAATGTTATCTTGTATCCATTTCTGGAGTGTAAAATATTAAGTTATTTAAGGTTTAAGTTGATTAATTTTTGAATAATATTCCTGCCTTTTTATTATTCATAATTATGTTAAAAAATTACAGTTTCAGAGTTTTAAAAATTAGCACTGTACTAGCTTTTGGACTTTTTTGGCGTTTACTAAACATTTTTTAGGCTATTTTGCAGTTAAGCTATTTTTTTCAGCTACATGCTAGCTGTTTTGGCTAACCAAGTTTTTTTTTTCTTCAGTTTTTTAGGCTAATTTAGCATTTAGCTAATATTTTAGCTAGCTATCAGCTTCAGAGTTTTTATCTATTAATTTCAGCATCTTCAGCTTTCAGCACTAGCATCTTTAGTGCCCACATTCAGCTTACAGCATTCACAGCATTCACATTCACATTCAATATCACAGGTAGTACTATATGTCTAATATTATGTAAAAAGTTTAAAAAAAATGTAGTTTTAGAGTGCTCAATAAATATTTATCCTGTTCGACCCGCGACCTGAGGTGTGTTTTGGATTTTGGCCCCTTGTCCGATTGAGTTTGACACCCCTGGTCGAGGGGGAAGACCAAAAAGGGGGCGATAACGCAGGAAACTGGACATAGATGAGGAACACAGTTTCATTAAAGAAAAATAAGAAAAATAACAAAAGATGAAATGATTAGTTTGCTGGTTCAAACAGAAAAATCAGAACAAAAGGGTTGGAACATTAGGTAAACATAAAATAAGTCAGGGAGAGTGCCGACCCAACCATGTTGACCGTCAGAACCATGGCTCCCTGCTGAGGCTGCCTAATATGATCTAACTAGCAAAAAGAAGCAAAGCCAGCAAACAAAGACTACCAAGGTCCAACCCCAAACTAAGATAACAAAACCCAGCAGTGCAAGACTGCTGAGGACATAAAGAGGAAAAAGAGAACCAAACAAAGTCAAAGACCAGCTGCTGCTCCTCAGCCTCCTGCTCTGCCTGCCTGCTGGTTGATGACCTCCTCTGGCTTAAATACATGACAGGGGCTGATCAGGATCATTAGCTCCACCTGCCAGGTGACCAGAATGACACATCAGGACATTGTTTTCTACAACAATGACCACTGGCAATGTCTAAAAATCGGGGTTCACCGTGAAATTTCCTGTCACGAGAGGCTAACAGCTCAGAGTGAACAGACACACCTCCACCCGTGAGCAGATTCCATCCAAGCAGAACAAATCCAGCTTGATATCACGTCTCAAAAAAAGAAAAAAACACTCTCTTTTAATAGTTTACACAAGCCCAATAAGACAAATCTATGAGAAAAAACAGAACTCCTGGAAAAATGTCAAATGGACAGCAGTGCTCTCAGCACAGAAATTCTTAATTTTTGGGCTGCAGTGACATCATGGAGCTGTGAGGTCAGTGATGTCCCTCAGTCAACAGAAACTGTTCATACAGTATGTTACCCAAAGGAATCGGTGAATTTTGCCTGGACTTTTTTTTTTTTTTTTTGGTATTTTAAATTTTAAAACTTGTCGATATCTTCATTAGCAAAATTTCTTCTTGTTGTTTTCTAATGAAATGACACCTAAAACTTTCATTCTATGTTGTGAAAACAGTTTACTAAACATTTTTGGGGTTTCCACAGTAAAATGAATCTCTTTTTTCCAGACAGAATTTTCTGTTTTTCATAATTTTTTTTTGTCTAGTGTGTGAATACAACATGGAAATATAACAAAACAAAGGAGAGGTTGCGCTGATTAAAATGAAACCAAATAAGCAAACAAGTAGTCTGTGGAATGGAAAATAGAGGTAAATTCAAAAGTAGGCAAAATCAGACTTTAAGGCCCTAGATTCCAAAGGGTTAATGCGCTTTTTGAGCAGGTCCAGAGCTGAAACGTCAGCTCGGACCAGAAGGAGCCGAGGAGAATCTGTGGGTGAAGGAGGCAGCTGGAGGAGGAGACGGAGCAGCTGATGGTGGCATGTGGACGCGGAGAACAGGCCTGTCGCCGCGTCTGTCCAAGAAACCACCGACCACATGCTCCTCTGGAGAATCCATCATCTGCACCGCCACACACTGAAACGCTCCAGTACCCGCCGATGTGTCTCTAAGCCACAGTTTTGGCATTTACTAAGGTTTTAAAGGCTATTTTAAGTTTAGCTAATATTTCCGCTACATGCTAGCTGTTTTGGCTAACCTATAGGTGTTTTTTTTTGTTCTCTAAGGCTAAATTGGCATTAAGGTTATAATTTATCTTGTTATCAGCTTTGGTGTTTTCATCTATTGGCTCCAGTGATTTCAGCTATTAGCTTCAGTGATTTCAGCTAGCATCTTCAGCGGTCAAATTCAGTAGGTAATGCTATACATCTATTCATAATTATGATAAAAACTCACAGTCTTTAAGTGTTAAAAATGAAGTTTTAGAGTATTTATCTCATTCGCGACCTAAGGTGTGTTTTGGATTTTGCCCCCTTGTGCGGTTGACTTCGACACTCCTGCTCTAGACATTCCTGCAGTGACGCTCACGCTCATTCATCACACTTTTCTGCTGCTGCTGTATCCATTAGCTGCTGTGTCCAAAGCTCTGACAGGTACCGCTCTTCCTCCAAGCATGGCGCATCCTTCTCCTCCTCCTCCTCTTCCTCCTCCTCTCTGCATCTTCCTCCAGCACTTTGAAGCTTCATCTTCTCCTGCGTTTTGAAGAGAGCAACAAATGGAGCAGATTCGCTTCTCTTTAGCTGCTGCTAAATGGAGATGGCTCTGTCTTATTTACACAGCCTCCGTTTAGACATGAAACAATTCCGTTTTGCCACGCCGCGGTTTCATCCTGAATACAAATGGAAATGTTTAGCATACGAGTGCAGCTCGTCTCCTGATAGCAGCCGTTTCCTACAGACCTTTAGCGCTGGCTGCTGCAGACGAACGCAGGACTGAGACGGCTCCTTCTCCGGCGCTGATCAAAGGCCCGACAAGAGTGTTCATGCCGGGTTGAGAGGGCAGCGCCCCCCTCTGTGCTCCGTGCGGACCTGTGCACCAGCGTCCAGCTCGATAACAGTCTGCATTAGTGCTAATACACTTGTTCGTCTTAAACTCGTTTCCCTTTGCTCTTTAATCAGGCTGATCCTGAGTCTTTATTGCCATGGCAACGCAGAGAATGTGCGTGTCGCTGATGAGCACCCCGCGTCTTCTTCCAAACAGCTCCAGCTCATTTATCTGTAATTTGTTCCACCAAATTATACTTTATAGATTGCATTTGTGTTAAAAATAAAAATCAAAGTAATGATGATGTAATGGAATCTAAAAATCTGTTTAAGCGCCTGTGCTCAAACAGATTTCATCAAAGGAAGGAAAAAGGGAAAAGAAAGGAAATATATTTGTTGAAATTTTTCAAATCAAACCATTGTAAATGAAGAACACACACACACGCACATTCCCCTGAGACTCTACAAACACATTCTGGTAAGGAGGAGAGCGGGTCGGTAATTGCAAGTAAATTGGTGTTACTTTAGCAGAAGGAAATCAGAAACAAAGCAAAAATCCCAAATTGTGTTTTATTTATTCCTGAAGTTTTTATCTTAACTGGATTTTTGTTGTTGTTAAAGTTTCGCTGAAATCATTTGTTTTCAAAGCTTAAATTGTGTTTTTAAATTATGATTATACTGACTTTAGTCAAAATAAAAAAAAAAAAAACTTTTTCTAGAACATAGTTTCTACAGATCAACAGGAGTTCATCAGAAATCCACCTCTGACTTGTAGGCAAAACTGTTGGTGCTGAGTAAGCCTGACTCCATTTCCCATCATCCCTTTGTTTACATGCTCTCTCACAAGCTTACTGTCCCTCACAATCCCAACCTCACATTACAGATGAAACAAAAAAAATGGAAAAATAATTTCTATCAAGCTGTACAGTTTAGATCCAGATTCCAGCTCAGATGAAGAAAACAAAGACGTTCATGGATCTGTTTGTCGGCAAGAGGACGCAGAGCGTTTGACCCACCAATTATAGCACCTAAACCACAAATTCATATATATATATATATATATATATATATATATATATATATCATCTGCACCTGATTCCCAACTATTTGAATAAAGACACACTTAGAAAGTTAATTTTAAGCATACATTTCTTTATTTACATCCTCCATAGTGAGAAAAACATGTTAAAAACACAGTTTTCATTCGAGTTGACCCTTTACCCCGGTGCTCTCTTCTGGGGTCCAGATGACCCCATCCTTTTATTGATGTGTGATCCCTCCCATGACAAAGGTGGACAGGATTTTATGTCTCCCTCAGAAATCAGAGAAGATAAAATCATTGAAAAAAAGTGTCATCTTTTTAAATTGATACAAGTATCGCCACATGAAATACTGCAATATATCAACAAATTGATTTCTCCCTGCTACAAATATCTGGATTGTACTATTTTTAATGAGCTATCTTTATGTTCCATCATTAGTTTGACATCAAATGTCAAATTCCTTTATAGAAGACTATTTCCTGTTGAGAACACTTGTGTTTTGTTCTTGTGAGGTGCCTGCAGACTCCAGGCTGCAGACGGGGCTTTTATTGAGGCGCCTTTAACCATAAACTACCTACACAACCCCCCCCGGCTGAGAGGGGGTTATTTGTGACGAAGGTGTGAAGGCCCTGGACCGTGACACTCCGTGTTTATCCTGAGACACTGAGCAGAACACGCGTGTTCTGTCTTTAGCGATGGCGTCCCGCAGACTGAAGGCGGCGGCGGCTGCAGGGGCCGTCCTCCGTGCATGCGGACACGTTTGGGTCTGACTGTGAGACTGTCGCTGGTTCTTATCAGGACCAACACGAGCAGCTGCTCGGGCCTGTGGGGGTCGAGGAAAAGGCGTTTGGATGAAATAAATGAAGAATTTCCTGTTTCTGTTAGTGATTTTCTCTTTCTCTCCTCCTCCTGGGGTTTACTTCTGTCCGTCCTCGCCCGTTGATCTCAGCGTTTCCTCTAAGCGCTCTTGTGTCGTCTTACATGATGTTTTGGTGGTTTTCTCCTCTTGATCCCCCCTCTCCTGCTGAAGTGTTCCACTTTGCTCATAGCAGCGGTCGCATAAACACACGGCTGCATGTTTCCACTCAGAGTCGAGAGGCGAGGCGCATTAGCTGCTTTTAACTAAATACGAAGGTGGTGTGAGCGGATGAATTTGAGCTGAAAGGTGGAGCGTCGTTCCTCGCATGAGGTTTCCAGCGGTGTGTCCAAAACACTCCCGACGGGCAGAGGCGTTTTGATCCTCAGCAGATGTAAACAGAAGAAAAAGAGACGCATTTAGCGGAAAAATGAGGGCGAAGAGGCCAAGGAGATCAGAAGCTGCACCTTCAGGGCGATTGTAGTTCCACAGGGGGAGGCTCAGGGGGGAGCTGTTTTTAAGAGTTTATTCCTTTGCTCTGCTCAGCTGAATTTTTTTACCGGCCAAATCTAAATAATTCACACAAAAGGTTTAATTTATATTACGAGTCGCCCAAAAAGCTTTATAGTCCCACTCTGATTATTTTCTAAATCAGAGGTGTCAAAGTCAATCACACAAGGGCAAACATTTAATGAACACTCTAAGACTACATTTTAAAAACTGAAACTTTTTAACATAATTTTTAACTACATATATAGCATTACCTGCAATAATGCCAGTGTGAATGTTGTAAGCTGAATTTGGCTGCTGAAGATGCTGATTGTTGAAGATGCTGAAAAAAATGCTGAAGCTGAAAGACGGATTAAATATGATCTAAATGACAAATTAGTTTAAAAACTAAAATATAAATAAATAAACGTAGGTTAGCCAAGAAAGCTAAAATTTAGCTGACATATTAGCTAAAATCCAAAATAGCTAAGAAACTAAAAAAAGAAGCCTTAACTAGCCAAAACAGCTAGCTTTTAGCTGAAATATTAGCTAAACACCAAAATGGACTAAAAAAAGTGAAAAAAGCTTAAATTGGACAAAACAGCTCGCATGAAGCTGAAATATTACCTAAGCTCCAAAACAGCCTACTTCTTTTGTAATTTGGGATTTTTTCCTGAAATGCTAAATCTGGCAACTTAGTCATTTATCTTCTGTACTTTACCTAAAGATCCATTTAAATAAAAAAAGTATTCTTTTGTGTGTTTTTAACGTGTTCTTGGAGCATTTTTCCATAAAGTACCTAAAAGAATTTATGATTAAAACTTTCTTTCTTAATTTACATCTCGCATTGGATCAGAAAATCAGATACTTGAAAAAGTCAGACTTATGAGGCAGCCACTGAAATGGGCGGGGCCAAAGTCTCCCCTCCCCCTTGCATACACAGCAGCCTGCTCACGTGTGGTAGACATTACGAGCGTTAAACACTCATGCTGTAGAGATTTTGGGTCAAAACTTTACAGCTGGATTGATCTAATACTATTCGTTGTTATATTAGCGCCGCTAATGTTAGCTTGATGCTATAAGCTCGTGCGTGAGCGTGGAAACAGAGCTCTTAGTGACGGGGAAGGTGGCGGGGTTGCTCTATGTCGACAGTCTCTGCCCACAAACTAGAATTGTATTTCTAATGAGCCACTGTGCATAAAATATGTTTGTTTTAAAAAACGACAGACTTTGGGATTTACTTCAAAATAAAACGATCACTGGGATTGATTTTACGATTGAAAAAAATAATAATAACTGGAATTGGACTTTAAGATGTTTGGTTTACCCTTCTAATTATCCACGACCTTCACTTTGAAACAGACCACAGTTCACTCCAGCTTCAGGTGAGCTGTCACCCCCCAGACAAGGCGGAGCATCAAACCAATAAACTCTGTAAGCCCCGCCCACCATAAATGACAGGCAGATTTGATGGCCGCCGCCTCGGCTGAGTCGACGGCAGAGTTCCTCCCGATGGAAGTGGAGATCAGTGCAGATAATGAAGTGTTGAGGTGTAGCGTTTCCCTTCTCAACATAATCCTCTCCCGGCTGACAAACCTGAACGGATGCAGCCGGGTTCACATCAGTCATGCCTGCACCCAATATAGCCCCAGTGAAGGCTTAATGAAGAGCTAATGTGAAGCAAAGATTCTCACAGATGGACACGGGAGCACGTGTGCAGGTCGTGCACGCTTTAGTGTTTGCTCAAGTTTGTGTGTGCGTGTCACTCCCAGGTCCCACTGGTTTAATTATTCAGGCCGTATTAAATCTTCATTTCCGCAGCCCTCACAGCCGGCATGCCTAATAGTGAACACAGATGAATATTGCATTTTTAGCATCGAGGCTCCTGCGTGTCAGAAATAAATGCCAAGTCACAGAGACAAAGCAGCCGTGCAAAGGGATGTGAAGGCAAACCGGGATCTGCAGGCGGATCAGAGATGCAGAGGCAGTGATTGAGAAGCAGCCGCCGCCTGCTGGGATGGAGAGGCGCTGAGAACGGAGACACGCTGCGCCGGCAAATCTCACAAGACCGGCTAAGTGTGTCTGTCATGTCAGGCTCTCCCCCACGCTGTTCTGCTGGAGTGCCGGTCAATGATTTTACCCCAACAAACCTCCATTTTACCCACACCGTTGTGTTGCCATGACAAAGTCAAGGTGGAACAGTTTCTGAGGTGTGGGTTTCTTTTAGATTCAGTCCAAAAGTTAGTCTCATTAACTGATTTGTCCTCCAGATTTGACCCATCAGCTGTGGGAGTGGTGAGCTGCAGACACAGCCACACTTAAGAACCATGTGTTGGTCTCCAACCTGCAGCTCCAGATCCACATGTGGCTCTTTTACCTCTCCATAGTGGCTCCTTGGACAAACATAAAATAAATCAGAGAGACTGCTGACTCAGCCAGGTCGATCGCCAGAGTCAGTAGTTCCCCCTAACCAAAATTACTTAAAGAAAACGAACAAAGCCCACAAAAAAAAAAAAATAGCAAATTTTCAACGTAAGATTATTTAATTGGCATTTATTTATTTTAAATTGATGGTTGAGGTGCATATAGATGATAAACTGTGTAGGTTTTTACATCCCTGTTGACCTGAAGACGTCTTGGTACGACTCGGATGTGGATTTGAACTCAGGGCAGACACTCCACCAAAAAACCACTGAGCTGGTTTTCTCTGCAACTTTCTGTGTTTTTTTCCTTCAGGAGAAAAGAAACCGAATGAGCCGTGTCTGTTAGCTTTTCTCAGTAACGTTTGAAGAAAATATGAAGGCGTTCAATTGGGATTTTTGCAGAAACATTAGATTCAGTAAAACATTGCAATACTTAGTCTTGATTCAAAAATGTCTTACTTTTGTTTTCCACTTAAACCCCTGACCACCAGATGGCAGCACTCCCCACTGAGCCTCTTCGTGAGCAGCTATGCATCACACCAGAACAAAAAAAATCTCACTGAAAAATATTTATGGTGAAAAAAACTTGAAAATTGAAAAAATATTTCTGAAATTGCTTCAAGAAAAACATCACGAATTTGCTTATTTCAAAGCAACTCAGGAGATATAGCTGCAGTGATTAACGTTGTGATCATTAAGAGAATAAGTATTTTACAGCTGTGTGAAAGGTGTATTAAAATTTAGTTACATTTTTTGCCCAAAGTCATAATTATTTAAAAAAAGTGAAATATAGTCTCTGGCACTGATATATCGCGATACTTGTGTATCGTGATACATATCATATCACCAGACTCTTGCCAATACACCCCCCCCTACTACATATGCAGCCAAAGCAGGCATTGAATATGAACTGAAACCCTCTCGATTCCTGATTTTTTAATAACCCAAACGGCGGCTTGAGTTCTTCCTGCGCCGCAGAGCCACAGGCGGGAGAGCGTATCTACCTCCGAAATCAAGACTCGTCTTTGAGAAGCTCAGCGGCGCCGGGTTTGATTGCTGCTGACATATCTGGGTTAGGATGATAACGGGGTGCCAGGCGCCCCCTCACCCCTCCCCCTCTGCGATGCAAGAAAAAAAAAAAGCGTTTTCAAAATTATTCACACATTGGTGTTTTTCCATTGTTTCTTGGCATGCGGCGCCATATGTGTGGAGAGGATAAACTGTGTCGATTTGGCAGCTTGCTTGTAAGTCAATGATAAGGGATTAGGAGATGAAATCAAAATGTACGGCGGCCTGGTGGGACATCAAAGCATCCTGAACGTGTGCAGGTAGATTCAGTGCCACACTTTGATAATCCATCTTAAATAGTAAGAATGTCTCCAGCGTTCCCCAGCATCCTCCTCCTCCTCTTCGCGCTGCTTCCTTCCTCTGCTCATCACCTTTTCCTCCGTCACCTTCTCCTCTCCTCCTCCTCCTCCTCCACCTCTCCCTGCATCATTACTCTGCTTGGAAAGCAGGGCGTGGGCAGACCATCTCCCAGTCCCTTTCAAGGTTCAAAGTGGCCTTTCTTCTGCTTCCTTCACGGCTCCGACATGTTGCTGCCTTATTAAGTTGTTCCTCACACTCCGCCGCTCGCTCCCTCCCTCTTTCACAGAACATATTTCTGGCTTTTGCTTGCTAACGTGCACGCTCACACGCACTCTTTTTTTTTTTTTTATAGGCATGTGAAGCTTCTGCAGGTTTAGTGAGAAACCACTTTTAATAATAGTCGCACTTCTTGCTGTGTTTGTTGCACAAACATGCAGATTTTTCAGCAACTGTCTGCCTGTGGATCTTGGTAAAAGCAGACTGTATTAAGCCCCGCCTCCATGAACAGTATGGATTAAGACAACTTGAACTAGAAAAGTTTGAGTGTGAATGTTTTCTGCTGAAAGTAGTTGCTAAAGATGCTGAAGCTTTTTGCTGAAAATGGTGACAAAATAGAGATTTTCTGAAAATGCAAAAGCTATTAGCATAATGTTACATTTGCTAAAAGACCAAAATTTTTATTAAAGAACTTTGAAAGAGTGCTGGAGTTTACCTAAAATCCTGAAAATGTTGTAAAATTGCTTAAAAATCCCTAATACATGCCAGTTTTGGAAAAGTATTCAGCTAAAATATGAGCTAAACTTCAAATTAGCCCAAAATAAAAAAATCTTAGTATATGCCAAATTAGCCAAAAAAAGCTAGCTCATTGCCTTAACATTAGATAAACTAGACAAATAGCTTAAAATTGCTCAGTAAACTAAATTAGTAAAAAACGTCAGCCTGTGGTTAAAATATTAGCTAATAGTAGCAACATTAGCCTAGAAAAACCTAGATTCTAAATTAGCTAAAAAAGCTAGCACGTTGTTTGAAAACAAGTTCAACTCCAAATTAAAATTCTTCAGTAAACTAAATTAGTCAAAAACGTTAGCACTTTGCTACAAAGAAGCTAAACTCTGAATTAGCCTAAAAACCACAGTAGATAACAAATGATCCAAAAACGTTAGTATGTTGCTAAAATATTAGATAGACTCCTTTTTTTTTTAATTACTACAAAAGATAAAAAAAAGAGTATGAATATATATTTACATTTTTGTTGCTAATCTACTTAAAATTATGACATTTGAAGATTTTCTCAATTATTTCTTATGGGACATATTTTGCTCAATATTTCAAAAACTGTAAAGTTTATGAATACCAAAAATACCAGCAGTAATGTTCTGAACAGCTTGAACATTTTGAAATCAAGTTTGCTGAAATGGCTGAAACTGTGATTGAGTTTTTACGCGATGAAAACATACAGAAAGGAGCAGGAGAATCACTAATGTGTGAATGTTTACTAAAGATTCACACACTTAAAAGCTATTTTATATACTATATGACATAATGACATTTTGGAGGCCTTTTCCTGGTTTTAGTCATTGTTTGCTCTGAATTACTTAGATTTTTTTTATTATCTGAGTGGTGCATCTGGGATGTTTTCATCTTAGCATTTCATCAGCGCTTCATGCGCTGCAGGACGCCGCGCCCGCCGCGCCCGCCGCTCTGACAGGGGAGGGACTGTGAAGTTCGGGGCTGCAGACCTCTTCATGGTTTCTCATGTTAGACTTGTGTCAGCGAGCCCGGGGGCTGTGGCTACAACCAGTGGGGGGGTGGCATTGAACACTTTTCAAACGTCCCTTTGGAAGCCCTGTGTGACACACACACACACACCCACACACACACACACACACATTCACAGATTATTCTTTTTATTTGTACCAACCCCCTCTCTCCACGCCGGCTCACCATATCGCTTTACTTCATTATTTAACATGTTATCTTTTCCCCTCCCTGATCTATAGTTCCCACATCACACATGCAGCTAATTAATTATGGATGGACTTTAGAAAAAAAGGAGCTGGGGGGGTGACCAGACGTCCGCCTCATTATGAATGTGCGATGTTTTTGGAGGTTTATTAATTTATATCTTGTCAGACGACGCTGCAGCGCTGGAACTCTTTTGGCGCTTTAATGCTTTTATTTATTCATTTATTTGCCTTCAAATGTTGCCTTCATCTCCACCCCCTCATCTCTGTCCTGATTTGAATCTCTCACCTGCACTAACGCACACGCGGCGTCACGCTTTCCTGCAGACCGCCCTGTTACCCGCTCCTCCTCGATGAAGCTCAAGGGTTTCAACGGGAGAGCCCCTCCTGCAGCAGACAAACACTGATTTACTTTTTGTTCTTTTCTTTTAGTTGTAGAAGCAAAAGGATGTGGAAAATGAAGTATGCGTTTGATAAGTTCAACCTAAAGTGATGGCTGATCTCCTCTGAGAAAAGCTCGGGGCAACGTTCAATCAAGTCTGGCTTTTTCACTCGGATGTTTTACAATTTAGGTCAATTGTTCTATAATAGGAGCAGCTCTATTGTTCCCAATGACACTTTTGATTGATGCATGTCTGTAGGTTATAAGCTTTAGTCCCAGCTGCCCTTATGGGTGAATACGGCTGTCTGAGGGTGAAAAATGGTCACATTTGTAGGGGTGCGTGCAGGTGGCCCGCACAAATATCAAGGTCATAGACCGCTATGAGAGCCCGTAGAGTGAAAATGTCCAGGTACGTTTTATTCTGGCATAAGGACACTGTATGACAACACTGCATCATAAGCCCGTAACTTCCATTATCCTTACAAATACTTCCAAATATGACAATAGTACATTCACTTTTATTGACAGTAAGGTTCAAGACACACCTGCGCTCCCATTAAGATGCAGCAGCTCCTCTTTATGACCCTCCTGGACAACCCCAAAACCAGCAGATGGATGTGACTTACCCCCAGGCTCACGCTGGACAGACGCTGGAGTCTTAACGTGAATCGAAAAGTGTGAGAGACACTCGCACTGCATCCGGTCCGGCCTCTGCGGCGCTCTGCATCCGTTTACACATTCTCATTCCTAAGTCGTCACATATTGACGTTTGGTTAAAAAATTGGTGTTTGGATATCCCCAACTCATATTTGATGAACATGCTGGTTGTTCCAATTACATCACAGGTCCCAACCTCCAGGCTGCGAACCAGAACCGGTCTAGTACTGGAATGTGGAGGACACGGCACCCTAACCAAGTATCAGTACCCTAACCCGATACCGGTTTGTGTCTTGTACCACGTCTAGGCCCGGTTTGCGTCAGGTACAGCATCTGGGACCATATCTGGTGCTGGATTAGGGTTAGGTTACCTTATGGTACTGGTACCGGCGGCGTCCTGAAGATGAGTCTGCATGCAGTACCGCATAATGAACCGCCAGCTGAGGACACCAAAACAGTCAAAAAGTGACGCAGGGTCCTTAACCAAACGTTAGTACGTGACAACCTGGGTATGAGAATGTGTTTAGTTGTATCCAAATTTTTTGCCAGACCTAGAGCCGAGCCAGAACACCTCGTTGTGAAGTTGTGGATATGAACAACCTAAACCAGAAATCGTGCGAGCGAATGTAAAGTACATCTGGTATATTTTCAGCTGTACTCTGTTTTCACCTTTTTGTAAACATGACATCATTGTAATAACCAACCCGAGTCTCCACGACTTGTTACACGCTACCTGTAACACAGTCAAATATGTACGTTTAAACCTACAGAAGACAAAAGTATTAATACAAGTTCTGTTCTTACCCGTTATATGAAGACGAGTCACGCAGAAAATGACGTGTTGTGAAAATAAGTCAAAATCACGGCAGAGAGTTGGTTTGTTTACTAGTGTTCCCTAGAGAAATAGCGGGTTGAGTTTGGAGTCTTGTGGGATCAGCAGTAGAGCATCCATACCCGATGTGAGTCATCTACCACGTCTAGACCGCTCTGGAGCCGGACCGGATGTGAGCCTGGGTTTAAGTTTAGAGCAGGGGTCCCCAAACTATCCTGCCTACCTCCACATTCTGTCTGGCCCCCTGAACGATATCAGAGACCCATGATTTATTTCTTCATTCCAGTCTGGTCATGCGATTGAGACTCTGTTTCTGTTCCAGCCTTCTGCAGTCTGTGCCACTATCTGATACATGCGGCCCTCACCGCGATCCGACCTCTGTTTTCATTATATAAAACTGGACTTATTTTCTATGAAGTTTTAAGCTTTGAGAGTTAAAATAAGAGAGAATAGTGTAAAAATGTTCATGTGTGTAGCAATGAGTTCTTCATCTGTAGTCCCAATTCGCGGATTTCACCTTCACAAGTTACTTTTAGAGCGTAACTCCCACAATAAACAAGGAAACACTGTTCTGGAGAAATTTAACACCCACACATAAATATATGTGTGTATATGTGTATATATATATATATATATATATATATATATATATACATATATATATATATAATCAGAAATGCTTACATTTAGACGAACCCTGCCATTCTTACTCTTCATTTGTTAACTGCCCCTGGCCCCCCATCAGAGAAGACGACAGTTATATATGGCCCCTACAGGAAAAAGCTTTTGGACCCTGGTTAATATTATCAAGGATGAAAGCTGAATTGTTGGATTTGCTTTGCGATAAACATTTTAGCAGTTTTTTTTGCTTCCATATCTTTGTTTTTGTGGTTTCCAATTAAAAAAAAACTGGATTTGTTGAGCTCCTCTTAACACCGTTTTAGTTGCACACGTTTGCGCGCACAGCCATCTCTCTCCGAGTCTTTCTGGAAATCATCCGGATGAGGTATCACATCTGCCAGACAAAAACCACAGCATCCGTCCACCAGGGCGAGCTGAAAGAGAAGAAGTGAGGAAAGAGGAGGAAGTAAGGAGGAAAAATGTCTTCAAACAATTCCCTTCAGTGAAATAGGGTTTCATTGTATTCTACTGTACTCCTGGCTTTGAACTGTGTTGGCACCTGTCAGGAACGCAGATGAAACGCTTCCTCTCTGCAGAGCACTTTTCCTTTCATCTCCCCCTTCTCACTTTCTTCCCGCTTTCTTTCTTTTGCTTCCATTTCTTCCCGAGAGGGTCTCAAACGCAGAGCCGGACAAACCGGAATATTTTGTGAACCAGATGAAAACAAAAGCTCGCCTACATTCGGGTGACACGCCGCCTTCACGTTATTGGATAAAGGAGAATCTCCCAGACCCTGTCGGAGTGGCAGCTGTGTTTTGGTTTCAGGGTTTGCTCTGCTGCGTCACAGCGTGAACATTCCTGATTCATATCTCAAGCAGGGCTTTTCTTTTGGAGTTTGCATGTTTTAGTCGCTTCAGCAGGACGGTGGGGGTGGAGTCCGGCCCTCCTGCGACCCTGAACAGGACAAAGGGGGGGTGCAGATGACAGACGATGATGATAGAAAGACGGAAACTGGATTTTCTGTTGGATTCTTAATAGAAAATCTGTTTTTTTTTTATTGTTTTGATCATTTTTGGTCTTTTCGATTGCTCTGTCACTGCGAGGGATTTAGGATGGATTCGCTTAAAGCGAAACAGAGTTTTTTAACCACCAAAATCCAGATCAAATTTTCTGTCCCAATACACCCAAGTGGATCCTGGACCTGGAACTGCTCCCTGACCCGTCTTTGGAGATGGTATAGCTCCAGTTCTCTCGAGCCCTGTTTCCAGTGAACGGTCCGGTCCGGTATTTTGAGCGTTTCCATTGTAAAATAGACCCATTGAACAGTACCGAACCGTACCTCTTGAGAGCTCCAACCGTTACAGGTCCAGTTCAGTTCAAACATTTATTTCAGACATTTCAAAGAAAAGTATGTAGAGCAAAAAAAACCCAACAAAAATCTGAACGGGGAGTGAGAAGAAGAAAAAATCGTATAAATTCTCACCTCTGTACATTGTATCAATATAGTACTAGTCTAGTACACTCAAAGTTAAAGTTCAGTGCGCTAGCTAAAAGTACATTATATTATAACTACGCATATAGACACATGAAACTCGTATTTCCATAAACACCCACATAAATATCACAATATTTATAATCATACATATTTACAAATGCTAATGTTTTTATTTGTTTTATATTTATTTATCAATAACCATATTTCTGTGTTTATACTTGAACTTAGCCAAAAAAGCTGTCATGGAGCTGAAACAATATTTGAACTTCAAAATAGCCAAAAAAATGAGAAAAACATAAATTAGCCAAAACAGCTGGTGTGTAAATATTAGCCTAACTCCAAAACAGCCTAAAAAACTTTTAAAAACCTAAATTAGCCAAAACAGTTAGCATGTAGCTGAATTATTAGCTAAACTCCAAAATAGCCTTAAAATCTTAGTAAATACTAAAATAGTCCAAAAAGCTAGCAGAATGATAATTTTTAAAACTTTAAAATAAGAACTTTTAACATAACTATGAATAACAAAAATGCAGGAATATTATTCTGGAATATATCAACTTAAACCTTAAATAACTTTCAATATTTTACTCTCCATAAAAATATATTTTATCTAAAAAGTTAGAAATAAGCGCAAGATAACATCAGATCATTAGTAACGATAAAATAAAATGGTCTGGAGGGCCGGATCTGGCCCCCGGGCCTTGACTTTAACATACGTGGCGTAAAGGTTTCATGACAACAGGAAGCGTCCCACCAGCGTTCTTACCGACTCAAGATTCAAACTGAAACTGTTGTCCTCTTTCGGCTGTATTCTTGTTGTCCTGCAATCTTCTTGCAAACATACAATTCTCTGAACTCAGCGTTCCCTCTTATTCGTCGTGGTATGATACACAACTACATCATCGGCCTACACCTCCCATGTGTCTTGATGGTCCAACACTCAATGGAAACGCTCGCTTGAATTGCCCTGACCGTTCTAAACCGACTAGGACCAGTCCAGTCCAGTCCAGTCCAGTCCAGTCCAGTCCAGTCCAGTCCAGTCCAGTCCTGACCGCTCAGTGGAACGAGGCTAAAGAGTATCTAGACTGAAACCAAAATCCGTCATAGAGACGTCCGGCTCTGCCTCAATGTCAGTAAACAGATGAATAAACATGGATGCTCTCATCCCGAGAGCGCTTCCAAAACTCTTACAAACTGTCTTGAGTTCCCCTCGGCAGAGAAACGCTGAAAACAAACCGTTCTCCTCCCTCTGTCCACAGACGTTTCAAATCCACAAGTGCAGATCAATTTCTTTTTTCTCCTCCTTCCTCTTCCCCCCATCTCTGCCCCCCATTCATCAATTTCTAGAGCTGTCTGAGACTCCAGGCAGTTAATTAAGTAGGACATTGTCGGGGGCTGGGTACAAGAGGTGGTTAAAGATGGATGTGGAGGCATTCAGAGATGGCAGAACTGCTCCTCTCCTCCTCTGAACTGGTCCAGTTTCCTTTTCATTCACCGCTCGTCTTTTTTCACTTTTCCCTTCTCACAACAGCTGTCTCTAGAAATACCAGCTGCAATTTTCTCCGTCCTGTTTCTCTGCCCAAACTTCCATTTCCTCTTGCTCCTCCTCGCACCTCACTTCCTCCGTTGCATTCATCCGTGCTCCCTCCCTCCCTCCTTTTGGATTAAACATCAGATTCTTCCTACAGTGCTGCCCCCCCCCATGTGTTTGTGTGTAATCAGACACACAAGGCCAGGGCTAAGCGGGCTAATGAACAAACTCCACCATTGTGTGGAGGCCTTGGGGAGCGGCTGTAGCTTCTAATGTACAGCAGCTACAGCCGGAGCGGGGAGAGCTTAGAGAGGAGAGACAACAAGACATGAAGGAGGAGGGCAGAGGTGAGCTGCATGCTGGGAATATGTAACAAAGAGCCCGTCAGCGTTTTTACACATCATTCCCTCTTCCTTCGTTCTTGGACAGCGTTCAGTCTTTGGTTTTATGTTTCTGTCACTGGAGTGTAGCAGAACATGCAGGATTAGGTCAAAGCTGAGCATAAAGTTTGCTCAATATGTTTCCTTTCCACTCAGTTTACGGGTAATTTTGTGGTATTTTAATTAAATGACTCAATCATTCTGTGATCTAAATCAGGAGTGTCAAACTCAATCGCTCAGGAGGCCAAAATCTGAAACACACTTTAACAGGAACAGGATAAACATTTATTGAACACTTTAAAACTACATTTTTTAGACTTTAAAACTGTAACTTTTTAGCATAATTATGAACTAGATATAAAGCATGACCTGCGAGAATGGTAGTGTAAATGCTGTGAGCTGGAATTTGGATCCAGCCCTCCACATCATTTTATTTTATTGATATTAATGACCCGATGTTATCTTGCGCTCATAATTTGACAAAATATATTTTTATGTAGAATAAAATATTTAAAGTTATTTAAGGTTTAAGTTGATTTTTCTTTCTGAAATAATATTCCTGCCTTTTTATTATTCATAAATATGTTAAAAAGTTGTGATTTTAAAGTTTTAAAAATTATCATTCTGCTAGCTTTTGGGACTATTTTTTTAGGTTATTTTTTAGTTTAGCTAATAATTCAGCTACATGCTAACAGTTTTGGCTTATTTACATTTTTAAAAGTTTTTTTATGTTGTTTTAGAGTTAGGCTAATATTTACACACCAGCTGTTTTGGCTAATTTAGTTTTTTCTTTTCAGTTTTTTAGGCTAATTTGAAGTTTAGCTAATATTTCAGCTACATGCTAACTGTTTTGGCTAACCTAATCTATCATTTATTAGATTATTTTAGGATAATTTGGCATTTAGCTAATATTTTAGCTGGGTGTCAACTTCAGTGATTTCAGCTATCAGCTTCAGTGTTTTTATCTATTAATGTCAGCATCTTCAGAGGTCAAATTCAGCTTACAGCATTCCCACTAGCATTATCGCAGGTAATTCTTTATCTCTAGTCCATAATTGTGCTAAAAAGTTATGGTTTTAAAGTTTTAAAATGTAGTTCAAGAGTGTTCAATAAACATTAATCAGTCAGCCACCTAGGGTGTGTTTTGGATTTTGGCCTTCTGTGCGAGTGAGTTTGACACCCCTGTAATTAAGTCTCTGGAAGAATATCGTGATTCCAACAAATGATCAGAATGTGAATTCTACAACCGCAGATCTTCTTTTGCATTGTGGGAAAACGCCTCCTTCAGTCTGCAGCTGTCCTTCTTTTGTGCAGTTTGGCATTTTTTTAATGACACATTGAAATGTGAAGCAGGGATTAAAGGACCTTTTTAAGAGTTTTCTTGGTTTTGAGTTGTAAAGAAGGATCCGGTTCCGTGTTGCTAATGGAATGTTGCGGGCTAGGCGGAGTTCCACCGAACCTTAAACTGACATTGTTGTCACCTCCGCCCTCTCATTCTTCCTTTATGTCTTGTTTTTGTTGATGTGCATGGACGACATGTCGGTGCAGGAACTCTGTGATGACTTCATTTGCTCTGGAAATGAACAGGAGAGATTTTTATTTTAAACAAAGTGTAATTTTATAGTATCTTTGTAACTTTGGCAAGACAAATACAGAATGAGAAACCTCAAATCTGTGAGGATGAGTGGCATGTTTCTAACTGCAATAATGAGATCTTTGGACAAACGTTTGTAAAAATACTTACACATGTTTCAGAGATAAACGTACACCAACCCACCAAACCCTCCATCCCAGCTCTTATTTACCTTTTTCTTGTGTTTCTCTCTGAACTCTGCAGGGCTGCCCCCAGATCCTGCCGTCCACCCAGATCTACATCCCCGTGGGCGTGACCAAGCCCATCACCTTGGCCGCCAAGAACCTTCCGCAGCCGCAGTCGGGACAGCGGAACTACGAGTGCGTCTTCCACATCCAGGGGGAGACCCACAGCGTTCCCGCTCTGCGCTTCAACAGCACGTCCATCCAGTGCCAGAAAACAGCGGTGAGCGGCGTCCGTCCGGCAGCATGCGGGGAATGTGCGGAGGCTCTTTAAGCTCTGCTAATGGCGGGAAAACAGGTGTCGGTGGTGGATTTACACTCATTACGAAATGATGCTGAAGTTATTTTTTTCTGAAATGCAGACCAAATGCTTTAGTGTTGAACGAGATTTGATGGTTTCTAATTCTGCAATTCTAATTTGTACAAATTTATATTATAATTGGTAAGGTTACCTTTTATTATTTATGTAAAATTGCTTTAAACAGCGTTCAGCCGTCAGCTTTGCTGCTCTTAACCATAGATTCACAAGAGTCAATCTGCACAGCCTTTTTTTTTGGGACGTCACGGGAAAAGAGTTTATTAAAGTGTTGCAGGGAAGATATTCTTTATATTCTCAGAAGATTCTCGTGATCACTTCATGTCTTGTTTGAGTGTGAAAGGGTTTTTTGTACAGACGAGTATTTGTTCATGTATGAATGTGTGTGTGAGGCTTCAAACTAGCATGACAGATAAGAGGGTAGCTAGCGATGTGCTTCACTGAGGCTGAAAATGTGAAGAGGAAGTCAGTTTCTGATCCTTCCTGGAAGTGGATTGATGGTGTCTACACCTCAACTCTCTTCCTACCTCTGTACTTCTCCTCTCTCTCACTCCATTCCTCCTTCTGTCTATCATGTTTTCTTCTTCATGACATTCCCTGCTGTCCTTCATACGCATACGTCGGCTGCATATCATTTTTTGCTTGCTAGCATGTTACAGTAGAGCTTGCTAGCATGTTACAGAGGAGCTTTATAGCATGCTACAGGGGAGCTCGCTAGCTCAATACAGAGAAGTTTGCTTCAGCAGAGCTTGCTGTAGAGTCGTTTTCTATTATGCTACAGTGGAGCTCGCTAGCATGTTACAGTGGAGCTTTATAGCATGCTACAGGGGAGCTCGCTAGCTCAATACAGAGAAGTTTGCTTCAGCAGAGCTTGCTGTAGAGTCGTTTTCTATTATGCTACAGTGGAGCTCGCTAGCATGTTACAGTGGAGCTTTATAGCATGCTACAGGGGAGCTCGCTAGCTCAATACAGAGAAGTTTGCTTCAGCAGAGCTTGCTGTAGAGTCGTTTTCTATTATGCTACAGTGGAGCTCGCTAGCATGTTACAGCAGGGCTCGCTAGCTTGCTATAGAGGAGCTCGCTAGCATGCTACAGCAGAGTTCGCTAGCATGCTACAGAGGAGTTCGCAAGCATACTACAGCAGAACCCCTTAGCACACTACAGCGTAGTCTGCTAGCATGCTACAGCGGAGCTTGCTAGCATGCTACAGCGGAGCTTGCTAAGCATGCTACAGCGGAGCTTGCTAGCACGCTGCGCCTTCCACCAGGAAGCAGGTGGGACCACCACAGAAACTGTGGACAAACCCATTTTCTGTCCACTTTTAAACCATAAGACCCTCTTGTCCTTGCTATCAGGGTTCTTTGTTTTGGTGCTTCGGACAACAGTTCAGCTTGTGTTACTTTGAAGTGATTACAATTTTGTTTTTGGGGTTTTTAAAATGTTTTTGTGGCATTTTTCTTACAACAGAGGACATATCTAAAGAAAATGTAATATATTCTATTAAAATACTTAAATGAAGCTGGAATAACTTAGACTTGAATTCAAGCAAATCCCCAAATATGTAAGAACGCCTTAAATCTTTAAGTCAGAGTTGAGCGAGACATCCTTTTTGGATCCAGATATTTCTATATCAAGAAAAGTTGCTTTGTTTCCAGCGAAAACCATAAAGTGAGCAGGAATGCTGGAGCTCACAGGCATCCTTTTCTTCAACAAAACTTCAGAATAAATAAAAGCAAAAGTCTTAAAGAGGATGAAAATGTTTTAACATATTCTTGTAGCATTTTTCTGCTGATAGACGATATATTTAGGGAAAATTTACCTTAAAATCACATTTCTGAGTATTTCTTTATTCAAATTGTTGTGAATCTGGATCAGACGAGAAAATGCAGTTTGAAAAAGATTATATTTGTACAGGAAATCTGATGGGCGGGGCCACAGTTTCCCTGCTCCGCCCCATTCTGATGAATCCACTTTTAGTCAAATAGATCCATGAACGTCTCTGTTTCCTCGTCTGAGCTGGAATCTGAACTGTACATATTGTATGTACAGCTCATAGACATTAACATGAGATGAAGCGGGGCGTGACGTCACCCATAGAAAAAAGCCTTAGCTTGCAAAAAAAACAAGCCAAATCCGTTTGATTTTCCTGCTTTACGGGAGCACCCATTTGGAGCCAGACGACAGTGATTGGTCCGAGTCGGTCTGAGTCACGTTTTAGGCCAACAACCTTCGCCAATCAGGGGTGGGCTTGTTGAAGGGCCACACCCCTTTCACTGAAAGCGGCTCAGGAGAATCTGTCAATCAAACAGTCAAGGGGGGGCCTGTGGGCACCACATGCTTTTACTGAGGCATCTGATTGGTCAGTTTATTATATATATAACTTCAGATCAGGAAAAAATATCTTAAAAAAAAAAATAGGATTAGAAAGAAAACGTTAAGAATATATCAGAGCAAGAATGGTTATTGTGATCAATGGAATGACTATTTCTATGGCTATTTATGGGTTTTTGCTTCTTGGAGCCACTTCCTGTTTGGACCATGAGGGGGGAGGGGTTGTGCTGTCCAATGATTACGCAGTCTACGGTACACCTCCAGTAGTGTTAGTGATTTTTGTTGCACTGTTGATTTTAGGTTGGGGGCTGTAAGCAAGTGTAAACAGGCGTATGATGGGAAGGGGGGCGGGGTTGCTCCATGTAAACCATCACAAATTCCTAATGAAGTCCAGCCGCTCTACAGAAAACAACAGATTTTCTTTATTTTGACGAAAAACGTCATTACAAAAAAGCTCCAGAACACTTTTAAAACGGATGAAAAGATGATCAGAGTGAGACTTCGATGCATCATTTGATCCTCTTCACCTCTCAAAGTGCAAGCAGAGCTTCACACGTTAGTTATCGAGCACATTTGGCCCAACAACAGCCTCCTATAATCCCTCTCCGACACTATTCTTTCCATATTGACAGGTAGTTTACAGCGTTTGGCTTGGGCTTGGCAGTTGTTTGCAAAGACGCGGCTCATTATCTGGCAGAGGGCTCGTCTTTCCGCTGAGATGCCTTTTTTATTGAGCGTTTATTGTTGCTGCGAGGCCACTGGTAATCAGCGGCCGAGTCCGGCTCCAGCAAAAGCTGAAGTTTCCCGTTTGATGTCCACAAAGCAGACAACATGCTAACAGTAATTAGCCTAGGGCTGTCAGCACTTAGCCCTTCTTAGCAATTAGCTGTGGCAGCTTGACTGCGTGGTCAGATATCGATGCAGCACATTCATGGGAGTCTGCAAACATCCACTTTTAGATCCGGCGGGCCAAAAAGGTACCAGCTGGATGAAGATGCTATTAAGGTGTTACTCATGCAGGTTTGAGATTATGAGTTTAATTATGTGTCATGAATTATTAGAATGAGAGTCTTATTATAGTTTCAGAGCACTACTTCACAAATAATGAGGCTTTCAAAAATTAGTTTCTGTTTTTGTCATCAAACATGGACTTTTCTCACCTGTTCTGATTTGTTTTTATTACTTTTGTTGTTACTTTATTTCACTAAAGTTGTCCACAACTGCTTTAGGGAGCGTTTCTTTATTTGTGCTAGCTTGATTTGTTGTCATTCACCTGTTCAAAGTATGCTAAAGTACTTTTTATTTCATTGTATTTTTATATTTTATACTTTAACCCTTTAATCCCTGAGGCGCCACCGCACCGCTTCTCTCCTTCAGAATCTACTGTTTTTATCGTGTTAACAGTTGAAAAGTTGCAGCAAATGAAAGAACATAAAGACTGGACCTAATGGAAATGCGGTCAAAACTCATGTTTGTCCATTGAAACGCAGGATTTTAAGACACTTTTTGGGCTCCACGTAGAAAACGTGTATATTGAACATGTTGAAATTTGAATTATTTCCGCTGAAATTACCATTTTCACCTTCAGAATCGACTGGAATTGCGTTAATTGTGTAGTTTGTTATTTTGCTGCAGTTCACTTGGGTCATACAATGATTTCCTTAAGCTGTTTAGAGTGAACTATATCCATGTAAATTATCATATATTACCTTTGGAACACTAATAAACAAATTAATTGATGAAATATAAGTTATTTATGTTATCTATTTTTATATCCAGATGTTAAACCACCCAATACCTGAGGCTCCGCCTTTCATTCCTTGAGGGTTCCACCCACTTCTAGAGCCGGCGTGTCACCCACAAAAGATATTATATAAAATGTTATATATTGATGAGGACCCACATACAGTGCAGCTCGGGCGTTTATCCTCAAAATTGGCACGAACAGATTTCTGATGCTGATGGGATCATTTTGTGGTGAAATTCAGTCAAACATTGCAGACAAAACCAGATGATCATTTTGGGATTTTTTTTTTTAAATGTTGATATATAATCTCTGCATCAAAAACCCTCTTTGCTTTCATGCGGGACATGCTGTGACATCACGAAGTGGGTGGAACCCTCGGGTAGCAAAAGGGCGGAGCCTCAGAGATCGAGTCGTTTTACTTCCCGGTATGAAAACAGTTAACAAAAACAACTCATATTTCACAAATAATTTGTTTTTCAGTCTTCCAAATGTAATATATGATCATTTACATGGATATGGTTCACTCTGAAAGGCTTAAAAAAATCATGGAATGGACCTTTAAATGAATGTGGAGTGGGAGGGGGGAATAACGGGGTAAAATCAGCTCCAAAGTCTCTCCTGAGCCCTAAACTCATGCTCCTCTCCTTCATTCATTATCCTCACACTTTCCAGAGGAAGACAGAACTGCATCCAGAGGATAGAGACTTCCACTCACATCAGTTTGGAACTCTACAAGACTTTTCTGTCTCTACTCATAACTCGATATCTGTAGGTTGTATCCACTAACAGGAGGCTGTCAATAACATTGCATATGTGCCACACATGATATGTGACGGTGTAACTTTAGCTGCACACTAACCTTGTTGAGTATCGACTCGCCATACATGGTCCTGGGGGACTTTTTTTTGTCTAAAGTTTCTGAAGTCATCCCACTTCAGAAACGGAATGAATGCCGGGTTGGGAAAAGATTAGCTTTTGTAAGCAGAGATGTAGAAGGAAGTCGGCTGCTTTGTGTTCAAACTGGGAAGGATGAGACTGTAGGAGATGTCGACGCGGCCTACAGCTGTGAATTTTGCTGCCTGAGTTTTTTATGGGACTTTTTTGATTGAAAAAGTAAAGCTTTGTCACACAGTTTACACTTCTGCCGTTTGATGTTGGGAACGTTGCCGCTTCTTTTATTTCTATAGGCCGGAAGATGAAAGAATAATTCTGTCCAACAGTGAATTAAAACAGATCCTTTTAGTACACGAGTCAAAGTCAAGGCCCCGGGGGCCGGATCCGGCCCACCAGGTGATAATATCCGGCCCTCCAGATCATTTAATTTTATTGTTATGAATGATCCGATGTCATTTTGCACCCATTTCTAACTTGTATAATTTTGACAAAATATATTTATATTGAGAGTAAAATGTTGAAAGTTATTTAAGGTTTAAGTTGATTTATTCTGGAATAATATTCCTGCCTTTTTATTTTTTATAAGTATGTTAAAAAATTATCGTTTTTAAGTTTTAAATATGGTCATTCTGCTAGCATTTTGGACTATTTTGGAATTTACAAAAAATGTTTAGGCTATTTTAGAGTTTAGCTAAATTTACAAGCTAGCTGTTTTGGCTAATTAAGACTCTTTTTTTTTTAATCTATTTTGTAGTTTAGCTATTTTTTTCAGCTACATGCTAGCTGGTTTGGCTAACTTAGTTTTTTTTCCAAGTTTTTTAGGCTGATTTGGCATTTAGCTAATATTTTAGCTAGCTATCAGCTTCAGTGTTTTTATCAATTTCAGCATCTTCAGCTATCAGAATTATCATCTTCAGTGGCCAAATTCAGCTAACAGCACTAGCATTACTGCAGGTAATGCTATATATTTAGTTCATAGTTATGTTACAAAATTTTGTTTTTTAGGCTATTGTGGAGTTTAGTATGTCAGCTACATGCTAGCTGGTTTGGCTAACCTGTTTTTATTGTTTTTGGCTAATTCGGCATTTAGCTAATATTTAAGCTGGGTATTAGCTTCAGCGTCGTTAGCTATTAGCTTCAGGATCCAAATTCATCTTACAGCATTCACACGTGCATTTTTAAAGGTGTATCTATATTTCCTTTTTCATAATTATTATAAAGAGTTTCTTTTTTAAAGTTTTAAAAATGTAGTTTTAGTGTTTAATAAATGTTTATCCTGTTCGGCCCGAGACCTAAGGTGTGTTTTGGATTTTGGCCCCTTGTGCGATTGAGTTTGACACCCCCGCTTTAGTAGAAATGAATATTTTAGAAAGTGGAGACATTCACAGCCATCCGCTCGGCCTTATGGCAGCGTTAAACGACGGTGGGCGGCCCTCAAAACAAGCATGTGTCCAGATTGCAGTCTTGCTCTTGCCTGACCCGGTCCAGACAGCTTCCTGGTGTGCGCCATCCAATCTGAGCGTGTGGTTAACTTACAAGGTCCAATGTGATGCTGGGCTGGGGAGTTGTGCGAGGAACGCCAAAGGGGTCACGGGAGCGAACAAACAAGCCAACGAGCGCACTCCCGGGTCAGAGGGGCCTCCGGAGAACAGCTGGGTATCATCCGGAGGCAAAGGTTGAGGAACTGCTGAGGACTCCTCACTTCTGCTCCTGATACTGTCCTGCCCTCCTTTCCTCTTCATCCTCCTCTCTGGAGGACAGATAATATCAGCTCGGGCCATACACCATTACCTTCCGTCTGATAAACCAGTTGGCCACTCCATCACCCTCCTCCTCCCGCCCCGTCACCCGGTGAGGGAGAAGAGAAGCAGACATGGGGCAGAAGAAGAAGAAAATCTAGTTTGGAGAGAGTGTGTGTCTGTGTGTGGAGAGAGCAGCTGTTTGTTAAAGCAGAGATGCGGAGGATCAGGGGTCCTGATGGCATCTAATTAAGGAAGATAAAATGATGATGAATTGCAGCCGGGCAGCAGAGACTAACACCAGTGTGTCTGCACGCACTGAAGCTCTGCAGCAGGACAGTCGGAGAAAAACCTCCTGACAGATTTGGAAAAAAGTGGAAAACGGGGGGAAAGGAGGACGCTGAGAGATGGATGAGCTGGAAGAGGGGAAAGAGACTGAAGCTGAGAGTTTTCCTGCAGGAGGAAAGGGCGAGTGAGGACGAGGGTAAGAAGAGAACAGAATGAATAGAAGAAAGCCTAACAAAGCAGAGATGATACTGATCGTGTCGGTCACACAGCAAACATGCATTCCTGGGGGGGGGGGGGGGGGTCTGAGGCCCCGACGACGGGGTCAAATCAGGATCAGCTTAAAGGGAATCAAACACCTGCAAAAAAATAGATTTGAAAACCGTTTTGAATTCCAATGGACACAATGTAAAATTTGAAAAAAAAAATGGAAAAAATGCTAAAAACTAAACCTAAAACTGTTACCTAATGAAAAGCATATGTATTTGTAACTTCGACTATTCTGTATTTAAGTTTTAGTTTTTCTTCTTTTTTCACCACATTTTTTTCCTCATTTACTCATTGACTGTAAAAGAGAACTGGATTGAGTGATTCCTCCCCTCTTGACGTTCCAAATTTCTATAAATAAAAACTCATTTATTCTGTTAGTCGGAATAACCATCCTTGATTTGATGCCTTTATATTTATGTTAAAAAGTTACAGGTTTTAAGTTATAAAACGAGCATTCTGCTAGCTTTTTGAATTAATTTGCCATTTACTGAGAACTTGTATGCTATTATGGAGTTAAGCTAATATTTTAGCTACATGCTAGTTATTTTGACTCATTTAGGCAATTTAAAAGTTTATTAGGCTGTTTTGGAGTTAAGCTAATATTTAGATGCTAGCTGTTTTGGCCAATTTAGGATTTTTGTTGTTGTTTTTGAAGCTGTTTTAGAGTTATGCTAATATTTCAGCTACATGCTAGCTGTTTTAGCTAATTTAGACTTTTTAAAAGTTTATTAGGCTGTTTTGAAGTTAAGCTAATATTTACACGCTAGCTGGTTTGTTTACATCATGTAAATATGTCAGATATGCCGCATACATATGTGTCTCTCATGTCTTATTCTAACTTTGCCGCTAACACTTTTCCTCTCAAACTCTGGTTCTCCATGTCTTTCCATTTCAATTCTCTTCTCCTGACGTCGCTCCTTCATCAGCTCAGTGTCAGTATCCCGTCCCGGAGAAATAAGACCTAATTGTTATACATCTCTTATCATATGCCAGCTGCCCCACACCACTTTAACAATCTCCTCCTCGTCTCTGCTTTCCCACAGTCTCTAACCTTTATTCCACACAGAGCTGCACGTTTCCACTCCTTCATGAGTCCTAAAGGAAATGTTCTTCAGGATGGGATTATTTGCACTGTTAGGTTTGTTTTTAATCCTCCTGGCAGAAGAAATGTTTTTCAAAACCTTTTGGGTTTTCCACTTTCTCTCAGACATGCAGGTGTTTCTTGGTAAGAGTTTCAGTATTTCCTTTACTTCTGTCTGTGACGTGACGTCCTCCAGTAAAAGAGGAAGAACAGGCAGAAGAGGAAAACGTGGACTTTTCTGCACCAACACCCCCCAAACCAGCCTTTTGTCCTGGGAGAGGTCCAGTGAGCTTACACCAGCTTAATGTGTTAGTTGCAAACTAAAACATTGACTATGACAGCACTATTTTTCCTCCAGCCAGCATTTTTCTCCTTTTTTCCTCCGCTCTCGTTCTTCCCTCTTTCCATTAGTGTAGACAGTATTTTGTAGAGCTTGTGTGTGTAATAAAAAGATAAGCTGGGTAACTGCATCCAGCTGTGCTCTGATCCTGTTAGCATTAGCGATTAGCGCTGGTTAACAGGGCTCTATTATGGGCGGAGCCTGATTCCGAGGAGCCGGACCGCACACAGAGCTCGCTCGCTCGTCAGTGTGGAGCTTCAGGCTTTGAAAGGTCACCTCTTCCTCACAGCAAAACAACTGATATTAGTCATGAAGTTGGAGACGGTCCTCTCTCTCACTGCTTTCTATTAAATCTGCTTCATAAACACAGTTTCCCACTGCAGGCGAGACTTCTCCATGTGACGGAGCATCTCTGGGGCAGAAAAGGCCAGACTGACATCAGACTGAGCCTGGGACGGGTTTTTGGTTCCTCCGGAGGTTCAAGCACTTTGAGGAAAACGCACAAACTGCATATTCAATCTGCTGGAAAAAAAACAGTTATGTTCAGTGCATTTGTGGAATTCTCTGTGCTTCTGTCTTTGAGTCAGAAATAGAATTTTAAGTTTATTTTTCTTAATACAGTGAGGCAAAAAAAATATGTATTCAGTCACCAATTGTGCACATTCTCCTACTTAAAAAGATGAGAGGCCTGATACACATGATACATACATATGTCTGATTTTTAAAGAATTTATTTGTAACTAAGGGGGAAAAAACAATTTTGGTCAATAACAAAAGTTTATCTCAATTCTTTCCCATGTACCCTTTGTTGGTAATGACAGCAGTCAAATGTTTCTGTCAGTCTTCACAAAGTTTTCACCAACTGTTGGTGGTATTATGGTCCATTCCTCCATCAGATCTTCTCTAGAGCAGGAGTTTTTCACTCAGAATCTGACCATACATAACTGATTCCTTCTTTCCTTTAAAATGATCAGTCGTCCTGGTCTCTTTGCCGAAAAACAGCCCCAAACCATGATGCTTCCACCCCATGCTTTACAGTAGGTATGGTGTTCTTCTTTCTCCTCCAAACAGTCGAGTTCTTGCCTAAAAGTTCTACTTTGGTGTCCTCTGACCATAGGACATTCTCCCAATCCTCTTCTGTAGACGGTCTGTACATGGACTGGCTTTAGCAGGAGGACACGTCTGGAGCTGCAGGGTTTGTAGTGAGTCACCGATGCTAGTCTTTGTTACTTTGGTCCCAGTTGTCTGCAGGTCATTCACTCGGTCCCCCCGTGTGGTTTTGAGTATTTTTTTGATCATTTTGACCCCATGGGGTGAGATCTTGCGTGGAGCCCCAGATGGAGGGAGATTATCAGTGATCATGTACAGTCTGTCTTCCATTTCCTAATAATTGATTTCTTCCCACCAAGCTGCTGATCTATTGAAGATTCAGTCTTTACAGCCTGGTGCAGCTCAACTATTTTGTTTCTGGTGTCCTGAGACAGCTCTTTGGTGGAGTTTGGAGTGTGAGCGTTTGAGGTTGTGGACAGGTGTTTTTTTTATATAAATAACCAGTTCAAACAGGTATCAACAATACAGGTAACGAGTGGAGGACAGAGGATCCTCTTACAGAAGAAGTTACAGGAATCCTGCTGTTTGTAAGAGAACAAACACTTCTCTTCTACCATTTTATCCTCACTTTATCGTTGATGTGCACCTATGATGAAAATTACACGCCTCTCTCATCTTTTTGAGTGGGAGAACTTGTTCACTTGGTGGCTGACTGAATACTTTTTTCCATACTTTATCTGGCCTCCATCATTAAAAAAATGGCACAAGAACATGTTAAAACACATTTTCATGGGAGTAAGTTTCTTCATTTTCTCATCTCTTATTAAAACAAACACGTGCAGCGACCTGAACTCCTTCAGAGCAGACGTGCTCGTGTCGCTCACGCTCGCTCCTTTTCCCCCAACTAGGAATTGTGCAACAGTTCTGGTTCACTATGAAAGTTTAATAAGCCTCTGGTGTGCTGAGGGAAGATGAGCGTTGGATCATAACCTCTCTGTGACGGCTCCTCCCCCAGCCTCTGCTGCCCATTAAACATGTACACTGTTACCCCACTAAATATTCATGCTTCCATCGTGTCAACCTGCCCCGCCATCCCGTTGTCTCCCCCGTCAACCCCCTCCTCCTTTGAGGATCAATTTTCAAACACAGACCCGTGCCTGTAACCTGGATTACAGAGTAAAGGGCAGGACGGATTGTTGCAGCTGTCGGCACGGACACGCCTCCTCCTGTGAGCGACGGGCGGACGTGTCGTCAGGTGTCTGAATCGGAGGTGCGCGTCCAGCCGTCACCTCCAGCTTGATCAGGCAGCACCGGAGGGGAGGTGTTCTGATGCCCCGATCAGCATTAAAGCAGCCTGACCTCTTGCCCTTCACGCCGCAGGTCTTCTGTCCTAACAGAGCTGACAGAGTCGATGGCTGAAGTTCAGATCGAGTTGCACTCAGCTGTTTGACACATTCAGCTGCAGGAGAATCCAGTTTTCACTCAGGTCTTTGATGGACTCGATACACTGAGACATTTATGCCTCGTCCCCACTGAGCGGACCAGACCGGACCAGTCCCTTCTGGGCCGGTTTAGAACGGTCCGGGCTATTCAAGTGAGCGTTGGACCATCAAAGTGCATGTGGGGTGTAGACCGATGACGAAGTTCTGCGTCAAAACGGTGTGAAATCTATGGAAAATGAAAAGGAAAACCGCAGAGGATCATTATAATCCGGAGAATTTAAAACAAAACTCTTTATGTAGAACAATCCTCCAATGTTTAATAAATGTTTTATAAAGAACAATCAGAAGTGTTTTTGATGAGTTTGGATCGGTAACGGACACTCTTCGGCCATGGGGGTCGGGCGAGGGTTGTCTTCATAATCTTGGATTCGGTGTGTCTCCGGTCCCCAACCCCCGCGAATAAGTGGGGGTACTGTATGTAAAAAAACAGTTATTCTAGTAACACTTTATAATAAGATTCCATGACAAGCTTTATTAACACATTAACAAACATTATTAATGTGCTTATAGGATGTTTATAAGATATTTATAAGCATAATAAGCCAAATACAGTTTATTAACATACTTAGTAAGATTTATTATCATCTAAAATGAGACCATTGTTTATGAAGGCTATATCAACAAACTTCTTCTTTACAAGAAGATTGTAGGGTGAAGGAAAATCCAGCCGAAAGAGGACCAAACTTTTGGTTTGGACGCTTGCTGTTGATGTGAAACTTTTCTGCCAATTAAAACGTGAGACGACAGAAGCTCCGCCCTCACAGATCCATTCCATTTTATGGACCTATGAACAACGGGGGACCAGACATGATACCAGACGGTCCTGATTAACAGGTCCATTTTGTAATCCTGAAAAGTCCAGTCCAGCCCGTTTCAGTCCGGTCTGAACCGTTCAACCGAAATGAGGCACTAAAGCACGTGACAAAGTCGAGGCCCGGGGGCCGGAGCCGGCCCGCTGCTTTGATTCAATCTGGCCCTCCAGATCATTTTATATTTTTGTCATTAACGGCCCGATGTCATCTGGTGCTGGTGACACTTTCTCATTCCCCAACCCTCAGGCCGCAAACCGGTCCCGGCCCAGTACTGGTATGTAGACTGGAACCGGACTGTCGGTACCGGACGAGGTACCAGACGTGAACCAGGCTTGGGTCAGAGTATAAAATGTCGTTTTAGAGTGTTCAATAAATGTTTATAAAGTGTGTTTTGGATTTTGGGCCCGTGTGCGATTGAGTTCGACACCCCTGTGCTAAAATCTTGACGGAGAAAATTCAACTTCAAGTTGGGATTTCTCATTTTACAACTCGCTCTCATCCACAGGTCCTCTTGTCAGAACCAGATCATGTCAGTAAGCCGTGATTGGTCCCAGTCAGTCTTTGTTTCTATGCAATCACCACCCAAAAACGTTCTCGTTCCTGAGTCGTCATATTGACGTTTGGTTGATGACCCCTCCGCGTCAGAAATCGAAATTGTGGGGTTCCCCTACTCGTCATTCTTTGACGTGCTGGCTGTTCGTTAAATCAAGGGTCCGCAACCCTCGGGACGCGGTAAACTGCGAAACTGAGTTTGACACCCCTGATGTAAGTAGATATAAGACTGTTTCAGACTGTGTCATTGTAGATGAAGATCTATTATCAATCTATCATCAAATGAGTCTTGGTTTGTCTTCAGGGTCAGGGGTTGCTCTCTAGTTTGTCAAATTACTACTTTTTCTGGACTAAATTTGTGAATATTAAAATCACCCAAAACTGTTGAAGCTGAAGAGAGTTACGTTTACTGATAATCCGGAACAAAAACTAAATAAAAAAAATCTTAAAATAATAGATCAGAAAGGGTTTATTTCAAGCAACCAAGAAGAAAAAAAAGTAAATTCCTGTGCAAAACAATCAATCATTCGAAGTTTAGATCCAGAAAGACATGTCAAACACAGGAGAAATAAACATTAAGAGATTGCCTGAAAGGGAGCGGGAGGAAGTGAATTTATATGATCCCACCCGGATCGACCCACCATTTCCTGTACGTGTTTTATCATTATCCAGTTCTTAACTTAAGATCAGATATTTATAGCTTTCCAACATAGATTTGTGTTATTATGAATCCTCAAGTAGCAATAAATAACACGACTATGAAAGTAAATATCAAAAATCATTAAAATAAATAAGGAAAGGGGTTTAAACCATGTACAGATCATTCTCATTAGGAAAGTTACTAAAGTATTTTCAATTGTAAAGTCATTGACGTGAATCAAGGATCAATAATTAAAAGTGTGAATTGATTATTTCCATTAGAAAGTCTCTTTTTAGTGAAATTCCCAAGGTGGAATATCCTTCAGCTTCAGTTTCTCAGCCTTCCTTCTGCTTTGAACAGTGTTTACTTTGTCTTCAGACGGTCCAAACAAATCAAATATTTGTTCCTTTTTGTGCTAAATCCATGTTGTTTTGAGTTGGAGCAGCTGCTGGAGTAGATCTGGTCTGTGTTGGTTCCTTCACTCGTTTAGTATCAGAGAAATCTGCCTTTCATCGCCTGGCGTCCCGTCTCGATCGTCCTTTTGTTGCCCCTCCTTCTGTCTCCTCGTCCACATTTGGGTGCCGGCTCATCTCCCTCTTTTGGCCGCCATTGTTTGGCTGGAGCGCCGGGAGAAACTCCCGGTTGTTCCCAGGCAGACTGGGTGGTCCGCTGGTGGCGAGGGAAGGACGCCGGCTGGGAGCTGCTGAAGGGGTCCACATGCTGATGATCTGCACGTCTTTTTAGTGATCATTTTGTTTTTTTGTGGAACCCGAGGCATATTTGTAGTTACTCTGAGGGTGTGCTTCACATTTCCGTGTTTGGCTGCTGTGGAGGATTGAGGCCGAGGAGAGTTGGGTTGAGATTGATGGAGGAAGAGCGCTGTGCAGAGGGAGTAATGAGAGGCAGAGAGGCAGAGGGATGTGTGAAAAGACCAAGGCAGACATGTCAGAGAACAAATTGAAAATGCCAATTTCACTTTAGCCCCCACCAGCTCAGGAGCGTACGGCCCAGCCCTGGCCTCTTATTCCGTGTGTAAATGAATGGTGTCCACAGAATAACACACAATCACCTCTCTCCATCCGTCTTGCCCTGGCGGTATCTCCTTCACCCCCGCTGCTGGATAACCTGCCCTCTACCCCTCCGCGCCGCCGGCTGTGTCGGGCCTCCTCCCACCTCCTCCTCCTCTCTGATTTTTGGGATCCGTTCATTTCAGCTGTATGTTTTAGTAAAGGTTAAAGTCACACATCAGCGTTATGTAACAGATGTCTCTTTGAGTGGACCGTTTAGAAGGGGGGAGCCCCAAAATGAGCCCGGTTTGAGAAGAACTTCCAAATGGGTTCTGCTGGATCAGTGGTCTGCAACCTGAGGTTCTGGAGCCACACGTGGCGCTTGTACCCCTCTAATGTGGTTCTGTGGTTAAAGACAACATTTTGAAGAGTACCGTAACTATGAAGTAAAAGCTGAGTACAAAAGTAAAAAAAAAAAAAAAAAAAAGTAATGTATATTAACTTTAACTCATTTGTATACAGTGAAAGGACATGATGTATTACAAGTCCAACTAAATAGGCATTTATTTGTTTTTGAACAAAAATTAAGTTCCTCTGATTTAATTTTAGTTTGTTCAATTTACACATTTCTGACTGAGATGCACCACAAATGGTAAAATAATTTGTTCAAATTACACTCTTCTACTTCATTTTCTGCATTGAGATTTTATGTGACACAAAGTGTCTTTTATTTTGAAAGGACGTCATGTGAACTTCGTACAATTTTTTTTTTAACTGTTTTATATTTTGGAAAAAATCAATTTTCTCTGTATGTTTTATTTCTGCAAAAAAGATCATTCTTCATGTATATTTATCATGAAAGGGAGAAGTGAGACTCTATGGCTCCTACTGGGTTTTGGTTGGTGAGAAATCGACTCGAATGAATGTTAAAGATTACAGACCTCTGATCTAGATGAAGACCATCTTAACCATCATTAGCTTTAAACTAACTAAAAACTAGATGTATAGCATTACCTGTGATAATGCTAGTGGGAATGCTGTAAGCTGAAGCTGATAGCCAGCTAAAATATTAGTTAAATGCTGAATTGGCATAAAAACTGAAAAAAGCCTGAGTTAGCCAAAACAGTTGGCATGCTGCTGAAATATTAGCTAAATTCCAAAACAGCCTAAAAAACTAAAAAACAAACATCTTAAATTAGCCAAAACAGTTAGCATGTAGCAGAAATATTAACTAAAATCCAATATAGCCTAAAAAACCTTAATAAATGCCAAAATCGTCCAAAAAGCTAGAATAATACCATTAGAACTTTCAACTTTACAACATTTTGACTCCATATAATATAAAGTAACGACTAATCTTCTATTCAATTAGTCGTCGACTATTTTAATAGTCGATTAGTCATCGATTAGTCGACTAATCATGGGGCCCTATATATATAGTGTCAAAGACAACGGCGGCATTAAAAGTGCGCACTGTAGTTTTGAGATTTAAAAAAAGTGATAACTGACTATTAAATTAGTTGTCGAGTATCTTAACAGTCGATATAGTCGAGACTAATCGACTAATCGTGACAGCCCTATTTCCTTTAACCTTCAGGGTCTACAAAATCTGAACCATCCCATCAGAGAAGCAAAGACAGAATTAATCAGCTCCTCTCTCGCTTGCTGTGTCTTCTCTTGTCCTTATCTTGTCTGTGCACTCGTCTCAGGTCTTTTCCCCTGAAATACATTAAAAAAATAACTATTATTACAGATGTCCAGATAAATCCCTGAGTATGACGGTGAAGTGGGTGAGATCACATAGTGGTGAGTGTGTGAGGGTCCCGTGGCCTCGGGTCCGGGCTGTCGCTTTGGATTTTATCACCTCTCCGCTACAAGAGAAGAGTGCTGCTATCTCTCACCCCAAGGCCACAGAAGATACTGACCACAGTCGGTGGTGGGGGGGTGACAGAGCCCCCTTTGACTGACGGGGCTATTAGTTCATGCCCCGGCTATTTTAGCCACCGGCTCTCACGTTGGCAGCGTGGCGCAAACTAGCATCTGCTGCAGCCAAACCGCCGCTTAATAATGCGAAGAATGGGTGTTTTCACGCACGGCTGGTGCAAACTTCTGCGCTGGCTTTGGTTCGGCGAGGATAATCGGCTCTGATAATGAATTTGTTGTGAGGTGTCTCCCAGGAGCCCTTTCTGTCGTCTTTTCGGTAAACGCCTTCACATCACCGCTTTCGGAGCTTGTTGTCTCATTTAAAGCGAATCCATAAAACGGATTATGTCGGCGACGAGTCAATTACATTTCAACCCTTATGAGTTCAGGATGCAAAAAATAAAATTAGATGAGTATATTATTGTTGAAGATATATTAGGCTTTTCATTCATCATCGGAATGGAATGAGTCGTGCGGGGATGAGGTTCCCCATCTTTTAATCAAGTCTGTGCTCTGCCAGGCAGCGGCGGATGCTCCGTGTGTAAAACTCACAATATAGTCTGTCTCTCATCATTCATTTTTATGACCCTCTGGCTGTTTGAGAAGCACAGCATCCCGTATTACAACCAACCAGCAACCCTGCTCAGCTTTTTCCTGCTCGCTTTCAGATTTTATAAACTTTTAGTGTAAAATCTATGTTTTTCTTTTGTCTTTATTGCAGTATACGTACGAGGGCAATGACATCAGCGACCTGCCGGTGGATCTGTCTGTGGTGTGGAATGGGAAATTTGTCATCGACAACCCCTTCAACATCAAAGGTGAGTTCATATTGATTATGAAAATCCTGCTCCCGCTCATCCCTGAACATTTCTCTAAAAAAACTTATGCTAAAAATTGTGTTTCTGAGTATTTCCTTATTCATTGTATTTGTGATGTAGAAAATACGCTGGGCGGGGCCAAAGTCTTCCTGCTCTGCTCCATTCTGATGCATCCACTTGCAGACAATATTACTCACAAGCTTTGTTGCACTGCTCATGTTAGGTTTAGGTAACACTATAAAAAGTTACATTATTACCTTTGCCTGGTAATTTTTACCCAATATATTATACCCAATAAAAAGTATTTCTCATAAAAAATAGATCAAAATATGACAACAAGTGATTCATTAGAGTAGTTTTATATTATAAACTAACAGAAAAGCTTTAAAAAGTTAGAATGACATCAGTTTTATACTTACTATATTTCGTGTGTTTTGTCAAATTTCTTAGTTTGCCTTTTTATTTCTTTCAGGAATAATAAATATTTTCAATCCCATCAAAACGCGAACATTTAGTTGCGAGCAACTTGCGAGCAAATGTGTGAGCATTTTAGCAATTTAGACATTTTCTGTCAAACCTCCCCTTACTTTGTCATAAGTAACCACAACATTTGATTTCATTGTTAATGTTTTCGAGGCAGGAATGTTAAGTTTAGGTTTTATGATTTAAAATAGAAAACTGTGAGTAAATGTAAACACTGCACAGGTTTAAACTCGTCATTATAAAACACATGGAGTCTGTTGAATCTGTTCCAGCGTCCGACCCCTTTAGTGTCTTGATTGAACATGTATACATACTGATCGCTGCGCTGTGAGACGATGAGGTCACGTCTGTTTCTGCCATAACAGTCTTTGAAGGCTCGTCTCTGTGATTATTGAGGCTGGGGGGGGGTGTAACCAAAGCAGCCAGGAACTATAGGATAAGATGGGGGGGTTGTACTGTAGGTCTTCCACTGGGCCTGGGCGGTTTTCAAAATCAATACCATCAATATTCCTCCACTTTTTACCTCAGTATACGAAATTACCGTGACTAATTAAGAACTTCGTAGACGCCCACTTAATTGGCATTACCAAACTGCTTAGGTTTTCCTCCACCGTATGAAACACAATTATTAACAATAACAGCATGAAATGGTTGTATGGCGTTATTTGTAGCCAAAACTACACACAGAAAGAAGACATCATCACGCATGTTCAATCATTCCTTGCGGATAATTCAGACCCATGAGCGCTCCTGCGCACTTGTGTCAAGTCCTCGCACGAGCAGAAAAAGTCATCACGCACGAGAGACAGTCGGCTTCTGCATGCGTGAGCTGGTCCCTCGGGCATGTAAAGCGTGCGCGCTCGCAGAATCTCAGTGAGCATGCGCAACATTTTGTCATGTGCCCTTGCGCAACATTTATTCATGTGTACTCGTGGAACCTTTTGTCATGTGTGCTCGTGCAACAATTTGTCTTGTGCGCCTGCGCAACCTTTTTTCATGTGCACTTGCACAGCATTTTGTGTTGTGCCTTTGCGCAACATTTATTCATGTGTTCTCGCTCAACATTTTGTCTTGTGCGCTCGCGGGGCCTCTGGTGCAACTTGCAACTGCACACAAGTGGAAAATGACTGTTGACATTTGGGGCGGAGGCAGAGGGCTGCGTTGGCTTTCTTCTAATTGTATGGCGTTATTTATTAGTCAACAAAGCGTCCTTAAATCAGAGGCCTTTCCATGCCTTGCGGTCACCTTTTTCATGTATAATCTACAAACAGCCTCATCCGGATTCTTCATGTACTTGGAACCCAAAGACTCCCAAACTGTGGAAGTTGTTCTTTTGACCACCCAGTCACTGGTGCGCCACTTGCCATCTTTTTTTCCCCGTCTTGCTTCTGAGTTGAAATGTGCTTATGTCAGCAGATTATTTCCTATTTAAATATTTTTTTAGAAGTGAAATTTTAAACCTCAATAAGTGCCGCTGAACGTACAGTCAGCTTTGAGTATTAAATTCATTTTATTTAATATTTTTTAGAAAAAATTCATCTCTTTAATAAGTCGATAATGACGTAATTGAAAACGATACTATGTCTATTTTTAGACACCGACGGTGTACGGTATTACCTTAAAACCGCCCAAGTCTACCTTCCACATTAGAAAAGAAAAGGTTGATTGATCTCAGAGGATTGTCAAGAAGTGATTAGAGCCATTTGTCAGTGATGTAAGTCACTTTGTGTATTGATCCCTTCATTTAGGCTGTCTCATGTTTCAAATATTTTTCAAGCAGCCGGCTGTGGGTAACGAATGGTGCACACAACCCCATGCAGACACACAGTATCAGCATCACGCATCAGCATGAACGCGGCGTGTTATCTCAAATGTGAATATCCTGAAGTGCATCCAGGGGTGACTTACAAAGAAGATGAACCCCCCAATCCTCACAGTCTCTCAATCATCATCTGATGGAATGTGAGCAATGTTCACTCGACTTAAATACTGATAAGTTAATGTAATTAGAGAAAATCGTTTAGCTGCCAGTAATTGGTGGAGAGTTTCTTTGGAGCCGCTCCATGACCAATGGGATTTGTGGATGAGAGGAGAGAGAAGCTCTGCCGAACTCTTCCTGGGGCCTTTGAGAGACCCGGACTCAGCTGCAATTTGGAGGCCTTGAGGAGATTTTAGCTGAAGATGGCAAATGTACGCCTGCTTCAGACTGGACGCGGACGCGTGGCAGACTCCATCGCACCAGATTCGTCACACACCCTTTTTCCACAATGCTGCTAGAGCTTTATTTTGTTTTTGCCATCATGGGTAAGTTATTAACGTAAAAATATTACCCATGTTTCTGCTCAGAAGAAGCAAGTGGTTAGTTGCCCCACACTTCTTTAATTCAAGTGTGTGTGTTGGATTGTATGTTTATTTTCATACAATCTGTTTATATACAAAAACATGATCACATTTGTCAGTCGGAGGGTTTTATAGAGAAAAATTGGTTATATTTTGAAAATTAACCGGATTTTCTCATGTACCTTGATGTAACTTCCTGCTAGAATTGATGTGGAACGTAAATTCATTTTTTCATTTTATGTCTTGCAGAGCAAATAAAAGAATATTAATCAATTCCACCCCTTTTTAAAAACATAAACTGACCTTGGTATCAACTTGCTAATTTCCTTGCTCCAAAAATGTGATAAAATTACAAAACTCATAGAAACTCAGTTGATTTCTGCTCTTTATTTCACTCATAAAATTATTTTCCCTTGTTTGCATTTTATTTATTTTCACTTTCTTTTTCCAGAAATTGAATTTGAGTTAAATTAAAATTCCCCGGGTCTTCCGCAGGACTTCCCCAAGGGCTTCCGCAGGGGCTTCCGCGGTGCTTCTGTGGGGCTTCCGTGGGGTTTCCGCAGGGGCTTCTGTGGGGCTTCCGCGGGGCTCCCATGGGGCTTCCACGGGGCTTCCATTGGGTTTTCCCGGTGCTTTCGCGGGGCTTCCGCAGGGCCTCGCGGCGCTTCCACGTCCAGTGTGAACCAGGCGTTGAACCAACTTTGGTCAGCGCTTTAACACCTGGTGATGCTTAAACACAAAATCTTTAACATACTGTAACTTTTCAACCGTTAACGTGATAATTCCAGCTCACGCCACTTTTCTCCTTTAAATCTAATGGTTGAAAAGCTCCAGTAAATCAAAGAATATAAACACTGGAGCTCCAGTGTTAGAGTTAAAAAAAATATGCTTTTACACAAATCTCTATCCTTTGATCTCTGAAAACAAAAAGCTGCTTATTCTTTTGATTTTAACGACATTTTGTTGTTGTTTTGTTTTCATCTACTCCTCCCCCAGCTCACCTGTACAAGTGCTATGCTTTGAGAGACAGCTGTGGGATGTGCTTGAAGGCCAACCCTAGGTTTGAGTGCGGCTGGTGCGTCACGGAGAAGAAGTGCTCCCTTAGACAGGAGTGCACCCCCCCAGAGACCACCTGGATGCACGCCACCACCGGAAACAGCCGTTGCACACACCCCAGAATCAAAACGGTAAGCCTGGTTTCCATGCAAAAGATTTTGTATAAAAAGTTTTTTATAAAACCAGCCTTTGTATGAAGTGTCTCTGGGATCTTTATCACTCATTAACTTTTTTTATGAAGAAAAAGAAAACTAATACTAACAAAAAATGGGGAGAAATTCAGACCGTTCTTGCTTTTCTTATCAAGCAGTGGGTGCTGCAGTTGACCCCTCTCACATCCCAAAGCATAGAGCAGTTTTCTACAACACAGATGTCAAACTCCAGGCTTTGAGGGCCAGTGTCCTACTTTGTTTGCTGCTACTGAAGCTCCTAATTGGCTAAACACATGAGATCCAGGTAATCAGCAGCAGAAGAGTCAAAATACGGGACCCGTACCGCTCAGTGGAAACGGTCCCGTATTTTGTGTATTTCTATGATAAAATGGACCCATCAAACAGTAATGAACTGTACCTCTTGGGGTTGTAGGTCCACAGAAAAATGGAACTGTTAGGGTGGAGCCGCTGTAGCTAACCGTTGATTGGCAGAAAGTGATGAGGACATTAGAAAACACCAATGTAGCGCTCATTTAAGCTAACGTTTCCAACGGCGGTATTCTTCTTCGCTGCCCGCAGTCTCCTTTCAAACAACTTTAAATTCCTGTTATACACGATTCACAAAATGTAAAGGCAGAAAACCACGAGCTGCTGGATGACCTCCATTGTTATTGCTTTTCTATTTGTCACACTACAGTCATGGAATGAATAGTTTGGCGATTATTCCCCACAATTCTGCTATAATTCATGGATAATTCAGCAATTATTCCGTGGCTATTCCACGTTTATTCCCCGATAATTCCGTGATTCTTCCCCAATAATTCCAATAAAATTCTTTGATTATTTCGTGATAACTCCGTGATCATTCTCCATTAATTCAGCGATTATTCCGCTATTATTTTGTGATTATTCTGTGATAAATAATTGAATATTTTGTGATTATTCTGCAAATATTCCATGATAATTGATTAATTATTCTGTGATTATTCCCCGATTATTCTGCAATTATTCCACAGTTATCCTGTGACAATTCCAGCAGATTCTGAAGAAAGGCACTTTTCTCCTTCAGATTTACTGTAATGACATTGATAATGTTATTAATTTAAAAAAATTACAGTAAATCAAAGGACATGAACACTGGAGTTCAGATGTTAAAGGGTTAAACCCAAATATTTCAGATGCCAGGATTTATCAGGGCGCATAAATAAATCTGTGTGCTTATACTCCCTCCCCTCTTCCCTCTGGCTTCAGCCATTTTTTTTTTTTTTTTTTTTTAACGAGCATGCAGAGTCAATTTGGTAGCATTTGGGTAAGAGTTTTGGTGGGGGGTGTTAATCCTGCCCTTGGGGCAAGATGTTGGTGGCAGGCAGAAGAGGAGAGCTCCAAAACCAGCAGCGGATGAAACCCGCGGAGGTTTAAGAAAGCTGGAGAGGAGACAAAGAGAAGCTCTGCTGCACCTTTGACATTTCCAGTGTGACATTTAATGCCAAAAGAACATCTCTTCCTTTTTATCTGATTCTTTGTCCAAAAGAGCATCACACAAAATGAATATTATTCTTTTTTGAATGTAGCTTTTTTCCTTGATTTCCGTTTGATTTATCCGGGCCGCTTCGTTCATTTGTGCGCCGTTAGCAGCCGTGTGGCCATTAGCTTATGGATTAGCCTCTAATTTGATTAGATGTGCGCTGAAAGGGAAGGCTCTCACACACACACAGTACTATAAACACTGTTCACACAGCTGACTGGAGCCATGAGAGCGGCCGGCGTTGAACCTCTTTTCTGTGGTTTCCGAGTGTGCTGTTAGCGCTTTGATGGCGCTCTGCAGTGTACAGTTGGGTGTAGTTCCGCTAACTGCTCTGGCTCCTGAGTGCTGCTCTCCAAACACAGCAGTTAATGTTCTACTTGCACAACTTTTCCAGAACGAGACTCTTAAGCGGCTGAAGTGTTTTCTTTACTGTTGAGTTGCTCTGCTCCCTTTTCCTCACCGTTAGTAGGATTATGCGAGAGCGCACGCACTCTGAGGCTAAACGCTCCGATACGACCTTATTGAGATGAGTGGACTAGTCACAACAGACTGCCCTTACGGTGGATACGGCCGAAAAAAGGGCAAACCTGTACGGTCCCACCATAGAGAGAACTGGACTCCCCTTTCGTGTACAAGACAGGAAGTACCCGTTGGTCCCAGAAAGCCAAAATCCCATAGACTCCTATTGAGAAATAAACGGCTGTTACTCAGTCCTTCTGTTTGTCAGAATAACCATTCTTGCTCTTTTTAACATGTCCTTGCTAAAACAAAATTATCACAACATTTTTTCTTCATCGCAAGTTATTCTAGTTATAAACTGGCCAATCAGATGCCTCAATAAGAGCATGTGGTGCCTGCTGACCCCCACCTCAAACATTCAAAGCGTTTGACAGATTCTTGGATCAATCACTGCTCACCAACACCTTCTGGTCCCAAAATGGTAAACATGGCGATATCAGTACAGGAGAAAAATGAAAAGCTAAATTTCGTTTGAACCCGAGGTAAAGCGTTTTCTATTAGTGACATCATGGCTTTGTTGTTTCAGAGCTGCAGTTCAACGTGTTAAATTCACTAAAAACAGGTTGTGGAGCTCTGATTCAATGAGAACATCCAGGACGCCAAAAGTCAACAAAACCCAAAACATTCATTTTTGATGCAAAGGCCTTAACTATGCGTCAATATGGAAGGAAAATGTGGTGATGTGCCAAAACTGGCACCAATTAGGAAAACCCAATCAGTGCCCAACCCTAATCATCTGTAGCCGCTCGCATGTAGCTCGCCGCTCCTTTTCCTGAATAAGACACCGACGTCTCCTTTGATAGATGATGATGAGCGCTAGTGCCGACAGTAAAGTGAATGTATCTGCTGCAAATGAAAGTATTGCTCACATCCATCGCTGTGATTATGAATGACACTTGGTGGGAGTTAGTTTATGAATTCACCTAATTAGGATTTAATGGAAACTGTAATTGAAAATGCTTGTTTTTTTTTTTCAACGTTCCTTAAGTTTCTAGGGAGTTTTGGGCATATGTGTGTCATGGAAACACAGCTATCATTTGCATCTTTCTATGAGAAGAAGGCAGCTCATAGTTTGAGTCTGTGTAATTTACAATATCCTCACAAATGCTTCAAAATACACGTATCACACTCACAACAGTGGTACATTCCATTTCCTAGAGAGCTGAAAGACACACCTGCACTCCTCTTAAGATGCCCCACTCGGACCCAGACAACCCAAAAATCCTCAGCACCATGTGACTGAGACATCACCTGTTTCCAGTTCACACCCAACCAGGCGGAGGCGTATTCTCACACGCTACCGCTGTGGCCGCCGTGTCGCTGGACGGCGCTCGGATGCTGCCCGACCCTCGCCATCCATCATCTCCCGCTTGAACTCTCCTGTGGGGCAGAGAAAGCTCTACAGCCAGCCCTCAGAAACCAATTAAAGGGGTGACGGCCATGCCAGTGCGGGGGTGGGAACGGGGCTGCTTTCGCCATTCTCTCTACTTTAGAATGCAACATACTTTTTTCATTTATTTATTATCTACTGTGTTGAAGAGATTGGAAAAGGAAATAAATGACTCATTTGGGAAATAAAATGTGTTTTGCCGACAATTTTCCCTCCACTGAATACTAAAGTGCTTTATTCTGTCGTTTTAAAGCCTAAACGTATTCATTCCAGTTGTGTGACTCTTTAATCTGTCTTCGATTAACCCTTTCCTCTGCCCTGCCCTCTGTGTGTTGCTCTCCCTCGTTCTGTCAACACTGACAAAGATGCCTCTCTGTTTAAAGCTTTTTATCGACCAGACCTCTTTGATTTGCTGATTGTGTTCTTGCGCTGAACAAAAAGCCTCATTGTTGTGACTCTGGGAGACAAAGAACGAGCCAGCGGTGGTGTAAACACTCGCAATTCTTTCTCACAGCGGAAAGCTTGCGATGAAATGTCAGCCGCTTACAGTTTTTTATGATCTTACCATCAAACAAAGCTCTCTGAGACGAGCCGCAGGAAGAAGTTTGACTCCTGACACACATTTGTTTCTCCCCTCACAGTTTTTTACTGGAATGGTGTGGAATCATTTCGCTGCGTTTATTGATATCCTTTCATATATAGTGGTAACACTTCAGAGCCCCCCTTTCATATCTCCCACCCCGTCCTCCAATAACCAGCAGATGCTATCTGTGCATCGCTGCTTAGCCAGACACAAAAGGCCGAACACAAAGCCCCTAACAAAGCAGGACAAGGCGGCCACAAAGAGGAAGAAAGGCCAGCCGAGCGCCTTCGGAGCGTTATGACGGCCGCCGAAGAATGGAGCGGCTGTTGAGGCTTTTATCAAAATAAAAAAGGCCTTTTTTTGCTTGTGTTGTTGTTGATGTAACAACTTGTGTGTGCTTGTGTTCGATAAGCCGCGGCTCATGGAGAACGAGAGCTCCATTACCATATCTGAAGATGGAGACTGGTGCGAGTTCTTCTGTTCTTTTGAGCCACAGCGCGTTCTCTCAGAGGGAGGGGCGGGAAGAGGAGGGAGGAGAGAAAACAAAGGATGCTCATCAGAAAAGAAAAAAAGAATGTCATTATATCACTGTGGCATTTCAAGTTGGCGACAGACTTTTTCACTGGAGATCTGAAACACCTGAGGCTTTGGCTAATCTGCCACCTGTCCTGTAATGAAGGTGGGCTGAGGAACACAACCTGATCTCTGTTGATCCGAGCAGAAGCAATCAGAGGCTGGCTTTTCCCACAAATGTTTGGGATTTTTGATCCAAAGGGATAACAAACTCTTCAGCTCATAGTTCAACTTCAGGCTGTGGTTTTGCATTGATGCGTCTGTGATAGGGCTGGGTATCCATAAGAATTTCCAGAAATGATTCGATTCTCAAGAGCCTGAACTGATCTGATTCTTTTGATTTTCATAATCTAATTTAATTTAATTCCATTTTGAGTTTACACATAAGAAATACATTAATAATCTACTATATGTATTGAATATATTTATTTTAGGGCTGTGAATGCTGACACGTTAACGCGTGTGAATATTAGAACATAATTAATTTGTAAATATGTATTGACGACCTCCGGAATCCTGCTGTGCAGCTGTGAGATCAGCTTAATAAAACTGTCTGAATGTCAGACAGAATTTTCTGTTTTTGAATGATTCTATGTCTAGTGTGTGAATATAATGTGGAAAAATGACAGAATAAAGCTAGTGTCACATTGGAGAGTTTGTGCTGATTAAAATGATACCAATAAGCAGCAGGAAGTCTTTCAAAATGAAAATGCAGAAGATTCAATTATAGAGAAAACAGAGTTTAGACTCTAGGTTCCAAAAAATAAAATAATCCTTATAAATGATAAATGTTCTAAATGTACAATTTTGCATCTTATTTCATATTATGATTATTTTGAGATAATAAGTGGCTGGTAAATACTGTAACAAAAAAAATGTTAAAAAAAAAAAGGCGATTAATCGCAATTCTTTTTATTAACATTGTAAACATTGTTCTGCTTCTCCTGTTTCTACATCACAGTTTACCGTTTACGGTCTCTAAAAACTCTAGAATGGAAGTTCAGTTAAGTAAGCAAAGTAAAACAAAATTAACAGGGAGCCAGTAAAGTATTCATTTCCTGACTTTTTCTGTGTTAATTTTTGATTGTGTGTTTCTTTCTGGAAAACCAGGAATGTTTACGTTCAGACACAAAAACAGAAAACACTTTTTTTGTTAAACCACAAACTGACCCCGGCCCCACATCAGTGACAAAAAACTGTGGCCATCACAAGTAAAGTTTGAGGATCCCTGCTTTAGACAAAATGGTTACTTTAAAAAATGTTCATTAAAAAAGTTTGGAAAATTCATGCTTGTGAGTTTAAAAAGATGTTTATATGTCGACCAAGCGTTAGCATTAGCCTTCTTATGGGAAATTCCATTAAACCTTAGCATCAAGCTAGCGGACTTTAGCTTTATGTGCTGAATCAATTTTTATGAATCGATTATTAATCTGTTAAGCTTAAATCGATCCCCGATCGATTAACCCAGCCCTATTCTGAAGACATAAAAAGTTTAGTTCTGAGTATAAATCCTAATACTTAGCTTATAAAATCGATTAAGAAACTGAAAAAAGTCAATGTTTTTTTCTGAAACAGTGTCCATATGATAGAACTGAAGGTAAAACGTGGACTTATTGTTCTAGAGCAACATTTTACAACAAAAAACTACAATTTTCTTTTATAAATGTCCCTGAACGCAGACTTCTCTGAGATCTAAAAACAAGTTGTCACATGACTGTACACGCTTTATTTAGAAGACTGGAACAGCGGTCTCTCTGTTTCAGATCAGATCCAAACACACAAAGAGATGATTTTCTCCGAGCGCGGATGACAGTCACGTTATAGAAACAAGCACGAAATGTTGTTGAGTAAATATGAAAGGAATACATTTCTAAATGCACGATTGAAGACAAAAGTTCTTTTGATAAAGAGGAGCTTCTATAACATGTTTTCTATGGATGAGTCTTTGTTTGATGAGCAGCAGCTGAATAAGTTGCTGAAATTAAATGAAGATAGTGACGTTTGGCTGTGTCTGTGTTTTGTTAGAATCCTGGCTGCAGACTCAAGTGAACTGCAGATGATCTCCATGTGGTTTTTCCTCCAACATCCTGGCGTGTTTGTGTTGGAATGTGTTTAGTTTGCCCTCGTGTGACCTTCTGAAGGGATGCTGACCGCTCCAGGTTTCATCATTTCCCTGTAACTCTGGAGGGGAAAAGGAGTAACCTCATAAAAGTATCATTAAATCCAGGACTTTTTTTTTCTCTTATTTAATTAGAATTGCAGTTATAAAGAAAATGTTTCTGCTCTTGAAATCAAATTGGAAACCATAGAAACCTCCTAAGAAGATCAAAGTTTTTTAGTTTAATTTTCAGAACCTTACATGGTCAGGCTTCTCAATAATGCTAGTGAGCTTTAAGAACTTTACAAACCTGCTCATTCCCTTAAGCTTTAGTTACATGCACACGCATGGCGCCCTAGGCGAAAAACGAATTTGGCGCCCCCTGCAGAGTCTTAGGTTCAGATGTACCAGCCGGGGCTAAAACTGGAACACTCTTCGTTACGGGGCAAATTTCCTGACTGACTGCACCACAATCAGCTAAGATTCAAGAAGCTAGTCGGGGGATTTCAGCTGTTAAAGGTGTTAAAGAAGAACACTGGGCCGCCAGTTCAATTTGTCTTTTATGACCAAAATGCGGGAGGAGTCGATTTCCAAACAATTTTCTATCAGTGAAACAGACAAACCTCTGCTTTGAAGCCGTGGTTCCTCCTCTTCCTGTTGTTTTAAAGAAGCACAAGCCTAGGAAGCCATCTGCAGGATATGAGGGAGGGGGTTATCAAAAAACTGTACAACTCTTGCGTATGACCTGCTTACCGTTACGTGTTGTAGAAGTGTTCACTGCAACCCGTCCCCGCAGCACACCCATAGAAAAAATGAGAAAAATGTGCATGAACATTTTCTCTCCACAGGTTTAGTGAGCGGCCTACGATCTTTACATTTCTTGCGTGTCACCTGCACACCCCGTACAGGCTTGCCCATTTTTCATTTACAAACCGCCCATATCCTCCATTTAGGTCAATTGGGTCGAAGGTTTAAGAGCTTCGGGCCAAGTTAATGCTTTAAAACCTGAGGATATTAATGTTTAAGTCTAGTCTCCCAATTGTGGGTTTTTTACATTATTTCTATGTTTATTTCCTGTTGAATTCTGTTGTATTTCATGTGGAGCCACGTCTGGCTCTTCTGTCCCTCCTTTGAGGCTCACTAGCTAAAGAAAAATACAAAGCTTTTAGTTTGAAAATATAAGTTAAGAAATAAAATAACTTATCACTCTGTGAGCCTCCAAAGCATAGTCGCCTGTTTATTGGTTTGATAATCGAGAACTAAACATTTTGACAAACTCCCATTTTTAAGTGGTTCAAAAATACAGTTAATTATCTCTCTTTTAATTTTAGAAAGTTAGATTTATGAGTTTCTGGCTTAGAAACATGCCAAACGTTTAAAAATAAAACGTTTTTTTCTCCAATGCTGATATTACACTACGTACTTCTAGATTAGACCCATCGAGATGATCCTTTGGGACACAGGAAGTCTTATTTTGAAAGGAAGTTTTCTCAATCTCTATTTTAAGTTATCAACGGTTTGATATTTAGATGGGAAAAAAAAACAAGTTTCTCTTAAAGTATGTTTTATTTAAGCATATATATATATATTAAAAAAATATATATATTTTTTTTTAAATTTCTCATATAAATAGCTATAATATAAATACAAAGTCTTGTTTCACTAAAAGATGTGTGGCTCCTACTGGGTTGTGGTGAGTGAGAAATCGACCTCTTTAAGTGTTACATTTTGCAGACTCCTGTTATAGGATCTTCACTGTGAATCATTTTTTAAACTTTTCAATGAAATTTGGTTTATTTTTCAACTTAGCATTCTTTCTTTTACTTTGACTTTTTTTGTATAATAAATTCTTTAAAAGTATTTCTGCATTCTTTAAGCGTTCACAGCTGCTGTTGGTTACAAAATCCAACTAAGATTTGCTTTCTTGTTGCATGAAAATGGCTCTTCATTCCATTTTTAAAAGACATTGTAGAACTCCCTGATGTTCATTGGATCCTTCCTTTGTGGAAAGTCTCACAAACGCCCCAATTTCATGAGGCTCAGCCTCTGACCCCCCCACTGTGCTGCAGCAATGACCCCCGATACTCCGGCATGTTCTAATCCAATTAGCTCAGCCCTAATTATGGTTGTGGTGACTGATGGTCATTGTCTGCGTGCGGGACAGCAGAGGATGATGATGAGTTGCGATGCTAGCCTTGGGTATCCATTAGCACCTTTTGTGTTGTAATTGTACAGATAAATGCCTACAAGGTGGCATGAGGCGTTGGGGGGGGGGACAAAGGCTGGGTCCAGGTTAAGTGTGCGTCTGTGACGGACTGAAGGTGGAGTTTATGGCTTTGAGGTCAGATGTGATGTTCCTGCGTTTGTCTCTAGTTGTCATGCTGAAAGCATCGACTGTTTTTGTCTTCCAGCTGACTCCAGAAACAGGACCCAGGCAGGGGGGGACCATGCTGACCATCCTGGGGGAGAACCTGGGCCTGCAGTTCAAAGACATCCAGAACGGCGTCCGCATCGGGAAAGTGGTCTGCATCCCTCAGGAGGACCAGTACATCAGCGCCGAGCAGTACGTCCGCCCGCCCTCCTCTTTGCAGCTGAAAGTCTCTTCCCAATATTGATGTGACACTGAGTGTTAAGCACAACACTCTCCTCCAGACCTCTGTTTCATGAAGTCTGCAAAGGTTAAACGCTGTTTTCCCCCCTCAATCCCTCACAAACAGCCTGAAGCTGTTGGAGCTGCTACCCCCCCTCCCCCATGAAAATGTGCATTCCACGTGAAGCTAACATCATCAGATCAGAGGACGGGGCAGCCTGTGCTCTCCAGAATGGGCTGGTCCTCTTCTGATGTCCACTTTTAATTCGATTTAATCTCATTTGAGGTTTCTTCTAAAAATAGTGCCACAGATTAGCGGTTGTCATGTGAACGCTGCGTCTGATTAAGTTGTGTTTGTGACTTTCTGGGAAATCTGAATCACAGTGGAGGCTGTGGGTGTTAGTGGACTCTGATCTGAAAAGTCCTGGAAAGAATCAGCTGAGAGTTAGTGGTGGAGCTCTCCTCACCTCCAGGTTCAGTCTCTTTATTGATGCAGAGATAAACGGACGATGTTTACCATTATGGAAGCATGTCGCATTCAGTTAAAGGAAAAAGACGTTCTAACTTTTCTTCATGTCATAATGTGTCCATGTCATAGACATGATCCGTGTACGTTTAGTTTGTGATCTATGAACGTTTATTGTTGTTTGAGGTGATGCAGAAAATGAGTTAAAGCTGGAGATTTTTCTTCTTCTGAACCTTGAAGTCTGCCTTGACAATGATGATTGGGAATAATAGCAATTTCTCTGTAATTCACTTTACTTTACTTAAAAAATTAAGTACTTATTATTGTTAAAACAAACTCCACAGAGAGGAGGCCCAAAGTAACAAACACCCGTTTGAGCTGGGATTTATAGAAGGCAGGGAACAACTGGAAGATATACAGTATTCTGCATCTAAAATGAAAGTGTTTTGCTGAGTATCACCAGCTCAGTGGAGAAATTGAATGTTGTGTTAGTCTGGGGGCGGAGCTATCAGAGCAGACTCTTCCTGGAGGGAGCTGTTGGCATCGTGCTTACATGAGCACGTTTCCAAGCGCTCGTTTTCGTGGGTGGGAGGGGCTGCTGCAGACAGTGCAAGTTTTTAAAGGGTTACTCTTAATTGCATGAACGGATCAAAATACCACTTTGGGATTCTTTATAGTGAGGAATGAACAGTAGAATGCATTTAAAACCTCAAAAAGTAAAATTTTCATGGTAGGGCCCCTTTAAAGTAATGGAAGTTGTAGAAATGTCTTTATTAGAGAAAAAGAACAAAAATCTAGACCAAAAATAGAGAAGATGTCAGTAAAAGAGGAAAACAACATATAAAAAATGGAACAGAACCAAAGAACTATTTGATAAAAAATGAAAAATAAATTGAAAAAAGATCCAAACAGAACAAAGAAAACTATCTTAAAAAACTGAAGACAATATTGAAAACAAAAAACAAACATAAAGTATTTTAGAAATAACAAAGATATATAAGAAACAAAAAGGAAAAGAAAAAAAAAACAATTAAGAAAAACAAAAAAATATTGAAAACAAAAACAAAATAAAAAGCTATTGTAGAAAAAACAGAAAAGTACATCAGAAACAAAAAACAAAACAAATAACTATGAAAACTTAAAGAAATATTGAAAACAAAAAAACAGACCAAAACTGAAAATAACTACAAAAAAACAAGAAAATATATCACTAACAAAAAACAGAACAAAAAAACTATCAAAAAATTAAAAATGTATCAGAAACCAAAAATTAAATGAAGCAAAAAGCGAGACATAAAACTAAAACATATTTTGGAAACAAAAAGCAAAAAAAAACAAAAAACTACACAAAAAACTACAAACTAAGCAAAAAAAACAATTTAAAAGAATCAAAATTTTATCAGGAACTAAAAAAAGAAAACAAAAAAAACTATTAAAAAATGAATAATAAAACAAAAAGCAAAACAAAAACTATTTAAAAAACTACAAAATATATAGAAAACAAAAAACAACTTAAAAACTGAAAAAAACACATCAGAAACAAAAAAGAAAATTGTATTAAAAAGTTTGGACGTGATCATATGCAGTGGAGGTTCCTCTCCCACTTTTACAGTTATATAAAGACCGTTGATTACATGATTTGTCACGCTAGCCGTGCCTGGAAGCCCGAGGTTAGCGAGCGCCACAACAGCATCACATACCTTAGCAAAAGTTGAGCATGTTGGATTGTTGGATCCACAGCTCCTCCGTAAAACCACCATTTCCTTAAGTCTCTTCATTCATAGCTGCTCCAACGTAGCTCGCTGCTCCACAGCCTGAATAAGACGCCGACGTCTCCTTTGATAGATGATGATGAGCACTACTACCCTGGTAGAAATGTGAATGTATCTTCTGTGAATGAGAGTATTGTTCACAAACCTGTTTTTGAATGACTTATTGTGTAGGTTGGTTTGTGTTTATTCATATAACTATGAATTAATGGAAAAAGTGTCATTGTGAAACTATTTTTTTTTTCTTTTAATTTCTAGAATTTTAAAGAAGTTTGTGCATGAGTTATGGAAACGCAGCTATTGTGTCTTAAACTTTTAATTGCCGGTCATCTTAAAGTTTTCCTGAATAGATCCAGTTAGTTAGTTGTTCTTTTTTGTGGTTTTCAAAAATATTAAAGCAAAAATTATTGTAAAAGTTTGAACAAATATCCCCCGTGGATTTTGAATTAACGGAAAAAAATATAACAAAGATCACGTTTTTATTTTGTAAATTTTCTTTTTATACACAAAAATGTGAACAAAGATCACCTGTTCTTTTTAATAATTCAATTCAACGCATCTCCATACATCCTAGAATGTCTTTTTCTATGATTGCATCCTGTTAAAATAAATTTTAAAAAAAGACTCTCGCTTACAAAGCATCAATTTGGTGACATTTAACCCTTCCTGCTTCCTTGTTGCCATGGTTTCTGCAGGAGGGGGCGTGGCAGGCGCTTAGGCTGACATGTTAATTAAAAGTGATGGTGGCCATACGCTACCATTAGTCGACTGGTTGCGCTCATCATTCCCGTGACCCAGAGAGCTGCAGCCCCTAAAGCAGACATGACTGATGGCACGGGTCAAAGGTCAGCTGGGGGAGGGGAAGGAAGCGCCCCGCCCCTCTCTCCGTCACGTTTCTGCCTCTACGCAGCATTTTTCTTCACGTCGTTATTAAATATTTACAGAATGGATTTCACTTTAGGAAAAGCAAATGATTGCCTGTAGCTAAAAAAGCCGAATATTTATGACTCTGTCAGGATTTCCTGTAGCACAGTTTGACATATGTTTAATTTTTACTGCCTCACATTCCACCTCAATTATTTGAATGAGTTGCAGCATAATTTATAATGCTGTCAACTTTGCAAATGTACTTTGGGTCTTTATAGCGGCATCATGGCAGCTCGCCGTAGCCACCTGTCACTACCTGCGGTAATGCTGCCAGTGCCAGAGTCGCCTTTCTACCTGAAGGCTGTCCAGCATTGTGCTACCCCCCCTCGTCACAGCGGGACACCTGGGAATAAATGAAAGGTGGAGTTAAAAACAATGGAAGCGCACAGCTCCTCCCTCGGTGGTGCAGCGCCGCGGTTGCCATGGCCACCTGCAGGGAGGATGGAAGCAGGAAGAGTTAATAACTTATCTCGGGGAGGAGATGTGGAGGATATGAGCTCGTTCAATTAATCAGCCTCTCCCACTTTAGCACTTTTCCTCACTTTCTTTCCTCTTTCTGTTCAGCCTCCCTCTGTCCTCTCTGCTCCCTGGCCCTTTTCTCCGTCTCATTCGTTTTCTCTGGCTAATTAACAGTCAAGTGTGTCTCCAGCGGGTGAAACATGAAGTAAACGTGTGTGTGCGTCGTCCCCCCCCCCCACACACACACACACACACTCCTGCTTTCTTTCGCTCAATAATTGCTCCAGTGGATTTCCATTTATCCAGCCAGAACCTAAAGTGGTTCTACACATTGACTGTACCTGAGAACTGGACCAAACCAGTGTGACAGCTTTCATAGAAAACGATTTTCCTGCTCCAACCAACTGAGGCCCATTCAGTCGCCATTTTTTTATGATATGGACGTCGCCGTGTTGGAACCAGATGACGTCAGTAACCAGCGATTGGTTCCAGTCGTTCTGAGCCAATATTTCTGTGGAAACCACTGTTGCCAATCAGGAGTGAGCTTGTTGGAAGGCCACACCCCTATCACTTCACGAAATCCATCAAACGTTTTGAATGTTCGATGTAGAGATCAACAGGCTCCACCTACTTTTAATTGAGACATCTGATCAGTTTATAACTTTAATAACTTGCGATAAAGAAAAAATATCTAAAAAAGGAAAATGATCAGAAACAAAACAAAAATATTTCACAGGAAGAATGGTTATTCTGATGAATAGAATGACTGAGAAAAACTGTTAATTTCTCTGTAGAAATCTTTGGCCTTTTGGACCCAGCGGAATGGTCACTCAGTCCAGTTTTCATGTACAGGTTCTGTGTGCAGGACCCACTAAACCAGGGCGAAGTGTGAACACTTACAAGAACTCCCTCTGAAGTTATTGTACTTTGATTTGTTTTAGTTTTTTTTTTTTTTTCCATGAACTGTGTCTGAAAGTCTTTGGAGTCTTTGAGTGTAAACCATAAACTAATAAAATCAACCATCTGTCAGAACTAGTATTAGTCCAACAAGGAGGAATAACAAACCTGGTTTGCTGAAAAAGCTGTTTCAGGATCCAGAATGCAGAACCAGCTGATAAGTTTGAATAATTGCCGAGTTGCTGTTTGGATCCATCAAACTCCTCCCTGAACCTTTTCTTGTTCCCGTTTTCCAGGATTGTCTGTCGGCTGAACGATGCCACGGGTTACCGAGTGCAGGAGGCTCACGTGGAGGTGTGTGTCAGGGACTGCCTCCATGCCGACTACAAAACGGTGTCAACCAAGGCCTTCACCTTCGTGGTAAGTCTTAATAACTGGAGAAGACGTTTTCGTGAATCAGCATTTCATAATAGTTTCTGACGGTCGTTCTTGACCGTCCTGTCCTCTGCCTGTTCTCCAATAGTCTCCGTATTTTACCCGTGTCCACCCCAACGCGGGGCCTCTGTCCGGAGGAACTCGCATCACCATCGAAGGCAGCCACCTGAACGCGGGCAGCAACGTCACCGTGAAAATCGGACTTCACCTGTGTCGCTACGAAAAGTAAGTGAACCCAAACCCCCTATTTTGTGATGGGTCATTTCCAAAGCTCTACTTTTCATCACATCCATGAATGTTTGGTCTTTTCTTGGAGTCATTACAACTTCACCAAAATAAAAGCAATAGTTTCTGCATTCAAACTAGCAACTCCAACTGTGTGCAACTAGAAATAAACCAGTGCTTCTAAAACTCATGGTCCTATATCTGATTTAACATCATACTTACTATTGTGGGATTCTGTTAAAATCGATCCTTCTGCAGGATTACACCATGAAAACATCTGTTTAAAGTGGTGATTCTGAGAAAACTGAGTTTCATTTGTGGTTTTTGTTTAGCTGCATTACAGATTAGAACCAGACATACAATTGTGATCAACTTGTATGACTTATTTTGTTGTCGTTTTGAGTGATTTCAAAAGGGGGAAATCACTCAAAATGACAACAAAAAAAAATGAAAAAAATGAAGGGGTTTCTTATACTAAATCAAGACATTCAATAGTTTTATATAAATATTAACACTGATGAATGTATTTATACATTAACCCACATGGAGCTCCAGACCAGTTGAAACCAGTTGGGGGGTACTTCAAGGTGTCTTTTCCACTGAAAAACAAATCTATAAATCATCTTGTTGAACAGGAGCATTTTCACATTTTTATCCTCTTATTTAAAGTTTAATCTTTCATGTAAAAAAAGTCTAATATTAAAGCTGCGAGTGGTGTTGGATGGCCCGCAGTCGCTACCCACCCTCGCTGGCCACCTATACACATAATCACCCCCTCCCCTGTCCGCCCCTACACACCATCGCCGCCCTTGACACCCACCCTTAACCCAAGCTTACTTGCTAAGCAGCCATTATGCACCCCTAAATCCCCCCCGTCTCTTTCTGTATAGCTGGTTTGAGATGTATGTGAGGAATTGAGTGAAAAAGCACTTTTTTCAAAATGGCGGCTTTTCTGATAGTTTTATCTCCATAGCAACCATTTTATGTTTTGTTCGCCTGAGGTCACCGAACAGATTGATGTTAGTTTCATAAGAATCGGCCAAAGTAATTTTTGGATTACCTTAGCAACTGATGTTATTTGTTAACCACGCCCACATTCCTTATATGTTCATATTCTACGTTATTATACTTGTAAGAGCTTCAGCTTGGGATCAACATATTACATTTTCACAGTAATCCATTGAAATAAGTGCATGTATTAAGAGTGCGCCACCTTGCTAGCTCGCCACACGGGCGCCGTTCGTTTTCTAAGCAAAAATAATATTGTCCTTGCAGTCAGTAGACTGCTGCTGCGGGCCATAATTATAGAATGAAAACGAAGATTTGATTGTGAACGAAGATTTATGTAAATGTGGCAAACGCACGTGAACATTGAAGAGATTGATTGACAGGGTCGACAGCCAATCAGTAAGCAAAACAATCACCAAAACAGCGAGACTGAGCTCTGTGATGTCAGTTCCTTCCGACCTCTCGTGAAGATCAGATCTTTTGTGGCTGCAGAGTCAGGATTATTATACAGTCACAGCCTTGTTAAAGAAATCACCTGCTCTGTGTCCCTGATTTACAGCCGCTCTGAAAAATGCAGTCACTAAGTACTGTAATTCACCCGCTCTAATGTCGTTTCTCCCAGAGAAAGCTGATATCACGGCTCAGTTATGCTGCGAGGAGCTAAAGTGCATGGCCCACAGTTTGTCAGAGACAAGGCTATAATTTAAGAACAGATTGATATGCTGAAGTCATACCGGTAGAGAACGCCTTTCCTGCTCTCAACCCGTTTTCTAAAAGAAAAAGAAAAAATGAAGCCCCGCCCCTTTTCTTTCTTTTTACTTGGGTTGAGAATGTATTATAAGAAGAATATCCTGTCAGATATGAATCTGATTTCTTCAGCCAAGAACCCAGAACTCCATTGTTCCTTTGTGTCCCTTTTTGGCAAACTTACAGCAGACTGCTCTCTGAACTAAATCCACTTATGTATGGAGGCTGGCAGATTAGGAAAAACTGGATTTTCTGGCAAATATTTACCAAAAGAAATGTGGTTAGTGACTTTTAAAAGCTTAAATTGTCCCTTATTATAGTTTTTTCTATTAGTAGAATTAATGATCATATATCCTCTATTATCTTTGTGCCTTTTTTCTCGGCAGCAACAAGCGACAGGTCAAACTAATGAGCTGGGACCCATCAACTTTTTTAATATCACATCAAAAGAAAAAGTAGAATCCAATTTGAAGCGGCGGAGCACATCCCCAGAAAGGTGCATATAATAGTTTTGGCCTTTCATTCACTGAGCAGCAATAACCTTTATGGCCAAAGTAATGAACTGCTGGAGTCCATCTCTTTAATGTGTCTTTGTATTCCGGGAGGCCTCTGCTTTAATCAAAGCATATTTACCTCCAGTCACTCATCCTCTTATCTCCCCGTGCAACCCCTTTTTTTTCATTCCTCTGGATCCTCTCTTCTCTTCCTTTGTGCGGCTCCAACCTTGTCAAAAAATACGTACGTGGCTCCACAGGCCGCCTAGTGAGCCGGTTGCCATGGAAACGCATTCCAATGGAATGTTGATTTCTTCCTTTGAATTTCTCCTTCTCATCCCTGCTTCGGTCCCCTCTCAGGCTGCGGACGCCGCAGCGCCGTGTCTCTCTCTGCTTCGGGGCTGTCGCTCGGCCTCGCCATCAATCACCGCGAGGTGCCGGGACGGAGGCGCACAAACGGCCTTTCACTTCTCATTTGCTCCGTCTTCCGTCTGCGGGTTACGTGGCCGTTGATGTGAGCGGACTTGTGCAGCGGCCGTCTCTCGGTGTTTGTTTGATCACCGTCGCCGTGAGTCCAAGCAAAGCTGGAGGACGCACAGACACGACCTCCACTTTCTTTAGTGTTAAATGAACACATTTTCATCCATAGAGAGATCCACTTCTCCTCCAGAGAGGCGGAGGCAGCAGACCTTCTGGAGTGCAGCTCAGAGTTTCTGACAGTTTGGCTGCAGGTCATAGCTGCCGCAGACGGCGTTGCATCACACAGAGGGACGAGCAGCCACTTCAGATCCGTTCCAGAGAAGAGAAACAATGAGGGAACGAGAGGCTTTGAACTGCAGCAGTCGGAGCTGATGAAACCACAGGCGGCTGGACGCAAAGCTGCAGAAGTCAGGGTGTTGGATGAAGACCTGAACACGCAACGCATTCTCATCCTCATATTGACATTTGGTTTGTGACATTTTGGATGTCCCCAAAGGGTCCGCAACCCGCGGGTCGCTGTACCAGATACATAGACTGGTCCTCAGACGTATCCTAACCCAGTACTGCTACTCTAATCCGGCACCGGACCCAGTACCATACGCAGTCCCTACTGCGAACCGGACCAGGAGGTGGTGCGAGATGCAAACCAATACCGGGTTAGGTTACAGTATCGGTTTACGGTACCGGTATGCTCCTGTTCCCTGACTTCCAAGTCAACTGGAGAGTTGTGTAAGTCAGTAGATTTTTGACAACTGAAAGCAAAACACTTAGCCATGCTAAAGCTAACACGATAACGACCAACTGTTACACAATCAAAGATGGGCGGGGCTTCTATACGGGAGCTGCAGAGCATGATGACGTGAAATTTCTGTGAATTACATCACAAAATTCCACTGTAATACCTCAATTCAACCTGTAGGGGGCAGCACACAGACGGTTTATGACAATATTTATTAAGTTATTTTTAATTTATCAAAAATTTGGCAACAACCAACGAAAGCACTTTAAAAGCCCCATTTATAGAAGTCAACAAACAAAAAAAAAAATAAAAGCTGCTTTACTGTTTGGTCACCCTTTAACCAAACATCAATATGTCACAAGTTGGGAGTGAGAATGCTTTTGAACACCAGGGGGCAGCAGCAGCACCTTCCCAGAGCATTCTGGTGTCTTCAGCTAATCCTTTCCTTCTGTCTCCCAGGCGGAACAGTAGGGAGATCATCTGCGTGACTCCAGCTGGGCTGACCACAGGCCACACGCCAGTCATGGTGGACATCAACTCTGCCGAGCTCAGGAACCCGGAGGTCAAGTTCAACTACACAAGCGACCCCACCATCCTCAAAATCGACCCTGACTGGAGCATCGCCAGGTACGATCGCCTCTCCTTTATCTCACTTCAATTATATTTTGTAAAAGTAGTCTTTGAATTAAGCTTACGCAGTTTTTAGCCCAAATCCAAAAATTTCAAAAAAAAGAGCACCAGGAGATCATTGGAAATTTGATTCTAGCTTGTTGGCGGAGAAGTTCTGCGTTAATTTCCCAGCATCCCTTTGTTTACATTCTCTCCTGCTAGCTTGTAGCACCTCACATACCTCAGGCTAACATTAACTTGGGGCTAATGCTAATGATCAGAGTGGCTGATGGTAGCCAAAGAAACAGCAAATGGCGAGCAATATTGGAGTTATGCAGCCGTACATGACGTTATTGAATCTATTTGTCTGCAAGTGAGGGCTTCAGATCTGGAGTGGAAAAAAGCGAGACAGTCCTGCGTCACAAACCTGAACTCTTTCAAACCACTGGTTTTCATCTGCTCCTGATCCAACATGTTTTGAATAAAGAAATTCTCAGAGATGCAGTTTTAATCTTAAATTATTCCATATATATATGTTCCATTATGAGAAAAATGCTACAAGATCCTGCTAAAAACACCATCTCACCTTTATAATCCCACTCTGATCGTTTTTGATCTATTTATAAAAATGTTGATGATGACGTATTAAGCTAACACTGTGTCATTTTTTAGGACATAATTTCTGTAGAACGGGAGTAGTTTATTAAAATAATCACCTCCGAGTTGTGGGTGGGATCATTGTCGGGGAGCAGCCCCGCCCCCTTTTCCCACCCGTAGCTCAGAGCTCGGAACAGGGAGCTTTAAGGTCACTCTGCGTGTTTCCTGTGTCACAAATACGAGCTTTTTCAGACGACAAGTTTTTTGTCTGCAACATTTTAAACTAAAAAAGTTCTGCTAATCTGCTTAAATACTAGCTACACTCAGAAATAGCCTAAAATTCCTAAGTAAACTAAATTAGCCAAAAACATTAGTTAGTTTGTGAATTTTTTTTAAATTACAATAAAACATGAAAACATACCCCGTGAATATATTTAAAGGTTTGTTGTTAATCTACTTACAACTTTGAAATTTGAACACTTTTTCATTAATTCACTATGAAGCATATTTTTCTCAATATTTCAAAAACTATAAGGTTTATAAAAACCAAACATACAAGCAGTAATGTCCTGAATGAACTGAAATAGCTGAAACTGATTGAGTTTTTATGAGCCAAAAAACGTACAGAAAGAAGCAGAATCACTACAGTATGAATTATCACTAAATATTCACACAATAAAGAAACATGAAAAAATATAATTTTGAGCTTAATTATCTTCATATATCTCCTTTATAATTAAAAAAAAATGCCACAAGTGCATCTTAAAACTCCAAAAACAATACATTCTTTAAAACAGATTTGGTCGGAGTTACTTTTTTATCCACATTTTAAAGAAGACGTTAAAAAAATCTGGGTTTCCTGCTCCCTTTTGTTGACTCCTCCCTGTTGGCTTCACAATAGAATGACAAAATCTCTTTATAATACATCTGAATATCTCATGATTATTTCATTCTGTCTGCTTTACACTGTTTGATCTGCTATTCTGCTTGATGTGCTGTACATCTGCCGAGCAGATACAAATGCATCAATACATTATTGATCCTCGGAGGTGTTTATTCCACCCGTTAATGCCTTTTTATGAAGCAGCTTAGCTTAAGTATGAGCTCGATGATTTATATTTCTGACACCACACATTCCCCGTCTGCCTCATGGAGAAAAGTGAAGTTCTCCTTCCTTTTTTTTGACTCTAATCTTTCTTTCAAAGATTTTCATTCTGTTTATCTTTACGTTTCCTAAGTAAATCTTTGCGGTAGAGGAGGCTCCCGGATGAGCTGCAGCACAGATGTGACTGTAAATATTGCCGCTGAAACTTGACTACATAGCCACGGGAAGATTCCTTATGCAAACCCGAGCTGTGACGTTAAGGAGGAAAGAAAAAAAAAAAAGCTAGGAGCTTCCAAATGCTAATGGGCTCACTAGCATGACCTAGAAACCCCCCAGTCCTCAGCTCTGAAAACATGCACACACGGAAGCGTGCGCACGTCCTCCACTCACTCATTTACTTAAAACAGGGGCTTGCTTTTGAAATTTCATCGCCGCCTTTCATTCAAACTCAGAATAAGTTCAAACGTTTGAGCGTCAGAAATGATTTCTGCTTTAGCTTCAAACTCCCCTGCATTTTTGTTTTTAATGTCTGCGTTTGAAATGTCATGTTTTTTTTTCCGGATTGGCTCGGTGAGATTTTTCCACTTGACACATTGTTCTGGCGGTGTAACGGTCCTCCTCTGCATCCAGGCGGGGGGTGGAGGTGAAAATAGGAGCCGCGTTTAATACTCCGCAGGGAGACGAGCGCTTTCATCCAGAAAAATAGGTGTGAAGCGACGAGGACGCTGGTTTGGAGCAGAGTGAATGAAAAGCTCTGGGTTTGGAGCACGAGTTCCAGCCTTCAGGGGGAGTAACCTCAGAGCTCGGCTGATGCCGGACGTTCTACCCGCCCTGTGAAGGAGGTTCTGCCGACCCGTCACAGACCCGTGAAGGTCGCGTCACAGAGCGGCGAGTTTGACTTGTTCAGAACACAAATATGGACGCGTTTTCCTTTTGTTTGGAAGAAATCCCCTTTTTTTCGTGGTTAAAATTCCAGACATTTTTAATGTAGGAAAACTAGGATTTACAGATTTGTCTTAAAGGAAATATACTGCAAAAAGTTCGTAATTTGTTACATTTAAAAATATTTGCATATCAAATAAAATGTTTCTGTTCAGTAACTCAAAATGTAATTGGATGAAAACTAATCAATTTAATGCAAAAATATTACTAAAAAAATATCTTAATCAATTGAAAGTTTCACTTTTCAAAGTGTAGTATTTTTGTTTTTGCTGTAGAAGAGTCATCTTTTCTACTAAAAAGATGGAGGTGGAAAAAAAACCTACGCAGTCTGTCAAGGATTACTTAAAATTCTGTCAGGTCAGGTTTTTGTGTTTTTGTGAAAAAATATTGTTTTTTCTGATCTCCTTCAATCCAGTTGACATAGTGAAAGAAAATTCCCCAGAATTTGGTGAAATTTGTCTAAATAAAAGAAATACTTTGTACAGATGTGCGGTCACATTAATGCTGGTCGGGGAACTCACAATGATTTTAAATATCTTTACTCTGACTTTAATAAAAGAGGAAGATATTATTGGTGACCAAAAACATATGAACTTTTATGTAATAATTTTGTGTGTTTTTTATTAAGCAAAGCAAACGGAAGAAAACCGTTTGTTTTGTTACAAAATAAAAGAAGATCCGATACCTCTGAATATTAACATTTAGCCCAGCTGACCACTACTGGATTTTATTTTGCAGTTTTGTTTGTTGAAAGTGTACTGACTCCTGGATTATAAATCCACTAAAATGTTGATACACTCCAATGAAAATTGTGTTTCTAACATATTTTAGTGGAATTTTTCTCCTGATGGAGGACAAATATTCAGAAAATTGACCTTGGTATTGCATTCCTGAGTAGTTCTTTATTTAAATCGTTGTTAATCAGGAAAAGATGAAAAATACAGTTTGAAAAAAATCATATTTCTGACTTCTGCTCCTTACTCTGTTTAGAGAGTCCTTACCAGGGGGGTGTCAAACTCAGGGGGCCAACATCCAAAACACACCTTAGGTCGCGAGCCGAACAGGATAAACAGCTAGCATTTAGCTGGAATATTAGCCAAACTCCAAAATAGCCTAAAAACTCTTAGTAAATGGCAAAATAGTCCAGAAATCTAAAAGAATGCCAATTTTATAAATATAGAATTATGAAAAATAAAAATGAAGGAATATTATTCCAGAATAAATCAACTTAAACCTTAAATAACTTTCATGTTTTACTGTCCAAAAATAATATATTTTGTCAAAATTATATAAGTTAAAAAAGAGCGCAAGATAACATCGGACTAGTTATGACAATAAAATGAGCCGGACAATTACTTGAAGGGCCAGACACCTATACATATACCATGCAAAATCCTTTTTTTTTTTTTTTTTAAATTTCATTTTATTTTTAGTGAACTATAATGGAAATTTCTTACAAATAACATCCTCTGAAGCAGTATTGTTTGTTTTCGTGGGTGAAACCCAGACATGCTGCCGAGGCCGGCTCTTGGATGACGTCATGATTGAGGTGTTGTACTTCCACACAGGACAATTAGCTCGCAAAAATAACTCGTGTGCCAAAGGTGATATATTATCATATATATGGAGATAATTAACTCTGAATGGCTCAGAATAGCCTGATATTGAAACAGAAGTTTCTCAGACATGGATGAGGTGTTGAAGGGAGTGAGATCGCTTCACGCCAACGGTCCCGCCCACAACTCAGACGTGAATTTCTGATGAACTCCTGCTGCTCTGCAGAGACTGTTATTTTTTTATTTTGGCTAAAACCATTGTTGTCGTAACTAAAAGATTGCCAGGAACGCTTTAAGAATAGATCCAAAGATGATCGGAGTTGAAGTTTAAACCAATCTGTAAATGTGTTTCAACTTCACAATTCCTGTAATAAAGTCTGAACTTGCCTATGTAATAACCCTAGTGGCTGCTTCAAGTATTGCACCTCTTTGGGTACATTTTTAAACTATCTTTATCTGTAAAGGAAAGTGTGGGGAACCAGTGAGCAGAGTTGCCGTACTTTCCAAAAGTTGAAGGCTAACTTGTGTAGCTGCTGTCAGAAGGACTCACGTCGGATAAAGTTCAACCTTTTGGTCCAGCAGAGGCTGTCGAGTCCCAGCTGTCAGCGTCAGATAAACCAGAATAGGTCGCAGGTGTAAAGGTCACATTAAGTCTGATCGCTGACAACAGTTATGTGTGTGTCTGATGGAAGCAACAGGGGAAAAAAGTGAGCTCCGGTTTGTGGAGGGGCTGGAATCAGAAATCCTGCAGCGTCTCTCTTTAAACACGCTTTTAATATTCATGCCAGGATCGTAGCATAAATGCTGCTACCGGAAAACGCTTTCCTCCAATAAGCAAAGGAAAGGCGCAGTGAGTTAGAAACTGAAGGGCCCTCTCACCTCTGACAGATTTATTAGATTTCATCTGTGCTGATAGGCCTCCTGAGCAGGCTGCACTGAGAAAGGCAGCAGGAAATGATTACCTGGAACACAAACGGTGACGTTTTATCCTTCTGAGTCCAGGTTTAGTATGTTGGCCAATTGTGTGAATGCTTAGTAATTCTCCTGCTTCTTTTTATAATGGTTTTCGGAACGTAAAAACATAAAAATATCAAAACATTCAGCTCATTCAGGGCATTACTGCTAGTATTTTTGGTATTCATAAACTTTATAGATTTTGAAATATTGAGCAAAATATGCCCCAAAGGAAATGAATGAAAAAGTCTTCACATTTCAGAAGGTTAATGGGCTATGTTTTGAATTTTTCATAGTAATTTTCAAAAAATGTTACGTTTAGCTAATATTTTGGCCACATGCTAACGTTTTTGACTAATTTTTTTATATACTGAGGTTTTGGTTTTTAGGCTAATTAAGAGTGCTACTTCTCTTTAAGCAACAAGCTAACGTTTTTGACAAATGTAGTTTACTGAGGAATTTTTGGCTATTTTGGAGTTTAGCAACTTTTAGCAACAGGCTAAGGTTTATGACCTAGTTTATTGATGAATTTGAGTATATTGTGGAGTTTAGCTAGTAATGAATTAATGTGCTAGCTTTTTTGGCTAATTTTGCAAATGCTCGGGTTTTTTTCATGCTAACTTTGAGTTTAGCTTCTATTTTAGCAACAGGTTAATGTTTTTAACTAATTTAGATTAGTAAGAAATTTTATACATTTTTGGAGTTTAGCTAGTATTTACACAACAAACTAGCTTTTTTGGCTAATTTGGAATCTACTGAGGTTTTTGGGTCTAATTTGGAGTTTAGCTCATATTTTGGCAACACTTGTATTATTTTTGCAAAATTGTCATGTACTGGGCATTTTATGCAATTTTACAACAAAAATTTCAGAAATATAGGTGAACTTCAGAGCTTTTTCATAGTTCTTTAACAAAAATATTCTTTTTTATTTTTGTTTTAGCAAATTTAACATTTTACAGAAAGCTTTTGCATTTTCAGCAAATTCCTTCAGCAATTAAAGTAAATCCAGTCACCATTTTCATCAAAAAGCTTCAGCGTCTTCAGCATCTACTTTCAACAAAAAGCATTCACACTAGCATCATCACAGGTAAAGCAACTTTTCTGATTTTTCTTTTGTTTTTTCAGTGGAGGGACACTGCTGACCATCACTGGAACCAACCTGGCCACCATTAAAGAGCCGAAAATGCGAGCCAAGTATGGAGCGGCAGAGTCTGCAAATGTGAGTTTTCATTCGGGCGCAGTTTAGTGGATAAAACCTGGAAAGGAGGTACAAAAGCCTCCTGCGTGGCCATGGTTTGTGTCACTGTGGGATTTCTTCCGTTTTCTATTAATAAATAAGAATCCAGATGAATACACACCTGGGCGGCGGAAACCCACACCTGACCTGTCGGTTAACCTGCCACAGGCCCATTTTCTGTTTGTTTTTGATGTTGAATTTCCTTTTTAGTAGTTTAACCTTTGAAATGTCAACTAGCAATAAAGCGCCAATCCCTCGCTCTTCGCCCGGCACCACGGGGCTCGGCTAACCTTTCTCCCCTCTTCCAAGCTGAAAGTAAAGATATTCCACTTCTTTGTCCCGCCAGGTTGAATGCAGAGATGTGTATCTCCCCTTGTATAGAAAAACACCTCTACTGTGGGGCAAAAAGTATTGAGTCAGCCACAAATTGTGAAAGTTCTCCCTCTTAAAAAGATGAAAGAGGCCCGTAATCTTCATCATAGGTATACGTTGACTATGAGAGACAAATTTAGAAAAAAAAATCACATTGTCTGATCTTTTGTTAATTGTGGTGGAAACTAGTATTTGGTCAATGACAAAAGTTCATCTCAATACTTTGTTATGAACCTTTTGTTGGCAATGACAGCAGTCAAACATTTTCTGTAAGTCTTCATATGGTATTCACAAAATTTTGCTGGTATTTTGGTCCATTCCTCTATCAGATCTCCTCTAGAGCAGAGATGTTTGGTCCATTCCTCCATCAGATCTCCTCTAGAGCAGAGATGTTTTGGTCCATTCCTCCATCAGATCTCCTCTAGAGCAGTGATGTTTTGGAGCTGTCGCTAGGCAACACAGACTTTACAGTAGGTATGGTGTACTTTGGATGCATCTCAGCATTCTTTGTCCTCTGCCTGGTGCAGGTCCACGTTGCTTCCTGAGACAGCTCTTTGGTAGAGTTTGGAGAGTGACTGTTTGAGGTTGTGGACAGGTTTCTTTCATAGAGATAACCAGTTCAAACAGGTTTCAGTGAAACAGGTAATGAGGGGAGAACAGAGGTTCCTCTTACAGAAGAAGTTACGAATTTATGAGAGACAGAAATCTGGTTTGTTTGTAGGAAACCACATCTTCCACCATAATTTTATTTTATTTTTTCCTCATTTTGTCTCATAGTTGGGGTATATCTATGATGAATTACAAGCCTCTCTCATCTTTTTAAGTGGGAGAACTTGCACAATGAATCGGTGGCTGACTGAATACTTTTTTGCCCTACTGTTCTTCACATTCACTCACACATGCTGTATTTCATATGTATCTATAAACGGGCGATGAAGCGATCCAAAGGTCTCTTCTGTGTGACGGTTAACAGCTGACCGCTCCGCTTTCACTCTTCGTTATTACAGTCTAATCTGCTCTGGTGTTGAACCCCGCGGGGTATTTCAACACTCACTGATGTTATTAAGCCGCCTCCTCCTCATTATGTCATTACAGAGAGATTTAATCACTCGCATCACAAAATCCAGTCTGCATCACTTCTTTGTCAGTTTTTTGCAAACATCAACATAAAAACAAGAGTTTCATGACGAGAGGAAAGAGGTCATTTTGCCTTCTTCACCGTTGACTCCCCCCTCCCGTCTCAGAACTGCACCGTCCTCAACAACACCGTGATGGTGTGTTTGGCGCCCTCTGTGGCCGGATCTGACCGGGTCCTCCCAGACGCCGTCATCAGCCCTGACGAGATCGGATTCATCATGGATGACGTGCGCTCTGTGCTGGTGGTGAACGAGACCTTCAGCTACCACCCGGACCCGGTGCTGGAACCCCTCAGCCCCACGGGGAAGCTGGTGCTGAAGCCCACCTCGCCGCTCATCCTCAAGGTAAAGGCCGGCCGTGAAGTTCTCCGATAACTGCAAATACGGGGGGCTTAAAAATAAGAAAAGAGATCTAAATTTAAGAAGAAAATCACTAGAAAGTCGTAAAATTATTCATACTCAACATCAACATCTTCTAGTATAACATAAATAGATAGAATAAGGAATTCAGAGTTGGATTCACTTCAGATTGAATGTTATACATTATATTGTTATATTATTATGCTATGTCAACAATCCCGCCCACTATCAGGAATTATATCTGTAATGAGCTGCTGTTGCTAAACATAAAATATGTCTTAAAAATGAAAAGGACATTTTGATTTTAGCTAAAAACTTCATAATCATAATTAAAAAGTTTGATTTTACAATAGAAAAAAGTATGGTTGGAGTTGGAGACTAAATGTCTAAAATCGAGGTTTGAAACTTTGCAACTATTTAACTCTGGTGAAGTTCTAGTGTTCATTAGTTTTATTTAGCAGTTTCTCACCACTTCTTTCACATTTGGCCATATGTCAAAGTTTCACTCCAATCATCTGTTTATCTAGTTTCAAGTGTCCTCAGTGGTCTTTTAATTATGATTATTATGTTTTTAGCCAAAATTGAAAAAACCATCATTTGTCTGTGACATAGTTTGTGCAGAGCAGCAGGAGATCATTAGGAATTCAGTTTTGAGTTGTGGGCTCAGAGCAACCCCACCCCCCTTCCCATCACATATTACTGAGAGCTCTCTGTTTCCAGATTCCAGCTCAAAAACAAAGACATTTATGGATCTAGTTGTCTGCAAGTGGATACATCAGAATGGGGCGGAACAAGGAGCTCTCAAATTATGTTAAAAACATCATTTTTACTGTTTTGAAAATCTTCATTTTTTCAATTTTTTTCCATTTTCAGCATCATTTAAGATCTTTTTTCCTGAATCTGTGGCAGAACAATCTTAGATTTAAAATAATTGTTTTACTTGGTTAAAAGACTGACAGTCATTTTAAAATACAGCAGCGACTTTTATTCATTTAGCCTGATTAGACGTTGACAGATAATGAAAGGGTTTTTCTTCAGACTCTTGTTTTTCTACCCAGCATGCTCTCAGATGTGTCTGAATCTTAAAACATCTTCACCTGCCTTCTCCTGTGGGGTTTGGGCACACCTGAAAGACGAAGAAGAAGAAGCAGCAGTTGTGTTTTTTTAAAGCCTTGCCTTTAAGAGCAGCTACAAAGAAAATAATGTTTATAAAGTGAGCCCATGTGATGCTTTGCCACGCGCTCATATTTGTGACCCAGAATCTCCAAAGAGGAGCCTTAATGTTTGTGTTTACTCCAGACCGCCGCTTCACCTCCCGCCTTCAACTTCAAAGCCTTTCAGCAGCAGAGGAGGGAGGAAACTATCATGGAGTTTGATGAAACACTTCAACCTTTCTACCTCTGAAACTTGAAAACAGAAACTTTTTGCTTCAAAGCTGGAAACGCTAATGAAGCTTTCTGATTGGCCCGCTGCTCTTTAAGAAAAGTAATGGAGAAAAAGCAATCACATTCAATTGGTTGTGCTGGTGATGGTTTAAGTGACGGTATCATGGAGAGCTTGTTGCTACGGTTACTGATGCCAAACACTTTAAGTGCTTAGAGATTAGGGCAGGGTTTATAGAATTGATTTAAGCTTAATAAATCAATAATCATTTCATAAAAAATGTAAATAGATTTAGCACATAAAGCTAAAGTCTGCTAGCTTGATGCTAATGTTTAATGGAATTTCCCATAGGACGGCTAATGCTAACGCTTGGTCGACCTAAGCATACATTGCTGATTAAATTAACATGTTTATAAACTCACAGGGAGGAATTTTCCAAACTGTTTTAAGGAATTATGATTTAAAGTAACCATTTGTGGTCTAAAACATCGTTTTTCCTCATACTGACTTCTTCTTCTTCTGGAATATGGTGTAATGCTAAAGCATGATCGCCACCTAGTGGCCAAACTGAAACGCCCTGAAATATATTCAAATCATAGTGTAGATTATTAATGTATTTTCAAGCAAATGTGTAAACTTAAAATTGAATCGAATCAAAAAAATCTGTATTAAATTGATTCAGAATCTTGTGAATCGAATCATTTCTGGAAATTATAATCGATACCCAGATGCAGTTTTTTAGGATAGATTATACGTTTTGTGTCATCCTGACTGTACGTTACCAAACGGAGCTGCATGGGTTTTCTTTCCAGGGTCGGAACCTTATTCCTGCCGTCACGGGGAATTATAAGCTGAACTACACGGTGCTGATCGGGGACACGCCCTGTGTGCTGACCCTGTCTGAGAGCCAGCTGCTGTGTGAGTGGCCTAACCTGACGGGAGACCACGAGGTCACGGTACGGAAAACTTTCATCCTATTCTTGCTCTTTGTCTGCATTTTAATCTGGTTTCTTAAGATTTTTGTGAAACTCCTGTTTCAGGATTCAAATGCAAACCTTTCGTTTAAGTACCTGATAAAATGTAATCCCACAGGGTTTTTTTTGTCCATTTGCTCTACTTTACCTGAGTGTATTATATTTTAAAGCACTTCCTGTTTCCCATTCAGAACTGTGAGTTCTGCAGGGTTTTTTAGCAGCCTCTCCTGCCTGTGAAACATGGATACTTGTGACTGTATTTATCCTGTGTTTTCATTCATTCATTCATCAAGCAGAAATCTGTGGAGTTCCTGCAGGGTTGAGTCCATTCATATAGCAGCCTCTCCTGCCTGTGAAACCGCTGGCAGTACTTGTGACTGTATTTATTTCTCAGAGGCTTTTTTATCAGCCTGGTTTGGCTCGCATCCTCCCTGGGATTTAAACAGCTCTGGGATGCAAAAAAAGGACTTAAGAAAAAAAGAAAAGAAGCCCCGTGGGAGTGAGAGGTCTGCGCTTATTTTTGTTTTCTTCCATTTTTAAATTTCTTAGAGGTAAGCAGTTAAAGAGGGCACCAAAGCATGGGAAAAGACGCCAAAGGAGCATTTTCATTCATTTTTTTTTTGTATTTTAATAAATACCAGGACTGTTTTGATGTGATATGGCACACGTATCAAAGGCAGGGCCAAACCGGCCCTCCGGGTAATTCTATCCGGCCCTCCAGATCCTTTTATTTTATTGTTATTAATGGCCTGATGTTATCCAGCACGTAATTCTAATTTGTGTAATTTTAACAAAATATATTATTTATGGAGAGGCAAAATATTTAAAGTTTTTCAAGGTTTGAGTTGATTTGTTCTAGAACATTTTCCTGCCTTTTATTATTCATAATTATGTTAAAAAAAGATAAAATTAAAAAAAATTGGACACTCTGCTAGCTTTTTGGACTAATTGGCATTTGGCAGATTTTTAAGCTAATTTTTAGCTAATATTTCAGCTTCATGCTAGCTATCTTGCTAATTTAGGCTTTTTAAAAAAGTTTTTTAGTCCATTTTGGAGTTTAGCTAATATTTTCATGCTAGCTGTTTTGGTTAATTTAGTCTTTTTTCAGTTTTTTAGGCTATTTTTAAGTTTTTTTTTCAACTACATTCTAGCTGTTTTTGCCAAAGTTTTGTGGGTTTTTTCCAAATTTTAGGATAATTTTGCAATCAGCTAATATTTTAGTTCGCTAACAGCTTTAGCATTTTCAGCTATCAGCACTAGCATCTTCAGTGGTAGTTTATTGTTATGTTTAAAAGTTACGGTTTTAAAGTTTTTAAAATGTTCGGCCCGCGACCCTAAGTGTGTTTTGGATTTTGGCCCCTTGTGCGGTTGAGTTTGACACCCCTGATGTGGAGTTTTCCTGGTTCTGTAAGCTTCCTTTTTTCTCCCTCCTAAAGGTTCGTGTTGGAGGCTTCGAGTACTCTCCCGGGACGCTGCAGATCTATTCGGACAGCCTGCTCACTCTGCCCGCCATCATCGGGATTGGAGGGGGCGGCGGCCTGCTCCTGCTGGTCATCATTATAGTGCTGATTGCGTATAAAAGAAAGTCAAGGGACGCAGACCGCACCCTGAAACGCCTGCAGCTGCAGATGGACAACCTGGAGTCCAGGGTGGCGCTGGAGTGCAAGGAGGGTGAGTGTTTACATCTGCAATAAACCATGGGGGTGGGGCTTCGTTTTTTTCCCCCTTTGTTAGCTTGTGTATGAGCCCTATCCATTTCTGTTTCCCTGCCAAAGTCCCCTCACCCCCCCACGCTGTTCGGCGCAGCGGTGCATGTGTTTGTGCATACATGTGTGGGTGTTGGTGCGTTTCCAGAGGAGTTACTTTGATCTGAGCCAGCCACCAGATGTTGGCTCTCCACCCCGCGAGAGCAGCCTGGCTGGCCTCGCCGGCATCCACACTGATGATGGGGGGGTTAGATAGAGACGGGGGCATGAAGGTGGCAAAGTAAGCGGCTGTAAAGAAGTCCTGGTTTGGCAACGGCTGACGGAACAGAGAGAAACTTCCAGCGGCGTGCGTTTTTGGAGAATCCGCCGCAGTCTGCTGTTCCGGCTGTGCTGGCGTTGCCGGCAGAGGAGCAGATGGAAGGAAGACGCATACTGATAACACAATCATCACAATACATTTAAACCAGAGAGCACTTCATTTGTTACATTGTTCTAAAGAGGCTTAAATAAAGCCGCGTCATGAACAATTTTCCATCATAACCAGTCGCAGCTTTAATTGAGATTAAGCTGTTTTTCTTTTAGCAGCAAAATGGGGTTTCTGGGAATAAATAAAAATGTCTTATTTTAAAAACGGGTTGATTTAATGCTGGAAGATGGCAGAGCTGCACATAATGAATTAGTGGAAAAAAGTACTTTCTCCACAATGGCAGCTATTCTTTTGTTTAAGCTTCATAGCAACTATTGAATGTTTTTGCTCACCTGAAGGTGACGAACAGGTCTGTGCAATTTTTGGAAATATTAACAACAGCAAACATTTGGATTTCCCTGGCAAGAGAGGCTTTTGCTAACCACGCCCACATTCCTAATATTTCGCATCATGTCATGTCATTTTCTTTAGCCTGAGTCAACAATTCTTGTGATACATTTTCACAATGTTCAGATAAAAACATGCGAGCAACGCGGAAACGCCACTTTTGATAGCTCGCCACATGAACGTTATTTACAATCGTGCTGTCATTTTCTGTTATTCAATTAAAAAAAGAAAAGGGAAAAAAAACGTTATTTACAATCTACAACTTCTACTTTCAAAATAAGAGCTTCAAGAAGTTAAAGACATTAGACTGAAATCCTTAGAATTTGTAGCTAGTACGAAAGTTTTTTTTTTTTTATCATTCAAGATGGCGCCCTCTTTCTAAGTTCAAAAGTCAACAAAACTTAGGTTACAGTTGTAGACTTAGCTTAGTGGCATGTGTGCAAAACATTGTAAAAATTGCTCGAACATAATTTTTCCATTTTGGAAATCGGGACAACTGCAAAATTTCACACTTTGCTAGGAAATGGCCGCCAAACCTTTAGGTCAAAGGTCAATAAAACTACTGTTTCTAGTTGTTTATACTCAACCTGGTGGCGTGTGTGCAAAATTTGGTAAAAATCAGATAAAAGTTCTCTATTTTGGGAAAACGAGAAAATTGCAAAATTCCTCACTTTGCTACAAAATGGCCACCAAACCTTAGATCCTGCTTTGGCATGTGTGCAAAATTTTGAAGAATTGCTCGGACAAAAGATTTGCATTGTGGCAAAAGGTAAAAACCTCAGAACTCCACACGTTGCTACAAAATGGTTCCCAAACCAAAGATCTTGAGGTCAAAGGTCAACAAAATTTCTTAAGAGGCTTAAATGAAGCTGCATCTTAAAAAATGTTCAGTCATAACCAGTCGTAGCTTTAATTGAGATTAAGCTGTTTCTCTTTTAGCAGCAAAGTGGGATTTCTGGGAATAAACAAAAAATGTCTCATTTTAAAAAGGGGTTGATTTAATGCTGGTAGATGTAACCTTGTTCTCGCTGCACCCTGTGGTCCTGGAGTAGTTTTTATTGACAGCTTTCGAGCAGATGAAAAACAGTCCGAGCTTTGATTGAATCACAGACATCAGCAGTGTCCTTGTGAGCTGATAAATAGCTATAGAAGCTGCGATAAGCATAGCCGAGGTTGACACGCGTGTAGCCGCGGCGTGGCGTGACAATCTATTAATAAAATCTGTGAAGTACCGCTCGCTGCGAGGAGAGGAGAGATGCACGCTGCTTTCTGGAGCAGCTGCCTCTAAAGCCATAAAGAAAAACGGATTTTTAGTCAAATGAAGCTGAATCTCTGAGTAAATGATCTGCAGGCGGGGTGAGTCGCATCTCTATGCAGACAGGGACGGTGTGTGGGAATCACCTGTTCTTCTGTTGCTCCACTCATCTCATCCATTTCCAAGGAAAGGTTCCACACACAACTTTTCCCGTGTTACACGCCATCAGACTGCTTTTAGTGCTCAAGCTAATCGATAGAATCCGGTTATTTTCAAAATAAAAGATTTTTCAGAAAAAAGATCATCTATGACCAAACTTTACAGCTCAAGTGATTAAAGATATAGCCGAGAGATTCCGGTTATTTTTTCAAAATAAAAGATTTCCGGGACTTAAAAAAAAACTGTATAATTTATTCGTTCTTCCACGCCTGGTGGCAGTTGATCTCCATGTACCGGTGCCGGTCCACAGCCCGGTGGTTGGGGACTATTGAAGCAGTAAAGGAGTAGAAAGAAAACTGATCATCTGTCAAAATTAGCTATAAATAAGGATATTGCTGTCTAGAAAAACTCAGAAATAAACAAGACTGATAAAAAAAAATAATTTTAATCTGGTAAATCATGTCCTAAAAGGAAAAATATATTTAAAAAAATGAACTGAAAACCAATAAGTCCATTACAGAGTTTTATTCTGAAATAACTGGAGTGTGGTATTAAAAAAGATTCTAAACAATACTGAAGAAAAGTGCAACTAACTGTGACTGTTTCTTCAATGAGAAATAATCTGAACCTTTTTTGATTTATTTTTAGAAATTTGTCAACATTTTCAATGAGCTTAAACTATGAGTTCAGAATGACTCAGCATAAAGTTCATTCACAAAAACTTTAGAGCAAAACCAGGACTATCCAGGAAGAGCCAAACAAGTCAATCCCAGAGAGAGTAAAAGTATGGAAGGATAGAAAGAAAACCTGACAAAAAAAAGTCTTCATTTTAAGACCTAAAGAAACCCCGAATTTCATTGTTGAAAAAAATTGTTTTTTGACAGACAATATGAGAATTAAGAAGTGAAAAGACGAACGTTATATAGATGAATGTAACAGAAGATGCAGCCAAAAGGAAAAGAGAAAGGTGACTTCTGAAATGTCACTCTGACAGAAGGAGAATTAGAAAAAGGAACTTGAAGGAGAAGGTGACGCAAGCCATCTGCTTAAGGTTGTTTTCACTCCTCTGTGTTTATTTATTCATGTTTTTTGAGACATGCAGTTAAAACGTGCTCCACTGGCATCATGAAACTATAGGGGAGTTTCTTTAAACAGAGAAATGGAACTTGTGGATCTGAGTTTACAGAATGAGGTCGAGACAGACTTCCTGGGAACAGAAAGTGTGCAAAGGCGGACACATGCATTCCCATAAATCATCTGGGTGGGAGGCTGTGTTCAGCTGGGGGGGAAACGTGTGAGACGGCGTCCTGTGATGTGTTCTCACGGGGCCGAGGTTCTGTGTTCCGTTGCATTATGAACTGGCTTCCAGCTCTCTCCCCGTCTGTCCTTTCCTGGGCCTGAAGGACTCCTGGCGTGTGCAGTAAATCGTTTTTCTATCCTTCTGCACAGCTTTCGCAGAACTGCAGACGGACATCCACGAACTCACGCAGGAGCTGGACGGAGCAGGAATCCCCTTCCTGGACTACCGCACGTACGCCATGAGGGTGCTCTTTCCAGGCATTGAAGACCATCCTGTTCTCAAGGAGATGGAGGTACGGGTCAGTAAGGAGCACTCAGCATGCATGCTCACCCACAAACGCATGCAGTCGAGGAATCGAGGACTTCAAATGATGTTTATGTGGGAAACAAAAGGCTGTTATTGCGTTTTATGGGCCACAGGTGCAACCTGTCCCCTATTTAACAACACCTGCCCCCAATGTCTGCTTCACTCTCCCACTTTACCTTCATCGCCCTGGTCAGACAGCACATAGTGGGAAGAAGCACATTTTCCAAAATGGCGGCTATTCTTTTGTTTAATCTCCATAGCAACCATTGAAGTTTTTGGTCACCCAAAGGTGACGAACAGTTCAGAGTAATTTTTTTCAAGAATATGCAAAAAGTACACATTTGGATTTCCTTAGCAACTGAAGTTTTTTGCTAACCACGCCCACATTCCTAATATTGTCACTGTTAATTTCATGTCATTTTGTTTAGCCTGAGTCAAAAATGTATGTGTTAAGTTTTTAACAATATCACGATAAATAACATGTAAGAAATGCGGAAACTGCAATTTTGTTAGCGAACGTGATTTTCAATCTACAACTTTTACTCTCAAAAGAAGAGCTTCAAGAAGTTAGGAGACGAAAAAAAAACGGATTTGTAGCTGGTACTAAAGTTAAGTTTTTTTCTTTCTTTTTTTTTTTTTTTAAATTAAAGATGCCGACCTTATTCTGAGGTCAAAGTAAAAAAAGAAGTGGTTGTAGTTGTGTAGACCTAACCTGGCGGCGTGTGTGCAAAAGTTTTCTATTGTGGGAAAATGTGAATTGTAAAATGTCACGAGTTGCTACTAAATGGTCACCAAACCATAGATCCTGAGGTCAAAGGTCAGCAAAAATTTGCTTGTCGTTGTAGACTTAGCCTTGTGGCGCATGTGCGCGATTTTGTAAAGATTGCCCAGACAAAAGTTTTCTATTGTAGGAGAACGTGAAAATCACAAAATGTCACACTTTGCTGCAAAACGGCCGCCAATACATAGGTCTGTAGCCATCCCATAATAATTTTAGGTATTTTGGGTATCCCTGACTCACACATTTTCTTATTTTGCTAGTGGATGTTGAAATATTTTTCTTCCTTTCATTTTTTTTTAAATGGTTTCTCTCACTGTGATGTCATCATTTTTTGCTGTTCCTTATATAGCAAACTCAAAGCTTCTCAATTTCGGACAGGAATAAGCTTCACATTTGTTTGTTAAGATTTTTTGGATCACTTTTATTGCTCTAGATACCAAAAATTGAAAATCTTTTTTCTATGCGATAAATAAAAAGCAACTGTCAAGAAGAACCTTCAGTTAGATGTCACATGATGAAGGTACTTCCTGTTCTGAGTCTTACTCTCCAGAGAAGCACTGTTTTATTCGAATGATCCCAAGCTGTCGTTCTAGTGCAGCCCGGCGCTCCCACATCATTTTTCTACATGTTCTCTACATTAGGGCGCCACGGACACATCAGATGGAAAATGCACATTTGTGCTGCACCGATGTACATGTGCGGTTTCAGCTGCAGCAGCAGGAGCGGGCCTTAGAGACCCCCTCTATCTGCTCATGTTATCAACTGTATTCCAAAGGGAAAGTGTAGTGCAACATTGGATTTTCATTTGTATAGCCCAGGCAATCACAGGCCGCAGTGGCGCGCCAGCAGGCAGATCAATTTCTTATTACCGCATGAAGCTCACAGCTCACATTCTCACTTCAAAAAAGCATTTCTCTCGCTAAAGGGAGGGGGGGGGTCTGCTTTTTCTGATGGAGAAGGATGGAGTGGGAGCGACAGTGGAGAACTGCGACCGTAGACAGGTGTGGAGAGACGCACTGTTCATCTTTTCATCTATTTTCAAAGCCTTCCCAAGGCTCCTTTAATCAGGATTCTGACATTTTTAGCTTTTTTTTTTTTTAAATGTCGTTTTCTAGGACATAGTTTCTGCAGTCTGGCAGAAGTTCATTAGAAATTAGAGTAAGCCTGCCTCCTTTTACCATCATCCTTTTGTTTATATTCCCTCCCGCTAGCTTGCGGCCCCTTACACCTCCAAAGTACTAGTGCCACATAAATGGCGAACACTACCAGATCTATCCAACCGTACAGTTTAGTTCAGGAAAACAAAGACCAACATGGATCTGTTTGCCTGCAACTGGATCACAGCGGGGCTTGTGATCCGCCCAGTATATTTTCTTAAAAATAAAAACAAAAATCTTTTTTTCAACATGGTAGTGCTACTGCTGATAGCTGAAAATGCTGAAACTGATGGCTAAAAGTGCTTAAGCTCAAAACAGAAAATGCTGAAGCTGAAAGCTGGCCAAAACATTAGCTAAATGCCAAATTAGCAAAAAAAACTAAAAAAAAAAAAAAAACTCTTAATTTTGCCAAAACAGCTAGCATAAGGCTAAAATGCTAGAAAATATATTCGCTAAACTCCAAATTTGACTAAGGAACATAAAAACAGTTTAGGTTTGACAAAACGGCTAACATAATGTTAAAATATTAGCTAAACTCGAATTAGCCTAAAAAACTGGAAAAATGTTTCAATTAGCTAAAACAGCTAGCATGTTCCTAAATGAAAAAGCTACATTTTAAAGCGTGAATGCTGTCTCTGTCTGAAGTTTTGAAGTACATAAAGTTTCTGAAGGATTTTAACAATTTCTCACTCATTTTCTGTGGAACATATTTTGCTCAATATTTCAAAGACTATAAAGTTTATAAATACCAAAAGGACCAGCGTCTTGAACTAGCTGAATGTTTTGATACCAAGATTACTGAAAGTGTGAATGAGTTTTTATGTCCTGAAAAATGTACGTAAAGGAGCAGGAGAATTCTGAGAATCGAAGTGAGACTTTCTGATGCTCCTCACAGCCGTCCTCATAATTTATATCACAACAAAAACTCCAAATTGATCTTTTTTTGCTCCTCGTTTGTTTTTTAATCTTTAGTTCCTTTTTTAGAATTCTCATATTGAATTTCTTCATACATTTTTCCTTTTCTTTGTTTCATTTTTGTCTTAATTGCCATTAATTAGCACAAAGGCCCATTCCGAATTCTTCCCTTAGCCCCTCCCCTTAATTTGAAGTGGGACTTGAAGTCCGCTGAAGAGCTTTTCTTCTGGTGGGTGCGCTCTGAACCACAAAAGTTTACATTTAAATGTAAGAAATGACTTTTTTGTTGTAGCATGAGCTTTTTAAAGTTATAAAACCGCTGTTGTTATGTGTATTCAAGCACTGGAAGCTCCGCGCTAACGCTAGCAGATCGACGATTATTGATGACGTCATCGGAATAAAGTGACGTCCAAAATATGAGCCACTATTTTTTTCATCATCCTCTGTTTGGAAGGATAAATGAAGGGAAGAATTGGGTCAATGTGTCCTCCTCTGTCCTCCTCCCTCTTCCTCCTCCTCACCTTCATCGCCTCTTCTTTCCAGGTGCCTGCAAACGTGGAGAAGTCCCTGACGCTGTTCGGCCAGCTGCTGACCAAAAAGCACTTCCTGCTGACGTTCATCCGCACCCTGGAGGCTCAGCGCTCCTTCTCCATGCGCGACCGCGGCAACGTGGCGTCCCTCATCATGACGGCGCTGCAGGGAGAGATGGAGTACGCCACGGGCGTCCTCAAGCAGCTGCTGTCGGACCTGATCGACAAAAACCTGGAGAGCAAGAACCACCCCAAGCTCTTACTCAGAAGGTACCAAAGACGCCCCGGTTCATCGAACTCCTAATTCTGTTTAGAGAGAAAAAAGCGCGGATGGGTGTGTGTGAGGCCGTCAATGTGTGGATTTGAACAGCTGATGCTAAAGGGAGACAGTCAGGGGAGGCACGTGTGACTCTAGCTCGTCTCTATCTCTCAACCCTGTCGCTGTCAGAGCAGATTACACCCCTGAGCACACATGCACTCCCGCAGGAGACGCCATGAGACAGGACGCCCCCCTTCCCTTCCCCTCAGCACTCAACGCTGGGAGAGGAGGCAAGCGGGTGTGAAGAGCCTGAAGAGGCGTTATAGAAGTGGAGTCGGGTCCGTGAGGAAGAAGACTTGGAGGAGCTCGGCAGCCGAAAGGATGAGAAGGGGCAAAATGAGTTAGGATGAAGAATGATCAGAAGAGGAAAAGAGGAGAAAAGCAGACTGAGAAGAGGAACATGGAAGGAAATGGGATGGCTACTAAATACACTGGATGATAAAAAAATCTTTTTCTCTTCGTTAATTAAAAGTCTAATCAAATAAATGAGTGTAAGTCGTTTAAGCGACCCGTCTTAACCCGTCTTTTTCACTGAACTTTATTTAGATTTGCTTGATTTTTTATTTCCTCTGAGGGTTTCTACATCCTTCCTCGCCGTCCGACCTCCGTTAAAAACCAGCTCTGCGTTTATCAGGCGACGCTCCGCGGCCTAACGGCGCAGGAGGGAAATCTCGCCGGCGCCACGGGCCTTCGCTGGTTCAGTAGCACACTGACCCAGTTTCCATGGCTTTCCTTTCATAGTGTGTCGGGCTGGAAGTTTGCTGAAGAAACAGATTAGAAATGCATGTTTAGTTGAATCACTTTTGGTTTGATAAAAAATGAATAACTTGAGTCTTTTCTGTTCCGACCCTCCTGTCCGTCCTGACACGTCTCGTCTCCTTACAGGACCGAGTCGGTGGCAGAGAAGATGCTCACGAACTGGTTCACCTTTCTGCTTTACAAGTTCCTCAAGGTGAGAATCGTCACAAAACACAGAGGAGCTCCAGGCTTCATGATGATTGTGGTGTGTTGGGTTGATGGATGATGGAAGTTCCACGCACTCGTGGCGTACGGGTGTCCTCATGCCGCTCTAGTAAGGGGTGCAAATGCTGCAAGCACCCTCAAGACACTCGTAGCTCATTTACACAAAAACTACACTCTAATTCTCTAATTTAGTCATTTCTAACAGTCAAGGTCTGCATCATGTGAACAGAACAAACGTGTTCCTTGTTCTGTCCGGAGGATTTGAAGAGATGAAAGTCTGTATGACACGCCTGCGTCTCCCCGCTTACATGTTGAATGAATCCTGGTTCACACTGGACACGGCGGCTCCGCAGAACGCCGGCCGCTTCCCTTCGGCCGCTTCCCTTCGGCCGCTTCCCTTCGGCCGCTTCCATTCGGCCGCTTCCATTCGGCCGCTTCCATTCGGCCGCTTCCATTCGGCGCCCTGTGGAGTGGTCCGCAGCAGGCGCAGAGCGGAAGGCGGATCGTTTCGGTATCTGGTCTGTTTTGTGCGAGAGCCACGAGCGATCCGCGTCACGTGACGTCAAGTGCAGCTTCAGGTTGATATTGTGACTGATGCTGAACGCCGTTTAAAGCAATTTTACATAAATAATAAAAGGTAAAATAAACTATTGTAACTGAATTTTGTACGATATCTACTTTATAAATCCCTTACCTGGTTTCATTCGTTTTCCTTTGTTAGATGGTTCATAAATCAGAGTACAAATATCAGTAATCCTGTCTGCTGTCAGTAGAACAGTAGATCAGCTGTTTCACATAATTCCTCTGGATGATATTAAACAAGGATTTTTTATCTCTGACAACCCGGTTAAAGTTAGACAACAGTTACGTAAGGATTAATATCCGACAAAGTGTGCAGTATGAGAAATTAACGCACAACGCAGAAGCGACCGTCCGACGGGAAGCGGAGGCTTCTTTACTAAAGGGTTTAAATGTGAACAACATGAATTTCTATCAGTTTTTGAGCTGATCGCAATTAAAACACGTGTGAATAACATCAGCCAAAATAGAACCCTTTAGAATAAAATCTGCTCAAATGAATTTTCAATAAAAGCTGAAATATTGAAGAATTATTCAAATTTGTATTTAGATTTGTGAAAGATCTAAGAGAGGAAATGAAAATATAGTTCAGCAGGACATTCAGAAAATAAATATTCTATATTTTTCTGTTAGAATTTGTAAAGTTCCCTTTTATTATTTATGTAAAATTGTGTCAAACTGTTCAGCTTTGCCGTTCTCAATACAAACTCACCAGAAGTCACTGTTCACCTTTTTGGTCCTGTCACGTTCTGTCTGAAGTCGCAGTGAAAAGGGTCGATTCAAGCAGGAAGTTACATCAAGATACGTTAGAAAACCTGGTTTATTTTTAAATTATAACCTATTTTTAAGAGTAAAACACCACGATTGATAAATTCAATGATGTTTTTGTATCTAAACAGACTGTAGAGATGAGAAATTCTCCCAGAAGCGTTCAGTGTTCCATCAGGGTTTAAAGCTGCTTCATTCCTGCTGCATCTCAAAGCTGCGTCCACTGAAACGAGCATTGAACCCCCGACAGGACCCTCGGCCTGCCGGACAGCAAACTGGCCCGCCCCCAAGGGGTCCCAGTTAGCATCTGTGTGCACCAGCATGTGTGCATTTTGGCTGAAAGGATGAGACCGGGTTCAGTGGCAGGGGAGTGGGTTACCAGGAAAGCTGTCGGGAGATTATCTAGCATCTGCGTTTTTGTGAACTTTGGTCAAAATGACACTAATACATTAAAAAAAGGCACAAAAAATGGAGGAAGTTCCAAAAAAAACCAACATTTTATTGGAGGGTTTGTAAGATAAATAAAACACTCAGGAGACAGAGGAAGATGGAATAAATGAGCTTTTACCCAGCAGCCTCTGCAGCTCAGGGCCTCTGTCTGTGCTGAGCTTTGAAGGGTCACAGAAGAGAAAAACCTGGAACAATTTCAAGATCCAGTCAGGTATGAATAAAGACACGTAAAGGTCAAGTGGTCTTTCAGGGGAATGCAGGAGAAAGAAAGAAAGAAAAAGGAACACAGGGAAGTAAAAAATACAAAATATGGATCTGTTTGTAGCTTTCTTATTTTCACTGCTGACTTTGGTGAATCTTCAGACAGGAAAGATGTGTCCAAAATAATGACGGTTCTTACTGGGAGATGAGTTTGTAAAAGCTGTGATGGTCTCATACGGAGTCGCTGCTGCCGCCTTTACCGGCACCATTTGAAGGAGACAGAAGGGCTGAGAGACGGCGAGGACGTCTGCTGTGTGCTGTGTTCTCACCATAGGAGGCAGGCAGTGCTAGATGATCCCACAGAGTTCATCTGACAGCTCACCGAGATGACTGACTGCTGTTTATGCATGAACATGTCCAGATGAAGGGCACCACATCCGGCCCGTGCTACAACTCGTCGCCTGCCGGGCAGACACAATGCACGTGGAAGTCAGGAAAACAACAACTCCACCTATACAGAAATCGCGTGTTTGTATGTTTGCAGGCCACAACCAATGAGGAGACACCAGAATCATATGGAGCTACATTGAAGCCACCATTAAACCCAAATAAAACAAAACGATAAAAATGTTGTTGGGCCCCAAAAAAATTTTAAATTTCTGAAACTTTTTGCTATTCTAAAAAAAAACTTAATTATTTTCAACTTTAATGTTCTGATTTTTGGGTTTCAAAAATCAAAATTTCTAATTTCTAAGCTTTTCTCAGTTTCAACTTTTCTTTGAAACCTTCAGATTTGAATAATGAAAAAATGAGTTGAAAGTGAAAAAGAAGATTTAAAACAGAAAAAAAAGTTTTTAAATTGAAATTTTGAGTTTTGAAACCTAAAAAAACACAGAACATTTGAAGCTGAAAATGATTAAATTTAGTTTAGAAAAGCAAAAGGTTTTGGACGTTTTCTTTTTTTTTTGTAACCAAAAACCAATATTTTTTTCAATTTATTTTATTTGTGTTTCAGATAATATTGGCCCTAAATTAGCTCCATAGAATTACAGGGAAAATCAAGCCGTATAAAGTATTATTAATGTAATTTTTTCCAGTTTCGTGGGCCAATTTAAAGTTTGCCCTCCCCTGGTGTAGAGTCTTTAAAAATAAACAAAAAAGTAACTTTTTTGGCTGTCGCTGTGGAAATACAAACAAACAAACTTCATTAGGTTTGTTTCTCGCCGTAGCAACTAAGCTGCTTTATTGAATCAACATGGTTCGTTTTTATAAAAACATTTCAGAACTGTACAATAAACATGCATGTGAATGAATCTGTGATAAACAGAGGGTGAAGCGAGGACCGCCTCTCTGCTTGTCGCCCGGCTGATGCGTCTCACGCACCAAAGTGCTTCTGCAGCGCTTTTCACTCCTCAGTCATTAACCTTTTATTAACTCCTCCATCAATTGCCACTCACTCCCAAACACATTTCCTCTGGTTTCCGTCCGCCGCGCTCATACATGAGCTCGCACACACACAAAAGCGCATTTTTAGGGGATTATTTTGCTGTAAAGAAGAGGAGTGTTTGTGTGTGTTTGCCCCATAGACATAATATATAATTAGACGAATCATCTCTGACGTCACCCATTGACTTCCACAGTCCCCAAAATGAAGCCTGAATATTCAGCTCATGGCGCAGCCATATTGGCTGGTGTTAACTCCGCCTCACGCGGACGTTCCAAATATGGGGATAAGGGGCGGGACCGAGTTGACTCGCTTTCCCCCACGGATTGTTTTAGTTCACGCCCACAGCTCCTGCCGCTGGACGCGGTTCCTCAATGCTAACGGCTAACAGCTTCTTCAGCAAAGCAGCATCGCGGTGGATTATTTACATCATGAATCTTTAGGTAAGTGATTACTGTTTTACACACAATATGTAAAGCGGTGAAAGTGACTTTTAGACAACAATGAAAACGTATTTTCTCGTGGTACGTGTCTAGTATAAACTGAGCATCACTCGTTTGAACATGTTATTTCTGTGGCCCTAAGCTATCTTATTGTAGTCTTTATATACATATTGTTTTTTAAAAATGCCACAAAGACAATATATGATTGTGTAAAACGTAGTTTTTTTTTAATGTTAAATCAAATTGTTGGAATATGATCACATAATGCTGTGATTACAATATGAGTATTTCTTTTTACTCTTTAGTGAAGTTAATCATGTCAACTTCTTTAAGCTGGAGCTAATAGTTAAGTTAATTCTTTACTACACGGTCACAGACTCCAGTGAAGCAGAATGAACTACTGTGGTAATAATAGTCAGAATGTGATGGATGTCAGGAGTGAAGAGGTTAAACATGACTGATGCTGCTACTTCTGCTGACAATCCAAACTGAAGACTGATGTTCTTTCAAAGATAAACTAATTTTCTTAAAAGATTTTGTTTAAAGATATTCACGTGTATTGTGAGCATAAACTAGATGAAATATTTTATTTTATGTAATTAACACATCTTTGCAAAACAGCTCATGTACAGATATTTTTGAGTGAAATCTATTTTCTTTTTCTTACAATTACAGTTTGGATTAATGGTGACGTCATTTCCAGAAAGGACAGTTCAACAAAACCATCACAGTGACGTGAGCTCGACAGAGATCCTCATCTCCTGGTTCAGCTGAGGTGGACGGTGGTGGAGCGTCTTTATTTTCCTACAAGGAAGAGCAGCTCCTGGTTCTGTCATCACTGAGGAGGACGTGAACGGGTGACGTCTGGATTCTGGAGCTGGTCATTGGAATCAGAGAGAATGTCCAGCAGCTGCACAGTGTTACACCCAGAACTAAACAGTTTTTTCTTTTTTGTCTTACCGAAATGTTTTTCAGTAGATATAAATGGACTATTTAGGATCATTTATTAGCTTCTTTAAGTATAAAAAACAGGCAGTATTATCATAGATGACGCTTTCTAACCATGACGTATTTAATGAGCTCCATACTTTAAATAAAGGGAATCAATTTCTGAATTGTCAATGATTAATGCTTGTGATGTTTTGAATAATTAAATACATTTTGTACAGATTTTCCTTTTGTCTTACTTATATGCTAAAACAATGTGAATAAACAGAAGAGACTGGTCACTCAAATATGTTAAACATGATTTTATTGAATCACACACACCAGCAGAAGTCATCTCTACATGTTAGAATTAGAATTTTACAGCCTTAAAATGCAAATACTGGATTGTTTTGGATTATAAACTCACTCATCACCACCAGAATCAGACCTGGAGAGGAACATACAAGAGAAACATGAGATTAAATTAAAATTAGAATCACTAGATAAAGCAAAAAATAAAACATGTAAAAAAAAAACTAATAAAAGTGAAATATTTAAATTACATGTTATTAACTGAAACTTTTCTGTATGTCTTTGCATTTTAACTTTACATGAAGAGATTCTGTGTTACTGTAGCAGATCTGAATCCTGCTCTTATAGCTTATAACTTTTTGATTTAAAAAAAAAAAAGAACTATCAATAAAAATACTTAGAAAACATAATTTTTTTTTTAATCTTTAAACATAACAGATATTCATGTTAAAACACTGACATGGAGATATTTTGAGAATAAAAAGTCGAATTACTGGAACTAAAATAATCATAATAAACTTTAATGATTTATTTCTGACAAACATAAAGTTATTCTTTCAGTACTTACCAGAGAAAAGACACCAGAAGACTCCCAAAAGGCGTGTTAGAACCGTTTACAGCACATCAGCAGGACAAAAACCGAACTATAGCGCTCATGCTAACGCTAAATCTGTAGCAGACCCGAGCAGACCCCAAAACACCGGAGTTTTGCTCCCAGAATCCACTGCGATCGTCATCTGTCAGTCAAACAGCCACGCCTACTCATTAAGCAAAAATAAAAGCTGTTTTTAAAAAAATCTACTAACTTAGAAAAAAATTCACTCCCCTCAGAGTTGTCATGGATCAAATATGTAGCTATTGATGAAATAAAAACTTTAAGCACCAGGCATTAAAGGGGTTTTTGAGAGGGCTGAAAATGAGGTTTTTAACATGGGAGTCAATGGGAATTTGCTCACTCTAAGCACCAGCCTCTCTGGTCAGTGCCGGTACTGCAACGTTTTGGTACTTCCGGGTAGGCTTCACTTTCGGTCTGGAAAGAATGGGGCTCGGTTTGCCCACACAGGCCACGGCCTCTTCCTCTGCGCCCGTCTCTCATTGGTTTGAGGATAATTGGAAATGTAGCTGCTGATCAGCACAACAATGAACATTTTTTTGTGTGAGGAACTTTATTTTTTGCAGACTTTGCATCTGAACCTGTCTGCCTTTTCAGGAGTGTGCTGGAGAGCCCCTCTTCATGCTCTACTGTGCCATTAAGCAGCAAATGGAGAAGGGGCCGATTGACGCCATCACAGGAGAGGCCCGATACTCGCTCAGCGAGGATAAACTCATCCGACAACAAATCGACTACAAGACGCTGGTCAGTGCTCGTTTTTGGCCTCGCGTGACAACGCGGAGAACGTCCCCAACCTGGTGCTTCCTGTCCTCTGCAGACGCTGCACTGCGTGAACCCGGAGAACGAAAACGCTCCCGAGGTGACGGTGAAGAGCCTGAACTGCGACACGGTGACGCAGGTGAAGGAGAAGCTGCTGGACGCGGTGTATAAAGGCACGCCGTACTCGCAGAGACCAAAGGCCTCGGACATGGACTTGGGTGAGGAGACGAGGAGGGAGGAGAACAGAACATCAAAACCTACCCAACATGAAGCTTTTCTCAGTTATTTAACCTTTATTTAAAAAGTACAAACATCTGAATAACAGTCATTCTTCCAGCAGCCTCATTGGATAAACTTCTGATATAAAATACACTTTGAAAAAAGTCTCTCATCCAACCAAACAAAATTGTTTTTAAAAAAGAAAAAATAATAATAATGAATAGATTAACGAATGACCTTGTTAATCTCAATCTGACCTGGAGTCTGCCTCTGATAGTCCTCACATAAAGACGTTTAAACTAGCCTTTTAGCTGATTAATATTAGTGGCCCCAGGAGTAATCCCTGGTGTACGCCTCAGGGAACAGGGAGTTTGAAAAATAAGCCTTTTTTATTTATTTGTCTGATTTTATTTTTTTAAGAAGTGTTTTGCCGAATCTCAATAGCTCCGCCCTCCAAACAAAGAGATATGGAAAAATGGTGCCTTCAAGTTCAGACCTAACTACCGATCAATGAAGTCATGGAAAGTCTCCATTCATCTACGTTAGCGTGTAGGTCCCACCTCCGGAAAATACATAACATCAGTTTTAGAACTTTAAAAATCATCACATTCATGTCAACATAGACGTTTGTGTTTCAGAGCAGCACACCCACGTGAAGAAATATGTTTCACAAGCAGCAGAGGGATAACCAGCCCCTTTCAGACACACTATGACCTCAACGGCCCCTAACTGGAGCAATAGGGTGTAGCCAGGAGGGTAGGAAGGCAGTTCAGATTCCGCCTTTGAGTCGTGTTTTTGTTTCCTGTGCGTGACTGACAGAATGGCGGCAGGGCAGGATGGCTCGCATCATCCTTCAGGATGAGGACGTCACCACGAAGATCGACAACGACTGGAAGAGACTCAACACTTTGGCCCACTACCAGGTGAGGCGCTGGCGCCGGGCTTGTTCTCAACAACATCTAGAACCATTCCAACGACTCGGTGATGCTCTTAACTTGCAGGTGATGGACGGCTCGGTGATCGCCTTGGTGCCGAAGCAGAACTCGGCCTACAACATCTCCAACTCGTCCACGTTCACCAAATCTCTCAGCAGATATGGTACGAAAGAAGGTGTGTGTGGTTTGTGTGCGTGTCTTCCTGTACACTAAACTTTTTTTATTTTAACCTTCTAGACACTTAAAAAAATATGGTGTCGGGACAGTTTAGGATTTTATTATTTATTCAGTTTTATGTGAAGTTCTACTTCCTGTTTACGTTAGCTCCTCCCCCTCAGTACACGCAGACTTGGGCTGGGTTGATAAAAATCAATGAATCAATTTGAAATTCAGCTTGAAAGATCAATAATCGATTCATAAAAATATAGATCGATCTCACACAAAGCTAAAGTCCGCTAGCTTGATGGGATTTCCCATAGGACGGCTAATGCTAACGCTCAGTCCACCTGAACATACAATACTGACTAAATGAACATCTTTATAAACTCACAGACATGAATTTTCCAAACTCTTTTGATTAAATATTTTTAAAGTAACTATTTTTGGTCTAAAACATAGTTTTTGCTCATTCTTTCCTTCTTCTTCTTCTAGAATAAGGTGTAATGCTGCACCACGATCGCCATCTAGTGGTCAAACTGAAACTCCCTCCAGGAGAAGCAGAACAATGTTTACAATATTAATGATCTGAACACTTTTGTCCGAGTTTCTGCTTAAGTAATTCTCAACAAATGTGTATAAATGTATAAACTCAAAATTCAATTGAATTGAAGAATTGAAAGAATAAAAAACAAAGAATTGATTTTTTTCGAATTGAATAAATTTATCTTTTGTGATATGAATAAAGTTCAATTCAGTTCAATTATCGATACCCAGCCCTAACACAGGCGTCCAGGTTACCTCCTGACACGTTAAACCTCTCAATCCTTTCCTGCTCTGTCACAAAAGTGACAAACTTGGCGCCGGCGCGTAATGCTCCGTGCCACGCGAGATGACTGTCCAACAAAGGTGAGAGTGACAGACGGTGGATGGAAGGAGTGATGAGGCTGTCACTCCGCAGAAAGCTTTGAACTTTCCAGCAGCGCTTTGCTCTCTGCAGCTTTTACTCTTCTTCTGCGTGTTCAATCGATTTTCCTCTCAGATGCAAGGATGGATTGAATTTAAGCAGGTCAATGTTGGTAATCAGGTTTTATGACTTAGCTGATATCGTCTTGAAGGGAGGGAAAATAACCTCGCTGAAATGAAAGATGTTGCCGTTTAACCTGATTTCCCCCCTCGGCGGCGCAGAGAGCATGCTGAGGACCGCCAGCAGTCCGGACAGCTTGCGCTCGCGGACGCCCATGATCACCCCTGACCTGGAGAGCGGCACCAAGCTGTGGCATCTAGTGAAGAACCACGACCACTCCGACCAGAGGGAGGTGGATCGGGGGAGCAAGATGGTCTCGGAAATCTACCTGACCAGACTGTTGTCCACCAAGGTAACGGGAGCCCCTCCCCCTCCCCTCCCAAACCCGTGTCTTGTAGCTCATTTAAACCTGCGGCCTGGCTTGACCTTTGTTTGGAGCCGGTCTCCAGGCTCATTAACATTTTTCATAACCTTTTCCACAAAGACACACATATGCACAGTCTTAATTAGCCGGATGACCTTTGGCTATTGAGTTTGCTCGGTGCTACCTGGCCCTCAGGCCGGTTCCACGCCATCATTAGTGCATTCCTCAGCTTCCAGAACCGACGCGGCTTTTCACCTGCCGCGTGTCTTTTGATCGGGATCAGAAAGGGTTCGTCCGTGAGGTAAACTGTTGTTCCTGTGACTGTCGGGAAGCGGCAGCTACAAGTGAGGAGCCGCTTTGTATTCTGGGATTGTTTTTGCCTGTACGTCATATCTCCCAGAATCCTCTGTGGGGGCGGGGGAGGGGCTGCTTTGCATAATCTGAGTTTAAAATCAAACAGTCTAGAAAAGCTGAAGCTTTGCTAACACTCGTTTGTTCATGAAATTAAATAAGTGTAATAATGGAGAAATTCGTAGTTTTTTCTCATCAGTTGTCAGACAGAATGAACATCAAAGAGGAATTTCTGTGTCCAGATTCTCTATCAACACAGTTTAAGTCACTGACTGAAAGCAACAGAATGTTTTGACAAAATCAAAGAATTGCTGTGCCTTAGAGCAAAGATTTGACCCCCACATGTGCAAAAAACTCACCAAAATTTGCCCACACCCTGTACCCGGTAATAAATAGTTTGAGGCATATTAAGGGGTCGGCAACCTTTCACGGTAGAAGAGTCATTTGAACTCCTTTTTTACTGATCAAAACCTAGAAAGAACCATGTAGTCTCACTTTAGCCTTTAGGAAATTTGGATTTGCATTCTTCTTTTTTAAATAGTAAATATGAATTATGTTTATTTTTGGCACAAACAAGAGCAAGAATATTAACAAAACCTAGCATCTCTCAAAATCTGATTTTTTTTTTTTTTTCCTATGTTTGAAGCTCAAAAAATGTATTTTCAAAATAAAAGACACTCTGTGCCAAACAGGATCTTCTCAGTGCAGCTCTGAACTGCTCTTAGCATAAGATAATAAGTGCTTTTAACGCATCTAAAATCTGTTCATTCTGGAGGTAGAGTTGAACAAACAAGACGTCTTCAGGTCAACAGGGATGGAAAAACCTACAGAGTTTATCATCTATGTGAACCTCAGACATCAGTTTATACATGTAACTAAACTAAAATAGATAAAGTAAAGTAATCCTTATTTTGTTTATTTAGTCTTAGTTTCCTGGCTTTGTTTATTTGTTTTCTTTAGGTAGTTTTGATTAAGCAGCCATTAGCAGGAAGCTGCTGACTCAGACAGTCGACATGTCTGGATCAGCAGTCTCCATGAATCTATGTTTGGTCAAAGAGCCACAATGGAGAGATGAAAGAGCCACATGTGGATCTGGACCTCTCCCGCCGTCCTCCCAGGATGACGACATGATGACAAACTGCAAAAAAACAAAACAAAAAAGAATCCACCAGGAATCACTTATGGAGTCACAAAAAAAAAAAAAAATCAAAACACGCCATCGGAAAACAAAACGCACGTGTCAGACATATCTGAAAAAAACATTTGAAATTATTATGGGATGGCTAAAAGACCTACAGCTTGGCAGCCATTTTGTGGCAAACTGTGAGATTTGTGTTTTTCCACAATATAGGAAAACAACACAATTTTCATAAAATGTCTCAAACATGTCGCCAGCTTCAGTCTACAAGCACCATAGAAGTTTCCCTGACCTTTGACCTTCGGAGGAGGCTGCCATTTTGAATTTCTAAAAAAGCACCTTTACTACCAGCTTCAAACAAAAGCTGGTCCAAGGGTTTTTCATCGACCATCTTATAGCCGACTGTGCAAAAAATGTTTTAATTAGAAATTGTAGAGGATGGTGGTAAAGGCAGTTGTAAGTGTCATGCAGGTGAGACGTTTACATTTCCTTCCCTCACCTCTGATCCTTCAGTCATCGTCATTTTTTGCTGCATCATATGATTAACATGCAAGCCTGAGGAACACGATAGAAGGAATCTTGAAGAGCTGCCTCTCGTTCTCCCTTTAGCTCTGTGTGCTTAAGCAGCTGATTGTGGAAGTGCAGAGGCCTCAGTGTTGGGTCACACAAAGGTTTCAAAAGACTGAAGATGGGATCTTCTCTCAGTGGCAGACCTCAAATCGTTTCATCGTCAGGGGACTTTGGGAGGATTCTGCGTCTCCACGGTTTATTGTTGCAGTTAGAGAAAGGTGGTGGAGCGACCTGAGGCTGAACTCCCATGGAGCCCCAACCTAAACGCTGGGAACAGGGAGGGGGCAGCATCTTCACATTCTTCAACCGTCCAGCTGAGCGCACTCACCGCTCTAAGACTGAAACCGCTCATGAGGCTTCCACCAGCGCCGCATTCCTTCAGCAGCAGATTGGGATGACCTTCTGATGTTGTCGTCTTCAGGGCACGCTCCAGAAGTTTGTGGACGACCTGTTCGAGACCATCTTCAGCACAGCGCACCGAGGCAGTGCCCTGCCCCTCGCCATCAAGTACATGTTTGACTTTTTGGACGAGCAGGCGGATAAACACTCCATAACAGACTCTGACGTACGGCACACCTGGAAGAGCAACTGGTGAGTTTTTGGGGTGGTTCATTGTAATACGTTTCAACCAGGGAGGTGCGGTCAGAGGAAGCAGTGCCTCACCTCACCTCACCTGACGTACAGCTACTAATAATAAGATAAATCTGTGTCCTCTAATCTTTTCTGTAAAGGCCGTTTCTATGAAAGATTCTAATCATTTTAGCCTCAAAATCGCAGTTTTGTGTATTTTCTTCTTGAATCACAGCCTCAACTGCCAGCTGAGGCCGCTCTCAGCTGTCCCAAACGGCAAACGTAAACTACGTGAAGAAGATTCAACTAATATTAACGCTTTATTTAACAGTTTTCATGTTTTTCTATATTTAATTTGGCATTCAAACCTGACAAAAGGCTGTTCTAAAAAGACGGAATGAAGCAGGAAACCAACTCTGCTTTTTTTAAAAGAATAATAGATCATTTGTTTTATCAACGCATTTACGTTTTTGGGAGGATTTTTAACGTTTGTGTCGAACAAAATTTTCTGTTGATCCACAATTCGAAAAAAAAACCAAGTAGCCAACTTTTTAGAGCAGGGCTGCTGGTTCCAGATCTCCCTGCACTGCTTACTGCAGATTACCTGGAGCAGGTATGATCATTCATCTGAACGTGGAGACCTCTGATGGAGCGGATCAGCAGGGTTTGGAGATCTGGAAAACAGTCAGGAATAATAGGAATAATTATACTTTATTAATATGTGGAAAACTTTATCATCACCGCAATGGGTTTTCCAAAATCCAACCACTCTTTATTATGTTCGGCAAGGAGATTTGCTTATATTTCAACTTGTTTTAAAAAAAAAAAAACAATTTATTTTCTTCTTTCTTTCCTTTTTTTAAAAAAATTTCAATTGATCTTGATGTTTGGGGAACATGTTTATTCTTTTGAAGTTACTAATAAAGTTTATCAGGAATCAGTTATTTTCAAACATTATTCAAAGATAAAATATTAAAGTTAAACTGACTATCAAAACGTAAAAATTACCTAAAACATTTTATTTCTCCTTTTACTTCTTCTGCATCAGATGTTTTGTATTTCTTTTAATGTAGAAGTTTTCTTGTGGAAATGAAATATTAAAAAAAGAAATTCAATCAATAATGGATATTATTTATAGCTAAGTAATCACTGATATTATTTTTAGTGGTGATTTTAGATGACTTTTGAGCTGGAACACGTGCTTCATTCTGGCGACACTGATCCGGCTTCTCAAACCGTCACATAGAAGCCATCCATGTCTGAGCCGTGTCTGTGTCTCCGTCTGTGCAGTCTTCCGCTGAGGTTCTGGGTGAACGTGATCAAGAACCCGCAGTTCGTCTTTGACATCCATAAGAACAGCATCACGGATGCGTGCCTGTCCGTGGTGGCTCAGACCTTCATGGACTCGTGCTCCACGTCGGAGCATAAACTGGGGAAGGACTCGCCTTCAAACAAGCTGCTTTATGCTAAAGACATCCCCAATTACAAGAACTGGGTAGAAAGGTGAGCGTGCGTGGAGTCGGGGACGTTCAACGCCACCAGTTTAACCTCTGTCCCGCCACGTTTGTGCAGGTACTACTCTGACATCTCCAGGATGTCCGCCATCAGCGACCAGGACATGAGCGCCTACCTCGCCGAGCAGTCGCGCCTTCACGCCAACCAGTTCAACAGCATGTCCGCCCTACACGAAATCTACTCCTATATCGTCAAATACAAGGATGAGGTGAGTCTGTGTGTCCTCACTGATCTGACTTAGCAGATTTTCTTTCTTTTTCTTGTCGGGACACGTTCCCCTGCCAAGCTGTCCGCTGAAATTGCGCTCTTTAGCCGGCAATGCTCGTGTGAGAGACTGGCCGCAACTCCCACGACGCGCAGCTTTGACACAAATGCAGACAAAGCGAATCTGAATCGAATTACCAGCAGTTTGCAAGGTGCTGCCAGCAGTCGGTGAAGCAGCAGATTGGACAGGCTGCCTCCTCAGACCTGACAGCCGCTGGTTGGGAGAAATGCAGTTGGATATATTGCTATATTACATTTTTAGGCTGTTATGACATTTTGTCAGAGGGGTTGCGCACGTTTATTTTTTTTTGTCCTTCAGAGGGAATTTTGTCGCCTGATTAGAAAAAGCAGCTGGATTTCTGAGAGAGTCGAGATGAGAATTTACAGCAGACGAGCCTGAAAGAATTTTAGTTACTATAGGAACCAAACACACATGGGCCTTCCTGACGAAGTGTTCACGTTACCTATAAGTAGCTGGGGCCGTTCAGATCGTATTACAGTTTTAGAGCCATAGTTCAGACCAGTAAAAAGGAAAAAAACAAGATAAAAAGTTTAACATTTATTTTTGAAAAAATATAATATATAGGTAATTAAACAAAAAAAATACTTAAGAATAACATTAATAGTGTTAACTTACGTTAGCCTTTAAGAAATTTGGATTTGCATTTGTAACCTTCTCTTTGTTTTTTATAAATATGAGAAATGTCTATTTTTGGCACAAACAAAAGAAAAAAAAATATTTAAAAAAAACCGAATCTCTCAAAAAGAGAATTTTTTTTACGTTTTTAACTTTAGTAGTAAAAAAGCAAGCTTGTTGCTTAATTACTAGCTAAACTTCAAATTAGCATAACATTTCTCTGTAAATTAAATCAGCCAAAAATGTTAGCATGTTTGCTGAAATAAACTAAATTCAAAATTAGCCTAAAACCCCCAGTAGATAAGAAATTAGCTAAATATGTTAACAAATTGTTAAAATATTAACTAAACTCCAAATCAGCATAAAAAACTAATTAGAGGCCAAATTTGCAAAAAAAAATAAATAAAAACTAGCTTGTTGCGTAATTACTAGCTAAACTCCAAATTAGCATAAAATTCTTCAGTAAACTAAATTAGTCAAAAACATTAGCATGTTGCTAAAATAGAAGCTAAAACTGTAAATTAGCCTAAAAACCCCAGTAGATAACAAATTAGCAAAAAAGGTTGATATGTTCCTAAAATAATAGCTAATCTTCAATTTTTTTGAAAATGATTATTTTATTTTTCTTCAGCCATAGAGCCACCATGGAGAGATAAAAGAGCCGCAGGTTGCAGACTCCTGATATGACACACAGATACATATATACAGTGTTCCAGTATTTGCATTTCTTTACTCGCGGTTTCACATAAACACAGATATTTTTAGACACGTGACTCAAATGAGGTGCTGCGGTACTGAAGGTGAATATCCGCATAGCAGAGCGCCCTCCGGAGCTGCCCCCCCCTCAATGTCCTGCATAGAGAAACAGCATCATCTGAATCAGAAGCAGCAGAAAAATATTCTTATTCGTTGAAGAAGATAACACGGAGGATAATTATCATCCGGATCGCGTTTGGCGTGAACGCAGCAGCACAGTTTTGTTCATTAACCTTCTATCGTCATTATAGTTGACCAGGAAGACGGACTGCTGGTTGGTTCAAATGATGCATTCAGGTGGGGGGGGGATCTGCGGTACATGTCTGGTCCAAACGCCCATGATCCCTACAAACCCCCACCTCCTTCAGGGTCTTATTCATGAAGTCCGTGCTGGTGTTTTCCCGTCAGCTGACCCCTTCCTGCCTCATTTTCAGATTTTGTCAGCTCTGGAGCGGGACGAGCAGGCGAGGAGACAGAGACTGAGGAGTAAGCTGGAGCAGGTCATCGACACAATGGCCCTGAGCAGCTGAGGACCACCCTCCTCCGGGTCCTCACTCCTTCTTTCCATCTGTCCCCCTCTCCCTCGCTTTTGCACCAAGACAACAAACAGAACTCGGACCCCCAACAACATGAGCTGCAAACGGACAGAAGCAGTAAACTGGAAGCTGGTCTTTTGGGGGGGGGGACAAAGATGGGCGGGCCTGTGTACGCTTACATGTGTTAGTCTGCACCCCCACGCGGCGTGGGGCCACGCGGGCGACATGTTCACGCAGAGCAAGTGAAGTGACGGCGTTTGATTTTCTCAGTGTTTGTGGTTTGCTTGATTTTGATTTTAGGAGTTTCGTCGTCTACAAGGAACAGACACTCTGACAGGATGTGACATCACGAGCAGAATGGACCAATCCGATGCAATGGGAGGGGAGAGGATGTGTAGAGCGCAGCCGACAATGTTTAACTTTGTGTATAGATTATCGAACGTCTAACACTTTTGTTGTCGGAACTGGAAGCTGTTGCACAGTTTACAGAAACGTTACAAAGAAAATATAATATGGATATAAACACATTTTACAGCAGCAAATTAAGAAGGCTATGATTAGGGAAGAATTTCATTTCATGTTGATATCTCAAAACATTTTTGTTTTTTTCTCTTTCATTTGATCCAACAAATAAAACAACGAATCATAATTTGTCAAAACAAAAACAAAAAAAAGAAGTGCTCAGCGTGAACAGAAAAATTGAAAAAGAAACTAAAGTTCGTACTGTGCCATGTTTCCTTTGAATGTTGTTTAGTGCAGAGACATTTTGTGAGATGGAACGTGTCTAATTTTAAATATGAACATGCCTAGTGACTGAAAGTTGTTTGAATTAGGGCCCATGATGAGATCTTTGTAGACAGGAAGCTGTAAGTTTATGACAGGAAGAAGCTCGCTCTTCAGTCGGTGCAATCTCTTGGTTTCATGAAGCCAAATATCACCAGGTTATATTCTGAGTTTTTTTTTTCTTTTTTTTTCCTGCGACTCTACGGCTGCTGGATTGTTTGAAGGATGAAGTAGCTCCATTGCACTAGCTAGAATATTTCTCTTCGCTTGGACGCATCGTAGCCCTCATTGCTGGTTGCTTCTATGTTTTCCTCAATCAACCGAATCCAAAAACCTTCATGCAAGAGCCAAAAGAGTTTTCTGCTTCGGCCCGTAGGATCCTCCGTGAGGTCAGCCGAGCCCTTTAGAAGTAGAGCCGTCTCCAAACTGGACAGAGGCCGGTGGGTTTTTGAGGGAGGTTGGACGGATGGCTGCAGAAGTTCAGGGAGGTGAAGCCCCTCCGATGACAGAGTGATCCTCCTCTAAGCTTGCAGCTCTTATTTTGAGACGATCCTGTTGCCATGTGTGACTTAAGCTTTTTTATATTCCTGTTACTAGGAGAATTCTTTTCTCACTTTTTTGAAGTCTTGATGTCATGAATTTTGATTTTGTGGTGAGAAATATCTTTTTTTCTGCTTGATGAAAACCAAACTGTGGTCTGTATAAAAGATTTTGTTTGTAAAATTGTTTACATGACTAACAAAAAGCTGTTTGCCATTTTTTTTTTTTTTTTTGTAATCCAGTTTCTTTCTTTGAGTTTTCTTTTATTTTGTACCTTCAGCGTGTAAATTGTACATTTACGGTACATGGAAGACAACTCCTCTTCGGGTTCCCTGAAGCCAAACGAACTCCAGGTTGAATCCGACGCTTTTCAGGATCAGGATGGAAACTGTTGAATCGGATGAGCGTCTGTTGTCGTGGAAACGTGACTTGCTGCTTTACCTTGTATGTCGTTTTTCTATGAAACCTTAGGGCTGTTTTTCTGTGCTGGTCAGAAATGTGAACGAGCCGCTTTGGTACATTTACTCAAACAGTAATGAGTTGACCCGAAAATAGGGTGGGATTTGTGTTTTACTTTGAAAGGGAAGCAGGTTTTTTGTCTGCATTCCTGTTGAAGACTTCCTGTCCGCTCTTTCCTGATTGTGAAAATGGAGTTTTGCGCTCAGCGGCTTAATGAATGTGGATTCTGTGTCTAGTAGGAGACTCGCTCCAGCCACCACGTACAGTCACACCAAACGCACTCGTCTCTGCTGCTGATGCAGCTTTCGCAGACAGGAAGTCTTCCACAACAGGGTGGCATCTTCAAAATAAAACACCTTTAGGATAATCAGAACAATTTCTTCGTATTGGAGTCCTTAAAATTCACTCTTCTGAATGACAAATCAAAGTGTCCCGCAGGTGTGGAGGCCGCGTCTTCAGCCCCCCGCTCCATACAGCTGCATTCCGACATGTTGGTGCTCTTACTGTACGGACCACATGGCCGCTGAGGCTCTCGGGTGTGTCCACAGTAGTGTGTGAGTGCAGCGGCACCCCCGCCGCCCGCTCCAGCACACAGCGTGGACACGCCAGCAGGTTTTAAAAACCTCCTCATTCATGAAACTCATTCAGGTTGAGGACTGGCCCGTTCTTCACTTGCCTTTCAGACTCTTGTTTCACGAGTTCAAGCCCGTTTTTGGCAGATCCACAGCAGCTCCCGTCTTCATCCTCCGTGCTGCTCAGTCCGGTTCCACCGCTAGCTAGCTCGTGCTAAATGTTGCCGAGATGGTAGACTGTGGTCGAAAAGCATTTGGTGTCATGTAAATGAGTGACAGAAACCACGCGGTGGGTCTGTGGTGTAACGTCTTTAGCGTGAGTGGATCCAGCACAAGCCTCAGCTCTCTGCAGTCCAGCGTCGTCGTGCTCTTTAGGTTGTGTTCCCATTCCAGCCTTCTGTTGGTTTTCCTCTTCGTTCTGGAAGTTGCATACGATCTGTGGACAAACAAGGACTTTTAATTCCAAATAGTGAACAAGAACTTTAACACAGAAACTGCTACAATTTTAGATTTCAGACTTGAAGCGACTGTCACGAGTTTGCAGGTCAACATTCATTGTGTAAATATTCTGTTATTTCCTATTTTGCAGATTTACTACTTGTAAATAAACACATCAACGAAGAGATTAAACATTTTTTGCTAAATAAAAAGTGTCTTTGGTCTGTCATTTCAGGATTTTCTTATTGATTCTTGATAAACGTTCTCCCTTTTCCAAATTTCCTAAATTTGTCTTTTAGGAAATTTGTTCATAGCCGACTAAACGTCACAAAATGAACATTCCTGCAGCTTGCACTTGCACATTTCTGCAGCTCTAACCACACAAACTCTTGACAACTAAAAAGATTAAAATACATTTTTTTTCCTACTTTATCATTACCTCACAATATTTTTATTGCCATTTAACTGCCTCCTGTAGATCAGGGGCGTCAAACTCAATCGAACAAGAAAATCCAAAACCCACCTGAGGTACAGGATAAACATTTATTCAACACACTAAAACTATATTTTTAGAACTGTATCATAATTATGAGGTAAATAATATATAGCATTACCAGCAATAATGCTAGCGTGAATGCTGTAAGATGAATTTAGCAGCTAAAGATGCTAGTGCTGATAGCTGAAAACGCTGAAATTGGTTCCTGAAAACTCTGAAGCTGATAGCCAGCTAAAATATTAGCTAAAACACAAATTAGCCTAAAAAAATAGGTTAGCCAAAAGAGCTAGCATGTAGCTGAAAAAGTGGCTGAACTTAAAAATAGCCAAAAAACCTGAGAAAAGCCCAAATTATCCAAAACAGCTAGCATGTAAATATTAGCTAAACTCCAATTTAGCCTAAAAAAAAACTTTTCAGAAAAGCTTAAATTATCAAACAGCTAAACATCACACACTTGTATACTTTTTGACTAAATATATTTTAGTAAAATATTGAAAGTTATTTAAGCTTTAAGTTGATTTTGTCCTGGAATAACATTCCTGCCGTTTATAGTCTATTTTATTGTATTGTCTTTTACCTCTCACGTTGACCACTTGGTAAAAAAGCTAACAGCACTTCTGGGTTTCTACAGAAATGATGGCCCCGGTGCGAGGAAAAGACTTATCCTCCCAATTTTAGACTATGAGGACATTCTGTACATGAATGCGACCTCGTCAACCCTCCGTAGTCTGAACACAGTTTATCACTGTACCCTGTGTTTTATCACAAACTCTGCTTACAGAACCCATCACTGTGAACTGTATTCTCTGCTCTCTTGGTCAGGCCACAGAGACACTGGCTAATATTCACATATAAGGCCTTTCTCTGTAAACTGCCTCAACACCTGTGTCGTCTCCTGTTAACAGCATTTATAACTCTCGCTCTTCACTCAAATTGCTTCTTTCTGTTTCCAGATTTCACACCGGATTAGGAAAAATAACTTTTCTATTGCTGCTCGCTTTCCTGGGATAATATTCAAAACTCTCTCCTTCTATGTTACCTTATTCTCTTGAATTGTTTTGAAGCTTTCTGAGCTTTTAAAAGAAAAATGTCACTCTTGACCTATCTGTATCTGTACCACTCTTGATTAACCTTTTAATCATTGTCCTATTGTTCATTTTAATTGTATTTTATTTTATTTTTTAATTGTATTTTATTTCCATTTTTTATTATTTTAACTTTATTTTACTTTCTTGTTTTGATGCCTTTTGGCTCAGGTCTCCCTTTAAAAAGAGACGTAGTCTAAATGGGATTTCCTGGTAAAATCACGGTTAAATTATACATAAAAAATATTCATAATTATGTTAAAAAGTTACAATTTTAAAGTTTTAAAAATTGTCATTCTGCTAGCTTTTTGGACTATTTTGGCATTTACTAAGATGTTTTAATCTATTTTTGAGTTGAGCTAATATTTCAGCTACACACTAGCTGTTTTGGCTAACTTAAGTTTTTTCTGCATTTAGCTAATAATTAAGCTGGCTAGTTTCTGTGTTTATAGATATCAATTTTAGCATCTTTAGAAGCTAAATTCAGATTACAGCATTGACACTAGCATTATCACAGGCAATGCTTTATATCTAGTTCATTTTTATGTTAAAATTTATGGTTTTTAAAGTTTTAAAAATGTAGTTTTAGTGTTTAATAAACGTTTATCCTTTTCGCCCCGCGACCCAAGGTTTGTTTTGGATTTTGTGCGATTGAGTTTGTCACCTCTGTTAAATTCTAACCATGCATCACACTTGCTCTGGAGGAGGGGCTCCGTGTGGAGCGGCTGGGTCGGGACTGGCTGCAGGTTTTCACTGCTTTGAGTCCAAACATGACGGTGTGAAACACCAGGAAGACTTCCCGGCGTCGCTCGTTTCTCACGGCTTGCTTTGAACCGTCAGCACTTCCTTCTTTCTTTCTTCCCAGTGGATTCAATGAGGCCAGATAGACAGAAAATGTTATCGTTCACACCATGTGTAACCACCCGGCCTAATTCAATTAAATCTCCATACAAGGAAGAAGGCTGAAATTGCGTAATGGCTGTGTGAGCGCTGAATCTGGTAATGATCCTGTCAAGAGGCAAATGATCTCGCAGCTTAAACATTAAGATAAATTTCATCCGAAGCTCAAGATGCTCGGTCCTTCACCCTCCCACCTCCATCCTGCCGGCAAAATTCTGTTTTGTCTGTTTACACTGTTTATTCTGTTTTTCTGTTACACTTTGATCATTTCAATTGTTGCTTTTCTTTTTCATTTTTGTTTAACTGACGAGGCTTTGTTTCATCACATCTGAAAGTTCCGATTCTCCATTTGCGGAGGGTTTTTTGGTGTTTGAGTGCACCGGAGGGAGGGAGCCCCATGAGTGGCAGTGGTATCTATATTTCCTCTAAATCCAGTGAGCGGTTGAGTTCCTCTTGGCGAGGAAAAGGTGACAGCCATTACTGTAGGGAGACGCTTGGAGCTGGATTATTGTCATCGCTCTTAACTCCTGCTTTTCAGGGAAAGCTGAGTGAATGGAGGGAGGTGGGTGTTCAAAGCAGGTGCTGCCAATCTTTAGCCTATGCCACAAGAATACACCCCCCCCCTCCAAATAAAAGGCAAGGCTGGTGCATTGAGAGCTCAGAGATGTTTCAGGCCAGCAGCTAATGTCTTACTGTGGAAATTCTATATGTTTTTGCAGAAAGTTTCTGCATTTGTTTCATACAAAAACTTCCATTTTATTTTTATTCTATCACTGCAGAGAAAAACAATTTCTCAAAATTAACAGATAAGCTTTTTTTTAATCTACCAATGGGGTAAAACAATATTTACCAAGAATTATTCTTTTCAGTAAAGATTTCTAGTCACTAAGAAATATTTTCTTAACCCTATTGCTGGTTTATTTTCACCTGAGCATAAATATTTACATGATTGACTGAAGGACAAGCCTCCAGTATCTTTACTTTATTTTTTAGGAATTTTTTTCTTCTCAAATTCCACATTATTCAGGGATTTTCAAGCATGTTCCTAGGATCTTCATATGCTCCTTTCCCCACTTTGTTACCTAAACCACGGTTTGAAATATAAGAAAACGACTCTAATTTATCATTTGTTTTCATATTTTGATCTATTTTTAATGAAAATACTTCTTGTTGGGTATTTTATATCGGGTAAAAAGTGATGGTGTAACTTTTTAAAGCGAAAGTGTTCTGTGGCTGAACTAAAGTTGTATTTCGATTGGAAAAGTTTGTTGTTCCGGATCGAGTCCTGAACCTTGTGTTTGCTCTGTATTCAGACAGCTGTCAATCCTGTTTTAAACCAAAGCTTGTAAACAAAACCACGTGACTGAAGATCTCTTCAGTCATTGGCTGGGACTAACAAGAGCGGGGCTAAGCAACTAGAGGCAGAAATGATGGAAGTCTTGTGTTTGCAATCTTTGTTGGGATATTTCACTGATTCAAACTTTATATTCTCCTGATCAGTTCTGTATCAATAACAGGTTCAACCGTAACCTGCCGCATAACGAGACACAGAAAAGCTTCTAGGAAATGTTTTCAGCTGTTAAAAGAAATGTTCAAACAGATAAACCTTTTTCCTCTCCGGAAAAAATTCAACTGGTGCTTTACATTTGTCCACACCTCGTTGGATCCTTCATTCCTAATCTGTTTACATGATGTTGGTCCAGTTGCTCCACTCCGAGCATGGAGTCTAGTCAGACTGAGGAAACTCAGAGCGGAACAAAACTCAACTGGATTGGAAACGAACCGAGACCACCTCGAAAAATGAGTCTGATAGCGGTTCCGGACCAAAGTCCAATTGGGCGTTTTCAGACAGAAACATTTTCCAGATTATCTGGGAAACGATTTTCTGGTTCTGTTTGAGCAAACTAAATGTGTCCAGTCTGAAATTAAACATTTTCATTAGTAAATTTTGATTTTTTTTTTCTTATTACCTTACATTTTGTTTGCAATTTAGAACATTTTGATCTCAAAACTGTAACTTTTGCAATATAGTGGCACAAAAATCCCTCAATAAGATTTTAATTTAATGACTTTGAAGCGAAGTGAATGTAAAGATCCTCGTCTGTGTTTTAGAAATGTGACGGTGAGCTGGACAGTCCAGTGAGATTCTTGTTGGCAGCCTTTCTCCTGCTTCAGTTGTTCATCTCGCTCTGATAAAATACATAGAATTTATGCTTCAGGCTCATTCCGGGTGATGCAACAGTTGATGGTGCAAGCCGTCGTTGGGAATTTCCTGATGCAATCCGGAGTGCATCTCCACAGAACAGTGAACCACTGACACGTTGGACTCCTTCGAGTTAAAAAGGTCTTCAGCTTCCTGGGTTAGATTAAAGCCTGAGTAACTGTCAAAGGCATCTTCCCAGTCGGAGTGTTTTTAGCGCGCTTTCACTTCCTATCAGCATCCGAGCTGCAGTGCGGGTTCACTGGCTGCTGCTCTTCTGTTCTGACTGGCTTGTTAATTTATCCACAGGTAGAAGCCATTATTCAGCGCAGCTCCCTGTCAGAGCCAGTGAAAATCCATTCCTTGCTCCACTGACCTAAAGCTTCCTGATGTCTGATTAACACAGATGGGATAACAATCCATAAAAAGCACTGCAGAGCTCTTAAACAGCCCGTCTGTAGTATCTTTTGCACCTAATCTCCTCAACACAGTCCAACGACTTCAGACTGACGACGCTTTATCGTTTAATAGTTCCCATAAAACGTCTATATAATTAAATATGTTCCACTTTCCGTTGGAAATCCTTCTGAGTGTGACTTTTTCAGTTTCTTCTCCGCACACGCTCACATAAACACTTAAAAACCCTGGAGGAGATTTGATTCGTCTGCTTTCCCCTCCAGGAACAGGTCAGGCCTCAGGGATGCAGACGAGTGCGTCCGATTAGTCCAGCCACCGTCCCGCCACCACTCACGGAGATGGGCTCGTACCTGGAAAAGCTTTCACGGAGCGCCGTTTTATTGGGCGCTCCATGAAAGCCCTCAGGAATGACAATTTTTGGCTCCGGCAAGGTCACCCGCGCATGACATCATGGGTCAATTCACGCGCAGGTCACGCCACATGCAGACCTCTTTCGATCTTTAACATTTTAAACGACTGCTCAACCAAATGGGCGGGAACATTTAGAAAACATGTTTTAAAAATATCCATTGAATATCCATCATATTACTCCCCGTGGTACGGATAATAATTTTTTTTTCCCTAAAAATTGAAGTAGAAAAAAATTCTAGTTTCTGATTGATGCACACCAGTCGGTATTTTTTAGATTCATTAAACCTTAAACCTTTTTTTCAGTTACTATCTGATGTGCAGCAGCTACAAACCAAAAAATATTTGTTTGTTTTTTTTTTTAACTTCAATTTTTAGGAAAACATTTTTTTCTGGTTACTATCTGGTGCGCATCCATTAGTTACCAGATTTTTTTTATTTGGCTAATTTGGAGTTTAGCTAATATTTTCAGACAGATATTTACTTTAATTTCCCATTTTCCATGTATTCTTCATGACAAACATTCTAAATATGATCTAATTTTAGTATTTATTTTAAAAAAACGTTGCATGCTTTAATCTAACCCAGGAAGCTGAAGACCTTTTTAACTCGAAGGAGTCCAACGTGTCAGATGGCGAAAATCTAAACAACAGGTAGACTATGACATCTATAAAGAGAAACTTCACTTATATAATTTACAACTGAGCAATGCAAGGAAGTCCTATTTTTCTGAATTATTACCAAAACTCCATAATGCTCGGGCCTTATTTAATATAGTCGACAGGTTGACAAAACCCCCTGTGTCAGTGGCACCAGAACTTTACTCCACCAAAGCCTGTAATGACTTTGCCAAATTCTTCAGGGATAAAATCAAAAACATTAGACAAACAATTGTTTCATCAACTACAAGTTCAGGATATGAACCCTATCCACTAGAAACCATAAACCCCATGGCTCAGTTTCAACCCATAAACAGTAAAGAACTGCAGGACATTCTATGTCAACTGAACTCCTCCTCCTGCTGTCTGGATATTCTACCCACAAGCTTTTTCAAAAAAGTTTCAAAGATCCTGGAACCAGCCCTGCTCCAGATTGTCAACTTGTCGTTAACATCTGGTGTTTTCCCAGAACCACTGAAAACAGCTGGAATCAAACCTCTCCTAAAAAAGGACAGTCTAGACAAAACTCAAATGAACAACTACAGACCGATATCAAACCTGCCATTTTTAAGTAAGATCATTGAAAAAGCTGTTTTCCAACAGTTAAATGAATTCCTAATAAATAACAACTGCTATGATGTCTTCCAGTCCGGCTTCAGACAGAACCACAGCACTGAAACGGCTCTGACCAAAGTGACCAATGACATACGTTTGAACACAGACAGTGGAAATATGTCAGTTCTAGTTTTACTGGATCTCAGTGCTGCGTTTGATACAGTCGACCACGCAATACTACTCAGACGACCGGAAAACTGGGTGGGTCTCACTGGGCCAGTACTAAACTGGTTCAAAACATACTTAGAAAACAGGAAATATTTTGTGTCAATTGGTAACTTCACTTCTGAGCCAACAGAAATTACATGTGGAGTGCCCCAAGGCTCCATCCTGGGACCACTTCTATTTAACATCTACATGCTCCCACAGGCCCAGGTTATAAAGAACAACAACATTAGTTACCATAGCTATGCAGATGACACACAGATATATATTAGACTGACACCAGGAGACCGAGGCCCTGTACAGGCTCTTGGTAAATGCATTGAGGACATTAATGACTGGATGTGTCACAACTTACTTCAATTAAACAAAAACAAAACTGAGGTTATTGTCTTTGGGGCTAAAGAAAAAGGTTAGACGTCACTACAGAGCTTCAATCTATTCAACTAAAACTACCAACCAGGCCAGAAACTTGGGTGTAGTGATAGACTCAGACTTAAATTTTGATAAACACATTAAGGCAGTCACTAAATCAGCCTATTATCATCTCAAAAATATCTCAAGGATTAAAGATTTGATGTCTAAGCAGGACCTGGAGAAACTAGTGCATGCTTTCATCTTTAGTGGACTTGATTACTGTAACAGTGTTTTTACAGGACTACCAAAAAAATCCATCAGGAAACTGCAGCTGATTCAGAACTCTGCTGCTCGGGTTCTCACAAGGACCAAGAAAGTAGACCACATCAGTCCAGTTCTGAGGTCTTTACACTGGTTACCTGTCTCTCAGAGGATAGACTTTAAAGTTCTGTTACTGGTTTATAAAGCTTTGAATGGTTTAGCACCAAAATACATGACTGACCTCCTGACCCAGTATGTACCAGCCAGACCTCTCTGATCATCAGGATCCACTCTTTTATCAGTTCCTAGAGTCAGAACTAAACATGGAGAAGCTGCATTCAGCTTCTATGCTCCACAGATCTGGAACAGACTTCCAGAAAACCTTAGATCTGCTGAAACACTCAGTGTATTTAAATCCAGGTTAAAGACTCACCTGTTCTCAGTTGCATTTGATTAATATGTATTCAAAAGTTTACGTCCGCACTTTTTATCTATGCTTGTTTTAAATTAAAATCTTTTTACTTTCTTTTAATTTTATTTTAATGATTTGAATAATGAATGACATTTTTACTATTTCTTTTGATTGTTTCTTTTAATGTTTTATGTAAAGCACTTTGAATTGTCTCTGTACATGAAATGTGCTATACAAATAAACTTGCCTTGCCTTGCCATGCACCCATGGACATAGGCTGTGAGTTTTGGGGTTTTCAGTTCCCGTGAGGCTCGTTCAATCGCTTCAAGAGACGTGATGAAAATGAAACGTGCTATTGTCGTTCATGTAGTAAATGTATCATGATTCTTTGTCATGCTGTTATCTTCTGCCTCCTTTGAGTTCCATTCCGCTCCAAAGGCTTTACGCATGTTACGTACACGTGTTCCGCATGTGCCAGTGAGATGTCCACAGAAACCACACTCTCATTTTCAAAATTTCTAACAACCAGGCGGCCCGCAAACAGCGCGCCCCTACATGCCCCTGGAACAGAACTAACGGGCTTCCTGCGCAGTGCGCAGAATTTGGGGTGGGGTTGGGACGGGGGTGGGCGTCTCACACACATGTAATGCTTGAAATAATCACAGGACCAGAAAAATTCCAATTCAGATTTCCCATCAGTAACTGAGTTTGAATTATTTTTTAAATTAGAGGTTAAAGTTTCATTTAAGAAATACATTAGTGTAAAAACAGCATAATCATCATTAAAAGACCACTGAGGATGCTTTTACTAAAAAAAACATATATAGTTGGAGAGGGATTTATGAGATAACTTTTTTCACTGATACACTTTCACTAAACTACACTTGACTGAATTCTTGTCTTGAGTTCCACACTCCTGCATGTTCTAAATGGCTGGACACCTGAACCAGGTCATCAGTCATGAGTAGAGCTTGGAGATCTGGAAACCACGCAGACTCTGTGGCCCTCGAGGCCTGGAGTCGCCGACCCCTGATCTAGAACATGAATGACCCTCTTCTTCCAGAGGTCAGCATCTTTTTGGGAAAGTATAGAACTGGATAAAGAGTGGACATTCAGGGACACAGCAGTGGTAGCTTGATGTCCAGTCCTCTCTTTTTTGGAAGGCAAATTTTGACTGTTTGATACGGTGGCCGAGACGGCTCACATGATTGCAAAAGCCACAACACAACGGCAAAAGCCAAAACACAACGACAAAAGCCGAAACACGAAGACAAACGCCGAAACACGACGGCAAAAGCCGAAGCACGACGGCAAAAGCCGAAACACGACGGCAAAAGCCGAAGCACGACGGCAAAAGCCAAAACACAACGACAAAAGCCGAAACACGAAGACAAACGCCGAAACACGACGGCAAAAGCCGAAGCACGACGGCAAAAGCCGAAACACGACGGCAAAAGCCGAAGCACGACGGCAAAAGCCGAAGCACACCGACGAAAGCCAAAACACAACGGCAAAAGCCACAGCACTCCAGCAAAAGCCAACACAGAACGGAAACGAATCAGAGCGGAAGTGAATAATGGACTTTTTTTCTTAACCTTTCATTCAGTTTCGAGCTATTGGTGATTCTTGAGAGATACGTGATTTTGGTAAGGGATAGGTGAGGGTGGACGTTCGGTGTTGCCGCTTTTATTTCTTCTTTCAAAGCCTTCACGGAGAGCTTTCGGGGGAGAAAAAAAGGAGGGCGGAGGAGGGAAAACGGGATCTGGTTTTTTGTCAGCAATTCTTTCTTTTTTACCTATTTTTTATTACTTTCAAATACCTTCCACGTAATTGTTAGTGTAAACCCTAATACTGGGGATCTATATATTGAGTTTAAACGTTTGGATACGCAAGCTGTGTGGTGGCCTAATGGGTAGCACAGTTGGTTAGTGTCCCAAAGGGTTGGGGTTCGAGGCTTGCGGGAGTCATTTAGTATGTATTATATGTTTTTTTTTCTGTAAAAAAAAAAAAGTATCATACTGGTTCTTACGTACATTTTAAGAATCAAAATAAATAAATACTTCTTGCAACATAATTCCAGGTAGTTTAGTCATTTTTGTTGCATGGGGTGCATGGCGAAAAGGGAATTTTGGCGCTGCGTGCCACAACCCCACCATCCTGAACTGAAACGACGTAACTGCCTGGAATTATGTTGCAAGAAGTATTTATTTATTTTGATTCTCAAAATGTACGTAAGAACCACGTATGATACTTTTTTTTTTTTTTTTTACAGAAAAAAAATGTATACACACTAAATGACTCCTGCAAGCCTCGAACCCCCACCCTTTGGGACACTAACCGAGCGTGCTACCCATTAGGCCACCACACAGCTTGCGTATCCAAACGTTTAAACTCAATATATAGATCCCCAGTATTAGGGTTTACACTAACAATTACGTGGAAGGTATTTAAAAGTAATAAAAAATAGGTAAAAAAGAAAGAATTGCCGACAAAAAACCAGATCCCGTTTTCCCTCCTCCGCCCTCCTTTTTTTCTCCCCCGAAAGCTCTCCGTGAAGGCTTTGAAAGAAGAAATAAAAGCGGCAACACCGAACGTCCACCCTCACCTATCCCTTACCAAAATCACGTATCTCTCAAGAATCACCAATAGCTCGAAACTGAATGAAAGGTTAAGAAAAAAAGTCCATTATTCACTTCCGCTCTGATTCGTTTCCGTTCTGTGTTGGCTTTTGCTGGAGTGCTGTGGCTTTTGCCGTTGTGTTTTGGCTTTCGTCGGTGTGCTTCGGCTTTTGCCGTCGTGTTTCGGCTTTTGCCGTCGTGCTTCGGCTTTTGCCGTCGTGTTTCGGCTTTTGCCGTCGTGTTTCGGCTTTTGCCGTCGTGCTTCGGCTTTTGCCGTCGTGTTTCGGCGTTTGTCTTCGTGTTTCGGCTTTTGTCGTTGTGTTTTGGCTTTTGCCGTTGTGTTGTGGCTTTTGCAATCATGTGAGCCGTCTCGGCCACCGTAGTTTGATGTCCACAAACATGAACTGCAAAAAAAAAAACAAGAAAAAATAATCAATGATAGATAGACTCGTTCTCTGTTTTCAAGAAATCAACGTATGCAGTTATAAGTGAAAGTAACTTATTTTTAACCATAAAAACGTCACATAGTACCAAGCAGAGAGCCTGTTATAACCAGAGGTGTGAAACATCATTACTGCCTGTCAGAGGACGCGGATGCTTCAACGACGTCTGCTCAGCCTCGACCTTCAACCCAAGCGTTGAGATTTTCCTCCTCGCTCGTGATCGGTTCCTCTGGACGTCCGTCTCTTCGCCGCTTCCCCGCGGCGCGTCCTAACGACCGCTCACTAATGAATTCCACTCTTACATGTTAGCAGCAGCTTGTGATCAAGTGCATTGTGGGATTGAGATAAGACCCAGACATCAGACAGCGTTAACACAGAAGACCCTAATTGGTCCAATTTATTAATAAAGGGGTGAAGGTGGTGGATAAGTAGGACGGAGAGCTCCAGTTCATCACATGGCAGGAAGATGAAAGTGTTAATTATTGCTGGGGAGGTTCTCAGAATGTCTGTTCTAGCTGCAGGTATCTCATAAAAGCTCCTCCTGCCTTCAGAAGATGATGTGTCTTATTGACCTTTTGCTTTAATAACTACAGAAGCCACATGGGAGGATGTCAGGATGAACCTCAAAGCTGCTCCTGTGAACAGATTACAGCCTTGCTCTCATAAACTACACTGTTCTCTGTGGATGGAATCATTTACTTTGGTCTCCTGAGTGTCTTACATCATAGAAACATTTGACACATTTCAGTGAGGAAAAAAAGGCCCAGAAAACTACCAAAAGTTCTGTTTTTATTTATACATATTTCAGATTATTATTTTTTTGTATTTTGTAAAGGTAGAACTGCTTTGAAATCAAAACTGAAGCAAATGCACTTCATGGTTTTTTCATTAAGTGGTTTGTTACTAGGGATGAGTATCAATACTACTCCTCCTATCGATCCAGAGTTCTTATCAATACTTTTTTTGTTTGAAAACAAGATCAATAAAAAACAGTTTTCCTCCAAAACATTGTTTTTTAGAACAATTTAAAACACAAAATATTAATTTAACGTCCTTTTCAACAGTAAAATAAAATTATCAATAACTACTAACTTGTCATTGTAATAATAATGCGTGTTAAGGTAACTAATCTCCAATCAGGAACTCTGTAGTTGGAGATATGGAATGTTTACAGTGTGGTGGTGGGCGGTGATTGAGTATATGTTCATCTGTCAGGCACGCATGTTGGAGCAGGTGAGCTGGTGTCAGATGGACAAACAAAATGTCAAGGATCTCTCCTCTTTTATGTTGTTTTAGAGAAAAATGCATAAAACATACATGGTTTCTAAAGGAAGTATGGCAACCTACAGCGCTGCCCCATCAAAGTCATACACAAACAGGAGGCATCCATTTTGAAGAGGTCCTCTTTTATAGATGGCTAGCCCCGCCCCTTCACCAAACCAACCAACAAACATTCATTTGCATTTTACTTTTAAGACATAACAAAACAAAAATATGTCTCCCATTAAACATCAATTCCAAATAGAAAACGCAAAGTACAAAGAAAACATTTTTAATTTTAAACAGGCCTGGTAAAGGACACCAAAATCACTGGACTTCCTGAAACAGGAAGTCCTCCAAAATAAAACAGGAAGTGAACAAATAAAACACAAAACAACCAAAATCCAGTGACCACCATTAAACTGAACAAGGTGAAATGCAACAGAGGTTAAAGCTGAACAGTGTGTGCACCCACTGACGCTATCACAAACAAATCACTTTGTTGAACCTTTACTTAAAGACAGACGTGTGCTCCGTCACATTACTTTTCCCCGGCTCCGAGCGCTGCCACTGAGGGAAATCTAGATAAGTAGTCAGCCAAAGTGTTGAATCGTCGGCTTGTGGCGGATGCTGAAACTGAAAGGTTGTAAGGCAAGGTACCATCTCATAATTCTGGAGTTATGATCCTTCAAGGTATTGATCCATTGCAGCGCTCTGTGATCCGACTCCAGATCAAATTCTCTTCCCAGGAGATAATATCTCAAACTGTCCAACGCCCATCTGATGGCCAAAGCTTCTTTTTCAACAGTCGAGTACCTGGTTCCCCTTGGCAGTAGCTTACGACTGAGATACAGCACAGGTCTATCTTGGTCTCCAGTCTTCTGGGCCAGAAGACTCCTCCGGGTCCAACATCTGAGGTATCCACCTGCACAAAAAATTGTTTCTGGAAGTCTGGACTGCATAAAACTGGAGAAGAGCACAAAGCATTCTGCAGAATTAAAAACTCAGAAAAATCATCTAGAAACACTCGTGCTGGCCCGGGAGGACGATATACTAAAGATAAAGATACATGAAGATAAAACGGCGGGTCGGATCCAACCTCAAAGATTTGCAGGTCAAAGGAGCTGAAGGAGTCCAGTCTCAGATTCCTGCAGGGAAAATGTCTCTGTGGTTGAGAGCCAAACCTCCCCCGACCCGACCAGATGAGCGAGGTAGAGAGGACAGAGCAGTCTGGGGGCACAGTTCATTCAGGTGGATATGGACGGTCTTCTCCCAGCCTCTGTAGGGCACAGGAAGACCAGGTGCTCCGATGAGAAGGAATCGTTCACGTTCAGGTTCAGGTTCCAGAGAGCATTGTGAGGGGCAGAAAAGCTTAAACTCAGTGAGATTGGGTTGGTAGGTTACAGGAAGACGTCTCAGAAGGCCCTTTAAGCTAACAAGTTTACTGCTTCTTTTCCTACGGCAATAAAGGCATTTTTCCCTGGAAGGAGAAGTGCAGGAGCGCGACGGAGGAACACTGGTATTCCCTCAAGGATAGGTGGAGGGGATTTTCCCCTCATTGCTCAGAAACTGAAGATCCAAGAGTGTTTGTTGATGATAAACCAGTAGACTGTGCTTTTGTGGATGACACTCATCAATAACAGTAAAACACAATGCAGCAGGGCAGGAACAGACGCCAAGCATCATTCACAGGCGCCATGTTGATCATCACCAAACCAAACCCCAGTTAAACCCTCTGGATCATAGAGTGTCATTTCTGTCAAAACTCCATGCGGACAAGTCACACCCTCGCAAGCGCTTTTTACCTCCTCCGTGAGCAGAAAAACTATGTCTATATTTTATTATATATATTATTTTTGTATTATATATATATATATATAATATATATATATATATATATATATATATATATATATATAATATATATATATATATATATATATATAATATATATTATATATATATATACATATATATATATATATATATATATATCCTATATACATTATTACATTAAAATATTAAAAACAGCTTTTAATATTGTTCATCAAATATTTTTCACAGACAATGTGATTAAAGCCTTCTAAAGAACAGTGTTTATGTTCTTTGATCTACTGTAACTTTTTTAACTGTTAACACCCCCAACATAAAAAGCTCAAGCAGCTTTTTTCCTTCACAATCTGCTGGAATTTGGGGATCTGCTGGGATTTTGTATTAAAGCATTGCCGACGACGCCTCAGTTGTTAATGGTTCAAAAGTGTTTTTCTAAAAATAGTAATGTTATTATTGATGTTTTAAAGCCGCATCTTTTTAAACATTATTTTTGAGGATAAATGTCTGTATTATTGTTCAGAAGATCAACCCTCCACTAATCACTTATTTGTCAGCATTCTCTTTAAAAAATGAAGGTCATGAATAACTACAAAAACGAAACAGAAGCTTCCGCTCACCACGTCAGCGATTCACAAATCAAGGTAATAACATTTTTTTTTTCTCCTCTTCGCTCCACAAACTTCTGCTTGAATTACAGCATCATATGAAAATTCTGCTGCTTCTGCTCTTCCACCAGCAAGCTGTCTGCCAAGCGGTCAGATATGCTGTAATGTACTGGAGCAGGAACGCGGCGCTTACCCGCCCGAAAGAGCTCGTACATCAGCCCGTGTCATAAAAACGACTCCATCACAGGCAGACACCTGCAGGCATCTTTGCTGTGTCATTCATGGACACTTCAATAAGGAAGCAACCCAAACACGTGACGCCGTGCTGAGGTGCGTTCATTCATATTCAGGAGTCCTTTTCTTAAATTCTGGTGACTTTTTTACATTTAACCTTAAAGAACTGTTTTCCAGCAGAGAACAAAACACAAAAAGGATCATTTCAAGTTTTCACTTCACACGCAGAAGCTTTCCAGGGACTTTCTGTTGACCATGAATTATTCACGGCCTCTGTTTCTTGTGGACCGAGTTCAGTTCTGGTGGTGCCGCTGCTTTCAGGAAGCCGGCGGCCTCGACCTTATCTCCTCCTCTCTGAATTAATGGCACTTGTATTGCAGGGGAAAGGACTGATGGAAGGAAGGGCGCCAAGGTTAGTGCTTGGCAAGGTGGAAGCGATTGCTGCAGCGCAGATGGATGGAGACGTGCTTTCACTGTCAGGTAGTCATGGTTACCGATCGGACGGGGATCATCCCGGGATTGCCGGGAGAGAGGTTGAGAGCAACTGGCTCGACTCGCTTCACCTTTGCTCCTGTGAGTGTCGGTATTAATAAATATGTGACACAAAACATGACAAATGCAAAAAAAAAACAAAACTCCTGCACGTTTGTGTTAATAAAACAAAGGTCAGGTTGTTGTTAATGGAACGGAAAAGACAGAACATGAGGGGAGGAGACTCGTGAAGGAGGCAGCAGGTGTGGGTCTGATAATGACCAGGTGGAGGTGGCCGGGCTCTGTTTCCCGCCATCGCTCTGATGATTTCTGGAGGGTGTTGGAGGGACAGGAAAAGGAGAGTGAGGTGAGAGGATCCAAGAGTCTTGGAGGATGATGGGAGGATGAAGCAGCCTCCGCCTCAGCCAACCCCCCCAGCCACACGGATGTCTGGACAGGTGGGGGTCAAAGATGAAGGCTTATATGGAGATAAGACATCAGACTTCACTCTGTCAATGCACACAGATCACTAGACCACGGGAAATATTCAAGTGAAATATGGATGGATTATCAAATATGAGTTAGAGAGTTTGAGACACATTAAAGCAGGACAGAATAAGGTGGGAGGTGTCAAATTACATTTCCTAGAAGGAACCGCAAAATCTTACCTTCAAAGTCCCCCATGACAATTTATTTTCTCTAATGTTCCCAGTGGGGTTTTAATTAGGACTGTGAAGTTTAAAAAAAAAAAAAAAAATCCACATCCTAAATGACTTAAAAAGCCATTTTTCCTCCTGATCTGACGCTTCCTTTTCCAAAAATTCCTCTGTGTGGGCGTGGCTTATGGTGCTGAGCTGCATGTTATTTCAAATTTGAGCTATCATGACGTAAGCAAAGCTCAATTCAAACAGAGTTTTTCAGTGAGCGTTTGACAGAGATTTAAAAGGAAAAATTACATTTTTTCTCTTTCAGAGGAAAAATGTCACGAATGCATGTTAAAAACCCAAAAAACATGATTTTCATTGGAGGGGGACTTTAAGAAATTTGGATTTGCAATCATAACCTTCTTTTTTAATAATAAGTATGAATTTTGTCTATTTTTTGGTACGAACAAAAGCAGAAATATGAAAACACCCAAGCATATCTCAAAATATTATTTCCTTCTTTTTTTTTTTTTTTTTCAAAACAAAAGATGTTCTTTACCAAACAAGATCATTTGTTTATTTAATTCATAAAATCTCAAACTTTTTACCAAAGTTTGTCTTTGCATCTAAAATCTGTTCATTCTGGAGGTGGAGTTGAACAAACAAGACGTCTTCAGGTCTACAGGGCTGTAAAAACCTCCATAGTTTATCGTTTATGTGCACCTCAGACATCAATTTATACATTTAACAAATACAAATTAAACAAATTCTAAAATTAGTAATCCTTAAGTTTAAAAAAATGGCTATTTTATTGTTCTTTTTTGTTCTTTTCCCCTCTTTCTCAGTCTTACTCTGCTGGGTTTTCTTATTTTAGTTTGGGGTTGGACCTTGGTAGTTTGCAGGCTTTGTTTATTTGTTTATTTCAGGTAGTTTTGGTTAGGTGGCCATTAGCAGTGAGCTGCTGACAGACTTCACAATCACAAACAATTCTTTTATCAACAATTTTATCAATATTAATGCAGGAAGAATTTTTTTTTTCAAAATAGATAATATTCGTAAGGGCTGTGGATCGTTGCTTAGGTGGCGATCCAATATGATTCACGAATCAAGCTCAACGATTCACAAATCGAACCAGGATTCTTACTTTTTAATATCATGTTTATTGCTATGTGTATTTACTAGATGGAGGAAAATTGAAATTATTTGTATTAAATCACCAAATTTTATCCCTTTATTTAAAACAGTAGATCCGAATCAACAAAACTGATAAAAAAAATAAAATAAAATAAGAAAAAAACCTAACAAAGATTCAGATAGAAATTTTTTGTCATTTTAAACTTTTTTGTCAACTTTCTGGTTAAGTTCAGCAGCAACATAAACAACATAAAAAAGAATAAACATCACATCTGTTTTGTATCATTTACAACAAAACTTGAGAACGTTTTCCACAGTTTTCTATTCTCTAAGTTCTTCAATATTTTACGTTGTAAGCATTACATATTGGTGGAGAGTCCGTATAAAAAAGTATTTTTTACGCAGCAGAATCAGCTGATTCACGTTGTTTACATCCGCCTTTCAGCAGCGCGAGGCTGCGTTTCTTCAAAATAAGATGGAGTTTCGTTAATTGCTCAACTGTTGAAGAGTTACCATTACCAAATGAAAGTAAACACGTGAGTTAAAGATGCGATGTTAAAGCTAAATCATTTTTTCTGAAGTTATGTCAGTGAACGGAGCTTCAGTCTCGGTTTTTGAACGGAAAAAAGCTCTCGCTAGTTTTACTTTGAAAACCGGAAGCTTCACCGACAAGGAAGATTTGTTTACTTCCGGTAGCTACCGCGGCTCTTGTGGCTTTGTTTTAGGTTGTAAACTTAAAATCCTACATTAATCTGCATTCCAGAGGAAAAATACATCATTCCCAGATAATATTTTGATCATATTTTACTACAATTTACTATATTTATAAAGATCGCAAATCAGCGATCTTGGAAGTCACGAATATTCGTACTCGAATTTTCTTGGTTTAAAAGTGAAGTCAGAAAAACAAATTGTGTAAAAACAATCTGGTCTTTACATCCAGGACTGCTGCAGGTCAGAATAAGGAAGTTGGTTCACTTCAGAGAAAGCGTCTCCTTCAGCTTTATGTATCAGTAACATCAGAACTTTACCTCCTGGGGTGATAAAACCACAACTTTTAATGTAGTGTTTCTGATTTGCTGTGTTGAGGCGTGACTGTGACTGGACGGAGCATCTGGGAGGTGCGGCTCCTCTGCTGCCACCTGAAGGAGAGCATTTAGTCTGTGCCTCAGTCACAGTTCATTTACCTGGACCCCCCCCCCCCCGCATGTCCAGGTCACTGCCTCTCTGGCACCATTTCCACCCTCACACTCTTTATAGAGCTGTTTGTGCTGCGTGGCATGAACCCACACCTACGCACAGCATAAGAAAAGCTGGTAAATGTTATTTTAGTCTCAGAGGTGCATTATTGGAAGGCCAACATATTGATGTTTCTTCCTGCAGCCTCACTTTAGAAACAGCTGTAAATACCAGCCAGCAGTAAGACTCTTTTGATCAGTTCTAATGAATTGAAGGTATTATTTGCTGTTATTCAAATCCTAAACCTGCAGGATGTTTATCACATCCTGCTGTCTCCTCTCGATGTCCTGAAGGCTAAATTCAGATGAAATATTACCTGTAAACACACAGCAACAGATGTGAGGAGAGAAACGATACTCTTGAAAGCTCTATTGTTGTTCCAACAGAATTCTCTTAAAAACGTCATAACACAACAATGAGACACGGAAACTCATTAAAATGTGGTCGGATGAATTCATGCTCAATAAAACAACTTTTAAGATGTTCCACATTGATTCTACCTGCGTGTGTACCTGTAGCGTCTCAAGTAACCATCATGCAGGATTCCTCCATGGTACCAAAGCTGCAGTAAAAAGTATTGTACCTGGCCTTCATACAGACACTCAAAATCCAAAGTTTGAATTTATGAAAATCCTGGAAAGCATTTGCAGACTGCAGAGTATCCATCTTTCTCTTCAGTTTTGGTCCGCCCCCATAACTATTGGCCAATGACTGAAGAGATCTTAAGTCACGTGGTTTTGTTTACAAAGTTTAGTCTCGCTGAACAGGCTTTGGGAGGCAGGCTCAAGGATGGGCGGGACCGAAAAGGAGCGAAAGGCGGAGCCTCAGAGATCGAGTCGTTTTACTTCTGGGTAACATTTCAGAAATAAATTGATTTTTGGAGTTCCAAAGGTAATATATGATCATACACATTAATATAGTTCAATCTGAAAGGCTGAAGAAAATCATATGATCCCTTAAATCTTTAATTATTTTAAATATGTTCTCCATCATAAGGCTACAAGAACTGTGGAACTTCATTGGAACGGGTCTTTAAATCCAAAACGGACCTTTGAAAAAGTAATAATCAAACATTCCAAATACTTTTATGTTTTTTTTTTGTTTGAAAGCCTCAAAAATGAAGAGAGTTTGTGTGAAAATGAGTAGAGGACTTTGTAGGATGCCGTTTTTCCATTCCTGACTCTCTTTTATTTCTGTGTCACAGCATCGCTTCTAATTTTCCCAGGGTGGGACCTGGTGCTGTCACTCTCTTGACAACTCAGTGCAATCTGTCTTTACTGTTTTTATTCTTGGCAGCTCGGATGTTTCTTCTTCCCCATTGAGCGCCCCCCTCCCCCAACGCAATTTCTCTCGGTAAAGTTTGTTATGTATTCTATTCAGTGTGAAAAAAAAAGCGGGAGGGAAAAAAAACACACTTGTCAAACTCGTTTTGAAGAAAGTTCCTCAGAATTTTCTTTCTGCAAAAGAGGAAGAAGTTTGCGACTGAAGATAGACACAAAAAAAGCTGCTCTGTGATGGATGGCACAGCTCAGGCAATTACAGACAACACACCCGACTCTGCCCGCTCAAAGGCCTCTCAACAAACACGCACTTTAAGACACTGGCAACGTGAGACGATCTTCAATTCTTTTGGAAAGGTGAATCATTTCCTGCTAAAACACTTTTAGGGATTCCTGCTCGGAAAACAGTGAGTGAACATAAACACTCACCTGTCATACTGCTCGTTAATATGAATATCTAATCAATCAATCACATGGCAGCAACTCAATGCATTTTTTCATGTGAACTTTGGCTGTGTCCGAATTCCCTCCCTAATCCTTAACTACTAAAAAACAATATGGTGCCCTGGATTTTAAAAGCAATTAGGATACCGTGCTCACTACTTTACTTTCGCTTTGCTAAGCGGCGGATATGACATCATCGACCCTGAACTGTTTTAAACATTTCACCACATCTATTTGTGAATCCTCTCTGTTCTGATGAAGAAAATGTGGATGTTTTATTTAAAAAAAAAAAAAAATTCAAAATAGGGCAGTTTGAGGCTGACTCCATTTCCAGCCCAGACTTCAAAAATGCCATAAAGGGGGCGGGGCTAGCGGAGCCAGACTGAGCAGCGGAGGTGTGGCTTGGATCTATGATTGACAGTCAGGCTAGCTTAATTTAGCTGTGACACTAGAAGGCGCAGTTCATGCACTATATACAGCTTAGTTTTTAGAGATAATAAAAATGTAAATGTACCACGACATCAATCATTTTCTAAAGTTTAAATTATCACCAGGACGGAGTGTGCTGTTTGCCAATGCCAATTGGATGTGACCTCTGTTCCCTAACTTCCAAGTCCACGGGAAAGTTGTGTCAACCAGTAGATTTTTGAGAACTGGAGGCAAAACACCCACTAGCCATGCTAAAGCTAACACAATAACAACCGACTGTTACAGAATCAAAGATGGGCGGGGCTTTGATACTGGAGCAGCACAGTACAGTAATATAAACCTGCAGAACTGGAGACCCAACAGCGCTCACAGGACCACGTTCTCAGGACCGCATTCTCAGGACCCAGGTCTTTTTGAGACAGCGCCCCTACTGGGTGGAGGACGAACTGCACCCTCAGGACGATTTAAGGACTCGTTTTTGAGACAGCGCCTCCTTGCTGCTGAGTGCTGTTTGTCTTTATTTTATTTATTTATTTTTTTTAGTAAGTGTTGCAAATGTTGACTGAATATTTCTAATGTTTCTTACTGATGAATCATAGATTTATTTTAACCCTTTAGGCACCAGGGTTTTTCAGTGGAAATATAATTCAGTACATATAGATCTTGAAACATTTGGCAAGAGAATCCAAACTGATTTCTCTTTATTGTTTTATCTAACTGCTGATAGGGAGTTGAGTCTGGTATTTTCCACCCACCTAAAACTTATCAGAAGTTGAGAATATTTGGATCTTAATATAAATTCGTCTTTACATTTTGTCCTTATTATGTTGCACTAATTTAACATATTCTCAATGAGAAACATGTGTATTTTATAATTAATAAAAATGGAATATAATAAATTAAAACGTGCCAGAAAATCAAATAAAAACCAAACCCAAAACATTTGAAAAATTAAACAGGATCTGCTGAGCTGGGAAGAATAACTTTTATTAGAAGTTACATTAAACAGAATAAGGTACATTTACTAGGTGTTACATTAGGCTTAAAAAGACAAAACAATACTTATAGCCACCTAACAGATATTTTCTGTACAAGAAATCACAGCTGTATATTGGAAAGGAAAAATATATTAGAACAATTTTTAAACATGAGATTAAAAAATACTTTCTACTTGGGGAGTTTCTCTGCTCTTTCAATTCTATACCAATCCTCTGTCAAATGTATCTACTATACTGAAATCAATATTTTGGTCTCAGAAATGTTTTGTAACAGTTGTCATTTTTTTTAAGTTTGAGAGTTTTTAATCATGAATTTGAACCTTTTCTACTATTGTCGGTTGGAAATATTTTGCAGAACAAAGCATTCAACACACTGTTTCATCTGGAGATTTCCTCTTTTGAATTGTTGTATCTATCTGGAAAAAAAGGTATATACGTAAAATGTAAAGTAAAGAGTAAATTAGTTCTGAACAATACATAAATACATAAATACTTATTACTTAAAAAAGTAATATTATTCAGTAATAGTAATGAATCAAGTCTTTATATTACATTACCAAATAGTAAAATACATATAAATTCAAACTTGACTTTGCTCAGTAAACATTTAATCTTCCCCGGTTTTGTAATACATGTCAACTATATTTGGGTTATAATGACACAATAGTAATGAATTGCACAAAATAAAATGATAACACACGAAGATGGAAAAATACCCAAATTAAGTATGCTGTAAAATGCTGAAAGATGTAATCCTAACAAACCATCATGAATTTATTTTTGCACAAAGAACATTAATTTGGATAAAAGCTAAGCTAAGCTAAATAAACATCACTGTTTATGTTTCTGCAAAAAACAGAAATTAATTGGTAATTTAACCTTTTTATATTTTTTAAGAATTCCTGTGCTAATCTTATCTAGTTAGTGTTTAACAGTGCTTGGATCATTTTTAACTCTTACTCATACTACTTACATGTGCAATGTGTCTCGTAAAGTCTCCAGAAATTAACATAACAAACTCCACCCTGTAGGAGGCGCTGTGTTAAAACCGGCTGGGTCCTGAGAGTGCGGTCCTGAGAGTGCGGTCCTGAGAGTGCGGTCCTGTGAGCGCTGTTGGTTCTCCAGGCCTGCAGGTACATCCTACTTGCACAGTATGATGACGAGGAACTTCTAGGACTTACACCAGTTGACCAATCGCATATTTTCAACTGCAACAGCTTGTTTCAACCTGTAGGGGGCAGCACAAAGGCATTTTTTTACTTTATTTTCTGGAATTTAATAGGGTTGGGCACTGAGGTTATGATTTACGCGGTTCTACCGAAACAGAAAGAATCTGCTGCAATCACTTCTTCATTTCAGTTCTTAGTTTGAGTGAAACTCCATTTGTCTTATGACATGTCAATCACTTCTACTCTGTTTAGTACTTTGAAGTACTATTCATCATGAATGTTCAGATGACAAATCTGCAGCGAATGTGTGATGCTATCATGTCAATATAGCTCAAACTCTCTGAGGAATGGTTCCAGAACCTTGTTGAATTAATGACACCAAGGATTAAGGCGGTTCTGAAGGCAGAAGGGGGTCCAACCTGGTTCCTAATAAAGTGTTGAGAGTGTATATTTGAACACACACACAACCAGCTCCGTCCTTGTGGAGCCAGCTCACAAAGGCCAGCCCGCTTTATTGTTCCAGGTTCAATTAAATGTGAGGCAGGGTGGCATCCACGCTGTTGGCTTTCAGAGGTACTCTTGAACCGCGGAGGGGAGGGGCTTTAATGCGAGGAGACAGATTCAGGTCACTCACTCACTGCTGGGACGAATATAGAAGAAGGAGACGCTGCAGAGGAGTGTGTAGGATGAGGTGAAGGATGACAAAAAAGCAGGAGAGTCTGAAGTCCTGCAGGAGGATGAAACATACGAGGAAGCAGAGAAAAGGCAGCTGGAAGAGGGGACGGCAGGACACAAGTAGAGGAGGGGACGGACGGGGAAACATTAATTGACATAAACGCAAAGTGACAAGCGAAAAGATGAGTACGCAGGGAAGAGGGAAAGAGTCAGAAAAAGAGAATTACTATTGAATGAGAAACGGGGGTGCTAGGAAAGCTTCAGCAGGCGATGAGAGAACACGCAGTCTTACATTTGATATACAGGACGCACCAACGTCTTAAATCATTGAACAAAATGGCCTCATGTAATGACAAGGGCTTGTATTCTGCTTGTACATAATTCATGGAGTCGTGGCAACACCCACCTCTGAAGTCGGGATAAATGACAACTTCCTTCATTGGAGTGAAGCATCGCTGGTTTTCACTCCCATCAGAGGAAATTTGCTGATTTTTCTGGACAAATTGCTGAACTGTTTAGTCCTGCTGATGGTGCCAGGCTGACACGTTTGGACTCTAATAGACGCAGTGGAGGAGCAGGACAAAAACAAAGCCCCCACCGTCCATTTCCAGAACGGGTTCAACTAAAAAATGCTGCAGTTCCCCAAAAGACCACTAGAGACTGGTGGCAAAAAGTATGGAGCCAAATCAGGGCCAAAAAGGTTTGAAACTCAAATAACACAACAAAAAGTCTAAGCTGAAATATTGGTGCTACGCTAAAAAAAAATGTAAAAATGTGTCTGAAACTTTCTGCAATTCTAATCTAAACTTATTTATTTTCAGCTTTCCATTTTCTGTTTTTAAGTTTAAAAATTTCTGTTTCAAAACTTTTTTTTTTTAAACGTTCAATGTATTTTTTTTCTGTTTCAAATCAGAAAATTTCAGTTTTAAAACTTCTGCTCTTATTGTGGCACATAGGGGCGGAGCTGGAACTTTGTTTACTACAAGGTGTACATCTGCAGGTGAATCAGTAACAGGTTTGAACTTATCCTAATAATAATACATTCTAATAGTCGTAAAACCAGAGGCTCTGTCTTTTCTGTTTGTTTTTTAAAATTCCAACAATATTTTTTTTTGTTGTTAAATCATTTCCAGTGGTCTTTTTTTATGATAAAGTAATATAAGCTTGTGTTGTTTTATGAATGAATGAATGAATAAATGAATTAATGAAATGGTTTATTTCAAGCAATCAGTTCATAATACATAAAATATCATATCACATGATAAATCACATAGATCGCTTGAAAGGGAATGGAAGGAAGCGAACTTGTATCATTCTTGAAATTATATAATCCCATATAATCCTTACTTCTATAATTCCGACCATATCATTTTCTCTACATGAATTATCAATATCCGGTTCAGGACTCGATATCAAATATTTATACTCTACATCATAGATTCAGGTTATAAAGGATCATAAAGGCCTTTGACCCGCCCATTCGTGTTGCTATATCACAAATCTGATCTTATTTAGGTCATCAAATGACCCCTGATCCCAATGCGAATAGATTAAAGAAATAATCAGAAACACAGGCTATGTCTGAATACTTTTTTTAACCGCAAATGTGATGTCACTGATTTCACAAAGTCATAATCTAATTATTACAAGCTTTTTACTATGTCAATTTGTGACTCCACTGTGTTCTGATGATAGAAAATGCTTCATTAAAGTCGGTGGGTGGAGTGCTCCTGCCTCAGAGGGAGGAGTTTAAATATCTTGGGGTCTTGTTCACAGGTGAGGGGAGATCAGAGCGTGAGATCGACAGGAGGATTGGAGCGGCGTCCGCCATCTTACGGTTGCTGTGCCGGTCCGTTGTGGTGAAAAGAGAGCTGAGCCAGAAAGTAAACCTCTCGATTTTCCCAGCACTCACCTATGGTCACGAGCTCTGGGTCGTGACCGAAAGAACCAGATCCCGACTACAAGTCTCTGAAATGAGTTTTCTCCGGAGGGTGTCTGGGCGCTCCCTTAGAGATAGGGTGAGGAGTTCAGTCACCCGGAGAGAGCTCGGAGTAGAGCCGCTTCTCCTCCGCATCGAGAGGAGCCAGTTGAGGTGGCTCAGGCATCTGATCCGGATGCCTCCTGGACGCCTCCCTGGAGAGGTGTTCCGGGCATGTCCCACTGGGCGGAGGCCCCGGGGAAGACCCAGGACACAATGGAGAGACTCGACTGCCCTGGGAACGCCTCGGGGTCCCCCCAGAGGAGCTGGAGGAAGTGGCCGGGGAGAGGGAAGTCTGGGCCTTGACTTTGAATGTGCTTCAGAGCTTCTGTATGTGATGTCACACTGCAACCCTGTGATGGACTGGAAACCTGCTGACGATGCATCTCTTCTTTGTTCAGGAATATTTTGGATAGATGACGTGGGCGTAGAACATTGGGAAACATCGCAAAACAAGACAATTCAAATAATTTTCTTTCTGATTCTCAAAGTTTCTTAAAGCTGGTGGACAGTTTAGGATTTGGATTACATCTTTAGATTAGCATTTAAATGAGTAAAATCAGAGGAAATCTTGTTTCTTAGATGGAAAAAAATCAAATCATAACTTATCACGGTTAAAATAACTTATGTTTCTAAACTCAAATCTGTATGTATCTTCATCTAAAGTGAGGTGTCAGAGAAAGTTTGATGTAAAAGATTTTCTTCTGCTGACAGAAGGATCTAAAAGCTGATCATAAATGTATGTTTTTCCTTCTGGATGCAAATAAAAACAAGAAGGACCTCTCAGGTCAACACACTCGATTTCTTCAGGGTTTTTCTCGGCGCTGGACGAACACGTTTCACCAACAGATACCATCACATCCGCTCCTTTGTGTGTGCTCCTGTCTGTTTGGATGAAGCTGTGACCTCTGGCTCTTTAGCAGAGAAGGGAAGGAGGATCAGAGCGAAGGATGGATAGATGCAGAGGGTGTGATGAATAGAGTGGTGTGAAGGAAAGTGTTCTGGCGAAAAAGAAGAGGAATGGGGTCATTATCTGTGTCCTCACCTGTGGCCTCCGAGCCGTTCTCACAAAGACACGCACCGTCCATGTTTCAGCGGCAGACCCCCCCCCTCAATAAACCACTTTTTGTTCAATTCTGTTTTGCTTCAGCCTGTTTTCATCTCCTTCATGGAACATTGTTTGATTATTGCAAACGTATGAACGTCTCCTTCCTGCGTCGCTCTGCTCCTCACATCACCATTACACCCCGTTTCCCTTCCTGTCCCATTACGACTCAACTTTGCCTCCCCCCATGTTGTTTCTTCGGAGCAGCTGTAATCACATCCAGTGAACCGCGATCACCCCTCTCCTCCTCTTCCTCCTCTTCTTCCTCCCTCCCTCCCTGGCTGTGATGAGGCGGGTCGTGCCTCCTGAGGCAGCGGAGCAGAGAAATTGCCTGTTATCGGGGGTCGATTTTTCATGCTCTTGTAAATTGCTTTGTATTGACACTCTGTCAGAGCGGGGTCGTCAGAGCGGCCCGGGCCACTCGCCACCCGAGGTCGTGCTGCTGATCTCGGGGTGCTTGCAGTGGCGCTGAGGGCGATCGGGAGCAGTAAAGGGGTGCCATCTTTCTCACTGGGTGTTGCAGGAGTGTTCTGGAAGGTTCCTCAAATCTAAGAAGATGGAACCCGCAATCCCAGCAGCTACGATTGGTTGATGAATATTTGGTAAAACTACCAAAACTGGGGATCACATGATCAAAAAATCTGTCCCGATGACGTGGTTCATGGTATTGAATGTTGTCTCCCAATCAGTATTGGATATTTAATTTTTATATTTTAATTAGGGCTCTGAATGCTGACGTGAATGTTGCAGCTGTGAGATCAGTGTAATAAAACTGTCGAAAATAAACTTAAACTGTTTTCTGTGATTGAGATTTTATTAAATTAAGGAGACAATATGGTATTTATTTGTAGTTTCTGTTCAAAAGCGATCTTTTATTTCAATTAATGAGGCGGAGAACAAACATCAGTCTGACGGCTGTAATGTAGCAGCAGCAGAGTACCCGCTATGGGGGGCGGAGCCAAACAGAGCCATCGCTATTAGAAATCCAAAGACAAAACCGACGATTATTTTATTTTGTGATGGGGGCCAACGTGAATTTTCAACAATAAGAAGCACCAGCGTTGAATGGAGAATGGACAGACACACACACACACACACACACACACACACACACACCCCCGTGTAGATTCCAGTCCTGAAATCCAGGAAAGTTCTCCCAAAAAATATGTTTTATTATTTTTCACAAACAAAATAAAGAAAATGTTTGAGAAGAAAAAAAAGCTGGAAAAAAACACCAAACAGAATTCCAGGAAAGATGTCAAATAGACGCAGTGAGAGATTCTTGATGTTTTGCTCTGCCTGGTGTGACTTTATCCTGGATTTTTTTGCATTTTCATTCAAAACATATTGATTAGTTTGAAAACAAATTTTATTCTTGTTGTTTTTATAAATGTCGCCTACAACTTTCATTCTATGTTGTAAAAACAGTTTGTTAAACATTTTTAGGATTTCCAGAACAAAATGAATCCCATTTTCCAAATGGAATTTTCTGTTTTTTCTATGATTTTATGTCTAGTGTTTGAATAAAACATGGACACATGACATAATAAAAGTTGTGTCACACAGAAGAGGTTGTGCTAATTAAAATGACACAAAATAAGCAGGCGGTTTCTCATACTGAAAATATAGAAAATTAAAATATAAAAGTTTTAGATCCTGGATTCCAATGGGTAAAAATAAATGCTCTAAATGTACAATTTTGCCTGTGATTTCATATTGTGATTCTTTGCATATACTAAGTTGCTGGCAAATACTCTAACTAAAGAGAAAAAAAAAAAAGGCAATTAATCGCGATCTATTTTTTTTCAGATTTGCGATCAATTAGTTAATTAGCCAATTCTCTGCCCTAATTTTCATGTAATCTTTTCTGATAAATACTCCACTAGAAGTCTGCGTGTCATGAACGAATCATAATGATGTTTTTTCCTGTGAAGCGCAGCTGAAACAGTTCAAACAAGAAGTTAGCAGGTCAAGCTAACGAGATGTTCAATAACTCTTTTAAAACGCTTAAAACTGACAGTGAGTGTCTCTATTAGTTTGTTTTAACCCAAACAATAACCTACAAATGCATTTCAACAAAAAAGCGTTTTTTTTTTTTATTGTCAATCAATTGTTGAGATAAAATCTATTATTTGAACAAAAATCTATAGTTTTTCACAGAATTTTAAGAACTAAATTAAACAAAGAAACATGAAGAAACGTCCTTCCTTCTGCAGTGATGGGGCTCCATAGAAGAGACACACATGGCTCGTCCTCCTCACCATGAAAACTTCTAGGTTGAAGGCCAAAGAATAAATCCCAGCCCTGGAGTATATAAGAAGGAGGAATGACAGGAGCATCTCGGGCTCAAACCTTTAGTTTCTCCTGCTTTACCATCCAAGCAGAGAGCGGGGGTCCATGCAGCAGGGAACATCTGGAAAAAGGGAAGACAAACAGAGAAATCCCTACAAATCTGTTTTTCAGCTCCTCACAGAGCAGGGTGAGGAGAGAAAGAATGAAAGAATGTCATCGCTAAAGGAAACTGGGCCTGAGACGCTGAATGTTAATGCTCGTCGAGGCCAACGGAATTCCCAAACAACAACAAGTTGAGGGGAGGGATTCTCCTGATCTTCTGGAAATGTTTGGCTCCCTAAACACTCAGGTGTACAACGGGGATCCTTTTCCACCTGTAAAAGAACGGAACAGATTGCAAACCACGACCCAAGAAAAATACAACTTTTTATTATTATCTTTTAAATAATGATGCAATTTCCATTTCCTGCTCCTTCAAACAATCTCAAAATTCTAAAAACATTCTTCAAGATTCTGGTCTTTATCATAGACGTAAATTGTTCTCATTTAGTTAATATTTATAAACAAAATAAGACAAGAATTAAGTATTTATTTTTCTGTGGCTCCTATGGAATTGTTGTCTGCCAATTTTAATCACCATCGTTTCACTGCAGCTTATACTTTTATCCAAAACACAGTTAAACACTTAAACATACTGAAGTGCATCTGTGAAGACTCTCAGTCATCCAGAATGGATACGTTGGAGAAAAGGAGTAAAACTGTATCTGGACTGAAGTTTAAGATCTTTTGCCTCTTGTCCAAAAAGCTTTTTAAGTTCTTTAGAAAACGTGGACAAGAGGCAAATCTGTCATGTTTCAGTGCTTAGGTTCAGTCATGTTCTGTTTTCCTGTCAGTCTCACCGCGTTCAGGTTAACCATCCACAGCTGTCTTCATTTAGTTAATCATCCTCAGTGTATTTCAGTGTCTGGTTTTCAGTTCTCATTGTCAGGTCATTTGCTCTTCTATGTTCTGCCACCTCACTGGTTTGTTCTCCTGGTTTTGTCATGTTTAAGTTCATTTAGTAAATGTTTGTTTCTGCCACCAAGTCTGGTCTCCTGCGTTTGGGTCCTCCACCACCATCCCTGACAAAATCAGCAAATTCTGGTGAGACTTTTAAAAAACCTTTTTCTGGTTTTTAAAAGAGTGTTTACTGGTGTAACATTAAAGCATGTAACGATTCTTCGTGAATTGAAAAAAAAAAAAAACAATTCAAATTCATCAACATGTTCATCACTGCAGAAAATTACAAAAATGGTTTGTCGGGGCCTGTGCCTAGAAAAATGCAGAGCAGATGACATTTCTCCGCAGGCTTGCTGTGAGTGTGTGTGTGTAGCAGAGGAGGAGCGTGCTCTTCAGCTCCGCTTCCTAAAATTCTAGCAGCTCCTTCATATTTAAAAGTCTCACATAAGTCAGTCCCTCCAGGATTTCGTGATGTTGCGATCGCGACTATTAGCGCAAATTCAAGATAACCTGAGATTTGTTCTCAAACTCAATCGCACAAGGGGTCAAAATCCAAAACACACCTTATGTTGAAGGCCGAACAGGATAAACATTTATTGAACACTCTAAGACTAAATTTCATATCATAATCATGAACTAGATGTATAGCATTAACTGTGATTAATGCTAGTGTATGATGTAAGCCGAATTTGGCTGCTGAAGATGCTAGCTGAAATCACTGACGCTAAGAGCTGAAACCGCAGAAGCTGACAGCCAGTTAAAATATGTGCTAAATTTCTAACTAGCCTAAAAACTTACAAAAAGCAAGGGTCAAACAGCTAGCATGTTCCTGGAAAAAATAGCAAAACTTAAAAATAGCCTAAAAAACCGAGAAAAGCCTAAATTAGCCAAACCAGCTGGCACAATGCTAATTTCTAGAAATGTAAAAGTGTAATTATTTGACATAATTCATAATAAAAACAAATAAAATGATTATTATTCCAGAATAAATCAATATTTTACTCTCCATAAAAATATATTTTGTCAAAATTATACAAGTTAGAAATAAGTGCAGGATAACAATGGGCCATCAATAACAACTAAATAAGATGATCTGGAGGGCCGGATCCGGCCCCCGGGCCTTGACTTTGACACATGTGACCTAAACCATCAAAATTTGTTTAAAATGAGATAATTGACTTCAGAAAATACCATTTAGATTGAGACATGTTTGGCTTATTTTATTATAAAGTAATAACAATCAACACAGCGAGTAACACACTCATGATGGAGCAAAAACTGATCAACCATCATTACAATCTAATGTGTGGAAACAAACTGATCCATCTTTCCATGCTCTTTTTGAATTTGTTGATTGCAACATGAGGAAAAAGTTTGCACAGATTATGTGATTTGGCTGCAACAGATTCAGAACTTTTTTTTTAGGGTTTGGCTTGCAAATAATTTAACACAGTACCTGTGTTTCACCTGAAGTGTTTTCTGCAGTATTCCCATCTGTGGGCACACCTCCTTCGTTTTTTTCCACTCTAAGGCTCAACATGAAATCAAAAAGCGGCTTTGAGGAGAACTCCCTAAACGCAGCAGTCCTGCATCCACAGTCAGAGCAGAGATGTCTTCAAGGAATATTTCACAGAAAGCTGCCTTTCAACTTTAAACGAGCTGCTGTGACCTTGAACACGCGGCTCTGAGAAGACTGCAGCTTTCTTCTTGGAGAGGAGGTGACAACTGTACTGAGGCTGGATTCACAGCTTTACCCTGAGAGAAGAAAAAAACACATCACTGAACTGATCATGGATCTCACAACATCTCCATGCTAGTCCTCACTATGGTACTGCATGCACGAGCTCTGAAGCATTTTTTATTTATGAGTGACAGCAGAAAGATGATCACGTTTCATTTGTTCCAGATTTATCTTAATGCAGGGATTTGTAATACCTAGAGACAAAAATTAAACTCTTACAAAAGTGTAACTGACAGTGAGTTCTGACATTATAATAACTACAATAATTCAATGTAAGCTTGATCTTTTATTGTAGCTTAGTTTAATTAATTTGTAAAGTAAGGCTTAAATATATAAAAATTTGTTAACTGCTAACTAAAAATTAAATAATGCATTTAGTAGCCTAATACAAAGTGAAGCATAACAGTTTATTCACAGCTTATCTACTACTTTATAAATTGTTTAGTTCATTTTGGTTTAAATTAGTTTAGCTTAACTTCATTTATTTAACTTTGCTAAGCTTACATTATTTTAGCTTAATTTAGTTTAGCGTAGCCTCATTTGCACTAGTTAAGCGTAGCTTAGCTTGGATCATCTCGTCACATCATTCAACTCTTTTCCTCTCTTACTGTTTCTTTTTGTTTATTTTAGCTTAGCTAAGCTTCGTTAAGTTTAGTTCAGTTTAGTTTCATGTAGTTTAGCTTGACTTCATTTATTTTAGTCTAGCTCAGAGGTTCCCAACCTTTTGACACTGGGGCCCAATTTTCCCGGTACAAAGTGATTGAAAACTGAAAACATCACGTGCCTAAAGAAGAGTTCCTGATTGGCTGATGCGACGCGGTGACCTGTCAAACTTCTGTGATCTGCTGTGAAATGTGACCAGACATTCAAGCGCTGCATGCTCCGCCCTCTTCTGAAGTCAGACAAATAGATTCAAGAACGTCTGTCGCTCTGCAGAAAGTATGTCCCAGAAAACACACATTCAAAATTAACGACAACAAGGAACGCTTTGAAAATAGATCAGGAAATGATGGGACTTGAAATCTCTGTCAGCCCTTTAAGGTGAGCTCCAGTAAACCGGCAGCTTCACTTTCAGTTGAAGCTGTTTGAAACTGTGTGTCTCATGGAGCTTCGTAATAGTCATAATGCGTGTCTCAGGTCAGAGATGCAACACAAGAACATTGAGAAAGATGTACCTTTATCTGCTAAAGTAAAACAAAAAAAATGTTTTGAATGTAAAAAAATGATCCTAACGTGAACCTATAGAGACTTAATTCCTTCATAACTCAGGTACAAACACTATATTAACTCCATGTGTGCTGGACATCACAGAACTGACATTTTTAGTCCTTTTAATGAGCAGGATCACATTCAGGACTGGAGTTGTAACGCGTTCTGCAGCCGTGTGAGTCGGTAACACACGTGTTAGCGTGTGCATAGCATGAAGGCTCAGATGCCAGCTGGTAGCAGCTGGAAGGTTGGCTTTTATGGAACCTGATCAGATTTATGGTGGTGGGCCAGTTTTAATCATTTAATTTGGTCTATTTTAATCAGACACCATTCGCTTCACCCGCAGGAGTTTTATTAGGAATGCAGAGGCACGCCATTAACCGCACAGCAGAACTAATCTCCTCGTGAAGATTACAACATTTACATGACCACATACAACATTTTCCAGACTGCATACATCTGCATTAGTGGCCCGTGGTAAACATGGCTGCGTATATAATCTCCGGGCGGTTCTTCCAAAACATTGATTGTTTCAGGAGATACAATTATTCCCTCCAATTAAAAATATTTTATGGTTCATTATAAAAATAAGTAAAATTAACAAAAAGTCCTAAAGTGGCAACTTTGGTTTTAACTCCCGGTGACATCAATTGTATGTTGATCTAATTAAAGCAAATAAATCGTGATTATGTCTTTTTAATTCCTCAATTTCTGAGGTACTAAGAGGATCTGCAGTTCCAAAGTCTGCCTGCCTGTGGAGGTGCTAATGCACCGAAAAACATACAAATACTGGCGAAGAAGCAGAGAATGTGTCAATTTTCTCTAATGATGAATGAAATGGTTTATTTCAAGCATTCAGGTTATAATACATGAAATAACATCACGTAATGAATCACGAGTAGATCGCTTGAAAGGAAGTGGAAGGAAGCAGATTTATATAATCCCACCCTGACTCGACCATTTTCTCTACATGAATTATCAATATCCGGTTCAGGAATTGATATCAAATATTAATAGGTTCAGGTTATTAAGGATCATTAATATAATTGATGTAATCAAATTTCAAAGCATCTACGACAATTCACTTATATTAATCAGTAACTATAATCTAATAATCTCAAAATACTTGTGCAGATTGTATTCAAAGAATTATTATAATTCAAGAAGTAAGAAGCAAATCATCTTCATTTGCAAATGCAGGAACAATCTAAACATTCTCATTAAAAAAAGACAATTGGTATTCTATGTATCAAAGAATGACTAAAAAAATTAAAATGTAGTTATTAAGATAAAAAAAGAAATCCAATTTGTCCAGATTGTGTTAATCAAAGAATGATTATAATGATACAGGAATAAATTGAAAAGATCATGAATTTGAGCAGAATTAGTTCTACATCACAGCTTAGAACAAGTTTAAGGCCACGTAAACCATCTTGTAAACCACCTTTGTTGTTATGACTGAGAGACTGTGAAGGTCTCATTTCAAGGGAATTGTGCTAAAGTTCTGCAGAATCGGGTCAGAGTTTTTTGAGTTCACATTTCACATTTTGCTTGAATTAAAAGATTCAAACATGCGTAATCCCACAGTTCTTGAAGTCTTTCATGGATTTTATTTCCAGAGGCTTTGTTAGGTCCGGTGGACCGAGTGGTTTGACAAAGATTCTGGAGTTCATAATCCAGGTCAATTGGATCTGTTTTTTTTTTTTTTTTTGTGTAGTATTCTTGCGTGCTTCGCCAGATCGGCATGGTATTTAGAAAGATGCTCATTAATATAAATTGATGTTCCCTTAAGTTGGATGTTAAATAGAAATGGAGCCTTCTCATGCAGTGACGTGTCCGACGGCGTTTAAACTTTCAAAACACTTTTTACCTGATCTGCAGACAGCAGAACTGACATCAAATGAAAAAAGATTTCATTTGAGGGAAAAAGAACAAAATTATTCATTTCTGATGAGTTTTTCACAATGAAACTACAGAAAAACTGTTTAAATTGTTTAAATGCTTTTTCAAAAATAATTTAGCGTGTTTGTCATTTTTCAAATACCAAAAAAATCACATTTCATTGCTGTTACAGAATTATCATTCTTACATGAATTTAATTTGAAATTACATGAATTTTTGGTTGATTCTGTAAAACTTGGAAACAGCTGCATATAAAAAAAATCCTAAACTTTCTTTAATTATTTTTTGCTTTTTAAAAATTTTTTTGCAAATATGTTTGGGTGTTTTTTTTTTTTTTTTTTTTTTTTGAGTCGAGGCATCGAGTGAATGAATGATCTGTTGAAATCAATTGGTGTTTTACAAGGAGACGTATAGATTATAATGGTTTACATAAGGGTTTTTATTAGAGCTGTTAACGTTAGCCTAAAAAAATCTTAGTAAATTCCTTTAATTCCTATTAAATCACCAGAATGTATACCTTTATTTACAAAAGTAGATCAGAATCAACAAAAATTAAAAAAAAAAAAAACCCACAAAGATTCAAATTGAAAGAAATTTAGTCATTTGAAACCTTTTTTTTTTTTTTCGACCTTCTGGTTAAGTTCAGCAGTAACATAAACAACATAAAAAGGATAAAAATCCCTGCTGATACGTATAATTTAACAACAAAACTTTAAAATGTTTTCTATCCTCAAAATTCTTCAATATTTTATGTTCTAAGTATTACAGATTGGTGGAGAGCCCGTATGAAAAAAAAACCTTTTTTTCTACAGCAGAATCAGCTGATTCACGTTGACTACATCCGCCTTTCAGCAGCCCGAGGCTGCGTTTCTTCAAAATAAGATGGAGTTTCATTAATTGTATCAACTGTTGAAGAGTTATCATAACCAAAATAAGAGCTAAAGCTCCGATGTTAAAGCCAATTCGTTTTTTCAAAAGTTATGTCAGTGAACAGAACTTCAGTCTCGGTTTTTGAACAGAAAAAAGCTCTCGCTCGTTTTACTTTGAAAACCGGAAGTTGCGTCAGATTCGTCAGATCAGATTTGTTTACTTCCGGTGACTACCGCGGCTCTCTCGGCTTTGTTTTGGTTCGTAACCTTAAAATCCTACATTAATCTGCATTTCAGATTAAAAATACATCGTTCCCAGATCATATTTTGATCGTATTTGACTACAATTTACTGTATTTCTAAAGATTGCATTTTGGTATACCACTAAAGATCGATCTTGGACGTCACAAATATTTGTACTCAAATTTTCGGGAGCAGATCAAATCCCTGAGCACCCAGATACTCGTTGCAGCTCTATCCAGAAGTTTCTCTGGGTCGAGGAACCAGTTAAAAGGTAAAAAAATACATTTTGATCAGGAAAGGAGAAGTTTTGTCAATATAGAAGAAGCTTCATCCACTCCAAAGTCTAAAAGTCTTCCATCAATTCTCCCCCCAGAGAAAAGGCAGACTCTAAAAGAGTGGCTCCTGCAGCTCAGAGCGAACCGCAGGCATCAGGTTCCACGCGTGGGCGTCAGCAGACATGTATGCTCGTCGCTCTGCTGCCGTTGGTGCCATCTCTTTGGCAAGCTGCGGCGATGTCTGTGTTTAACACCCACTCTCTTGGTAGGGTGGCACAATCTAGACCGCGCTGGCACGGATTTCACGCCAAGCTCTTTTGCCTGTGAAAAGAGGGAGCAACGGGAAGACGCTTTGAGATGCAGACAAAGCTGAAAGAAGGTGCTGGAGAGAGATACAGGACGATGAAAGACGAGACGTAATGAGACGACGTTTACAGAGGAGAAAGAAAGCGGGATTATTTTAGAGCTGCAAAGGAAAGGAAGGAGAGAGAGAGTCCAGATGCAGCGGGAAGACGAGTTGAGAGGGAAAGGCAAAGACGGATAAATGGGCAGAGAGTGGAATGCCGGAGAGACTTTCTTTCTTCCTTCTGTTGCCTCCCATGTAAAGCCAAGCCAGCCCTCCTGGCAGATGTCTCCTCCTCCACCCTGTCCGCTCCACCTGCTTCCCCTCCTTTCATCCTCCTCCTCTGTCCTCGCCGCCGCACAGCTGCACCTCCGTGCATTAAGACGGATCCGCGTCCCAGAAGAGCCCTCCCATCTGCAAACAGACTCAAAGTGGTCTCAGAGCACATTAAACGGCAGACAGTCCACGTCAGAACACACACTTTATTAATCTCCCCACTAAATTAGAGGGCCCCCGACCGTCCCTCTATTCAGGCGGGACCACGTCTCCTTCATGCAGGTGTTTTCTCACAGGTCTGTCTCCTCTCTGCACACGTCCACTGGTCGTTTTGGTGATTGGATGGAGTGGTGTCTGAGACCTCCTGACCCGCACAGGTGTAGTTTTCGTGCTTTGTTTCTTCCTCACGATCTCCGGTGAAACGCCGTCCTCCTCATCTCTGCTGAGATGCTGATAGTTCAGGATTCAAAGCTTCTCTGCTGAAAGCAGCTGCTTGTGTTTGGGACTATTTTTGCTGTATTTCCGACTCAGGATTCCTTACGGCTAAAGCTGGGTTGTGCTATTTTAGCATTTGTGTAACAAAATGACCTGCCTCAATCTGTTCTGATCCGATCACATATTCGTAAGAAATGCAACCTAAACGCATTTTATTCATGGCCACAAAGTTTTTAAGAAAAGGTTAAAAAAAAAATTAGAGATTTGAACATTAACAACATTAAAAAGTCACAAACCAGGGTGATTATGCACACCTAAAAAGAAGTTCCGGTCACACAGCCCAAACGTTCTGTATCACTGCGCAGGATCATTTAAAACTTTTTTTTTTTTTGTCATCATCTGGACAAAAAACTATCTGTAAAGGGTGACTGCTAATATCACTTGACAGTTTTATGTTGCAGCGGTGAAGATTTACGCTAGCAAGACACAGAGCTATCATAATTAGAAAGGGGGAGGGATCAGCGGCGGAGCTCAAAAAGCCACGCCCCCTTAGAGGAGATTTTGGAAACAGAAGCTTCAGATCAACATGAAAAATGTCTTTTTAAGACATTTAGGTTGTTGACTTCTGGATAAAAACTTCATAATCATAATTCAAACACTACTGGGAATGTTTTAGTAAAATAATAAACATTTTCATTGGAGGACTTTTGGTTTTTCTGACATCTTCATATAATCAGCAACCTGAACGTCTTCATAGTTGTAATAACAAAACACTTTTCTGTTTCTAAACTTTTGTCCATCTTAAGTGTTAGCTATCTAGTTTCTTATGCTCTACAGTAAATAGGCTGAGCCATGACTCATCTTTTGGTCCTGTTAGTCACCTTTAGAAAGTTTTGGGACTGTGTGAAAAAAAATGATCTACGTTCTTTTGGGTTTTCTTTCCAATCGGATTCTGAAGGAAGTTTTATTTTTAAAACTTTTGGATTCTTTCCACCACATCCGAGTTGTTTTTGACGCATGTCAAGTCGCTCGGTCACCTGCCAAAAATCTATTGGCTACACCAGGGGTCAGCGACCTTTAACAGTTGAAGAGCCATCTGGACTTGTTTATACTGAACAAAACCTAGAAGGAGCCGTGTAGTCTCACTTTAGCCTTTAAGAAAATTAGGTTTGCATTCATGACTTCTTTTTGTTAAATAATAAAGATGAATTATTCCTATTTTTTGGCACAAACAAAGCAAAAATTTATAAAGAACCTAGCATCTCTCAAAATGTGATTTCTTCATCTTTTTTTTTACTTATTTTCAAAATAAAAGACATTCTGTGCCATCTCAGTGCGGCGTTGAATAAACAAGACATCTTAAGGTCATCAGGGATGTAAAAACCTCCATAGTTGATCATCAATAGCTGCGTTTCCATTACACTTTTGCGCAAAACTTTATCGAAATTTCTAGAATTTCGATAAAACACTGTTTCGAAAAAACAGCGTTTCCATTAAACCATGATTATGCGAAAAACTCGAAGTAATTCTCGCGATAAGTCATTAAAAAAAACATGTCGACGGATATAAACACTATTTTGATGTGCAGTAGTCATTCACATTCTGCCACGGCGCTAGCTCTCATCCTTCCATTCAGAAGACGTCTACGTCTGATCCGAGCCTTGGAGCGCAGGCTCCTTATACGTGGGAGCGACGTAGAGTCAAACATTTTTGGGAATCGTGGTGAAGATTCACCGAAGAGCTGTGGATTCAGCATTTTCGCATGACACGCTCAACTTTTGATGAGCTGTGCGACGCTGCGGGACCTCTCGTGGCGCCGCTGTGCGGTGCCAAGGCAGCCAGTTGCTGTGAAAAAGCGCATCGCCATCTACAAACTAGCAACATGTGCGAGTACAGAGTAGTGGCAGAGACATTTGGAGTCAGTAAAACGACCGTACACAGGTGTGTGTATGGGGTGTGTGAGCTATTTGCCCACAACTGATGAAAAAGTTCATCACTTTGACCAAGGAGGAGGGCTTGACCAGCTTTTCCTGCTTTGTCCGAAACGTTCTCGGTTAATGGTCACGTGACTCGTTTGTTTCAAAAAAGTGTTTCCATTACAGTTTTTTTCGAAAAACTACTGTTTCGTACGGCCCAATACCTCCTTCTCTAGGGCGCCAAAGGCTTTATTCGAAAAAGGAGCGAGTTTTTCTTTGTGGTGTTTCATTAGGAGAATTTAATATCGAAATTTCGTTTTTCGAAATTTCAGAGTTAATGGAAACGCGACTTATGTGCACCTCAGCATCAATTTATACATCTAACTCGTCTAAATGCTAATTAAGTAATCCTTACTTTAAATTTTTGCTATCTTATTTTTCTTTTATTTATTTTTTGTTCTTTTTCCCCTCTCTATCCTCAGCAGTCTTCCACTGCTGGGTTTTGTTATTTTAATTTGGAGTTGGATCTTGGTAGTCGTAGTTTACAGGCTTTGTTTATTTGTTTTCTTTAGGTAGTTTTGTCACGCAGCCATTAGCAGGAGCTGCTGACTCAGACGGTCGACATGGCTGAGTCAGCAGTCTCCATGAATTATTTTATGTTTAAGGAGCCACAATGGAGAGATAAAAGAGATTCATGTGGATCTGGAGCTGCAGGCTGGAGACCTCTGAGCTACACCGACCGCTAAATTGAAACCTTCATTTTAGCAAAGTCTACAAAACCCGTAACGAGGATTCTGCTAATAACATTGTTCAAACGATGGATTATTTTTTTTAAATACCAATTTTAGTGACCATATATATATATATTATATATATTTATATATATATATATATATATATATATATATATCTCAGACGCAGATAAAAGTTGACGTCCAATTTTTTTAGCTTCAACTTTGGGTTTAAGAGAAAATATAGTTTAAAGCAGCTGCAGATGTTCTACAGAGAATGGAGGAAAAAATCCCAAACGTTGTGGCCTCTATATCACAGGAAGTTGGACCGCTCCACTGATGGTTTCTGCTGTTAGAAGTCTGGTTTGTGATCATCACTACTTTAGTATTTGCAGACTTTCTAATCATGTCCTGTCAGACTCTGATCTCTGCATTAAAGGAGTCTTCAAACAGGACCAACACCTCTCTTCTCTGCTCAGTTAAGGTCACTCTGACTCTGCTCTCAAACTCCAAACTCATCCCATCATCCTTGGCATGCCCTGCACTTGAATTCAGTTCAGTTCCCTCTCTGCCCTCACCTCCGGCTGTGGAGTGCTGGCTGCGGTTTTAGGCAGGAACGAGGTGGCTGTCATGGATGATGACTTTCTCATGTTGGAGCGGTTACGCTTTGATGGAGAAACTTGAGTCAAGAAAAACTTTATAACTTTGATTTGGAGCAGGTTTCCTGAGCACAGTGGAAAAAGATGAGGTCAAAAAACCCTTCATGTATTAAAACGAGGGTCGGGAATTGATTAAAAAAAAAAAAAAAATTTAATCGCAAATCTGGAAAAAATTAATCCCCTTTTTTTTGTTACAGTGTTTGCCTGCCACTTATTATCTACAGATATTCATAACATAAAATTACACACACAATTGTACATTTAGAACATCTATTTTTAACCATTTGAAGCCCAAAGGGTCTAAAACTCAGTTTTTGTCTAGTTTTTAATTTTTTGTATTTTCAGTTTGAAAGACTCCTGCTGCTTATTTGGTATTATTTTAACCAGCACAGCCTCTTCTATGTGACTCCACCTTTACTTTGTCATGTTTCCATGTTATATTCACACACTAGACATAAAATTATGCAAAAACCAAAAATTCCATCTGGAAAATTTGATCCATTTTACTGTGAAAACCCCAAAAATGTTTAACAAACTGTTTTTACAACAAAGAATGAAAGTTTTAATTGTCATTTTGGAAAAACAACAAGACTAAAATTTGTCAACAAACTAATCAACATGTTTTTGAATTAAATACAAAAAATCCAGGCTAAAGTCACACCAGGCAGCTAAAAAATAAGAATTTCTTACAATTAGCATTTTTCCAGGAATTCTGTTTTTTTTTTTTCAGCTTTTTCTGATACATTTTCTTTTTATGTTTGTGAAAATATGCTTATGTTTTTGAGTAATTAAATTTTCTTTACACCATTAAATCTTAAACTGCTTTGATTAAAGCAGTTCATTACAACTATCTGTATAAAAAGAAAATCTGAAGAATGAGTGTGGTTGATTATTTAACCAACGTCTGACTGAAATCTGCAGATCTCTTCTTCTGGAGGCAGATAACAATACCAAACATCTCATACAATTAAACAGAAAAAAAATAAAATAAAGATGATAAATATTCTATCTCTTTGTCTGAACTTTGCTAAGCAACAAATGAAACCAGCTTCTTTAGTGTGCTTTTCTTCACCGTTAACAGCAGATCCTTGCTCTCTGCTTAAAAAAAAAAATACAAAAAAGCCAAACTGTAACACCAAAATAACACACTGAATGCATTATTTGTCTTTAAGCTCCGTGCCGATGGAGATTCGGATTTGCGAGCAGCTGAAAACACTGTCAGAAGGATTACTGCTCAGCCGGCCTTATCAGACGCTGAAGAAGATGGAATTTAAGTCTGGAAGTTTACCAAACACATAATACATCATTTGTGAGTAATGAAGCCATTCTAAGTTTTGAGAAATTCTAACTCTTATCTCTTGCTGCCACTTGGGACTACAGAATTGCAAACTAAGCCTGTGGGGTCTTTAAATTAACACAATTCACATGTTGTTCCAATAATTCCCTTAAAATGGTTGCTGTGCAGAGATAAGCAACATTAAGCTACTCTGGGAAGTAGAAATCATCTTTAGTTGAGATTCAGTTTCATTCAAGAAAACAAAAGTCCTTCATTGCTAAAAGAGTTAAAGGTGCTGAAGAAAGTTTCCTCCAGATGAGCGGCTCAGATTCCAGCAAATGAAACATCTGCTCTGGACTCTCAAACAGGTTTCACTTGGGTTCAAATGAGCTGGTAAAAGAAGGACGACTTTACTGATGTAGGAGTTTTTGTGTACAACACTTTATAGCATTGCATTAAGGAACAATATTTACAACCACTGGACTTTACTATTCCTGTGGAGGCGGGGTCCAAAACTAGTAAAAAAAAAAAAAAAAAAAAATTGGGGGATTTTAACCATTCAAAGTAGATTACAAAACTTGCAGAAGAAATAAGCATTTGGACTCTACCATTCCTATGAAGGTGGGGTCCAAAACTTGTAAAAAAAAAATATATATATATTAGGACTCTACCATTCCAATGGAGGCAGAGTCAAAAAACCTGAAAAGGTAAACATCTAGAGTAGACTATACCATTCCAGTGGAGACGGGGTCCAAAACTTGTAAAAAAAATATATATATATTTGGACTCTACCATTCCAATGGAGGCAGAGTCAAAAAACCTGAAAAGGTAAACTTCTAGACTATACCATTCCTGTGGAATCAGGGTCCTAAATTTGCAGAATACTTGTTTGGAATCTACCATCCCAGTGGAGACGGGGTCCAAAACTTGTAAAAAAAAAAAAAAAATTTAGACTCTACCATTCGAGGTGGATTCCAAAACTTGCAGAAGAAGTAAGGTGTGTTTGAGATGACTCGGGCCTCGCCTGGATTGTCGGCGAGAGCAAGCAGGGGCGGGGAAAGGCGCCTGAGATGAACGAGAAAAGGAAGTTAAGTTGTCCCAAACATTAATTTTACTTTTAATATGTCTCTCCCCCTTAGTATGAACTTTACTATTATGTTTTTATAATAATTTTCAACATCTGTTCGTAGACAACAGACAAAAAATAATCGCTGGGTTAATTTAATCTTCACTGTTCCAGAGAAATAAATACATTTGAAATTAAAGTTAACTTTTGCATCAATAAAACATAAAACTACAGATTATTTGAAATCATGTTCATTTTCTCATCAGTGAGTCACTACTTCCCAGAAAGAGTTAAAAAATTTGCAGATCTCCGTCATTTAGTGCCAGTCACTTCTGATCAGAATCACATTGAGGTACAAGAACTGCCAGGACGCTGTTTCCCACAATGCATTGTTTTGTAGTCATATGAAGTCAGCTGTTTGAAACAGCACAGCACCAGATTTCCAGCTGCACCTGCCTGAGTAGGCGCCTTGCACCCGCCTCTTTATCGCGATATTTTCATGATGATTGACAAGTGACGTCTGAGTCAAAACTACCCAACATGCACAGCAATCCAGGCGATCTGCGCAGCGCTGCGTCCTCCTGCTTGATCTCAAACACACCTATGAGCATTTGGACTCTACCATTCCTGTGGAGGCGAGATCCAAAACTTTAAAAAAAAAAATGTAATGTTTGGATTCTACCATTCGAGGTGGATTCCAAAACTTGCAGAAGAAATAAGCAATTGGACTCTACCATTCCTATGGAGACGGGGTCCAAAACCTGCAGGATAAATAAACGCTTGGACTCTACCATTCCTATAGAGGCAGAGTCCAACACCTGTGGAGGAAGCTGTTTGTATTTAGATTAAACATTAAGACAATATAAATACAATATTAAATGCAATATTATTGTATTTAGTGATTTAAAAAAAACCATGAGATGTGAAGAAGCTTGAATCCAGTAAAAAAAAGTTGGAAATTTTCCTATCAGCAAATATAATGAGGATTTATTATCTCTTCAATATTCATTATAGTCATTACAGGATTTTTTTAAAGGTTTTTTACCTTGGTAACCATCTTTTTTATTGTTCTTACCTAATATTCTAATGTTCTGTCGTTCAGTCCAAAGTGATTCCCATTAGTCTGATGGAAATAGTCACTCATTTTGTTTTTCCTCTTTGAGCCTCGATGGTAAAATACCAGAAGAGGCAGAACGCTTAAATACTCTCAATTAAAGCTGAAGAAGTCTCTGGCAGCCTTTGGTCATTGACAAGAAATAGCATCAGTTTCTTTAAAAAAAACAAAAAAAACAAACAGATTATCTGAGCTTTAGAGGTCAAATCAATATTCAGGATCATCTTAAAGTCAATAAGACTGATAGAGCCCTGATTGTCATGATTCTGTGCTTTGGTTTTGTCATGTTCTGTTTTCCCTGTCAGTCTCACCATGTTCCAGTTAATCATCCACAGCTGTCTTGATTTAGTTAATCAACCTCAGTGTATTTAAGTGTCTGGTTTTCAGTTTCTCATTGTCAGGTCATCTGCTCATCCACGTTCTGTCACATTTGTTCTCCTGGTTTTGTCCTGTTTAAGTTGATTCAGTAAATGTTTGTTTCTGCCACCAAGTCTGGTCTCCTGCATTTGGGTCCTCCACCACCATCCCATGACAGTATGACCTGACCACCTTGGACCCAGCAGGAGAACTTTGTCTACGCCATGCCACACAACGCCATGCCAGAGGGGGTTTCCTGTTGCCGTCTTCATGTCACGTCATGCCATGCCCACCCGTTCCGTTCCTGAAGGGGGACTGTTGGGGCCATCCGTTCCCGTTCCTGTGGAGGGTCGCCGGGGCAGCTCCTCTTCATGTTCCTGTTCCTGAGGAGGGTCGCCGGGACCGCTCATTCCTGCCTGTCCCCGAGGATGGTCGCTATCATCCCCCTGGTCTGTTTCCGGCTCTGGAGGAGGGTTGCTGGGACTGCTCCCCTTCATGTCTCCTGTCCCTGGGGAGAGTCACCAGGACCGCTCCTCTTCTGTTCCTGGAGGGGTTTCAATACCCCTCACGTCCGTCTAGCTGCAGGATCCCCGTTTTCTGGACTTGTGTTTTTGTTCTAGGTCCCCTCCTCATGGGTGTTGGGGCATCTGGGATCTGCCCTTTTGGGGAGGGGTACTGTCATGATTCTGTGCTTTGGTTTTGTCATGTTCTGTTTTCCCTGTCAGTCTCACCATGTTCCAGTTAATCATCCACAGCTGTCTTGATTTAGTTAATCAACCTCAGTGTATTTAAGTGTCTGGTTTTCAGTTTCTCATTGTCAGGTCATCTGCTCATCCACGTTCTGTCACATTTGTTCTCCTGGTTTTGTCCTGTTTAAGTTGATTCAGTAAATGTTTGTTTCTGCCACCAAGTCTGGTCTCCTGCATTTGGGTCCTCCACCACCATCCCATGACACTGATAGAGATCAGTTAAAGCACACTCATTCCATGTCTTTCTTTAAATCAAATCAAACTTTGTATGTACAGCACACATCAGACAATACGGACTGTTCCCTTTAAGAACAAATATTTCTTTATTTACCAAAAGAAAAGCAGCATGAATTTGCTCTGGTAAAAGCAACTTGTAAATGAGATACAGTTGCAGTGCTTAATGTTAATGTTATCTTTAAATAAGATTATTTGTACCATTTTATTACCATGAAAGGAAGAATAATATTCTAGTATTGTAAAATTAGAGTTTTTTTTAAAGTTATTCTTGTTTTTTAAAAAAAAAAAAAAAAGAAGTGAAAAATTGTTCTGGTACAGTTTTGGGATATATTGCGATGTGTACGTCTTGATACATATACTGGCAGACTCTTACCAACACACACTCCTACTGTTTACCATTTAAATGAAATAACTGTTTCAAGCTTTCCAAAAATACAGAATTTATCAAAGTAAAAGCAAATGTTTCACCGCAATAAAAGAGGCGGGGTCATTGAAGTTTTCATGGAAATGTTCTTTTAAGCATTTAGGAAAATAATAAAAGACCCAAAACCTACCAAAATGATTACAGAACAGCTAAAATCACGACTGGATTTAAACACACCAAAAAGTTATTTTTTAGAGTCTGTTTGATTTTTTTTCTGTTTTTGTTTTTTTTAATTTTCTCTCTACAGAATCATCGACAGCGACATGTTGGGAAGATGAGGCCAAACTATTAATAGCTCTTTTTCAAGCTGAGCCGTGAAACTTCCTTTGCAGCTCAGGCCCTGCGACCTGAATCCAGTTCTAAATATTTCTGTATTTGCCAGTAATGTAATCATGATCTGACTCTGATTACGACAACACTTTGATTCACTTGTTAACATGCATAACAAAGCGGGCTTTGATAAAATGTCCAATTTCCTGCACAGAGGAACATGAGCAGAGACGATGAAAGGAGGCTGAGCGTTGTTTGGGGAGGGAGACGCACCTTCAGGAACCCGTGAGGATCTGCTGCCTGCCCCCCCGCCGGGCCCAGCTGGAGACCCGCCTGCACTTTGCAGCACTGCTGATTGCTTGATGGGGCTGGGTTCATTATCCTGTGCAAATAAATCTACGGAGGTGTCTAACAGTCAGATCCCTGACTGGCCATCTGCTTCATGTGAGTCCTTCAAGGCCCGCAGGTGTTCCCCTGACTAGCACCTTCACGTCACTTATCCAGTCTGAAGGAATTCAAAGAAGAAGCTAACTTAGAGCTCAACTTGGGAAGGTTTTATTAGAACAAACCATCTATATTTATAGTTTTTTGTAGATAATGAAACAAAAAACAAACTAATGTTAATGTTTATGTGATTATATAGCGTCTCTTGATTTATTTTTAGCTTCTTTTTAAGAACAAAAATAATAGATTTTTTTACACAAGCGACATTTAAGTTTGATTCAGTTTCAGCCTCTGAATTCAAGTTTTTAATCATAATTTTAATTCTTTGGAAGTTAACTTCAATTTGACCTGGTTTATTAGATTTAATCCAATTTACTATGATCGTTGTTGTTTTTACCTTTATGGCAGTATTGAGCTTTATTTCTATATTATGGTTTTACCAGTTTCTATGGTTTCTAAACCTTGCGGTACTACTTTGAGACATAAAAGAAAACCAATATTTGGAAGCATTTATATAACTTTGAAAACTAAACGTGTTGTTTTAGCACAGCCTTATTCTTACATTTAAAATTATTACTTTTCATTAACGGTTTATTTATCATTAAAATATGTTAAATAAAAATTAATATTTGTAAATATTTTTAAATTACAGATATTTTATTAATTGATCCAATTTTTCACTTTTTACAGTGTTTGTTTAAATAAGATTTTGTTATCATAGAGGCATCCCCAAAAATTTGAGACTTTTTTATTGAACTGAAGTCTTTTTTTTTTAAAGCAGAAAACTCATTTTATTGTTTTTTTTGCAACTTCAAAAATGCTGGTGACATGATTGTTTAAATAATTGAATGGAAATTTTGAACTTGTAACTCTAATAGCACCAAATATTGTTTAAAAGTTGAAAATAGTGATGGAATATGAAAAATAAATCTCCTAATTTCAAATGTATTTTAATTAACAATGTCATTTCCTGTAAAGTAAGATTTAAAACAAAAAAAAATATTTTTAATTTCAAAAGTTATTTGTCTTCTATTTTTACAAATTCATTTTGCATTTGTTCAGTAATAAAGTTTGATTTAACTGATGTTTTGATATTAGAGAATAGATTTTTTTAGAATGCTGATTTACAGCCGGGATCCTCAGCTGCTGGATGATATTTAAAAATATATGTTTTATTGTATAATTATTATTTATTTATGTATTTATTCTCATTCTAAAAATGTCCAAACCAAGAGAAATTCTATAGACTTTCTTACATTGACTTGTATGGCGAACTAACATCACAGTTAACGTTTCTGGACTTAAAACTAAACATAGTTGTGGATAAAAATCCATAAGGACGGCCGTCTTCCGTTTGGTTCTGAAAAGACATTATAGACACAAACACTAAGCATTCATTTCTCCATTGAAGAACAGCCTCCTGATCTAGACACTGAAGAAATGATGAAATATGGAGCAGAGAGTTCAATCGTGGTAAAATGAGATCTTTGATGAGATGCTTCCAAACAGGAAACATTTCAATCAGCTGCAGATCAGCCTATAGAAAAAAGCAAGGATGTTATAAATGAATCACTGCTGTCAGTTTTCTTTAACATTCAGACTCATTCTGAGAGAAACTTTGCACTAACAACTTTCTCAACAACTTTCAGCTGTTATGTTTGCATCATGCAGGATCTGAAACATCAAATGTGATCACAGATTCTGTGTTGTTTCAATATGTTCACACTAATCCTGCAGGAAAAGAACAAACCATTGTTGAGGAGTAAAATCCTTTTTGTTATAGTACAATTAATTCACTTTTTCTCTCTGTCAGTCAGTTGCATTTGGGAAATTTGACTATAGGAGAAATCTTATTTTTCTTGTGTGATATAAAAGATGTGCATCATCTTTGGTGGTTACGCTCTGCGTGGTGGGAAAAAGCATGGAGCATAGATGAATAAACCTCAGAGCCGAGACGCTGTGGTTTTGGTTGAGGTCCGGTCCATCCCAAATAGAATAGAATAGAATAGAATAGAAAATACTTTATTAATCCCTTTGGCAGTCCTCAGGGAAATTCAGGTACCAGCGTCCGTACAGCACAAAAATGTAAATAACAAAATTAATACAGTAGAATAACATTAAGTGAAATGCACTGAATATGGCTAGATAAGCAATATGGAAGTAATAAATACTGCACATTATTGACATTAAAAAATAAATATATAAATAAATAAATAATGTTCGTGTGATGTGTCAGGTAGCTACGCCCCTCCCCTCTCGACCCTCCCTCTCCCCCTCCTACCAAATGCAGAGTTATACAGTTTGATGGCTCGGGGGACAAAGGAGTCTCTGAGTCTGTTGGTCCTGCTCTTAGGGAGGAGCAGCCTGTTGCTACTCAGGCTTCTCTGTTCCCTGATGACAGAGTGCAGAGGGTGGCTGGTATTGTCCATTATAGCCAGCAGTTTGTTAAGTGTCCTCCTCTCTGCTACTGTCACTAGGGGTTCCAGCTTCATGCCGACTGCAGAGCCCGCTCGCCTGATCAGTTTGTCCAGTCTGTCAGCACTCCTCTTTGTCATGTTGCCCCCCCAGCAGACCACGGCGTAGAAGAGAGTGCTGGCCACCACAGACTGGTAGAACATCCACAGGAGCTTTTTGCAGATGTTAAATGATCCCAGTCTCCGTAGGAAGTACAGACGGCTCTGGCCCTTCTTGTACAGGTGGTCTGTGCAGCGAGTCCAGTCCAGCTTGTTGTCCAGCCACAACCCGAGGTACTTGTAGTGGCCCACAATCTCCACCTCATCGCCTCCGATGGTCACAGGTCGTGGTTGTGGGCTGGACTTCCTGAAGTCGATGACCAGCTCCTTGGTCTTCGAGGTGTTAAGCTGGAGATGGTTCATCTGACTCCAGTGGACAAAGTCACTGATTAGACTCCTGTACTCCTCCTCCCCGTCGTCCCTGATACACCCCACAATGGCTGTGTCGTCAGCAAACTTCTGGATGTGACACAGCTTCGAGGTGTAGCAGAAGAGGTGTAGAAGTGGTAAAGGGAAGAGGAGGGGGCCAGCACCGTCCCCTGGGGTGCTCCTGTGCTGCTGATGATGGTATCGGAGGTGATGCTCCTTAGCCTGACGTACTGCGGTCTCTCCGTGAGGTAGTCGGCAATCCAGGACACCAAGCAGGGCTCCACCTGCATCTCCCTCAGTTTGTCCAGTAGCATTGGTGGCTGGATTGTGTTGAAGGCACTAGAAAAGTCCAGGAAGAGGATCCTCACTGTGCCACTCCCCTGGTCCAGATGAGCTTGGACTCGGTGCAGGAGGTAGAGGACAGCATCATCCACACCCACACCTGCTCGGTAGGCAAACTGCAGGGGGTCCTGAGCCTGTTGCACCTGAGGCTTGAGGAGATTGAGGAAGAGCCGCTCCAGAGTCTTCATCAGTTGAGATGTGAGCGCCACCGGTCTATAGTCGTTCAGCTCACCAGGACGGCTTTTCTTGGGAACTGGAACGATGCACGATGTTTTCCACACGGAGGGCACCCTTCCCAGCTGCAGACTCAGATTGTAAACATGCTGGAGTGGCTCCCCAAGTTCTGCAGCACATGTCTTGAGGAGGCGGGGGGGGCACTCTATCAGGGCCGGCTGCTTTTCTTGGGTGAAGCTTCTTCAGTTCTCCCCTCACCTGATCAGCTGTTATTTGGGGGAGGTGTTGAGATAGGGGGAGGGGTGGTGGAGGCTGCACAGAGGAGGGAGTCAGTGAAGGTGAGTCCTGTGGTGGGGGAGGGGGAGGGGGACAATGGGCTGGTCGTAACGATTAAAAAAGTTGTTCAGCCTGTTGGCCTCCTCCACTGTCCCCCCCGCTGATGTTGCTTTTGTTCTGAAGCCTGTGATGGTGTTGACACCGTCCCAGACCTCCCTCATACGGTTCTCACCCAGTTTCTTCTCCACCTTCCTCCTGAAGGTGTCCTTTCCCTCTTTCAGGCAATGTTTCACCTCCCGTTGTGCTGATAGCATCGCCTCTTTGTCCTTCTTCATGAAAGCCACCTTCTTCCTGTTGAGGGCCGCTTTCACCTCTTGTGTTACCCAAGGTTTGTTACCAAAGCATTGTTCCAGAGAGAGGACGGGGCGGAGGAGGCCTGGCACAACTGTCTAGAACACAGAGATAAATGTCCGTGAATTTAAAATTTAGTGAGAGAAAAAGTGAGAAATTCAGCATTTGGTTTAGAGCAGGGGTAGGGAACCATGGTCCTCGAGAGCCACATTCCTGCATGTTTTCTACCATACCCTGCTCTGGCATGTTCTTATTGGCTGAACACACCTGACCCAGGTAATTGTCATGAGTCCCTACACTAATTACCTGGTTCAGGTGTGTTCAGCCAATAAGAACATGCCAGAGCAGGGTATGGTGGAAAACATGCAGGAATGTGGCTCTCGAGGACCAGGGTTTCCTACCCCTGGTTTAGAGTGAAGGCTTAATTGATGAACGGTGTGCAGTGAGTGACGCGAGGACCCAGCAGAAGTGAGGCAGAGCTCATCGATTGATACTGCGCCGAAGCTTCACTTGAATTCGAACATCAGTCGTAATTATTCTGAGGCTGTTCAGGGTTAGTCAGGCGGTTGAAGATGAGCTGCTCCACAGAACCTGCGTGTTCCTGTGTGTGCTTCTCCTTCCATGTTTTTAATGAATCTTCAATTAAATTGATGCTCCAAATGATGAAAAAACATTTTAAAAATTGATGGGTCGGCTTGAAAAAAATGTCTTTCTCAAAAAAATGTTAAAATTATACCACTCAAGGTGTTTTTAAAAATGAAAGAAACAGAATAAACTGGCAACATTTGTCCAAGATAACTAAAAGAATAGCTTTAGCTGTGATAATGCTAGTGTGAATGCTTTTTGCTGAAAGGAGTCGCTGAAGCTGTTTGCTGAAAATGCTGATGGAATTTACTTTAATTGATGAAGGGATTTGCTAAAAATGCAAGTTATTTGTAAAATGTTAAATTTGCTAAAAGACTGGAAATTTATTAAAGAACTACAAAGGAGCGCTGAAGTTGACCTCAATTTCTGAAAAAAAACTGTATTAAAATTGCTTAAAAATCCTTAATACGTACCAATTTTGCAAAAACATTCAGTGTGCTGCTTAAATATGAGCTAAACTCCAAATTAGCCTGAAAAAGGTAGCACATTGGTCAAATACTAACTAAACTCTAAAATAGCCAAAAATTCCTCAGTAAACTAAATAAGTCAAAAACATTAGCCTGATGCTAAACAGAAGCTAAACTCTAAATTAGCCTACAGAACCACAGTAGACAACAAATATTGCCAAAAACATGTTGCTAAATAGAAAATAGAATAGATTAAGAAATGAGCATTATTATTCACACTATTAGGAATGTCCTTCTCTTTTAAGAAAAAGATGAATTTCAAAATTAGCTGTAAAGACTCCTATTCATGTCTAAATACTATGTATTAAGGGGTCATTACCATGCAAAATCAACTTTATTGAGCTTTCAAGTGTGTTAAAAGTAGCGCTGTCAGTCGATTAAAATAATGAATCAGATAAATCACACTTTGGGGTTGTGATTAATCACTATTTTTCCCAATATTTTAAATTATATATGACAATATGCATCTGTGGACACCCTGTTTCCTTTAAAAAGCAACTAAAAACATTTCGTTTTAAATTTTCTTTTTCATAATTCAGTTTTTATTATTTTCTGTGTTTCACTCTGGGTTTTACTGAGAATCACTTTGGGATTTTTATCTTGAAAGGTGCTTGAGAGGATTCTGTTCCTCCATCCTCCCTGAGTTAAAGGTCAGGTACTCGGCATGGGCATTTCGTTTTTTTTTTTTTTTTATTTATTAAGTCTATTTTCTGCCAGCTGTCTGTATATTTTTTTTCGTCCAAGGCTGACCTCTACAGGATGTCCAGTTGGGTGTACACAAGGAGACAAACCAGATGAGGATCAGCTGGGGCTGATTGGCTGCTTTCCAGTGGACTGAACCATCTGAGAGGAGGAGGAGGAGCTGAATCAAAGACTTGTTTTGGTGTTTTATTTAACTTTTTCTGGGTGTTGTATGTAGTTTTGTTTTTGTTAAACCAGGGTAACTTTGAGTTTGTGTTAATTGTTTACTTGTTGTTCTGTTTAACCAAATGGTTCACCTGAGGAAGTGATGAAACCCCTCCCGTTAAAGGGAGCGGTAGATACCATGATATAAAAGGGCTGAGAATTGTTTGTTAAGAGAGAGAGGGAGAAGAGCTCCATGCTGTGTGCTGGCCTGTGTGAGTCCAAAATTAAATGGGAAAAACTAATAGCTCTGAAGATTTGTGTCCTGGTGATTGTTTATGCTCATTTCATCTGACATTCTGCATCCTGATTGGAGGGTTCAGTGCAGAGCAACCCCCCACAGTGCTATATATATAAAGGTTATTATTACGAATCCTACTTTAAAAAAAGTTAGTTTTTGTCTTATATAAAGTGTAATGAGATATTTACCATCAAAGCAAAAATATTTGGTTAAATTGAGTGTTTTTGGAGTGAGGTTTGGTGTGCAGTCAAAGTGACGACTGCATCAGTCCTGGATGTTGTCGGTGGCGGTATGTCGTCTGTCTTGGTTTTACCAGCACTGATCAGCACAGAATGAAGCAGTCTCTGGCGTTTTCTTTTTATTATTTTTTTTATATTTATTTTTATTTATTGATGTTTTCATTGTTTTGGGAAGCAGAGCTGAGGGTGCAGAGGGAGTAAGAGGTGGCGAGGAAGCATGTTTCTGAACAGGTTGCCAATGATCACAGAGTCTTAGGGCCAGTGTTAATGACTTATTCATGGACCCTTCTGCCCCCTCATGGCCCCTGGGATTACCCCAAACAGATGCAGGAGGGTGGGGGGCTGAGGGAAGACAGAAACAGGGTTAGATCTTAGATCTGTGGTGAATTAATAGAAAACATGAAAGGGTGGGAAGAAAGAGTGAGAAAAAAAACATTGACTTCATTTTAAGGAAATAAAGTGATTGTAATGTTTTTTTCCAAGTTGGAAAAATCTAATCTAAAATCTAATGTGATCCTCTTCATTTATTTTATTCATTGGAAATTGTCTTATTTTATTGTTATGAAATTAAACATGTAATTTGTTATGAATGTCTTGTAATTCTGTATAGGATGTCGTAGTAAATCTGCAAAGTTAAATTTTGACATGAATGTTTTCGGACATTAAGCGTGTTTTGGAAAAAAAAATTTGGAAAAAAACATGTCTCATTTTTCAAATAGACATTTTCTCCTTTTAAATTTATGTATTTATGAATGTCACATTTACTGCCTAAATATTTAGCTTGGTAACTAAATATTTAATTAGCAAGCCAAATATTTAGTTTTAAACTATATAATTGTTTTTTAATATAATCTAAATATTTAGTTAAAACCTAAATTTAGTTTAAAACTAAATATTTAGCTCCAACCTGAATATTAACGTACAAAACTCAAATATTTAGTTTGCACATTAAATATTTGGATCAGATCTAAATACTTAATTTTCAAACTAAATATTTAATTTCATAAAATTAAAAAAAATATTTTTTAATCTAAATATATAATTTAAATAAATATATTTAGCTTGAAGTTAAATATTTAGCTTGCTAACTAAATACAGTATTCAGTTCGACTCACTCTGCCTAAAAAAAAGGAAGCTGCAGATGTACTGACTCCTGGACAACATCATCATTTCTCATCTATGAGTGACAGTGGGGACCAATGAGGGACTGGATTCTGTCTGGGCTCTGTCTCAACGTCTTATCTTTGATTAAGTCTGTAGCACAGGTATGGGGTAAGATAACTGTCAAAAAGAAACGTATTCATAAATAATATTTTGTATTCATAAAAATAAATTTGTATTCATAAATACAAAGTTGTGCATACATTTATATTTTGTGCACAACTTTAAAGAAAAAATATGAATACAACATTTAGTTTTACATTTAACATGTCTCTTTTGCATACGACTTTTCTTCGTTTAGAATACGACTTTCATTTGTCTTGAATACGAATTTCTCCTCTCTCAAATGACGTCACGGAGTCACAGACTTATCCATCGAGTGCCGGAACATCGATTGATCCAGCTTTGCGTGTCTATTCATTTACAATAAAACATGAATTATATATATATATTTTTTTAATGATATTGATGCCATAACGGGAACATTATCTTGAAAACCAAAGCAGTTGAAAATTTCATAAAATAAAAAATACATCGATCTCCGACGCATTTTGGGGTTGTCAGCTGATTGTGTAAACAATGTAGCAGCGGATAGTTTAGACCAGGGGTCACCAACCTTTTTGAAACTGAGGGCTACTTCATGGGTACTGAGTCATACGAAGGGCTACCAATTTGAAATAATAAATTTGTTTAGTTTGCCTTTAGTTATACATTATTAATAATGAATAATGATACTCCTCCATGTGAAGACACTGATTACTCATTGTAATTATCAATAACGACAACAAGCCAGGAAACAAATATGAATATTCAAAACTTTATTAATCTCAACAAATCTTGTCACATTTTGAGGTAAAGACCAAATACAATGTTTTTAACAAAATTACAACTGCTACGTGTTATGAACACACTTTTGAATTGAACAACATTCAATACTATAAACTTAACTTTGCCATGGCACTGCCATGTTACCACAAACGTCCGGTATCTGCTTATTTTTTTAGTGGGAAGACTGACATTGCATGCTGTTCACCAGTTTAGTGTAATCTGGTGTGTAGCTTGATACTGCAACTGTGAGCGAGTCTTTCAGATGTGCATCAGTGAGGCGTGTTCTGTGTTTGCACTTGATGAAGTTCATGTCAGAAAATGCTGATTCACAGAGATAGGTTGAACCAAACAGGCTGGCAGTCTTCATAGCTGCTGTGCATACTCCTCTGTACTTCTCTGAGTCAACAAGGCACCAAAAGTTTGGTGCACCCTGGTGGGCTTTGAGGTGGAGGTCATTTTGCAGTGTTATGATTTCAATCTCCACCTGTCCAGCATCCAAGTCAAACGTTGAACTTAGTTGCTCAGAAAAGCATGTCGTGTCCACATTCATGAAAGGGTTGGATATGAATGCCACACATGGCTCGAGCTGATCAATGTCACAAAACCTATTCTCAAACTCTTGCCCAAGTCTGTTGATGACATCACAGTATTTTTCTGCCACTCTGTCAAATGCCTGGGATGCAGAATCATTGTCTTTCAGCACCGACTGCAAGGAGGGAAAGTGCAGCACTTTTTTTCTCTGTATATCCACTGAGAAAATGTTCATCTTGGCTTTAAATGCATTTAAAGCACTTATCATATCAACAATAGTCTTCCCTTTGCCTTGAAGCTCGCTGTTCAAGTGGTTTAGTTTCCCTGTAATATCCGTCAAAAATGCAAGGTCAAGTCTCCACTCTGTGTCCTCCAGCAGTGAGACGTCTTCACCTTTGGACTGCATGAACTCTTTGAGTTCACCCAAAAGTGACAAAAAACGATGTAAAACTCGTCCTCTGCTGAGCCATCGGATTTCTGTGTGCAGCAGTAGGTCACCATATTCAGCTGACATCTCCTCTAACAGCACCTTGAAAATCCTGTGTTGTTTTGCTTTGGAGCGGATGTTGTTTATGATCTTCACAACAGGAGTCATCACGTGCCCAAAGCCAATCACTTTTGCACATAAGGCTTGCTGGTGAATGATGCAGTGGTAATGCAGAAACTTTGGGAAGTCTGGATCAGCTTTACAGTGAGCGATGAAACCTGCTTGTCGGCCGATCATAGCAGGAGCTCCGTCTGTAGTCACCGCTACCAGCTTTTCCAACGGCACCCTTTTCTGCACAAAAAACTCCTTTATCACATTATAAATGTCAACTCCCCTTGTTGTTGTCTTTAAGGGAAGTAGTGTCAGGAGTTCTTCTCTTGTGGAGAAATCTTCAAACACCATCCGGATAAAAACCAACAGCTGCGCTGTACTGCTGCTGTCCACGGACTCGTCACACTGCATGCTAAACCACCTGCACTTTACCAGATCCTGGTCCAGCTGATCAGCCAAGTCACCAGACATAGCCGACACACGTCTAGTGATTGTAGATGCCCCCAGTTGGACGTCAGAGAGAGTGGCGATTACATCAGTTCCATGTTTCTCGTCTTTAAGTACAGTGTTAGCAATTATCATCATTGCTTCTTTCACAACTTCTCCATCTGAAAATGCCTTCTTCTTCTTGACCAGAAAATGTGTGGCTCTGAACGAGGCTTCAGTTGCTTTCAGTGACTTTTTCACGGGCTTCGTGAAAAAAGACTGTTGCTTACCCAAAGCTGCCTTTAGCTCGCGGGCTTTTTCTGACCGTAATGCGCTTCCTGGTGGGTAGTTAGCATGGTAGCTCCCATGACTCGTAATGTAATGTCTCTCCACATTGTGCCGCTTTGATGTAGCCACACTCGCCCCGCAAATGAGACACACGCAGGTTTCTTTAACAGCTGTAAAAAAGAACTCCTCCTCCCATTCTTTGTGAAAGTGATATGTTTTCTTTCTTTTTTCTGCCATGTTTTGGGGGAAACAACATTATGCGTCCATCTGCACTGCGCCGGCTAGCTTACTCTCCACTCGCACTGATTTTGTGCGCGCTTTACTGACCTTTGAAATATAGTAGGTTCCAGGTCACCTAAGCTTATCTAAAGTTCATGTATAATGTAAAGAAGCAAAAAACGCCCTGCCCTACTTCTTTTTTTAAATCTTTTTCTGGAGAGAAAACGAGATATTAAATCTTTATAAGGAGAAAGCGAGAAAACTGTTTCTTTTTTTAGTCGTTAACAACAAAAACAGCATAAGAACACTTCATAAAAGTTGTTCTTTAACTGTTTTTTTATTAGTGGATCTACGCTTCTCAAACGCTTTAATTTAGTCTCATGCACCCGTCCATTTATTCTCCTTAAACCTCCGCACAGATTGATTGACTGCAGACAAGAATCTCCGCATGGAGCGTTCACTGAGCTCTGGAAATAAACCAACCCAAACAGCCGCTCAACTCAGTCCGCTACAAACTTTGTAATTTTTATACAATCGACACCAAAACAAATCCGTTCTTCAGAGAAAACGTCGACACTGTTTCATCAGTCGATTATATACGGATCAGTGCCGGTGTTCCATGTTTTCTCTGATAAACTGCTTCGCTTTGCTGCCGATATCCGAGGCTCCATGAACGCACCTTCAGCAGCCCTGGGCTCTGTCTCCGTTAAGCGTGAGACTTTAACCAAATTCTAGGAATTTCGAAAAAACACAGTGTCGTAATGACACGGTTTTATAAAAATGCGACAAAACACAAACCAACTCAAGCGATAAGTCATTAAAACACGGCGACGTGTGTGGTTTTTTTTATTTGATTCACTAACAAAGGGAGCATTTGGGTGACGTCACAGGAGTGTGGTGCGCGCTTGCAGCGCTGACTCGCTCAGTCCCAGGTGCAGGTGTCAGAAGTCTGTTCAGTGGTATTTAAAAGAATGTCCATAATAAGTAAGCAGCTGGAACATTTTTCTTTTTGAAAACACGACTGATCCATTGAAGTTTGATCCTCAAATGAGTCTTACATCGTATTCAGGCTGCAGAAGTGCGGCAACAGATGAAGCGATGAGGAGATCCTATTGATTTTACAGAGGAGATGCACGATTAGCAGTGACGCTGTGGATCTCTTGTGGCGCCCGCTGTGCTGTACTCGGACAGACACTCCAGAAGCGCATTTAATCAGAAAAAAGTCCATTTCCATTACCGTTTTTCGAAAAATGTCCATCAATTTCAATACGCCCCCAAAACCAGCTCCTCTAAGCGCAAATACTTTTTTTTCTTCGAAAAATGCGTTTTTTTTTTGTTTTTTTAATAAACTGTGTTTCCATTAAAGACAATTAATAATCAAAAATCCAATTCGCGAAATGTCAGCATTAATGTGAAAGCAGCCGGGGTTTGGGGGAAATAAACGGAGGGGACTGGTTCACTCGGGCATTTGAAGAGCGCAGCTCCACTAATAAGTAAAAGAACTGACCAAAAACAACTTTAGTGGAGTGTTTTCTTCTATTGTTTTTGTTAACCACAAAATAAAGAATCTCAACACAGGTAAAGTCTCAGTGTCTCCATGCGAGAAAAGGAGAAGGGGGCGCCCCATTCTTTATTATTAATTATCCCGTTTTAACGAGAAAACGATTAAATTAAAAGTGGGATAAGCCGTTTTTGGCTTCAGCAATAATAAACATATATGTTAAGATGTTTTAATTCTCTGTGAAGGCAAGTGTGAGTTCAAAAAAATACATCACAATAAAATTAAAATTTTGAGCAGCTCACGAGTTGTGCTATTTTTAGAAGAGACCCGCGGGCGACTGATGAGGTGCTCGCGGGCGACCGGGCGCCCGCGGGCGCCGTGTTGGTGACCCCTGGTTTAGACCCAGAAGTGGTGATAAACAGCCCAAAGGGAGTTGCACACATGCCTGTCCAGTCATTAGGTGGAAAAGAAAATATGTCCGTAAAATTAGTTGAAAATAAGAGAATGATGACATTAAAAACAGCTAAGCTAACTCGGAGCCAGCCGACGTTGGTGCTGCATAAACAAACAAAGAAACACATAGGAAAAAAAGTCAGTAGGATCAGAAAGCCCAACTTTCTTTCTGCTTCTGATCTTTCTTTCTTACTAAGGTCGGAGTTATCCGACAGTTAGCCTTCTTTAGCTCCGAGTTAGCTTGGTTGATTGTGTCATTCCCTTCCTTTTTCAAGCGGCTATCTCTATCTGGGTCACGCTGCTGCTAGAGCCTGTTTCGGGTAGTGTTGGGTGAAAGCGAGGGTACATCTGGACTGTCTAGGAGCCGGAGCGGGTGCGCCTGTCCCGCCTGTCCCGGGAATAAACTGCTCGGCTAAGCGGGGATCCCCATGCTAACATGCCGCGACTGGGCGAGTGGAGAGACAGGGATCCCCCGCCTCGTCTGCCGTTTTCAGTCAGAGCTCTTTTTTTTGCCACCACTTCCGGGTCCGTTTTGTTGTTAATATGCTCCGCTGTTGTCAAAATAAATAAAATATAAGCGGCAGGACTTGACTGGTAACTTCTATTTTCCCCGCCAGAGCTAGAATATTAAGATCATTTTCATGTCATCGTAGTTTAATGAATGAGTCGCAACGCGCATGCGCATCGATGTTCCGGCACTCGATGGATAAGCCTGTGACCCCGTGACGTCATTTGAGAGAGGAGAAATTCGTATTCAAGACGAAGGAAAGTCGTATTCTAAACGAAGAAAAGTCGTATTCAAAAGAGACATGATAAATGTAAAACTAAATGTTGTAATTATATATTTTCTGTAAAGTTGTACACAAAATATAAATGTATGCACAACTTTGTTTTTGTGAATACAAATTTATTTATATGAATATAAAATATTATTTATGAATACGTTTCTTTTTGACAGTTATCTTACCCCATACACAGGGGTGTCAAACTCGATCACACAAGGGGCCAAAATCCAAAACACACCTTAGGTCACAGCCCGTACAAGAGAAAGATTTATTCAATACTCTAAAACTGTATTTTTAAAACTTTAAAACCTTAACTTTTTATCCTAAATAATTATGAAGTAGATATATAGCATTACCTGCGTTAATGCTAGTGGGAATGCTGAAAGCTGAATTTGGCGACTGAAGATACCAAAATTGAGAGCTAAAAACACTGAAGGAGATAGCTGAACATGCTGAAGCTGATAGTTAGCTAAAAATATTAGCTAAATGCCAAATTGGCCAAAACAGCTAGTGTGTGAATATTAGATAAACTCCAAAACAGCCTTAAAAACTAAAAATAAGCCTAAATTTGCCAAAACAGCTTGCAGAACACCAATTAAAAAAATTTAAAAGGGCAACTTTTTAAAATAATTATGAATAATAAAAAGGCACAAATATTATTCCAGAATAAATCAATTTAAACCATAAATAACTTTCAATATTTTACCCTCCATAAAAATATATTTTGTCAAAACTATACAAGTTAGAAATAAGTGCAAGATGACATCGGGCCATTAATAAAAAAAGTAAAATGATCTGGAGAGCCGGATAGAATGACCCGGAGGGCCGGATCCGGCCCCCAGGCCTTGACTTTGACACGTGGTGAAACCATCTCAGTCATTTAGCCAAAGGTTCATGAACACACACATGAACTAACAATCTTAAAAATACCAAATCAGGACAATTAAAAAAGCTTATCAGCAGTGAAAGTTTACGGAGTGAACATTTGCAGATGTTCAGCTTTCAAAGTGACAGAGCTTAGAGTCCTAATATGTCAGATCTTCTCGTTCCTAATTAAAACCCGACCCTAAAATAGCTTCTGCCTGTCTGGATAATCACTTCAGATGAGCCTGAAAAGTTTGATCTCCTGATCAAAAACTGCTGCTGTTGTTGTTTGGGAGTAATGAAGTGACACTGTCACATCACTCGATGTCTCAACTCTCCACAGATTTGGAGCCCCCTGTAATATTTTTGCACCTTTTGTTTCAAGCCCTTGTTTACGAAGCGCTGGTGCACCACATCACCTGGGGATGTTTTTCAGAGCCGTCTGAAATCTCTTGTCTCAATCGGAGTTGTCTTCTAAGGTAAGATAAGCGCTTGACAAAACTCCTTCAAGCGAGACACTTCACGGTGATTTAACACACATGTCTTGTGTTGCTCATAAAAAGATGAATGTCTTGATAGAATGGCAGATACCCACAAATAATTGCGGTCTTTGTTACTGAAGCATCAGACGTTGTCGTTTTTGAAGCGTGTTGCAAACCTGAAATCCCAGAGATCCTTTCTGAATGACAGATGGTGTCAGATGAAGGGTTCAGGTTTGAAACCGGGCCCAGAAGCCGCCGTTTTCAGGAGGATGCGGCTCCAGTTTAGCAGCTTTTGCTTTTGACCTGGAGGTACTTTCACTGTCAGTGCTGGTGGCAAAGTGCTCCCTCTTTTGGAAAGAATTACCTTAACAGCTCTTCATTCTCATCTTCCTGTCTCTTTATTCATTTAATCACTGGTAATTATTGGATGGAAAATTTCCCGCAGTCATTTACTCGCTCATTCAAGCATGTCAGACATGAATACGCCCTGCTACTCTGCAAAAATGAAGAATACTACTACTAATATCACATTATTGGTACTGAAAATGATTTCCAGGAAGCTGTCTCTGCACAGCCTTCCCCTCACTTCCATCCCTGAAGTATTTTGATGCAATTCCTTCACTGCCTGTGCATCGCGTGGCAGGGCTGAATGGGGAAATGTATGTTTCCAGCTGGGCAAATGCTGTCGACAAAGCAAAGGTGATGAGAGAACCAGTCAAACATCAGAAATCTGTGAGCTGTCAGCTGACCTGTAAAGCTTCCTCCATTGTATATAACAGCTGATGGGAAGACGTCTTCATGTAGATAAATACACAAACAGACATGAAGCATTGTTCTGTCATGACCTTAAATACACGAGTAAACACATGAAAGTGTTACCTCTAATATACAGTAAACACAAGAAGGTTAAATTAACCAGGTGTGTCCAGTACCTGTTTTTCAGGACCCTTTTTGTGTTCTTTTTCAAGGTAATCAGCAGTAAATTACATATCTAAATAAAAAAAAAAAAAAAAAAGAAAAAACAGGATACCGCTGTATTAAACCGAAATGTTTTGTCACAAGATCAGATAAATAACTTCATATTACGCATGTAATAATTAATCAATTAATTATTTGATAAAAAAAAAAAAAAACACCCCTCTGCGGATGGTTCCTCCTCCTAGCTCGGGTCCTCTACCAGAGTCCTGGGAGCTTGAGGGTCCTGCAGTATCTTATCTGTTCCTGCTCTTTTCTGGACTGAGATGTCTGAGGTCTCTCCAAGATCTGCTGTTACCACTCCTCCGGTTTGGAGGTTACAGCCCCGAGTGCTCCAATGACCACGGGTACCACTGTCACTTTCACCTTCCAATCTTTCTCCAGTTCCTCTCTGAGTTCCTGGTATTTCTCCAGTTTCTCATGTTCCTTCTTCTTGATGACCATCTCTTTGTTCTGCCACATCCACCACAATGGCATTCCTCTGTTCTTTATCCACCACTACAATGTCTGGTTGGTTCTCCATTACCATCCTGTCCGTCTGTATCTGGAAGTCCCACAGGATCTTTGCTCTCTCATTCTCTAACACTTTCTGAGGTGTTTCCCATTTTGATTTTGGGGTTTCCAGTCCATATTCTGTACACATGCTTCTTGAATTGAACTTTATTCATATCCCAAAGGGATAAATTCATCTGTTATGGCACCCATACACCTACACATTTGCAAACACACATATTCCTATAAACATAAATATGAATATAAGTAATATACACACCTATCTACAATAACTATATATACATATAAGCTGATTTAAACATTTAAACAGCGGCGTTGTAAAGCCTGGTTGTTCTCACACCAGCTCACAAAGTCCGCGATGACCGACCTATACTCTGCATCATCTCCCTCAGACACACAGCCCACAATAGCTGAATCATCAGAGTATTTCTGCAGATGACAGCTGTTGGTGTTGTAGGTGAAGTCCGAGGAGTAGAGTGTGAAGAAGAACGGTGACAGTACTGTTCCCTGAGGAGCTCCAGTACTGCAGACTACCACCTCAGAGACACAGTCGTGCAGACGCACGTACTGTGGTTGGTCGGTCAGGTAGTCCATGGACCATCCCACCAGTCGCTCATCCACTCCTGCTTGCTCCAACTTCTCTCATAGCAGTCCAGGCTGGATGGTGTTGAAGGCGCTGGAGAAGTCAAACAACATCATTCTCACAGCGCTCCCAGCAGTCTCCAGGTGAGTCAAGGCCCGGTGCTGCAGGTAGATGATGGCGTCTTCTACCCCGATTCTTGATCTATAGGTCAACATACCTCTGTCAATCTGCTTTTTCTGACATGAATGTCATCAAGTCAAAGTTCAGAACCAGACTGATGGATGAACATTAAAATGACTCCATCAGTGGATCCACTTCTACTTACAGCTCTCCTGTCCAATCGCAGTACCAGGCTTCTCACTGACAGAATCATATGTGAAAGTTAAGAAAGTTTCGTTTTTGTTCTAAATTTAATATTTTTCATTGTTAAGTGTGAAAATTTGAAGTGTGAATAAAAGTTTTCTAACGCGAGCAGCTCACCAGCTGTTTCAGTTTGTAAAAGTAGATCACTGAGCAGAAAAGGTTGGAGACTCCTGATTATTGGGTTTTCCTACTTGTCGTTTTCTTTTAGGAAAATGAGGACGAATGGGATGTTTGGCATACAAGGCATCATGTCTAATCTGTTCTACTCTAGTTTCTGAATTTATTATCTATTTCTTTTCTTTCCTTCCCATTTTTGGGAACATAATGGTGTACAAGGCATCATATGTGGCAATGATTTGTGTATTTTCTTTCTCAGGATGTCTCAGGTGAATTTCAGGAGAGCTGTATGTAACCCAGAAGTATGTATTTTGTTTTCTATTTGTAATAAAATTCCACCAAAATCCTTATTTCCCTGTAATGAAAGGTATGTTTGTTGACCTATTGATCCACAGAGTGACAGAATGTGGGGAAATATTATGAACATCAATTATTTTCCAGCAGAGCAGAATTTGTTTATGAAAGTTTGATCATTTAACTAGTAATTTGTTGACATTTAGATCTGTTTTGAGGAGAAATTCCAGCCCTCCCATTTTATTAAGAATGTATTGAGGGACACAGAACCAAAATGAGTGTTTTTGAGCTGAGACTTGATCCAGTTCAACTTTAATGGACCATTAAGACAGTCAAAGTAAGTTACATTTAATCCTCCATCCTCAATGTGTGGAATCATAAAAGATTTTTTTCTTATAATGCGGTTTATTCCTCCAAATGAAATTAAAGTTTATTTTTTTAAATAACTTCTTGTGAATAGCAGCTGAATAAGCTGGATAGATGTGTAATGTTTTGTGGGGGTTCCAAGACAAGGAATAATCCTGTCAGTCAGAAGCCAGGAATCACAAGACACGTTTGTAAAAATATAATGGGCTTTATTAAAACACTAAAACAGCAGCACCTAAAAACAGTGGAAGAGGGAAGCCTGCAGAATAAATAGAATTCCGTAAAACCACAGTGACAAGTTCAACTTCACAGCAACAATAAAACACCCTCTAGCCGAGGCACTAGAACTGCATGCAAACACCCAGAACTAAAAGGGAACTAAAATTCATGCGGCAAACCCTCTCCATAAAATCATCAGATGCTTTAAAACAAGAGTCTTTAAAATAGGCGTGTGAGGAAGTGCTACTTAGCTCGTCCAGCTGACGAGACCCCTCCCCCGGGGGTCTAAGCTTCAGCGCCGTCCGGCTCCCCGGGTATGACTGCTCCGGGCGGCGGAGATGATCAGCGTCTGGGCTGCAATGTCACGTGGTGGCAGGAAGATGAGGATGGAGCACCGGCAACCAGCTCACTCCTAGTCCCGGCCCTGTTCTTTCTAAAGGAGGCGTCCAGCCTCCCCTCCTTGCGCTGGAACAGCTCCTCCTCTCTACCTGTCTTCACCGCCGGCAGCCCTAAACAGCAGCGAGCGGCACCCTCCCCGCAAGGTTGAGTGGCTGGCAGCTCTGGCAGAATGCTCTCGCGAAGACTCTCACAGCTTCCTTTTTAATCAGTTCATCATCAGGTGATGATGATCATCACCTGTGCTGGCTGTTGCGTCATCCACACAGTGACGCTGCAGATTCCCATCACACTCCTCCCCTTCTTAAAAAAAAGAGACTTACTCCAGAAGTCTTAAGACCTATAGTCTAAGGCATAGTCTTTGAATCTGCCGGGTGGTTTCCTTTGGCGTACTGGCCGCGCTCTCTCATCTGGTACTCTGGCTTCCGCAGCCGGTCCAGAACAGGTCGCAGGAACATCATCCGGGGTACTGCTCTCAGACGCACAGTCGTCCACATCATTAGACTCCGTCTCTTCTCTCGGGGTCCTTCCCTGTTGTCCCCCTTGGGATCCTGGGTTGATGAGGCTGTCAAAGAAGAGGTATATGGCTTGAGTCTGTTAAAATGCACAACACTTTCCTATCCTCCCTCCACTGGAGCTAGCCGATAGAGCACCTCTGTAATCCTTTCCAAAACTCTAAAAGGGCCTTTAAAACGTCTCTGAAGCTTTGAACAAACTCCCCGCTTCCTCGCCTTGTTGTGCACCCAGACCAGTTCTCCTTCTGAAAAATACTGGAAGTTGGCCCTGAAATCGTATGAAGCTTTCTGTTGTGCGGTAGCATGAGCCTGATGTCTCTTGACTGCCTCCACCACAGAAGATAAGGTCTCTTGCAACCTAGTGACATATTCATCAACAGATGAAAAAGCCCTGTGTTCTCCAACATTCAGCATGACATCCACAGGCAAAACAATTTCTTGTCCAAATAAAACTCTGTAAGGGGTAAAAGATGTACTCGCATGGACACTACTGCGGTACGCCAACATCACATACGGTAAAAGAGAGTCCCAGTTCAGCTGATTGTCCTCTACAAAAAGAGACAACATTGACAGGAGGGTACGGTTAAAACGCTCGATTAAGCCGTCAGACTGTGGATGATATGGCGAAGTTCTAGATTTATGAATGTTTAAGAGTCTGCACAATTCCTTAAACAAGGTAGATTCAAAATTACGACCTTGGTCAGAGTGAATACTGCGTGGAGCCCCAAAGCGACAAATCCACTCTTCAGAGAGTACTTTTGCAATGGACTGAGCTTCTTGGTTCTGGAGTGGAAAAGCTTCTGTCCATTTTGAAAAATAGTCACCCACCACAAGGATGTACTTATTTTTATTTTGAGTTTCAGGTAGGGGTCCAAGGATGTCAAGCGCCACTCTTTCAAATGGTCGGGATGGAACAGAAGTTTGCATAGGTGCACAAGGATGTCTCCCATGTGACTTCCGTGAAGCACAGTCGGCACAGTTTCTTACCCAGCCCTTTACATCCTGAAACCAGCCAGGCCAATAAAACCGGTCTTTAACTTTTGCTTGGAGTTTCTGAACTCCCAAATGGCCACCAGTTGACACATTGTGAAGCTGCCTGAGAACCTGAGGCACCATGTGCTTGGGTAGCACAACCTGGATACAAGAAGCCGCGTCTGAGTTAACCGAAGGAATCCTCACCAACCTAGATTGCTGAATCTGCAGTTGGTGCCACACTGGGGCAAACTTCTGCAGCTCCGGAGAGTCTGGTAAAACGCCTCCGATTTCTTTTTTGCATTTAATAAGCTGACTCAGCTCAGGGTCTTCACCCTGTGCTTGGGCTAGCTCATCCACCCCTGGTGTTCCCTGAGACTCAGATGACAGCGTTTCTTGTAAAGCACACACTTTAGAATCGGTGGACAGACAGTCTTTTGATGGCAACCGACTACGGTCAGCACAAGCTGGTAAACGTGAAAGCGCATCTGCGTTACAATGTAACCTGCCCGGGCGGTGAATGATCTTATATTCAAAGTTTGCAAGCTGTTCCATCCACCGAGCTAACTGACCTTCCAAGCCCTGGAAATTGTGCAACCATCGCAGAGAATTGTGGTCCGTGCGCAGAACGAACTCTTTTCCCACCAAATAGTGCTTGAAATGTCTTGTGAAAGTCACCATGCTAAGAAGTTCTTTTTTTGTTGTTGCATACTGTCGCTCTTGCTTAGTCAGGGCCCGGCTAGCATAGGCGACAACCTTTTCCATCCCATCTTCCTCTTGGGACAGAACTGCACCAATTCCTACATCACTAGCATCTGTGTCCAAGATAAATTGCTTTTTTGGGTCAGGATAGGCTAGAACTGGGGCCGTTGTGAGGCTGATTTTTAACTGATCAAACGACTTTTGGCAAGCCTCACTCCAATGAAACCGTTTCCCCTTCTCAGCCAGCTGGTGCAAAGGCCTAGCAATGTCCGCAAAACTCTTTACAAAGCGCCGGTAGTAGGATGCCAACCCCAGGAAACTCTGTACTTCTGTTACATTTCTTGGCACCGGCCATCCCCTAACTGCCTCTACCTTGGAGGGGTCTGGCATCACCCCGTTAGAAGAAATAACATGACCAAGGTATTGGACTTGGGTGGAAAATAGGTTGCACTTCGATGGTTTGACCTTTAAATTAGCCTGTTTGAGCTTTGCCAACACCCACCAAGGCGGGTTAGATGCTCCTGAAATGAACGACCAAATACTATGATGTCATCCAAATACACCAAACAAGTCGTCCACTGCAGGTCAGCAAGGATCAAATCCATCAATCTTTGGAAAGTACTCGGTGCGTTGCACAATCCAAAACTCAATACATTAAACTCAAACAATGTCCTTGAGGTTGCAAATGCAGTTTTATGTCGGTGCCTGGGGTCCACCTCCACCTGCCAGTAGCCACTGGCTAAATCAAGTGTAGAAAACCAGCATGCCTGACTAAGGCTGTCCAATGCATCGTCAATCCTGGGAAGGGGTATGCATCTTTTCTGGTGACATCATTCAACTTCCTGTAGTCAACGCAAAATCGCAGTCCTCCCCCCTTTTCTTTACCAAGACAACTGGAGCTGCCCATGGACTGCAGGATGGCCTAATTATATCATTAGCAAGCATCTGGTCAATATTCTCCGACACTTCCTGTTGTAAGTGAAGAGGGACTCTACGTGGGTGCATTTTGATAGGTTTAGCATCCCCTGTGTCAATTTCGTGCATTGCAAGGTGAGTCCTACCCAAGTCATGGTCACCACAACTAAACACAGAGAGGTGTTGGAACAACAATTGTTTCACAGACTTCAACTGTTGTTCAGAAAACCCTCGCTCTTCTATGCCAAATTGCTTCATTAGGGTTGAAACCGTCCAGCCCTGTGACCCGACCCCAGCTTCAGTCCCATCGTCGTCCTCTCCCTCTACTGAAACATCTGTGTGCAACGTGCCAACTTTCATGCCGCTTTTCAACACAAGTGGATCGTTTGTCACATTAATTACTCGTACAGGTAACATGCCTTTCTCAACCTTGCATATTACACGTGCAACCAAAAGGTCACAATGTTTTGCGAGGGAATTTGACGGTTCTAGCATGCCCCTGACATAATCCACCCCTTCATCTTCCACCTGACCACAAATGATGGCTTCACTACGTGGAGGCACTGTAGTGTCAGACTGAATAACCACCACTCTGTATGCTGGAGAAGGGCTTGGATCAACCAATGGAAAACATTTCCCCATGATCTGACAGACATTTCTCCCGAGGTCGACAACGGCACTGTGCTTTGATAGGAAGTCAAAACCCAAAAGTATCTCTTCTGATGTTAGGTCTGACACCAAAAAGTCAACTGCCAAGGTCAATGATTCAAGTTGGCAGACAGTTTGCCAGGATCCCAAGACGGCCAATTCTCCTCCATTTACAGCTGTGGCTTTCCCACATACTTCACCAACTCAGACCCCCCATTGGTAATAGTTAACCACATACTCTTAGAGATAACAGAGCGGGAAGCTCCAGTGTCAACAAGCACATGACAATCAAACTCGCCGATCTTTGCTCTTAGGTAGCCAGAACCACCTGTCAGACTTTTGCAGGCCACATCACTATTGGAAATAGGGCGGGCATTGGGCCCTCTGTGCGCGCCCCTTCTAGTTTCCCTGCACATAAGGACAGTCACGTCGCAAGTGCCTCTTGCAACCGCACTCCCAACAAACCTTATTGAGCCCTGGGTTGCTTCTGGATGCAAGTGTGTGTGACTTAACTACAGAAGAATAGCGTGGTGTTTCACGCGACGGCAGGGGAACTGCTTCAGATGGTTCTGTTAAAGTTTTAACTGCCGAGTGCAGAGATTTTACTTCCTGCTTCAGACTTTCAACCACCTTCACCAAGGCATCAACACGTTCATCGTTGGAACTTTTATCCGCCACGACGCGCACTCTAGCGTCAGTGGCACCACTGTTTTTTTCCAGGTCTCTGATAAGTTCTAATTCTGCTGCCAGACCAATGGCAGCCTCGAGGGTGGCAGGTTTAACGCTTCGCAGTGTGACACGCAAGTCTCCACTTCCCACATGTGCAATAAAATGATCTTTGGCCAACATGTCTTGTGTATTCATGTCCACAGATGGATAAGCTTTTGTGGCTAAACGTCGGAGGGCCGCACCGAACTCCCGAACAGTTTCATTCGGCAGTCTCATGCGCGAAGAAAAGGCGGCCCATTCCAATCATCGCTGTCACTGGGTCTAAACACCGGCCCATTGCTTCTTTTAATGCAGTATAATTAGCTTTGGCAGAGGCTGATATGCCGCTATATACTTCACGTGCACGGCCTGAAAGAAGAAGACTCATAAATTTTAATTTTATTGAGTCATCCCAGTTATTTAAATCAGCTGCGATTTCAAATTGCTCAACCCAGTCTGACCAATCCCGCCCGGAGCCTGAAAAGGTCTCTGGCATGAATATTGGTAGTGAAATATTCGTTAAGACTGGGTTAGCTTCTCCACCTGAACCAGACTCTGCTGGTTCATTCGCTGGCTCTGACATTTTGGATGGATCCCACTTCTGGCACCAGTGTAATGTTTTGTGGGGGTTCCAAGACAAGGAATAATCCTGTCAGTCAGAAGCCAGGAATCACAAGACACGTTTGTAAAAATATAATGGGCTTTATTAAAACACTAAAACAGCAGCACCTAACAGTGGAAGAGGGAAGCCTGCAGAATAAATAGAATTCCGTAAAACCACAGTGACAAGTTCAACTTCACAGCAACAATAAAACACCCTCTAGCCGAGGCACTAGAACTGCATGCAAACACCCAGAACTAAAAGGGAACTAAAATTCATGCGGCAAACCCTCTCCATAAAATCATCAGATGCTTTAAAACAAGAGTCTTTAAAATAGGCGTGTGAGGAAGTGCTACTTAGCTCGTCCAGCTGACGAGACCCCCCCCGGGGGTCTAAGCTTCAGCGCCGTCCGGCTCCCCGGTATGACTGCTCCGGCGGCGGAGATGATCAGCGTCTGGGCTGCAATGTCACGTGGTGGCAGGAAATAGGATGGAGCACCGGCAAACCACTCACTCCCTAGTCCCGCCCTGTTCTTTCTAAAGGAGGCGTCCAGCCTCCCCTCCTTGCGCTGGAACAGCTCCTCCTCTCTACCTGTCTTCACCGCCGGCAGCCCTAAACAGCAGCGAGCGGCACCCTCCCCGCAAGGTTGAGTGGCTGCAGCTCTGCAGAATTGCTCTCGCGAAGACTCTCACAGCTTCCTTTTTAATCAGTTCATCATCAGGTGATGATGATCATCACCTGTGCTGGCTGTTGCGTCATCCACACAGTGACGCTGCAGATTCCCATCACAGATGCGTTTTGATAGACATTCCATTTTGGTTAAGTAAATTCGTCCAAAGATTGATAAATCTCGCTGTAACCAGGAGTTAAGTTTAGATTTATATTCCTTAAGTTTTGATTCAACATTTAAAAACTTGTATGGTTTGTTGACCTTTTATTGGGTTTGCTTGTATGGTGTTTACTGCCCCCTTCTGGAGATCACGCGAGACTTAAGACGTGATTCTCGTCTAATCTTCAGTTCGCGCCATCTCCCATTAAAGAAGGTATGGATGATTCTTTTCTCCGTGTGTATGTTGTTTTGTGTTTCTGGATGTTGAATTTGGACATTTTGTAGATATTAATGTTCTGGAGACCTGCAGTCACGGATTTGTTATCGTCCATTCATGTTAGAATAAACAGGAGAGAAAGCGAAGACGCGTCATCCTCAATAAACAAAACGCAGAGGAACGGGGGAGGCGTTCAAGGACCAGAGGAACGTGGGAGACGCCCGTTACAAATGCATCGTCGCGTCGGCAAAATGCGCGCCAACTCGTCATTGCAGGTCTCTCCGGATCCCGCGTTGGCCCCGACAGCCACCTGCAGCTGTCTGGTCCAGCTCAGGAAACTCGGGCTGTTATCTCCGGAGAAAGGAGCAGTTTATCAAATCAGTTCGGGCTGAATGCCCGCCGAAACGTCCCGCTCCGGGTTTCGGTCGCTCCTAGTGCAGGAACCACATGGCGAGAGTCGGAACAGACATTTTTATTCACCTTTTTAAGAGAAGGATGACGATGACGCAATCGACACGCTAATGGGTACAACGCGCATGCGCCGTGAAAACAAACCGCCCCGTGGGAGACGGACTGAACGGCTTGGAAACGATATCCAAAATGAACTGATCTGGACCGTATCACTCTTTACCAGACCGGACAGACTGAACCGGATTACCCAATGCAGACGAGGGAGGCTGAATTCAATACTTCCGGGATACAGTTCCATGTTTCCCAGCATACACTGCAGTTTAGAATGCATCTTTTGTAAGAGAAAAAAAATAATTAAAAAAAAACTAAATATTTTTTTTCATATTTATTTAGATATTTTTGTGGTGTTTTATTTCAAGTATCATATGGCGTGCAATTCAAGTTTGCTGAAACCATCTGTTTACAAGTTAGGTAATACGCCACGTATATAAGGAACCCGGTGACAAGTGCCTGTTGTGTGAGGTCAGTACGGCTGTGTGATGCTAGGCGAGGCTGTATGTCTGTCTGGGCACATACCTTACATACAGAAATGTATGTAAGCACTTCACCCCCATAAGCATGAATGCATTGAAATAAATTAAAATGCATTCATGTAGTTGCTCAAGCAGATCCCCACAATGCCGTAAGCCTCGCCTAGTCAGCCATGACCTCACACTTTTGTAAACACGTCACAAGTTGGCATTGTTCTCTGCGGCAGGGGAGGGGCTTCTCAGCAAAGTTTCAATTTTATTTATTTTATAAAGTTAGAATGAGTTCTGTAAAGAACATTCTGATCTTTAGAATATTTTAGAAAAGTCAATGTTTATAAAAACATTCAGGGTAACTCATTTTTACAAACTTGGACTAAAAAAAAAAACACAATCTTTTCAACACAACGCTGCAGGTTTGGTGTAATCCTTAACCAGCTGAAGACCGAGCATCCTTTGTCTCTCCTGGTTACAGGTGAGCTTGAGGTGGCCACTGCAGGAGTGCAGATGATCCTTAAACTGCAGGTGGAGGTGCAGCAGCTGCTGCCCAGTCCTCATTCCACCTCACCAATCCATCAATCAGAAACGCCTGGAAATATTTGGGTCTTGCAGACGTTTCCTAAGAGAACTGTGTAGACATCAGAAGTTAGGTTTACAGCTGTAAAATTGCACATACGATCTAATTTACTCTGTCAAACTGAACAACATCTGCAGATCCCTGGGAGGAACCGCTGGATGAACATCACAAATCTGAAAACAAGGCAGCTGTCCTGGACACGTCGTCTTGACTGCATCAGTCCCGGTACCTGTAGATGAGCTGGGGGGGAGGACCATTGGGCTTATCAACCCAGTCGCCATCTTGGACAGGCCCTCAGAGCCTTCAGAGCAGGTAAGAATGCTCATCAGGACGGCTGAGTCAGAGTCAGCTCCTGCGAGCTTTTTTGTCACCTGAACACATGTTTTTTTTAACTGAGCCAGGGGTCAGCAACCTAGGGCACGCGTTCCGAAGCCGGGGTGTGACAACAATTAGCACTTTTGTCGTTAGTTAATATTTTCTTGGATTTGTAAAGAGTGACCATCGCTTCCCACAAAAGGATCTTTGATTCTCCATGGCGTCACAAGGATAGGATCCATTCACGCAGCGTTATGACTGTGACCCCGCCATCCATAGAAATACTGCAGGATTTTTCTCTGAACTTTATAGTTTGAGATGAAGATGTGGAGATCTGAGCGCGTGTCTGTGGATGGAACGTGAGTAGGGGTGTAACGGATCACGGAAAATCCGTGGTCCGTACGGATCAGAGGCCACGGTGCGGGACACGTGTGTACCGCGGACTGCTCGAACACCCTACCCCCATACGCGGACACCTCGCGCTAGCATAATTTAAACCAATTGTCCGTTCGCATCGAAGCTCCGTTACGGGCTTTCCGGTGGAATCGCGGAACATTTGTATGGCAAGCCAGAGATGTCAAAATTGACCAGGAAAAGCTGACGCAGAAGTGCCACGTTTTACAGAAAATTATCATTTAAAACATTTAAATGTTCCCACAGTTAGTTTCAATAAAGCAGTTCATACCCAAAAAAATATTGTAACTGTTTTATTTATGATTTAATTTTAAAAGATAATCCAGATAGATTTGGTATTTTCAACACTATTTTTAATCATTCTTTTCTCTTAGTTTTTGTAGATTTGGTCTAAAAACATGTAAATGTAATCAGAAACTACATGTTTTAGTATTTTGTTTGTGTTCAAAGTACAAATATGTTTTGTTTTAATAAATAGGCTTCAATGAGGAGATGTTTTGTTGTTGCATATGTAAATATTGTGTGTGTGAGGTATTTTAAATGCTTATTGAATTTATGAGTTAAACTGTTTCCAAAAATTAAATTAGGTTTGATATTGTTGTTTTTTTTTTTTCGTTTTGTTTTTTTCATTTTTTAAATTTTTTTTACTTTTTACTGATCCGAAAAATGATCCGAACCGTGACCCTAAAACCGTGACACGATCCGAACCGTGGGTTTTGTGATCCGTTACACCCCTAAACGTGAGCGCGTGCGTGAATGAGAAGAGCGGGAAGCAAAAGTTTATGATGCACAGCTTTTTATGTTTGTGTTTTTGGCGTCGCTGACATTAGTGAAGTTATATTTCCACATGGAGAACTTTTGTATCAGTTTTTGCTGGTTTAGTCGTGTTTATATTGGCCGGGTTGACTCTTGTTGGAACAGTTCCGGTCCAGCATGCAGCTGTAGTGGACCTGTTACTGTCTGGTTCTGGTGGGTTCTGTGGTGATGATCTGTGGTTGATCTGCTGCTGGTTTAAGAGATTCCAGAAGTAAATGAGTGTTGGTTTGAATTTTTCTCCTTTTTTGTATTTAATATTTGTCTTTGTAAAGCTCTCTGAGCTGCAACACATGGAGGTCATTTTAATAAATATAGATTGATGGATAAGTTCAGTTTGTTGAATAATAACCAAATGAGGTCAGATTTTACTCAGACTTACTTTCTGTTCTGGTATATGTCAATATGAGCGAGTATTTAAATGAATATTACAGCTGATCATCACTTCATTTACTGAGGGGGAAAATAAAGAATGATGCTGTCCGGTTGCAGGAAATTTAAATCACTATAAATATCAAACTAACAAAAAAGTAAAAATATTGAGTTTTACAAGCAATGAAAGCATCATCACAGAATGAACTAACAACAAGTTACTCAGGTTCTGTCTCATAATGTAACAAAAAAAAAAAAAAAAGCCAAAAGCAAACACTTGTTTATGTTTTTATTTTTAGGAATAGTTGTGAAGTTCTTAGAAATATTCAGGATATTTTGTTCTGATATATCCAATCATATTGATGTTAGTATCACATTACAACAGATGCAGTACTTTTGGTTTTCAAACAAACATATTCACAATACTATCTTTTTTTTTTGCAATTTTATTATGAAATGATTTCTTTTGTGTCCCACACTTTCCAGCCACCCACCCCGACTTGGCGGCAACGGCGATGATGTCAGAAATGATGGCGAAGATCAGCAGCAGGGGAAGAAGTCCTGGGCTCAGAGAAAACTTTAACGGTTTGTGAATTTTATTATTTTACTTGAAAGTTTGGAGATGAAACGATGCGATAAGAATAAAGAAAGCACAAAAAAAGTTTAAAGATCAGGATGTTGCAATACACTAAATTGATCCAAAGCTGATCCGAAAAAACGTAAACAAAACATATTTGAACCAAGGATACACACAGAATAAACGAAACGAATTACATATAACATACTTTTAGAAATTTTTAATTTAAAAAATAATAAACAAGCACCCCCTTGTGGTCTGCGCATTTGAAACATTTTGGAAGCAAAACAAGGTTCAGCAATTTAGACTTTTACCTGTAGGGGGAGACAATGTACCACTTGCGCTAATTTATCTCTTTTCCTGTAGATCTTTTTTCCAAAAACTTTAATAACAAACTATACAAATTTGAATATGCGAGCCAAAGAAACAAAGCATCAAATGAAAAAAAAAACAGTTTTGAAAAGCATTAATTAGCAGTTAGCGATTAGCAGATGTGCTCTAATCACGGTCTACCATTAAGATTTATAAAAAGCTCTCCTCACCTCACTCACCATTTTGAACTGTACGCTAAAGTTGAACGGTCCTCATTACATCACAAAGGTTCACGCGTTGGATGAGCCTCCTCCACGAGTCTCTTCTCGGTTTAGTTCCTTCTTACTTAAGCTCACTCCTACAAAGGAGAAACTGTCATCATGCTCTTCTTCTTCTTTCTTACCAACTCTGTACCTCGTGCCAGAGCTGCATTTGGAAAGAAAGCCGCTCCTCTACCTATAATGCCCAGCAATCGGAGCTGAAACAGTCAAATCCCATCTCCCTACATGCGTTTTCTTCCCCCCCAAACATGAAAGAACGAGAATCCTATCAACAGTGTTTATAATTCATTGCTCTCCGCTGCATTGTTACATGTTTAAGATCTTGATTTATTATCGTATATGTCCTTATATTTTATTTTCCTCCTTCAGAGGCTCTGCTCATTTCATTCTATTCACTCGATGTAAATTCTGATGTGGTGCGCTGTGGACTTTTGGCCAGGTTGGCCTTGTAAAAGAGATCTTGATCTCAACTGGTCTTTTACGGGGTTAAATAGAGGCAATTGATAATTTCTTGTTTACTTGTTTGTGTACACATTTTTAATTTACACAAGAAATACAAGGAATCTGGAAAACTTCACCTGCTCTGTTCAGTACCAGGTATTTCTTTCTGAGTCACACTGGTGGAAGTTTTGGAAAAAACTGTTCTGGATCTTTTAGGTCAGTGAATTGGATCGTTCAAAATGAACCAAAATCGACGATAAATCGGATCATCAACCACAAATGTAATATGAATGAATTGTTGCACCCTCCTTCATACAGTTATAATAAATTAAGTTTTTTTGGGTTTAAAAAAAAATTGAGGCTAACATATAAGATTTCAATATGGCAAAAGAAGAAATAATTGCATCAGAAGTTCATTAGAAATTGTGAGTTGAGGGCTGAAGCATGCCCCTCCTCGTTGATGAGAGTTCTCTGTTCTCCAGCTAGCATACAGCCCCTCAAACCCCCAAAGCCATTAGTGGTGCAGCAAAAATCTTGAGCAATATCATTTCTATCCAGTTGTACAGGTTTGATCCAGATTCCAGCTCAGACGAGGAAAACAAAGACGTTCATGGATCTATTAGTCTGCAAGTGAATACTTCAGAATAGAGCGGAGCAGGAAGCTCTAATCTGTTGATAGTAGTTTATACATAACAACTAACTATGTCTACCATCATCACAATAATGTTAAAAACACAATTTTCATTGGGGTGGGTCTTGAAACAATCATGGTGGCATCCAAAGTTGACCTTTAGAGACCCTTCAGCCTTGGTCTGGACCGGGGTGTCATACCACGTCCGGCCCGCCATATGGCTTAATCCGGCCCAGGTAATAAGTAAAAAAATATACACAAATTTTCAAAAAAGAAAGCAAGTTTCTAGCCCATTCCTGTGGAGAGTTATGGTTCTTTAAAGAAATGAATGCAATGCGCAATTCCACCACTAGGGGAGCAAAGGAATCTCGAGAGATTAAGAAATAAACACGACAAACCATGACGAGTTTTGGTAGAGAAAGGGAGGTTAACACCAACATGTTTGCAAGTTTAATTTAGTTTAATTTTTTATTGATTAAAATATTTGCATTTTTTCCGTAGCCCCCTCTTGAGTTTACTATCAGGATTACTTTAATGTTAGATGGAAAACAGTCTGTATGAAATTGAATAAACCTTTATTTATTTATTTTTAGTGAAATCTATTTTATTTGAAATGCATTGGACTCTGTCAATGAAAGTGTAATAATGAGTGATTCGACTACAAGATTGTTTGAGGATTTTTTTCCAACTAAGAAAAAAACAAAACAAAAACAAAGCTACAGAAAAGTTGAAGGAAGGTTATTTTGCTAATATGTCTCTGGTCCGGTCCACTTGAGATCAGACGGGTTAAATGTGGCCCCTGAACCAAAATGAGTTTGACACCCCCGGTCTGGACCAACAGACTTTTCTGACCTGAATACACCCTAAAGTCCCAGTTTGTTTCTTTCACTGCTCTTTTATTGTTGTGTTTTAACATATTTTTGTTTTGAATATGAGTTTATTTAAGTGCCCCATAAAGACTCAACATTTGGATTTCTCCTCCTTTTCTTCAAGCTTCACTTAAAATAGTAGAACTGCTTCTGCAATGAACACTGCGGTAAAGAAGTACATAAATAAAAATGGAAAAAAAAACATTATTGTGCAACGAGGAACCCATTCATTTTTATTTGCATTCAAACCATAATAACTTCAACGTTTTTCCACCTGAACGCAAACACTGAATTCCCTCCGTTGCACACGCACAGCATGTAAACATACACAGCTCTGTAGCTGTTAACACCTGCTTATATGCACATTAGTTGTGCATGGGTACCTGTGCAATGACTGTAATCCATCATGGGCTGTGCCACCCTGATATCACAGTGGAGCTACAACACAGGCCGGCAGATGTTAGGCACGCCGCCAGGCAAAGACGATCCAAACAATCTCCCCCCGCTGCTTAACAAATGCTGCCTCCTCCCCGCTCTATTAACGCACGGGCAAATCACACACACCCACAAGTATGCAAACACTTACAGGTGATGCCCACGTTCACACATCTCATCGCGGAGACGTGTGAGTTCACAGTCACAGATGTGTCTTTATTATTCATTGCTAGTTTGCCCCGTAACAATAAAGGGTCACTTTCTGCCTCCATAAATTAGCTACTTGGAACTGTTCCGAAGCCCATTAGCTGTGGAATAACAGAATTTTTCTGGAGAGCTTTTTGGAAAACTTTCTTCTCCACAAGACCAGACGGTGAACAGAATTTAATGTCCCTTATGACAATTATTTTATTAAAAAAAAAAAAAAAAAAACTTATGAAGTTTTCAGCCACAACCTAAATGTCTTAAAAAGACATTTTTCATGTTGATCTGAAGCCTCTGTTTCTAAAATCTCCTCTGAGGGGGTGTGGCTTTTGGAGATCCGCCCCTGATACCCCACTGTCTGATTATGATAGTTCTGTGTCTCGCTAGCGTAAATGTTCCCCGCCGCTACATGTCCATCAATCTGGGTAATGTCCAGCCGTATGGTTCAGCAGAGCTGTTGGGATGGAAAGATCATTCATTCAAACAGAGTCTGTCCAAAACAGTTTGATGGACAGAGATTTAAAAGGAGAAATAATAATAATGCATTTTATTTATATAGTGGTTTTAATAGACTCTCAAAGTCGCTTACAAAACAAATTACATTAAAAGCAGTAGTAAGAAGCATTTAATAAAAAAATAAAATAAAATAAATCAAATAATAATAGTAAATAAATAAATTAAAAAAAAATACTCTGAAATGCAAAAACAAAATGATTTCTTAATACATTTGTTCTCTCTCAGAAGAAAAATGCCACACATACGTGTTAAAAAGTCTAAAAACAGGATTTTCATTGGAGGAGGACTTTAAGAATTTTGCGTCGTATTTGTGCTTGTGATTCCTTGATTCCTGTCAGAAACATTTTCCAACACAGATTTTAAAGGAACAAAAAGCGATGGCTTTTGTCATGCTTCCGTTTCAAATCTCCAATCAAGCGAAGACCTTCAACAACAACATGCCACGTTGTTTAAGATGAAACATACAGAAAGAAATGAGCTCCACTGCTTTGAAACGCACAAAAGAACATACAGAAACTGTCACAAGGAGATCCGCTGCTTTCTTCTGGTAATAGTTATCAGAGAGTAAATGGAAATAGTTTCTTTTCTTCATCTTTGCCTCCGTCTGGTCTCTCTTTAAATGCATGCATACGTAGACGTGCACACAACAGAATTTGTGTTGCCACCCACCAGCAAACTGGCACCGTCTCCTGTCATGCATGCTCACACATGCAGATACTCCTTTGTAACAGGCGCCTGTATGCAGAGACGCTGGTTGCAGAGGGTTGCCATGGTTGCTGTTGCCAGGTTATGTGACAAAAAAGAATCAACTTTTGCTTTACTTCTTGTTTAAGCCCAAGCGCAGCTGTCACTGGGAGAACCTAAAGGGAAGGGAAGGATTTCTGAGGATTGAAAAGCTTCAGGGTTGGAGTTGAAGTCCTGACGTTGATGGAATCATCTTGAAGATAAAACATGCAACTTTTTCATCAAACGCTACTTAGTTATCTTTTTATTGCAATCATTTCAAGAACATAAAAAAATCTAGAATAATTGATGATCAGCTCAGTCAAAGGTAATTGTCCGAACGCTTAGTAAACATTTTATTTAACCTTTATTTTACCAGGAAATCCCATTGAGACGACATCACTTTTTCAGGGGCCGTTAAATCTGAATCACACTTTCAGAGATTTCAGCAGTCTTGATATCAAAACGTTCAGCTTCTTCTATTGCTTCTTCTTTTGGTATTCATAAACTTTAGAGTTTTTGAAATATTAAGTAAAATATGCCCCATGTGAAATGAATGAGAAAGTATGGGTTATGTTTTCATCTTTTATTGTACTTTTCAAAGAATTTAGAGTTTAACTAATATTTAACAAACGCTTTTGACTAATTTAGTTTACTGAGAATTTTTTGTGCAATTTTGGAGTTTAGCTAGTACTTAAGCAAAGTGCTAGCTTTTTTGGCTAAATTGGCATCTATTAAGGTTTTTTGGGCTAATTTGAAGCTTAATTTGAATCTTAGTAAATGCCAAAAATAGTCCTAAAGGTTAGCAGAATGCCAATTTTTAAAACCTTAAAACTGTAACTTTTTAACATAATTGTGAATATCAAAAAGGCAGAAATATTATTCCAGAATAAATCAAATTAAACCTTAAATTATTTTCAATATTTTACTCTCCATAAAAATATATTTTGTCAAAATGATACAAGTTATAAATGAGCGCAAGACAACATCAGGCCATTGATAACAATAAAATAAAATGATCTGGAGTGTCGGACAGAAGTACCCAGAGGGCCGGATTCGGCCCCCGGGCCTGGACCGTGACACATGTGGCCCAAAGCAAAACAGAAGTGTTGAACCTGATGTTGATCCAGGCGTTGGTCAGGATTATCCCGACAACAACAGCAAAGCTAAGGACTGGTCAGACTTCCATTAATCCTCCTCTCGTTGCTTTGGCCCGCCCTCGCAATTCCTGGCCAATGACTGAAGAGATATTTAGTCATGCGGTTTTGTTTACAGACTGTAGCTCAAAACATAAAACTCCAGTTGACACCAGTTTGAATACAGACCAAATGTAAGGTTCAGGACTCGATCGGAACCAAATTAAATAGATTCAGTCCGGACCAACAGACTTTTCTGTTCTGAATAAATACATCCTTATTCTATATAAAATGTGAGGCCATCTGCCAAACAAAGGCTAGTTTGAAATGAAGCCTTCCTGCCAATGAAGGAGAAAATCCTTCCTTGAAATGGACCACCCCGACCAGAACCTGATTCAAGTGCTGTGAAAGAAAGTTCCAATAGAAATGTCTGGGCTTCTAGTCTGGGGCTGAGCCTGCATGGTAGAGAATGACACAGGAAAGGATCTTCACCCCTGTCCTGTCCACTCCCAAAGAGAGTAGTGATCCTGTCTCATCCTGCTTCTGGTGGTACGACTCCCACCCCCACTCAGAATGACTCCCGCTCCTGGAGCGCTCCCTTTATAACTTTACTTACTTTGGTTATTATGTAATCAGCTACAGTTTATCTGCTCTGTTTCTGTTCAAGATCAGCTGCTGTGTCACAGTTTCTATATAGTTCACAGCTAATGAAGCATTAGTAAAACTCACATGTACAGGGAGAACATGCAAACTCCACACAAATTCTTGTTAGGTGGACAAAATGGCTCAGTCCAGAAAATGGGATACTCTTTTGTAATGAGGTAAAAGTCCGCTTTGTGTTTGGATTTATTGGTGCTCAGGAGATTTTTTATTTTAATCACCTGCTACAGACAGTCCTGGTTACCTGTCCAGGGTCAGCCTCACCTTTGCCAATCGGTGACAGGGGATTAAGCGTGTTTAGAAGATGAACGGATCTAGGAATATCACGTGATATGTTTTATGTGTAAGTAAATGTATTATACATAGCCTAATTGAATTTTAAAGCAGTTCCCTAAAAATGGATACATAAATAAAATGAATAAACAGCTAAAACTTGATACATTACCTGTAATTACCATTACCTGTGATAATGCTAGTGTGAATGCTGTAAGCTGATTGTAGCTGCTGAAAACTCTGAAACTGAAAACTAGCTTAAAAGGCTGAAACTGATAAGTGAAAATACTTGAGCTAAAATCTTCTTAAAACATTAGCTGATTGGAAAATTTATCAAAAGCAAAAATAAAAGGAAAAATGTATAATTTTGCCAAAAGAGTTAGAATTTTGTTCAAATATGAACTAAACTCCAAATTGTCCTGAAAAACACTGGAACATTTCTAACAGTGAGCACAATGCTTAAATATTAGCTAAACTCCAAATAAGCTTTTAAAAACTGGGAAAATATCTAAATTATCCAAAACCATTTTGCATAATGTTAAAATATTAGCCAAACTCAAAATTATCTTAAAAACTAGAAAAATTTCTGAATTAGTTATTCAGTTATTGCCTAAATATTAATATTTGGGCAGTAATATTAATATCATTAATATTTAGCAATGGGTTCATGCCTAATATTTAGGCATACTGCATAAATATTCATTAACTTCTAAATTAGCCTGAAAAATTGGAAAAAAATTAATTAATTATCTAAAACTAGCCAGCATAATGCTAAAATATTATCTTAACTCCAAATTGGCTTAAACAAAGGAAACCTTTCTAAATTAACTAAAAACAGCTAGCATTTTGCTCAATTATTAGATAAACTCCAAATTAGCTTAAAAGCTGGAACAATTTCTAAATTGGCAAAAAAAAGCTTGCATAATGTTAAAACATTTGCTGAACTCCAAATTGGCTTAAAAACTAGAAAAATGTCTAAGTTAGCCAAAAACAGCTAGAATGCTAAAATATTAGCTCCATTAACAGCAAGCACATTTCTAAAATAAAAGTTTAACTCAAAATTATCCTTGAAAAAATAAAAATGTCTAAATTAGCCAAAAACAGCTAGCGTGTCCCTAAAAGAAAAGCTTAACTTGAAATTATTATTAAAAAATGAAAAAAATGTCTGAGTTAGCCAAAAGCAGCTAGTATAATGCTAAAAATTTAGCTACAAAAACAGCTAGTATAATGCTAAAATATTAGCTACAAAAAGAGCTAACATAATGCTAAAATATTAGCTACAAAAACAGCTAGTACAATGCTAAAATATTAGCTACAAAAAGAGCTAACATAATGCTAAAATATTAGCTACAAAAACAGCTAGTATTGTGCTAGAATATTAGCTACAAAAGAGCTAGCATAATGCTAAAATATTAGCTACAAAAAGAGCTAACATAATGCTAAAATATTAGCTACAAAAACAGCTGGTATAGTGCTAGAATTTTAGCTACAAAAGAGCTAGCATAATGCTAAAATATTAGCTACAAAAGCAGCTAGTATAGTGCTAAAATATTAGCTACAAAAAGAGCTAACATAATGGTAAAATATTTGTTAAACTCCAAATTACCCTTAAAAACCCAGTAGTTGCTGAACATTTTTAGGTTTGAATGGTATCTCTAGCTGAGAGTACGCAGGAGTTCACAAGTCTTAAAGTTTTTCAAGGATTCGATCAATTCTCATTCAGTTTCCATGGGATATAGTTTACTCAATATTTCAAAAACTATTAAGTTTATGAATCCCAAAAGTACAACCAGTTTTGTCCTGAACGAGCTGAACATTTTGATGCCAAGATTACTTAAGTGTGATTGAGTTTTTAAGTGCCAAAAATGTACAAAAAGGATCAGGAGAATCACTATATTGTTAACGCTGTAAATCATTCACACAAATATACTAGAATCTGGTAGCTTTAGTGAAAAATTAGAGTTCAGTACCGTGTTACATTAAACTACAGTGTTAGTAGGGGATTGCAAAAGGATCTAACATAAAAGACAACAGATTAAATACCCCAAAGACGTACGCTGGAAATAAGTTCTGCATTTATTTACAGAAACCAACAGACGATGGTCAGTATTTAAATGCTGCCCTGTAGGTTCTCACCCAGTCAGGTGCTTTGGATAATTAGGTATTAGTCTGCAACCAACAATGGCAGATGAAAAGAAAGAGACAAAAAAATAAAAGAAAACAAACAAAAAAACTAAATGACATCCTCACCCGTTTCAACAGAGACAAATTCAGGAAAGAAAACTATCCCTCAGTCTGTTTGTTCTGGCCGGTCTGGACCTGAAACATCTGCCAGAAGGCAGCAGGCTGAAGAGATTAAAACCAGGATGAGCTTTGTCCTTCAGAATGTTCCGGGCCCTGCTGAGACGGCGGGTGCTGGAGATGGAGGTTATTGTAGACAGAGGACAAACTAGGACTTTTTGTGCGGTGTTCGTCTCCGTCTGACGTCTCTTCCTGTCAGCCTCCGTGCAGCTGGAGCGCCACACTGAAACGGCGTAGGTCAGTGATGGAACGATAAAAGGTGTTTGGGTGAAGCGCCTCTCTGAGTCTTTTTGATCGGGCTGGTGGTGTTGGCTTTTTAGAGGTCTGCAGAGACCCAGAGGAATCTGAAGGACTCCACTCGCTCCACCTGTTTGCCCATAGACGTAAAAGGGAGTAAACTGCAGCTCTGTTCCACTGAAGTCCAGGACGAGTTATTTAGTCTCTGTGATGTTCAGTGCCAACCTGTTAGATGTGGTCTCTGTAGGCCAGGAGTGTCAAACTCGATCGCACAAGGAGCCAAAATCCAAAACACACTTTAGGTCGCGGACCGAACAGAACAAACATTTATTAAACACCTTGAAACTACATTTTTAAAACTTTTAAACCGTAACTTTTGAACATAGTTATGAACTAGATATAAATCATTACTTGCATTTCTGGTAGTGTGAATGCTGTAAGCTGAACTTGACCGCTGAAGATGCTAGTGCTAATAGCTGAAAATCCTGAAGTTGATGGCTGAAAACGCTGAAGCTGATAGTTAAAGTTGTTTTGTTATTAATGGCCTGATGTTATCTTGTGCTTATTTCTAACTTGTATCATTTTGACAAAATATGTTTTTATGGAGAGTAAAAATATTGAAAGTTATTTAAGGTTTAAGTTGATTTATTTTGGAAAAATATTCCTGCTTTTTTATGTTTCATAACCATGTTAAAAAAAATATGGTTTTAACATTTTAAAAATTGGCATTCTGCTTGTTTTTTTAGACTATTTTGGATTTTGCTAAGATTTCTTTAGGCTGTTTAGGAGTTTAGCTAATATATTAGCTACATGCTAGCTGTTTTGGCTAACTTAATTTTTTGTTATTTCTTTTTTTTTGTTTTTTAAGGCAAACTTGGCATTTAGTTAATATTTTAACTGGTTATCAGCTTCAGTATCTTCAGCTCTATCATCTTCAAATTCAGCTCACAGCATTCACACTAGCATTACTGCATGCAATGCTATATATCTAGTTCAAAATTATGTTAAAACGTTACAGTTTTATTAAGATAGTTTTAGAGCATTTAATAAATGTTTATCCTGTTCGGCCCCTGACCTTAGGTGTTTTGGATTTTGGCCCCTTGTGTGATTGAATTTAACACCCCTGATATACAGTATTTAATAGATAATATAAAAATAAACCAGATACTCAAAATTTTATGAACTTTCTGTCCATCCACTTTTTAGCAGGACTATGATCAGTTCTCTTACAGCCTCCCTAACAGTCACTAAAATGAATGTTTCTGACTGGGTTTGTGTGAAGTGGAAGATAGTTGGGGTGTGTACTGGGAAAAGTATGGGGATACTAAACACATCGTGATTAGCGGTTCACAAGAACGATGCGTATCGCGATAGATCCCTGAAGTGAAAACTTTGTGTCTCATAACAACAGAAGTCACGAGGCGGACTGAACATTTCACACAAGCTGGTTCTGGCGAGATCTAATTGTAGTTTTTGGTCGCGGTGTAGCCAACTAGCGATCGGAGGTTCAGGTGGAAATCAAATTAAGATGCTTATAAATAAATAATTAATTAAATATCGCCAAGTGATCATTTTAAATGTATTCAACCATCGCTAAGTGAAATATCGCGACGCATCGATTTTTCTGTACACGCTTAGTAGATTGTATTTCTCTGTCACACGGGACGATGGGAATGAGTCAGTCAGCGTGTAGTGTTTGCATGTGTGTTCTCACAGTGTCACACCTGCTGAGGTTTATTCAGTGTGTGAAAGAGCTTGCAGTGGAGAAATTTATGTGTGTGAAATAAAAATATCATATTTCTGCACGTTACGTCAGATTTCGCTCAACTGATGGTTGCAATCTCGTTATTATCTCAAATATTCAACAAAAATGGTTTTTTCACCTCAAAACTGAAAGGACTTCCTGGTACCAATAATGCATTGCAGCAGTCTAAGCCGTTCTGATGCAGATAACAGGGCGTAATCAAAAACATGTCTGATCCTTCTCCTAATGGGAAGTTTGACTAATTGACTGAATCTTGCCGTAAACCGCTTTGGCCCCAGAGCTCCTCTGTTTCTCCTTAATTGGCCATTGTTCTGTTATCGCCGGCTCTCCAGGGCAGAACCATCTGCCAGCTCCAACAGGTGAGCTGTTAGAGGTCCATATGTATTTGCCTACATCTGTCTGGAGGAGCGCACATTCATCTGCTTCTGCGTGGCTCAGACATCTCCTTCGGATGAACAAACGGGGGTTTCCTGAACACAGGTGAGAGCTGCAGAGGGATGGAGGTAAAGGAGAGGATCTGCAGAGGGACCTGTGCCATTCATCAACGGTGCAACAGTGTGTGAAGCAGACTGGCTCTGCTATTATCCACAGTCTCCCACTCATTTCCCTTATTATCTTCTTATCTGTGCACATCATTACGGTGGATGTAACCTGTGTGATGAATTGCCGTTTTGCTCAGGACCGCCGGCTTCCTTTTGTTTAACATATGGAGTGAGTGCAGCTGCGTTCAAGCCCAGACGGCTCTCGGAAATGTAATCTGTGTTTATTGTCAGGTTTAAATTCAGATGCAGTCAAACAGTTTAAATATCTTGGGGTCTTGTTCACGAGTGAGGGAAGATCGGAGCGTGAGATTGACAGGCGGATTGGAGCGGCGTCCGCCATTTTGTGGTCGCTGTACCGGTCCGTTGTGGTGAAAAGAGAGCTGAGCCAGAAAGCAAAGCTCTCGATTTACCGGTCGATCTTCGTTCCAGTACTCACCTATGGTCATGAGCTTTGGGTCGTGACCGAAAGAACGAGATCCCGACTACAAGCGGCTGAAATGAGTTTTCTCCGGAGGGTGGCTGGGCGCTCCCTTAGAGATAGGGTGAGGAGTTCAGTCACCCGGAGAGAGCTCGGAGTAGAGCCGCTTCTCCTCCGCATCGAGAGGAGCCAGTTGAGGTGGCTTGGGCATCTGGTTCGGATGCCTCCTGGACGCCTCCCTGGAGAGGTGTTCCGGGCATGTCCCACTGGGCGGAGGCCCCGGGGAAGACCCAGGACACGTTGGAGAGACTATGTTTCTCGGCTGGCCTGGGAACGCCTCGGGGTCCCCCCAGAGGAGCTGGAGGAAGTGGCCGGGGAAAGGGAAGTCTGGGCATCTTTGCTTAGACTGCTGCCCCCGCGACCCGGTCCCGGATGAAGCGGAAGAAGATGGATGGATGGATGGATGCAGTCAAACACTTTTAAATCCAACAATGAGTGTTTATTCGGGAGCTTCAGAAATGTGACTCGTAATTAAACACAGTATTTGTTTAGCAACTGAACCAAAAATAAAATCAATTAAAAATAAAATCTGTTGAAGACTAAATGATTGGAAAATGATAGCTGTCATCAGAGAGGCAGGAGTGTGACGGGGATGTTGAGCGGATCTTTTAAGAGTTAATGCTGACGATGCATAAAGCAGGAGATTTGGTCTGTTATGAGAGACTACAGTTTCACAATTTTACTTGTACGGTCAAATTTAGCAATATTTTCATTTTATTTTATAGGTTTCAATATTTTTTATGTTTTTCTTTTGGCTGTTAAATGTCAAATAAACTTTAAAAACCCAGAATAAAATTGCTTTTGGAGTTATTTTCCACAGCTGAACTCAAGTTAAAGATTATCTGTAAATTGTGTGAAATGAATTTCAAAGTGGAAAAAGTATCGCTTTCCAAACAAGCTCAACAATGGAGAATGCAAAATGTTGTTTTACGTGTTAGAAAAGAGACAAAATCCGTCAAATGAAATAATAGAATTTGACTTAAGACTTCTTTAAAACAATACTTTGTGAAATCCTGCCGTTTTAAGACGTGAATAAATCTTGAAATTAGCTACAAACACTCAGAAATATCACTTTGGTGTTTGGAAATATTTTGTCTTAAAGAAGTGTTATAATTAGGTCTGGTTTCTAATTGATTTAAGCTTAAATGATCAATAATCGATTCATAAAAATATAAATCGAGTTTGTACATAAAGCTGAACTCCGATAGCTTAATGCTAACGTTTAATGGAATTCCTCATAGGACGGCTAATGCTAACGCTCGGTTGACCTAAACATACATTGCTGACTAAATGAACATCTTTATAACCTCATAGGTATGAATTTTCCAAACTTTTTCCAGGACATATTTTTAAAGTAACAATTTGTGACCCAAAACAGTTTTTTCCTCTTATTCTGGAATAATTTGTGATGTTATAGCCTGATCGCCATCTAGAGGCCAAACTAAACTCCCTCCAGGAGAAGAAGAACAATGTTTACAATGTTAATGATCTGATTATTTTTGTTAGAACTTCTGCTTTAGAGAATCTATGTAATGCTGTATGATATTTACTTTATCATTGATATAAATATATTCAAAACACAAAGTAGATTATTCATGTATTTCTAAACAAATGTGTACAAATGTGTAAAAAAATCCAAATTGAATTGATTGAGTCAAATCGTTTCTGGAAATTATAATCAATATGCTGTCCTAGTTATTATGTTAAGTGTTTTGCTCTAAAAACAGTTTTTTATCTTCAAAGTAGTTCTGTTTATCCTTTTTTTTTTTTTCCCCTCCTCAAAAAAAATTCTAATTTTAGGATCTACATTAGTCCAACCATTCATACTTCTGGACCAGTGATTGTATTATATTACATTCATCAAATGTTTGCTCTGAGTGGTTTTTATTTCTTTATCTTTAATCTTCTTGCTTGACGTCAGTTTCAGCTCGTATCAAGAAACAGGAGTCGAGCCCCAGCGGAAACTGATATAAAGCAGGAACTTGAATAAACTCAAACTTAACCCCAGTAAATAGCAAATTAACCAAAAACGTTAATATAAACTAAACTCCAATTTATTTTTTAATGTTCTCCCTAAAATGATTATTGAAACTATGTTTTATAGTCTATGAATATCTTTAAAGGCTTGTTGCTAATCCACTTAAATTTTTGAAATTTGGAGATTTTCTCATTTATTCCCTATAGGAGATATTTTACTTAATATTTCAAAAACTATAAAGTCAATGCATACCAAAAATAAAAGCAGTAGTCTCCTGAACGAACTAAATGTTTTGATAAATTGCTGAAAATTTGATTGAGTTTTTAAGTGATGAAAACATACAGAAAGGAACAGGAGAATCACTAAAGTGTGAATGTTTATTCAATATTCACACAAAATAAATAAAAAAAAACATGTAAAGGAAAAAATAAATTGTCATGGTAGATATTATGTTAAAAAATGTATTTTGCAGATCAAATAACTCAAAATTTCGAATAAGTTCATTCTGTTTTAAATAAAGATATTTGTATCTCAAACACAAGAAACTCATTTTTTAATGTAGTTTTTTAAATATCTTTCAAATGAAGTGTGACGGCCTGCATGGTGGTTAGTGTTCTTGCTTCACAGCAAGGACACCCTGGTTCAAATCCCGGCTGGACCTTTCTGTGTGGAGTTTGCATGTTCTTCCCATGCATGGGTTCAGAACTTTGGCTCAATTGGTTAATTCATTAATTGGTTACTCTAAGAGCAGGGGTGTCAAACTCAGTCACACAGTGGGCCAAAATCCAAAAAAACATCTTAAGTCCTGCGCCAAACTGGAGAAAGATTTATTCTAAACCAAAACTTTAAAACAAAACTTTTTAACATAATTATGAATAAAAACAGACGAGAATATTACTTAACAATAAATCAACTTAAACCTTAAATAACTTTCAATATTTTACTCTACATTAAAACATATTTGTCAAAGGGCCTTGACTTTGACACATGTGCTTTAAAGTGTCCCTCAGTGTGATTGTGGGCCTGTGACAGACTGGTAACCTGTCCAGACTGAATCCTGTCGTTACTCAACAGTAACTGGAATCTGGATCTAAACTGCAGCTGGAGAGCTCCGATATTGATCAAGATTTTAGTTTTTACGGGTAATGTCAGGCTGGGGCTGTCAGAGAGCTTAAACAGATGCATCATGGGAAGTGAAGCAGGTTTACTTTGTGTCTTTGGTCCCACCCACAAGTCAGAGGAGAATTTCCTCTTTTTTTTTTGTAAACACAGTTCTTTGAACTTTTTGTTTCTCTATTTCATTTTTGTGGTTAAAAAATATTCACATTTCAAGAATAAATAATAAGTATAACAAGTTTTTTAAACAAACAAACCAACAAATAACTAAATAGGTGACTCAAGCATCTGGTCTGGATGCCTGGAGATCCCTGGAGAGGTGTTCCGGCCGTGTCCCACTGGGTGGAGGTCCAGAGGAAGACCCAGGACACGCTGAAAAGTTACGTTTCTCGGCTGGCCTGAGACGCCTCGGGTCCCCCAGAGAAACTGGAGGAAGTGACCGGGGAGAGGGAAGTCTGGGAATATTTACTTAGACTGCAGCCCCCGCGGCCCGGAAGAAGATAGATTATTGGATCGACCCGAACTCTGACCTCCATTGGTTTTTAGAGGAGGTGAATCTGTTACCAAACAATCAAACAAAAAAAAAAGCATCTGTCGTTTGAAGTGGAGATCAAGTTCTGAAGGAAGAAAACCAAGTGTGTTTGCTTTAAAAAAATTAGGAATTTAAAGTTTTTTATTAAAGTCTGATTTTTCTAGATTTAAATGTGAAACAAAGTTGTCTAAAACTGGGAAAGATTCCATCAATATAATTACAATATAATTATTACAATATAATTATAATTGAAAGACCACTGGGAACAATTTTATATCAGAAGATGATCGGAATGGAACTTTTAAATCTTATCTGGCTAATTTAATTAATTTCTTTGCAGCTCAAAATGATTCTTATTTTGTTCTCTGATTAAATAAAGTGTCTGTATTCTACCTCAAGTATGTGAACATAAACCATAGTTTACAGATAAAACTCATGATACTCCAAACTGAATAGTAAATGTTGACATTTTTAGAAAAGTGAGTTCTGCATTCTTTTTGAGTAAGTTTGTCATTAAAATGTTGAGGAAACCTCGCGACCTTTTGAGAATCAAAACTTCAGACTCTTATTCAGCTGAAGTCATTAAAACTCATGGATGAATTTGCAGTAAATGTGGCCTCAAACTTCCCATTTTGTTAAAAGCGTTGCTTGTCTGAGTCAGTGTGGAGTTTGCGGCGTGCCTGCATTCTGACAGGCTGCAGATGATGTGCTGGAGAAGGGCCGCGCTCGCCAGCCGGCCTGTAATGAGCGCTAGCCACTAATTAGCTTGTTCCTGCATGGCTGATGCGGCTGGAGCGGCACGGCGAGCCGCGGCGAGGACAGAGCCGCTGTAATGAGGCCTCAGCGGTGTGTTTACTGTTAACCGCAGTCAGGCTCTCCTTTCAACGTTCTCCCCCTCGACTCGCTCTGTGATATTGATGGTTACACGTATACAAGCCCATATCATAACTCTTACGCTGTACAAGCACCCGGAGTGGCGTGCACGGAGAGGCCGCGCGCTCATTCGGTCTGCGGTGTCTAATTAACGCGGCGGCTCTTCATCATATTTCTAACAGGTTGTCTCCGTTCTGACATGAAGGAGCTCCCGCAGAAGGAGCATGGTTGTTATAGATTAAAACACAGTTCTGTGTTTGGTTGGAAATATCTCTGCTCGTGTGATTTGTATCGTTTTTCTCCATTCATTCCGCTGTTGGAGTTGTTCATCTTAACAAGGGCAGAAAGACTGATTTAAAGGACAGAGGCACAGCATTGTTTACCTTTTCTCTTTAAGATTGATCACCGCAGGATTGAGGGATGTTGGTGTCACCACCTGGCAGGCAATTACCTCCTATGTGCACATTTTCAGCTACCTGCTTCTTTGTATTCATCCAGCAGGAGCACAGACACGTGTTGGGAAGCAGCTGTGCATCAGTGTGTATTTGTTTCTGGCATCCGGAGGACGACGCACGGCGATGCGGTCCCCCTAAGGTTCATTAAGAATCCCCACCTGTCAGAGTGAACCCTCCAAACTGTATACAAACACTGGAGTCACGTGTCTTCTACCACAACGGAGTTTTCAAGCCAAGGAGATTCTAAAACTATGGCTTTAAATTGCTCAGGTGGAAAAAGTTTAGTCTCTTTTTTATTCATTCATTAATCATTTATCCACTTGTCCATTTTAGGGTCAGGGGGTTGCTGGAGCCTAACCTGGCTACTGATGGGCAAAGGCAGGATACACCCCGGACAGGTACCGGATCTGTTGCAGAGCCTCAATCACACAGTCGCATTCACATCTAGGGACAATTAGCATGGGTGTCAAACTCAATCACACAAGAGGCCAAAATCCAAAACACACATTAGGTCGCGTTCCGAACAGGATAAACATTTACTGAACACTCTAAAAAGACAGTTTTAAAACTCTAAAAGCTAAACTTTTTAATATAATTATAGATAAATAGCATTACCTGCAATACTGCTAGTCTGATTGCTGTAAGCTGAATTTGGTCGTTGAAGATTCTAGTGCTGAGAGCTGAAGATACTGAAAATGATGGCTAAAAATGCTGATAACTGAAATACCTGAAGGTAATAGCTGATACATCTTGACCATCATCAGCTTTAAATTCACAAAAAATTAGATATATAGCATTACGTGTGATAATGCTGGTGAGAATGCTGTACGCTGAATTTGGCGGCTGAAGATGCTAGTGCTGATAGCAGAAATCGCTGAAGCTTATAGCCGGCTAAAATATTAGTGAAATGCCAAATTAACCTAAAAAACTGAAAAAAGCCTAAGTTAGCCAAAATACCTTGCATGCAGCTGAAATATTGGCTAAACTCTAAATTAATTTGAAAAGCAAAAAAAAACAAACTCTAAATTAGCCAAAATAACTAGCATGGAGCTGAAATATTAGCTAAACTCCAAAATAGCCTAGCAAACCTTAATAAATACCAAAACAGTCCAAAAAAACTAGCAGAATGCTATTATAACTTTCAACTTTACTTCACTCCAACTCCATTTAATATAAAGTAACGACTAATCGATTATTAAATTAGTCGATTAGTTGTTGAGCATTTTGAGAGTTGATTAGTCGACTAATCGTGTCTAATCACGGGTTTTGTATATTTACCATTTTTGCCAATCACAGTGATATCTAGAGGTTGGAATCTGACCCACTGGATCCTTCAGAAAGTCAACATGAAGAGCACAATCTTCTCCTGGAAACATTCAGGATTGTTGGGAGCAGATTCTGCAGATCTAAAGATCTCTACGCAGATTGCTGAGTCATCTTTAGATCTTGAACATCACCCTTCTGGTGATGACTTCTATCACAAATCTGAGGTGTTTTATCAACTATTCAGCACCAGTTGGTGTTGAAAGTCCTTTGCTGCTGACATGATTCTTTCTTTGGGCTGTTAATAATCCATGCTGGCTTCTGATTTGTTCTTGGTTCTGCTGTGTCTCCGGGTGGGTCGGGACTCGTAATGGCCCTCAGTTATTCATGGGGCTGTCCACACGGTGACTGGTGACGGCTACAGGCAGTCTCAAGAAATGAAAAGCTCTTCATGGAGCAGAAAAAGAAAAAAAAACAGAGAAGACCTCTTTCTTTTCTGAAACGCAGCATCCGATGTAATGTTCTCATTGTTTGGGCGGATGCAACACCTGACTAATCCTGCAGTCTGTGGTCTGGGAGCTGAAAAAGGTCAGTGGGCTGCAGCGCCGTGGCAGGGCTCCCCCTCCTTGCTGTTTTGTTGAATAGCTTTCCCCCTCGTGGCTGCAGGTCTCTGCGCTTCCAGCAGCTCTTTGAATGGCAGGCTGTGTGCTGCAGCAGTCAACACCTCTTTGAGGCTCGCGGATTACCTGGCGTGTGACGCTGCGTGAGGAGAATGTGGATGCGACGATGAGCATCCCCCTCCCAGGTTCTGGAGAGGTGCAGGCCCCCGCGGGCTGGAGGTGTGATGAGAGCGACTGCAGGGGTTTGGATTTCATTACCTCAGTGTTTCAACATCTGTACTGCTGTTTTTCATCCCACCTGAACTCTTCTCTGAGTCTTCTGCGGCGCATGTGAAGACTCGGGTTTCCGGCTGCATCTCTGGAGGATTCGATTGAGCGTTTTTCCTCTGCTTGCTCTCGTGTCGGTGCTGGTTCCCCTCCAGCTCAGTGTGCAGCCTGCTCTGCAGCTGCCAGCCCAGGACCCCCTGCTCTCCCAGCCAGGTGTGTGTGGACGACAGACAGACAGACTCTCCCGCGGACTCGGTACAGTCAGAGAGGAAAGCTGATTACGGGACGTGCCAGGGTGTCAGGAACACCCCCCACCAACAGCATTCAGAATCACAGCTTTGCACTCATCTGTATGGATGCAAGCACAAAGATCCGTCTTTTCTGCTCCTTCCTGCCATCTGGAGACGAGGACAAGAGTTTCTTCACAAAGACTGAAGCCCTCACAACTTTACCCTCCAGAACTTAACGCCTGTTATACAGCTGGGCAGTACTGGGAATTTGGGAATTTCTATAATTCTAAACAATACTTAGTAATTACAGGGCTAACATCACTGATATTGATTCTTCTTTCTTGATGAAAGTTTGATTAATAATCTTGGAAATACACTTTGTTGTTAATGAAGTGTATAATGTAGCAAACAGACTTCCAGCAGATAAAATGTTCATTTAAATAGAAAACAATCTGAACTAAACGTACATCAACTATAATAATAATAACGTATAATACAACACTGTAAAAAGGGAAGCATTGGATCAATTAACAAAAGTTCTGCAATTTTCAACTCATTAATTATTAATTTTCATCAAATTGAAAAGGTGAATTGATTGTTCAAATCAAAAAATTTCCATTTAATAAAATTTTTTTTTTAAATGTATCAAATTATGGAATTTTTATAAATTAATCCAGCGTTTCACTTTTTAAAGTGAACAATAATAGGACGAAAACAGTAACTTGTGCAAGATAATATATATATACTTAAAAAAAAAAAAAAAATATATATATATATATATATACATATATATATATATATACTTTAAAAATGTGACTTTGTAACATAATATGAATAAACATGTAAGAATATTATTCCAGAATAAATCAAATTAAACCTGTAATAACTTTCAATATTTTACCCTCCATAAAAATATATTTTGTGAAAAGTTAAAGAACAAAAAAAAAAGACTGATCTCCATAAAATTTATCCTTTTAAGATTATACGAATATAAACATGCTGCCGAAAAAAAACAAAGCAAAGCGTGGAAATAAAATATAAAATTGTGCCACAGTAACAATAAGATAACATTACTCGAAGGGCCGGATCCGGCCCCCGGGCCTTGACTTTAACACATGTGAAATAGGAAGCAGCCGCTGGTTTCAAGAAGGCCAACGTCCCGTAGACTTCCATTGAGAAATAAACAGTTATTTCAGTCATTTTATTTGCCTGAATAATCATTCTTGCTCTTCTTCTTAACACATTCTTTCAAATCCGAATTTTTTTTCATGATATTTTTTCTTTGTCTCAAGTTATTCAAGCTCTAAACTGACCAATCAGATGCCTCGGTGGAAGCATGTCCACTGCCCCCACCTCGAACATTAGATTTGCTTTCAATGGAACAAGCTCACTCCTGATTGGTGACGGTAGTTCCTCTAAAAACGTTACTCTGACCAACTCTATCAGGAAGCCACGGTGACGGCTGTCGATGGTTTGGATGACTCGCTCTTTACTCCCCTCTCTACTACAAACAGGGGTGACTTCAGACTTCAGACATTGACAGCCGGCATTTTGGGTATCTTAAAAATAGGAAAATAATACAAATTTTAAGAAGAAAATCACTAGAAAGAAAGACATTTTTTTTCTATGTAGCAGGTATTTTTTGCTAACAAGGAATCTGATGATAAAAACAAGTATTCAAAAAGGGTAAAAAAAAAAAAAACAGGATGAAAACTGTTAGAATTATTATAGTATTTTCATGTTTTATAGTAAATTTGGAGTCTAGCTTATATTTTAGCAATATGGAAATGTTTTTGGCTAATTTGTTATTTACTGGGATTTTTAGGTTAATTTAGACTGTAGCTTCTTTCTTATCAACAGGCTAACGTTTTGACTCATTTAGTTTCATTAATATTTTAGGCTATTTCTGAGTTCAGATAGTACTTAAACAACAAGTTAGCTTTTTTGGCTAATTTGTCATTTACTAAAGTAAAAGTTAAAAGTGTAAAAAAAAGTAAAAATCCCATTTTGAGAGATGCTAGGTTCTTTTTGTATTTTTGCCTTTGTTCGTGCCAAAAGATAAACAAAATTCATATTTATTTTTAATAAAAGGTCATGAATGCAAATGTAAATTTCTTAAAGGCTAAACTAGGACTACATGGTTCCTTCTAGGTTTTGATAATTAGAAAATGAGTCCAAATGGCTCTTGTACTGTTAAAGGTTGGTGTCATCTGGTCTAAGATGACTCATTTTAACCCTATTACAACCTTACCAATGCAAAATCCATTAAAAAAACATTTTTTTCTACTGTTTATTGTCTTGAAAATTCTTGTTACATCCCACACTGTTTGTGGGATATTTTCCATTGTTTGTTTTATTTGTTTTTTAGTTAGTTTGTTTTTTGTTTTTCTTGTTTGAAAATAAAAATTCAAATTGATAATTATTTCCTTATCTCTAAATTCCAAGATTTTTATGAGACAAAAAACCCTAAAAAGGTGTGGAGCAAAGAAAAGTTCTTGAAGGTTTTAAATCTTTACTGGGATCAAATCATTTGCAGTGTGGTCTTAAAGGAATCTAATTACCTTGATCAGGTGTGTCTTAAAAATTAGGTTTAACATAAAGAAAATATGTGTAACACAGGTCCTCGAGACCTGGAGTTTCACAGAAGTAAAACTACATAGGTTGTACATTAGCGCTCCATTAATGAGCTGATTAAATCAAACTTCACAAGTCAAAGTCTTTAAAGTCCTCCTCCGATGAAAATCCTGTTTTTGAGTTTTTAACATGTCTGTGTGGCATTTTTCTTAAATTTCTTAAATCAGCCGTCACTGGATTTTTGGTGTGAGTTTCATCCAATACTTATGGCAGTCCTGAGAACGCTGGAAAATCTCCACCAGACTCCACGGAGCTTCTTGATGTGACCACAGAAATGTGAACGGCGGCTCGTTTGACCGCAGTTGGAAAGGATTGTAAATCAATCAAAGAGCATTTGGATGTTAGCTTACATTATTTTCTGCTCTGAGAAACCAATGATTGAATGGATTGATCACAGCAACGTCAAGAAACATCAAAGAGTCTTTGGTGAACTGGAAGGAGAAAGAATCAGGATTTTGGAGGAAGTTCTGTCCATGAAGATCTGAGCTGACATCCGGATCAGAACCAGACGGCTGGACATTACCCAGATTGATGGATGTTTTTATGTAGCAGCGGGGAAGATTTATGTTAGTGAGACACAGAGCTATCATCATCAGACAGGGGGGATCAGGGGTGGAGCTCCAAAAGCCACGCCCCCTCAAAGGAGATTTTGGAAACAGAGGCTTCAGATCAACATGACTATTAGATTTTTAAGACTTTTAGGTTGTAGTATTTTGGTTAATAACGTTATAATTATAAAACATGACTTTAAACGTTTTTAAAAAATAAAAAATGTCATAAGGGGAATTTAAAGCTCATAATTTCCTTCATAAAGTGTAAATAAAAGGAGGTAGTTTTGCTCCATGATTGAATGTTATGTTTTGCTTTACAAACATGAAATGAGGTTATTATAAAGACTTTCACATCTAGAAGAGTGTTTAACTAAAAATAAAGTCAAATAGTTGTTTTTTTTCCTGCTTACACCTACAACACATCGATCAGTGATAACCAAGACTTCACGAGGTTTCACTAGCACCATTACTTTTAGCTGAAACGTCATTATTTTAATTTGTCCTCAGCTTGTTTGAGGATCAAACCCTGTCACTAAAAGATAGCAAGTCCCCAGATGAGTGCTACATTTATTGTTCACAGCTCTAATTCTTCACACCGTTTCTTGTTGATGCCGGAGTTTTTAAACCGACGTGACGGCGTGTCAGAACCATCACGTCTCTCTCAGAAAGAGGATGGAGCTCACCTAAATTCCTAGAGGAGGGCAAACGCGCCACAACAAAGTGACCATTCAAACATTTGAACGACAGAGTTCCTCTTGAGGAAAACGCAGTCCAGCTCCCTCATTTCGGATGTGGCGAGGCCCGCGGTCATCTGCGCTGCCAGGGACATTTGGTGGCGGAGTATCCACAAGTGACCGGACTCGTCAGTTCCTGCTAATTATTCTTCACACCTAATCTGAGAAGGAGAGCGAGGAAGGACAGATGAGCCAGGATGAAGAGGGGATGAGGAGAGAAAGGAGGAGTGTCTGGAGAGCCGTGGGACTGGTGCTCTCTTACAGGAACAATGAATCACATGTAGCTACCACCTGTCCTGTGTTGTCCCTTCTGTTGCTCAGCATTGACGGGATGACTGTGTTTGTACAGTATCGAGCCAGCTGGGTTGGTGTTGGCTCCGGTGACTTTCACAGGGAATTAATAACAGATTGGAGAACCATCGGTTGAACAATGTCCGTATTTGTTTTTTCTTTTTTTGAAGGACAGGTCAGTTTATTCAAGTAGAGCTCCACTAAAACGAACATCTGCCTCTCAGTTTTAGATATTTCCTTTTATTTAATTGTCAATTTTAGCTGTTTTCTGTCTGGTTCATGCAGACTTGATTCCACTGTTGTGGGATCCTGAGCAGAAGATGTTGTCCTGTGATCTTCTGCTGCACAGTGCAGTGGGCTTTAAGAAGGGGATCCCCATATTCCCAAATTTCCTGTTGGAAGTTTAAAAATCATGCAACTTTCTTTATTATCTTTCATCTTCAGATCAGTTGTGAGAGCTGTTTAGATGGATTTGAGAAGTGGATGATTGCAGGTGTAAATCATCCACTGACCTGCTGTGAACAGAATTGTTTTTTCCTGATCCGTTACGACCACAAAGTAGATTTTTCAACAAAAACACAAATTGTTACAAGTTACCCTGTTGTGATTTGGGGTTATTCATTCACTAAAATCCAATATTGGCATCTTAAAAAATATTACAAATCCTTACAAAGATAAATAACATTTTTCTTCCATACTCATGGCTCCTTGAAGAGTCAAATAATCTTGATTGGAACAAGTAAAACACAGAACAGCAAAGATTGAAAATTAGTATTCTGCTAGCTTTTTTAGGGTCTCTTGGAGTTTACGCAATATTTTAGCTACATGCTAGCTGTTTTGGCTACTTCTGGCTTTTTTTCAGTTTTTTAGGCTGTTTTGGAGTTTGGCTAATGTTTACATACCAGCTGTTTTAGCTAATTTAAAATTTTTTAGGCTATTTTGAAGTTTATCTATTGTATCAGCTACATGCTAGCTGTTTTGGTTAATCGCTGTTTTTTCAGCGTTTTTAGCTATTAGTTTCAGCCCCTTAAGCGGGCAAATTTAGCTTACAGCAGTAATGCTATATATCTGGGTCATAATTATGTTAAAAAGTTACATTTTTAAAGTTGTCAGAATTTATGTTTAGTATGTTTAATAGATGTTTATCCTGTTCGACCCGCAGCATAGGGTGTGGATTTTGGCCCCTCTGTGCAACTGAGTTTGACACATTGGCGTAAAGTGAACCAAAGTTTGTTTCCCTAAATAATCTGAAACAAAGTTTCAGTCTGAAAACCCTCTTAGTTGTGTTTTAGGGTGTGTTCAGACTGGGAAAGTCCATTGGTTCAGATCGAGTCCACCAATAAGTTCCGGACAAGTTCCTGAAGGTTGAATTTGGCCTGTGTTCAGACTGAAACTTTATTTCATTTATTTATTTTTAAAACTGTTTTTTTGTGTCATTTTTAGTAATCCTTATCTTTAGTACAACTCCGGCTTTTTTTGAACACACATTATTAAATTTATTACACAATAATAAATTGATATTGATATTTTTTAACTTCAAAAAAGGCAAAAATTAACATCAAACAGTTTTATTTAATGTTATCAAGGATCAAACATGTAGACCAACGGCATGCCACTTGTAAAGCTAAAAGAACTTTTTGTTCCAGTTTCTTTCTGACCAAAACCCAGTGACAGCTGCAGATACCCTCTTCAATGTTTAGAAAAATACACTTTACTTTTGATTTTTAGCCATCCATACACACACACACATATATATATATATATATAATATATATATATATATATATATATATATATATATATATTATATATATTCAAATTCTAACAGAGTTAGCTTTTTTAATATATAAAAAACTTAACTTTGTCCAATTTTGACTTTGCGTGGCTTGATAGCTGCTCTTAATATTTTCCTGTTTTTACAAATATCTGCTAAAATATCCTGTAAAACAACAAGTAAATTTATCCTGGGAAGCAATTAAAATGCATACGAGTAATGCAGCGATGTGCGTCTTTGCTGAAGGTATTAAATGTGGCCTTCAGGAACTTCTATCAGCTTTTGTGCTGATCGCACTTAAAATACGCGGAAATAACATCAACCAAAATAGAACCAGTTAGAATAATATCTGCTCAAATGAAATGTTGATATTTTCAATAAAGCCTCAAATATTGAAGAATTATTCAAATTTGTATTTTGATTTGCGGACGATCTAAGACAGGAAATGAAAATACAGTTCAGCAGGGCGTTCATAAAATAATTATTCTACATTTTTCTGTTGAAATTGGTAAAGTTTTCTCTTATTATTTAAATAAAATGATTTCAAACGGGGTTCAGCTGTCAGCTTTGACGTTCTAAACCTGAACACCGGAAGTAACGCTCACATTTTTGGACCTGTCGCCATTTTGTCTGACATTACTGTGGAAAGGGTTTATGAGAAAAAAAAATGCCTAAAAACCTGGTAAAGCTCCATAAAACCGAAGAATTTAAATGTTCCTCTGATTTATTCTCAGGGGTTTTAGTGTCATAACTCTAGTTATGTTTGTCTAAGAACTTTTTGAAGCCTTTAAATCAAATTTTGAATGAAAACTTTTCTAATGGGGGGTTGGTGTCATTGTGAAAAGATGGACCGATGAGTTTATAGACTGGCTTTGGTTTTTATTCCGCATGTAATCCGGGTGAACTCTTTCTCTCTAAACGTAAAACTTTCAAAAAAGCGTTAAGTCACTGGTTCGATGGGTTGATCTCAGGGGTTCTGCAGTAGGGTTGGGCACCAAAGTTCGGTTCCAAGTAGGAACCGTTATGATTTATGCGGTTCTGCCAAAACCGAAAGAAGCTGCTGCAAGCGGTGCAGCATGTTGGTGTCAAATTTCATTTGTTTGTGGACATGTCAATCATCTCTACTCACGTCAGTAGTATGAAATCTCAGCCAGTCTCTTTTATGTTCCTACAATTGTGGGCGGGCTCATATAAAGTCGCTGACTAGGCAAAAACGCGCCGCGCAGCTCTTCCATGTGTGTCTGCATATCACAGTTTGACAAGTGCTGCATCACATTTGCCAATCAGGAACTCATGGGCTCATGATGTTTTCCACGGACCCGATCATCGGACAGAATATTGATCCTATGCGAGTGTTTTTGATTGTTTGTTCTGCGGCGGTGTTGTGTACATGAGTTCACGCCATCTCCCGTTAAGGAAGGTATTAATGTTCTGGAGACCTGCAGTCAAGGACTTGTTTTGTCTATTCATGTCAGAAATTAAACCAGAGAAAACCTGAAGACGCGTCATCCTCCTTTATTCGAACACAACGCTGAGAAACGGGCGAGGCGTTCAAGGACCAGAGGAACGTGGGAGACGCCCGTTACACTCGCTCCATACGCTGGGAGACAGACGATTACTGCGCAGGGCGCAAAGCTGGAAGCCCGGAGCAACTCCCCGGCCCAACCGCGGGGAGCGCAAGCACCCAGCTTGGCTCTCCTGCACTGGGATGTTTCATTAGTTTTCGTCGAAACAATAATAAAAAGTCCCCAATTTTTTTTCCTCTCGAGTTAACGCGGAAAAGCCGCCAAAACTCAGTCTCAAAAACAGCGGAGTCACCTGTCATGCAGCCCCCCCCATCAAAATGTTTGACAGGCAGTAAACAGGGAATTTGCCGCGCATGAAAAAAACAAGGTGATGTTCATGCATGGCTCATTTTGTGTACCAGTAAAAAACTTGTTTCTAGATTTAAAAAAGAAAAAAAATGTCACCAAAGAGGGGTTCGGTGAATGCACATATGAAACTGGTGGGGCTCGGTACCTCCAACAAGGTTAAGAACCACTGCGTTAAGTTGATGATGCAGAGGAGAAGTTGCAGCTTAGATCGACCAACAGGGAGGGCGACCGCTTCTTTCTGTCGTGGATCTGTCCGTCAGGCTTTGGACGGCGTCGTGAAAACCCAGTGAGGCTGCTGCGATGAAACAAAGTCAAATCCTTTTGGAGATTCCCTCCATCCCAGCAGCATATGGACTCAGGCCTACACTCCACCTCCCCTGTCATCCCTCATTCTATCTCATCCTCCATCAAACCACCAGCACTCCTCCTCCATCCAACCTCTTCCTCTTGAGGAAAGCAGAAAGCATGAAGGTAATTACAACCAGACGAACGGCCTTCAAACTCCAAAGTCACCCAGCATCTCCATTCCCCTCTTGGCTGTCTCTGTAGGACGACAGACACCCGGACTCTGCCTCCACCGAGCAGGCTGCCAGGGTGGAGCAGGGATGTGTGGGGAGAAAGCAGCCAAGAAGGGAGGTTGGTGGCTCAGGATGGCTGGATGGGTTCTCCCAATATTAATTATATTGGATCAGATCCTGTGATCTGTGGACAGTAGTTGCCACTGATGCCTCTGCAAGCTGCCGCTGGCTCTGGATTCGACTCATCGCTGCAGAAATGTGAAACGATGAGACGAAGGGTTAAAACTTTACAAACTGATAGTAAATGAATACTTTCACTCCCATAAGTCCAACGTAAATTGGCTGTCATTTGGATTCCTCGAGCAGCCAGATGGTATGTATTTAAGTTACTATGCTTTGGCATCTGATGGCTGCTGAAAGCCTGTTTTCTGTGCATGTGTGATGCAAGCATACAGTGTGTGAGTCCATGTGTCTGTTTCCTCTCTGAGAGAAAGCGACTATTCATATTAAAAATATCTACAGTCGACTCCAAGAAAGTGTTTTAAGAAGAGCTGCTCCTCCAGACTGTTTCCCTGCATTCCTCTGGGTCTGGGATAAACTCAGCCGCGCTGGAAGACCAGCGGCGTGCGCACTACATAAATCTAATCTAGCACTCCACTGTTCCGTTCAGCAGCGGAGTCGTTCAGTACAGTACACAGGCCTTTGTTTTTCTGTGAGAGGAGGGAAAACATTTTGGCTTAGGGTGACCCAGGTCTGATCAGAAGTGATGTATAACGTGTGGAGCGAGCAGAGAACTATAATCGCCTGCCCCAGGCTTTTAATACTGTTTTTCCCTTTCAATTCTGAGGTCAATTACCGGCAGGTTAAAGACCTCATTAAACTGGTGTTTCCTGAAGTGCCTCTTGCTCCCTGTCAAAATAACTTATGACGCATTGACAGGATTGATTTTAAATGGAGACCAACGGCGTGCCCAGAATGCCTCAGTGCAGGCATCTGTTTTCATTATGCATCAAGCTACGACTCCGACAAATCTTTCTCCCTCCCTGGAAGGGACCGTGGTGATTCATCATCCAGGTTTTCCTGTTTTATATCAAATGTGTTGCAAAATCCAAAGGTTTGTCGGTGAACTCGAAAGAAATTCAGCAGGAAATAGGAGTTTTGATCAGGAGTCCGTTACCTTCTGCACCTAAGGAGCCATACGGGATGACTTCTCACTGAGTGCAGGACTGAGAAATCAGGGTTCAAGACCCTCTGCAGTGCGGCCAGTGTAGCCACAAAGGACTGCATCTGCTATTGCTGATCCAGATAAAACACGGCGTTGTGTCAGGAAGGGCATCCGCCTCAAAGCTCTCTGCCAAATCAACTGGAAAACATTCAAAACGAGAAAAAAAAATCCAGAAAATTGTCTTTTTTTTTCAAGAATTTATTTGTAAATTATATGGTGGAAAAATAACAAAAGTTCATCTTAATACTTTGTTGTAAACCTTTTGTTGGCGATGACACCAGTCAAACATTTTCTGTAAGTCTTCGCAAGCCAAGGGAGTGACGCTCACACTTTCTGACCTGTCACCATTTTGTCTGACATTATTGTGAACAAGGTTTTCACAAACTGTTGCTGGTATCTTGGTCCATTCCTCCATCAGATCTCCTCTAGAGCAGTGATGTTTTGGTCCATTCCTCCATCAGATCTCCTCTAGAGCAGTGATGTTTTGGTCCATTCCTCCATGCAGATCTCCTCTAGAGCAGTGATGTTTTGGTCCATTCCTCCATGCAGATCTCCTCTAGAGCAGTGATGTTTTGGTCCATTCCTCCATGCAGATCTCCTCTAGAGCAGTGATGTTTTGGGGCCGTCGCTGGGCAACACTGACTTTCAACTCCCTCCCTCATTCCCTGAGACCTTGAAATGCTTTTTACGAAGCCACTCCTTCATTACCTGTGTTTGAGATCATACTGAAAGCCACGTTTAATCTTCAATGCCGTTGGAGATGAGAGGTTTTCTCTCTAAATTTGACCATACATGGCTTCAAATCCAAAACACACCTCAGGTCGCGGGACGAACAGGATTAACATTTATTGAACACACTAAAACAAAATTTTTAAAACTTGAAAACCGTAACTTTTTAGCATAATTATAAACTAAATATATAGCATTACCTCCAATAATGTTAGCGTGAATGCTGTAAGCTGGATCTGGCTCCTGAAGATGCTAATGCTGATAGCTAAAAACGCTGAAGCTGATAGCTGGCTAAAATATAATCTAAATGCCAAATTAACCTAGAAAACAAAAAAACTTAAGTTAGCCAAAACAGCTAGCATGTAGCTGCAATATTAGTTGAACTCCAAAAATAGCCTAAAACATCATACTAAATACCAAAATAGTCCACAAAGCTAGCAGAGTTTAAAAAATTTTAAGTCTAAGTAACTTTTAAACATAATTATGAATAATAAAAATGCAGGAATATTATTACAGAATAAATGAACTTAAACATTACATAACTTTCAATATTTTATTCTCCATAAAAATATATTTTGTCAAAATTATACAAGTTAGGAATGAGCGCAAGATAACATCGGGCCATTAAAAACAATTAAATAAAATGATCTGGAGGGCCGGATAGAATTACCAGGAGGGCCAGATCCGGCCCCCGGGCCTTGACTTCGTGCTTTAATTAAATTTGAGCTTTTCTCCTTATGTCGTAGTGCTTCGCCTTTTGTCGTTGTGTTGTGGCTTTTGTCGTCATGTTGATGCTTTTGTCGTGCTTCGCCGTTTGTTGTGTTGCTTTGGCTTTTGTCGTCGTGTTGTGTCCTGCTTTTATGTGAGCCGTGTCATCCACCGTAGCAGAAGACACACGTTTGCAGCGCATTTGTTGTGAGCACATCATAAGACGTCAACCTTGATGTCACCATGATGGGACAGGGAAAATGCTCCTTAAAAAGGTTTGTAAGCTTGGTCAGTAGTTCTGGTTTGAAACGATCCTTGCAGATCAGCCAAATAAACTGAAAAGAGAATATTTGTCCTCCCATAAATCTATATTAGATGTAAAGTGAGGACGTCAAACCTCAGAGACATTGAAGTTACCCAAAGGATGGAAACAAACGGCACCCCAAAGGGGTTCATCAACACAAGAAAGTAAATGTTTGGATATTTATTTTAATTCCCTCCATTTGTGCACGCAGACACACACAACAATAAAGGAAGCTTTTCTTATCCGTCTTTTAACAAAGGAAAGATAGAAATGGAGCTCGTTAAAACGGCGATGCGTGGCAGCTCATGTTGGGAGCATTTCTAAAGGCAGACATTGATCCTTGACACTGGAGATGAACAATAAAGCTTAATGAATTCAAACAACAAAGTTACAGAGATTAGAGCACGAATGAGAGCGACCCAGCTAAAGGAAGATAGAGATCTAAAGAACATTAAAAAAAGAACTGATAGTGGGGAAGAGCCTGGAAGGTTTGGGAGAGCAGAGAGGATGCAGCTATTCAACGGCGGGATGACAAGGCATTGTTTCTGCTTTCCTTCTGGGAGTCTTTGTATCTTTGTGAGCGGTGCCAGATCACTGAGCCCAAACTGTGTGTGCCGATGTGTGTATGTGTGTTAGCATGTGGCAACAAACCAGAAAAGTCTGTTAAAATGTGAGCTGCAGACATTTTTGAAGGGAGAATAATTCCTTTGTGTGTGTCAGAGGACAACCTTAATTATAATTGCATAGCAGCTCAAAGCAGGGACCCGAGCCAAGCCCAAACCGAGCCATGCTGAACTAGACTAAACCAAGCTTGGACCTTCTCCACTCAACATGCTTTGCGCTTTAAGCCCAGGCTAATTGGGCCAAAAGCGAGCGAAAGCCGCTTCCCAGCTGTGACGGGCACTGGAGTGGGAAAAGAGAAGGAGACAGGAAGAAAGAGGAGGAAAAGGAAACAGAAATCCTTTACAGCCATTTACATAAACCCGTGTTGGATCAATATCATTCCTCTCTTCTCCTTTGCATCAACAACTTGTTTTTTTTTTTTTCCTTTTTGGCTCAAATGGAGGCAAACCCCAGATGTTGCATTTCCCCAATTGCTCTCTCCGAGCTGAAAGTGATGTGTGGACACCATCAACAACCAAAGCAATCTGGCCGGCTAAATAGGAGGAGCATGTGGAGAGGCCTTCACAAGTTATTGCAGCATGTATTTCTGCCAGTCTGTCAATTTAAAGATAGGGATTGGATGTCTCAAGTCCACCTACCAGCTGTTTGTAGCAGCAGGGGCCCCAGTAGCCTTACCACAAGGAGGCGGATGGAGGATCAGATGCAAAATAATTGCATGTCTGCCCTGCAGTATCTTGGATTTCATCACCCTCTTTGCAGCCTGCGGCCTCCTTTTTCCATCCTCTGCTTTGATATGTGGTCGTCTCACTGCAGGGAGAGAATTGTCTTTATTGTGGGGACAAATCCAGCCATACTCCTGTTAGATGGGAAGTGTCTATCATAAAGTGTTGCATCACGGGGAGGTTTCTGTTGCTAATTGTTGCGTTTTTGAGGTAAAAGGCGGTTTCAGCGGATTGCATGATGCGCAGGTAGAAACGTGAGGGTGTGGACGATGAATCTGTGAGAGAGGGGAGGGGGGTTGGGGGTTCTGCCCTCAAGGCTAATCTTCAGCATGCAGAGGGGAAGCCTGATGAGTGCGCGCACAACACACACACACACACACGCACACACACTGCAGGCCTCCTGCCTCCTCCTGGCTGAGTGACAGCACGAGTTCTGCACAGTCTCTCCATTATTCAGAAGCATTAGAGAGAAAAAGACAGAAGACGCCGTTTGTGCTCATATGAGTTTCAGAACATCACATGTAAATTAGTAATATATCATTTTGTTTAAAAAAATCAATATGAACAGAATAAAATTGATGCTTGACAAGACAAATCTCACACATTATAGAACAGTGTTTTTCCAAAGAATATTTTTTCCTTGACACAAAAATCTCTCTGTACATCAGCAAAAAAAAAAGGGGGGGGGGCACTCTGTAGTCTCTATTAATATACAGTGCCTTCACAATCTCCTGGGCATTTTTTGTAATTGGTTAAGACATTAGCTTAAGCGGTTAGCGTTAGCATGGAGGAACCACAGGCTCCCATAAATCATGGATGTGGACCAAAACAAAAGAGAGGAACCACTGGCTACAGAACAACAAACTCATCATTAGCTGGAAGCCACATTTGCGTATCTATACTTGAAGATTCCTAACTCTGGCTCAGCTCTCATTCATCACCACAAGCAAAGCTCTCGATATACCGGTCGATCTTCGTCCCAGTACTCACCTCTGGGTCGTGACCGAAAGAACGAGATCCCGACTACAAGCAGCTGAAATGAGTTTTCTCCGGAGGGTGACTGGGCGCTCCCTTAGAGATAGGGTGAAAAGCTCGGTCACCCGGAGAGAGAAAGCTGAATTCGAGTGAAAACATGCTTGCGATGCTGAGTTTGGCCGACTTGGGAAACTGGGCAGACCCGACATCGTGATCCCATTGACTTGAATGGCTGTGAAACAGACAAAAGGCTGGGCCTGGGACCCAAGCCTCTGGGCTGTAAAATTGTAAAAGCCAGAGGTTTTGCAAATGGACCCTGCAACAGACTCGCGAACTGTCACTGCCTTCACCCAACAGTAGTGGGATAGGCTCCAGCAACTGATACAGAAGCAGTGTGAAGTGATAAGATAAAGACATAAAAGACAAACCTGTGGTATAAAACTGGGAAAGTTGAACTGGAACAAACTCGTTTTGATCCAATCACAAGAGTTTGGAATGATGAGGGGAATCCCTGGACAACCACAGAGTGTCCTGTCGCATTTTGCTTAATAATGAACCCAAATGAAACCTTAAAAAGAAGAAGATTTGCCGGTCAGTCTCAGCTGTAAACAGAACTTGATGGCAGCGACTCCACAGACAGCCTGTGCTTATCACAGAGATGCTGCCAGGTTTGATAAAAGCGGGTTTGATGACCTGAGACAGAAAGGCTGGATTAACACGAGAGGGAAAAATCCGGAAACACCAGCGGAGCTGACGGCTCCTCAGAGTGCATGATAAATTTGACATCCTGCCTCTTTATCTCACCACGCAGGACCACAACACCAGGCGAGCGTCCAGTGCTCAGGTGTTGGCAGGGTCGCTGGAGCCCCTTGAAATAACCTGCTCCTCACCTGAGCTGCAGCTCACACAGAGCCAGGCGCTTTGATGGTGTCCACACCAGATAAGGACTTCAAAACACTTGTTATCTGTGCAAGCTGCATCTGCTGGTCGTCGATCACAGGATGAGAAATCTGACCGGCGAAGCTGCAAAAGTTGACTGGAAGCATCAATAAGGATTGGTGTATTTTTGTCTGCTCACACTTTTAATACTCACAAGCAACAATATTCATGCAGAGATTTTAAATAAATGAAGATTCTAATTAAAGTCCAAAGCAGCTCCCCCCTCATACACACCGTTTTCAAAATAGCAGCTTTCCTGGTGGTTGAATCTCCATAGCAACCAGTTTAATTTTTGGTCGTGTGGAGGTGACGAACAAGTCTACGCCATTTTTAGAAAAATCAGCAGAAGTAAATGTTCAGATTTCCTTTGCAACAAAGGTTTTTTGTTAGCCACGCCCACATTCTCAATATTTTTATGTCAAATTGTTTCGTTCAACTTAAACTGGGGATTCATGTAGTACATTTTTGCAATATTCTGGTGACAAATGTGTGAGCAAGAAGGAAATCCCACTATTGTGAGCTCGCCTTGCTAACGGGGGGTGGGGGGTGGGGATCTGAAACCTTCAACGCCAACAGAACCATTCAGGACAAGTTGTACCGGACCAAAACCCAGATGGAGCCGCAAATCCTTTTTGAGTCTTTACTAAATACATTTTGTATTTATGTTCCTTTTATACTAAAAATACATTAACTTTTGAGGTTTATTTTGACATTAATAAAATAATAAATATAAAGAGGATTTCAGTGATTTCAGGATTCTTGGTATCAAAACGTTCAGATTGTTCAGGACATACAGCTAGGATTTTTAGTATTCTTAAACTTGATTTTTTACTTAGCACTTTTTCATAATAATAATCGATCTTTGATAAATGCAATCTGCTCAAATTGTCTTTTTTTAATATAAGAATATTTTGATATATTTTCCTGCAGTAACAAATGAAGTTGATTACTACTGATATTTTTTGAATCTTTAATGAGAATGTTTAGATTACTGTTGATGATAATATAAATGATTTATCTATGGATGTTTTTGAAATTCTATTACATCACTGATATTATTGATCTTTCATCACCTGAAACTATATTGATATTTGATTTTAAATCCTGAACCGGATATTGATTATTCATGTAGAGAAAATGGTATGGTCGAGTCGGGGTGGGATTATATAAGTTCGCTTCCTTCCACCCCCTTTCAAGCGATCTAATTGTGATTTATTATGTGAAGTTATTCCATGTATTATAACCTGATTGCTTGAAATAAACCATTTCATTCATTCATTCAAACTTTATGGTTTTTGAAATATTAAGCAATATATGCCCCATCGGAAATGAATGAAAAAGGCTAATTTGTTATCTACTGGAGTATTTAGGCTAATTTAGAGTTGGGCTTCTATGCTAGCAACATGCTAAAGTTTTCGGCAGAGTGAGACAGCCCCTTTCAGAAAGAATCTGCTCTGGCGGCACCGCCCCCAGGCCAACACCAACACTTTCTTCGCAAAGCTAGCAGTTCGAGCTAGCGGTGATCAGCTAGCTTCGCGAGCCCACCCCCACAATGCCGAGCTGGACTGTGTGGATGCTTAGGATCAATATTAATTTTTTCCCCCTTATTTGTTGTGACATGCTGACAAGGCCGGCCAGCTCTAGGAACGTCATGAAGTGGGCGGCACCCTGAGAGAGAGAAAGGCGGGGCCTCAGAAATTGAGTCGTATTATTTTTGACTATGAAAAGAGTTCATAAAAATAACTAATATTTTAGTGTTCCAAAGGTAATATACAATCATTTACATGGATAGAGTTTACTCTGAAAGAAAATCATGGTTTGGGCCCTTTAATCTGATTTAATTTTATTGATTGATAGTTTTTTAGCCGCTTAATTGTTGCAACCCAAAATGAACAAATCAAAAAAGGTCCACTTGAATTTAAAAGTTCAGAATAAAACAGTTCTTGGGTTCTCCAGGGTTCAAATTCTTATAAATTGATATAAATTGTTATTTTGCTGCCAGAGTTTAGGAATAAAAGAGACCCTACAGGTCTGAGATGAATCCAAATCATGATTCGTCCACCACCATGTTTGACTTAAGAGTTTTACTAAATGGCTCTTTCTTTATTTTAGCTCTCTGAAGACTTTGGTCGTCTCTGACTTGGTTTCACATTAAAAAGTCCAAACGATGGAAAGTAAGTTCTGGTTAAAAGTCGTTTATGCAGCCAGACTCTTCATTTATTTATCTTTGTTGTGTTCTCACCAACATTCTTCTATTTGGCTCAATGAAACAGCCACAAACCATTTATAACAAACAATGTTTGCCTGAAATAGTCTTTTGTGTCTGTAAAAGGCCATGCTGTAATGGTGTCTGACTGAGAACTCAGCGCACAATACATTTGTCTGATTTGGTATTAACGGCCTTGAATACACGAAAGCCAAAGTCTGAGTGCTTTAGATTGGATCGCAACAATAACCTGCTCTGCTGTGCAGTAATTATGCAAATGCAATGCATGTTTCAATTAAACTGTGTACATAAAGCGCACTCGTGATGATTAGAATTAATCACAAGGCATTTAGGAAACTTAGCACAAATTATTGAGTGGAGTGAAGAATGGTTTCGGTGATGTTATGAGGAATGGTTCCGCAAGAATAATCGCGGAAACAAAAGGATGTGGCAAGATTAGTTAACAAGCAATAAATCTATCTCCTCTGCCTGATTGCACCTTATCATCTAATCTAATGGAAACTCATGCATCAGAACACAAATGTCTTCAGTGCTGGCGAGAACTGATGGGCTTATTGTTCAGCCTCTCTTCAAATCTGCAGAATCACAAAGGACGGCAAATGTAAGACTTTGGCTCCTTCAGATTTTTCTGTCGTTCATGTAAGTGTTGTTGAAAAAGGAAACACAACACCGGAGAATCGACTGACAGAAGGAACAACTCCAGCAGCTACAGGGGGCCGCCGCGGTTTAGACCGAGGGTCTGCAACCTGCGGCTCCACGTGTGACTCCTTGATTAAAGAAAAATAAAATATTTTAAAAAGTATAACTGTAAAAAGTTAATATTAGTAAAATTTTGTAACACTTAATAATATTCCTTAATAAGCCTTATTTACGCAATAACAAACATTATTGATGTGCTTATAAGGTGTTAGTGAGACATTTATTAACACAATAGGCTAAATAGAGCTTATTAATAATCTTAGTAATATTCATTAACATCTAACGTGAGACTATTGTTTATAAAGGCCATATTAATAAAGTGCTTACAAGCTTAACACATGTGTTAACTATCAATATTATATTGAGGGTTTTGCAGCACCTCATCTAAAGTTTTACCTGAAATAAAAAAATAAAATGATTCAACTCATTTACAAAGAGTTGAAGGACTTCACGTATTGACAGATTTTTGAGTGCCGTATTATCTATTTTAAACAAATTCAAGCATTTTAACCCATAAAAACACAAAGTGAGATCAATGTAACAAAAAATATCTGAAATGTTTTCAGTGGTCAACGCCGTTTAAGGGATTTTCCACATCACTTTATTTTTAAGAAAAAATTGTTCTGGGTCTTTATGGGTTAAGTGTTTGTAAAAAAAAAAAAGTTTCTGATTTAGTTTTAGATTTGCAATTTTTTTGTCTGAGAATTGAAAATCTAATAATTTGCTGCATTGATATGATGCTATGAGACACGGGAGGTATTTTATTTTGAAAGGAAGTCATGTGAAATATATGAAAAAAAATATGAACTATTTAAGTTTAAAAAAAAAATATATATATATATATATTTTTTTTTTTGCCATGTTTTTAGTAGTTATCATAATAGTAACATTAATTAAAAAAAACAAATCAGTGTCTTATTGTCCTGAAAAGTGACTTTTTGGCTCCTGTTGGGATGTCGTCAGTGAGAAATGGACCCAAATGTCTCTTTAAGTGCGTAAGTTTTGTTCAGACTGCTTTAGAGTCTCAGTGTGTGGCTCAGGCTAATAGGGCCACCCGATGGGATTACCAATGCTCCTATTAATGAACATCTAATTATTATTAATGTGTGCGTATGTTGCCATTCTATGTCTTTGTTCATGGAGAAAGATACCAACTGTTCAGCTGCAGAAAGTAACAAGATGAAATACAGACGAACAAAGCTCGGTGAAGGCACACACGGACGAGCGTGGCGTGGAGTAACGACCTGAAAAACATGACTACGACATCTGCACATCAGATTTTCCCACCAGATGGGATTCTCCTTGAAAAATGAACAACCCTGCAGATCCCGATCGACCTTCAAAGTCTTACAAACAATAAGCAGCTCTCCAGCTTCGCATGTTTACGTTCAGCTGTGCTGCTTAGCTCTCCGTGTGGCATGATGCAACGCGGCGCTGAAAGAAAACAGCTGTTTGACACGTCTGGACGCAATGCGAGGGTGACACAACCGAAATACTGCACATATTTCCAGAAAAAAATGCAATAAATTCTCATTAAAATTCAATAAATTTAGTTGATTCTTTTTTTAGCTCATGAAAAGTACCTTTAGAAAATGAATAAAACTTCTATCAGTCATAATAATTTCTATTGTTTCCAACCTGGTTGATATGTCAGAAGATGTTAGTATTAGAATTGAACCGTGCCGTTATAAAATAATGTTAAAGTGAGATAAATTCATGGTCAATCTTGGAAAATACCATTTGGTTTGAAGCATGCTAGGTTGATTTTACTGTCAGGTAAAAACCACCATCACGCCAGACAACACACATGTGACGCAACCGAAACTGATCAACCATCATTCCAGTCCAACGTCTGGAAACACTTAAAAGACATGTGACCATACGGTGGGGTAGAATCTTCAAATTATGGGTGTCAAATTATTCCAATCAACAGAGAAAGAAGCGCATCATTTTATTTATTGCATTAATCTCATTTTTATATTTATAACTGTTGTCGTGTTCTCAAATACAATAAAAAAGGTCCAACTGTTGACTTGCATGAACGTTTTATTTGACCTCAGCTGAAAACACTTTTGACTTTGTTCTCAGTGATCGTCTGGGTGTTTGTATCGTTTTACATTTGTTCTCTTTCATCAGAAAAATTCCAAACAGACATGTTACAAACTCAAAAAGCAGGATTTTCATCTGAGGGGGACCTTAAAGCCTGATGGGTTTCATTTTTATAAACTGATGGGGTACGTGGAGGGCTGATCGCACCGGACAGGAAACTGGTACGAAATTCATCAACGTGGATTTTTAAAAGAATATATTTTTATCTTTATTTTTCAGGTATGCACTCGCTACCATACATAGTCACAAGAAAACAGCAAAAGCAAATAGTGCACCCTTTAAACAGAACAAACAAACAAAAAGGTGAAGTTTCACAGTTTTTCTATTCACTTCAGTATTATGAACTCAGATAAAGTCTGATCTTACTGGTTTGACATACTCAGTCCATTTTGTCCATTCTTCATAAAAGTTAGCACTTTGGATTTTGAGGGCAGAAGTTTTTCCACTGTATATATGTCATGAGTTATTGATCCATTCTTCCACTGAAGGCAGTTCCACTTTTAGCCATTTCCTTGTGATTGCTTTTTTACTAGCAACCAAGAGAGTTGCTAGAAGCTTTTTATCTGATTTTTCCTGGTTCTCCACATCGACCTCTCCCAGATACATGTGTTGGAATAAACATGCAATTTTGAAAGATTGCATATTTGTAACCAGAATATCTTTATAGTTGGGAATTCCCAAAAAAGTATTCCAGTGTGATTTGCAGATTTTTTCCCAGCTATCAACGTGGATTTTATGATAAATATGAAGTTTGTGGTCAATGCTTTTTGGATTGCTAAGGAAAGGGTTTCCTGCTGGTTTTTTTTCTTAATTGGTCACAATTTAAAAAAAAAAAAAAAAAAGATCTTTTTGGTTTAAAAGTAAAGGAGAAGTCATTTTGTTAGGAAAACTTCCTAAAGCCTTTTTTGTTGTAATTTGAGTTTTTACTGTGCCACAAGGCCATCCATTTAAATGAAAGTATCTCAAAATGAGGCTTTTTATGACAATTATTAGGTTAAAAATAATCACAAGTAGAACACATTAATTAGATTAAATAATCGCACACAAAATGAATCGCATGGCAGCGTTAGTTTGAATAATGTTCTCTTTGGATTATTCTGATGTGGAAAAACGAGGGTGGACTGAATTTAATCAAACTAAAATGTGACATTCATTCTTGTTTACTTGTTTGTACAGATATTTATTTCACACTTGGAAGAAATAGAAGGAATCTGTAAACTTCACCTCAACTCAACTCAACTCAACTCAGCTTTATTTATATAGCACTTTCAAAGAGCAGAATGCTAAAACAAAGTGCTGAACAATAAAAACATAAATACAGCAACAAAGATAAATAGATACATAAAAGTCAATAGAATGACAATTAAAAACAAAAGCAGTAAAATAACAGTAAAAAGAGCAGGAGTCTCATGATGCGTTAAAAGCCAGAGCATAAAAATGTGTCTTTAGACGGGTTTTAAAAACGGGCAGGGACGGTGCTTCTCTGATAGCCAAAGGCAAAGAGTTCCAGAGCCTGGGGCCAGCAACCGCAAAGTTCAGTACCAGGTATTTCTCTCTGAGTCACGCTGGTGGAAGTTTTGGGTAAAGATGTTCTTAGGCTAGAGAATCCGATCATTCAAAATGAACAAGAGGACCTCGAGCTCATCAAAAGATTTAGTTATTCTTCAACAGCAAATCCGGTCTCTAATGTTTACAGTCACAATAATGTCAAATTCACCACCAAGAAGCACAAAAATACACATGGAAAAAGGGAATCATCCAGAAGCAAACTGAGATAGAACGTAGATCACATCCTAATCTCACGCGACTTACAGACGGAGGGATGCGACTGAGACAAACAAAAACAACAACAATGATGAAAACAAACCTCTTCATAAAGTGGAACTCAGGATTTTGGTACAATTTTATTACAAAAAAAAAACTTGCCTGCAGCAGTGAAGGTATCAGAGGGTAATTATTACAACATTTCAATTAATAAAGGCCATAAATATTTGATCTCTCTCCTCTTTTTAGCAATATTTCTATAGTTCATGCAAATTCTTATCATGAATCCATGCAGTGAAACATTCCCAGTAATCAGAAATAGATGAAGAAGGAAAAAAAGTAAAAATAAACCCTCAGTGACGCTTTAAAAATGCACAAGTAAAATGTGTCAAATTGTGCTAAAAGATGAAAGGATAAAGAGAATGCAGTAATCAGTTTTCTCTCATAGAATGGGTGACACTTTTCCTGATGTGGAGCATGCAGTGTGATATCAAAAGTGACTTCCTGTGTTTCTGAAAGCCGGGGCTGCTGAGACACGGCGAGCTCCGAGAACGTGGCGTCTGAAAGCCCTGACGTGTAATTTATGGGAAACTCAGAAATCCTTTGCACACTTAGGTGTCGGGCTGCGTGAGCTAATCAAAAGCTACGCTGTGACAGGATGGAGCAGGACAGGGTGCTTGATGTTTTGTCAGTTGGAGTGACACGAGAATGATGTATGATTCATCATTTAGGTGGTTTTATCAAAGCGAAAACGCACCGAGGAAGGAAAGAGGGGAAGAGAGCAAGAACTGCAGCGAGGAACCCTGTGTGTGCATGTGTTCGTGTGTGTGTGGGTGTGTGTGTGTGTGTGTGTGTTAGGGTTATGTAAGCACTATTTCTGATGTATGCACAGAAAGTTAAAGTTGGGAAACTTTCATTCATTAAGTGTTAAAAAGTGACGTGGATTGAAACGTACTGTAAAAGATTGTTACAGATTTTCTTCTCTGGTCGTCACAGATTCACTAATCAGGACCTTTCTGAGTCACCCCCTCCAATGAGCTTTTTTGAGTTTTTATCATGTCTGTGTGGCATTTCTTTTCATGAAAGAGAGCAAATGTAATAAGAAATCATTTTGTTTTTGCATTTCTGAGTATTTCGTCTTTTAAATGAGTCAATCTGTCTTGGACAGACTCTGTTTTTCATCAATCATCTCCTTTCTGCTGCACATGCACTAAACCCTCATCTGGTCCGGCTAGCGTGTCTAGTTCAGCTTCCTTCACGCTACCTTCACATTGACAGCAGTCAAATGAGCCGCCGTTCACATTTCTGTGCTCCAATCAGCCGTCACTGGATTTTTGGTGTGAGTTTCATCCAATACTTACGGTAGCAGTCCTGAGAACGCTGGAAAATCTCCAACAGACTCCACGGAGCTTCTTGATGTGACCACGGAAATGTGAACGTCAATTTGGGCTGCCACGATTAGTCAACTGATCAAATATTAAAAAAGTCAATGACTAATTTAATAGTCGATAAGTTGTTACGTTATTATTTGGCGTCAGAGTGTAGTAAAGTTAAAAGTTATAATGATATTATGCTAGCTTTATGAACTATTTCGGTATTTATTAAGGTTTTTTTTGGTTATTTTGGAGTTTAGTGAATATTTCAGCTGCATGCTAGCTACTTTGGCTAAATTTTGTGGGGTTTTTTTCTGTTTTTTAAGCTATTTTGAAGTTAAGCTAATATTTCAACTGCATATGCATATTTTTTCATTATTTTAGGCTAATTTCGCAATTAACTATTTTAGCTGGCTATCAGCTTTAGCATTTTCAGCTATCAGCTTTAGCATTTTCATCTATCAATTCCAGCATTTTCAGCTATTAGCACTAGCATTTTCAGAAGCCAAATTTAGCTTACAGCATTCACACTAGCATTATAGTAGGTAATACTATATTTCTAGTTTTTAGTTAGTTTAAAGTTAATGATGGTTTAATGATGGATGACGTATTCTTATTCTGATCAGGTGTTTATTCTGATTACTTGTGTCCGTGTAGATGCAGGCGTTGTTGAGCGTGTGACAGGTGCAGTAAGGAGTATTTATAAAGATAATGTTACACGCACTTATGTCATACTGGATCCTTACTAAAGTCATTTAAAAAAATGTGAGTACTGACTCCTTCTTAACTGCATGTACACGATAGGATGTACACTCAAACTACGCTGGGATTGTCTAGTTCCCTCATTTCTCACAGTCCGAATGCGCTCAAAGACCGCACTTTCTCACCTTAACCTTAATTTTTGTGAAAATTTTGAGAAAACAAAATATTCTTTTTGGCTGCATCTTTTAAAACTTGAAGTTAATGCACCGACTTCAGTCTTGACTTGGACTTGCAAGAAGGGACTTGTGAGCATCCCTCATGTCTGGATCAAAGAACGATATACTTTGTTGCAAAAAAAAAAAGAACAATTTAGTTTTGAGGCAGATTTCATGGATCCTGGTGTGCAGAGCTTGGCAGGCTTTGTTGATCTCATGTTCTGCATATTGTCATGGATCTAAATCAGGACTGAGATAAACATTTGACGTACGAGAGTTAAAAGTTAATAAAATACAGCCAGAGGAGAATGGAGGAGGAAACAGTCGTTTTCAACACTCGTCTCAACTCAAAATAATGTTGCTTAAGTAGACATAAAAAGTTGTCATCCAAACAATGATGCAAGTCAGTGTAATAGGACTCTCCCTTGCATCAATTGGTTGAAAATTAACTGGAAAAAGAATCAAATTCTGAGGCAAAAATGTGATGTGTGAAGGATTCTTTTTTTCAAAATTCAGCAGAAGAGTGAAATGACTAAAATTAAGAATGGAAACTTTTATGTGATCTATTCTTTCATATAATGGTGTGATTGTTTAGTAAGCATTCACACTAAAGTGATTCTCCTCCTTCCTGCATGTAAAATCTGAATCACACTTTCAGTGATTTCAGTAATCTTGGTATCAAAACATTCATCTTGTTCAGGACATTACTGCTTGTATATTTTTAGTATTCATAAACTTGATAGTTTTAAAATATTGAGCAAAATATTCCCCCATGAATGAGAAAGTCTTCAAATTTCAAAATTTTAAGTAGATCAAGAACAAGAATTCAAATATATTCATGGAATATGTTAACCTTTTACACTAATTTTAAAAAAAAATTGAGTTTAGCTTCTATTTTAGCAACATGCTAACGTTTTTGGCTAATTTTAGTTTACTGAGGAATTTTAGGCTATTTTAGTGTTTAGCTAGAAGTCTAAAAGCAATTTGCTAGCTTTTTTGATAAGTTTTTAACTACTGAAGTCTTTTATGGTAATTTGGAGATTATCTCTTATTTTAGCATCATGCAAACATTTTTGACTAATTTAGCGTACTGAGGAATTGTTGGCTATTTTGGAGTTTCGCTAGTATTACAGAAAAAAGCTAGCTTTTTGGCTACTTTGACATCTGCTGAGGTTTTTTTTGGTCTAATTTGGAGTTTAGCTCATATTTAAGCAACACACAAAATATTTTTGCAAAATTAGCATGTATCAGGTATTAAGCCATCTAACAACAGATTTTTCGGTTTTAGGTCAACTTCAGCGCTCTGTTATAGTTCTTTAATGAAATTTCCAGTGTGTTAGCAAATTTAACGTTTTGGAAACAGCTTTTGGTTTTTTAGCAAATCCCTTCAGCAATATAGTGAATAAATTGCGTCACAATTTTCAAAAGAAAGCCTCAACATTATTAGCATGTATTGTATTGCCAGGTTCTTGCAATACACACCCTATTTTTCTCTATCTTTAACAAATCCATCATGTTTACAGAATATTTATTTCCATAATGTCAATACCTGCATTACTTTTAAAAAAACTAAGCTGTGAGGTTCTTCTGATTAGAATTTGATGTAAGCTTATTTATTTATGGAGAAAAAAAAGCTAATACTTGAAATTGTATTAAAACGTCTGTCATTTTTGTGAGTTTCAACGGCAGCGGCTCTGAAATCAATGTGCTTAATAAACAGCAGCCCTCGAGCTCTGACCTGAAGGCCTCAGCTGATGAGAGCATTTGTCTACGGGGGAAAGCAGGACGCAGGAAAGCTAATCTTCCCATCATTCTGAGTGCACTGTGTCACATGGAGAAAATGAGGGAGAAAAACAGAGCTAGAAAAAGGAAATGAAGAGAAAAAAAACGTGGATATTTTTGCTATTATTTACAGCAACTCCAAATAATGAGAGATGAATGTTGTCATGGCAGAGTGACCAAGGATATCACAGCTTTTTCTTTCAGCCTCGGTCATGTCAGATGCAATACACTCTGGAGAAAGTGGATTTCATTGAGATGGTAATGGAGTCAATGGCACATCGCAAAATGTTGAAATTAATTTTGGCTGCATTTCGAGCTCCCAGTCTCATTTATCTGAAGAAAAAGGCTGAAAATCAAATGAATCCAAAAGCAGAAGTGTTTAAAAAGTGAATAACTTTAATCAAAGATGGATTAAGTCTACTTCAGTACACATGAAATCATTTTCCTCTTTGCTAAAACTGTGTCAACGATGATCCATTACATTTGGTCTTTTATGTTGGCTTACTTTAGAGTTTACCAAACAATAACAAAAACTGAGTCTGCTTTAGGATTCATTTGGGACTATTACTGCTTTTTTTCTTCCTTCAAACAAACAATCTTTTGTAGTGAAGGGATTTCAAGAGACAAACTTGTCAGGTTTCCTCTCTGTGTTTGATGACAACAGAAACTTTTCACAACATTGGGGCCTTGTATGATACAATCATATTTTTATCATGTAAAGACATTAAATAACATTGTGATTGCTGATTTACTCTTACTCACGTGTCAAGGTATCATTTTATTTTATTGTCATTGATGGAGCTTATTTCTAACTTGTATAATTTTCACAAAATATATATTTATGGAGAGTAAAATATTGAATGTTATTTAAGGTTTAAGTTGATTTGTTCTGGAATAATATTTCTGCCTGTTATTATTCATAATTATGTTAAAAAGTTACGGTTTTAAAGATTTAATTTTTTTTAAATCTAAATACATTATTTTAAAAACGATTTTGGCATTTACTAACAATTTTTAAGCTATTGTGGAGTTTAGCTATTATTACAGCTAGCTGTTCTGGCTAATTTAGGCTTTTAAAAAGTTTTTAAGGCTGTTTTGAAGTTTAGCTATATTTTCAGGTTCATACTAGCTGTTTTTGCTAACCTCAGTTTTCTTTCTTTTTTGGTTTTTTAGACTAATTTGACATTTAGCAAATGTTTTAGCTGGCTATAAGCTTCAGCGTTTTCAGCTATTAGCTTCAGTGATTTCAGTTATCCATTTAAGCAATTTCAGCTATTAGCATAGTTAGCATCTTCAGTGACCAAATTCAGCTTACAGCATTCACACTAGCATCATCAGCATGAGAAAAGTTAAGATTTTAAAGTCTTAAAAATGTAGTTTCAGAGTGTTCAGTAAGTGTTCATTTACGATCTACGGTGTGTTTTGGATTTTCACCCCCTGTGCGATTGAGTTTGACACCTCTGCTCTAATTAGTCTAAAAGAAAGGTAAAAAAAAACTGAAATAAACAAAGAAGAAAGCAAAAAGAAACAGTTCCATTTAACTTCTCTGCCAAAAGCATAAAAAATTTGGGTTGTCAACTTTATTGTGTTAATGCACACGATTAATTAAAAGAAGTTAACGTGTTATTATTTATTAAAGATTAAATATATTATCATTCAAAGGCGTAAAGGCTGATGGTTCTGAAAAGGTTTTAAAATATAATTTGACAGGATTTTCTGAAGTTTAAATTTCCGCTTACAAAACCGGTGAAAGTTACGATTTCTGCTTCCGGCTATAGAATGATCTGACGCCGTCTTGCGTGCAACCAGAGGCCCTTCAGTTGGACAGATTTATCGCTTCATCCGATAAGCATCCAGAACCAAAAGATTGGCATCAAAGGGTCACCAAACCCTAAATCAACTTTTTTTGTTTGTTGACCTCTATAAATGGGGCGTTAAAAGTGTTGTCTATTCGTTGTTGCCTCATTTTTGACAAATTAAAATAAACTTGTTTAATTCCTGAAAATATACTTAAAAACCGTCTGTGTGCTGCCATCTACAGGTTGAAACGATGTATTACAGTTGAATTTTGATCAATTGGTGTAAGTCTCAGAAGTTTGATGTCACTATGCTCCGAGCTCCAATATAAAAGCCCCGCCCATCTTTGAGTCCGCAGTCAGTCATTAGCAACAGAATGTTTCAAAGGCCCAATCCGAATACTCCGTTTCTCCCTTCACCTTTGCTCCTCCCCCTTGATTTGAAGTGGCAGTTCAAGTTGAAGTCGTGTCCGGGATTATTATTTTTAAAGTTTCACACTCCAAACAGAGGAGTCCAAAGTCTGATATCGCGAGAGTAAACCGCGTCGCACTAAGAAGCGCTTTTCTCACATTGGTGCGCTCTGAACCACAGATGTTTACATTTAAATGTAAGTAATGACTTTATGTCGTAGCGTGACCTTTTTAAAGTTATAAAACCGCTGTTGTTATGTATATTCAACCCCTGGAAGCTCCGCGCCAAAGCTAGCGGACCAGCAATATCGATGACGTCATTGAACAAAAGTCACGTCTGACATATTAGATCACCCTCCATTTGGAGCAAGCATGGAGGGATAAACGAAGGGGAAGGGCTAATGGGAGTATTCGGATCGGGCCATTGAGACATGAAGGCATCAACTACAAAAATCATCCTAGCTCCCACGTTTTTAACCCATTTTCACAAAACATGGATGGCTTGAATTTAAGCTTAGAAAATGATTGATGTTGTGGTATATTTATATCTTTATTATCTCTAAAAACTAAGCTGTAAATAGTGCAAGAACTGCAGATTGGGGGCGGGGGAAACTGCATATCAAACAAACTTGATAATGAACCAAGAATCCATGGAAAATAAAAAAATAAACAATTCAAATACTGTTAACAATTTAGTACCATTTTCTTCTGTAAAAGAAATATTTATAAATCTTGTAACCTTTACATTTTAATGAACTATAACTTATTTAACTATTTAATATTTATTTTTAACATTAATGCCTGTTTACTAACTACTCACTCTTCAAAGTGAGGGGTTGCTTTTGATTCATTGTTTCAAGAAGCTTAGTCTGAAAGTTACTTTTTAGACTTGGTTACAATTACAATTTACAATTAGAGTGCACCAAAGTAACTCACTATTATAAAATACCATAAAAAAAGTCTATTAAAAATCATATATGGGGTGTAAAAGGCAAATGTCAGACTGTTTTATTTCTATAACGATTAAGCTAAGACATAAAACATAAGAGCGCATGAATGCAATATTTTAATAAATGCTTGTAAGTAAAAAGGTCAAACTGGTACATTCTACATCATGTCAGTAAAACTGTTTCAAGCAGGGATTTTGTTTCTGTAATCATCCCAGAAGGAACCTGTAAAGAACGTTTCTGAATGTGTGGTTGGACTTTTGAGAGCGATGAGCAGCAGAGGGGAACTTTTGTGACTTGTTCAACCGTATAGAGGCAGAAACATGAATGTGTGCTCTCAGAGATGGAGCCCAGCTGGAGGAGGCAGAACACCACATGGAACAGAGAACATCGCAGTATAGTCGTCACATTTGCTAAGTGCCACAGCTCTCAGAAGGGGATGCTGTCATGTTAATAAAGCTCAGTTTGGATTCCCAGCATGCATCTCATCTCTTATTTCAGTTCTTTCACTTCATCTCTCTTGGCTGAACCATACTGTGAAATCAGATATGCAATTGTCACTGTTTCTTTAAACAAAACGGAGACCGCCTCTGAAGGCTGCTTCAGATGAGTCCCCAGAAAGGGAAACTGTTTAATTGCTTTTCTTCTGCTTTGCCGCCTGTACCTCCCTGCTCCCCTCCCTTTGATTAGGCCATGCTCCTTCTTATTACATGGGAGGAATCAGCCAAAAACAAAAGTGGCGTCCTTTGACCCTTTTTCTCTCTGCTGCCTCCTCGCTGCAACTAATGAAGTTTAATAGGTTTGATTCGGCGTGACCGTAAAGGCTTTGTGTGAATGTGTGCGCGCTCACTGATGAGGGGAACTTTGTTCTGCTAAGATAAATCCACAGTGTCTTGTTAGCTGAGTTTCTGTGAGATCATCCATTTTGAACTTAATGTCATGTTGTTCTCTTGTATTGTCCAGTGGGCCTGGTTAAGCTATAGCCTGCAGAAAATCAATACCTGCCCTGGGAAATCCTACGGGGGGAAGGATTGCCATCTTGAGACCGAAGAAAAGAAAAAAAAAATCACTGGACGGGCTGGTTTGAGCCAGCAGAACGACTGGACCAGATCAGTCATAGAAGTATTTTAACGCTGGACATATTTTCTGTTATTCAGCAAATCTAAAGGTAATGTTGGACATCAATCCTTTTAAACCTTTAAGTCCTCCTCTGATGAAAATCCTGTTTTTTAACATGTTTGTGTAGAACAAATTTAATAAGAAATTATTTCACTTTTGCATTTCTGAGTATTTCTCCTTTTAAATCTCTGTCAATCAAACTGTCACAGACAGACTCTGCTGCACATGCATGACACCCTTGTCTGGCCTTGCTCCAGCGTTTACAGCGTTTAAACTGTTACCGTGGCGACAAACACCTGGACTTTCTCCAGCTTTCACACCAATACCACAACGACAGACAAACACCTGGATCTCCACCAGCTCCCACACCGTTAGCATGACGACATGCAAACCCCTGGACTAACTCCAGTTTACACTGTTACCATGGTGACAAACACCTGGGCATCCTACAGCGTTTACACCGTTAGCAACAAACAAACACCTGGACTTCATCCAGCTGCCACACCGTTATCATGGTGACAAACACCTGGACTTACTACAGGGTCTACACCGTTACAAATAATCCCAACCTTATTTATGACTCCACTGTGTTCTGATGGTGAACATGTCAATGGTTTATTCAAATATGACATTTAAACACGTTTTTTTGGGTTCGTAATTGTTCGATTGCAATGCATTGTGGTCTATATATGCTAATATAGTGAGCATCGATGCACGCTAGTTTTTGGCAAAGACTTCTTGGAAATTTCGAGTGCACTCCATTTTTGAATTAGTACATTCGGACAGAAAAATGGCAAAATGGCAAATGCACTATTTATTGATTAGGGGAGAAATTCAGACACAACCCTCAAACCAAATCAAATCAAACTTTATTTAAATAGTCTTTTTCCTATAGAATAGCGATGTCAAAAATAAGGCCAGCGGGCCAGTTATGAAGAAAAAAATATACAAGATTTTTCAAAAAGCAAGCAAGTTTCTAGCCCGTTCCTGTGGCGAGTTATGATTCTTTAAAGAAATGACCGCAATGTGCAATTCTATCAAAGGAAACTCAAGCGATTAAGAAATAAACACAATGAAGGCCAAACCATGTCGAGTTTTGGGAGAGAAAGGAAGGTTAGCTCCAAAATGTTTGCAAGTTTAACTCTCTGGAACCGGGGGCCTAAAACTCTGTTTTTGTTTACTTTTGAATTTACCTTTGTATTTTCAATTTAACATGATTATTTGGTATCATTTTAATCCGCATAACCTCTCCTATGTGACACTACCTTTATTTAGTCATTTTCCATGTTCTATTCACACATCAGACATAAAATTATGCAAAAACAAAAAAATTCTGTCCGGAAAAATTTGATTCATTTTGCTGTGGAAAAATGTTTAATAAACTGTTTTTACAACATAGAATGAAAGTTTTAGGTGTAATTTCATTAAAACTACAAGAATAAATGTAGTAAACAAACTAATCAACACATTTTTGAATTAAAAGACCAAAAACAATTCCAGGTGAAATTCCCAGATTCCTCATTTGGACCTCAAATATGAAGAGTTTGTGTTGGTAGAGGAACATGACAGACCTCACAGCTCCATGATGTGAACTTTATATGTTGTCATCCAGACAGTAATAATACTTCAGTCTGTCTGTGTGGCTTCAGCTTCCAGGCAGACCAAAAAATGAAAGTTTCTCTCCTAAGATCTCTGCTGTCCATTTGATGTTTCCTGGAATTCTATTTTTTTCTCTTTCCTTTTACTTTTATCCTCATAAACTTTCCCTGTTGTGTTTGTGAGGAATAATAAAAAGGTTTTAGGGAGAAGTTTGATCCAGCTGGACTTCAGGTCGGCTAGAATCTGCTCTCAGGTGGGGGCGTGTCTGTCTGCTCTGCTGCCCGCCTCTTGTAGCAGGAATTTCACAGAGAAACACAGAATTTCCGTGATTTTTTTGACAACACAGGTGGTTGTTGATGTAGTAGAAAACTCATTTCTGTCCCAAAACAAAATTAAAATCACATTCCTCCTTGTGGGATTTCTAATAGCAGAAGGCTCTGTTTGACTCCGCCCCCACCGCAGGTGAGCTGACCTGCATTGCAGTCGTCTGATCAAAGATTGTCTTCCAACTTATTTATTAAAATCAAAGATTGCTTTTGTCCAAAAACTACAAATAAAGTCCACGTTCTGCCTTTAAATCAATCAAACATCAGTTCCAGAACATAAAAACGTTTATTTCAGACGCCGTTTTATCCTGTTGATCTCACAGCTGCACAGCAGGACGTCTGTCGGTTCCAGAGGGTTCATTTAGTTTAATTTATCATTGATTAAGACATTTAAATTTTTTTAATAGCGTCCTCTTGAGTTTACTATCAGGATTACTTTAATTTCAGATGTAAAACATTCAGTCTGTATAAAATTGAATAAACTTTTTTTTGTTTGTTTGTTTTTTTTAGTAAAATCCATTTTATTTAAAATGCATTGGACTCTGTGAATGAAAGTGTAATAATAAGTGATCAGAATACAAGGTTGTTTGAAGCATTTTTTCCAAATAAGAAAAAAACAAAAACAAAGTTACAGATAAGTTGAAGGAAGGTTATTTTGCTGTTATGTTTCTGGTCCGGCCCACTTGAGATCAGACGGGTTGAATGCGGCCCCTGAACCAAAATGAGTTTGACACCCCTGATATAGAATATAACACAAAGTGCTTTACACATAAATAAAACAATCTGAAAACAAACACAACAATAAAAAATGTAATATACAATAAAAACCCATAATGCCCCCCCCCTTCACTTCCAGCCCCCAATCCTTTTCACACCTCCCACCTCCCTCTAATAATAAAGGACAGACTGAGTACAAGCCGAGCACAGGAAGTTGGTCGTCTGGAACGCTAATATAGATGGAACCTCTTCCTCCGGGGACGGCCGCATTGCCAGCCAGGTGCAGTATCACAGGCGGGGACCCCGCCTCACCAAAGCTAGGCAGCGACGCAGGTCCCCATCTCGAGCTGCAGCCGCTGGACAGCAGCCGACCCAGAGGGAGAGGATCCAGCTGAGGGAGCACTGGAAAGTAAAAGAAAAAAGTGAAAATAAAAATTAAAAATATTCATAAAATCAGTAAACAATTAAACATTAAAACATGAAGATTATTACAAAGAACAATAATAAAACATGATCAAGTAGATAAAATGAATAAATACAAAATAAATAGTAATAATAAAATTAGCTAAAGGCGAACTTAAAAAAATGGGTCTCAAAGGGGCCCTACCATGAAAATTCTACTTTTTGAGGTTTTAAATACATTTTACTGTTCATTCCTCACTATAAAGAACCCCAAAGCGGTATTTTGATTCGTTCATGCATTTAAGAGTAATCCTCTAAAAACTGTCTGCAGCAGCCCCTCCCATACCCAGGAAAACGAGCGGCTGAAAACATGCTGACGTAAGGACGATGCCTACTGCTCCCTCCAGGAAGAATCTGCTCTGACAGCTCCGCCCCCAGACTAACAGAACATTCAATTTACCCCCTTTTCCAGTGATAATCAGCAAAAAAACTTTCATTTTAGATGCAGAATACCGTATATCTTCCAGATGTGTCCCGTCTTCAATAAATTCCAGCTCAAACAGTTGTTTGTTACTTTAGATGCGGCGCTCCTTTAACACCCCCCCTCCAACACTCGGTCAGAAACCATGTGTGTGTTGTGAAGCAGTGAAGCAATGGCCGGGCCAACTAAACGCAGATATATCGTTGTGCGTCCATCTTTGAAGAAGTTTGGATGATTTTCGTGGGAGAAATGCAGACAGGATTTCTCTGGGATGAAGTGGACAGCAACAACACGCAGCGGCAGGCGGAGCTTCAGGAATCGAGTCGTTTTACTTCTGGATAGGAAAAAACATGAAATATAACTAATATTTCATAAATAATTAGTTTCTTAGTGATCCCAATGTAATATATGATCATATATATGGATATAGTTCACTCTGAAAGGCTTAAGGAAATCATGGTAGGGCCCCTTTAAGGTCTTTCTTAAGAGCAGCTATGCTCTCTGCACCTCTTAGTTTCACTGGAAGACCATAATAAGGGCCATAATACTGAAAAGTGTCTCCGTAGGTTCTGGTTTTCACAGGTGGAATGATTAGTAGACCAGTGCCAGAGGATCTCAGGGTCCACGAGGACTCAGATCTTACTAAAAGATTAGACAAATAAGAGGGCGGTTTTTACAGTGGTTTATCACCCCTTTGGCTTGCCATAGTGCGCAGGCAAGTGCGCGAACGCGTGTGCGATCTTGGGCGAGTGCAAGCGGGAAAATGAGCAAATGCCTCAGGGCGAGCTCAGGGGCGATGGGGGCTGCACAGAGCGGGCTGTGGAACGGTCCATCACACGTGGAGCACAACATGAACAGAGTATGAAAGGATTTGAGATCCTTCTAATATTATGTGTCATTGTTTATTTGGATAGAATCCTTTTAGAAGGAAAACAGAAAGTTTGATGTAAAAAAATAAGAAGTAAACATACTTGGCCTCAAAATACATTTAATTCATTGTGTCGAGAAAAAAAAAATGAAAAAAAATTGAAAATGTGACTTTAAAACTGTGAATCGAATCAAATTGTGGCTTGACTGAACCGTTACATCTCTAAGTGGAAGGGTTGTCTAAAATCGTATTTTAAGGGCTAACCCTCGCCGTGGAGGCATACGGAACCCTCCATCGCGCTGTCCCGCGGAGCAGAAGCGTTTTCCTTCACGTGGGTGCGGGCTGAACCACAGATGATCACATTCAAATGAAAGTAATGACTTGCTGTTTTAGCATGACTTTTTAAAGTTATAAAACCACTGTTGTTATGTTTATCTGAGCACTGGAAGCTACGTGCTAACGAAGCTGACTGATGATGTCATCGAGTGATGTCTGAATTCAGAGAGACTTTTTTCTTCATTTGGAGAGCTAAATTTGGAGAATTCAGGTTCAGCCTAACAGTTTCTGTCTTCAGACAGGTGAACATCTGGTTTTCACCCCCACAGCTTCTCCCACGTATCACTTTTAGCAGCACCTCAGGCGTTCATGTTGTAGTTGCGTGTTTGAGCGGGCTCCAACGTTAGCATCCCTCTCCTACCCCCTTTAGCAAGCAGAGCCCTTTAATTAGGGGGAGCATATTTGTATCAAATCATTTACATGATGCAGCCAGCCTTTTCCAGGATGTTTGAGCTGATTATTGTTGCCTCAGGAGCTCCTGGCGTACACACGCGTGTCTGTGTTTGCAAGTGTGTTGTTATACTGTAAATGAGCCGTAGACTTCTCAGTAATTATATTAAGATGGAGATCTAATTGGTGTGCGGCCTGCTTTCACAATGCATAACAGCTTAACAGCAGCCAACTCTAAATATATCAAATATTTAGAGTTTGGAGTTCTTGTTTGACCAAGACGTCATCTTGATTTTCTTTTCTTAACGTACGTTTTGTTCCACGCTCGACACATCTCAAGACTGGGAAACAAAGTTCCCTGATTTTATGGTTCCACATTTTAACAATGCTTCATTTAGCAAGACAACCATTTCCATTGTTCCTGGAACACTTGTGTTGAGCTGAGCCCATTACGGAAAAAAGCAGGCCTTCTTCCCCATTGAGACTCACAAATGACCCTTTGATTAAGCTTCTCTTTGACCCTTCTTTACAAAGCTGCAGGAACAAGGGGGAGCTGAGTGCACGAGGCTTTGAAGGATACTGGAAAAAGAGCACAAAAAAAAGACTAAATAAATGAGAAAGGAGGCAGATTATTAGAGCTCGTCCAGCTGTGTGATGAGCTGGCTTCTTCTTTCTATTCAACAGCTAAACAACAGAGACATTCAAATATAACCCAAACGGTTGCCATGGTACCCATCATGAGCAACGCTTCGATTCTTATCCCTGTGTTTTTTTTCTTTCACTTTTTGAATGGTTGAAATCTAAATGAACATCCTAATTAATTCATTAGGACAATAATGGAAGACGTGAAACCAAAAGGATGGAGAGAAAAAACAAACTGCAATAATTGAGTGTGTATGTTCAAGACCTGTTCCAATGAAAATGACCATTTTGGTGTTTGCAACATATTTTTGCGGGATTTTTCTAATGACAGGAGAACATATGTAAAGGAAAATTAAAAATAGCATTTCTGAGTATTTCTTTATTCAAATGGTTGAGAGTCAGAAGCAGACAAAAAAGGAAAAAGATCTTATTTGTGATGTAGACAATACTTATTTACGATGTAGACAATACACCCGTACATAACTCAGAGGTGAATTTCAGATGAACTCCTGTCACTCAGCAGAAACTATGTCCTGCACAATAAGCAAAAAGTGGATATAATTAAAAGACAATGGGGAACACTTTGAAAATAGAGCAAAAGATGATCAGAAAGGGACTTTAAAGAGTAGTATCTGAACAAAATACATTTGGTTACATTTTTTGTTTACATTACAGTCATCTGATAGTAACATTTCAAAAGGAAGAACATCTTAGAACTCAAGATTTTGCTGTAGACAGGAACTCTGTGGCTGCAGCTCAACTCGATTGATGACGTTAAAGACCAAAAACTGACTAATAAGATGTTAGCAGGTTGGTAACTACATGAAGGTGTTGAACGGTACCTGGACCACCCAGGGACAAGCGTTGAGGGTCACGGCTGGTGAGGCACGGATGTCATGAGTCAGATTTACAAACATACGAACCCGACAGAGCAGCTGATTCATCATTTGATTGACAACAGTTCAGTGTGTTGTTTAAAATTTCGTTTCAGTATTTTTCTTGTGTTTACAAACAGAGAGAAAATACTCAAGATTATTATTATTGACTTATAATATTTGTAGAAGTCTTCCTTTTCTTTCTTCGGTTTTCAAAGTCTCTCTGTCTCAATGAAGATCACTGCCAGTGAAGTGACGAGTCTAGACACATTTTTGAGTTTAAACACGTAATCCTCCATTTAAAAATCCATGCTAAATAATGTTAATGAATATCTGAATGGCTACACTTGACTTGCTACCTCTAATTCTATTATTTAGCTGTGGTGTCACATCCTCTGGGCTCACCAGCGCCCTCTGCCTTGAGTCAGATGTACTGCTGTTCTCAACTCGTGTATTTCTAAAGTGGATTTTTATTGGATAAAAAAACTGAATGGCACCGATGTAATAAGACAGACGGCGAGAAATAGAAAATAAAGTCATTGAAAATATAACGTTTTGTATGATGATAGAAAGACAGAAACAATACAGCGAATGTGTCAGCTGCAGCTGGGGAGACATTGGCTTCCATTTTTTGATCAGGAAACTCGTAAATTTGCTACTTTTTGCACTGAATAAATGTTGAAAACCCACACAGACATAATAAACATTTCTAGAAAAAATGTAAAAATGACTTTTACTTTAATAATTTTCATCTTGTTTAATCTATACATTTTTGAAGCTCTATTTTGCAGGTGAGGCACAGCCTCACTTGCCTCCCCTGACTGGACGTCATCCAGACTACGCTGTCAAAATGCATCCTAATTCATTTCTCAAAAATCAAACTTGCAAACAGTTTCTTTTTCTGGCTCCACTCTCAATCAAAGCAGCTGAGAGTAATTGCCACGTTTATTACATGGGTGATGTCATGAAAAATCAACTTTTAGAGCTTTTAAGTGCATTATGATGTCATTCCTCACTATAAACAACCCCAGGACAACCTCATCTTCGCATGACAGCAAAGACTATTTTGATGCAGAGATTTTAAGTCATCATTTCAATAAATCCTGAAATGTTCATCTGGTTGACGTCATGAAGTGGGCGGCACCCACAAGGAGCAAAAGGCGAAGCCTCAGAGATTGACGTGTTTTACTTTTGACTATGAAAGCATTTCACAAAAATAACTCATATCTCATAAATAATTTGGGTTTTTTTGTGTCCCCAAGGTTTTATAAGATTATATGGATATATTTTACTCTAAAAGACTAAAGAAAATCATGTTATGGCCCCTTTAAGACACACCCACATCTAATCACACCTGGATAAACACAGACAAGAAATTACACAAACCTTTTACAAAATAAAATACACACAAAAAAAACCCCAACAAAATTTAACAGGACATATTTCAACATAAAATCTATTGATTTATTAAATTTTGTCAAAATTTGGTCGTAAGCCACCACCACTTTTTTTATTTCTATCATGGTTTAATAAAAGCAAAAAAAATGTCAACAACCCAAAAGTTTGTTGAGTCTGGAATCAGAGAAGCAGCATGTCCTTAAGTGAACTGACGATGGCGTCTGTGGAAGCTACCTTTGAGAAGTTCTTCACTGAGCAGATTGTCTTTTTTTGTCATCTATGCTTGTAGGTCTCTGAAATCTTCCACTTTTCCTTTGAATCCAAGTAGCTAAATAATAATTACAATAAAAAATGTAATGTGCAAATGTCCTGGTCAAATATTAGAAGCAATGATGTTACTTCAGAAGAGTACTAACTACAGAGAATCTGTTCGCCAGGATCCTAATTTGACATGTTTCATGTCTGATGCACTTTTAAAAAAATAAACTTGTTTTCAAATGGATAATCCACACAATAATCAGGATATATACATTTACAGAAACTTTTTATATTATCTGAATCATTTAAGTTCTCTGTACAAAAATTGGTATTTTTCCAGACAGACTGCACTGAAAGCTTTGCTGCAGACAGATAAAAAGCACATTTAGTCAAAGTTTGTTTAGGGATGTGAGCTGAATCAATGCCAGAGGGTTAATAGTTTCACAGCTCTTTCAAATCAGCCAAACGACAACAAAACCAATTTCACTTTGCCTCTGGACACTCCGATTTAAATGCTGCACTAATCTGAAAAAAGAAACTCTGTTGAGGTCTGAAACTGCATGACAGATTTAAGAAATACCCCATTAGATCAAAATAGGCAGTGTTTTAAATTTAAAAAGAGCCTTTTCTCAAACTTTTTTGTCAGTTTTCTACTTTTGGTGAAAGTTCTTAAAATAAAACCAACTGTCTGATGTATCTTTAGTCGAAAAAGCCAAATGTGTTATTTTCTCTCAATCATTGAACCCAACCAGACTCATAAATGCACAGCAGACAAAGAAAATGCACAGAAAAGACGAGCATGTGGTTCCAATTCCACTCTCCTTGGCTTGTTTACATTAAAAGTGGGGTCATCTGGACCCCACAAGACAGTGCGCTGAACGTTTTTTTTTTTTTGATTTTTGAGTTTCATTAATGTCCATGGCAGACATCAAATCCTGTCCACCTTTGTCCACATTTGTCATGGAAGGAATCACACATCAATATATGGTTGGAGTCATCTGGACTCCAAAGAGAGCGGAAAAAAACATGTTCTTGCTTCATTTTTCTCATGACGGAGGACATGGATCAAATAACTTAAGACCCATTCACTCATTCACACACACATTCACACACTGGTGGTGACTCCGCTGCCGAACACTGGCGCCAACCTCCCACCATAAGATTCCCACCTTTTGTCTTGGCTGCTCTTATGTTGAAAGCTGAAAATATGTGGCTTTACTAAAAATATTTGCTGTGCCACTTGGTAAACATTCCAATTCTAAGAATTACTTCTTAAAACACCCCGAAAAACTACAAATACCCCTGATTACAAAAAATAAATTTAGCCCTTTTGTGCTTGATCGCACTTAAAATACGGGTGAAAAACATCAAGAAAAATTGAACCCGCTGGAGTAATGTCTGCTCAAATGAAATGTTGATATTTGCAAGAGAACCTCAAATTTTTTCAAATGTGTATTTAGATTTGTGCATTATCTAAGACAGGAAATGAAAATGCAGTTCAGCCAGACATTTATAAAATAAATATTGTACATTTTCTGTTCAAATTGGTAATGTTATCATTAATTATTTATGTAAAATTGTGTCGAACAGCTTTGTTGCTCCAAACCCGAACACTGGAAGTAACTCTTCACATTTCACCATTTTGCCTGATGTCCCCGTTAGAAGGGTAAAAAGAGACAGTGACCGTGAGTTTGAAGGATGAATCACGTGTGAATGTAGTATTACGCTGGGCTTGCCAGATTCTTTCTGAAACATGAGGATTTTCTCCCAAAAAAAAAAAAAAAAGTGCAAATTATGTACAGCTTTCTTCCTCTAATTAGACATTTTTTGGTGCAACTTATACTCCAGAAAATATGGTAGTAGTTCCTTTAGAAAAAAGAACACTTCCACTTTGCAGAAACTGTCCTCCTCTCCGTGTGGGACGGTTCAGACCATTAATTTGTGATAATGCACACCTCGACGGGCATTAACTCCAATGCAGCACCAATTTGGTTTACAGCAGGAAACGGTGAAATACTTCATTTATCAGAACTTGTTTCATATTAAGTATGAGGTATAAAACATTTAGGATATTCACTAAAGCAAACATTTAAAAAATTTTATATATATATATTTTAAAAAAAGGTTGTTGGTTTTATCAAAACTGGAAACTTCAGTGGGACAGAATCGTCAGTTTTTGGGGGAATCCACATCTTATCTTTCCTGCTGGGGCCACATGGAGAAAAGGCCTCATGCTTGCCCTCCTCATCTCATCTCCTCTCCCCTCTCCTTCTCTCATTTATTTCAATTTGTCACGCTTTACTTTCCCCTTAACAGAGCGGCGCTTGCTGCTGAGCGAGACCATATAGGCCAAGAAATTGTGTCTGCGCTTTGGCTGTAATGAAACATTTAGATGCAGAGGAGAGTGATGGTTATGCATTAATACCAGCGGTGGAGCCTCCAGTGCAAAGCCTCCGTTTCAAGCAGCTGCCTCAGCACGCCGCTCCAAACAACATGCTGGGAAAGGAAGGAGGAGGAGCCTCATCTCTCCACTTGATTCCTTTTCTTTTTGGCCTGTGTTCTTGTTAGTTAAGGTGTAGTCAAAGATTTTCCAGCAGTCATAACCGTTTGCTGAGGAGGTGATGAAGGCATTCGCTGACATCACCAATACAAGCCGGAGATGCTGATTGGAGGAGATTGAAATGGTTCATTAGAGCGAACCGTTCTGTGTAAAACAGTCAAGTGCATGAAAATCAATGTCAAAGCTGCACTTTCTATACTTTCAGAAAGTTAAGTATTTATGGTAGTGTCAGCCGTATTCTAAGATAGATATTAAATTAAGAACATCCAGGATTTCAGATCCTGCATTTTAAAATTCAATCAGCAACACATTTTTGTAAGAAATATGGCGTTAAACTCAAATATGTGTAAAAATTATTAATTTGAAACAAATGAAAAAGCATTTTTACCTAAAACTTGTCAAAGTGGAACATTTAAAGTCTGATCATTTTTGATCTTTTTCAAAGCGTTCCCAGTCATCTTTTGATTATGATCTGACATTTTTAGCCTAAACTAATAAACCTGTGATATCTGAGCATTTTCAAGCATCCGCTAATGGGATCAACGCGATTTGAATAAAGAAATATTCAGAAACCTAGTTTTAATTGTGAATTCTTTGATATAGATCCTCTATTATGAGGAAAAAGCTACAAAAACATGTAAAAAACACAAAAAGGATTGTTTTTACTGAAGTGGGTCAAAATATGATTGGGGTTGGCTAAATAGAAAGGTGTGTTATTTAGCTATTGGTTCAAAGTGAACATCTAACTGATAAATTACATGGGACGTGACATAAAAATCCAGCGTAAATCTGTAAATGAGGTAGATCTCCCTTATTTTAATGGGGCTAAAACTTTACAGGAATGATTTGAAGCAGGGGTCGCCAAACCTTTTCTTGTAAGGGCCACATAACTGCTTTCTTCTCTGATGTGGTGATGTTCTCTGATGTTTGTAAAGTGTAACAATCACAGCCTAAACTTAAACATTTAAGGTTTTCCAGAAAGCCACACAGTCAAATTTAAAATAATTCATTTATGTAATCTTCAAAGAAAAAAGTAATACTAAAACATTTTAAAGATCTGATTTATAGCAATACCTGTGATAATGTACCTGCTAGTGCTGATAGCTGAAGATGCTGGAACTGATACCGAAAAACGCTGAAGCTAATAGCTGAAAACGCTGAAGCTGATAGCTAGCTAAAACATTATTGCCAAGTGCCCAAATTACTGAGAAAAAGCCCAAATTAGCCAGAACAGCTAGTATAAGGCTAAAGTATTAGCTAAACTCCAAATGTGCCTAAAAAAATAAAAAAAAAAGCCTAAATTTGCCAAAACTGTTATGGTTTGGTGGTTTCCTTTATTGGTGTTGTTTTGTGTTAATGTTTTTCTGTCTGTTTTGTGCTTCTGCAGGGCGCCGTGGGGCAGGAGGCGTGGCCTTCTCTACCTGGTGGCCTTGCACACCTGCTTCCCATCTTTAATTTCTGCAACTATAAAATCCTGTCCCTGGCTCCTCCACCCTGCCAGGTTATTTACGTTCGGATCGCCCCCTTCCTGGTTCCCGGTCAAGTCTTCGTTGGCCCAGCTCCCTGCCTCGGCTACCAGTGTTCCTTTGTCTGTCTTTAATTGTGAGGCTAATAAACCTTCACTGCAATCCATCTCTTCTGGCTCTGCTGTGGGATCTGTTCACTTATCACGACAGAAACAGCTAGCATGTAGCTGAAATATTAGCTAAACTCCAAATAACCCTAAAAACAGAAAAAAGCCAAAATTAGCCAAAACAGTTAACCTGTGGCTAAGATATTAGCTAAACTTCAAAACAGCTTAGAAAGTCTTAGTAACTGCTGAAACAGTTGAAAAAGATAGCATTAAAAGAGCGGAATATTTTAATAGCCGAAGGAGATAACTAGCTAAACACATAAGGATTTCCAAAAAACGTATAGAAGAAAATAGTAAATCAATTAATAGTCTGTCCTCTTCCGTCATATTTCAGACTGCAGGGGGGCGGCCCAAATGATCCGGCTCGCTGGCCATAGTTTGAGGACCGCTGATTTAAAGACTAATTCCAATCTTCTTTAGATCTATTTCCATAGTGTTCCCAGAGGGCTTTAATAGGTAAAAATCAATCAACTTCAAAGACATAGTTTCTGCAGAGTGGCATGAGTTCATTAGAAATTCACTTTGAGATGTGGGCGGGACCGTTGGCACAGAGCAGCCCCTTCCCCCTCCCTCTCATTGCTGTGAGCTCTCTGTTTACACGTTTACCTCCAACCCAACATGACGAGCAATATCGGCAGGAAGACCTGACTGCTGATGTCAATGACCACAACCGGAAGTTCTCAAGGAAAGAAAGTATTTTAACTGTTCTGTTACAGTTTAAAGATCCAAATTTCATGAAATGGCAACACGCAGCAGGAGGCGGAGCTTCAGGATTTGAGTCGTTTTACTTCATAGTAGGAAAAAACTCAAGAAAAATAACTAATATTGTGTTTTTTAGTGTTCTAAAGGTAATATATGATCATATATATGGATGTAGTTCACTCTGAAAGGCTGAAGAAAATCACGGTATGGCCCCTTTAACTTTAACTTTACTACTTATTTCTGTGCAGAAGAAAACTCAAAAGCAAAACTAGAAAAAAAAAAGCTAATATTTTTATCCGAAACACAAGAATCGTTGTGTCTTAAAGTGTTGCTTCCTGGATCTTAATTAACCTCTGGCACCTCCAGCTTTGCAGAATCTGCGCTCCAGGCGAGGAGCTGCCCAATCAACACTCGGGGAACCCGCCGCCGCCGCTGCATTCCACATGTTGGTTGCTTTGTAGGTGTTAGAATTTCAAAGAAACACATCATTCCAATACTAAAGCATTAGTATGCTGCAAGAGTTCAAGGCGTGCAGAGCTCTGTTTGCCTTGGGTTGCTAACTGAAAGAGAAGCACAGCTTGCTCTGACTTATGGATGACTTACACAGACTCTGGTTTGGTGCAAATACCTGCTTGCATGTTGCAGCACAGATCAACTGGAACAGAAGTGTTAATGTCTGAATTTGGAAGTGTTTGCATTAGTCTCACATCAAATTACAAATACATTATTCATTATAGTTTGTTCTGTATTATTTCATATCTCACCTACAACTCACATTTTACTCTGTGTTAAGTAGCTGCAAGCCAAAAAATATCCTCCATATTTCCTTAAAATGCTGCTAGATGTTTAACTCTGCCCCAGAATGAAGAAAATAACAAAAATTCAGTGCAGTTGTCAGCTTCTTTTCTTATTTTCCCTTCAGACTGACTTTGGCTTCAGGCACACAAACTTTTCTTTACTATACGCTCCAAAGGGGCTTAAACCTTTTCCGAATACAAATCTATTCTGTGTGTTTTCCAGAGCCTGCCTGGTTAAGGGTCTGACATTATGAGACAGGAAGCAGCGAGCGCATTTGTGTTGGGGAGAGATCAAAGGCAGACGTGTCATTGTGAATTTTTTACATCTCTTTGCTGCTGCTGCTGCTCTCCCAGGTGCTACTTTGAACTTTGAATCAAAAAAGTGCTCCACAAACTAACCCAAAGAAAGGATTTTTTTATTATGACAGGAGCTCCTGAAACCAAGGCTTATTGCTACCTGCTATGAGTCCAACATCATCCAATAAAATAAAATGATATTCAATCTCAGTGAGGAGAGGGTAAAATGTTAAGAAAGTTAAACTAGAAAGAAACTTCTGATGAATTAAGATCTCTTAATTGTGATCTCAAGGCTTTCCTGCACATTTGAGCTGCAGATCTGGATGGAGTGAACTTGAAAATGTTAGGACAAGAACCGGACCGAACCGGACCAGCAACATGGAAAATCCACACTGACATCAACAAAATCAACAACATAATCTGAGAAAAAATACGTACATTCACTAACTGTTAATGTTATTAACACTTAAAAATTCTCGTTCTGTTATTAACTACCTCACTAAAATATATGTGCAATATGTCTTCTCAAACTTGGTCAATGTGCAATATTTCAGACTCTAAAATTTCTCTTTTTGTACTTTTTATCACTCTATTTTATACTTTGTGTACTTTAATCATTCTGTTTTTTATACCTTTGGACTTTTTAATCATTTTTTTTCTGACTACATATTTCTAAATTGCTTCGCTATTTAAAATTGCTTCCTTTCCTTATTTAAACTTGTAAACTTGTACAGGAATCCTAATCTTTAACCCATACAGTGACTCTGAGAGCTTTGCACCAGAATTCCAATATGTTTCAATTTATGTTGTTGCATATATGGCAAATAAAAAACTTTGAACTTTATTGTGGCTGAAAAATGTTTCATAAAATAATTTAACAGCAATGTGTATACGTTCCTTGCACCATTGTCTGGTTTCAACTAGTTTCTTCCCTATAAACTTGACCGCTAGCATTAGCGAGCTTACAACACACTTTACAACTCACATTTCCCCCACAACCGTCGTTTTAGCTTTAACTATATTAGCACCTGTTGTTTGTGAGATCTTCAGCCACAACATTGCCTCATTACTTTTCACATTAAGTGTTTACTAACCTGTGATTTAGAAAGACAGCACAGATGTTGAGCTGCTGGTTCACCAAGAGGATTTGGTGCGCATCTATTTTATACAGTTACGTGCTCCACCTAGTGGACAGTTTGGGAATAGCAATAACTCAAATAGTTGGAACTAAACCATGTAAATAACCAACCCGGTCTCAGTGAAATGCGTCCCTATTCCACGGCTTTGCACCCTCGGAATACCGTGCATAGTATACGCCAAACACGGTTTTTGCGTGCATATGATACGCAGTTGCAGCCCATTCAAAACAACAGGAGCGGCTTTTAGGTTTCGTTTTGATCACGTGGTCGGATGTTTAGGTTTCTCCGGATCACGTGACTTTTGAGTTTCTGCCGGTCTGACAGCGGCTAACAATATGGCGGTAGATCCACTACTTTTTGGTGTAAAATCCCTCAGAATAAAATATTTTGTGGACTAATCTTTATTTTGATAATATTTCTAGCGAGAAATGTGCCCGTTCCTATCACGACATGCATTTATTTTGGACATACAGTTCGTAGTTTGTCTGTTTTGATTGACTTTTCGGGCTCGAAAATCGTAAAACAGCAACGTCTGGGGTGCACGGAACAATCACGGAACCGGACGATCAGCAGGATTTGGGACCCGACCCGCATCGGTGCCGGGTCAACGTTAGGGTTAGGGAAGGTTCGGAGAACCCGCCCGGAACATTTTCAATCGGGCCCCGAATGACTTCAGTAAAGCTAGAACGTGATCACTGCCTGACTACTTCCGGTCCAGGAGACGGTCAAACGTGATCCCGAAACGAAGATTATCAAAATAAAATAATGTTTCTTTAATTTCTGCCTCATAAACAAACACAAATGTCGGTTATTTTAAGTGACAATAACGAGGGAGGCTTTCAGACAAAATAAAGAAAGAAAAACACAATTGGGTTATTTTTTACTTTTCATTTTTATTATTATTGTTAATATTTTAATATTTTTAATATAATAATAATTATTATTATTAGTGGCAGTAGAAGTAGCAGTAGTAATTTATTATTATTGTTGTTATTATTATTATTATCATCATTATTGTTATTATGTAAAAAAATAATAATAAAATGAATGACATAAACAAAATCCAATTGATTCATAAATACATTGTTGATCCACAAGATCAACAGACTCCAAGTTTTAATGATTCTTGAACGTTGAAGGGGTCAAGAGAGAATCTCACTATTCAGACAATTCTTTATTCTTTATTAAAATTAATCTATCAGCACTCATCTTCAGCAATCAAACTCAGCTTACAGGATTCACACCAACATTTTCGCTGGTGATGCCATTAATATTTAATTTATAATTCTATTAAAAAGTTACAGTTTTAAAGTTTTAATAATGTAGTTCTAGTGTGTTCAATAAATGTTTATCCCGTTTGGCCCAAAAACTAAGGCGTGTTTTGGATTTTGGCCCCCTGTGTGACTGAGTTTGACACCCCTGGTCTACGCCATTCAAAAAGCTTTAGGATATTTGGAGAATTACTGTCAAGTTTCACAAGAGATTGGGTTGGGAAGCGATTTTTGGTGTGAGATAAACAAGTCGTTTTGGGGCTGACTATGTAATTGTTTTGATTTGTACATTGTACCAAATGTATGTAAATAATATCCCTAATTTATTGTGAATAGTTACTTTTAACTTCTTATCAGACCACAGGTCAAAGAGATGGGAGGCTTAAACAAATTATGTATTAATAAAATAATGATATAAATGAATATGAGCTCTGGTATTGCTAAATTGATAAATGAACAGGTGTTTTGTAGATTTAAATTGGTAAAGTTGCAGTGCTGTAAAAATTGACAAACTCATTTTTCTGAAACTTAATTATTTAGAACTTCAGGATTCTTGTATGCTTGTGTTTAATGTAATCTGTTGGTGACAAGGACTTTAGACTCTGCATAGTAACAAGTCCTAGTTTGTACATTTTAAGAAGTTCAGAGGATTGTTCCTAAACAACAATGATCACACAAGGGACGTTTGATCAGTCCTCCCTGAAACTTAGACAAGGTTTATGCAATCTACATGAATAGACATTAATTGGAGCTTCATAACTTTGTCGACTTTGCTGCTAACAGTGTAAAATTTCAACCGTCTCCTCCTAAAATGTGCAGTACATTCTGGGATGTATCATGACTTCTGCGAAGAAATATAGTCTAACTTTCCAGATTTTGAGTACATACTAAAGCTATTTCACATTTTTTAAATGTATAGATGAATTTTGAATTTTACAGAGGTCCCACACTTCAACAGTGATGTATGTATCAATTCTAAAGAGAGCGACCCATCAGCAGGTTTTACAGGATCCACGAGCTTAAAGCCCCATCGAGGGTTATCCAGGCTCTTTAGGGTCAGTACTGTTTTGTTTTTTCATATATTTTTCAAATGTAATTAAGTTTATTACAAACAGCAGATGACCTGTCCCACCTTGAACGCTCTGGACCACTACACGATGCATCACTCTGTTGCGCTGCTTTGAGACTTTCAAACCACTGCCTCATGTCATCCCAACCGACAGAAGAAAGCTGAAATCAGCTGAACCCAAAGTGAAGACTGTTATGGACGGATGAGTCCAAGATGTAAAATGCAAAGATTGGAACACTGAGATCAGTTTTTGTGAGGACATGCCTGCAGACCAAAACCTTCTGCAAATTCAACAACATCAAACAGTGGTTTACAGCTGAGGCAATGCAAGGACAAGGAAGAGGCCTACAGGAGTGGGGGTCGTGACCTTTAGAAATAGGTCGGGAACAAGATGAAAAAGAAGATTAAGGCAGCTAAAATGACCAACACTGCAAAGATAACAGAGCAGTTTTCTGCCAACAACTGCAGTTTCTAAAGTTCTGCAGACCCTCATGAAAAGAGATTCCCCACCCCCACCTGCAGAGAGCTACCACCATAACGACTTCTATTCAGGTTCTAAAGGAACATAGCATTCCCTCCCCCATCAATCTTAATCAAAAGGATTGACTTGTCTCAACTTCCTTCAGACTGGACACCTAACCTGGACTGAGGATCTGATGTGCATCAACAGTTTCAGAAGCAGAAGATCAGGAGGTTCCAGGACCTGATGGAGTGTCTCCATCCTGTCTGGAAGTTTGCTCTGACCAGCTGCCTCAAAGTTTCACCCGTCTCTTCAACAGCTCCACCATCATCCAGTTCCTAAGAAGTCCTCTCTCACGTGACTAAATGACGCAGACGATAAAGTCAACACAGCTCTCCACTACATCTGACACCACCTTGACTCTGCAGGGAACTATGCATGATCCTGTTTGTGGCCTTCAGCTCTGCATTGAATACCATCATCCCAGAGCTCCTCCATCAAAACGTCACTGTGCTTTCCTCCACTTGTTAGAGCGGGAAACGGAGCGTCTAGTCCTTTGGTGCAGCCAAAGCCACCCGGAGCTGAACATACTTAAAACTGTAGAGATGACAGTGGACCTCAGGGAGAAGGAACACAACCCCCCCATCCCCATCCTCTTCACACAATTCTGAACAGAACAGTCCCCTCTATAGACCCATACGCGGTCTTAGGGTCCACTTTTTCGAGAGACCTTAAGTGAACCTCCCAGGTTGACTCACTCTGGAGAAAGGCCCAGCAGAGGTTGGACTTCCCGTGATAGCTTAAGAAGTGACTGAGAAAGCTTGTGTCAGGAGCTGACCATCTTCTACACTGCCTTAATCCATTCTGTCCTGAGCACATTCATTTTGGATCTGCAAGCAGACAGGGACTGACTGAAGAGAATCATAAGATCTACTGACACCTGTGCCGGATATTTTTTGTTTATTTAATTGAACCAAAAGCAAAAGAAAATCACTTCAAAATCTTGAATGTTATTTATCCATCTATAAACTTCATAATATTTTAAAAATTGACAAAAATACGGACACTTCTTGCAGCAATGAAAAATAAATAGTTTGGCAACTGTTTTATTCATTGTTTTTAAAAATGGTAGAAATCTAAATTTTTCTGTTATGATTTTCAGTGCTGGTTAACTTTCAATAGTGTTCATTTTACATTTCAAAACGATTAGATTTGGTCTAAAAACAGAAAACCAAGAAAAATGTGGTATTAACACTTTCATAATATTTGAAAAATTTGATAAATAAATGTTGTTTTTTGACAGTGCCATTTGTTCTTGTTGGTTTCAAACATGATTTACTTATGTAACAAGGCTGTCTTATTTGAATTTTTAGAACACATTCTTAAAATAGTTAATAGACTTTAATTTGTACATGTATTTTTATGAGAAACTGCAAGCTATGAAACATATCCTGTGCCTTTCTTTTAAGAATAATATATTTATATATTTACTCTTGTGCAACATTGTTTAGATGTTGTCTACTGTTATTTTTTCCTTTCTTTCTCCCTCTTATTCTGATTTGAGATCTTGCGTTCTTCTTTCCGGTTTTGTTTTGCGTCCTTTGTTACCGCCATAGCAACATAAAAGCGTTCCATTACCACTATGTAGTTGAGACACCTGAAAGAATGTATATTAAAAAGAGTACGTCTTGAACACAAAGAAGTAAATAATGTTGAAAACAACTGTCTAATTGTCACTTGAACAGTGATCAAAACACAGCCCAAGTGTTTATACATCCTAAAATATGTTAAATTCCCTCCCAAAACCCAGGTGATGTCCTCCATATTTTGTTCTTGCCACTGAGAAGCTTGCCCTGTGAATAAACGTTACTATGAGGCAGAAATCACAGGAACATTATTCTGATGGTTTAGAATCTGTGTTTTGAGATCACTTATTTTCATCTGCTAGACCAGAAGAAATCAGACAGCACTACGTTACATTTATGTTTCATTCCATGGATGATACAGCGCCACCCTCTGATATTTTATTAAACCAAGTATACAACAGACACAAACCTGTATCAATATCATTTTAAGAAAGAATAATAATAAAAAATGTTCCCTGAATAGTGAGATTCTCTTTTGACCCCTTCAGCTTTCAAGAATCATAAAAACTTGGAGTCTGTTGATCTTATGGATCAATAATAATAATTATTTATTTATTATTGATATAATAACAACAACAACATTATTATTATTATTAAAAAGAATAATAACAATGATATTATTTATTATTAATACATTTTTGAATGTATTAATGAATTTATGAATCAATTGGATTTTGTTTATGTCATTCCTTTTATATATATTTTTTACATAACAACAATAATGATGATGATAATAATAATAACAACAATAAATGATAAATTAATACTGCTACTTCTACTACCACTAATAATAATAATAATAATAATAATAATAATAATAATTATTATTATTATATTAAAATATTAACAATAATAATAAAAATGAAAAGTAAAAAATAACCCAATTGTGTTTTTCTTTCTTTATTTTGTCTGAAAGCCTCCCTCGTTATTGTCACTTAAAATAACCGACATTTGTGTTTGTTTATGAGGCAGAAATTAAAGAAACATTATTTTATTTTGATAATCTTCGTTTCGGGATCACGTTTGACCGTCTCCTGGACCGGAAGTAGTCAGGCAGTGATCACGTTCTAGCTTTACAGAAGTCATTCGGGGCCCGATTAAAACGGTTCCGGGCGGGTTCTCCGAACCTTCCCTAACCCTAACGTTGACCCGGCACCGATGCGGGTCGGGTCCCAAATCCTGCTGATCGCCCGGTTTCGTGATTGTTCCGTGCACCCCAGACGTTGCTGTTTTACGATTTTCGAGCCCGAAAAGTCAAGCAAAACAGACAAACTACGAACTGTATGTCCAAAATAAATGCATGTCGTGATAGTAACGGGTACATTTCTCGCTAGAAATATTATCAAAATAAAGATTAGTCCACAAAATATTTTATTCTGAGGGATTTTCACCAGAAAAAGAGTGGATCTCCGGTGCCGGACAGAAACTCAAAAGTCACGTGATCCGGAGAAACCTAAACATCCGACCACGTGATCAAAACGAAACCTAAAAGCCGTTCCTGTTGTTTTGAATGGGCTGCAACTGCGTATCATATGCACGCAAAAACCGTGTTTGGCGTATACTATGCACGGTATTCCGAGGGTGCAAAGCCGTGGAATAGGGACGCATTTCACTGAGACCGGGTTGAAATAACAATAAAAGTAAGCAAAGTAAAATAAAACATATAAGGGGAGTCTGGCTGGATCCAGCCCTCCAGATCATTTTATTTTATTGTTATTAATGGCCCATTGTTATCTTGCACTCATTTTTAACTTTTAATTTTGACAAAAAATATATTTTTTATCGAGGGTAAAACATTGAAAGTTATTTAAAGTTGATTTATTCTGGAATAATATTCCTTTTATTCCTGTTTATTATTCATAATAAAACAGTTTTAAAAATTGTCATTCTGCTTTTTGGACTGTCTTGGCATTCGCTAAGATTTTTTAGGCTATTTTGGAGTTCATCTAATATTTCAGCAACATTGTTGCTGTTTTTGGCTAATTTAGGTTTATACTCAGTTTTTTAGGCTATTTTGAAATGTGGCTATTTTTTCGGCTACATGCTAGCTATTTTCTTTTCTTTTTTTTTAAGTTTATTAGGGTAATTTGGCATGTAGTTAATATTTTAGCTGTCTATCACCTTTAACAGTTTCAGATATTAGCTTCAGCATTTTCAGTTATCAATTTCAGCACCTTTAGGTATTAGCACTAGTATTTTCAGCTGCCAAATTCAGCTTACAGCATTCACACTAGCAGATAATGCTAAATATCTACTTAATATTTCTGTAAAAAATTAGGGCTTTAAAGTTTTAAAATTTTTAGTTTTAGAGTGTTTAATTAATGTTGGATTTTGGCCCCTTGTGTGATTAGGTTTGAAACCCCTCCTCTACATCAAGGGGGATGTGAATAAAGCTTAAAGCTGTTTTTACACCGGATGCCATTCATACGTCAAATTCACGTCTGCTGCCTCTATTTTGAAATGCTTTAAATTTAACGCTTGGCGCTTCGACGCCCTGGCCGCAGAGCAACTGCCAACATTTTTTGTACTTCAATAGTTGCTGCATCAGGGAAAACATGGTTGAACAAGTAGCTTGAGTTTATATGTTTTGGGGAGCTCTACAAAGGCACCAGCAACCACGTTGCTGTGTCTGTGTTCACCAGATCATTCAGTCTTTCCGGCGCGGTGTACTTCACTCCCGCAGCAGGACGTGTCTCTGGATGATGACCGTTTAAAACGTTAGTTCCCACTGTCTGTGGCCTAGTTTGAGCGTTTACCTGAGAGGGGAACAATAAAAATAAAACTGGATCATATTTTTTATTATTGTCTCAATGAAAATAAGAAAAACATCATAAACCCATGGAGGTGGAGAAATCTCATCTGCTGCTATGGCACCTGCGGCGGTTCTCCGTCTGCCAACCGTCTACGGGCCAACACAGCAAGCTCTGCCGCCCATGCCCTGCGGCCCCTGGTCGGCCCCGCTCGACCTGTCCAGGGTGTCCTACAGTAACCAGGATGGTCTCTGACAAACTCACAGCTTCAGCTGGTTACAAAAATGAATGGAAGTTCAGGGCAAAAATCCTTGCATAAGCAGCCATTTTGGATTTTTTCCTTTCTTCCTGTCAATCAAGTCACTGAGAATATCAACGCCCATAATTCAGTCCCTGATTGGTTGACGGGCTCCATCTGCCCCTCAAATTGTGCTTCTGTCTGACTGACGCTCCATGCCCGACGTCCAAATCATGCCCTCAGATCTCAGATCTCTTCTTTACATTGACTTAACATTGAAACTGACACCACTCCTGTTTAAATCACATCCACCTTAGAATAATAACAAATCTTTGTGCTGCTTCTGGGTCAGGAGTCTGCAACCTGCAGCTCCAGATCCACATGTGTCTCTTTCATCTCTCCATTGTGGCTCTTTAACCAAACATAAAATAAGTCATGGAGACTGCTGATCCAGACATGTTGACCGTCTCTTGTAATGACTGCTTAACCAAAACTACCTCAAGAAAACAAATAAACAAAGCCAGGAAACTAAGACTACCAAGGTCCAACTCCAAACTAAAATAACAAAACCCAGCAGTGTGAGACTGCTGAGGACAAAGAGGAGAAAAAGAACAAAAAATGAATAAAAGAAAAATTAAACAGCGATTTTTTTTAACGTAAGGATTACTTAATTAGTATGTATTAAATTTAGATGAGTTAAATGTATAAATTGATGGCTGAGGAACACATAGAATATAAACTACATAGGTTTTTACTTCCCTGTTGATCTGAAGACGTCTTGTTTGATCAACGCTACACTGAGATGATCCTGTTTGGTACAGAGCGTCTTTTATTTTGAAAATTTGAGATTCTGCGAAACATTATCAAAAAAGAAATCACATTTTGATGATGGTGCTAGGTTCTTTTTTATATTTCTGCTTTTGTTTGTGCTAAAAAATTGACAAATTTCATTTTTTTTATAAAAAAAAAAGAAGGTCATGAATGAAAATCCAAATTTCTTAAAAGCTAAAATAAGACTATGCTGCTCCTTCTAGGTTTGGATAAGTAGAAAACGAGCACCAATAGCTCTTTTACTGTTAAAGGTTGCTGACCCCTGGTCTAGGTCCTTGGAGGTCCCTCCACAGATTTTCATTTCGAGCTTCAGCAAAAACCCCCCTATGACACAAATGTTGACCACATGGTAAAATGACAATAAAAAGCATCACACCTTCAAAGACAATGTAAAAAATCTAATTTACATAGATCCAAAACATATCTGCTCCTCTGTTACGTATCTTCTAAAAACTGAGGAGCAGGTAAAGCTCTGGAAGGAAAATATTTCACAGAAGAACAAAAAAGTGGAGGAGAAAAAGACTACATCAGTATTTGACAAAATACCCCAGAAATGAGTCTGTCAGACCTTCATGTAGCTATCTAACTAATATCTTCACAGTGAAATCAGTCTGTAATATGTCAAAGACCTCCAGCTAAAAAAATAACATGTTCCATACGCCCATGCGTTTGCCTGGCAGGTTCCGGAAACCAATTTAAAATCAGCTCAGCTTCTCCACAAAGTCAATTTATTTGCACCATACAAAGTAGGCCGGCAGACTTATGAAATAACCATCATAACTAATATAATTAGTCTGTAGTTATAAAAAGAATGGTGGGAATGAATTGTTTAATTTTGGAGCAGCTGTAATCTATTCCCCCTATAAATTCTAGCACCCCGTAGCACCTTCCCTCCGAGGGCTGACATCAGCCACACTTGTTGAACATGGGAAGTATCTGCAGCACCCGAAGTGATGGACAAATCCTGCTTTAACACATGAATGCACCGCGGTAATAAAAGTGACAGAATCGTGCGCATGCACACGGGCCAGGTGCATCATAATATCCCATCCAGTTGGCCCCGTCACTCTGATCTCCCCCTCAGGCAGAGGAGAGGGGCAGAGGTGGAGGGACTGCGAGCAGGAGTGCCTCGGGTCTTTTACCGAGGGGCCCATACAGGGCCTGCTGTCTGCTGGAGGGTGAAATGAGCCCGGGCAGAGCATACTGAGCAGCGGCTTATGCAGCCAGACCCGATAGGAGGTCCTTCCATCTTTGGCACTCCTGCATGTTTCGCAGCTGATAAATTGCATATCTGGCCTGGATGTGAAGAGCCAAGACGGCCTGTCAGTTTCCTGAGTGGAGGAGCAGTGAGCTGGTGAATGTGCAGGAGGTGCTGCATATATATATATATATATATATATATATATATATATATATATATATATATATATATATATATATATAAAGCCTGTGTGACCTTTATGGATCTGGTCTTTACCAGCATGATTAAATTCAAGTGTACCGGTTCGAAAAAAGTGTGACCTAGCTAGTGCTGCCATAATAGTCGACTAATCACCGATTATTTTTTCCGATTAGTCGACGAATCGGGTCATGCGCAAACTGGATGTAAAGCACATATCTTAACCATCATTAGCTGTGAAGGACTTTGGGCCATGAAAGAAGGTAGAAAGGTGCTTTATAAGTATACACCATTTACCAAAAGTGTACATACTCTGATGACTTCATTCTGAAAACACAAGCTGATACAAAAGGGTTTGAATGGTAGCTAAAGGTAATCCTCACCTGTGACTCCTTTACCTGAAATCAATGTGAGCGCACTCAAGGATTTGGAGCTTCTACCAACAGACCCTTGCATCCTTCATCCAGTGCTGCACTGGATTTCTGGATGCTCAAAGCAAAAAAGATCTATGGGAAAAGGTAACCGAACTATACAAAACAGAAAAGTGATATTAGAAGAAGCAGATAAAGTCCTTGCAAGTCCCCCGGGAGAACACGACAAAGATATTAGGCGTGTGCGCGCTCTCTGAGATTCTGCTCGCCCGCATGCATCACCCGTGCCAGGCGGAGGCGCTCAAGCACAAGGTCAGTCTCTCACGAGCGACGACTTTTTCTGCTCGTGGAGGCCGAAACACGAGAGCGCTCATGGGGGTCTGGATTATCCACGAGGAATGTTTGATACGTGCGTGGAGATGTATTCTTTCTACGTGGAGTTTTAACATTTAAAAAATACCAAACATGCAGATTATTTTTCTTCAGCTGCCTCCTTATTGTATATCCTAAACATCCACACCACAGTTTTCAGAGTCCTGGATCGCAGGTGAAGTTATTTGTAGGTTTTACAAATACTTCATAATTCATGATACTATTACCACACGCATGACAGTGATACATTCAACTATCATGACCCTCTGCAGCACGTGTGTCAAAGTCAAGGCCCGGGGGCCGGATCAGGCCCTCCGGGTAATTCCATCCGGCCCTCTAGATCATTTTATTTTATTGTTATTGATGGCCTGATGTTATCTTGTGCTCATTTCTAACTTAAATAATTTTGACAAAATATATTTTTATGGAGAGTAAAATATTGAAAGTTATTTAAGGTTTTATGATTTATTCTGGAATAATATTCCTGCCTGTTTTTACGTTAAAAAGTTACATTTTTAAAGTTAGTTTTAATGTGTTCCATAAATGTTTCTCCTGTTCGACCCACGACCTCAGGTGCGTTTTGAAATTTTGGCCCCTTGTGTGACTGAGTTCAAGACCCCTGATCTACAGCCTGGACAGCCAAAAAAAAAACCTGTACGAGCGCCTGTGACCAAAGCTGAAAGAATTGATGAGAGAAGAGTTTTAAGAAATGATTTTAGGAGGATGTCAGGAGTATTAAGACCCAAGAACCAATGGGAAAAAGGAATGATAAAGTCTTTAAAATCCAAATGTCAAACTGATTTTGTTCCAGAACGAGACACCCACAGGCATCCCATCTTTGATAGTTTTTTTTTCAGTTGTGGGGAAGAAATGTATTTTGCTTTAGCTTTAACAAATAAAAAAAATCTTCAAAAATTAAGTCCTGCTGATAAATTCTGAACGCCACAATCTTGAGGTTTCAGTAAATCGTTTGCTTCTGCCTCACATCACTAACCCAGCAACATCCACTAGACCGATTTAGAATCAGATGTAGTCCTCAGTAAATATGACACTTTCCTCCTCTATTTTCTAGATTCCTCTAGCCTCCCTCTACTTTGCAAATTGGGTGGGGTGTTTGTGACAGCTCGAAGCCGGAAGAAGCAACAGCAAGCAGAGCTTTGGATAGCAAAATGTTCCCTGAGGGGACCAGCACCAGTTTGATATCCTTAATAAACTTCAAATCTGACAGGGCCAGCACAGACTGAGGCTTATTTTTCTTCCTTCTCCAAGTCAAACACGGCGTCCTGCGAGAATGGGAAATCTGAAGATCTTCTTGGGAAAGATTCAAAGACAGAGATGTTTGTGCAAACATGTTTGCTGTTCGTTTTAAAGCGGCCATACCATAAAAAAAACAACTTTTTGTGAATTATACTGGTCATTCCTCATTATAAAAAACCCCAAAGCGGCATTCTTATCTGTTTCACCCATTTCTGAGTAATCCTCTAAAAATCTGCACTCTCAGCAGTAGCCCCTCCCATACCCTAAAAGAGCGGATGGAAACGTGCTGATGTCACAGAGTGAGACAGCCCCCTCCAGGAAGAGTCTTCTCTGTCAGCACTGCCCCCCCACGCTAGCTCAGACACTTTCTCCTCAAAGATAGCTACTCGAGCTAGCGGTGATCAGCTTGCTTCGCAAGCTAACATAGACGACCAATAACTATCAATGACATCATCGAGTGGCTATAACGTCCCAATTTGAAGACACTATATAACCTTACGTCTCCGTTTGGAGGGCTACATCAGGGAGAAGCCATAGCGGTAGGAGAGGAATTCAGATTCTGTATTTGTTTCTAACCCGGTTGGACTAAACTGTATCTTTTAAAGTCTAACGCTCCAGAGCTTTCCTGCACAGAATGTTGAAATTGGTTTATTACAAGCAATCGAAACAAAAACCTATAAAGAGCCCACCAACTTTATTGATGAGCTGCTTAAAAGAGAGAGAAGAAGCAAACTTCTAACATAGGCAGTTTTTGGAGTAAATGCAATGTGAGAACGAGTGGAATGTGAAGTTTTGTAAGTTTTTTCACTTTTTTACAAATATAATTCTGAAATGACCAAACTGATCTTTAGAGGCAAAAGCAACCCTACAGTAAATCATGTATGCAGTGGCGTCGCCACTCTAGCGCCGAATAATTTATCTTCAAGCGTCAAATGTTTTTTTTTTTTGACTCAAACGGCATGTTGACGTTCATGGTAACGTCAGTTATGTATTTTCCTAGCTTTACTGAATGCAACACATGCATGGCAGGCTGGCCAATCAGAGAGGAGTTGAACACAGCGAGAAAACAATCCTCCTCGTGTTTTATTGGCTGACAGAGCCACCCCGCCCCGCCCCCCACTCGCCGTGTTTGGTTCCGATTCCTGAACTTTACCGGCGGGCGGCCCCGACTTCCAACAGCAAATGGATACTCGACAGGTTTTTGAGGAGAGGAAGCGGGAAAACTCTTCTTCTGTGCTGCTGCCGTGGACAGGAAGACTGTCCGACCACATGACACAGGTAAACGCTGGAAATGTTGAAGTGACGTGAACACCTGTCTGACCTGAGGACAGTGTGTGAGCTAAAGGATTAGCCTAGCATCATTCAGAGAGGTTCCTCCGTGACATGGAGATAAACTCACACCGAACCGCTCAATGGAAACTAGGCTTCATTTAACATTTCTAGTATGGCGGGATCACGTTTCCCAGCATGCACCGCGGCGCAAAACGTATCTTTGTTAAAGAAAAAACATCTAAAGTAATATTTATTTTTCTTCGTATTTTATTTAAAAGTAACAAACAAAAATTCAAGTTTACCTGAAGCGCACTGAAATTATAAATTGAAAACCGTTTGTTTGCAATTAAGGAAATCCGTCAGGTATAAATAGAAATCGCGCATAAGCCCATATTAAGTCAGTCTAGTGTTGACAAGGGGGTCAATGCGTACAGATCCGTGCTGGGGTCTGTAAACAGGCTGGAGGGCCAGAGATGTAGACTGTGGACAGTGAATCCCTGACAGTGAATGGACTCTACCGGCACAGATCCATTGACTGGGTACAGTCTACATCATGGTCCAAGAGTCAGACCCCCTAACCACTAGGCTTGACGCCCTTTTATCATTCAGTTGGACCACTGAATAGTTTTATTATCTATGATAATAAATTCATATTAAATAAATGACAAATTCTCTAATTTATCATCTTGATTCATGTGCCATGAAACTATAATACTATGAAACTATAATGCCATGTTAGAAAAACAAATCCCTTCTTTAGAAGTCTTTCACTGAAGAGTGAATAAACAAATAGAAAGTCAAAGCTCTTTTGTAGATTTTAGATGCATAAATGGTTTCCTCCAAACATATTTCTTTATACAATTGATGATCTTTATGTAACTTCATTCATGTTATTCTAAAACTCAATCTTTTTTATCAAGACTGGAAAAAAATAAATCTGCAACAGAAATAGCAATAATAATTCTCACAATTCAGAGCAACAACACACCACCTCTGTCAGTTAAAGGTTATACGCTTGTCCTGGTGTATGTTTCCCTTGTAAGTAGAATCATGTTTAGTTTCATTTTTCTTCCTTTATTGCATCTTTAAATCTGGGTCAGTTTCAGGACATTTTCTGTTTACATTTCTTATTTAGCTTGTTACATTCAGAGACCTAAAACTATGGATGTTTTTTTTTTTTTTAAATTGACACTAAAAATATTCTTCAGAATTATTTAGAATAAAAGTAGTTCAGCCAAACAATCCAGTTTTCTTTACAAAAGTTTTTTGTATCTTTAAAAATTCCCCAGTCATTTTGTAAATGCTCTTTTCTGTGTTAAATCTGATCACGAGGCTAAATAACTTTGAAAATGCCACATAAAGTCTTAAGAGAATCACACTCAGTCCTGTTTCTGACCAGGATTATGAGTAAACAAATAATCCAATACAGGATTTGACGTTTTTCTGTTTGTTTGTTTGTTTGTTTTTTTATATATATAAAAATTTATTTTGAAAATACTTAGGCTGTGATTTTAAATTAGGCTAAGTAATTTTTTCACATAGATGTAAAAAACAAAATCAGTTTATTTTTTCAGTCGTGTTCTGTTAAAATCATTTCTAGTTTTAACGTAAAGGAAAAAGAAAAACCTTCTATAAAGACAGAAAAAAGGAACTTTTAGCAAAAAAAAAAAAAAAATTTAGAAAGGAAGGTTTTATGTAAATATTACGAAGCCCCTAAAAGGACATCAAATTAAAAAATCTGTTTAAAAAACTATTTGTATCAAGTGGGTACCAAAGAGTAACTATTTTTTTTTACTAAGATTTTTTTTCCTTTCAAGGTGAAACTAAGTTAAAGTCCTGCTAAGACCTCCTTTTTATTAAAAAAAAACATTCCCAGTAGTGTTTTGATTATGATTAAGAAGTTTTTAACCAAAATCCCACAACCTACATGTCTTAAAAAGATTTTTTCTTGTTGACCTGAGCGTGCGTCAGAAAAATATCCTCTGTGGGGGCGTGGCTTTTGGAGCTGGGTGGATCTGATCCGTCCCGGGACCCCTTTAATGCACATAAACGTGCCTCCTTGTAGTGCAATGTTGTGCTCTTTCACAAACTTTAATATTCTGCTGTATTTTCACTTAAAGTGCAGTACAGGTAAGATGAATGTACCTCAAAAAGGTTTCATATTTAATCCCTTTTTTGTGCAAATGTTAACTTTCTGTTTTATAACCCTTAAAAGTAAGTTGCAAATAATGCTACACATTGAACATTAAAGTAATAACTTTCATAAGTGCAAAAAACATTATAAACATAAAGGTAAACTAAAAAACAGACTTAATGAGACGCAGATGAGCCTTGAATTGTTGTGCCCAGCTGGAACTTTATGGAGCTAAATTGGGGCCAATATTGTTTGAAACCCAAGTAAAACAAATTGGAAAAATATTGTTTGGTAGGGCTGTAACGAGTATTCGGGTGGTCGAGTACTCGCGATCTGCTCCCGAAATTTCGAGTACGAATATCGTCCAAGATCGCTGATTCGCGATCTTTATAAATATAGTAATTTGTGGTAAAATATTGTCAAAATATGATCTGGGGACGATGTATTTTTGCTCAGAAATGCAGATTAATGTTGTATTTTAAGCTTACAAACTAAAACAAAGCCTAAAAAGCAGCGGTACCGCCACCGGACGTAAACATCTTCCTGACGGTGAAAGTAAAACTAGGGAGAGTTTTTAACCGTTCAGAAACTGAGACTGAAGTCCCGCTCACTGACATTACTTCTGAAAAAAATGATTAGCTTTAACATCGGAGCTTTAACTCCAGTATTTACATTCTTTTGGTTATGATAACTCTTCAACAGTTGATGCAATTAACAAAACTCCTTATTCTAAGAAACGCAGCGTCACGCTGCTGAAAGGAGGATGTAATCAACGTGAATCAGATGATTCTGCTGCGGAAAAAAAATATTTTTTTCATACGGCCTCTGCACCAATATGTAAAGCTTAGAACGTAAAACATTGAAGAACTGTGTGGATAGAAAACTTTGGAGAGAATTTTCCGGTTTTGCTTTTAAATGATACAAAACAGAAGTGATTTTTATCCTTTTTATTTTACTGTGAACTTAAACAGAAGATTGTCAAAAGAAAAAAAAGTTTAAAATGACAAACAGTATTTCTTTCCATCTGAATCTTTGTGTTTTTTAAATCAGTTTTGTTGATTCTGATCTCCTGTTTTAAATAAAGGTGTGAATAGTGATTAAACACAAATAATTTCTATTTTCATCCATCCAGTAAACAGACAAATAGCAATAAACATTATATTGAAAAGTAAGAATCAGGGTTCGATTTGTGAAACGTTGAGCTTGATTCGTGAATCGAATCGGATTACCACCTGAGCAACGATCCACAGCCCTAGTGTTTGGCCAGAAGAATTTAAAATGTCCAATACGTTTCACTATTCTAAAATAAGCTTAATTATTTTCAACTTCAAATGGTCTCTTTGTTTATGTTTCAAATAATATTGGCACCAATGTAGCTCCATACACCTGCAGATCTCTGAAAAGCAGCTCAGCTCTTGTTGACTACAGGGGAATCTGTCGGACCTTTTCTTGAAGCTGTTGTCCCTGTTGTTGCAATATTGTTTCTGTCATTGCCTCCATACATTCTTTAATCATTTAATCAGTCACTTTTTTGAGTTTACCCAAAATCCATTCCACTCGTAGTGAGCTCTCGTAATCCCGTTGTTGTGCTGTTACCGTCTGCTCGCACTGTCCTTTCAGTCCGTATATTTTCCGTAACCACGTCACTCGTTCTTGCGAGTAATTTGAGCCCGAAGTTTTATTTTTTTGTCTCGAAGTGCCGCTTGATATCGGCGCTAACAAAAGCAGCAGACTTCATGCTAATAATACACACTCGCCTTGTAGAACTCACTGCTGGTAAAATGAAAGCGAAAGTTTCAGTCCATCATCTCAAAAGACACGATTTTCAGTCCACTTTTCTATTTGTAGATAGAGCCATCGATCACGTATCTTCCAGATAACTTTAAGTCCAAACTATGTAAACATTAGAACTGCCGCTTTGAGCTTTTGCCGGTTGAAGGACCTAGGTCTAAACTAGCTGTCCTCGCGCGTGCCTGTTCAAAAATCGCAGTAAAGATTAATGTAAAATCATACTTTTTATTAAAAATGCTTGGCGGTCCAGATAAAAGGGTCTCGGGGTCCGGACCCGGACCGCGGTCCGTCAATTGTGGACCCCTGCTTTACAGCTACGGTGAAACGTGCTGAGCTCAGGTTCTGGAGAAGAGAATCTTCCCGTTGACTGCAGTCAAATGAGCCGCCGTTCACATTTCTGTGGTTACATCAGGAAGCTCCGTGGAGTCTTTCCAGTGTTCTCTCAGTCCTGCTGAAGTAAGTATTGGATGAAACTCACAGAAAAAATCCAGTGACGGCTTATTTGACCACAGAAACGTGAACGGCGGTTCATTTGACTGCAGTCAACAGGAAGATTCTCTTCTTTTCTCCAGAACCTGAACTCGGCTCGCTAGCTGGGACAGACGGGGAGGTTTGCACATGTGCAGCAGAGAAATCGTAACGTATTAAATACTCATGAATTCAAATAGAGATTTTCTGAGACAGTTTGATTGACAGATTTAAAAGGAGAAATACTTGGAAATGCAAAAACAAAATGATTTCTTACTAACATTTGTTCTCTTTCATGAGAAAAATGCTAAACATAGATGTTAAGAATTCCAAAAACAGGATTTTCATTGGAGGGGGACTTTAATCACCAACTTGTTACTGTAATTTATCAATATTATAGAATTGTGTTTCAGATAAAGGACGTTATGTTCACCAGTATGTAAGTAGATCATTTTCAAGTTTTAATGCTGATATTGACAACAATTAAATAGAAAAGTGACCATCTAAAACAGGGCTGCTCATTCCTGGTCCTCAAGATCTACCAACCTGCCTGTTTTCCAGCTCTCCATGTACTGCTTGCTGCTGATTACCTGGACCAGGTGTGTTCTTTCAATCAGATTGTGGAGACATCTGACTGAGCCAATCAACAGCTGGCAGGGCTTGGAGATCTGGAAAACAGTCAGGGTGGTAGATCTCGAGGACCAGGAATGAGCAGCCCTGATCTAAAAGGTCCGAGTTCAATGCAGTGTGGTCGAGAAGGTGGGTCCACCACACTTTTACGCAGGAAAAAAAGTTCAGCGTATCGGTGCAGCCAGTTCAAAAATGAAGTCTTAGAGCCCTGATTTACAATAAATCACAATGAACACCCAAACTCAAAGAAAACTGCTTGATTTTGTGTTTCTGTGCTTCAATTTTTCCTTAACCAGGACAAGATGAATTTCTCAACACCTCCAAACATGCAGGGGCTTCACGCTCCTCTCAAATTGCAGATGAAGAACAGGACGGCCAGACAGGTCTTTACTTTCTACATCCCATATATTGCTGCTGAAATCTTTCTTCATCTTTGGTTTTTGTGTTCTAAATCCAGCGTCTGCCGTTGTACTAATTTGGCTCTTTAGACACTGCGAAGCAGCGATGACGGCATCGGCTTTGAGGACATCCTCAGCGGTGAGAGCTTGAACTAGAAATGATCAAAGAAATGACTATATTTACAGGAATCTAACCATCTTTGTGGTGTTCTTGTAGATCCAGATCAAAGTGAAATGATAGGAGAGCCACACATGATGGTGGAATACAAACTGAGATTGTTGTGAAAGATGCAGGAATCAGAGCCACTGAAATATTGAGCTTTCTGTTCCTAATTAGGTTTAGTCATTCATTTCAAAACACACCACAGAAAATCTAAAACTAGCTGATCGTGGACCTCTTCAGGGAAGTCTCCCCGGACGTCGCGGACAAGCTTCCCGTGGCTGTGGACGTCGCTCACAGGCCGGGCCCGCGGGCGGATAAGGAGAGATCATCATCGTCCAGTTCATCTCCCATTTGGAGGGATGCAGGAACATCCACCGTGCTGAAGCAGAAGAAAGTCCGGATCCTGGAGGATCTGACGCAGAGCGGGAAGGAGGCCAGGAACGAGCTGTGGCGTCTGGGGGAGCAAGCGAGGAAGGACGGGACGAGAGCGGCTTCAGAGGAGCATCTGCAGGTCTGGATGCAAACGAATCTCTGCTCATCAGATGTGAGCCTGAGACACTCGTCAGGACAACATATACGTTTGTTTGCTGCTTTTGGACTTTATTATTAAAAAAAAAAAAATCTATTGTTCTTTTTTAGGTAAAACTTTTTCTCTTTTTTCCTTTTGTTCTGGTTCTTTATGGGTTTATCTTTGTTCTCAGTTAATGTTCTGGATCTTAGGAATATTGGGAAGAGAAAAGGTTTATTTTTGTTTGTAAAAGAGAACAAAACGGATTTTTTGGAAATCCCAATGGAGAAATGATGTGGTTCCTCACATCTGATGCTCAGCTGGTGCCGGGACCCTTAAAAACATGTTTGTAGGGAATGTTTTAAGATCTGATTCTGATCCTTCAGGTCATTATTGTTTACTCGTTATAACTGTTAATCAGACCGCTCTGATACTTGTTAATATAAATGATCTAATGCCTCTAACAAACCACAACTTTTCTTGAATCCTTTGAATCTAAAATGTCACATTAGCTTCAAAGATATCCTACATCTGGATTTATTTTAGGAGGAGATTTTAAAATCGCAATAACTTATCAGATAGACAGACGGCCACCTTGAAACTCAGCATCTTAACCCTCCACTGAAAACTTTAATGGACAAATTTGATCTTGTTGATATTTGGAAACTAAACCCGGATTCTTTTCTTTATACATGGTTAAACAAAGACTGCTCTGGAGGTCTAGGATTGATTATTGGCTGATTTCTAAATGTTTAGTTAACAAGAATATTTTACAGATGTAGTTATTTGCCCCTTAACTGATCATAACGTTATTAGGATTTCTGCAATATGGAAACAAATGGAAACCATCAAAGATTGTGCCGCTGTTTCTATTTGGAACATCCGAGTTAAGAGTCAAGTCACTTATCTCAGTCTTGTCATAAAGTCTCCAAACGGAAATGAGTAAAATATTAACAACTTTCTTTTCTTGCGGTAAGAATTATAATGGTTATCATCGTCATTTGTGTTTGTCAGATGTTAGCTTATTGTTCTGGATATGATGTCATCTTCATGCGACACAACCGGATGTTCTAAAGTCATCAAAAGTTAATTGAGGAAAGTGGAATCATAATAGTAGCGGGGGAAATTGTAATCGTTTTAATTACTATTACTCATTAACAACAGTCTTTTATCATTGATTTCCTTTCATTTTGTTTAACATTTCTGTAATGTTACTTTTCTCTGTTTTTGTCCTTAATGATGATTTGGTGTAAATTCGATTAGCCATTTAAGCTAATGCTAGCTAGTAGAAAACCTCCTTACATCGCTAAAAAGGAAAGAGTTTGTGTAAGTAATGTGTTTGTTTTAACGGGACGTATGTGTTTTTGTAAAGCACAGAACAGCCGGGGACTTGGCTCACAGTTGAAAGACGGCATCCCCGTGGCAGGACTCGGCCCACAGGGAGCGTACGGACGGGTGCAGGACTCGGCCCACAGGGAGCGTACGGACGGGTGCAGGACTCGGCCCACAGGGAGCGTACGGACGGGTGCAGGACTCGGCCCACAGGGAGCGTACAGACGGGTGCAGGACTCGGCCCACAGGGAGCGTACGGACGGTGCAGGACTCGGCCCACAGGGAGCGTACGGACGGGTGCAGGACTCGGCCCACAGGGAGCGTACGGACGGGTGCAGGACTCGGCCCACAGGGAGCGTACAGACGGGTGCAGGACTCGGCCCACAGGGAGCGTACGGACGGGTGCAGGACTCGGTCCACAGGGAGCGTACGGACGGGTGCAGGACTCGGCCCACAGGGAGCGTACGGACGGGTGCAGGACTCGGCCCACAGGGAGCGTACAGACGGGTGCAGGACTCGGCCCACAGGGAGCGTACGGACGGGTGCAGGACTCGGCCCACAGGGAGCGTACAGACGGGTGCAGGACTCGGCCTACAGGGAGCGTACGGACGGGTGCAGGACTCGGCCCACAGGGAGCGTACGGACGGGTGCAGGACTCGGCCCACAGGGAGCGTACGGACGGGTGCAGGACTCGGCCCACAGGGAGCGTACGGACGGGTGCAGGACTCGGCCCACAGGGAGCGTACAGACGGGTGCAGGACTCTACGCAGCAGGTGGGAAACCGTTCCTTTAGACTCCTATGACTGCTTGATGTTTCTATCTGAAGCCAGGACTTATCTACTCCATGTTTATGAATTGTTTTCTGCTTTTCTTGTTAGCTTCACCAGAGTGAAGAATGAGCTCCTTCCATCTCTGGATCTGTCAGGAAAAATGTAAGTTGGTTTTTGGAAGATTCCATCTCTGTTTTGTTTATTGTCTCCACATGCTCGCCTTATGACTAATTTAGAGGTTAAAAACACAATTTTACTATCAAATTCTCTCTGTGCTTCGGAATTAGGGGTGTGTATTGGCAAGTGTCTGGTGATACGATACGTATCCCGATACACGTCTCATGATACGATACGTATCCTGATACACATCTCATGATACGATACGTATCCTGATACACATCTCACGATACGATACGTATCCTGATACACATCTCACGATACGATACGTATCCTGATACACATCTCACGATACGATACGTATCCTGATACACATCTCATGATACGATATGTATCCTGATACACATCTCACGATACGATACGTATCCTGATACACATCTCACGATACGATACGTATCCTGATACACATCTCACAATACGATACGTATCCTGATACACATCTCACGATACGATATGTATCGCGATATATAAGACTGTACCGGAACATTTTGTTACATTTTTAAAGTATGACTTGAACTGAATCTACTTGAATTTTAATATCCTTCATTGTAATAAAATGATCAAATAAATTGTATTCAATGATCACAGCATTAAGCACAGTGACTGTATATCAAATACAAGTTGCTTTTACCCAGAAATCCATGCTGCTTTTCTTTTGGTAAACTACCAAACATTTGTTTTTTAAGGAATCAGTCAATATTGTCTGATTTCCACAACAAAATATTTTTCAGTCAAAGAAAAAGTAGAATGAATGTGCCTTAACTGATACGTTTCTAAAAATGTGATTGCAAGATTAATACATTTAAAATTTAAACAGTTTATTAACCTTAAGGGAGGCTTTAAAAGTGAAGGAAAAACAATCCAGTTCTCTCTAGAAACATTTCAGTGTGATGACAGCATGAATGTGGCTAACATGTTTTATTTACATGACAGTCACGCTGCAGCTCAAGTTTTCTCAAAAGCTAAAGCACAATGCATGTTTCCTTTCAAATCTCTACAACATTGTCCTTTTTTCAGAGCGTTGTACACATCACTCTGATCCATCAGGTCTCTGAACTAGAATCGGTTAAATACGACAGAGTTTTAAGGCCACCATAAAAAACAAAACAAACAGACAAAAATATAATTTTAGGTGAATAAAGTCGTTAAATTACTAGAAAAGATGTCCAAAATCTTACAAAAATGGACTAAAGTATGCTAGGATTTAGTTTTAGGACATTGAAAATCATTTACAGGAAACTTGAGATTCTTGACCCACAAGGAGCAGATTCCCAGCGTGCGTGCCATTTATGCCGTCTGTTTTATAGTTGTAAAGGTCCAAATGCGTTTTGGCTCTCAGATTCCTATACTTAAACCTTATGGCAGCAAATGGCTGCATTGACGGATTTAATCTGAGCATAATGTGGATGCAGGCTCATACAACTACCAGGGAGACCAGATTTTTCATTGCTGCGTCTAGAAAAAAATGCTTGGTGGTACTGGTGCACCTCGTCTTCTGTGAGGACAAAAAACAGATCTAATCTCTGTGACTCCAAAAGTCTCCTTCCTGTACGTGTGTGCAGGTGTAACGACCTCCAATAAGAATAATTATTATTTTATGCGAATGTACATCTGAAGGAGCTTCCACACCGGCTGCTCCGGCGAGCAACCCTTCAGTTTGGATCCTGTTCACGCACGTCCGATGCTAACTGTTTTTGATAGGAAATGAGCTTATGTTACTTCACTTTGTCAAGTTTATCAGCCGGTCATGCCACTGAACTTCATCAGAGCTCCATTCTGGGCTTTTGTAATAAACATTTACAAGCTCCGTTCTATAGATTCTGTTGATGTGACTCGATGCATGACGATGGCGCCCGCGCGCTCGTCTCTGTCTATAGCAGCGAATAGTTACGGGCCAATCCAGTAAAATATAGAAATAATTCAGATGCTGCTTTTGCAATGCCCGACAGCGGGGCTGCCGGCTCAGCTGAGGGTTTGCAGGTCAGAAGGAGACCAGAGAGTGGTAAAATGCTGCTAGCATAAAAGCTAACATGCTAAAAACCAAACAGTCCAGTGTGAAGCGTTCATTAGATCCATCACCAGGACATAGTTTGCTGGATTTAATGCCGACTGCACTCAACCTCTGTTCTCTAACTTCTAGGTCCTCTGGAAAGTTGGGTAAGCCACTAGATTTTTGACAACTGAAGGTAATACACCTACGAGCCATGCTAAAGGTAACAACCGACCATAACAGAATCAAAGATGGGCGGGGCTTTTATACTAGAGCTCAGAGAATGAAGACTTCAAACTGCTGAGACTTCCACCAATTAACCAATCACAAAATTCAACTGTAATACCTCGTTTCAACCTGTAGATGGCAGCACACAGACAGTTTTTGATGATATTTTCTGGAATTAAACAAGTTTATTTTCACTTGTCAAAATATTTGGCAATGAACAATAGAAAGCACTTCTGTAACATACCTTGGTATACAAATGACTAAAAATATGCTTCTATAAATTTGCTCCTTTGATAGATAAAACCCCATTTTCAAAGTTAGGTGGCTTTAACTTCCTGCTGTGCTGCAATGACAGTATTCCAAAAATCCCTTTGAAACTTTCACATTTCCGTCAACAGATTCTCTTAGCTTGGGCTTTGATTTACAAACATAACTTCTCCTCACAGAGTAACTGTAATATAAAGCTCTGTTTGGAAGTAACTTGTTTAATAATGACATTACTTCAGTCAATCAACTATTCAAAGAACCTGGGTTGTTATATAATTACCCCCAAAGAGTTTGGCGTGGTGTCTGATGCCGAACCATCTGGGCTCTGTATGTTATTCAGGGGTTCCTGTAACGCTTCTCCTTTGACTCTTAACCCTCCTGATGTTACAATCTTCTTTAGGTAGCTTCAGTTTCCCTTCTGTTAAACATTTAAACCCAAAAGCTTCAGTCAAAATCAACTTGTTTCAGTTCTATCAGCTACTTTTTATTGGGCTAATTATATATCTAACATTGAATGGAAACAAGTCTGGTCTTTACCACAAAAATTTAAAGAAATCTCATTTAAACTAATTCACAGATTATTTTATTATTATTAATCTAAATTTAAAGTCGACTTAAACACCAGTTGTTCTTTCTGCCAGAAGCAACCTGAAACATTTTCTCATTTCATTTGGTTCTGTGAATTCACTTACTAATTCAGGAAAGACATCCACAGATTTATTACAGAATCTATTTTTTTTTACTGATTTTCAACTTTTTATAAAAATGTTATATTTGGTTTCCAGAAATTTGAACACATGGATCACGATGCTTTCTTTTTTATAAAACATTTTTTTATTCATGGCTAAATTTGACATACACAAATCTAAAGTAACTTATAAAAAACCTGAATCTTTGTTACTAAAACATTTTGGGATTAATTACTGTTTCAAAAAATACAAAAGCTGAAAAAACAATTCACATCTGTAGATCCTTTGGACTAGTAACTTAATTTAACTTTCACAATTTTTATTTCATTTATTTTAATTTTCTTTAATTTTTTTTCGGGATCGGGACTCTGTATCAGCAAATCCACAAAATCCAGTGACTCGGAATTGGATCGGGCCAAAAAAAACCTGATCGGGATATCCCTACATCATATGGAGCTACATATGGCATGAGGAAAACAAGAAATTCAGATATATTTCAAAACAATTGTTTACTTGCATGTAACAGAGTTGAAAGGTTGAGCCTGATAATGTAAATCTGACAATAGAAACAAGGAATTATGGGTAAGAAAGTAATATAATACTTCTCTGTCTTTAGAGTATGAGCTGGAAAATATTCAATGATGTCACTTCCTGGTTGCTGAAGAGGTTGGACCGAACCATTCATTTTTGTAGAAGTGGGGGGTTAGCTGGCTGTTAGGGGGTTGAACAAAACTGAAGGACATGATTAGATGGTGTCATTTGATAAAGATTCATGTGTTGTAACCCCATGCTGATATCTCATGGAGATTTTGTTTCTTCCAAAAGCTGACAGCATCACACATCCTCAAGCTAACATTACAGTGTGACAAAAACAGTCAGCAAATTCGGAGTTAGCCATCCATACAGCTTTGATCTAGATTCCAGCTCAGCAAAACAAAGACGTTCATGGATCCATTTGTCTGCAAGTGGATGAAATAGAAGGGTGGGGGGTGGGGGAGGACCTGGGTCCACCCATTTTACTAGATATCACACATTTCAGCTTTTTCAAACTCAACAAAATACTCAGAAATTCAGTTTTAATCCTAAATTATTTTATATATGTTCTCTACCATGTGATAAATGCTACAAGAACATGTTAAAAACACCCAAAAACACAAATTTCATTCTTTAAAGTCCCCCAAAGACATTTTTTTTTTATAAAAAAAAAACATTCCCAGTAGTGTTTTAATTATGATTATGAAGTTTTTAACCAAAACCCCACAACCTACATGTCTTAAAAGATTTTTTTCTTGTTGATCTGAAACCTGCGTCAGAAAAATATCCTCTGTGGGGGCGTGGCTTTTGGAGCTGAGAGAACCTGCTCTGTCCCGGGACCCCCTGTCTGATCATGGCGGCTCTGTGTCTCGTTGGTGTAAATAATCACCGCTGCTCCTCAAAAATGTTTAGCCGTTTCGTTTTGAGCTGGATGTGAGCTCGGATGAGGAAGTTGAGAGCTTCACGGACCGAACTTTCACCGATCCTTTTTAACTAAAGTCAAATGAGCTGCCGTTCACATTTCTGTGGTTACAACAGGAAGACAGAGTTAGAAACTGTGATGGAGTAAGAACCTTAGAGGAAAATAGACAAAAACATCTTAATGATACGTCAAAATTCATGATGTTGAAGTGTGAAAACTACAGACGCAACGATAGTTTGCTCACGGTTCGGTACGTATTGAACCAAAAAAACCCTAAAATCCTATTATTCCACAGATTAGAATTTATTTTTCAAACAGAAACAACATAACAAAGAAAGTCCACAGCTTTAGGCTGTTATTGCAGAATCACATTTAAATAGAACTCTTGTAAACATCACAACTTGTATACAATTTAATCAAATATAAACTTACCTCAGTCCTCAATACATGAATATTATAAACTCCAACAATCTAAGCTGTGCTCTTAAGTCTTGACATTCTGTACTCTATTTACCAGTGTGAGGGCCGTCATATAATGAACATTTACAGATATAAAGATCTCTGTTATCCAGGAAGTCCAGCTGTATGTGGAAAGTTTTGCGTTTTTACCAAGTCGCCTTCAATTTACTCACTTGTTCATAAAGTGCAGGTATATAGAGATTTTTCTGTGAAATTTGGACATGCTGGTACTCTATATTCTAGATCAACTGTTTTCATTAAATGACAAAATCCTCATTATCAGCAACTGAAAAAAGACTTTAGTAATAAACACTCTGATGGTGTCAGATATTTTCTTGTGTTTATCTGAGGTAACACTGGAAGTCTTTTGAAATAGATCTGGGATGTTTTCATTGTGTTGCTTGTTGACTTTTGATCAGTGACCGGGCTGGGTGATGATGTCAGAGATGGGCGGTCATGTTGGACGTGTGTCTCCACACTGTGCAATATAGAGATGAGGCAAATCTTGTTGGTCTTGTGACACATTTCTCTCCCTGATCATCATATTTGACGTTGAACCCGAGATCTCTTCACACCGAAGGTTTTAGCGTTGGTGGCACATCTTGAAACACGAGCCGGAAGCTGCTCACAGGTCCTGCGGGCTGTGTCGGCGCACACCTAAGCGGCCAAAAAATGAAAAGTCCACGAAAATGCGCGATGAGGTCCAAATTCTGCCCTACCTGCGTTTGTATAGACTCCCCTCTGAAAGAGGTCGCCAGAACGAAGCACATGCCGGCCACAATGTGCCAGAACTGTTGGGGTTTGTTTAAGCAGTCAGCTAAAATGCTATTTGTTTTAAGCATTTGGGCTCCGCCTCCCAGGGGAAGGGCGAAGTATTGTCAGCTCACAGTGGGACTGAATAAAATGTGTACCGTGAAAGATGCCGTACCGAACCGTGGAACGCGTACCGAACGGTTTATATGGAATATTGTTGCATCCCTTGTAAAAACCATCTCTGTCCTCAACATTCGTGTGATTCTGTTTGAGAGTCGAGGGTTCTCTGGACGCTTCTCCAGCTGATCACAGAGCCTCTGATGTTCACTGATCCTCTGTGCTGTTCAATTCAATGTTATTCACCTTTAAAACAGCATAAATTATCATTCCAGGAGGAAAAACAAAACTCAACACGTACCTATTAAAAACCTGTGGTGTCTGCAAGATTAACTCCTAATTAAATTGTTGAAACTGAATATACTGACATTAAGAGTTTTATGCCAGATACTTTAGTATTCAAATAGCTTGTGTACTTTATGTTAATGTGTTTCCTGTGTCCTTTTCACACCCTTCTCTAAGTCTATAAAACAATGCTCGCTCTGCAGTTAAAAAAGCGGTAAAGTGCCATAACATAATCCTGCAGCATCTCTCAGGAGCTCCTTTTAATCTTCTTTTGATGTCTAATTAAGTCGAATGCACACAACAGAACATCCCATTTAAGCCCCATTATCGAAACAGGAAAGTGCTCACACCTACCTGCAGTTTCCTGTCAAAATGTTCCTGATGCTGGTACTGATGGGTTTGAAGAAAACATACACGTCAACGCTGAAATTTAGACTTTACGGATGATTTTGTAGGAGCTCCAAGTCACCTTTATTATAAAATAGATCCCAAACATCCCTCAATTTCAACCTACATGAAAATATTAAACAATTATGGAATGAAAAAAGAAATTATTTAAGCGATTATAATTTCATTACAGCCTTTACTATCATCGGTTTAACAATTTTGCTTTCATAATAGCAGGTATCGTCATTCAAGCTTTCTATCATATTTCAAGTGTGTGTTGATGTAAAATAAAGGATTGCATGTGATGTTGCGTTGATCTAAGGACTCACTCACAACATGGCCTTGGCTAACAATAGATGGAAGAGTAGTTGTAATGAACTAAGAGAAGAAGTGAAGATGGCCTTCACTCAAACCAGCTGGAGAAGTCGTTGTAAGAGAGACAAAATTCATTTTTATTTACTGTATTACCATATAGTAAAAAACTGGATATTAAAATGCAGTAATATTATTGTAAATTAAAAAGATAAAAAAAAAATTATGTGGTACCATTTTGAAATCTGTAAAGTAAAGGAAAGAATCAAATAAAAAAATATTTAGATCCAGAACAAAATATTCAGTTTTTAAACTGTATATTTTGAATGGATCTTAATATATAGTTAAAAACTAAATATTAAAAACTAAATATTAAGATTCAACCTAAATATTTAGTTTTTAATAGGGATACAACAATATTTGATATAAAACCGAACCGTTGGGTATGCGTTCCACAGTTCGGTACGGAATTTTTCACGTTACACATTTTATGTATTCAGTCCCACTGTGAGCTGCCTTTAGCGTGTGTCTGTGTATTCATGTCTTTGTTGCAGAGTCCGTCTGCTCCAGGTCTGCTCCAGGTCTGCTCCAGGTCTGCTCCAGGTCTGCTCTCACTCTCCCCCTCCCTGCCAGAAAGGACTTTACCTCTTCTCCGGGAGGCGGAGCCCAAATGGTAAAAACAACAGCATGAGCTAAATGCCACAACGGAGACAGTCATGGATAGATGGATGTGCTCGAATATGAAGATCAAGGAGCGAAATGCGTTAACAAGAAGTACAACGTCTGCAAGATTTGTCTCATCTCTATATCGTACAATGTTATAATCACGTCCAACATGCCCGCCCACCTCTGATGTCATCATCCAGCCTCGTCACCGTGTTAAAGTTGAGCAAAAAAGTAGGTAACGAAGTAGATAATTAAATCATCCCAGATATATTTCAGAAGACTTAGTGTTACCTCGAATAAACACAAAACAATATCTGACACCATCAGTGTCACCATGACGACCCTCACACTGGCAAACCCAGAGTGCAGTACTGCAGAATGTTAGACTCTAGAGTACAGTTTAGATTGTTGGAGTTTGTTATATTCATGTTTACTAGTATTGAAGACTGAGGAACTTTTACATTTGATTCAATTGTATACAAGTTGTAATGTTTACAAGAGTTCTATTTAAGTGTGATTCAGCAAAAAGTGCCAAAGGCTGGACTTGAAATAACTCTGATTTATTTGTTATGTTGTTTCTGTTTGCTAAAGAAATCATAATCTGTGGAATAATAGGGTCTTAGGTTATTCATTTCTTCAGTACGTACTGAACCGAGACCCTCGTTTTAAGGTACGCATTGAACCGTAAGCAAACTGTATCGTTGCATCCCTAGTTTTTAACTAAATATGTTGAATGAATCTAAATACATAGTTAAAATTAAATATTTAGTTTAAAAAAAAAAAGAGCAAACTAATATATAGTTAAAAACTAGTTATTTGGTTTAAAACTAAATATTTAGATCCAAGATAAATACTTAATTTTTTACTAAATTTTAATTTTTTAAACTCAATATCTAGTGTTTAATTAAATTTTTAGTTACAAAACTTAAATATTTTTTTGAAAAATAAATGTTTTTTAATTTTAATTTTTTTATTTTCATTTCTTCACTTTCTTCTTCTGTCTCATTTTTTTAGGTTTTTATTTTCATTTCTATAAATTACTTTTGTGTTTTGAAATGTTTTTTTTTTTTTAGCTGAAAACCGAAAAAGAGGTAAGACATCATCGGAGGATAACGTTGTTTATCATTTCAACCAAAAGTAATAGTTTAATTTGGCGTAGTGCCTACCTTTTTTGGTTTCTTGCTATGTAGTTTTTTAACATTACATTTTGATTTCTGTAGATTGTGTTTTTTTCCAGGAAAGTTTCATTTTTATGCTGTTTTGGTTCCTGGAATGTTGTTTTGATCCTTCAAGAGTAGTGTTGTTTTTCAGGTCGCAGCAGGGACCATGCTGGAGCCCCACATCATCAGTAAGCAGTACGGTTCTGTATCTATAATGACTTGCAGTCTCAATTTGATTGGATTCAACAGAGCTTGGGTCGATTTGATTCTGATTTTTTTTTTCTGGTTCTTTTGATCCTCTCAATTCAATTTGATCCAATTACATTTTGAGTTTACATGGTTTACACATTTTTTAAAAATACAATAACCATCTATACATGCTTTAATCCAGAAGAATAAGAAATGAGGTAAAAACTGTGCTTTAGACCAGTGTTTCTTAACCATAGGGCCGCGGCCCAATCTCGGTCCGCGAGCGCCCTCTAGTGGGCCGCGAAAAAAAATCTGTGCTAAACCTGAGGGCCGCGAGAGCCGCGGGACCTGAATACAGCCTCCTACCACTTGGTGGCAGTAAGCGTCACGCCGGGTTCACACTGACCCGAAAGCACCACGAAGCAGATTGTGCGCGGCTTCCCCCCCGCTCTGTGGTTTACAGACCAGACGCGCATTTTTCCGCGGCGGTCCACAGGGGTTTCAGCGAGAGATTTTGTTGTTTTTGCCATCATACAACCTAAAGATATTACCGCGTGTTTCTGCTAAGAGGAACTCCTCTGCTGCTGTTTTACACCCAAAATCCAGCCCCGCCCACCCGCTCCGGAGCCGGCTCACTGTGTGCGCGCGTCCCTGTCTGTTTTGTTTGTGTCTGTGCGCACGCGCTCGCATGTGTGTGCGTGAGTACATTCATAAACTAAAACTTTTACCCATGTCTCTGTTCTCTGCCTCTCTGTTGTTGTTTACTCCTGAACCCCGCAGTGGAGTCTGCTCACTACGTTGATCTGTATGTGTCTGTGCTCATGCACGCACGTGCGTGTTGTGATTGTATGTATACAGTTTGTTTAGATATAAAAACATGATTACTTTTGTCAATCGCGGCATTTTATTGTAAAAAAATTGGTTATATTTTAAAAAGACTGATGTTATTCCCACGTATTTACACTCGAGCAGCATAGAAAATGATAGAAATTCATATTGAACACATGGAATACATGCAGCCAAGATCTCATTGCTGCAATGTTGCACATATTCTAAGTGTGTCCAAGGCTGGATGTTTTTGTTGGACGCACGTATTTAAAATTCAACTTAAAGTTGAATTCCCATTAACTGTCCCGCTCCTAAATGTGTAAATGTGTTCTCCACATTTCACCCCTCCCCTGGTGAAGCCGTGAGCTGCAGAGACAGCTGACCTCAGGAACCAGAACCAGAATCCTAACCTTAACCTCTTTCCTCTGGGTCTGACCGACTAAGAACAAAGTTTAGCACTGGACGCACGGTTTTCCAAAATTACGTGTGAATAGACACTTTATTTTAAAAATAAACCGTATTTTCTCTTGTAACTTTATGTAACTTTCTGCCAGAATTGATGCTGAACGCTCGCGGCTCGCGCTCAAACTAAAGCAGACACCAAAATGATCCGCTGCACGGCGCGAGCCCTGAACGGAGGACCACACCGTTCCACGCCTGGTGTGAACGCCGCCATAGGTTAACATGGGCGCCAAATAGAAGCGGCCTCTGTTCTACGTTGTGGCATGAGCCAATAGTATGCAGCTATCGGCCCACATCATATTTTCTTTATTCCGGGGCTCTTTGCCTCAGTTTATGTTGTTTTATTTTTTTTAAAACAGACTTTTGTGACTGTTGTTGTTAATTTGTCACAGATTTAGAGAGAAATATCTAGTACTAAATTAAAACTTATAATTTGTCAAGTTCATCAGCAGGTTATAAAATAATCTTTTAATTAGCATTTTATTTAAATGTCATTTACAGTTTGTTTAATTTGAAACTTATTTGAAGTGTTCTTGTTTTATTACAACACAATTTAATTGATCAAAATGCCTTATAGATATTTTTGGAATTCTAATTTGTATTGAGGTTGACCACTGTGTTTTACCTGTTCAGTATGAAAATAAATGTCTGATATGATCATGTTGTATCATTTTTCCCCACAAGATTTTACTTTGATAAACCATAAAATGACTGGATTTAATTATCAAATACAAATCAAACAAGATCTGGATCAATTTACATTAACATGCTTATATTTGAATGGGCCTCGAATCACTTTGTACCGGGAAAATTGGGCCCCGGTGTCAAAAAGGTTAAGAACCTCTGCTTTAGACCACAAATGGTTACTTTAAACATGTATTCTTGGTTTGGAAAATTCCTGCCTGTGAGTTTATAAAGATCGACCGAGCATTAGCATTAGCATTAGCCATCGTATGGGTAATTCTATTAAGTGCTAGCATCAAGGTTGATTGATCTCTATTTTTATGTATGGATTATTGATCTATTCAGCATAGATTGATTCAAATCGATTAATTGATCTTATCTACCCAGCCCTAGTAAGCAGAAATTGATCCGAGTTAGTCTGAGTCAACGTTTCTATGGCAACAATACTGGCCTATCAGGAATGAGCTTGTTGGAAAGGCCACACCACCAGAAACACTTGAAAGCAGGCTACGCAATGTTGGACTAGGGGATCAGCAGGCCACACCTACTTTTATGGAGGCATCTGATTGGTTAGTTAACAACTTGAATCATTGGAACTGCAAAAAAATAATGAATTCGTAGGAAGATTATCAAAAAGATATTAAAGAACCATATCATAGCAAGAATGATTGTTCTGACTAATAGAATGACTAACAGCTGTTTATTACTCTATAGAAGTCTATGGGATTTTTACTTCCTGTTTGGATCGCCGAGGGGGAGGAGTCACTCAGTCCAGTTCTTGTAAGCAATTAATGGTTACAAAATAGCTGTGGGATGCAATTTTTATGCATGACCATATGGTGCTATGCACAATTTGAATTTAAAATGATTTGAGTTAATTTATGGTTTAGAGATTTAATGACCAAACTGCAAAACTGCTGATTGGTTGCAGAGGTGCAGCAGCAGGAACACGTCCATGGTCTGTGGTTGATGGTGTGAGCTGCTCTCCTGTTTCCACTGGCTCTTGTGAAGGGAGGCATACACTGACATTTTCTGAAGCCCTACCACACTCTCTAATAAGCCCCTGTGGGACCGGCATGAGCATAGCTGCAGAAACAAGCCGGGCGTTGGAGAAGTGAAAGCGCCAGCTACAGTAATTTCAGGGGGGCGGGAGCTCAGCCAGACAAGTGTGAACATTTACAGTTATGGAATAATGGTCTAATATAGCTCTCTGCTCGGCGACAGGTTATTGCCAAGCGCAGTGGGGATACCAGAAGACGTCAAAATCATTAATGGCATTAAATGTTTCTCCTCACGTATAAACTGCACCGTTTAGATCTGAACGCGCATGTTACTTTCTCTTATAGCGCCGTGTAAAAATAACTCCACCACTACATTTCACATCATTTGTCATTTTCCAGCATGTAATGACCCTTAAACCGGAGAAGTTTAGCACAGAATGACTCTATAAAGTGAAGGGACACACCTGTTGCTTCATCGCTCTAAAACAGGGGTGGGCAATTGTTTTGACTCGTGGGCCAGAAAGGGTTCTAAAATTTGGCATAAGGGCCGGACAAGGAGCAGATGGAAGGAGAGATTTGGTAATCAACCTCATAAACTAAAAAAATAATATGGAATTTAGAGAAAAACATGCTTTAATTTGGATTCAAATTCACATATATTAATTTAAAAACCAGAAAATTTGGAGTTTTAATTTCTAAATTTTGATTTTTGTTCTCTTTTGGGTGATCCAATGGGTTGATGTTCTTCAGAGGAAAATGTGAACTCAAAGAAATGCTGCATTTATGTGGTGTAGGAATAATCTGAAAGATCACCATCTGACTCAGAAAGGAACACACACGAACGTCAGAGAAACAACACCATTCATGGGAAGAAACCAGAAATACAATGAAAATAAAACAATAATTAGGATTTTTGATTCAATGTATTTTAATTTGGAGGGCCACATTAAGTAGCTTAAGAGGCCGCATGTGGCCCCCGGGCCGTAGTTTGCCCACCCATGCTCTAAAACATTGTGAGATCTTTTTCTATTTCAAACGCTGTGTTCTTAAACCAACAGGTTTCATGAAGAAAATGCATTTCCACTAATTTTACAAAAGTATCTTTATTCTAAAATCACTTTTCTTTACTTGAGTCAGATGTTGATAGGAAAAATGGTCACCGGTCCAAAGAAACTTCAGTGCGATGTTAAGTCATTAAAAGAAAAAAGCTGCTCTTCCTTGCAGTAAAACTAATTTAAACATTAGCAACGTGCTCCATGATTTGGGTTCACCGGTCCGTGAAGGGTCACACAGAGGATCAGCTGCTTCCTAAGGGGGACCTTAAACCACCTTAAAGACCCCTATGAGGATTTTTTTTTTTTAATTTAAAAAAACATTCCCAGTAGTGTTTTAATATTGATTATGAAATATTTAGCCAAAATCCAACAACCTAAATGGCTTAAAAAGACCTTTTTCAAGTTGATCTGAAGTCTCTGTTTCCAAATCTCCTTTGAGGGGGCGTGGCTTTTGGAGCTACGTAGCCCCGCCCCTGATCACCCCTGTCTGATGATGATAGCTCTGTGTCTCGCTAGTGTAAATCTTCTCCACTGCTACATAAAAACATCCATCATCTGGGTAATGTCCAGCCGTATGGTTCTGATCCGGATGTCAGCTCAGATCTTCATGGACAGAACTTCCTCCAAAATCCTGATTCTTTCTCCTTCCAGTTCACCAAAGACTCTTTGATGTTTCTTGACGTTGCTGTGATCAATCCATTCAATCCATTGGTTTCTCAGAGCAGAAAATAATGAAAGCTAACATCCAAATGCTCTTTCATTGATTTACAATCCTTTCCAACTGCGGTCAAATGAGCCGCCGTTCACATTTCTGTGGTCACATCAAGAAGCTCCGTGGAGTCTGGTGGAGATTTTCCAGCGTTCTCAGGACTGCTACCGTAAGTATTGGATGAAACTCAAAACAAAAATCCAGTGACGGCTGATTGGAGCACAGAAATGTGAACGGCGGCTGATGTGACTGCAGTCAATGTGAAGATAGCATGTTCTCTTCTCCAGAAGCTGAACTAGACACGCTAGCCGGACCAGATGAGGGTTTAGTGCATGTGCAGCAGAAAGAAGATGATTGATGAAAAACAGAGTGTGTCCAAGACAGTTTCAGAGATTTAAAAGAAGAAATACTCGGAAATGCAATTATTACATTTTTTCTCTTTACTAAGAAAAATGCCACAAATACATGTTAAAAACTAAAAAATCTGATTTTCATTGGAGGGGGACTTTAATGAACGTTATGAAAATTGAACGTATCATTTTTGTGGGTGTAATAAGCGTATCGTGAAATATTTGTGAAGATAATATTAGTTACAAGCACTTATGACGAATGGGCAGACAGTCATCTGCTGACTCAGACGGTCGACATTGCTGGGTCAGCAGTCTCCATGAATTATTTTATGTTTGGTAGAAGTTCTAATTCCCTTAGTTTTGTCTTTTTGTTTTGACCTGGAGTTCTGCACCCAAGTACTTTGGATCTGTCTCCTCCTCCGTAAGAGTCTAGCATGCTTTGCTAGATCAGCTTAATATTTTGACACGTGATCATTTAGATAAACAGTCGAAACCTTCAGGTGTTTTCGTTGTTTCATCAGAGCTATCTTGTGCTCTCGATTCACAAACCTGATCAGGATTGCTGGTTTATTTGAATTCTTTCTCCGAGGAAGCGGAGGACAGCCCTTAACAGAATTTAGATCCAAGGAAATCCCTTTAGACGTGAGAAATAATATAACTTGGTTCTCCACGGTTGCGTTTGCATCTCCAACAGCTCCGTTAGCTTCCATGCTAACATTAGTGGCAGCAGGGCGGTCCCATGGTTTGCGTTGAAGTCTTGAGAGAATGATGTTTATTCTTATTTGTTGATCCAGGTCATGCATTCTTCTCTCCAGGAGATCCTACCGATGATCTTGTTGTTCATTACATGCTTTTTCCTGTTGGAAATCTTCCATGAGTTGTTGCAGCAGAGATAGTTTAGCTTCAAGTTCCATGAGTGTTGTTATCTTAGCATCCATGGGAACCAGTGGATCTTAGATTGGATGTCGGCTAACGCAGCTTTAAGCTCCGTCGCGTCGACTTGGAGATTTTTCTTCGGTGCCATGTTCAACTCTTCTTGTTGTAGTTTTGCAGTAGCTTTGGGATTAAAGTCGCTTGTAAACGACTTTGAAAAGATGAAGAGTTGAAGACGCGTCTGCTCGCTCATGTACCAGAAAAAATATATATATTATAAATGTGCATGAACATCTTTGTTTTTTGGGCTCACCAAGCGGTCTACAACCGTGATATTTCCCCTGTGCACCCCGTACAGCCTGTTTCCACCCATAAGGGCAGTTGGGACTGAGGCTTTAGATCAGCGCTCACACACACCACACATTTGAATTCTAGTCCTAATGTTGTCAGTCACCTGAACTTTAAACTACAACCACACAAAGTGTGTCAGAGCTGTCAGAAAAGCAATCCTGCAGCATTTCTCTTCGTGTTTCGGGCCCCTCGTTCAGTTCAGACCTCCCAGCTGTGGCGCAGCTGCTGCATCAGATTGAACAGCTGTATCCACTGAAGTGGCCGTGATCATGTGAGGGAAACAACATACACTGTTGGATTCACACCAGCCTGATGTCTCCATTGTGAGAGTGCTGCTGCCTGTTGACACACCATCCTCCATCCCAGCTTGTCATGCTCTCCAGCTGAAACCCTCGTCAAAGGCGTGGAATGAGGCGGTGCAGGGGCTCGGCTGTAATTAATTTCTCTTGGAGCCGTGAGCCTGGGGAGCCTCTTCCCTCCATTTCCTATCTGGTCAAAGGATCTTGCCCCCTTGCAGTTTGCATTTTGTGCTGTAGGGTTCTTCCACCTTATCAGCGGCCCCGTCTTATCTCGAGCTTGTCCCTGCAACCCGACTGGTGGAAGATTAAATCCTCACCTCTTGTCAGTTCTTGATTTTTCCCTCCAGCAAAGCCAGATTAAGTTCTGCAGATGTGTTAACAGCGTTCTTCTGGAGCGACGGCGACCCGTCTAAAGGTCAAAGCCTTTAGGTTTTACGCCTTTACTCTTCGCAGAACAAGCTGCAGTTTGGGAGACGTGGCGTGTCTTCACATGTCCTCTGATGAGCACTTTCTCTTCTGGTGAAGATCAGGCCGGGGTTCCTGGTGCGGGGCTTTAATAAAAAGACAAGACAGGGGAATGTGCTGGGCGTGGAGCGGCGGTGTCATGACCACTGGTGCGTTGCAGCAGATCTGGGTCAGTGGTTGGCTCTGGGCTGTCACGGGGAGAGCGCTGAAAGCAAGAAGAAGCTGAAGGCTCTCTTGACAAGACCCTCTGGGAGAGATCACAAGCTCTGCTAATTAGCAGCTGAAAGGCCGGCACTGACCTCTGACCTCAACTGCTGTAGTTTTATTCTACAGAGACATCTCATTTTGTTCATTAAGTCCAGTGTGGTATATTTCCTGCCATCTACAGCTCTTCCAACATCAGAGGCAAGGCCACACTTGGTCTAATTAGGATTTGACTTCAGCATTCTGACACGGGAAAGAAAAAGTTGTTTTGCAAGGAAGCAAAGATTAAGAATACCCTGAGACCTTCATCCTCCACCGCCCACGTCTTATTATCACATATTGGAGCTATTTAAGTTTTTAGACATCATTTTACATTTTCTGGGGATAGTTTGTTTAGGTAAAACTTTCACTCCAAAGATATAAACTGTGCCTCCCCGTTTATAATTAAACCCTGACAGAATTCAGCTGCTCCCGTTTCCACTCCTGCTTCCTTCAAATGAAATTATTTTGGAGGGAAATAATGGCGCATACGTGTCAATTAAATCAAACCTGAATTCCCAAAGCTGTCTGCCTTTTCATCCGCCACCAAGAATAAACATCAAAACGCCACTGTGAGATGTCATAAATGGCTGCTGGAGTGGGGTAAATAAAAATTCAGAGGCAAATTCCAGAACATTACTGACTCCAGTCGACAGAGAACTGTCTCCAAAACAAAAATAACACACAGAAGACTTCTTTTTTTTCCAGATTTCTCATGTGTATTTCTCAACATGCAATGACTGCCGGTTTATAAAATGGCATTTGTGACACGGGCAGATTCATCCATTCATTTTTTAATCCTGTTTGTTGGGTTCACGGAGTGGCTGGAGCCTATCCTAGCTACCTTAAGGTGGAACATTTCACTAGTCCATCACAGAGACAAACAACCATACAGACTCAAATTCACACCAAATGTCTTAGTCCCAACTGCCCTTATGGGGCAAGTGATCAAAAAAATGTACCAGTCAAGCAGTTTCAGTTCGTAGACCGTTTGGTGAGGCTGTTGAACGAAAACCTTCATGCACATTTCTCTATGGGCATGCTGCGGGGGCAGGTCATGGTGAACACAAAGTAGGTGAGACGATTTTTTATCTTTTCAAATCCTGCAGACCTTAAAGCGATCCTGTTAGTTCTGTTCACGTCATACGTGTATGCTCCTTTTGAAAAAAACATCACATCTCGATATAAGTTATTTTACATCACAATAACGAAATATTTGACATAGTAATCGTTAAAACTAGGTTATAAACGATAGAAGAGAAATGGCATGATATGTATTGTCATATCTCCAGTGATACTTGTGTCTAATTAGGGCTTCAGACGATCAGAGTGTAGTTTGTCCAGACATTCTACGGGTGTCCTGTGGGCACTTATGGATCTCCTTCACACCTGGTGCGTGCAGCTTTTGCTCGTGGTCAGTAAGGAGACAATGTGTGCTTCTCACTAAAGACTGAAGTGTGGCATAAGAGCACTGGACGACATCATGACCCATACTTCATAAGTGCTTGTAACTTCCAGTATCCTAATAAAAGCTTTGCAATAGTACATTCCATTTTCATGACATCCATTGGGGTGACCGTATGGGCCCCAAGGAAACTGGAGAGCACACCTGCTCTCCCCTTAAGATCTGACCATATTTATATTCGACCCTCTACAGGCCCGCAAAACCCTTAAACGCACAGCCCCGTTATGGGTCAACCCCCTCACAGGTGCATGTAACGGAGGCATAAGAGACAATTTAGTCATCAATGAACCTCTAAAGCAAAGTTTTGGACTGCAGGAAGAAACCAGAGTGCCTGGAGAAAGCCCAGCATGCCCTTAAAAAAAGATCCAAATTCCATACGGAAAAGTCCAAGTTGGGGTTTGAATTCAATGGCCAGCTTTAACAAATAAAATAAAATTAGGCCTAAATATTTAGGTATCATCTACAACCCAAAATCCAAAATACTGTGTACAAATAAATGTAATTAGATTGTTAAAGGTTTTTACTTTGAAGTATTGATAAGAAGGTGCTTAGAAATAAGCAACTTCTCTTTTTTTATACATATAAAAATTAAATCCGGGAATCAATTAAAAAAATTACTTATTAATTGCAAACAGTAGAAAACGAACCCAAATGACTCTTTTGCTGTTAGTAAAAGTTAGTTAGTTAGGCTCCTGACCCCTGACATAGACCCTCCTTCTCTGTAAGGAAAACACACACTCAAAAGATTTTGGGAAAAATATAATAATTGATACTTGAAGCTTTGAAGAAAACAATGCAGCCGCTCTGCTCATGCGCTGATCTGCAGTCGTGGGAAATATGAACAAATATGCAATCAGATTAAAGCTGTGTGCAAGACCGAGCTGGAGAGTTTAGGGAGTAAAAAGGGATATTTGGAGAGTAATACATGCGCCCCACCTCAGATCAGCTCTGCTGCAGCCCCTGACTGGTCGTCTCCAGTGATATCTGCACTTGTGTTGATCTGCAAACTTTCTGATCTGTTTTCCTCTTATTGTTCCAATCCGGTGGAATCATCGTATTCCAACAATAGACAGGTTTGTCTTTTGACACTAACTTCTTAATCTTTTCATTTTCTCTTTTATTTGAGCCAAATATTGTGAAATAGATCTAATTTTATCAGGGTAATATCGTGCAACAGATAAAAACAGTATTGGAATTGAGGATGTAGAAGTTTCACTTCAACATGTGATCTTCTGCACAAACTAATTGTGTTTCATTTGGCGGTTTCTCTGGCCTGTTTGTTGGCGTGCGCTGCTCTGTTTGCACGAGCATTCTCTGAGCACCCAGGAGAATTCCCACTCCGACCGTCCGTATTTCAATACAGAAAGACTTGCATCACAGCAAAACACTGGACCATCTGTGGGTGTCGGGGGGGACGGGACAGCAAGGCAGTGACTAAACAGTCAGCCCTGCTGTGTTTGCACTGGAGCTCAATCTAAAATCTGTTCTGGTTTCTGTTGAAATGAAGGAACGTCATCACATCTCATCACTGCAGTTTGAGTCTTCATTTGGACAACGGGCCGTCACCAAACGGCAATCAAAAACTTTCAATGACACGAAAAAGAAACCATCAACACAGTCGTAAAAGCAGGAAAATAAATCACACAATTTATATTTTTATTATTTATACCAAAAACAAACATTCATAGCATTGAAAGATGCAGTAAAAACAGGGATGTTACAATTAATCGATGAATCAATATCTCCAACCAGATTGATCTGTCTAAAGCAGTGGTTCTTAACCTTGTTGGAGGTACCGAGCCCCACCAGTTTCATATGTGCATTCACTGAACCCCTCTTTGGTGAATTTTTTATTTTTTATTTTTTTAATCTAGAAACAAGTTTTTTACTGGTACACAAAATGAACCGTGCATTAACATCACCTTGTTCAAAACCAACAAAATGGATAAACTCACAACAAATTGTATGTGTGAGTCATCATAAAATCACACGATAATTCAAGTGTGTCTGCTGAATAGGGTTGGGCTTGTTTTTTTCACGCGCGGCAAATTCCCTGTTTGCTGCCTGTCAAACATTTTGATGGGGCGGCTGCATGACAGGTGACTCCGCTGTTTGTGAGACTGAGGTTTGGCGGCTTTTCCGCGTTAACTCGAGAGGAAAAAAAATAAGGGACTTTTTATTATTGTTTCGATGAAAACTAATGAAACATCCCAGTGCAGGAGAGCCAAGCTGGGTGCTTGCGCTCCCCGCGCTTGGGCCGGGGAGTCGCTCCGGGCTTCCAGCTTTGCGCCCTGCGCAGTAATTGTCTGTCTCCCAGCGTATGAAGCGAGTGTATCGAGCGTCTCCCACGTTCCTCTGGTCCTTGAACGCCTCGCCCGTTTCTCGACGTTGTGTTGGATTAAAGGAGGATGACGCGTCTTCAGGTTTTCTCTGGTTTAGTTTCTGACATGAATAGAACAACTCCTTGACTGCAGGTCTCCAGAACATTAATACCTTCCTTAACGGGAGATGGCGCGAACTCATGTACACAACACCGCCGCAGAACAAACAATCAAAAACACTGGCATAGGATCAATATTCTGTCCGATGATCGGGTCCGTGAAAACATCACGAGCCCATGAGTTCCTGATTGGCAAATGTGATGCAGCACTTGTCAAACTGTGATATGCAGACACACATGGAAGAGCTGCGCGGCGCGTTTTTGCCTAGTCAGCGACTTTATATGAGCCCACCCACAATTGTAGGAACATAAAAGAGACTGGCTGAGATTTCATACTACTGACGTGAGTAGAGATGATTGACATGTCCACAAACAAATGAAATTTGACACCAACATGCTGCACCGTTTGCAGCAGCTTCTTTCGGTTTTGGCAGAACCGCATAAATCATAACGGTTCCTACTTGGAACCGAACGTCGGTGCCCAACCCTACTGCCGAACCCCTGAGATCAACCCATCGAACCCAGGTTAAGAACCAGTGGTCTAAAGCAAGTTGTTCATGGAATCAAATCGACCTAAAACAAGTGGTTTCAAAAGGAAATAAATTGATCTAAATATGATTTAGAATGAAACATGGTGAAAGACAGAGACATGCTCATACAGTTTTGTGGAATTTTCAAATAATGAATTATTTTGATGTATAAAAAAATGGTGGTGTGAATTTTATCAAACTAAATATGAATCATTCTTGTTTACTTGTTTGTTCACATATTTAATTTACACTTGATGAAATACAAGGAATCTGGTAAACTTCACCTGTCCTCTTCAGTAGCAGGTATTTCTCTCTGAGTATCACTGGTGGAAGTTTTGGAAAAAGATGTTCTGGATCCATTTTGGTCAGTGAACTGGATCATTCAGGATGCACCAATATCCACGATGAATTGGATCAAGAACCACAAATTATGATGTTAATCCGATTGTTGCGACGCAGCTGTAGCACCGTTTACTGCTTTCCTATGTTTTTCCTGTGTGGTAATAAAAACAAGTTGGTCAATCGTTTATTTTGATGTGCTTTCATTTTATTGTATCAATTTGAAGTTGTCTCTTCTCGTGTTAATTGTCTGATTGCTGAAAGCAATCAGAGTATGTTATCCACCTTCTTTATTATATTTTATTGTCTGATTGCTGAAGGCAATCAGAGTATGTTGTTGTACAAATTTATTGTCTGATTGCTGAAAGCAATCAGAGTATGTTATCCTACTACTTTATTATATTTTTTTCTTATTCTATTTTCTTATTCCGTCAAAGTTTGGCGCGCTACTCCTCCTACAGTTTAGAAGCTAAAAAGCTAAACTTATACAGTTTGTAGACTTGGTCATGAGAAGTGTGCTTGTATTGTTTAGGCATTGAACTTATGGTTGATTTTATATTAATATTTTTATGAATTATTTTCCCATTGACTTAACATTGTGAGCACCTTTAAATGCTTATAGCTTAAAAACTACTAAAATAATTTAATGAACTTTCTAGTATGTTAGAATATAGTAAACTACACGTTCTATTAAAATTGCAGCTCAATGCTGCTCTCTATAGCGCCACCAGGCGGTCGTTTGAAAAGTGAATTAGTTTTGGCTCTATCTCGAATACCGTAAGTCAGAAATTTGTGCTTTCTTTTTCTGTGTGTTCCTTGGATGCTAATGAACGTTTTTCAAATTGGGACCATGGACTTCCGTCGGACTAGATTTTTCGCAATTTGCGATTTTTCGTAAAACACGTTTTTGGCTCCAAAATTCCACATAGTTTGACCCAAACTCGACAAGATATCTTACATACCTTATTTGGACTACCCCGAATTCAATGGTACCACTCAATTTGCGAAATTCCTAACCGTTTTTGAGATAATCGTAATGCTAATGAGGTGTGTGGTCACAAATTTTTTAACATGCTCTAAATCCTACAAAGATTGTCAGAACTTCACAATTTTGAAATTTAGCTTCATCCTACAGTGATAAAGAAGTATGAAAAGTTTAGGAAAAATATCCAATAGGTGGCGCTATAATTTAGGAAATGGTGTTTAAGCCTCTATCTCAAAAACTACTCAACCTAGCTACTTAAAATTCAGCACATAGTTGCAGGAGGGAACTTGTATAACATACTAGAAAAAGAGCATTGCTGCGCCACCTAGTGGTGACTTAAGAAGGATAAGCTAACTTTGGATGGGTCCTGTTATCTTCCAAATAGTTGCAGGTTTTAAACATGCAACCACTTGTATTTTGTTGAGTTGATCAAGGAGGTTTTTGGTTTAAAAACTTCATACCATTTGGGTCTATGGTTGATTTATATGAATTTTAAAAAAATTTTTTCCCCCTATCAAAATACATGGACAAAACTTTAAATCCCTATTATCATGAAAAGTTGTTGATCAACTGGTATGAAACTTTCTAAGTAGATACTTCAGAACAATCTTTAAAAGCTCAATCATTTTTGGCTCTATTGCGCCACCAGGTGGTCAGTTGGAGCACTAAAGTTTTAAGGCCTTATTCTCCAAGTGCATTTGTCTTAAGCCCTACCTTTTACTGCTTTGTGATTCATTGGATAGTAAAATAATAGCCTATATTCATCAGCGATCTGTATTGTGTAAGACTCTTAAGAAATTTACGATTTTTCGCAAAACACTTATTTGACTCCCTTTGTCACATACTTTGACGAATCTTTGCAGTTTTCAACACATACCCTATTTGGGCTACCACAAATCCAATGGTAATATCCGTTTTCCATGGTTCCGTACGGTTTTTGCGTAACACGTCATGCAAATTAGACAGACTGAGATTGTAATGTTTGCAACGCTGCAGCTCCTTAACAGTTTCACATAACTTCACCAAACTCACAAGACTTCCTCCACAGTGTAAGATGAGCAAGCGCAACAACTTTCACAACGGTGCTCCCGTAGGTGGCGCTAAAGCCAATTTCTGTCGTTTTCTCTAATATCTACAAAAGTACTTGACCTACGCGGACGAAACTTGGCGTGCGCGTCGAACGGAAGGTCTTTAACATGCCTGCGGCTGTAGAATGTTTTAGACCGGTATTGCTTTCAGCAATCAGACGCAATTTCTTCAGGGAATTGCAAATCTAGTTGTCTGATTGCTGAAAGCAATCAGAGTATGTTGTTGTACAACTTTATTATAGTTTATTATTATTATTATTGTCTGATTGCTGAAAGCAATCAGAGTATGTTGTTGTACAAATTTATTATAGTTTATTATTATTCCGCCGCATTTTTGACGCGCTTCTCCTCGTAGTCAAAAGCAGTTATAAAGATGCAATCAAAAGTACTTTGTAAAGCTCTAATGTGAGAAGTGTGCTATTACTTTTGGTATGTTCAGAATTATGAATTTTTATATGAATATTTTATGAATTATTTTTCCCATTGACTTAACATTGTGAGCACTTTTAAATGCTTATATCTTCAAAAATACTAAAGATAATTTCATGAAACTTTCCAATATCATAGGGTATAGTAAACTACACGTTCTATTTAAAATTGCAGCTCAATGCTGCTCTATAGCGCCACCAGGTGATCGTTTAAGTAAGCATTGTTTTGGCCTCTATCTCGAATACCGTAAGTCAGAAATTTGTGCTTTCTTTTTCTGTGTGTTCTTGGATGCTAATGAACGTTTTTCAAAATGGGATCATGGAATTCTGCCGTCTAGATTTTTCGCTATTTGCGATTTTTCGTAAAACACGTTTTTGGCTCCCTATTCAACATAGTTTGCCCAAACTTGACAAGATATCTCACATACCCTATTTAGACTACCCCGAATCCAATGGTACCACTCAATTGGCGATATTCCTTACCGTTTCGAAAAAACGTAATGCTAATGAGTGTGGTGGTCACTGATTTTTAACATGCTCTAAATCCTACAAAGATTGTCAAAACTTCACAAATTTTGAAATATAACTTCATCCTACAGTGATAAAGAAGTACGAAAAGTTTTATGAAGATATTCCTATAGGTGGCGCTATAATTTAGGAAATTGTGTTTAAGCCTCTATCTCAAAAACTGCTCAACCTAGCTAAATACAATTTAAGTATATGTTGAAGGAGGAATTTCTATAAAATACTAGAAAAATGGCTCTGCTGCGCCACATGGTGGTGACTTAAGAATGATAGCTAACTTTGGATGTTTCCTCTATCTTCCAAATATTTGCAGATATGAACATGCAACCACTTGTAGTTTGTTAAGCTGTCCATAGAGATGTTGGTCGAAAGTTTCGTACCATTTGAGTGACGGTGATTTTTTATGAATTTTTAAATATATTTGCTTCTCCTAAGTACATGAGACAAATTTAAAATCCCTATTATCTTGAAAAGTAATTGATCAACTGGTATGAAACTTCGTATGTAGATACTTCAGACCAATCTTTAAATGCTCAATCAATGACTCTATTGCGCCACCAGGTGGTCAGTTGGATTACTAAAGTGTAAAGGCCTTATTCTCAAGTGCATTGTCTTAAGCACGCTTTTCACTCCTTTGGGATTCATTGAATACGAAAATACTAGTTTATATGAATTTGCGATCTCTAAGTTTAAGGCTTTTTCGCAATTTACGATTTTTCACAAAACACTTTTTGATTCCCTTTGTCACGTACTTTGACGAATCTTTGCAGATTCTTTGCAGAAGCTTGGTCTCTGCTGAATAAACAATTTATTCTCAAAGTTTAAGAATTTGCACATAAAGACTTTAGGTTTCTGTGAACAGTGTTAATGCAGCAAAGCTAAGTTGTCTGAAACTACAGGAGATAAAAGAAAAAAAACACTTTAATAACTTGGTCACTGCTTTTGTTTTTTTTTATAAAATGTAATTTTAAAAGCTTTGGCGTCATCTAGTGGTGGTCTGATGAAAGTTTGAAAGGCAATTTCTCTAGAGCTGGGAAACTGACATATGCGTACATATAAATGGATTTTTGGCTTTGATAGTAACAGCTTTAAAATTGCTTTAATACGGTATTGCTTTCAGCAATCAGACGCAATTTCTTTATAGGAATTGCAAATCTAGTTATTATTATTATTCCGCCGGATTTTTGACGGGCTTCTCCTCGTAGTCTAAAGCAGCTATAAAGATGGGATCAAAAGTACTTTGTAAAGCTCCATTATAAGATTTGTGCTATTACTTATGGTACTAAAAGCTTCAATGGGTGATTTATGATTAATATTTTTCTGACTAAAATTCCCATGATGAAAATGCATTGACCAAGAAATTTCCCAGCATGCTTTGAAAAGCTTCCAAAACCTTGAGTGAGATGGGTGTCTGTACTTATGGTACTTCCCAAAACGTCATAATAGTGCTGAAGTACTATAAAATATATGAAAAGACTTACTAAAAGTCTACTGAACTTTAAATAATTCTATGAAATTTTAAAGTTGTTCAAACTTTAAAATAAAATGTTAAAGGTATTTAGAAACAAAGCACTTAAACTCTGCTCAAAAGAAATGTGTCAAAAGCTTTCAGTAAGGAAAGAACTTCTTAAGATTCCAAAATCGTTTCCAACATTCTTAAAGTAAAAATAAACAAATTTAAAGCTTTAATAAAAAGCATTGCTTCTCAAAACCTTTAGTGTAGTGTCTTTTGTAAACCCAAAAGAGGCTCTATATGCGTACAGAAATACTAAATATATACTCAAGCTTAAAATTTTGTTAACTTCTATAAAGCAAACATGGAAAAAAACCTCTTCTTTTAAAAGTAAAACTTCACTTTAAAACACAGCTAATACTTCAAATAATGGAAGTGGATCTAAAGCTTCAAACCTTAAAAATTAACATTTTGAAGTGAACTGAAACCGTTCCTGAAGCTTAACCTAACACAAAATAACATTTCAAGCTTAAAAATAGTAAGTTAAAAGCCCAAAATACTAACACCCTGAAAAAAACTTCACATATTCCTCAGTATGGTTTCTGAAACACTGAAGTGAAGGCCAAGGAGTTAGACCTCCATGATTGCTCATGAGTTCCACTGTGTACATGCAACAAAAGAAGCTTGGTCTCTGCAGATGAAACAATTTCATTCTCAGCCTTTAAGAATTTGCATTTAAAGACTTTAGGTTTCTGTGAACAGTGTTAATGCAGCAAAGCTAAGTTCTCTGAAACTACAGGAGATAAAAGAAAAAAAAAACACTAATGTCTTGATCACTGAACTTCTTTTTAATAAAATATAAAGTTCAAGATCTTTGGCGTCATCTAGTGGTGGTCTGATGAATGTTTGAGAGACGATTTCTCTTGATCTGTGGAAACTGACGTGCTTACATCTTTAAAGTAGGTATTTTTGGCTTTTGATAGAAACAGCTTAAAAAATGTTTCACAAGATGTTTGTTTGTAAATGAAACATCCTGAAATGTTAAAGTATGAGAAAACAATTACAGCTAATAAAAGCTATTTAAAAGTCCTAATGAAAAAGACCAAAAAATTTCCCAGCATGCTTTAAAAATGGCCTCTGAAAACCTTAAGTGTGGTGTCTGTTTGTACTGATGTGGTTTCTCCCATGAGGCTGGTTTTGGTATGGATTCATGTGCCAGTATGTGCTGAATGTGAGGCCCCCTGCAGGCGGGTGAGGCCCCCTGCAGGCGGGTGAGGCCCCCTGCAGGCGGGTGAGGCCCCTGCAGGCGGGTGAGGCCCCCTGCAGGCGGGTGAGGCCCCTGCAGGCGGGTGAGGCCCCTGCAGGCGGGTGAGGCCCCCTGCAGGCGGGTGAGGCCCCCTGCAGGCGGGTGAGCTTGCCTCAAAAGGGCTATCAGAAAGACCCTTAATCAAGAGTCACACCTACTGTTCAGTGACAACAAAGAAGATTGGTCTCTGCTAATGAAACAATTTCATTCTCAACTTTAAGAATTTGCATTTAAAACTTTAGGTTTCTGTGAAAAGAGTTAATGCAGCAAAGCTAAGTTGTCTGAAACTACAGGAGATAAAAGAAAAAAAAACACTCTAATGTCTTGAACACTGATTTTGTTTTTCATAAAATGTAAAGTTTAAAATCTTTGGCGTCATCTAGTGGTGGTCTGATAAAAGTTTGAAAGGCGATTTCTCCAGATCTGGGGAAACTGACATATGCGTACAACTATAAAGTGGGTATTTTTGGCTTTTGATAGTAACAGCTTTAAAATTGCTTTAATATGGTATTGCTTTCAGCAATCAGACGCAATTTCTTTATAGGAATTGCAAATCTAGTTATAGTTTATTGTCTGATTGCTGAAAGCAATCAGAGTATGTTGTTGTACAACTTTATTATAGTTGTCTGATTGCTGAAAGCAATCAGAGTATGTTGTTGTACAACTTTATTATAGTTTATTATTATTATTATTATTATTATTATTCCGCCGGATTTTTGACGGGCTTCTCCTCGTAGTCTAAAGCAGCTATAAAGATGGAATCAAAAGTACTTTATAAAGCTCCATTATAAGATATGTGCTATTACTTATGGTACCAAAAGCTTCAATGAGTGATTTATGATTAATATTTTTCTGACTAAAATTTCCCATTGAAAATGCATTGACCAAGAAATTTCCCAGCATGCCACAAAAAGCTTCTTAAAACCTTGAGTGAGATGGGTGTCTGTACTTATGGTACTTCCCAAAAGGTCATAATAGTACCGTAGTACTATGAAGTTTATGTAAAGACTTCCTTGGAGTTTTCTAGACATATGAGAGTTTTGAAGGTTTATTAAAACTTTGAAATGAAATGTGATTAAAAACAAAACACCTAAACTCTACTCTACAGAAATGTTTCAAAAGTTTTAAGAAGGTTAAGATACTTCTTCAGAGTTCCCAGACCTGTTTCCAACATTCTTAAAGTAAAATAACAACATTTAAAGCTTTAAAAAGGTATTGGCTTCTCAAAACCTTTAGTGTGGTGTCTGTTTGTAAATCCCAAGAGGCTCTAAATGGTATAGAAACATTTGAAAAATATACTCAAGCTTAAAGAAGTTTTGTTAACTTCTATAAAAGCTTAAACATTGTGAAAGAAACTTAAAAAAGTAAAACCTCAACTTTAAAACAATAGCTAATACTGCAAATAATGGAAGTGGATCTAAAGCTTTAAACCTTATAAGATAACATTTGGAAGTGCTTGGAACCGTTTCCTGTAAGCGATTAACTAACACAAATAACATTTAAAGCTTAAAATAGTAAGTATAAGTCCAAAATACTAACACCAACAAACTTCACATCATTCCTCAGTATGGTTTCTGAACACCCTGAGTGAAGGGCAAGAGTTAGACCTCCTGATTGCTCATGAGTTCCACTGTTGTACATGACAACAAAAGCTTGGTCTCTGCAGATGAAATAATTTCATTCTCAACCTTTAAGAATTTGCATTTAAAGACTTTAGGTTTCTGTGAACAGTGTTAATGCAGCAAAGCTAAGTTCTCTGAAACTACAGGAGATAAAAGAAAAAAAACACTTTAATGTCTTGATCACTGAATTTTTTTTTATCAAATATAAAGGTTTAAATATTTGGCGTCATCTAGTGGTGGTCTGATAAAAGTTTGAGAGACGATTTCTCTAGATCTGTGGAAACATCTTCAAAGTAGGTATTTTTGGCTTTTGATAGCAACAGCTTTAAAAATGTTTCACTAGATGTTTGTTTGTAAATGAAACATACTGAAAGTGTTAAAACAATTACAGCTAATGAAAGCTATTTAAAAGACCTAATGAAAGAGACCCAAAAATTTCCCATGATGCAACATGGTGTCTGAAAACCTTAAGTGTGGTGTCTGTTTGTACTCATGGGGTTTCTCCCATGAGGCTGCTCTTGGTATGGACACATGTGCAAACATGTGTTACAGGTGAGGCCCCCTGCAGGCAGGTGAGGCCCCTGCAGGCAGGTGAGGCCCCTGCAGGCAGGCAAGGTGAGGCCCCTGCAGGCAGGTGAGGCCCCCTGCAGGCAGGTGAGGCCCCCTGCAGGCAGGTGAGGCCCCCTGCAGGCAGGTGAGGCCCCCTGCAGGCAGGTGAGGCCCCCTGCAGGCAGGTGAGGCCCCCTGCAGGCAGTCTCAATTGCTTCAAAATGGTTATCTGAATGGCGCTGAGTCAAGAGTCAGACCTGCTGTTCAGTGAAAACAAAGAAGCTTGGTCTCATCTAATGAAACAATTTCATCCTCAACCTTTAAGAATTTGCATTTAAGACTTTAGGTTTCTGTGAACAGAGTTAATGCTGCAAAGCTAAGTTCTCTGAACAACAGGAGATAAAAGAAAAAAACACTAAAGTCTTGAATTTGTTTTTTATAAAATGTAAAGTTTAAAATCTTTGGTGTCATCTAGTGGTGGTCTGATGAAAGTTTGAAAGGCGATTTCTCCAGATCTGGGGAAACTGACAAATGTGTACATCTATAAAGTGGGTATTTTTGGCTTTTGATAGTAACAGCTTTAAAATTGCTTTAATATGGTATTGCTTTCAGCAATCAGACGCAATTTCTTTATAGGAATTGCAAATCTAGTTATAGTTTATTATTATTATTATTATTATTATTATTCCGCCGGATTTTTGACGGGCTTCTCCTGTCGGTCTAAAGCAGCTATAAAGATGGAATCAAAAGTCTTTATAAAAGCCTCCATTATAAGATTTGTGCTATTACTTATGGGGTACCAAAGCTTCAATGAGTGATTATTGATTAATATTTTTCTGACTAAATTTTCCCATTGGAAAATGATTGACCAAGAAATTTTCCCAGCATGCCACAAAAAGCTTCTTAAACCTTGAGTGAGTAGGTGTCTGTACTTATGGTACTTCCAAAAGGTCATAATAGTACTGTAGTACTATGAATTTTATGTAAAGACTTTCTTGGAGTTTTCTAAACATATGAGATTTTTGAAGGTTTATTAAAACTTTGAAATGAAATGTCAAAGGTGATTAAAACAAAACACCTAAACTCTACTCTACAGAAATGTTTCAAAAGTTTTAAAAGGTTAAGATACTTCTTCAGAGTTCCCAGACTGTTTCCAACATTCTTAAAGTAAAATAACAACATTTAAAGCTTTAAAAAAGGTATTGGCTTCTCAAAACCTTTTTAGTGTGGTGTCTGTTTGTAAATCCCAAGAGCCTCTAAATGGTACAGAAATATTTGAAAAATATAACTCAAATTAAAGAAGTTTTGTTAACTTCTATAAAAGCTTACCATTGTGAAAGAAACTTAAAAAAGTAAAACTTCAACTTTAAAACAATAGCTAATACTGCAAAATAATGAAGTGGATCTAAACTTTAAAACCTTAACAGATAACATTTGGAAGTGCTTGGAAACCGTTTCCTGTAAGCGATTACTAACATAAATAAAATTTAAAAGCTTAAGATAAGTAAAGTTTAAATCCCAAAATACTAACACCAACAAACTTCACATCATTCCTCAGTATGGTTTCTGAAAACCCTGAGTGAAGGCCAAGAGTTAGACTCCTGATTGCTCATGAGTTCCACCTGTTGTACATGACAACAAAGAAGCTCGGTCTCTGCAGATGACACAATTTCATTCTCAACCTTTAAGAATTTGCATTTAAAGACTAGGTTTCTGTGAACAGTGTTTAATGCAGCAGCTAAGTTCTCTGAAACTACAGGAGATAAAAAAAAAATAAACGCTCTAATGTCTGATCACTGATTTTTTTTTTCAAATATAAAGGTTTAAATATTTGGCGTCATCTAGTGGTGGTCTGATAAAAGTTTAAGAGACGATTTCTCTAGATCTGTGGAAACATCTTCAAAGTAGGTATTTTTTGGCTTTTGATAGCAACAGCTTTAAAAATTGTTTTCACTAGATGTTTGTTTGTAAATGAAACATACTGAAAGTGTTAAACAATTACAGCTAATAAAAGCTATTTAAAGACCTAATGAAAGAGACCCAAATATTTCCCATGATGCAACATGGCGTCTGAAACCTTAAGTGTGGTGTCTGTTTGTACTCATGGGGTTTCTCCCATGAGGCTGTTCTTGCTATGGACACATGTGCATACATGTGTTACAGGTGAGGCCCCCCTGCAGGCAGGTGAGGCCCCTGCAGGCAGGTGAGGCCCCCTGCAGGAGGTGAGGCCCTGCAGGCAGGTGAGGCCCCCTGCAGGCAGGTGAGGCCCCCTGCAGGCAGGTGAGGCCCCCTGCAGGCAGGTGAGGCCCCCTGCAGGCAGGTGAGGCCCCCTGCAGGCAGTCTCAATTGCTTCAAATGGTTATCTGATTAGCGCTGGGTCAAGAGTCAGACCTGCTGTTCAGTGAAAACAAAGAAGCTTGGTCTCATCTAATGAAACAATTTCATCCTCAACCTTTAAGAATTTGCATTTAAAGACTTTAGGTTTCTGTGAACAGAGTTAATGCAGCAAAGCTAAGTTCTCTGAAACAACAGGAGATAAAAGAAAAAAAACACTAAAGTCTTGAATTTGTTTTTTATAAAATGTAAAGTTTAAAATCTTTGGTGTCATCTAGTGGTGGTCTGATGAAAGTTTGAAAGGCGATTTCTCCAGATCTGGGGAAACTGACAAATGTGTACATCTATAAAGTGGGTATTTTTGGCTTTTGATAGTAACAGCTTTAAAATTGCTTTAATATGGTATTGCTTTCAGCAATCAGACGCAATTTCTTTATAGGAATTGCAAATCTAGTTTATTATTATTATTGTCTGATTGCTGAAAGCAATCAGAGTATGTTATCCTATAAATTTATTGTCTGATTGCTGAAAGCAATCAGAGTATGTTATCCTACTGCTTTATTATAGTTTTTTATTATTATATTTTCTTATTCCGTCAAAAGTTCGCCGCGCTACTCCTCCTACAGTTTAGTAGCTAGAAAGCTGAAACTTATACAGTTTGTGGGGCTTGCTGCTGGTGTGACCTGTGCTATTATATCAGTTTTTTGATTAAAGCTTTGGTTGATTTTATATTAATATTTTTATGATTTTTTTTCCCCATTGACTTAACATTGGGAGCACCTTTAAATGCTTCTAGCTTTAAAAATACTGGAGATAATTTCATGAAACTTTTCAATATCATAGGGGACGGTAATCTACACGTCCTATTAAAATTACAGGTCAATACTCCTCTATAGCGCCACCAGGTGGTCGTTTTCGTAACAATTTCGTTTTTGGGCTCTATCTCGAATACCGTAAGTCAGAAATTTGTGCTTTTTTTTTCTGTGTGTTCCTTGGATGCTAATGAACGTTTTTCAAATTGGGACCATGGACTTCCGTCGGACTAGATTTTTCGCAATTTGCGATTTTTCGTAAAAAACGTTTTTGGCTCCCTATTCAACATAGTTTATCCAAACTTGACAAAAATTAGTACATACCATATTTAGACTACCCCGAATCGAATGGCACCACTCAATTTGCGAAATTCCAAACCGTTTTTGAGATAATCGTAATGCTAATGAGGTGGGTGTGGTCACTGATTTTTAACATGCTGTAAATTCTACAAAGATTGTCAAAACTTCACAAGTTTTGAAAATATATTCATCCTACAGTGATAAAGTAGTATGAAAAGTTTTATGAAAATATTCACTAGGTGGCGCTATAATTAAGGAAAATGTGTTTAAGCCTATCTTAAAAACTGCTCAAATCCAAGCTACATAAAATTCAAGTGCATAGGTTGCAGGAGGGGATTTGTAATAACATACTAGAAAAAAGGGCTCTGCTGCGCCATAGTGGTGACTTAAGAAAGATAAGCTAACTTTAGATGGTTCCCCCTATCTTCCAAAGTTGCAGGTATCATCTGAAAACACTTGTATTTTTGTTAAGTTGATCAAGGAGGTGTTTGGTTTTAAAACTTCGTACCATTTGGGTTATGGTTGATTTTATATGAATTTTAAAAATATTTTTTCCCCCTCAAAATACATGGGACAAACTTTAATTACTATTATCTTAAAAAGTAGTTGATCAACTGGTATGAAACTTTGTAAGTAGATACTTCAGACCAATCTTTAAATGCTCAATCAATTTTGACTCTTTTGCGCCAGCAGGTGGTCAGTTGGAGCACTAAAGTTTATAGGCCTTGTTCTCCAAGTGCATTTGTCTTAAGCCCTTCCTTTTACTTCTTTGTGATTCACTGAATAGTAAAATAATAGCCTATATTCATTAGTGATCTCTATTGTGTAAGACCTTTTCGCAATTTACGATTTTTCGCAAAACACTTTTTTAACTCCCTTTGTCACATCCTTTGACGAATCTTTACAATTTTCTACGCATACCCTATTTGGACTACCACAAATCCAATGGTAATATCCGTTTTCCATAGTTCCCTATGGTTTTTGCGTAACACGTCATGCAAATTTGACAGGCTGAGATTGTAATGTTTGCAAGGCTGCAGCTCTTTGACAGTTTCACATAACTTCACCAAATTTTCAAAACTTTTTCCAGAATGTAAGATGAGTCAGCACAACAACTTTCACAATGGTGCTCCCGTAGGTGGCGCTACTGAGGATTCCTGTCGTTTCCTCTAATATCTCCAAAAGTATTTGACCTACGCGGACGAAACTCGTCGTGCGTGTCGAACGGAAGGTCTTTAACATGCCGGCGGCTGTGCAGTGTTTTAAATCGGTATTGCTTTCAGCAATCAGACGCAATTTCTTCAGGGAATTGCAAATCTAGTTGTCTGATTGCTGAAAGCAATCAGAGTATGTTGTTGTACAAATTTATTATAGTTTATTATTATTCGCCGCATTTTTGACGCGCGCTTCTCGCGCTCGTAGTCGAAAGCAGTTATAAAAGATGCAATCAAAGTACTTTGTAAAGCTCTATTGTGAGAAGTGTGCTATTACTTTTGGTATGTGTCAGAATTATGAATGATTTTATATGAATATTTTTATGAATTATTTTTCCCATTGACTTAACATTGTGAGCACTTTTAAATGCTTATATCTTCAAAAATACTAAAGATAATTTCATGAAACTTTCCAATATCATAGGGTATAGTAAACTACACGTTCTATTAAAATTGCAGCTCAATGCTGCTCTAGGTTAGCGCCACCAGGTGATCGTTTTAGTAAGCGTTTGTTTTTGGCCTCTATCTCGAATACCGTAAGTCAGAAATTTTGTGCTTTCTTTTCTGTGTGTTCCTTGGATGCTAATGAACGTTTTTCAAAATGGGACCATGGAATTCTGCCGGTCTAGATTTTTCGCTATTTGCGATTTTTCGTAAAACACGTTTTTGGCTCCGTATTCAACAAAGTTTCATCAAACTCGACAAAAATTGGTACATACCCTGTTTAGAGGACCCCGAATTCAATGGTACCACTCAATTGGCGAAATTCCTTACCGTTTTCGAAAAAAACGTAATGCTAATGAGGTGGGTGTGGTCACTGATTTTTTAACATGCTCTAAATCCTACAAAGATTGTCAAAACTTCACAAATTTTGAAACATAACTTCATCCTACAGTGATGAAGAAGTATGAAAAGTTTTATGAAGATATTCCTATAGGTGGCGCTATAATTTAGGAAATTGTGTTTAAGCCTCTATCTCAAAAACTGCTCAACCTAGCTAAATACAATTTAAGGTATATGTTGAAGGAGGGGATTTCTATAAAATACTAGAAAAATGGCTCTGCTGCGCCACCTGGTGGTGACTTAAGAAGGATAAGCTAACTTTGGATGGTTCCTCTATCTTCCAAATATTTGCAGATATGAACATGCAACCAACTTGTAGTTTGTTAAGCTGTCCATAGAGATGTTTGGTCGAAAGTTTCGTACCATTTGGAGTGACGGTTGATTTTTTATGAATTTTCAAATATATTTGCTTCTCCTAAGTACATGAGACGAATTTAAAATCCTATTATCTTGAAAGTACTTGATCAACTGGTAGGAAACTTCGTATGTAGATACTTCAGACCAATCTTTAAATGCTCAATCATTTTGACTCTATTGCGCGCAACAGGTGGTCAGTTGGATTACTAAAGTGTAAAGGCCTTATTCTCCAAGTGCATTTGTCTTAAGCACTACTTTTCAGTCCTTTGGGATTCCATTGAATACGAAAATACTAGTTTATATTAATTTGCGGATCTCTATTGTTTAAGGCTTTTTCGCATTTACGATTTTTCACAAAAACATTTTTTGACTCCCTTTGTCACGTACTTTGACGAATCTTTGCAGATTCTTTGCAGAAGCTTGGTCTCTGCTGAATAAACAATTTATTCTCAAAGTTTAAGAATTTGCACATAAGACTTTAGGTTTCTGTGAACAGTGTTAATGCAGCAAAGCTAAGTTGTCTGAAAACTACAGGAGATAAAGAGAAAAAAACACTTTAATAACTTGGTCACTGATTTTGTTTTTTTTTTTATAAAATGTAATTTTAAAAGCTTTGGCGTCATCTAGTGGGGTCTGATGAAAGTTTGAAAGGCAATTTCTCTAGAGCTGGGGAAACTGACATATGCGTACATATATTAAGTGGATATTTTTGGCTTTTGATAGTAACAGCTTTAAAATTGCTTTAATAGGTATTGCTTTCAGCAATCAGACGCAATTTCTTTATAGGAATTGCAAATCTAGTTGTCTGATTGCTGAAAGCAATCAGAGTATGTTGTTGTAGCAATTTATTATAGTTTATATTATTCCCGCCGCATTTTTGACGCGCTTCTTCTCCTCGTAGTCAAAAGCAGTTATAAAGATGCAATCAAAAGTAACTTTGTAAAGCTCTATTGTGAGAAGTGTGCTATTACTTTGGTTATGTGTCAGAATATGAATGATTTTATATGAATATTTTTATGAATTATTTTTCCCATTGACTTAACATTGTGAGCACTTTTAAATGCTTATATCTTTCAAAGAAATACTAAAGGATAATTTCATGAAACTTTCCAATATCATAGGGTAATAAGTAAAACTACACGTTCTATTAAAATTGCAGCTCAATGCTGCTCTATAGTCGCCACCAGGTGATCGTTTTAGTAAGCAGTTTGTTTTGGCCTCTATCTCGAATACCGTAAGTCAGAAATTTGTGCTTTCTTTTCGTGTGTGTTCCTTGGATGCTAATGAACATTTTTCAAAATGGGACCATGGAATTCCGTAGGTCTAGATTTTTTTTGCTATTGCGATTTTTCGTAAAACACGTTTTTGGCTCCCTATTACAAAGTTTCATCAAACTCGACAAAAATTGGTACAAAACACCGCTATTTAGACTACCCCGAATCCAATGGTATCACTCAATCGACGATATTCCTTACCGTTTTCGAAAAAACGTAATGCTAATGAGGTGGGTGTGGTCACTGATTTTTTAACATGCTCTAAATCCTACAAAGATTGTCAAAACTTCACAAATTTTTGAAACATATTCATCCTACAGTGATAAGAAGTACGTAAAAGTTTTTTGAATATTCCTATATCGGTGGCGCTATAATTTAGGAAATGGTGTTTAAGCCTCTATCTCAAAAACCGCTCAACCTAGCTGCATAAAATTCAGCGCATAGGTAGCAGGAGGGGACTTGTATAACAAACTAGAAAAAGGGCTGTGCTGCGCCACCTAGTGGTGACTTAAGAAGGATAAGCTAACTTTGGATGGTTCCTCTTATCTTCCAAATATTTGCAGATATGAACATGCAACCACGTGTAGTTTTGTTAAGCTGTCCATAGAGATGTTTTGGTCAAAGTTTCGTACCATTTGAGTGACGGTTGATTTTTTATGAATTTTTAAATATAATTTGCTTCTCCTATCTAAGTACATGAGACGAATTTAAATCCCTATTATCTTGAAAGTAAATTGATCAACTGGTATGAAAACTTCGTATGTAGATACTTCAGACCAATCTTTAAATGCTCAATCAATTTTGACTCTATTGCGCCACCAGGTGGTCAGTTGGATTACTAAAGTGTAAAGGCCTTATTCTCCAAGTGCATTTGTCTTAAGCACTACTTTCACTCCTTTGGGATTCATTGAATACGAAAATACTAGTTTATATGAATTTGCGATCTCTATTGTTTAAGGCTTTTTCGGCAATTTACGATTTTTCACGAAACACTTTTTTGACTCCTTTGTCAACGTGCTTTGACAAATCTTTGCAGATTCTTTGCAGAAGCTTGGTCTCTGCTGAATAAACAATTTATTCTCAAAGTTTAAGAATTTGCACATAAAGACTTTAGGTTTCTGTGAACAGTGTTAATTCAGCAAAGCTAAGTTGTCTGAAACTACAGGAGATAAAAGAAAAAAAACACTTTAATAACTTGGTCACTGATTTTGTTTTTTTTTTATAAAATGTAATTTTAAAAGCTTTGGCGTCATCTAGTGGTGGTCTGATGAAAGTTTGAAAGGCAATTTCTCTAGATTTGGGGAAACTGACATGTGTGTACATCTATAAAGAGGGTATTTTGGGGCTTTTGATAGTAACAAGCTTTTAAAATTGCTTTAATACGGTATTGCTTTCAGCAATCAAGACGCAATTTCTTTATAGGAATTGCAAATCTAGTTATAGTTTATTATTATTCCGCCGCATTTTTGACGCGCTTCTCCTCGTAGTCAAAAGCAGCTATAAAGATGGAATCAAAAGTACTTTGTAAAGCTCTATTTGTGAGAAGTGTGCTTGTATTTTTGTATGTTTTAGAATTATGAATGATTTTATATGAATATTTTTATGAATTATTTTTCCCATTGACTTAACATTGTGAGCACTTTTAAATGCTTATATCTTCAAAAATACTAAAGATAATTTCATGAAACTTTCCAATATCATAGGGTATAGTAAACTACACGTTCTATTAAAATTGCAGCCCAATGCTGCTCTATAGCGCCACCAGGTGATCGTTTTAGTAAGCAGTTAGTTTTTGGCCTCTATCTCGAATACCGTAAGTCAGAAATTTGTGCTTTCTTTTTCTGTGTGTTCCTTGGATGCTAATGAACGTTTTTCAAAATGGGACCATGGAATTCTGTCGGTCTAGATTTTTCGCAATTTGCGATTTTTCGTAAAACACGTTTTTGGCTCCAACTTCAACATAGTTTGACAAAACTTGACAAGATATCTCACATACCCTATTTAGAGTACCACGAATTCAATGGTACCACTCAATTGGCGATATTCTTACCGTTTTCGAAAAAACGTAATGCTATATGAGGTGGGTGTGGTCACTGATTTTTTAACAATGCTCTAAATCCTACAAAGATTGTCAAAACTTTCACAATTTTGAAACATAACTTCATCCTACAGTGATAAAGAAGTACGAAAAGTTTTTTGAAAATATTCTTATAGGTGGCGCTATAATTTAGGAAATGGTGTTTAAGCCTCTATCTCAAAAACTACTCAACCTAGCTAAATACAATTCAACGCATAGGTAGCAGGAGGGGACTTGTATAAAATACTAGAAAAAGGGCTGTGCTGCGCCACCTAGTGGTGACTTAAGAAGGATAAGCTAACTTTGGATGGTTTCCTGTATCTTTTAAATAATTACAGAGATAAACATGCAACCACTTGTAGTTTGTTAAGCTGTCCATAGAGATGTTTGGTCAAAAATTTCGTACCATTTGAAGTGACGGTTAATTTTATATGAATTTTTAAATATATTTGCTTCTCCTATTTAAGTACATGAGACGAATTTAAAATCCCTATTATCTTGAAAAGTAATTGATCAACTGGTATGAAACTTTGTATGTAGATACTTCACACCAATCTTTAAATGCTCAATCAATTTTGACTCTATTGCGCCACCAGGTGGTCAGTTGGATTACTAAAGTGTAAAGGCCTTATTCTCCAAGTGCATTTGTCTTAAGCACTACTTTTCACTCCTTTGGGATTCATTGAATACGAAAATACTAGTTTATATTAATTTTCTATCTCTATTGTTTAAGGCTTTTTTGCAATTTACGATTTTTCGCAAAATACTTTTTTGACTCCCTTTGTCAAGTACTTTGATGAATCTTTGCAGATTCTTTGCAGAAGCTTGGTCTCTGCTGAATAAACAATTTATTCTCAAAGTTTAAGAATTTGCACATAAAGACTTTAGGTTTCTGTGAACAGTGTTAATGCAGCAAAGCTAAGTTGTCTGAAACTATAGGAGATAAAAGAAAAAAAACACTTGTGAGATCTAAAATGTAAGTTTAAAATCTTTGGCGTCATCTAGTGGTGGTCTGATGAAAGTTTAAAAGGCGATTTCTCTAGATCTGGGGAAACTGACATATGTGTACATCTAAAAAGTGGGTATTTTTGGCTTTTAATAGTAACAGCTTTAAAATTGCTTTAATACGGTATTGCTTTCAGCAATCAGACGCAATTTCTTTATAGGAATTGCAAATCTAGTTATTCTTTTTCTTATTATTATTATATTTTATTCCGTCCCTTTTTTTGGATCGCTACTCCTCCTACAGTTTTAAAGATATCAAAATGCTTTCAAAAGTAGTTTGTAAAGCTCAATTGGGAGAAGTGTGCTATTACTTTTGGTATGCTTCAGAATTATGAATGATTTTATATTAATATTTTTATGAATTATTTTTCCCATTGACTTAACATTGAGAGCAACTTTAAATGCTTATATCTTAAAAAGTACTAAAGATAAACTCATGAAACTTTCCAATATTGTAGCCTATAGTAAACTACACGTTATATTAAAATTGTAGCTCAATGGTACTCTATAGCGCCACCAGGCGGTCGTTTAAGTAAGCAATTCGTTTTTGGCCTCTATCTCGAATACCGTAAGTCGGAATTTTGTGCTTTCTTTTTCTGTGTGTTCCTTGGATGTTAATGAACGTTTTTCAAACTGGGACCATGGACTTCCGTCTAACTAGATTTTTCGCAATTTGCGATTTTTCGTAAAACACGATTTTTGCTCCCTATTCAACACAGTTTCACTAAACTCGACAAAAATTGGTATATACCCTATTTAGACTACCCCGAATTCAATGGTACCACTCAATTGGCCAAATTCTTTACCGTTTTTGAAATAATCGTAAAGCTAATGAGGTGGGTGTGGTCACAGATTTTTAACATCAGAAATCAACGTGCAACCACTTGTAGTTTGTTAAACTGACAAAGGAGATGTTAAGTCTAAAATTTCATACCATTTGGTCTTATCGTTGATTTTATATGATTTTTTTTTAAATCCTTAGGATTCTGTAGAAGAGCAATGCTGCCGTCTATTGGAATTAAAAAAACATGGCACACATTTGCATTGTGAGCATTTTTAAATGCTGATATCTTAAAAATACTAAAGATAATTTCATGAAACTTTCCAATATCATAGGGTACAGTAAACTACAAGTTCTATTAAAATTACAGGTCAATGCTCCTCTATAGCGCCACCAGGCGGTCGTTTGAAAAACACAGTTTTTGGCCTCTATCTCTAATACCGTAAATCAGAATTTTGTGCTTTTTTTTCCTGTGTGTTCCTTGGATGCTAATGGACGTTTTTCAAACTGGGACTATGGACTTCTGTCTAACTAGATTTTTCGCTATTTGCATTTTTTTGGAAAACACATTTTTTGCTCCCTTTTCAACATAGTTTCTTCAAACTTGACAAAAATTGGTACATAGAATATTTGGACTACCCCGAATTCAATGGTACCACTCAATTGGAGAAATTCCTTACCGTTTTTGTCATAATCGTAATGTTAATGAGGTGGGTGTGGTCCAGATTTTAACATGCTCTAGATCCTACAAAGATTGACAAAACTTAACAAATATTGAAATATAACTTCAATCCTACATTGATAAACACTCACCTAAAATATTGTAGAAATATTCCGATAGGTGGCGCTATAATTGAGGCAATTGTGTTTAAGGCTCTATCTCAAAAACTACTTAACCTAGCTAAATCAAATTTAACATATAGGTTGTAAGAGGTGTGTTGTATAACATACTAGAAATAGAGCATTGTTTCGCCACCTAGTGGTGACTTAAGAAGGATAAGCTAACTTTGGATGGGTCCTCGTATCTTGTAGATAATTGCAGATATCAAAATCCAACCACTTGTAGTTTGTTAGGCTGACCAAGGAGATGTTTGGTTTAAAATTTCGTACCATTTGGGTTTACGGTTGATTTTATATAAATTTTTAAAAATATTTTTCCTCCTATACATGGGACAAACTTGAAATAATGCCACAGGATTCTTTGAAAGAGCAATGCTGCCATCTAGTGGAAATAAAAAACCATGGCACACAGTTGCATTGAGAGCACCTTTAAATGCTGATATCCTAAAAAATACTAAAGATAATTTCATGAAACTTTCCAATATCATAGGGTACAGTAGACTACAAGTTCTATTAAAATTACAGGTCAATGCTCCTCTATAGCGCCACCAGGCGGTCGTTTGAAAAACACATTTGTTTTTGGCCCCTATCTCTTATACCGTAAATCAGAATTTTGTGCTTTCTTTTCTTGTGTGTTCCTTAGATGCTAATGGACGTTTTTCAAAGGGAACCATGGACTTCCGTCTTGCTAGATTTTTCGCTATTTGCATTTTTTCTTAAAACACATTTTTTGCTCCCTATTCAACATAGTTTCTTCAAACTTGACAAAAATTGGTACATACCCTATTTAGACTACCCCGAATTCAATGGTACCACTCAATTGGCCAAAGTCCTTACTGTTTTTGAAATAATCGTAATTTTATAGAGGTGGATGTGGTCACAGATTTTTTAACATGCTCTAAATCCTTTCTTTGTGAACAATGTTTTAGATCGGTGTTGCTTTCAGCAATCAGACGCAATTTCTTCAGGGAATTGCAAATCTAGTTTCTAGAGTGGTTTTCTATGCAAACTGTAAATCATGTGTCAAAGTCAAGGCCCGGGGGCCGGATCCGGCCCTCCAGATCATTTTATTTTATTGTTATTATTGACTCAATCTTATCTTGCGCTTAATTTTAACTTGTGTTATTTGGACAAAATATATTGTCATGGAGAGTTAAATATTGAAAGTTTTTTAATGTTTATGTTGATTTATTCTGGAATAATATTCCTGCCGTTTTATTATTCACAATTATGTTAAAAGATTGCAGTCTTGAAGTTTTAAAAATTGGCATTCAGCTAGCTTTTTGGACTATTTTTCATATGCATTTACTAAGATTTTGTTGGCTGTTTTGAAGTTTAGCTAATATTTCAGATACATGCTAGCTGTTTTGGCTAATTTAGGCTTTTCTTCTTTTCTTTTTAATTTGTTTCTAGGTTGTTTATGATTGTAACTATTTTTTTCAGCTACATCCCAGCTGTTTCAGCTTTCCTGGTTTTTTTTTAAGGCTAATTTGGCATTCAGCATTTATTTATCTGGCTTCATGCTAACGTGTAATGGTAATTTTCATAGGATGGCTAATGCTAACGCTGTGTCAACCAAACATACATTGCTGATTAATTGAACATCTTTTTAAACTCACAGGGATGAATTTTCCAAACTCTTTTGAGGAAATATTTGTCAAAGTAACCATTTGTGTTCTAAAGCCCTGATTTTTGGTCATTCCACGTTAGAAAAAATATAGGCATGGATTTCATGTATTATGCAGATGGGATAATCCGTCAATCTAAAGTTTTAAACATTGGATTTAGAGGCCTACAGGCACCACATACTTTTACTGAGGAATCTGATTGGTCAGTTTATAACTTGAAGAACTTGAACTACAGAAAAAATATAATTAACCCTGTAAAGCCTGCTAGATCAAATAGTTACATTTTTCATAATATTTAAATATCAAGCATGATACAATCTGTGACTTGTCAAAAATATTGCTAACGAGAAAAAGTCACCTTATTTAGCCATTGTCTCAAATTTGATCCACACATTCTAAACATGGTAAAATAATGACAAATAACTGTCAACAAATTTAGCATTTCTTTTAGCACAGGAAGTAAGCAAATAGGAAAAAGAAATAACAATGATATTAATGCTAATCTCAACCTTAAGTGTTGAAAATGAGCAAAACATTTTCCCGCCAAAAGCGTTGAAATGAGCAGGAAACCTTCTACTGCCTCTAGTGGAAAGATAATCCACTGAACAGCAGAGAACGGGGGCTAAGTCACATACATTTTAAGGAAAGCTTTGATTATGTTAATGAGATGGGGGTTTCAAAATTACGTATCAGATATGAAACAAATGGTTAGAGAGGGTTAGTATAAAGAGGATTTACAAGAACATGAAAAATAAAAAAAACAGTTATTCTGACCAATAGAATGAGTAACAGCTGTTCATTTCTCTGTAGAAGTCTATGGGATTTTGGCCTCTAGGAGCCAGAAGGGTACTTCCTGTTTGGAACATCAAGGGGGAGGGGTCACACAGTCGATTTTTTTCCTATATTTTCAATGGAAACTAATGATAAAACGTTAACCTGTGTTTGGAATAGAATACTCTAACATGAGTTCAGGATGACAGTGACAGCTGACAGGAGGAAAACAGAAACTTTGGATAACGAGTGACTGCAGCTAATTAAAGAAAAAGGTTAATGAGAAAACATCTCTGGATGCTCTGACAGCTCTCATTCCTGTCACTTCACCTTAAACTAACCTGTCAACACAACAGACTTCTTGATTTCAAACAGGCTGACAGTCAGCTGACTGATTCGAACTGGAAAAGCTGCTGGATTTCTCGCTGAAACATCCAGTTTTCCTGCTGTCGGTGAGGCTTGAAGCTGGATTTCTCATTGGTATGCATGTCTAATCAATCAACAGCTCCATGTTAGAGAGGAAGATCCTTTAAAACTGTCCTGAGTCTTCCAGTCCCTCTTCTTTATTTATCTTTTGTGTGCTTGTTCATGTGCAAACTGCTTTGACCGGCATCACTTCTCCAGATTAAAAACAGCTCATTTGATCCAAAAAGAAAAAGTGCATGAGCTGGGATTTTGGCTTTTCACTTCTCCTAATTGTGGTAAAAACTGTCATGTCAAGACGTCTGCATAGAAAAATGCACAAACGGATAGAAATGAACGTTTAAAATGAAACAAAACTGAATAATAATGATATAAATGTAAAATAATAACTGCAACTGAATGTGTTAGCAGGATTGTTATCCTTTATACGACTCGTGCTTCAAAATAAACTCACCAGTCACTTTAAGTCCACCTTGCTAGTACCGGGTTGGACTTCTTCTGCCTTCAGAACCGCCTTCATCCTTGGTGTCATTGAGTCAACAAAGTTCTGGAACCATTCCTCAGAGAGTTTGGTCCATATTGATATGACAGCATCACTGTTGCTGCAGATTTGTCGTCTGAACATCCATGATGCTGATATCTCGTTCCACCACATCCCAAAGGTTCTATTGGGTTCTGATGACTGAAGAGGTCATTAGAGTCCAGTGAACTCATGGTCATGTTCTAGAAACCAGTCTGAGATGATTCCAGTTTTGTGACAAGGAGCCTTATTCTGCTGGAAATGCTATCAGAGGATGGAACACTGTGGTCATGAAGGGATGGACACGGTGAGCAGCAATACTCAGGTAGACTGCGGTGTTAGAATCATGATCAGTTGGCACTAAGGGGCTGAAAATGTGACAACAAAATATCCCTCACATGACAGTACTATCATCCTGAACTGTTGATACAAGGCAGGATGGATCCATGCAAAGAGGTTAATCAAAGATAACAGGCAGGCTTTTTACTATTGTCCAAGATACGTAAAGAGCAACGCCATATTGAAATGGTATTAAAAACAATGAGCTCAGCAGAACCAGTAAAATGACCAGAAAATGATTCATTTTGGTCTGATTTTAAAAAAGAAAAAACTGATCATCAGAAAAACAATTCACAGGTCATTAATAATGTTTTTAAGCAAAATGAACAAATGAATGACATTTGAAACTTTTTAAAAAATAAATAAATTATTATATATAGAAAACCCAATCCATACCTGATGTGATTATATTCTAATCTACACATAATCTATACATCTATACAAACTGATAGACTCCTCGTCTGTGTCTATAAATGGGTTGGTGGGTAGTTGACATCGCTGTAGACCGCTAGCACCTGTTATATAAGGGCGGGTCCACAACCGGATCAGCATGACACGGTCTGATCCGACTGAGAACAGTGCAGCGGTCGACAGCCACGCCGGTCCTGATGGTCCAGCAGACGGGAGAGAGGGCTAAGCGAGACCTCCATCCACGGCGAAGAGCGGCGAGGTTCGAGCGGCGACCTCTTTAAAGCATGCAGCAGCCAGGATTTATCATTGAACTGGAGCCGGTCAAAACACAACACGCGTGGCAAATTCACCTGGCGGGGGTGGCAACGCTGGGCTGGAGGCTCCCGTTCTACAAGTGGATCTATCCAATCTCTATCAGAAATATTCAGACACCAACGTGACAGCGAGCAGGCAGTCTTTTGTTCCCTATATCTCCTGGTCCGCCCACCGGACATAGATTCAGAGCTGATGGACTCTTCCCTCTTCACTACTGAGGAAATCCTGGTGAGTTTATGTTTCTCCACTTATAGTAATCTGATTACCGGCAGGTCTTCTGGTCTGATCTGAGGTCTAACACACATACAAATACCACCATCATCCTCCATAAAACTAAAAGATCAGTGGACCCGACAGAAAACATGGAAAGTCTAAATCTGTCATTGACTTTAAATAGAAGACAAGATGATCCTAAACGTTCATCAATGAGAGTAAACTCACTCAGATCTGGTTCAGATGTTTTCTACAAGTTCTCCTTTATCCTTTATTAATCATGATCTGTTTGTACATTTGTAACACAGCAGTAAACAGACATCTAGACCATTCCAATATGGCGGCTAACTTTACATACACAACAAGCTAGCATGTCATCTCTACTGATATTAACTATATTAAAGCCAAACTCTGATCATACTATCTAGAAATAGAGACTCGTCAACATTTTCCCATCTTCTATTGTCCAGTTTTGGTGAGTCTGTGTGCAGGGCGGGAGTCAAACCCGTAACCTTCCGATCAATAGTCAACCAAACGTACCACTGCACCACAGCCGTCTCAGCTGACAGGATGAAGCTCAGTGCTGTAGTCCATCTGCCTTGTGGTTGTGATTCATTCAGAGATGTTCTTCTGCAGAGCTCGGATGTGACCAGTGGTTATTGGAGTTACTGTTGTCCTTCTGTCAGCTGGAACCAGTCTGAACTGCTGCTCTCTGGATATTTTCTGATCATTCTCTTTAAACCCTAGAGATGGTTGTGGATGAAAATCCCAGTAGATCATCCGTTTGTGAAACACCAACAACCATCAGTCACTTCAATCACCTTTCTTTGCTGTTCTGATGCTCCGTGTGAACCGATGCAGATCGTCTCAACCACATCCACATGCCTAAATGCATTGAGTTGCTGCCGTGTGATTGGATGATTAGAAATGTGAGGTAATGAGCAGCTGGACAGGTGTTGCTAATTAAGAAAAAAAAAAAAAAAAGAAAGAAAAAAAAAATCAATCAACATCAAATAGATGTGCAAAGTCACAATATGTTTCTAACCTGATGTTTTTTTTGCCTGTCATGATGGGAAAATACTCCACAAATGTTTGGATTTGCAAACATGAATCATTTTTATCACATCAGTACATCTCATTTCCGTGTGAGCTCCACCAGATCCTTGCTGGTTTGAGGCGGTTAAAAAAAAAACCCTCAAATTTCAATTGTTACATTCTGCAGTATAATAGAAGAGTACATCAGAATAAATGTGATGGTTTTAACCAACAAATGGGAGAGAAACAATAAATCCTAACAGAGCAAAGCACTAGTTTGGATGTGAACCTTTTAACAAGCTTAATTATGACTCAACTCATCTCATCACTATATAATCCTGAACTAAATGAATCCAGATCTGGAGGAACAGACCCAGAAGAAGCCTCCTCCATCATCAGATGTTTTAGTTGACTCAGCTGGAACTGTAAGCGGTCTCTTTCTTTTTCCAGAGTTTGATATTTCCTCAGCAAGTTGTTGTAGCAGGAACACGACGCAGACAAGTTCTGCTCAGTGCAGCACAGATCTGTGTCTCCAGAGCTGTTGACAGGAAGATTCTCCTTTGGATGCACTGAAAGAAGATGTCAGATAGGGTTGACATTAAGGACTAACACTCTAATTGTCAAATTTTGCACAACTTACAGCCGAGACGCAACGAGACATTGAGGATGGCTTGTGTAAGACACAAACCTCCCAAAGCTAAAATCCAAAGTGCAGGAAGTCGTCTCACTGTCAATATAAAAAAAAAAAGGAAATGCATGGAGGGTAATACTGCAAGGAGCATAAAAGCAAATACTGTCTGCTTTCTGTTTGGCTTCTTGAGGTCTCACCTGCTCTTTCAGACTGACGCTTGGTTGTCCCGGTCCTATGAGCTTTCTTCATATTGTCCGATATAAAAGTGTAGTCAGAGAGCTCTATCTGCTCGGCCATGCTGATTCACCGGCGGTGACAAAGTCAAGGCTTACACTTGATCCATCTCCTGTTAAGGAAGCTGCAGCTCTGCTGGTTTCTGTTCACTCATTCTGCGGGGGAAGTTACTGGTGAAATTAAAACAGGAAAAAGGAATGGTTTTATGTTCTATTTTTATTGTGAAGTTGTCTCTTAGAGTGACAGAATGTAGGAAAGAAGAAGTCCGTTTTGATTTTTTATATGTATATAAATCATTTCAGAAATTAAAGGACAGTTTTTGTCCGAACTATCATATTTCAAATCATCATATTACAAAATTCTGACTCAATTCACTTGTCTTGAGACAAAATCTACAACAACTAAGTGAAAAAATGCTTGAAAATAGTTTTTAAAATACAGAATAAACAACCTCCCAAACGTCTCAATTCAATCTTAAATAAAACTGTTGAAACTCAGATTGTTTGTGTTATTTGTTTCTTTGGCGTTTTCTGTAACTGTAGGAACTTTTGTTGGAAAGAACAAAATATTTCCAATAATAATCCTCATCACTGGAGCATGTGTCACCTGAAAGGGAGTGGGAGGAAGCAGACTGATATAATCCCACCCGGCTCGACCGTACCATGTTCTGACATGAATCATCAACATCCGGTTCAGGACTTATGATCAAATATTTATACTCTACACAGATTCAGGTTATTAAGGATCATTAATATCGGTGATGTAATTACATTTAAAGCATCCACTCTATATGTTTTATTGGATTTGTCTTAGATTTATAAATCAAAGACTAGTCATTTATATTGATCAGTAACAAAAAGCAAAATACACTCAGACAATTATCATCAAAAAATCATCCACATTAATCAATAACAAAAATCCAAGTACATCCAGTACATCACCAGATTCAAGGATTTCTACCATGTAGATCAGACATGAAAGTTGTGTTTGTGTTTGGTTTGGGTCTATTCTGGTGAAACCCTCTGCATTCACTCGGACCTGGGACCGGCACAAAGAGGCACTGGTTTGTGCCTCGTGGTTGCATTACTCCACCAAAAAATGTCATTTGAAGAAACCAAATGACATTTTCTGTTTTAGTTTTGTCCTTGCTTTCCCTGGAGCAGGGAGTATTCCTGCAGCAGTTCTGGCTGGAGCCTGAAGAGGGCGCCTCAAACGAGCAGTGTGAGGTTTTCAGTGTTTCACTTCATGAAATACTTAAATGTGCTCTTTTAATATTTTAATGCCACATTTATTTCAACATTTATTTATTTATTTCAACATTTATTTATTTAATGCCACATTTATTTATTTATTTCATGGTGTATATATTTATTTCATTTTGGCTCTTTTGAGACTCCATATTTCAGAACCAGGTTCTGCTAATAGAAGCTGTTAAAGCGGGTAGAGCTATGGCAGGCCTTTTTCATATTTTATCCTTCATATCAGGCTGTTTGAAGCTGAAACTAGTAATGCCAAAAGAGAAAAGGAAAAAAAAAAGAAAAACTAAAGTATAAAAATTGGAATAAAGAAAGAACAGGCTTGTCTTTTAGCTCGTGTGTTTCTGAACACGTCTTTCCTGTCATTCTGTTTCTATCCTTTTTTTTATGCAAGTCTTAAGAACACCAAACATTACAGGTTTTACTTCTTTAAGCAAAACAGCCTACAAAAGAAATGTACAAAGGCGGAGCTCTTCACGTGTTTTTCTTTTGGCTCGTGGACTTTTTCCACCTTTTTTCTTATTTGTTTCTATTTTCTTCACCTTTTTCTTCTCCTGTTTTTTTCTCTTTCTTAGATTTCTTTGGAATATCCTCTGGGATATTTTGCATCTTTCTTTCTAAGTCTTTGACCAACTTCCCAATTTGAGTTTCTCTTTCCTCAAACTGTTTGTCTGTTTCCTCAAAGACCAGCACAGTTTTTTCTTCTTCCGTGTCGACCTTTTCCTCCATCACTTCATTTTCCTCCATCATCTTCTATCCAATCATCTTCTATTATCACATCATAAATGTTGATTGGTTTGTCTGATCTTGTCCTTCAGTTCCTCTACATGATCTTCAAGGGTAAAGGAGGTTTTCTTTCAGCTTCTCTGAGGTTTTGATCTCCTCAAACAGCTGCTTGCTTAACCGGATCCTCTCGTTTTCAGTCAGTTGGATTTGCTTGGAGTTGGGAAGCTTCTTGGAGCTTCTTCTTCAGCTGGTCGTTTTCCTTTCTCAGCTCCTGTACTTCCAGACTCAGCTTTCTGTTTCCCTCTTGAAACTTTTGTGTGACAAATTCACAGGATTCCTGCGTTTTTCTGAGCTCCTCCATGTCTGCAGGCGGCGTGTCGGTTAGATCGTGGGGAGCTGGGGACAAACCTTCCACCAGAGGCAAGGTGAGGTTCAGTGCTTTGCCCATGGACACTTTGACAAATGGGTAGGCAAGATGGGAATCAAACCTGCAATCTTCCGATCAGAGGTCGACCGCCCGACTGCAGCACTACGGCCGCCCCAGTGACTCGTCTCGCCCCCTGCTGTCCCATCTCCATCTGGATGAGTCCATCTGCTACACTCTACAAACAAGTATCTGTAGTGTTTGTTAAACGGATTCTTCTTTAACGTCCTGGTAAATCCCGGAGGTTTTTCCTCTTTCCCCCTGGATTCTGTTTAGGTTTTTCGGTAAGGAAAACTCAGGGGTGGGGTCGGCAACTTAACAGTAAAAGAGCCATTTGGGCTCAATTTCTACTGATCAGAACCTAAAAAGAGCTGCACAGTCTTACTTTATCCGTTTAGAGATTTGGATTTTAAATTATGCCTATTTTTTAGCACGAGCAAAAGCAAAAATACACAAAGAACCTAGCATCTCTCAAATTGAACTTTTTTATAACCAATGTTGTGCAGCACAAGATAATATGTGTATTTAACTCATAAAAGAGCTAAATACACATATTTGATTTGCATCTAAAATCTGTTCATTCTGGAGGTAGAGTTGATCAAACAAGACGTCTTCAGGTCAACATGGATGTAAAAACCTACAGAATTTATCATCTATGTGAACCTCAGACATCAATTTATACATTCAACTAATCTAAATTAAATAAATGTTAATTCAGTAATCCTTACTTGAAAAAAAATGCTATTTTAGTTTTCTTTTCTTTTATTTATTTTGTTCTTTTCCCCTCTTTGTCCTCAGCAGTCTTACACTGCTGGGTTTAGTTATTTTAGTTTGGGGTTGGACCTTGGTAGTCTTAGTTTTCAGGCTTTGTTTATTTGTTTTCTTTAGGTAGTTTGGTTAAGCAGTCCTTATCAGGAGCTGGTAACTCAGACGGTCGACATGTCTGGATCAACATCTCCATGAATTATTTTGTTTGGACAATGAGCCACAATGAAGAGATAAAAAAGACACATGTGGATCTGGAGCTGCAGGTTGAAGACTCCTGATCTAAGGCATAACCAGTTTAGTTTAGTAACCAGCTATTGTTTATATTTTATGACCGAGTTTATGTTTTTGTGCAATTATTGTATTTTCTGGATACAAGTTGCACCGCAGTATAAGTCGCAGGAGCCAAAAAATGCACAATGAAGAAGGAGAAACCATATATGGGTTGATCTGGAGGATAAGAGAAAAGTCCAACATTTGTGAACAAATTCAACTAGCCTGACGTAACGCTGCATTTGATATCAAACACCATTCGTGCATCAAATCCGAGTCCACTGCTTCTGTTGATGTGCATCTAATTTAATGTTCAACACTTGTCCAAAAATGTCTTCATAAACTAGATGCTCCTATTGTGTGTGGAGAAGCTATCTTTTAGCCTCATCACTACATGACGGAGGCTTTGACTGTATATCTAGTTTAAAATACATGGAAGATACGGATGATGTTGGGAGGTTAAGATTATTTATTTTAAAGAACTCCACACAATCATCTTTAATCACGTCTCCATTCTGGGTTCAGGACAGCAGGTTTTTACAACGATCTTTACCTTCTCGCCTGCATTAGCTGCATCTGAATGACTGTTTTTTGCTGCTCTTCTGTCTGTTTGGAACACAGTTTGATGGTTTATTGTCCTGCATTAGTCCAAGGAGAGAAAAATAAAACAATATTAATGTCTTGATGCAAAAAGAAAAACATAACGTCCATGAGGAGAATTAGATTCTCAGCCTTGTTTGTTTTGAACGGAACTTCTTCTTCTGTGTTTCTGACAGCAGCAAATGCAGATGCACAAACCTACAGCGCCATCTAGTGGTTGTTAAGGGGAAACAACAGCTAAAAGGCAACTGGTTGTGGGGAAAATAATGAATATATGAGCCTATTTATGTAAAAATAAAATCACAAATAAGTCACTCCCGACTATAAGTCGCTCCCTGGAAAATCTATGGAAAAAAATGCAACTTATAGTCCGGAAAATACGGTACCGGTGTGAACCCCATAGAGACAACTGTATTTAGATGTTGGGCTACATAAACAGAACTGAACTGAACTGAACTGATGCTTCCACTCACAGACAAATAGATCCATGAACGATTTCCTTTTTCTCATCTGGCTCAAAACGGAACAGCTGGATAGCTCCAGTATTGATCACCATTTTTGTTGCGCCGCTAATGTTGGGTTGGGATCGTGAGGAGCCGGAACCTGGGGGGGAGGGAGTAAACACAGGGATGATGGGACATCTGTGGAGGCTTACTTCCATGCCACCAGTCCCACCCAAAACTCAGAGGTCAATTTCTGAAGAAGTTTTTTTTTTTTTAAGTGGGAACTTGACATCTTGATTTTATGTTAGATTAATAATCCCAATCATGACGTCAATTGAAGAGTAAAATAGTCTCTAAAGGTGTAAACTTTCTAGAACATAAAAATGTTTATCAGTATTGTAGATTTTTAGCCTCACAACGTGATGTCATTTGTCTGAAAATGTAAAAACTGTTGACAATAAATCCACATTTACATGGTGTACGAGAGTTTTATAAAGCTGTTATTTGTTTTTGGTTTAAGGGTTATAGGATTACTAAAGTAATATCAAACATGTGGAAGGTCTACTTCCTTTCTCTGTGATTTAATGTTCCATCAAACATCTCCCACCTGCAGGGGCTGTTAAAATGAAACCAGGAGCGTGCGATAAGGCTCCTCCTCAGACTGATGTCTGTTCAGCTTACATTTATGTATGAACTCTGATCCACCCTGTTTGATAGTTTCCCTAGAGGTGAAATCCAGGAGAGGAAGATGTTAATGTCTGTCACCTGAGCGCGGCGCCGCCACAGTCAAAGCATTACTTTATCATTTCAAATTAAAGCCGCCGCGTTACAAATGATGCAAACAGGGACAACGCCACACCACTCCCATATCCTAACAACCACAGGGGAGAGTTACATGATAGAGATGTGGAGATGGGTGAGATTAATGGGTGTGTTCTGCTGCGCCTGTGGCATGGAGGGGCCTTACTGAATGCAACAGTGCGCTCTACAGGACAAAGTGGAAAGTACAGGGAGATGTCGAAAATAATGATTGATAATATTCTTAAAAAAAAAAAAAAGAGTTTTTTGTTAATGATGATGGGCAGCGCTTCAGTTATTGGTTCCTACTGCTGATGCTTTGTGTTCTAATGTGAGCATGTCGGTCGTTATCTCTTGGAGGACGCATTTTAATACTCAAACGATAATTTAATGTTGCTAAGGTTAATCTCAAGCTAAACCAGGGAACCCAATTGCTAATGCCAGTCATGCTCAAGAGAAAAGACATCATAACAATTACTGAGATGAGAGCTGAGGAGTGTGCTGTGGAAAGATAAGAGCATATCTCATGTCCTGGACAGTATTTATAGCTGCATCCATCCATGCAGCAGAAACAATCCCAAGATCAGAGGAAGACGTGCGCGCCTCCCCGTGTGGTCAAACCCCGTCTCTGTCCCGCATGATGCAAACACCTGAACGGAGACGCAGTCATGCGAAGGAGCTCAGAAAAACGTTCAGCTGCTTCCATTCAGGTTATGCGTTAGTTATGCAAAAAATATATCAAAACCAGCTGATGTGTTCACAAAAACCCACGTGAAGCGTGACGAGAAGCTGGAAATTATAGCTACAACACGTGTGTCAAAGTCAAGGCCCGGGGGCCGGATCCGGCCCTCCAGGTTATTCTATCCGGCCCTCTAGATCATTTTATTTTATTGATATTAATGGCCCGATGTTATTTTGTGCTAATTTCTAACTTATATATTTTTATGGAAAGTAAACTATTAAAATTAATTTAAGGTTTAAGTTGATTTATTCTGAAATAATATTCCTGTCGTGTTATTATTCATAATTATGTTAAAAAGTTACAGTTTTAAAGTTTTAAAAATTGACATTCTGCTAGCTTTTTGGACTATTTTGGCATTTACTAAGAATTTTTAGGCTATTTTAGAGTTTAGCTAATATTTTGGCTACATGCTAGCTGTCTTGGCTAAATTTAGGGGTTTTTATTGTTTGTTTTTTAGGCTATTTCAAAGTTTGGTTATTTTTTCAGCCACATACTACCTATTTTGGTTAACCTACATCTTTTTTTTATTTTTTTAGGCTAATTTGGCATATAGCTAATATTTGAGCAGGCTATCAGCTTCAGTGATTTCAGCTTCAACATTTTTAGCCATAAATTTCAGCATCTTCAGCTATCAGCACTAGCATTTTTAAGCAGCCAAATTCAGCTAACAGGATTCACACTAGCATTATCGTAGGTAATTACTTCATAATTATGTTTAAAAAGTTTTTAAAGTTTTAAACATTTAGTTTTGTTGTTCAATAAATGTTGATCCTGTTTGTCCCACGATCTAAGGTGTGTTTTAGATTTTGGCCACTTGTGCGATTAAGTTCGACACCCCTGATCTAGAAGAAGCTTTCTTCAGAATGTTGTTCTCTGGAAGCTCAAAAAAAAAAAAAAAAAAAAAAAAATCAGTGTTTGTGCATGATTCAGTCTTGACCTCATGCAGGATGGTCGAGATTCTTCTTCTGAGAAGGAAATGAGCCAGATGTGACATGTTGCTTCTCATTAGTAACATCTCACTTCCTTTTTTTGTTTTTTCTTTCCCACAAACTAAAACAAATACCCCGCTCTGGGTGCGACAGCTGGAGATGAGTGCTCCGCTAAGTGGAGGAAAATGAATGGAAGATCTTTCTTCTGATGATTTGTCTAATTCTTGTCTGGGATGTTCAGCAGAGATTGAGCGGCAGCAGGGAAATGAGGAGACGTGTGTGTGTGTGGGTGTGTGTGTGTGTGTGCGTGGGCTAACAGCATAAGTCAGAGAGATAGAATGAAACGTGTGTTTAGACCAGCTGCACAGCAAATCTGTTTATTCTGCACAGTTTGGCATCAAACACAACAGACTGCTGAGTGCCTGCTATTGCTTGTGGTGGCCCATTAAAATAAAATGTATTGTTGCCTCAGGAGCTCGCCTGAATCTGACATTTTTGTTCTTGCTTCCGTCCTCAGTTGCATTATTTCCCAGGCTGCAGCGGTGTCAGGGCTGCGAGTTCCACCACTTGTCAAGCTCTCAGAGCTGCTCATTACACACCACGGAAGGCATGCCCACCTCCCGGCCGTCCATCACCGCTGTCTCCGCTGTCACCTGCCTGTGTGGCGTTCACATGTCAGCGCCGTGACATCTCCTCCAGCTCAGATTCTCTGTTGTCTGGTTGAAACTTTTGCATTGTTAGCGAAACAATTAAAGCGTTAAAGTACCAGGTAAACATTTCTGGCACACTTGAAGTGTATTCATGCTGGAAAAAAAGAGCGTGAACCCGGCCGGGCCCCACTCTGGGAGCCGTAAATATCCTCAGCCAATGATAAATTCATATTTAATGACCGTGGCCATTGTCTGGGAAGGAGGAGCATTCTTTCATTATTGCCTCTTTCCCCCGCTGCTTGGTCGAGATAATTGATTTCTCTGTGGTAACAAGGTATCGACCATGCACCGTCGCAGCTAAGACGGTGGTTCGATTCAAAGGAGGGGAGGAGAAGGGGGGGGGGGGGGTGAGGAGAGAGAGATAAAGCTGAAGGAGAGAAGGCCAGAAGCCAGCGAGGCATGCACTCGTGGTGGAGTTGAGAGAACTTGCAGAGTTTCTGTGGGTGTGGAGGAGACGTGGGTCTCTCACCCGAGTTCTACTTAAGGTTGCATTAAATCCAAAATATTTAGATTAGAAATGGTTAAATATGCGCTAAAGCCTGTTGAAACCAACAAGATATATGACTAGCGATAGCACGCAGGCTTATCTTGTTTTTCCAGATCTGTTCGTATAATTGTAACCAACTTGATGCACACAACAAGCTAGCATGTCATCTCTAGTGATTTATCTCATTGGTTGAAACTTGCTCCGTCTGAAGTCAGCTTGTTTGTTGACACAACACCAAAGTTTCAGTAAAACTGTTGTTGTTGTTCCACAAACAAACAGTTTTTAACCCTTTGGTGCGTGGACATGACTACAGCCTCCCAGCGTTTGCATATTCCCGTCTTCTGCTCATCGTCTTGAATCCAAAACGAAGCCCAATCCCAGACGTACCCCTCTTTAGGTAAAAACGCCTCTTCTTGGGCTGCATCTGTGTCTCTGGGGAAACGTCTTCAAGCTGTTTCCATCGTTCTGCACTCGTGTTAAGTAACGTAAAGTCTGTCGTAAAACTCGCATGAGTGAGAATCAAAGAACTTGAAGCAGCTGTATGTCACAAAACCACAAGATGGAGTTTCTTTGAAAAGAATCTCTTTTTAATTTGTCTTTATTTTCACTTACATACATTTTTTGACACTGAGGAGGTTTGGACTATTTGATGATGTATTTGGCATAGTAATTCATCAAATTAGGTCATAAATGATAGAAGAGAAATGACACGTGACATGACATGTATCATCATATCTCCCAGCACTATAAATGAACATGTCATCATGTGACAAAAATCCGCCCAATCACGTTTAAACAAAGAACTTTAGTTCACTGATTGACGCGGATTCTCTATTTGATTGGACCGACCGTACAGTCAGGTGGGTGGATTTGGTCTGCAGCTATCGAGTTCTGACATCATTGACCCTGACCTCCAGCAGCCCATGCTGCAGGAGAACACAACAGCTCGACACATATGGACTGCTTTTACAATCAGTCAATAACAGCAATAACTAAACCTTATGACTTGAGTAATTATTGATTTTATTCAGCTTCCAAGGCTGGCGGCGGGAGCTCTGATGTCTCCCCTGGCATTGAGGCCTGCGGTTCACTGTATAAATTGAGGAATTAAGCGCCGCGGCTGATGTTACACCCTCGCTATCTTACGTTGTAATTTATTTAAGCGCTCTTAATTGGACTAGTTACTCATCTGGCCCCTTGTTGGTCCCACAGCAGAACGGAGCGCTGTCACCGCACGCCGGGGCACTCTAGAATATGGCGCCGCAGAGACTCAAGGTACACAGCCAGCTGTTTGATGTCTGCAGCAGGCGAGCGCATGTTGCACCGCACAGCAAAAACAAACACACAATCCCCCGGTGGTGGGACATAGACACACACTGGAGACCCCACTTCAGCCTAATAAACTATTCATGTGGATTAGAACATTAAAGAAAACGAGAACACTTCTGAAACCCCGCCCCCAAACCCCCAAAAAGCTGCGTTCCCTCTGCAGAGGTCATGAAGTATCAGTAAAGCTCTGTATCAAATGAGAGCACATAGAATGTGTCATCGGGTTCAGCGCAGCAGCACGCCACAATAACTGCTAATGGAATAACTATAAGATGCATAAATGATCCCGCTTTAATTTGTAATAATGTGGGACCTCGGCGCCGACCCGTTCAGCCCAATAGATTATGAAAATAGCCGTAATGACTGTTGGAACAATGAGCCACATTGCATTATAATTAAGCTTTGGAATATCCGGCACTGTGCTTTTACTGAAGGGTCGCTCACAATGGCCCGTATTCCATCAGAACCTGAATAACAAACCCTCTGAAAGGAAACGCACTAGAAAAGGCTTCTGTTTTGCTTTCTACACGGGCTCTGCATGTGCAGCTCTCACACAGTCATTACACACTTCTGTTTTAAAGATAATCAACTCAGAAAGTTTCACTTGTGTTTTATTTGTAGACTTTTTCTTTTTTTTAGCCGAGAGTAAAAAATACAGAGCAATCCTTTGGTGAAGTTAAGTGTCGATCGCAACATATTTAGTCTGTAAAAATACAAAAATATAGAGTTGCAGAGTAGTATAACATTGAGGTTAATGAATGTTTCATTGAATATGAACCAGATTTTACTTTCAACAAAAATCTGAATTATTAAAAAAATAAAAGAAATAAAGTAGTCAGTTTTGTCTTTATGTGGATTGTTTCAAATCTAGTAGATTCCTTTTATATATATATAAAAGTCTGAATGACGTGTACAGTATATAGTAAATGTGACTAAATATCAAAAGTGATGCAACAGCACCCCCTAGTGGTGAAGGAGTCCTGGTGATTACAGGTGGTGCAGTTAGCAGCAAAATGCAAATAATATTCATGTTAAAACATTTCTAAAGGAGTTTTCAAAGTATTTCTGAAAACAGTTACCATAAATATATATAAAAAAGAGGTTAGATTTTTAAAACAACATCTTACAAACACAACAAGATTAAAAAAAAGTGTTTAGAGTCTGTGTTTACATTCACAGTTAATGCCAGCAATAAAAGTATCTCATAAAGATAGTTTTTTTTTGTTGTTAGTAAAAATGTATACAAATATGCCCACAGGTATGATCAAGAATAAAATGAGAAAAATAAATGCATAAAGCTCTTTGGATTAAAAGGTTTACATTCTTACAGTTTTATAACTGCATTATTATTTTTTTTGCATGATAATATGAAGAGACGAGTGTTGTTTTTGTCCGTCATTACTTCAGCTGTGGAGATGTGAAGAAGTTGCCCTGTCGGTTTGGGGCAGATGTTGCTTTGCTCTTGCTTCCAAAACTGAAGATGAGGTGAACCAACATGATAGAAAGAGAGACACACAAAAAAAAAGTACTTTAGTGTTGATTTTTGGAACACTGATGTAATTTTCTGTCATCACTGTTATTACAGTAACAATGTTTGTGGGGACATCCAAATTCCTTTTCTACTCTCTAACTCACAGGTGGGCAAACTACAGCCCGGGGGCCACATTCGGCCCCTTAGGCTACTTAATCTGGCCCTCCAAATTAAAATACATTGAATCAAAAATCCTAATTATTGTTTTATTTTCATTGTATTTCTGGTTTCTTCTCATGAATGGTGTTGTTTCTCTGGCGTTCGTGTGTGTTTTTTTCTGAGTCAGATGGTGATTTTTCAGATTTCTTTGAGTTCGCATTTTCCTCTGAAGAACATCAACCCAAAAAGAGAACAAAATTCACAATTTAAAAATTAAAATTCCCCAATTTTCTGTTTTAAAATGAATATATGTGAATTTTAATCCAAATTAAAGCATGTTTTTCTCTAAATTCCATATTATCTTTTTAGTTTATGAGGTTCCATTCCTTCCATCTGCTCCTCGTCCGGCCCTTATGCCAAATTTTAGAACCCTTTCTGGCCCACATTAAAAAAGTTTGCCCACCCCTGCTCTAACTACTAAAAACTATGTGGGCGCCCACGGCGTCCCCAACTAAAAACCTGTGAATATAAACGTTTTATATAAGTAATTTATGACTCCACTGCTGTGTCCTGATGATAAAACTGATAGTTTATCAAACATTTAAATCTTTCTCATGAAAAATTGTTCCAATGCAGTGGATTGTGGTTTATATTTGCCAACCTGATGCGCATTAATGCTTATTGATTTTTCCCAGAGACTTCTGGGAAATTTCTTGGGCACCAGATTTGTAGATTTGCTCATCCAGTCCATGTGTGTTTTGTGGATCTGGAGAAGGCGTTCCCCGTGGCGTCCTGTGGAGGGCGCTCTGGGAGTGCGGGGTCTGGGGAGTCTTACTGAGGGCTGACCGTCTCTGTGTGACCGGGGTAGAAGTTTTGGTTCCATAGCCAGCAGTAAGTCAGACCTGTTCCAGCAGGATTTCCTCTCTTCTCTTTGCAGATGATGCTGTCCTGTTGGCTTCATCGAGCCAGGACTCCCAGCATGCATTGGGGCGGTTTGCAGCAGAGAGTGAAGCAGCAGAGGCCAGAGAAAGATGGTTTGTCCTCTTTCGGTGGGTGGAGTGCCCCTGCCTCAGGTGCAGGACTTTAAATATCTCTGTGTCTTGTTCATGAGAGAGGGAAGACCACAGCGTGAGATCGACAGCAGATTGGAGCGGCGTCCGCAGTGATGTGGTCGCTGTCCCGGTCTCCTGCGCGCTCGTGTGAAACTCAAGATTATAAGAAAAAAAAAAACTGGAAAAACCTGCGCATCATTTATTTTTCAAATTAAAACAAAAAATGAAAAAATGACTGCTTCATAGATTTATTAATTTTTAAACTTCTGTAATCATAAATTATACAAAACATTTTTGATTTGTCCATTTTTTTTATTGGAAATGAAACAAACACGTGATGAGTGTTTAAATTTGTTTTCTAAGAGTTCCTCTTTTTGTGATCAAACACTTTTTAGAAAATGTGTTTAAATGTTCATTATGTGTTTGCTTCATTCTTGATTTATACAAAATAGGAACATTAAAAATGATTTGTTTTACTACAGTAGTTTAGAAATTGATAAATAAATTTCATTTTTTGTTTTAATTTGAAAAACAAACTATATGCGGGTATTTCCGGTTTTTTTTCTTTCAATGTTGAGTTTCACACGGGCGCACAGGAGGAGCTCCACGAGGGGGCGGATCTAGTTTTATGGGCGTAAGAATGCTTTCACAGGTGAGGTCACAGGAGCGTTAGAATACTCCCACGAGTGAGAAGAGGCTTCTCGAGTGCACAGGAGTAGAGGAGCGGGCGCTACAGACTCCGGCCCGGGAACGCCTCATGGAGCTGGAGGAGGTGGCCCGGGACAGGGAAGGATGGGTAACTGTTTAGACTGTTGCCCCCTCACCTGGTCCCGGATGGGCGGATGGATTGATTCAGACTCCCCGAAAAAAAGGTGTAGAGTAGGAGGAGTAGTGAAGGAATTCGGACACAACCCCACATTTTGATTTTTTTTGGTTGAGAAAAATTTACTTAAAAAAATGTTCAAACCTGGCGGTCTAATGAACTCTGTCTAACAATATAAATATGTAAATGCAAGCTGGGTTGAATATCCTGAGGTAAAATATATATTCTTCACCTAATGTTGACTCTAGATGTGTTTAAACGTGTCAGACATGTGGGTTTAAGTACAGATATTTGATTTTGAAGTGGGATTTCTTACAAGCTGGTGCTGGACAGCGTCTGCATCATCCTCTGGGACAGCGAGCTGGACGACGGAGTTTTGCTTATCCTCTGGTGTTCTGGGGTGGTCACTGGTCCCAGGATGCTCACTGCAGAAAAAGAGGGAGGGGATGTTTGGACACGGATCATTTAGTGTTTTCACTCTGCAGCTTCTGCACATTAGAGCAGGGCTCCCCAAACTTTTTCTTGAGGATCACTTCATTGTTTTCCTCTCTGATGTGGGGCCGGGGTCTGTTTGTCTGTCAGAGACACAGCCACATTTAAATAACTCATTTCTGTATTCTTCACAGAAGAAAAACATTTTAGTGTTAAATATTTTACAAAAAAAAAAGTTTCTGTCCACTCTGAGTGTTTGGGGGACCAGGCGGGCCGTGGTTTGGGGTCCCCTGCATTAGAGAAAACTACTGATTGTATGTGAGAACTGGAACCAACAAGTGACGTTGCTAGTTGAAAATGGATTCGTTCAGGCTCCGACCAAATTAAGTCAATTCAGTGGCCCTTTTTTTGGTAAATCCATGTTGGTGCCAAACGTTGTCATTAAGCAGTGATTGGTCTGGGTCAGAGGTCAAAGAGCCATTTGGTCCAGTTTTTCCCTTCAAAATAAAATGAACTCTTTGTTAAATAAGGAAGAAAGTCAAATCAAACATGGTATTTTTCATTTCTAGAACCTTGGTGCCATGAACCCATTTTCTCTGTTTTACTATTGAATATAAACATGATACCATTGGTGTATAATCTGTTTTAAATAAATCTATATGTGCTTTATTCTTATAATAAACTGTTCTTACCATTATTTTTCTAAGCTTGATCCATGAATGATCAATAAATGTATTATTTACTGAAATTATAAGCATTTTTATTCTAAGGGATGAATCAGCCACATGTGGCTCTGGAGCCTCAGGTTGCAGACCCCTGTTCTGGGTCATTGAGGTTTCTATGGCGACCACTTTCACCAATCAGGAGAGAGCTTCAAACCCCATATCGCTGAAAGTTAGTCAAATGTTTTGAATGTTGAACAAAGGGGTCAGCAGGCTCCACCTACTTATATTGAGGCTCATGATTGGTTGATTTTTAGAATAACATGGAAAGATGATTGTTAAAAACACATTAAAAAAAAAAAGAAACAATAGACTTCTATATAGGAGAGTACTTCCTGCTTGGACCGCCAGGGGGAGGAGTCACTCAGTCCAGCTCTCCCATAGACTTAATGGGAACTAATGATAAAACGTTAACCTGTGTTTGGAATAGAATACTCTAACATGAGTTCAGGATGACAGTGACAGCTGACTGGAGGAAAACAGAAACTTTGGATAACGAGTGACTGCAGCTAATTAAAAAAAAAGGTTAATGAGAAAACATCTCTGGATGCTCTGACAGCTCTCATTCCTGTCACTTCACCTTAAACTAACCTGTCAACACAACAGACTTCTTGATTTCAAACAGGCTGACAGTCAGCTGACTGATTCGAACTGGAAAAGCTGCTGGATTTCTCGCTGAAACATCCAGTTTTCCTGCTGTCGGTGAGGCTTGAAGCTGGATTTCTCATTGGTATGCATGTCTAATTAATCAACAGCTCCATGTTAGAGAGGAAGATCCTTTAAAACTGTCCTGAGTCTTCCAGTCCCTCTTCTTTATTTATCTTTTGTGTGCTTGTTCATGTGCAAACTGCTTTGACCGGCATCACTTCTCCAGATTAAAAACAGCTCATTTGATCCAAAAAGAAAAAGTGCATGAGCTGGGATTTTGGCTTTTCACTTCTCCTAATCGTGGTAAAAACTGTCATGTCAAGACGTCTGCATAGAAAAATACAGAAACGGGTAGAAATGAACGTTTAAAATGAAACAAAACTGAATAATAATGATGTAAATGTAAAAAACTAACAAGCAATTTGCAGCTGAAGATGTTTTCAGAATTTTTAATCTTATCTTGACTTTTCTTAAGAAGTCTGAAGAATTTTGGCTTCTTGGAGCCAAAATTCTGTGAGGGTACTTCCTATTTGGAAAACCCGGGGATGGGGTCACACAGTCCAGTTCTTATAGGCACTGTTAGTGAAGCAAACGGACAAACTTTACTGCAGGAGTGTCAAACTCAATCACACAAGGGGCCAAAATCCAAAACACACCCTAGGTCACGAGACGAACGGGATAAAAAATTTATTAAATTAAACACTCTAAAACTACATTTTTAAAACTGTAACTGTTATTGTAACAGCTAGCATGAAGCAGACATATTAGCTAAACTTCAAAATAGCCTAAAAAAATCTTAGTAAATGCCAAAATACTCCAAAAAAGACTTTTAAGAATTTAAGACTTTTAAAAATAATTATGGATTTAAAAAAATGCAGGAATATTATTCCAGAATAAATAAACTTAACCCTTAAATAACTTTCAATATTTTTCTCTCCATAAAATTATATTTTGTCAAAATTATACAAGTTAGAAAGGAGCACAAGATAACTTCGGGTCTTTAATAACAATGAAATAAAATTATCTGGAGGGCCGGATAGAATTACCCGGAGGGCCGGATCCGGCCCCCGGGCCTTGACTTTGACACGTGCTTCAAGGCAAAAAATCTGACGCAACAAAGAAAATCTTCCATAGATGCAGTAAATGAGCACAAATGATCATGATGTTCACTTGATATTTCCTTTATTTTTGGTTCTCGTAACCTCTCTACTTACTTCATGTTGTTCTCTATCTGTCCTGCCTGGATAAATAAAGGATAAATAAAGGTGAAATAAAAAGAAAAGATTGTCTGAAAACTTTCTGATTAGTTTTTCAAACTGTTCTTGGATGGTCGACTGGAGGAGGATCAATCATACTGAAAGTGCTGGGTGATATGACGATACGTATCATGTGACGGTGTCTATCGTGTCATTTCTCTTGCTGAACTTTTGTGCAAAAAACATGTTTTCCTAATAAGAAACTTAAACACTGTTATGCACTTAAAAAAATGTTTCTCATTTGTGACAATTCAGTTACAAGTTACTTGAAAAAGTAAAGTCAGAGAAAAGTATGTAATGACATGTTTGTAAAAAAAAATGTCAGAGAATAACTGAAAATATACTTCATAGTGGTATATTGTGATATAAAATAATTAAGGCTGTGAATGTTGATGCATTAACATTCTTCTAATTTATTCAATTCAAATTCATAATTCATTTGTTAACATGTATTAACGACCTCAGGCGTTCTGCTGTGCAGCTTAATGAAACTGTCAAAAATAAACTTGTTTTTATATTCTGTAATTAAGATTTTATTATATTAAAGATATAATTTGACATCTATTTGTTGTTTTTGGAAAAAAGCGTTTTTTTATTTTAATAAATCAGGCAGAGAACAAAAGTCAATATGATGGCTGTGATGCAGCAGCAGATTTCGAGATGGGGACCGACATGAATTTTCAACAATAACAAGCACCGGCATCTTCTAAAAAAAAGTGGAAATGCCGCGGTTCACTGTGAAATGACGTCGTGGAGGTGAGCAGTTCAGAATGGACAGACACGCCCCCCTCTGAGAGCAGACCTGAAATCCAGCTGGATCAAACTTCTCCCAAAAAATAGTTTGAAGACAATTTATGAAAAAAAAACAAAATTCGAGGGAAAATGTCAATTCAACAGTAGTGAGAAATTAACGTGGACGTTTTTGTATTTTCATTCAGAAACAAGTTGATAAGTTTGTTGATAATTGTTGTTCTTTTTTTTTTTTTTTTATAAAAATTACATCTAAAACTTTATTTCTATGATGTAAAAACAGTTTGTGAAACATATTTTTGTTAAACTAATGTGGCTCTTTCATCCCCGTCTTGTGGCTCTGTAGTTCTAAAGAAAGATGCTAATGATTCAAATAAAGGATTGATTAGTTATTTCAGTTTTACTGTTTCTGTTTAGATTTTTAATGTGAAACCACAAAGTAACATGTCATAAAAATTCTGTAGAAATGTTCATTAAATCTGTGTTCTTTTGTCATGTTAGTCAAATAAAAGTCTCCACAATTCTTTCATTTTGCTATATTACTCTAACGTGGTTAAAGTTTAAATGCAGTTTAAAAATTATGTATTAAGAATTATGTGTTTTGTGCCTCAAATCTTAAAAAAAATATATTTTTAATGTTTTGAGTTTTTTATTTATTTAGTTTTTTTTTAATAATTGGATTCCACTTCAATGTCATTTATATTTAGAGAAAAATAAAGTTTTTTTTTTCCCAGAATAAATCTTTTTGATAGAAAAAGCCTCATGTTTGACTGTCTTGCATTTTATTTTGAAATTACTTTGCTGCAGCAGCAGGATCTTAAGTTGCATGTTTTATTTTGAAAGGAACCTGTGTTTGCTGCTGTCAAATGTAAAAGAAATCAAAACAGATATGGACACATATAGACACTGTTGTAATTCAATATTATAATATTTCAAATCTACATTTTGAAATGATTTATAATGATCACATAAACATAAATATTATGTTTATTGATGTTGTCTGTGCCTCGAGTCAGAACTGAGTTGGGAAAAAAGGCTTTCAGTTTTTCAGCTCCCACATCCTGGAATCAGCTACAGGCTGAAATTGGGCTTGAAAATAAGATACCACTTCACATGTACAAGAGGCTTTTAGATATTTTAGAGAGTCAGTCTTCCTCATGTAAATGTTTTATATGAAATTATTATTATTATTGTTATTATTTTTATTTTTAACTTACTCTACTTACTTTATTCCTTTTATTGTGTATTTAGTAATGTGTAATTGTTTTGTCTGTCCTGTAATATTTGTTAAATGTTTTGCTGCCTCTTGGTCTTGCTAAAGAGATTTGCAATCTCAACGAGTTTTCTCCTGGTTAAATAAAGGTGAAATAAATAAAATAAAAATTATGCATTTTCCTAAACAATATCGTGGCATTTTTCGTCTCTCACTGGATTTTGATGTGTCAGAAACTGGACCAGACGGCTCCTTTAGTGTTAAAGGCAGCAGAACCTCTCCTGTGGTTTACCTTTGTGTTTGGGGGAGTCGGGCTGCTGTGAGGAGTCCATGTCTGTGACATCTGGATAAGCAAAGCGGCTCCAGTAGCTCTCCGGAATGCTCATCAGGAGCTCCACGACCTGCGGAGGCAGAACATGAGCCGAGTTCTGACAGAATATTCTCAGGATTGAAACTCAGAGCTTCAGTTCTCAGAAGCAGAGATTTTTGAGGCTCTCTGCCGGCGCCACCTTTGGTTGTCTGCTGGTGTCGTGCAGGATGGTCATGGGGTCCGGATCGGGAACAGCGTGGCCCACCAGAGTGGGGCCAAACACTCGGGCCAGGTTCTTCACGTCCATCTTGGTGTCCACGCTGTGGGCCACCCTGGTTCAGAAAGAATTACTTGAATATAGTTTTTTGTGGAATTGATTCCCATAAACTTGACTATTTTAGCGGTTTACTTGAGTAAGTGGATCATGAGGAAGGCCAGCGTGTCTCTGTTGGGTTGAGGCAACTCACTGATGGTTTGATACAACATAGCCAGACAGTTGCCGTCATCCTGGATCTCTGCATATGAAGAAACACTTTCAGAATCTGACTCTCACTGACGTTAACTGTGTAGTAAAAATGTCATCAGCAGCAGGAGAAGCACCAGTCATTTCTGAAGGAACCAGGTTTACTTGATGCTACAATTTTTGCTTTTTTAGTTCAACTATTTCTATAAAAGTAAAACAAAAAAAAACATAGCAACAAGTATGGAAGCCTAAAATAGCCTGCCTTACTTTTGATCGTTTTCTAGTTATAACTAGATCCACTATGTTGTTATCCAAAGAAAGTACATTTAATTTTCTCGTGATGAAGACATAATGAAGAATATCCTGTAACTTCGCCCATTTTAAGTCTCTTTATTTAGTGGTTAACAACAAAAACAGTAAAACAAACCCCTCGGCAAACGCTGTTTTTTAGTCTTTTGTATTTATTAGTGGATCTACGCTCCTTAATCCAGTCTCATGCCCCAGCCCGCCCCCCTTTATTTCACCAAAACCCTCAAACAAACAGTTAAGTTGACAGAACCAGCAGAACTTGTGGCCGACGGGCTCGGATCGGCGTGGTGCGTTCACTGAGCTCGGAACCATAGCGGACCCAAACAGCGACTCGGTCCACTACAATCCGTTTTTTTTTTTTTAAATATTCAATCCATAGCAAAACAAAGCTGTTTTTCAGAAAAGATTGTCTAAACGATTAAATCGATAAATTCCATATGGATCAGTGCAGAATAAAAATAGACTATTTTTTAGAGTTTAGCTTCTGTTTTAGCATCAGGCTAACATTTTTGACTAATTAAATTTACTGATAAATTTTAGGCTATTTTGGAGTTTAGCTAGTATTTAAGCAGTGTGTTAGCTTTTTGGCTAATTTGGAAGCTACTGAGGTTTTGTTTGCTAATTAGGAGTTTAGCCAATGTTTTAGCTACATGCTAACATTTTTGGATAATTTGTAGTCTACTGAGGTTTTATAGGCTAATTTAGAGTTTAGCTTTGGTTTTAGCAACAGGCTAACATTTTTGACTAATTTAGTTTACTGAGTTAGCTAGTATTTAAGCAACATGCTAGCTCTTTTTTGGCTAATTTGGTATCTACTAAGGTTTTTTGGGCTAATTTGGAGTTTAGCTTATATTTAAGAAACACACTAAATATTTTAGCAAAATTAGCATCTTTTAGGGATTTTTTTAAACAATTTTACCACAAAATTTTTCTAAATTTAGGTCAACTTCAGCACTCTTTCATAGCTCTAACAAAATTTCCTCTTTTAGCAATTTGAACATTTTGCGAATAGCTTTTGCATTTTCAGCAAATCCCCTTCAGCAATTAAAGTAAATTTTGTCACCATTTTCAGCTAAAAACGTTAGCATCTTCAGAGACTACTTTCAGCAAACAGCATTCACACTGGCATTATCGCTGGTAATGTAACTTTTCTAGTTTAATCTTGTTTAAATAACAGAAAGTAATGAAGAACAGAGTCTGCACGATTCAATAAAAGTTTAATAAACTCGTCTGTATCGTTAGTTAGTTTAAAGCTTATGATTGTTCAGATGTGTGTTTTACATCCTCTGACCATGACTCATGACTAACTGAAAAACTAATTGGTGATTAGTCGACTATTAAAATAATGGTTTGTGGCAGCACTGACTCAGTGCTGGTGTTTGACGTTTTCTCTGATCAACTGCTTTGTTTTGTTCCGGATGTCCGGAGTTCAGTGAACGCACCACATTTCTCCTTATCACGAGAAAACAATCAAAAAATTAGGGCAGGCCGTCATTATGTCGTCATCACGAGAAAATGAAATTTGTTTTTCTCGTTATGAAGAGAAAATGAAAAGGGGGAAAAAAAGAAGGCACACCGTTTTTCACACAATTTCCAAAAAAATGTTTTGTTTGTTTTACTTTAAACCGTTTCCTATTGATTTTTTTTTATTGATCTGCTCTAGTAAGCCAGTTAAAGTTAATTACTTTTGTAAACACATTCATTTATAAAATAATGGGATTAAATTATTGTTTAATTTTTCATATCTGGGAGGCATGAAATGAACCCAGAAGCTCACCTGCTGCCTCCATGAAGACCTTGTTGAGGTGAAAGGTGAGCAGAGGCTCAGGCAGGTTTCTGAGGAAGTCTTTCAGGACTCCGGCGATGACGTTGATGTCCTCCACTTTGTTGAGAAGAGGCAGAGTTTTTCCCCGAACGAGCTTCTCCTTCAGCTCCTTCACCACGCGCTCATGACCAGAGACTCTGTACAGACCAACCTGAGGAGCACAGATTAAGGAAACGGGGAAAGATCAGCATCAGTCATAACTTTATGTAGATCGAAAGATCAGAAAGATCAGAGGGGAACCTAAAACTGTGCCCATATTTTAATTTTCTGTATTTTCAATTTGAAAGACTACCTGCTTGTTATTTGGCATCATTTTAACCTCTTCTATTTGACACCACCTTTATTCTGTCATTTTACCATGTTACATTCACACACTAGACATAAAATCACATAAAAACAGAAAATTCCATGTGGAAATATGGGGTTCATTTTGCTGTGGAAACCCAAAACATGTTTAACAAACTGTTTTTATGACATAGAATGAAAGATTTAGTTGTAAGGGTAAAGTCACACCAGGCAGCCCAAAAAACAAGATTTCTCACTGCTGTCTATTCTATTTTTTTCCTGAAGTTTTTTTCTAATAAATTTTCTTTATTGTGAAAAATAATAAAAGTATTTTTTTGGGAGAAGTTTGATCCATCTGGATTTCAGGTCGGCTCAGCTGGATTGGGGGCGTGTCCGTCCATTCTGAACTGCTCACCTTCAGCGAGTCTCAATCACAAAAAGTTGACGTTTATTTTAGACAGTTTTATTATACTGATCTCACAGCTGCACAGCAGGACGCCTGAGGTCAATGATCCATATCTACGAGTTAATAATGTTCTATTAATCACGCGCGTTAACGCGTCAACGTTCACAGCCATAATAAAAACAAAAAGATAAAGAAAGACAGAAATAATATTCATCAATTTTGGCCAATAAAAGTTTTTCTGTCAATTAATCTCAGCAGTAAACAAAACATAAACATCACTGTTGCTTAAGATCATTTTAGATTAAATTCTGAAAATGTTTTTCCATTCTCAGAGTTTATCTGACAACAGTTCCAGTAGATCCATGACCAGAAGATTGTAAATGAAGACCCAGCAACAACACCTCAATAGAAATGGAACAACTAGAAAACACTACTTTTATCTAACAGTGTTTCCAACAAAAACAGGTTTTACAAACTGAATTTTTTATTATTTTTAGTGGGAAACCAAAACTTTAGAGGAACTTTTTACAGGCGTGTTCCGGTACAACTTCTCCGTCACGCTAGCAGACATGTGGCATCACATCATTGATCACAAGAGTCTCCTAATATTCTTTTTTTTCTGTTCAATTGCCGACGATATTTAAAACAAAATCATTTTTCAGAACTTTTTTCACTAAAGTGAAGTTCAATCTTTTTTTTTTCCATCAACAAAAAAACATTTAATACTTTTATTTTGAAAGTAAGACACTTTACCAGCACTTTACTTTGAAGATTCATTTACTTCTGGTGACATTTGGTTTATTTAGCTTATATACTTAAATCCAACATTATTCTTCACATTTGGACACAATTACACTTCATGACAACATATTTCTACTCGACTATATAGATCTCAAATCAGCGATCTCTGAAGTCACGATTACTTGTACTGGTTTTTTCTAGATCAGATCGCAGAAATACGAGTATTCAGCTTTAATTTACAAAACGGAGGATGACAGGTCCACAGAGAATAAGGAAGCCTGGCTCACCTCGTGAAGGCCTCGGCGCTCGATCTCTTTGACGCAGAAGATGACCAAAGCCGGGATCATCGGCGCCGTGGGAGGAGCAAAGTCAGCCAGGGTGGCCTACGCACAAGGAGGATCGTCTGAAATACATGTAGAACCTTAGAGTCACTGTGGGCAGGAAAAGACGGTACCTCAGTGGTTCTGATGGGAGTGGCCACGGCGGGGGGGTTGCAGGGCAGAGGACAGAGGTCACGGCACTCCGGATGAGCCACGGCCCGGCAGTCTTGACAACGGAGATAAAGTTTGCCAAACTTAGTTCTTCTTCCACACGGACCACAGAACTCGGACTTGATTACCTGAGCAGGAGTAGAACGAGTAACGTTAACAGGACTGCCGTGCTTTAAAAAAAACTGATACTGTGCTCATGGCGCTCGTACGGTTTTGGCGATGAAGTCGTGCTTCTTTCCTGCTCTAGCTCGGAGGGGTTTGGGTGGGCCGATTAAACTGGGAGCCATGGTGCCAGAAACCTCACTGGCGGACTCAGACTGGTCAGTTGTGGTGGTTTGACCAAAAAGAAGAGCCTCTGGAAAAACAACAGATTTGGTTGGACTAAAGTGGGGGTGTCAAACTCAATCGCACAAGAGGCCAAAATCCAAAACACACCTTAGGTCGCAGGCGGGACAGGATAAACATTTATTGAACACTCTAAAACTACATCTTTAAAACGTTTAAACATAATTATGAACTAAATATGCATCATTACCTGCGATAATGCCAGTGTGAATGCTGTAAGCTGAATTTAGCCGCTGAAGATGCTAGTGCTGATAGCTGAAAATGCTGAAATTGAGAGTTAAAAATGCTGAAGCTATCCAGCTAAATTATTAGCTAAATGCCAAAAGCCTAAAAAACTAAAGTTAGCCAAAATAGCTAGCATATAGCTGAAAAAATAGCTAAATTTCAAAATATCCTAAAAACTGAAAAAAGCCTAAATTACCTAAAACAACTAGCATGTGAGTATTAGCCGAACTACAAAACAGCCTAAAAAAATCTTAGCAAACGCCAAAATATTGCATAAATCTAGCAGAATGCCAATTTTAAAACTTAAAACTGTAACTTTTTAACATAATTATGAATAATAAAAATGCAGGAATATTATTCCAGATTAAATCAATTTAAACCTTAAATAACTTTCAATATTTTACTCTCCATAAAAATATATTTTGTCAAAATTATGCAAGTTATGAATAAGCACAAGATAACATCGGTCCATTAATAGCAATAAAACAAAATGATCTGGAGGGCCGCATAGAATTACCCGGAGGGCCGGATCCGGCCCCCGGGCCTCGACTTTCATACATATGGACCAGTAGACAGAATAATTTCAACTCAAATTTAGATATATTTTTATTAGAGCATTCACTAAATATCAATTGGTTTTAACATTTTTAAATAAAAAAAAAATCCATGTTCTGTTTTTAATAAAGATATACTATCAAGGTATTTTCCCTTTTGTGGGATTGCAATAGTTTTTTTCAAGGCCGTCCTTCTCACCGCTTCTCTTCCTGCCACGTGTCCAGTAAGGCACGGCTTCAATAGTGGAGACGGCCTCAACGACACCCCCGTTAGTTGTGATGGTTGTTTTAGCCACAATGGACTCATTAACCTGAAGAACACACGAACGTCAGCAACAACTACCTGCTCAAACTCAGAGTTACCTGCAGGGGGCAGTATTACCTTTTCCGATGCGCGTCCAGTGGAGCAGGATTTCTTTGCTGCAAGAGGAGGACCTTCTGAATGTTTTCTGGAGGAGCGCTGCAGATGGAATCCGTTCAAAAACAACAGGAATTAAAAAACAGAACAACCAATTCAAGAAATGTCTATTAAAAATGTTAAATGTACTCGTTTTTGTCTTTTGCGGAGTCGCACGTTCTTCATCACAGAGGAATCCCAGTCCTACACAAACATTGGGGATGCAAGACATCTTATGACTTCATAAAAAATGTGTGATTTTAGTGTGACTTTCACTTAAAGCTTAAAATAAAAAGAGCAGTACATTTACCAAAGACTCGTCCGTCTGGTCATAACTGATGTCTGACAGCAAAGAACCGGATTCTTCAATTCTAGTTAATCTGTAAAAATGATTGAAATCTGTGAAAATGACGTGTATTTTTGTCTAAACATGTAAGTTCGGGTAATCTGACCTCCTGCTGCCGTTCAGGTTTGTTTTAGCTCCTTGTGCTGCTTGGGAGTGGGCACTGAGGAAGGCCAGAGCGGACCGCTGTTCTTCACTGAGATGGACGCTGCTTCCGTTGTTCTCAGAAACCAGGAGATCCCGGATCAGCTGCAGCTGCCGCTCCTGTCGGTCCCACAAAGCAGCAGGTTGACGGGGACAAACAAACGCGGGTGTCATATTTTCACGCAAACTTCCTCAAAAGTATCAACACGGCGGGGGAAACCCACCAGCTTCTCATAGACCGCCTCCGCCTTTTGCCGCCGCCGGATCTCCACGTCCACCTGGTTTCGGGCGTGTTTCAGTCTGACCTCCAGGGCCCCCCTTTCCGTCTCTGCCTTGGCCAGCATCTCCTTGCAGGAAACCAGCTCGTCACCCGCCAACAGCCACTTCTTACGGCACTCCTCAAAGTGGAGCGCCATCTGAAGGAACTCTGCAAATCAACCGGAGATGTCGGTGAAGAACAGAAGAACAGTTTGTGTTTTGATTTGTAAAGTCCTGATCATTTCACACACACAGCCTTAACATTTCCTTTACTTTGATAAATCAGTAATAACGTTTTAGGAGGTTTTTTTGTCCGGGCAGCAGTTAGCTTTGTAATAGGGAAACTAGGGCTGCCGTAATTAGTCGACTAATCAACTATTAAAATAGTCAACGAATAATTTAATAGTTGATTAGTCGTTACTTTACATTATACACTCCACAAATGCATTTTAGACTTAAAGTCCTGGATGAACTTACATTTTCTAAGTCTTAATGACGACAAAACTGAGGTGATTGTTTTTGGCCTCAGCTCTGGGTCCCTCACTGCTGGTCTTGGCCCTTTAAGTGAATATGTTACATCTCATGTTACTAATTTAGGAGTAACGGTGGACTCTGAGCTGAGACTTGACAAACAAGTTAACTTGGTTGTGAAGTCGAGCTTCTTCCACCTCAGGCAGCTGCAAAGGTCAGACCCATCCTGTCTCTTCAGCAGTTTGAAACAGTGATCCACGCCTTCATTAACTGACACCAGGCTGGATAAAGTTGAACAAAGTTGTGCGAGTTCAGCACCAAAAATTTCCTTTTTTTTATATTTGAGTCGGTGAGACCAAAACTTTGTCTTTGTGAAAAACAGTTCCTTATTTTAGATGCTGATCTCATTTGATTTTACCAAAGTCGTCGCCGATGATGCTTAAACACAAAATATTTAACATACTGTCATTTTTCAACCGTTAACAGGATAATTCCAGTCGATTCTGGAGAAGAAATATCAAAGTCACCGTATATAAAAGAACAGAAACACTTAAAAGGGTCAATCTTGTTTTAATACTAGAAACTATTGAAGGACAGAGGCTGACACGATTCATTAAAAGTTTAATAAACTATCATCTTAATTGTCTTTATTTTTAGTTAGTTTAAAGCTATTGATGGTTGAGGTGTGCGTTTTAAATCCACTTTGCACATGACCCAATTAGTCGACTAATCGTAGTGGCAACCTGAAGAGAGAGGAGTGACCTCACCTGCTGTTTTTCATTTGAACTGTTAACTATTTTAATTATATCAACTGTGTGTTTGACTGCCATGGACGATGATTTCATTTATTTTTATTTCTTTTATGATGTAACGGAAAACTTCCATTTCTGAGTTGAAATTAGTATCAATCAATAAGATCGTCAGAACAAGGACTGAATAACACTGAATGTTAAGCATATCAGCTCATTGGGTTTGTGGTAGAGTGTCCACCCTGAGACTGGAAGGTTGAGAGTTGAAATCCAACACCGCTTGACACTCAGCACTAACGGGATGGATCGAGGGGTTTAACCACCAAATGGTTCCCGAGCGCGGCTGTGTCTGCAGCTCACCGCTCCCACGGGGGATGGGTCAACTCCAGAGAACTAATTTCACACACTTAAGTATGGGAGACAACTAATAGAAATGTAATCAAGTATGAAATTATTGATCACTGATTGAGGTTTTCAGAGAAATTATTCCTAGTATAAAGTCTGATTTTGTTTTTATGATCATATCCATACAAATACAAACAAAACACAAGTAGAACTCGTGTGCACATTTATTTATTTATTGCTAAAGTGTTATATATCATTGACAGAAAGCAGAGTGAGTGGTTTGTTATCAAAAACCAGAACAATGTGAGGAAATAACTTACGTGGTTCCACGCTGTCATTCAGAGCTTCCACTTGAGCTCTCAGACTCTGGAACTGGTTGTTCAGGTTCATCACAGATGACTCCATCGGAACTTTCCGTCTAAACTACTGGGAAAAATCCACCTACAGTTAGTTAGTGAGCCGATAATCGGTCATCTTTTAGAGTAAAACCTCCAACTTTAGGGTTAATTATTTCAATCTGATCCAGGTTAGCTTTTAAATTAAACTCTAAGATTCAAACTCGGCTACATGAACAACTTTGTGACTTTCAGACATCGATTCCACTGTTTTTCCCTCAAAACTGTTAAGCTAACTCAACAAAATAATATTTCGGTCCATGTCAGGACATACCTGTAAACGTAAACATTAGCTAAACTCCACTTCACTTGACAGCAAAAACATCGTATGTTGGCATAAACAACAACAGGAGTTACCTGCGCCTCACAGGTGCTGCAAAATCGCCGTGAAAATATATTTTAACCAAACTAAATGTCTGGAAACTCCTCGGTGAACGACAACAAGACCACACCTGCTAACTTCCAGCATTCCTTCACAGTTCAAAATCAGCGCCGGTTTTCTTCTTCGTTGGTTAGAGGCGGAGTTTGCGCTCTTTGTCGCCACCATCAGATAACTGCTGGAACTGCGGGCTTTTTGACTGGAAATAAGTCACGAACACGATGATCCAACTATGACAATGAAAATAAAAAAAATAAAAAAAAAAATGAAAAGGAATGACCAAGAACATTAAAGCATAAAATAGGGAAAATTGTGACAATATAACAAAAAAAGGAGAAATAAATGATTAACAAAGCAACATTGTATGCTTTCTCAATTTAAAAAATGAATGTGATAAAATCACATATATCAAATAATTTAGTCTTATTCTCATTAAATATTAGTGCAGACAATTTATATTTCACTATAGTGTCAATGCTTAGTAAGCATTGACACTATAGTGATCTTCCTGCTCTTTTTTGTGCGCTTTAAGGCTCGTAAAAACTCAATCACAGCTTCAGAGAGTTCAGCAATCTTGATATCAAAACTTTCATCTTGTTCAGGGCCTTTCTGCTTGTGTTTTTGGTATTCATAATTTTTACTGTTTTAGAAATATTTAGAAAATGTACCCCATAGGAAATGAATGAGAAAGTCTTCAAATTTCAAAATTTTAAGTTGATCAGAAACAAACCTTTTAAATATATTCATGGGTTCTATTTTCATCTTTTGTAGTAGTTTTCAAAAAATTTAGCTAATATTTTAGCAACATGCTAACGTTTTTGGCTAATTTAGTTCATGAGGAATTTTACGTTACTTTGGAGTTTAGCTGGTATTTAAGCAGCTAATTTAGCATCTACTAAGGTTTTTGGGCTTATTTGGTGTTTAGCTCATATTTAAGCAACACACAAAATATTTTTTTCAAAGTATTGAGGATTTGTAAGTAATTATATTTCTAATTTTTCAGAAATTTTGGTCAACTTTGGCACTCTTTCATTGTCGTTTAACGACATTTCCAGTTTCAGATGCAAATACCAAATCCCTTAAGCAATTAAAATAAATTGTGTCACAATTTTCAGCAAAAAAAAAACCTTTCAGCATCTTTAGCAACTGGCTTCAGCAAAAAACATTCACACTAGTATTATTGTAGGTAATGCAACTTTTCTAGTTATTATTATGGTTGTTATTATTTTTCTCTGAAATAAATTAAATAAACATATTCAGTAACTCAGATCACTCTTGTCTGTGCTTATTGTAGTTCTGAGATGAAAAAATACATTTAAAGAACCAGACTGTCTTCATCTTGACACATGGGACTTCTATAACAGAAGCAGCATCATTAATCACCCATGGCATATTTAGGCTCATGACACTGTGCCACATTTAACAGCAAGGACTCCCATGCAAAGAACTCACATTTTCCCAGAAGAAAAATCTATAAATTGCGCACTTTTATGGGTTGTTTAATGCACACATTTTCTGGTTTAGCATCAAATCGTTCCGCAGAATTGCATACGTGTCTTTTGAGCACTACAAGTCCATTACAGTTTATTTGAGATAATAAGATTTCTCAGTCAATAAGCCCTCTCTGTCTTTATCAATAATTCATCTCCACAGGTACATTTCCAGTCATGGATCATTTTACTCTCTTTTCCGCCACTTTCTCTCTGCTGTTTTATGAGCTGAGTGGAGCAGATGCGCTATCTGTAAATAAAACCACACAATTGATCAAACAAAAGTCGGAAATGATTACATTTTCAAAGAAATGCTTAATGGAAACAGAAGTTTTGTGTTGTTTGTAACCTTCCTCATAAGCTTTCATTTATTATTGAACACTACGCAAAAAAAAGCCCTACGAGAAATGAGCAAAATACATTTTAAACGAAAAATGATTTTCTTTAAATTAGTAAAAAAATCAACCAACAGCGCTCTAGAGTGCCGCACATTTGCGACTGGATCTTTCAGTCGTAATTTTTTCCATTGCTTGTGTAAAAGTGCTCAGAATGGGAGTTTCAGCCGACTCTAAAGTGTCTGAAGTTGGAGAGAAAGCACTTGTGGATTGTGCTGACTCAAACGTGAGGCCTCCTCTGTGGCACCACCGGAGGGTTAATGGTTTGAAAAACACCCTCAGGGGTAACATTTGGCCGATACGCAATGCAAGTACTCAGTCAGGAGTTAAACGCTGCAGCAGAACACACCCTTCACATCATTAACGGAAATGAGTTCACAAGGAAGGAAACTTTTTTGCAAATCAAATGAATGCATTCGGCACTTTTATGAATTGTTTCTGTGCAATTTTTGTTTAGGATGAAACAAAATGCTGCCTGGTTGTTATGCTAAAGGCCTTTGCAGGGAATAACATTAGATGTGAAATCTCAAATCTATTTTTGTCAAAGAATTTCTTAAAAATGCTTAAATTAGTTTTAGAAAAATCTTCTGTTCTGACCATAATGCAAGCCTCACTTTAAAATGTACTCACATCACATGGGAAATATGGAATTTTCAGGGGAGGTATTCTTAATAAAAATCCTGTTTCATTCTCTTTTATATTATACTGCACAAAGAGGTAATCTATAACAATAATGTTAAGAATCAATTGATCAGATATTAAAATCTATAAACACAGAGTTCACAAGCATTCAAAAAGGAGAAAAATAAGCTAAAAAAGCTAATTACTTAAAATGTAATGTTATGCAGCACAAAAATAAGTATTTTTTGTTCATTTTGACCAAGTTGCTGTTAAGACATTTGTACCTAATTATAGTTTATTTTCATCATAGTGACATAAAAACAAGTGTAATAATTGGAAATGATTCCTCATAAAATATGTCCTCATAAAATCTAAAACTAGCACTTATTCTTAGAACATAAATATAATTTTTTGTTTACACAATGATGGTAATGTAACAGTTTAAAATAAAATCTTTAAAACAAACCAAAAATTACAGTGAAATTTGAGTATTTTCAATCTGAACAATCGGAATATTCTAGATCTGACCTCAAAATGCAACAAAGATTGTAATTTGTGCTGATTTTGAGAAAAGCTTGGAAAAGTTTAGATAAGTATAAAAAAAAAACCAGTAAAACATTTTTCAGTTTTCAGTTCAGGATCCTACAATCCTACAAGTGAAGATGCCAAAATGCGCTTCTGTAAGTACGTGAGAAACCAAGTGAGTACTTTCAAAAGACAACGTACACATAGGTGCACTTTAAAGTTCCCATCAATTGGATTACAAGTGGAATCTCCCACTTAGAGAGCGTTTACTGGAAAAAAGCTCCCACTTTCCCTTATTGCTTCTAAAGCATCGTCATCAACAACAATCTTTCACCGCCGCAACCTGAAACGTAGTAAACACTTTGGAAAACACACTTTCAATACATCACACTTTCCTGTTTGGAAAAAGAATAGGAAGGGACTCTATGAAAATAATATTTTTATTGATTTCAGCTTATTTTAACAGTGTTTCTTGTTGCTTTAAGGAAGTACAAGAACGCTTCAACTAAATGAAAAAGATGCGCCAGCCAACGCGCAGTACGGTACATGTGGTAAAGTGTCTAAAGACTCATCTAGTAATGAATTTGAAACAGCCCTGTGTTGTTCTGAAGTGGAAATCATTCAGGCAGTTTCCAGTGCATTTGTAATCGTGCTATCGTTGAGTTTCCCCCAGAAATACGTCACAAATTCAAAAAATTAAAAAGAAAATGTTTAAATAAGCAAAATAATTTACAAAATAAAAAAAAAATATGGAGAGAAAATAGTATCACCTCAATTTGTGCGTTTGTAATTCTTGATTTGAGATTCATTAATTATCGGGCATATTTTTTAACCCTTTAACACTGGAGCGCCAGTTTTCACGTTGAAAAGTTGTAGTGCATTAAAGATTAAATCTTTCAGTGTCAGCGGCATGCCTCAGCTGTTTAAGGGTTAAGATAGTAGGAAAATGTCAAGTTTTCACCAGATATATTCACAATCTAATTTCAAAGCAGCTGAAAGGAAAATTCTGATGACCCAGCATTCTAGCAGCATTTAAACACGTCACTTGAAGACGTGAAAAGCGTTTTTAATGGAGCTAAATTGGGACCAATATTATGTGAAACCCAAATAAAACAAACTGAAAAAAATATTAGTGTTTGGCCAAAAAAATGTAAAATGTCCAAAACTTTTTGCTATTCTACAAAAAAAGTAATTATTTTCAGCTTCAAATCTATTTTTCTCTTTTTTCTCTATTTTTCTCTTTGGTTACTTTTTCATTTTGAAAACTTCATTTCTAAAACTTGTGGCCCCTTGTGGTCTCTTTAGTCCTGGTGCATTTATGTTTATATGAATTTTATGCAAGCATAAGGTCGTTTTCTTCGCCGGTGCAGCGTTTTGGACACGCGGTCTGTAAGTAAACTCTGCTTTTTACACCCGTCTTGGGAAAACTTCAGATTCTGATAGTACAGACCAAACAGCCATATTCTGACCGTAACTATCAGAGTTCTCTGAGTCAGTGAATACACCGAGATTGAAGAGAACATGCTCATCAGTTTTGATTGGTCCTTTGTGTTAGCCCCGCCCCAACACGCCACAACAGGGCCAAAAGTTTTTAAACTAACATTTTCATATTCGAAAACACAAAAAAAAAAGAGTTAAAAGTGGAAAAAAAAGTTTTGAAATTTTGAAGCTAAAAATAATTGAATTTATTTTAGAAAAGCAACAAGTTTTGGACATTTTAAATTTTTTTTGGCCAAGCACCAATAGTTTTTTCAAAATGTTTTATTTGGGTTTCAAATATTATCTAATTTGTACATAAATGTGGATTTGTGTGTATTTTTTTAAAGATTTGTGCATGTATTTAGTTTCAAGCTGTTGTAATTAAGTTGTGCATGTGTAAATTGTATTTTGAAACTTTTTTTTTCACACAAAATAAAATGTATTCTATGAGTTACAAATCAAGAACTACGCAAACACAAATCGGATTGATACTATTTTCTCCCCATAAAAAAAGACCTTACAAAGAATTATTTTTTTTAAGAAAAAAATCAATTCACTAAGATTCTCCTAAAAAAATTGCTTTAACTTTCTTGATAAGATTAGATGATAGAAAATAAGACATTTTTTTCAGGAAACAAGTGTTTTTACTTTCTTAAGATCCAGTTTTTGAATGGACAAAAGAGAGACTGAACTGACACGTCGGCATTTCCTCAGTATTACTAGTTTAAGACTTTATTATGCAGGCAGCTGTAACAATTAAAACTTAGATCTCAGCAATTTGAAGAAAGAAAAAAAACTCTTGGCAGAATTTACAGCAAAATAAAACTGTATGTAAAACTTACATTCTCTCTCTGGAAACAAAAGATGTTGCCAGAAAAAAAGGGGTACTAAGAGTTGACTTGATCAGAGTCACAGTTTCCTAACTGGGTTAGGATGACGTGCAAGTTTCAGAGAACAGCGCACGACTGCACACAGAACGCTAAGACAGGAATGAAGATAGGCAACAACGTGAGAGTCTTTGAGGGTCTTTAAGAGACCACTGTGCAAATGGGGATGATGATGATGAGGATGATGGCCACCACAATGGCGACCAGGGCCACCAGCTTGCAGATCTTGATGCGGCGAAGGTTGGCCTCCTTCCGTCTGAGCAGAGCGTCGTAGCCTGGAGTGTAGATGTCGTCCACCCAGAAGTCCATGTTGGGGTTCAGGGAGTCCTGACCCTGCAGGACAAAACCCTTCCTCTGTTTTATTAGTTCTTGTATACTTAATAACAATTTATCATTTGACACAGATTCTCCATCCATCTTCTTCCGATCATCTGGGACCGGGTCGGGGGGCAGCAGTCTAAGCAAAGATGCCCAGGATTCCCAGACTCTCCTCCCTCGGTATCACTTCAACCACCCTTCAATGGTTTCATTCCTTTTTCTCTGGCCGCACTCGGTTCATCCAGCTAAAATCTTTCCGTTCTGATTCTTCCCCTGTTTCCTCCGGTGTTCCCCAAGGCTCTGTCCTTGGTCCTCTTTTATTCATCACTTACCTCCTTCCACTCGGCCCCCATACGATGGAACTCACTCCCACCTGATCTCCGGACCATTGATTCATTACCCGTGTTTAAGTCCAAACTCAAAACATACATGTTTAAATCTGCCTTTTCTGTCTGATCTCACGACCATTTATCCTGTGGCTGATTTTATTGTTGTTTTTTTAGATTCTATTGTGTTTCTGTTTTTAGGATGTATTTACTTGTCTTGATTTTATTCGTTCTCATTGTAATGTACAGTGTCCTTGAGTGACTAGAAAGGCGCTTTGAAATAAATAAAAATGTATTCCTTCTCCGAGGTCTCTTCCTCCAGTTCCTCTCAGTCAGGGGTTCCCAAATCCAGGCCTCGAGGGCCGGCCTCCTGCTAGTTTTCCAGAAATCCTGCCTTATCTGCTGCTGATCACCTGGATCAGGCGTATTTAGACAATAAGGAACTTCAAAGGCAGGTTGGTTGGAAAACAAGTAGGACACCGACCCTCGAGGCCTGGATTTGGGCCCCCCCGCTTTAGGGGGACCCTGAAGCGTTCACAGGCAAGCCGAGAGATGTATTCTCTCCGATGTGTCCTGGGTCTTCCTCTGGGGGGAGTACATGCCCCGAACACCTCTCCGGAACACCTCTGGAGCCTCGTTTCCACTGAGCAGTCCAGTACAGCACAGTCCGGTTCTATCTGGTGTTTTGAGTGTTTCCATTGTTAAATGGACCCAGTAAACAGGTCTGACCCGAAACTCTTGAGGGCCCTCCATTGTATGTCCATAGAAAAATAGAACGGGACGGCTGGGGCGGAGCCACTGTTGTCACCCGTTGATTGGCAGAAAGCAATGAGGACATTAGAAAGCATCAATTCAGCACCAAGCTAGCGTTTCCGTTTTCCTCTTTATGGCGGGATTCTACTTATTCCGCTCCGTATTCTTCTTTAAAGCAACATCAACTTCCTGTTCTGTACAATGTACAAAACATGAGGCAAGAAAAAGACGAGGCGCCGGATGACCTCCGTTGTTGCTTTTCTAGTCGTTGCACTAGCAACGACTACACCATGCATGCGCTGTGAAAGTGAACTGCTCCGTGGGAGCGAGGCGTCACTCAGTGGAAACACTTGCTAGAATGAACTGGTCCATGCCGTGCTACTCCTCCTGTACTGGACTGCTCAGTGGAAACTAGGCTTTGGCCACCTCAACGGGCTCCTCTCAACGTGGAGGAGCAGCGGCTCCACTCCAGGCTCTATTTGGGTTACTGAGCTTCTCACCCCTCTCTCTAAGCCAGGGGTCCCCAAACTTTTTTTTGTGAGGGCCACATAACTGTTTTCTTCTCTGATGTGGTGCCAGGGTCTATTTGTAGGCTAACAGAAAAGGTGTAACAATCACAGCCTAAATGTAAAGATTTATGGTTTTCCAGAAAGTCACACATAGTCAAATTTAAAATAACTCATTTCTGTAATCTTCACTACAAAAAATAATACTAAAACGTTTTAAAAACTAGATATGTAGCATTACCTGCATTAGATTAATAGCTGAAGATGGTTAAATTGATAGCTAAAAAACACTGAAGCTGATAGCTGAAAATGCTGAAGCCGATAGCTAGCTAAAACATAAGTGAAGTGCCAAATTAGCCAAAATAACAAAAGAAAAATCTAAATTAGCCAAAACAGTTAGCATGTAGCTGGAATATTAGCTAAACTCCAAAATAGCCGAAAAAAGCTTAAATTGGCTAAAACATCCAGCATGTAGCTGAAATTTTAGCTGAATGCCAAATTAGTCCAAAAAAACTGGAAAAAAAGTCTGATTTAGCCAAAACAGCTAGCATAAAGCAAAAATATTAGCTAAACTCCAAATTAGCCTAAAAAAGCTGAAAGCCAAAACAGCTTGGGGGGCCAGGCCAAATGTGGAGGATGGCCGTAGTTTGGGGACCCCTGCTCGAAGGGACGGCCCTGCCACCCTCCGGAGGAAACTCCTTTCAGCTGCTTGTAGTCGGGATCTTGTTCTTTGAGTCACGACCCAGAGCTCATGACCATAGTTGAGTACTGGAACGAAGATCGACCGGTAGATTGAGTTTTACTTTCTGGCTCAGCTCTCTTTTCAACACAACGGACCAGTACAACGCCTGCATAATGGTGGACGCCTGTCGATCTCACACTCTGATCTTCCCTCACTCGTGAACAAGACCCCAACATATGTGCTAGGTATGTTGACGCTGGGAGCCGGGTCTCCTGGACCCCACATGACAACGCGTTGAACTTCTTTTTTTGGTTTTCACTGGTTTCCATGGCAGACATGAAATCCTGTCCACCTTCATCCACATTTGTAATGGGATGGATAACACATCAATGAAAGGGTTGGGTCATCTGGACCCCATAAGATAGCACAAGGGTTAAACTCCTCCATCTGAGGCAGGAGCACTCCACCCACCGAGAGAGAGCAAACTACCTTTCTCTGGTCGAAATACAGCTGAAAACATTTATAACTTCCTTCAGTTAATATCTGACTTTTGTTAAATCAGATTCCAGATTTCTTTACATAAAAACTGTCTATATGGTATTAAAAAAGGACAACCCTGACCCAGTTGGTTTAATCCGTCACACAATCAGTTCATCTTTAAAACAGAAAAACTTTCCCTGCAGCAAAATGGAAGTGTTTTCAACTGCTCTGCAGCTCCTACTGCAACAAAAAGACCTAATACAATTTATTTTTAAATCCTTTAAAAAAATCTAAAAAGCTTTTATTAAATAAGCAAAAAGAAAAAGCAAATGAGGTTAGAAAAATGGTTGAGATTTAAAAAAAAAAAGAGTTACTAAGAGATGTTTTCTTGCAAGACAGAAAAAAAACGATCAATTTTTCAGCTTGCGTTTTTTAGAGTACCTGCAGATCCAAAGGAGAGATCCGGGCTTCTCTGTCATCGACGGTCCATATGGGTCTTCCTCTCCCCTCGGCCAGCTGGGGGTCGATGACCTTTGCTGTGGCGAGCCCCCGTGTGAGACTGCCGTCCTTTTGATGGAATAAGGAGGAGTTTAACACTTGCTCCACCATGCCGGCGGGTTTCTGAGAGAGTAGGTTAGTGGTGCTGTCCGACTGATCTGCCTGAAAAGAAATGGACCCAGCACGCATCATTTTAAAAAAGTAAGCACAAAATTTGAACAAATTCTGCTTCAGTCTAAGACAGGGGTGTCGAACTCAATCGCAAAAGGAGGACAAAATCCAAAACACACCTTAGGTCACAACCCGAACAGGATAAACATTTATTGAACAATATAAAACCACATCTTTAACCGTTTTACATAATTATGAACCAGATATATAACATTACCTCGATGATGCTGTAAGCTAAATTTGGCCGCTCAAGGTGATATCTAAAATCACTAAAAACTGAAAACGCTGAAGCTGATAGCCAGCTAAAATATTAGCTAGATTCCAAATTAGCCTAAGAAAGCTATAAATTAGCCAAAACAAGTTACAAAGCAATGTAGCTGAAATATTAGCTTATAGCTCCAAAAAAGTCTGAGAAACGAAAAAAAAAAAAAAAAACCTTAATTAGCCAAAACAGCTAGCATAGAGCTGAAAGTTTAAAGTTTTTCTTCTTTCTGTCCCCTTTTCATTTTTTTTTTGGTTTGTATCGTGTTGGAGTTTACAACTTAAGGTTATATTGTATGTTTTTCCTACTAATGAATAAAAAAAAAAAAAAAAAAATATAAGCTAGACTTAGAAAATTACCTAAGAAACTGAAAACAAAGTCTAAATTAGCCAAAGCGTGCCATTAGCGTGTAGCTCAAATTCTAACTAAACTTCGAAATAGCCTAAATAGCTTAGTAAATGCTAAAATAGTCCAAAAAGCCAGCAGAACGCCAATTTTAAAACTTTAAATCTGTAGCTTTTTAACATAATTATGAATAATAAAAATGCAGGAATATTATTCCAAAATAAATCAATTTAAACCATAAATAACTTTCAATATTTTACTCTCAATAAAAATATATTTTGTCAAAATTATACAAGTTAGAAATTAGCACAAGATAACATCGGACCATTAATAACAATTTAATAAAATGATCTGGAGGGCCTGATAGAATTACCCAGTGGGCCGGATCCGGCCCCTGGGCTTTCACTTTCAAACGCGGTCTAAAATCTAAAAATCTGAGACATATGTTCGCCAATCAGGTTGTCAGTGTGCACAAAAGTTCTTCAGATTATCATTCATGCTGAGAAACATTTGCAGATACTTCTTAAAAGAAAATATGGAAGAAAGGTTGTGGAGAAATCCTTTACCTGCCCGAGTTTTCTTTGGGAGGATTTGCTGTCTTTTCTCCTGGAGAAGGACACTTTCCAGTCTTTTGCAGAGTTAGAAAGAATTGAATGTTTGCTCTCCGAGACGCTTTTGTCCTCGTTTTGATGTTTGGAGGCACGGCGGGACGCCCCGTCCTTCTTGCCGTCTTTCGCCCCTTTGGAATCTCCCAGGCTTTTGCTGCTCTCCGTCGGATCCCCGGGGGTGTTCCAGCGGTTCCAGTCCAGGCTGCTGCTGCTGGTCCCCGGTAACAGATGCCCGGATGTCGACAGAGGCTGAGGCTCCGAAAACTCGGAGGGAGTTAAGGGCTGGCTCATAAAAGAGGAGACTCCGCTGATGGCCTCGTACCATCTACCGCCGGAGCCTTGGACGCCCCCGATGACGGGCTGCTGGATCTTCTCGTCCAGCCGCTGCAGAGCGGACAGTACCTGAGAGATCTCGGCCTTCACGTCGTTCAGCGACTCCAGTTGTCTTTCTATCTGACTCATACGGAGCAGCAGTTTGCAGACGCTTGCTTGGAGCCCGTCGTCGCTGCTCTCCAAAGAATGGAACAGTCTTTTGAGCTGACCAAGGCGCCCGCGTCTGCCTTCAGGGGTGTCCTGGTTGATGCCGCCATCGCCGGAGTGCAGCACTCCTGTCGAGCCGCACATGCTGATGTCATCCAAGAAGCGGAAGATGGCGCTGATGTCATCCTCACCGAACTCGGGGTCATCCAGGGAGGTCATGAAGGAGAGGCGGTCGGCGTGGACTAAGCTGCGGAGCCTCCTGGGATCCGGAGGGTCCGTTTGCGTCCCCTGAGCCTTCACTCCATCACCTCCACCTGGCAACCCACTATCTGCGCTGCTTCCACCCAGGGACCCCACCAAAGTGCTGATGGTGGGTGTGGAGCGCCTGGGAAGTTGTCCTGGTTTGGATTCTATCCCCATATCACCGCTCCCAGCACTTATCCGGTCCTCCAGACTGTGACTCTTGCTGCTCCAGGCGGGCCTGGTCCTGGACGGTAGAGGAAGGTGTATGGGCGACGGCTCCGGACCTGACCCGGGTCCAAAATAAGTCGAGTCCTGCAGGTCATCCAGGTTTTCTTGATTATCTTTAGTCTCCGGTGATTTGTGCGTTGCCGTCGGCGACGGGTAAGAATTTGGGATCATGTCAAAGTTGCGATTGTCGAAGCCGGTGGGTCCCGCTTTGGGGCTGGGAGAGTCACTGCTTATAGTCACCTGTGGTATGAGAGGTGGCTGGTTGTGGAAGTCCTTTCTGAAGATGTTTCTCTTCTGGTCAACCGAGGATCCCGGCTCAACTTCGAAAACATCCATAGCAGCCGAATCTCCACTGGAATCGCTGTCCGTCTCCAGAGGGAGGTAGATGCTTCTCATAACCTCCTGTGGAATCGGACTGGCGGGGTAGGAATGCGTGGTGTGAGGCAAATCGAAAGACACTGCCCTCGTCCTGATGGGAGGGGAGGGCACGAAGGAGATGGGATCTGGGGGCAGACTTGCTCGCTTGCGGGCAGAATAGTTTGGTCTTGGAAACAGCAGGTGCTGCTCCACAGCGCTCCCTCCAGAGTCAGAGTGCGCCCGAACGCGCTCCCTGCCAGAAACGTCCAGAGGGTGGATTCCAGGCAGGCTCGGGCCCGGGGATTGGTCGACGGGGAGGATCGGCTCAGACCTCATGGTGTGGCTGGAATCGGAGACTCCACTCGTCATCTGCAGGAGATTAAAGATAGTCACTATGTCCGCAGCCACCCCTATGGGCGAAAGCCCCTGCCCCCTGGCGGCCACCCGGTCTCTGAAGAGGGTAGCTGGGAAGCAGGGGTCCCTGCTGGCGGCGGCGAACAGCAAACTCCTGAGCTCCACCAGGTGCTCCAGGTCGAAGCGAGTGCTGACCATGCGGCACAGGTCCTGGAACGTCAGCCACTGCCGCATGTTGGCCAGTTCCTCCAGGATCCCCAGGAGGACTCCAGGGTATTCCTGCTGCATGTTGGCCATAGCGGCGCCTCTGGAAGACAGGGCCAAGCAGTTAGACGGACAACTGTGGGATCAAATGAGAACAAACATTTCAAAATAAAACCAGAGGCAGATTAGATACAATATAATCTGAGAAAATTTTGATATTTTTACTTCAAGAAAAGTAGAAGGTTCTAAACCGTAGAGCACTGTCGCCGGGTGATTTTCACAAGTATTTACATGATATTTAATATGTTACATTTTTCTGAGTGTCATGGGTCCCTGGGGAAAGTCTCACATGTCCCAGGACTAGGTGGACCAAAGAAGTCTCCAGTATCATTATTTTCATTTCTAGAATTTTTTTCTTTTCTTGTTCCTAATTTTTCAGTCATTTTCAAGCCTCTTTTTAGGGTCTTGCTGTTTTTATTTTCCACTTTTTTGTTACATAAACTACAATTGAAAATAAAAGAAAACGACTTTAATTTATCACATGTTGTCATATTTCAATCTATTTTTTATAAAAAATACTTTTTATTGGGTATATCGGTCAAAAATGACCCAGAAAAAGTGATGTAACTTTTTAAAGTGAAAATATTTAATAAAATAAAAAATACTAATTTTTACTGTTTCATATTCTGTATAGTAGAAAATTGTATGGAGGTTTGTACAAATTAATTTGTTTTAAACAATGTATGGCAAATTATAATAGGACACTATAAATTCTTCATCTAGCAATCATTCTGTATTACCTGATGTCCGTGCATCAATGCAAAGATTCAAAGTTCCGTTGGAGCAACATGGTTCCACATTTCTCTGACAGATAGAATAAAAGCAGCAGTTTGAAGCGACCTTATTTTCCGGTCTTAAAATAACCGAGCCATCTGACCCGATGACGGCGTGCACGTCTTTACCTCTGAAGGTATCTTTAACCCACTCTTTTTCCAGGGTCTTCCTGCTGCTTTCACTTAGTTGTTGGATAATTTTTTTAAGTGTGAGACAAAAACAATGTGGGCTTTTAAATTAAAAAAAAAAAAAATCAATGGTGGCAACAAGCCGTTACAGGTTTTTGAGTTTTATTACAATGAGATGCTGCTGCAAACACAATATGGGTCATAAACATCTCTAATGCTGTGCCAGAAGTCAATGTCAGCGGTCTTACCTGGATTTACCGACGAGCAAAAAGAGTTACACTGTCGTCCATCAACAAAATCCACGTTTAGGAGAAAAGACTGAATTCCATTTCCTAAAAAGGTCTAGTTTGCTTCATCTCCTCACTCCTTCCATTGACTTGTCTGTAGCAGCCACTAGCCCACAGCGCTGGCAAGCAAGGAGAAAATTAGAAATCAGGTCATCTTCCCACAAGTCCCTGCAGTCCCCTAAGGGAACTCAAAATACATCCAAATGGTTTCCCCTCATCACAGATCAGCAGTGACGACGCTTGAGAAATCAATCGGACATCCAGATTCCTAACAGATACCCTGAGAATCGGACTGGATGCAGCGCTGAGCGCTCTGGAGTCATGACAAGCTGGGAGATGTGTGCAGCCAGATCATACAATTACAGCCAGAATGCACAATTGATGTTTGTTAATTGACACTCTTAAAACCCCAAGCTGACAGGAAGCTCACCACTAAATTGCTGCACACAGAAATCTGCCAAGACGACAACTCAACCAGACTTTGGGCATCTCTTTGCATTATTGGCCATAAAGGACTGTACTTAAAACCCCATTAGAGGCAGAGGAGGGTGAGGCTTCAATCGCTGAGTACTAGCACTCTGCTAAAATCAGGAAGGACATCTCTAATTCATCCAACAATTGACTAAGAGGCCGGCGTCCATCATCCCATGCACTCAGGAATCAATGCAGCCAATGAGACATGAGCTGGGTGTAAATATGGGCAGTAATGCATTACTGCCAGGTCTGCTGTGTTACCACTTTAACAGCAGATAGAACAACAATCCACACACAAAACATCAAAAACACTCCAAGATTTGGCTGTTTATTTGATGTAAACATCTTTCAAAGTAGAAAAGTATAAAAAAATATATTTTACAAATGATAAATGGTGAAATCTTTACCATGCATCTGTTTTCTTAACCCAAAGTATCAGTTCCAGGGTCACTGGGTTGCTGGAACTTGTTCTGGCTACTGTTGGGTGAAGGCGGAGTGCACCCTGGACGGGATGCTTAGTTCACTTTGACGTTTTTGGTGTTCCCAACTCGTTTTATGATGTGCTGGCTGTTCCCATTTAAATCTGGGCTGCTTGGTACCGGGCCACGGACGCTTATCAGAGATCAGCCAACCCTTGATACCAGGTAAGGGCATCGGTACGGTACCCAGTACTCTAACCCTAACCCTGTGCCAACGGCCCAACCCTGTAACCGTTTCTCGTCCGGTACCATGTCTCAAGGGATGGGGAACAGCCAGCATGTCAAAAATGTGGTGTGGAAGGGGACCAAATCATACATCCATATATGACGAGTTGGGAGTGAACTGGTACTGGTCCCAGGGCTGCTCGTTACCAGGCCACAGACCCTTGGGACATAGACTGGTTCTGGGTTAGGGTACCAGTCCACGGACCTGGTACCAATACCCTGACACGCATCCAGAGGGTTGGGGATCCGTGATTTAATTGGGACAGCCAGCAGTTTAAAGGGTAACCAAACAGGTAAGTTGGAGGCTGACTCCACCCACAGTCGAAATTTGAAAATCCGAGCTATACATGTGACGTATGGTTCATAAATGGACATATGGGAGTGAACTGGTACCGGTCCGAGGGTCGCTTGGTATCGGGCCACAGACACGGACTGGTACTGGGTTAGGATACTGGTATCCGTGATACCAGTATTCGGGAAGTGGACCGGTACCAGTACCCTAATACCTCATTTCCACTGAGTGGTCTAAACCGGACTGGAATTTTGAGTGTCTCCATTACAAATGGACCCATTAAGCAGGACCGACTGGTACCATTTCTGGTCCCCCGTTGGTTGTAGTTCAATAGAAAAATGGAATGGACCCATGGGGGCGGAGCTTCTGTTGTCACACGATGTAATCCGTTGATTGGTGGAGAGGTTTTACTTTAGTTTGTTTTTCAGCTGACACGAGTCTCTCGTTCTCTCTTCTTCTTGGGTTTGGATTTTGTCACTGGAGCAACAAAAGAGGGAGTGAGTGACGGATTCAAGGCTGGATCTAATGCAGGGTTGAGGGCCAGCAGGTCCAGGACAGGAGGGGGACACGTGTCAGCTGGGGACAAAAAAGGAGAAGATTTTATTCAGACATCCCTGGACTGAGACGCAACCTCCAGTGTTTATATCAAAATATGAATGAAGCTTTGAATTTCTTCAACCTTTGGAGATTTTTTTTGTCCAAAACTCAAGACTTACAGGACAGTGACTTCAAAGCTGTTTCATTGACTCTACCTCTTCAGAAATAAATGTACCGACATGAATTTCATTCTGTGGCGTGTTTGGAAGCTTCTGGTCTAATTTTTTTAAATCAGAGTTACCAAACCCTCAGTGTAACCCTTCCGTTCTCCTTAGCTTGTTTACATTAAAAGTGGGGTCATCTGGACACCACAGGACAGTGCGCTGAACTTTTTTTTTTCACTGATTTTCGAGTTTCACTAATGTCCATGACAGACGTAAAAACCTGTCCCACTTCGTCCACATTTGTCATGGAAGAAATCGCATAACAATATGTGGTTGGAGCCATCTGGACCCCAAGGAGAGCGGAAGGGTTAATCTGCTCTAAAAAATAGAAAACATCTGCAAATAAACAAAGCAAATAAGAGAGTTTATACACGCAAATGCCAGCCTATGCTGCACTCACAGTGGCTGCGGGGAATTCTATCCAGTCCTCCAGATCATTTTATTAAATTGTTATTAATGACCAGATGTTATCTTACGCTCATTTCTAACTTGTATAATTTTTACAAAATATATTTTTATCGAGAGAAAAAAATTGAAAGCTATTGTTGATTAAATTGATTCATTCTGGAATAATATTCCTGCCTTTTCATTATTCAAAATTATGTTAAAAAGTTACAGTTTTAACATTTTAAAAATTAATATGCTAGCTTTTTGGAGTGTTTCTGTGTTTACTAAGATGTTTTAAGGCTATTTTGGAGTAGAGCTAATATTTCATCTATATGCTAGCTGTTTTGGCTAATAAAGTCTTTTTTCTGATTTTTAGGCTATTTTGAAGTTTAGCTATTTTTTTAGCTAAATGCTAGCTATTTTTTTTTAGGCTAATTTGTTATTTAGCTATTATTTTAGCTGCCTATCAACTTCAGTATCTTCAGTGGCCAAATTCAGCTTACAGCATTCACACTAGCATTATCACAGGTAATGCTATATATCTAGTTCATAGTTATGTTAAAAAGTTAAATTTTAAAGTTTTTAAAATGTAGTTTTAGAGTGTTTTATCCTGTTCGGCCCGCGACCTAAGGTGTGTTTGGATTTTCCTTTGTGCGATTGAGTCTGACACCACTGTTAAACATGATTTCATGAACGTGCATTCACCCAGCGGTGTTCACACCAGACCAGCGCCAGACGAGTCGACAGACGACAGTCAGACCTGAATTAGAATTGAATTAGACCAGACGACAATCATAACTAATGTTTACCTGTGCACTAGGGAAATGCTCAGTGTGCAAAGTCAAAGCGATGCAAATCCTGCTCCAGTCTTTTTGTTATCACAGTTCTGTTCCGTCTTGGTATCATAGTAATTCAACCGGGAACAAACGGGAGTTATTAATATCATGTTTATATCGGTTTGTACTTCCGTGTGTTGAAGCAGACGCTACCCGCAAGTAACAAGCAAATTTGAGTCCTTGATTGGTCACACCTTTAACCCTCGTGCTCTCTTGTGGGGTCCAGATGACCCACTTTTAGTGTAAACAAGCCTAGGAGAGCAGAAGGGTTAAAAAGGTCAACTGGTTGAATCAGTGAACATGAACGCGCATTGTAAAAGCAAAAAGATCAGGCGAAAGTGAGATGAGGCACTACACATCTAAAAACATTAGTGATGCAAACTCAAAAATATTTTTGCAAGCAAAAACAAAGCTTTTGAAAGCAAATATTACATAATTGATTCGCAAATTGTGATTTTTTTTTTAGAAATTTTTATTTAAAAACTGCAACTTTTACTTGCAATATGGTGACACAAAAACCACCCCATAATCATCCAGACACAGTCTCCGCAGTGAGATAGAAGCCTCTGGTGACGGGAAATATTTGATTTGAATAATCTCAGAAACCAGACAGAGACGTGATAACCAATGTTTCTATAGAGCTCTTCACAATAAATAAACCTGATCCGCTCCATTCAAGATTAAAACATTGGGTGAAAGCTCCTCCCACATTCGGCCGCGACGTCAAGCTAAGGAACTTTTTGACAGGCGGCGAGCAGCAAATTTGTTGTGCGAATTGCATTCAGTGTGAATGTGCTCTAAAGTGAGGAAAGGCGTGTCAGGATCATATGACCACAAGGGAATGTCATGAAATGTTATTAATGTATCGTGAAGTATTTGTAAGGCTCATGGAAGTCAGACAAAAACATGATGTTCGAGTGAGGCTTTCATACGCTATTGTTATGCCACATCCTAGTCATTGTAAGGTATGATACGTGCATGTAGGACATTCACTCTGACCTGCAGTGCTGTCCTCGTCACCGCTGTGCTCCACATCAGGAGCGTGGATGGAAACACGGGCCAAAGCTGCCAGCTCAGTCATGAAGCTTTCCTCTGCCTCCTGGTGGACACACAAACACGAGTCTGAGGCGCACAGCAGACGTACTCACTGCTGTTTGAGTACAGCCTAAAATCACCAACCGTCAACTGTGTTTTTATCGTCTCCATTCTTTCTTCCAGAGCGACCTTCTTCTGTCGTATCACCTGGAGCAGCATCTCCTGATCCACATCACTCTGCTCCAGCACTTTTCTCTTACTCAGCTCCACCCTAGAGTTCAGAACGTGTTCAAATATAGTCCTTGTTGGACGACCGAGCTTTGTTTGACATTGCAGTGAGAGGCAGTCTGTCTGTACCTCTGTTGGAACTCAGCAGAAGCTGGTTTCTTGGCCCAGATCTCCAGCTCCCTGAGCATGTCCCTCCTCAGCTGACTGCTGCCCTCCTGCCTTCCACTCATCTCTGCAAAACAAACATTAAAGCAGGAGTATCAAACTCAATCGCACAAGGGGAAAAAAATCCAAAACAAAACTTAGGCTGTGGGCTGAACAGGATAAACATTTATTTTATCCATTTTAAACATTTATCTTAAAGGACATTTTAAAAACTTTAAAACATAACATTTTAAAATAATTACGAACTAGATTTACAGCATTACCTGCGATAATGCTAGTGTGAATGCTGTTAGCTGAATTTAGCCACTAAAGACTTTAGTACTAAAGATGCTGAAATTGATAGCTAAAAATCCTGAAGCTGAAATCTGAAAACGCTGAAGCTAATAGCTGAAAACGCTAAAGTTGATGCCTAGCTAAAATACTTGCTAAAAGCCAAATTAGCCTAAAAGACGTGAAAAAGAAAACCTTTAGTTAACCAAAACAGCTAGCATGTAGCTGAAAAAAAAAAATCACTCATTTCTAAATAGCTTAAAAAACAAACAAAAAAAAATCCTAAATTAGCTGAAATAGCTAGCATGTAGCTCAAATATTAGCTAAACTCAAAATAGCCTAAAAAAATCTTAGTAAATGTCAAAATAGTCCAAAAAACTAGCAGAATACAAATTTTCATAAATTCAAAACTACAACTTTTAACATAATTACAAATAATAAAAATGCAGGAATTTATTCCAGAATAAATTAACTTAAACATTAAATAACTTTCAATATTTTACCCTCCATAAAAATATTTTGTCAACATTATACAGATTAGAAATGAGTGGAAGATAACTTTGAGCCATTAATAACAAAATAAAAGGATCTGGAGGGCCAGATAGAATTACCCAGAGGGCCAGATCCGGCCCCCGGGCCTTGACTTTGACACCTGCGTTAGCACATTTCTGACATCATTTCAGTCAAGTTTGAATACTTTTCCTGCTTCTGTTAGTAAATAAAAATAAGTGAAGTAGATGAATCATTGATCTCACCCTGGTTTGTGTTGAATGGATTCAGTTTTCTGCTGATGTCTTTCAGACGTGAGTAGTAGTTCTGAACTAGCGCAGTAAGAGAGTCTTTGGTCAAATAGACGCTCTGTGCTGAAGATTCTGTCAGGTGGTGCTGAGGGAAAGAACAAGAAAACAATAAAGCTTAAATGCAAATCGAGTAACAAACTCATTTAGAAAAAAAGAAAAAAATATTCTTATTACCGGTAGGTCAAAGTGGAATTATCTAGATTTTATACAAATCCACAAACAAAGTTTCAACTTGACAAAATAGCCGAATGAAAAGGTTTGTTTTAGAGAATTTAAAGTAATTATCAGTAATTTGAGAGAATTTTAAGTTAATTTGTTCTTGAAGCTTTTTTAAAAAGTTGCTTTAAACTTCCTTTAACCCTTTAATACCAGAACTCCAGTGTTTATGTTCTTTGATTTACTGTAATTTTTCAACTATGAACATGATCAACATTATTCCAATTGATTTTGAAGGAGAAAAGCGGCGTGATTAACGGTTGAAAAGTTACATAATGTTAAAGATTTTGTGTTCAGGCGTCACCGGCGACGCCTCTGGTGTTAAAGGGTTAACCAGCAGCTGTAATCAGAGTATAATAGCTTCTGTAGTTGAAGTACTTTGGAGCTGTCGTCCTGTTTGGGAGCGGTTTGAGACGCTCTGGCTGCGGCCTCCATGCTCTGATGGATGGCGTAGCTGAGGGCGTTGCCGAGCACCAGCTGTGCATGACTCTGAAGGAGCTCCGCTGCAGTTTCCAGCTCAGACAGGAACTCCTGCTGGTGGCTGTTCTCCAGCAGCTGGCTCTCCGGGCCCAGATGTCTGTCTGCCAGGGTGGCAGCGCTACTCTGCTGGAAGACAAAATTACTTCTCACTGCTAGAAGAGGTTTAAAGAGTTTCCACAATTACAGTGGAGCAGCTTTAAACATGAAGAAGTGAATTTTTGCACAGATGCGTCTCCCACCTTATGGGGTGGATTAACACCGGGCCAGCCTTTACTGGGCTCCTCCAGCAGCAGGGCTCTGAAGTCATTCTGGGAGAGAGCCTTCAGCTTGGACAGCCTCATCTCCTTCAGCATCTGCAGACACACGTGCCTTCCAAGGAAGTACCTCTGCACCACCACCAGGAGGTGCTCATGTTTCCTTTCTATTCAGACAGCCTACTCCATCTCACTGAAAAAAAGGATTTTGAGTCATGGATCTATCCGTCTCCCATCAATTCATTCTGTTCATAGGTTAAGCCTCATATTACTTAAGTCAAATTACAGCCACAACAAAAAAATAAATGTTAAAATAAATAAACAAATAGTCATAAAAATATTAGAAAAAAGTCTAAGGTCCAATGTGAATTATTCCCTTCTTCTAATCCCTCCGTTTGAAGAGGAATTTATAGTGTCTGAAATATTTTTTTTAATATTCCACCCTCCTAGTGGAGGAATGCAGAGCCTTCTGTTGTGAGGGTAACAGGAGAAGCGCTTTTCTTCACGTGGATGCGCTCTGAACCACAGAAATTCACATTTAAATGTAAATAATGACCTTTTGTTGTAGCGTGACCTTTTAAAAGTTATAAAACCGCTGTTGTGTATATTCAAGGGCTGGATTTTAAGTGCTAATGCTAGCTGATCAGCCATACTTGGTGACATCCAAATTATGAGACACCATTTTTTCATACCTCTCTGTTTGAAGGGCTAAATGAAGGGGAAAATTTCAGATTGGGTTTAAATTTTACAAGAACAAAGTAATAAAATAAAATGAAATAAAAAAATATTTAATTAGAATAAAATTGAGGAATTGTGAGGAAAAACTAAAAATTTTATGAGAGCAGAGTTGCAAAAATATGAGACAAAAATCTAAATTTTACAAAAATTAAGTAGTAAAATTCTTGATTTGTTACTCATAATACGTTTTGTGGAAAAGTAAAACAAATTATTAAAATAAAAAAATATATATATAATTTTTTTTTATTTTGTAATTTTTTTACTTTTGCACCAAATGTATTATATGAGTTACAAATCAAGAATTACGCACGCACAAATCAGAGTGAGTCTATTTTCTCTCCATATGCTGCCCTGCTTCTCCCCCTGAAGGTGATCTTCTCCTGATACCTGTGACTGTTCATGTGTAAACCAGCTCCTGCATCACAGCTTTGCCAGAGCGTCTCAGCTTTACAGCTACAACTACTTGCTCAAGTAAAACTCAAGCTCCAGCTCCTGTTTGCCTTTCCCGACCCGACCAGTTTCTGCTTCACGGCCACCACCCGGTGGGGGTGCACCGAGGGCGGGCGTACAAGCGCCAGGTTGGATGGGCTAAGTGCGAGTCTGTGTCATGTTATGCTGCGCACAGCTGCAGCACAAATGAACCGAGTATGAGAGAAAAACAGATTCAGGAAATTGATAACACAAAGGAAGAATTTAGAGTCTGCAGGGAAACAATTCCATCAAGAACCTCCTCCACAACACACCTGTGCAGACACCTGAGAGAACCCTCTCTCAGTAACTCGTGTCACTGTTAGCAGGGAGGACCAAAAGTTCATTTTGTGTTCCTCGGTTCTATTCAAGTTCAATGACAGCAGAACAGCATTGAGAATGGTAATGACAAACTATTTTCCTAGTGGATTTGTCACAAAGACAATGTGATTTTTCCATAATTACCATTATTAGGCACTTAAAAAAAAAATTAACATGTATATATAAAAACATTTGAAATTGTGTTGCAACTTTTCACAAAAGCTGCTGCAACATCAAACATTTTAAGTCACAAAAATCATAAAATCTGACGTGAAATCCTGGAGGGTCTGGTAATAAAACTCTAATTAAACTGTAAAACCAAAACTAGTTTCAGTTTCTTTGAAGGGTTTAGATATTTTAAAAATACTGTCAGGTGTGTGCAGTCTGACCTGCTGAGTATGTAGCTCTGTCTGGTCACCATACTATGAAGGATTTTCATCTGTCGTTCACCCAGGTGTCTCAGGCAGCCGTGCGCCGCAGCCACGCCATCATCCCACAGCTTCAGAAAGAACAGGTTAGTTACAGAAACGTTCTTTTAAAGTTGTGCCCATCACTTGGTTTCTACCTGCCCGTCTTGCTTCAGCTCGGCCTGAATGTCCAGCAGCTGCCGTCTGGCGGCGCCCTCTGCCTGCTGCAGCTGAGCGGCGAGCTCCTGCTCCAGATCCAACCACATCTCCTCGCAGTGTTCAGCAGTGAGGCTCGTCTGGGCAGGAAGTGAGGTGAGAAAGGCGTCCCTGGCTGCTTCTGCAAGCCTCTTTGACCAGCAGGTACGGAGTTTCTGATCATTCACGTTAGTATAATGTCAAATACAGACACAAAACTAGGGGGTAAATAACAACTCAGGATTGAATTTACCTTCCAGAGGTCAAACAGAGCCTCAGAAACCCTGTGGTCCTGTTGGAGTTCCAGGTCACAAACCTGCTGTCTGTGTTTGGTTAACAGATTCAGGTACAGCTGAGGAAACAAAAGCTCTGATGTTAGTACCAGAATTGTTCAGGCAAACTTAACTCAAAAATGAAAAAAGAAAAAAAAAAAAAGAAAAAAATGACCACATTGGTAAAACCCACGACATGTCTGACTGTCCCAGTAACCCAACAACAGGTGAAAGGTTCTGACCTCAGTGAGCTCCTGCAGATCACAGGGAGCCGGTTCTACTTCCAGAACTCTGCTCTTCTCCTTGGTGTGACTCCTCTGGAGCTTCTTCATCTTAGACTCCTTTTTGCTGCATTTTTCGTTCACCAAATTCTCTGTCTTTCTTTTGCACTCTGGACAGAATAAACACAAAGACCCACTTGGATGAAGATTTTAGTTTTTTTTGGCGCTGCCGTTGCTCGAAGGCTGGAAATCAGCAATGAAAACACATAACGGAGGAAAAATGAGCAGGCAGAGTCTCACTTGTTATTTGGGCAGCATCAAGAATGCAGGAGCAAGTGGTGACAATTTATAGAGATAATAGAGAACACCTGCACAAATGTTGCTCCTCCCAAACAGGAAGTGATGTCAGTTCAGAGAACATCAAAGTACAACTCAACACTTTTAACAAGTTTGTGTGACAAAGAAACGAAATTGAGCTTAAAATAAAAAATAAATCAATTAAAAAAGAACTGTTTGAAAAAGATGGGATTTGTGATGTAGAAAACACTCTGGGCGGAGCCAAAAGCTCCCTACTCCGCCCCATTCTCATGCGTCCACTTGCAGATAAATAAATCCATGAAGGTTTTTGTTTCCCTCTGAATCTTGACCAAAACTCTACGGCTGGATCAGGAACGGTACAGAATTTTTTTTGTTGGAAAATGGCAGGAAAAAAAAACAAACTTTTTTTCCCTTTTAAATAATATAGACCAGCGGTCTGCACCCTGAGGCTCCAGATCCACATGTGTCTCTTTTATCTCTCCATTGTGGCTCCTTGTTCAAACATAAAATAATTAATGGAGACTGTTGATCCAGACATATCGACCGTCTGAGTCAGCAGCTCTCTGATAATGGCTGATTAATCAAAACTACAGAAAGAAAACAAATAAACAAAGCCAGGAAACTAAGACTACCAAGATCCAAGCCCAAACTAAAATAACAAAACCAAAGACTGCTGAGGACAAAGAGGGAAAAAAGATAATTAAAAGAACAAAAAAAAAAGATTGTTTTTAAAGTAAGGATTACTTAATTAGCATTTATTAGTTTTAGATGAGTTAAATTTATAAATTGATGTCTGAGGTTCACATAGATGATAAACTGTAGATTTTTACATCTGTTGACCTGAAGACGTCTTGCTTGTTCAACTCTATCTCCAGGATGAACAGATTTTAGATGCAAAGAAAAACTTTGGTAAAAAGTTTGATCTTTGAGTTAAAGCACAGATTATATTATGCTGCACAACATTGTATGCTTGCTGTTCAGAGCTGCACTGAGATTATCCTGTTTGGCAAAGACCATCTTTTATTTTGAAAATAAGTTAAAAAGAAATCACATCTTGAGAGATTCTAAGTGTTTTTTTATATTTTCTCGATGGTTCATGCCAAAAATAGACATAATTGATATTTATTATTAAAAAGAAGATCACGAAAGGAAATCCAAATTTCTTAAAGGCTAAAGTAACGCCGGTTTCCCACAGGACGCGGAAGCTCTGCAAAGCGGAGCGGAGTGGAGCGCGCACGGCTTCCGCTCCGTGATTCACACCAGACGCGCATTTTTCTGCGACAGGTGCTTCTGCTAGAGGCTTTTTTTTAATTTTGCTCTCATGGGTAATAGTTAGTAACTATTAGGTTAATAACCTAAAGATATTACCCCATGTGCCCACCGGCTCCAGAGTCAGTCGTGTTTGCGTCTGTATGTTTTGTGTGGGGGTGTGCGCGCGCACGTGTTCGTGTGTGTGCATGGGTAAATTAATAAACTAAAAATGTGACCCCGTGTTTCTGCTAAGAGGAACTGCTCTCTGCCTCTCTGTTGTTTTTTTACACCCAAAACCCCGCCCGGCGCCGCGCTCCAGAGTCGGCCCACTACGTTGGCCTGTGTGTGTTTTTCTCTTTTCTGTGAGTCTGTGCGCATGTGTAGGTGTGTGCGTTGTGATTTTATGTTCATTTTCATCCCAACAGTCTTTTTGGATACAAAAACAAGATCGCATTTGTCAATCGCGGTGTTTTATTGTGAAAAATTGGTTATATTTTGAAAATAAACTGGATTTTCTGATGTATCTTGGTACAACTTCCTGCCAGAATTGACACGGATCGCTCGCGGCTCACGCACAACATAGACCAGACACCAAAACGATCCGCTTCACTCTGCGCCTGGTGTGAACCACGCCATAGGATAACAAGAGCACCGAATAGAAGCGGCCTCCATTCTGCGTCTAGTGTGAACCAGGCGGAAGACCATGCAGCTCCTGCTAGGTTTTATCAGTAGAAAACGAGTCAAAATGGCTCTTCGACTGTTAGAGGTTGCCGACCCCTGACATAATTATGTTAAAAAGTTAAAGTTTTAAAAATTTAGTTTTAGTTTGTTGAATGAATGTTTATCTTGTTCAGCCTGCGATCTAAGGTCTGTTTTTTCGATTTACTTAACATTACTTCTGTGACCGGTTTCAGATTAGAGATGCTGAATTTAATAAATCAATCAAGTGCATCTTTTGTAAGACTTTAACTTTATAAAATCCAGTTTTAAATTGTTGTTGGATTCTTAGCAGGGTTTTGTTTGTCACATCTTACCCTCGGTGCAGCGCTGAAGGCATTCGCTCAGAGCGGCGTGGATCTCCGACAGCATGGTTTCCATGAGGCTAAATTCCAAGACGCCGTCGCTGGTCAGCTGCTCCAGCAGGCCGACGATCAGGCCGTGTCTCAGGGAGGATTCCCAGCGGAGCAAAGCTGCTTGTGACTGAGCAAAACTCCCCAACTCCTCCCACCACAGCACCTTCTCCTGTATCCTCTAAGAGACAGAAAAGAATGACCGACGGCTCATTAAGGTTTCATTGTTGTATTTAAGAAGTTATAAGGATCCAGTCATTAGAGAATGCTGCTGTACCTTCAGATCAGCTTCTTGTGTCTTCATGTGGATGTTTTCCACTAACAGCAGCGTCTGAATGACAGAAGCAACAGTGTTCTGTGCTTCCTCTGGGGAATAGAAGCTGGTGCTCTTCAGAAGAAGCTGACACAAGTTCTCCACCTGTCTGCTGAACTCTTTGGACTGTGAGGAGAAAAGCTCATTAGGGGTCAGAGGTCGGTCTGCAACCTTCAACTCTTCAGGAGCCATTTGGGTTGATTTCTCACTCCAAGTAGGAGCCACAGTCGGACTTCACACGTTAGAAAAACCCAACATTGATTTACATTTATAATATTGTTACTAATAGGATCGATATAAAGATGAAGACAAAATATAGTTTTTTAAATGTATATAAATATTGTTTATAACTTTTGACAGATGTTCACATTACGTTTGTTTGGATAAACTGTGAAGCCAAACTACTTTATGGATTGTTGGAGCATTTTGGGTATTGTAGTCATTAATGGTGCTAAATTAGGGCCAATATTATTTGAAACCCAAATACAACCAATTGAAAAAAAAATTTTTGTTTCTTCAGAAAATGTTTTAAATGTTTGAAACTTTTTCTATTCCAAAATAAACTTATTTATTTTTAGCTTCAAATGTTCGGTTTTTAGGTTTCAAAACTCAAAATTTCAAATTCAAAACATTTTTTTCAGTTTCAGCTCTTTTTCTTGCATTTTCAGTTTCAAAAATTTGGCCTCATTATGGCGCTTTGGGGCGGGGCTAAAAAGGAGGACCAATCAAAATCGATGAGGGTGTGTTCACTGACTCTGAGAACTGTGATACGGTCAGAAAATGGCTTTACTGTCTGTACTGTAACAGTCTGAAGTTGTCCCAAGACGATGTAAGAAGCAGAGTTTTATCGTGTACAAACCGAGCGTCCAAAACGCTGTTCTACCCCGTTCAAACCGCCATCTTATCATGTTAAATACAAACATTGAAAACATCCTTGTGCAAAAAAAAAGCAAAAAGTTTTGAACATTTTACTTTTTTCTTTTGGTCAAGCAACAATATTTTTTTCAATTTGTTTTATTATTATTGACCCAAATTAATACAAATCGTGCGTCAACTGTGCTCGAGATAAAAAAAAAGTTTGACTTTTGTGACCGTTTTTGCTTAATGCACCTTATCGTCTGAAAAATGTTGTACTTTATAAAATAAAAAGCATTTTGTTTTAACCACAGATCCACAATAGCAGGTAAAAGAGCAACATGTGACTCCAGAGATCAGGTTGCAGACCCCTGGACTAGATGAAGTACAAATATACTTATATTTCTTGCAGTGTGCATTAGCAAGAATCTAGCAATATGATACGTATCCGGATAAATGTGTCCCGATACAATCCATATCCCAATATTTACCAAGACACTATCAGACAATATTTGACTTTTCTTTTAAGACTTACTTAAAAAAAACATTATCTGAATAGTAACACATTTTTCACATAAATAAAAATGAAGTATCGCGATATTTCACTGAATCAATATTTTCTGACCATTTCCAGCCCATGTTCAAGGAGATCTTTCTGAGCTCTTTCAATCTCTTCCAGTGAGCAGGGAACGTCAAGACTCTCTTTGCTTAAAGTTTGGCTCGCTGGTGACCGTTTCCTCAAGTCATTCAGTTCCTAAAACGACAAACAACAGTTTATGCTTTTCCAAAGGTTTAGATCTCTTGATTTACATATATTCAGATTTATCATGCAGATATGCCGTCAAATTCATTCTGAAGTAATAAAAAACAACTTTCTATACCTTTTCTGTCGCCTGAAGAATATTATTGGTGAAATCTGCATCATTTTGGTCTTTTGGAAACCGACTGGTCAATATTTTTTTCAGAAGTTGCAGAAAAATCTGCAAAAAAATCCAATAAAATGTTAAACAAGAATTTCTGGTTGAAGTAAGGTTGAAGTGAAGGAGATGTCAGAGAAACGCTCACCACATATTTGTCTTCTTGAAGCTGAGAGCTGAAATGTTGTATGTGCTGCAGGCCTAAACAGTAAAGACTGATCCTTCCTTCAAAACTGCAAATACAACAACAGAAACACACAACAATTAAGAGCTTGTGTTTTGAGAAAGTGTGAGACAAATATGAGGGAAAATCGCCTTTTCCTACCACGTCTGCGTCAGCGTCTGCGGGTAGTGCAAGACCCTGATAAAAGTTTGGTTCTGCAGGCTCTTGGGGACCAGAGAGGAGGAGATAAACTGGCTGCTGTCATCATTGTCCTGCTCTTGACTCAGGGACTCTCCATCCGAGGAGGAGGATGACTCTTCATCATCAGCCACTGGTGGCAGCTTGGCGGGCTCATGCAGTGATGGGTTGGATGCCCCGTCTGCTAAAGGCTGAGAGGAAACCAAACAAAAAAGAACAGAAGTTGTGTAAAATATCAGGACCACATGGTGGTGTGGTGGTTTGAATCCCAACTGGGACCTTTCTGTTTCAAGTTTCAATGTTATCCTTGTGTGTGTGTGTGTGTGTGTGTGGGTGGGTGGGTGGGTGGGTGGGGTGTGGGTGGGGTGGGGGGGGGGGGGGTTTCCCTCTGGGAACTCCGGCTTCTTCCCAAAGTCAAAAACATGCTTCGTAGGACAACCCAGTGGCCTTGCAGCAGAGCAGGAGTGTCGAACTCAATCGCATAAGGGGCCAAAATCCAAAACACACTTTATGTCACGGGACGAACAGAATAAACATTTATTGAACACTCTAAAACTACATTTTTAAAACTTTACAAACTGCATCTTTTTAATTTAGTTATGACTAAAGTTAGTTATAACTAGAAATATCTCATTACCGGCAATAATGCTAGTGCTAAATTAGCCAAAACGGCTAGAGTAAAAACATTAGCCCAACTCCAAAACAGCCTAAAAAATGTTAAAAGTCTAAATTAGCCAAAACAGCTAGCATGTAGATGAAATATTACAGTTCTGATCAAAAACAAAGAGCAGTGATGTTAGAACCGCAGCTGAGCTAACAGCAGCTCACTGACTGCAGTAGAAAACATTACAACAGGAAGAAGTTTGACTTTAATGTCAGACACACTGGAATTGTCTGACTTTTGTTTTATAATTACACAAGCAGTATTCACTGAGGTACTTCTAGCCTTCATCTAACTATTACGGTGGCCGAGACGGCTCACATGATTGCAAAAGCCACAACACAACGGCAAAAGCCGAAACACGAAGACAAACGCCGAAACACGACGGCAAAAGCCGAAACACGAAGACAAACGCCGAAACACGACGGCAAAAGCCGAAGCACAACGGCAAAAGCCGAAGCACGACGGCAAAAGCCGAAGCACGACGGCAAAAGCCGAAACACGACGGCAAAAGCCAAAACACAACGGCAAAAGCCAAAGCACTCCAGCAAAAGCCAACACAGAACGGAAACGAATCAGAACGGAAGTGAATAATGGACTTTTTTTAACCTTTCATTCAGTTTCAAGCTATTGGTGATTCTTGAGAGATACGTGATTTTGGTAAGGGATAGGTGAGGGTGGACATTCGCCGGTGTTGCCGCTTTTATTTCTTCTTTCAAAGCCTTCACGGAGAGCTTTCGGGGGAGAAAAAAAGGAGGGCGGAGGAGGGAAAACGGGATCTGGTTTTTTGTCTGCCATTCTTTCTTTTTTACCTATTTTTTATTACTTTTAAATACCTTCCACGTTATCGTCAGTGTAAACCCTAATACTAGGATCTATATATTGAGTTTAAACGTTTGGATACGCAAGCTGTGTGGTGGCCTAATGGGTAGCACACTTGGTTACAGTCCCAAAGGGTTGGGGTTCGAGGCTTGCGGGTGTCATTTAGTACGTATACATTTTTTTTCTGTAAAAAAAAAAAAAAAGTATCATACGTGGTTCTTACGTACATTTTGAGAATCAAAATAAATAAATACTTCTTGCAACATAATTCCAGGCAGTTACGTCGTTTCAGTTGAGGATGGTGGGGTTGTGGCACGCAGCGCCAAAATTCCCTTTTCGCCATGGACCCCATGCAACAAAAATGACTAAACTACCTGGAATTATGTTGCAAGAAGTATTTATTTATTTTGATTCTTAAAATGTACGTAAGAACCAGTATGATACTTTTTTTTTTTTTTACACAAAAAAAAACAATAACACTAAATGACACCCGCAAGCCTCGAACCCCAACCCTTTGGGACTGTAACCAAGTGTGCTACCCATTAGGCCACCACACAGCTTGCATATCCAACCGTTTAAACTCAATATATAGAGCCCCAGTATTAGGGTTTACACTGACTATAACGTGGAAGGTATTTAAAAGTAATAAAAAATAGGTAAAAAAGAAAGAATGGCAGACAAAAAACCAGATCCCGTTTTCCCTCCTCCGCCCTCCTTTTTTTCTCCCCGAAAGCTCTCCGTGAAGGCTTTGAAAGAAGAAATAAAAGCGGCAACACCGGCGAATGTCCACCCTCACCTATCCCTTACCAAAATCACGTATCTCTCAAGAATCACCAATAGCTTGAAACTGAATGAAAGGTTAAGAAAAAAAGTCCATTATTCACTTCCGTTCTGATTCGTTTCCGTTCTGTGTTGGCTTTTGCTGGAGTGCTTTGGCTTTTGCCGTTGTGTTTTGGCTTTTGCCGTCGTGTTTCGGCTTTTGCCGTCGTGCTTCGGCTTTTGCCGTCGTGCTTCGGCTTTTGCCGTCGTGCTTCGGCTTTTGCCGTCGTGTTTCGGCTTTTGCCGTCGTGTTTCGGCTTTTGCCGTCGTGTTTCGGCTTTCGCCGTTGTGCTTCGGCTTTTGCCGTCGTGTTTCGGCGTTTGTCTTCGTGTTTCGGCTTTTGCCGTCGTGTTTCGGCGTTTGTCTTCGTGTTTCGGCTTTTGCCGTTGTGTTGTGGCTTTTGCAATCATGTGAGCCGTCTCGGCCACCGTAAACTATGACTGGGTTGTCCGAGAGAAATAATCCACGACTCTTTTAAAGTAGCCCTACCATGAAAATTCTACTTTTTGATGTTTTAAGTGTATTTTACTGTTCATTCCTCACTAGAAAGAACCTCAAAGTGGTATTTTGATCCGTTCATGCATTTAAGAGTAATCCTCTTAAAACCTGCACTATTTGCAGCAGCCCCTCCCACACCCACGAAAACGAGCGGTTGGAAAAGTGCTGACGTAAGAGTGATGCCAACAGCTCCCTCCAAGAAGAGTCTGCTCTGAAAAGCTCCGCCCCCAAACAAACACAACATTCAATTTCTCCACTGAGCTAGCAGTGATCAGCAAAAAACTTTCATTTTAGATGCAGAATACCATATATCTTCCAAATGTGGCCTGTCTTCAATGAATTCAAGCTCAAACAGGTGTTACTTTAGACGCGGGGCTCCTTTAAGATACCCCCACCCCCCACCCCACCACCCCTGTTGGGCACAGTCGTGCATACGTCGACTGTCTTTCTGCTGTTAAGCAGTGGTGCGATGGCCAGAGCTACAAAAGGTAGATAAATGGTATGTATCTGAAGAAATGTGAATACTGTATTTACGTGGGAGAAACGAAGAAAGAAAGGCTCGTCCAACAGGTGGAACTTTAGGAATCGAGTCGTTTTACTTCTAGGTTGAAAAAAATTCATATAAAATTACTAATACTGCATAAATAATTTGTTTTTTAGTGTTCCAAAGGTAATATATGATCATATATATGGATATAGTTCACTCTGAAAGGCTTAAGAAAATCATGGGATGGCCCCTTTAATATCATCCATAGGAATTTGGGGAAGCAGCTGCAGCAGATTTATGAACGATCTAAGAGGAGAAAATGAATACGACCAGGTAGGACATTTCTAAAATAATTATTGTATATTTTTATGTTAAATTGCTTTAAAAGCGTTCAGCTGTCAGGCTTGCTGTCCTACAGAATATAAGTCTGCACTGACCAGCGATGCGTGACGTCACGTGAAGAGTATAACAATAAAATAATGATCTGGAGGGCCGGCTGCGGCCCCCGGGCCTTGATTTTGACCTATGTGGTGTAGATGATTGTAGCTTCCCTTTATCTTAAAATCTTCTGTCTGTGGCAACAGCAGCCCTGGGATGAGCTTGGGAGATGTTCAGATAATGACTGCTGGTGGACTCACTCTGTATTTCTGGTTGATGGGGTAAACCACCTTCGCTCTGGAGGCAAACGCCGTCACGTCTCTGTTCATGGGCGGCTGCTGCTGCTGCTGCTGCTTTTCCTGTCAGACAGACAAAAATACAAGAGTACAGAGATGGAAAGTGTCTGTGGAAGCAAATTTTGGGCTCATTTGAACCTTTGTTCACCAGAAAGAAAAGTCAGAACATTTTTATCAGCTTTAAATCCAATTATTCGAGAAACTCTTATGTTGACGGTACTTTGTCATTGTTGGTCAGACTTGCAGCTTCCTTTCTGTCGCTTGTGTTGTGATCCAGCTCTCCTTCGTCAGGCTCCAGCAGCCTCCGGGCATTGTAACCCTGCCGGGAGATACAGATGCCTCCATGAAGACGTGAGGTGACATTGTGGTAGAGTGGATGGAGGTGCGCTTACCTGTTTGGTGAGGAGCAACGGCTTCACGCAGAGCACGTAGAGGAGAGACGCGGCTAACACCCCGCACAGCCCCCCGCAAACTGTCGCCACTGTCAGCAGCCCCGCATAGACCTGCAGAGACTCCCCGAAACTGACCAAGACATCACCGTCACACTCCGCGGCCCACTCACCCACCGTCATGACCCAGAGCTAGCAAACTGGAGGAAAGTGGCACGCGGGCGTTCTAGCACTAGCTAAAATCTGGGGTCTTTTTTTTCGCAGACCACCACTTTGATTCGTCTGTGTTTCTGTCTTTGCGTACATTAAATGCGCAAAAACACATTATTTATAAACAACTTACAGGAAGTTATCAAAGAAAAGTGCTTTCCTTCCAACAAAAGTAAACTTTAACAAATGATTGAGACGCTGTTCGGAAAAATTACCCAGATTCATTAAGCTAATACGTTTAGCCATTTTTGCCGGAAATGTAAACTTTGGTTACAAAAATAAAACTCAAGTAATTATTTGTATTATTAAATTGTCCGCTTATTTAATCAAAAACAACATGGTATTGCTTTTAATCATATATTATCCCAATCATTTACGTATTTTAACATATACAGCCCTAAAGTTAGGCTGCACCCGTTTCAATAGTTTTATTGTGAAAGAAATGACCGGAAGCAGTATGTTTTCTCCTCTTTCATGTCAAAGAAAAAAAGTTTAGATGTTATGTATGTGCGGGTTCATATACCTTTGACGAGTCTTTTCTCGATAATGTTCAGTTTAAGCGATTGTAAATTATGAACTTGTGCGAAATCGGACAAAAGACGCAACTTTTTTCGTCAAACTTGAACAGGGAAAGAAGATGTTCCCGCTGTGGAAAATTGTTCGGAAAGTTTGGATTTGTTTCTTTTCTTTTCTTCACGTTAACGGCGACAGCATGAATAATCGTTGCGGTCAGTCAGCTAGCGGCTGTCTGAGCTGGTAGCAAGCAGTCACGGATGTTGCGACTCCACGTAATCGTGGGAAACCCGACGATATGGATGTTTTTCCTGAGTTTTCTCCGGGTTTTGAGTCTGCTTTCGCCGTCTTTGACGCCCTGCTGCCTCCTCCTCCACGCGAGGTCGTCGGTACCGGAGGCTGGACATCCTCCGGGCTGTAACGGGACATGTCGGGCTTCATCACCGCTCACACCTCCTGCGTTATACTCAGGGAAACATTGGGTTCGTACGGTACTTTGATTGCTTCGTTTTAATGCATGAGACATGTTAGTGCGCATGCGCTCCACATCAGTACCATTTCTGGTCGATTTTTATGGCCCCAAACATATAAATAAAAAATACACTTTATTTGCCTTTACTGCAAGTTAAAATGCACATTTAAAAAGTTAAAAAGAATTAAAGAAATTGTAATTTTGTTTTTCTTTAATAAAATTCAGATTTATTTATTTAGAATTGAGGTGCTAAAAAACTTTTCACTATAATCTTAGAATGTTTATTTTAATCTTAAACATTTTTATCTAATTATTTTTTTATTAGTTTGTTCTGACTTTATTCTTTGCATTATGTCTCTTAAAATTAGCATTTTTAATATTAGAATTTGAATTTTATTATAGTGGTGTCAAAGTCAAGGCCCGGGGGCCGGATCCGGCCCTCTGGGGTAATCCGGCCCTCCAGATCATTCCATTTTATTGTCATTAATGGCTCATTTCTAACTTTTATAATCAGACAAAATATATCTATATGGAGAGTAAAGTATTGAAAGTTATTTAAGATTTAAGTTAATTTATTCTAGAATAATATTCTTCAATTTTTATTATTCATAATTATGTTAAAAAGTTACACTGTTAAAGTTTAAAAAATTTGCATTCTGCTAGATTTTAGGACTATTTTGGCATTTATTAAGATTTTTGAGTGTTCAATAAATGTTTATGCTGTTCGGCCCACTACCTAAGTGTGTTTTGGATTTTGGTCTCGAGCGATTGAGTTTTACGCCCGTCTATGTAGTTTGATATAGTTTTAAGTACAATTGACTTTTTAAGATTTATTTATATTTAATCAGAGTTTTGGAATGTTTGCTAAAAATTAACATTTAGTTTTATTTGAGAAGCTTATGTTCTTAAACAAAGTCTACGTTTTTGTATTAATATTTTTATTTTGCTACTGTTTTTTTATATTTATCTGGAAAATTTGTTAACATTTTATGGTTTTAGTGTGTGAATTACGCCTTTTAATGTTGGCAATAATGTATAAATAAATAAAGAAACAGATAAATAAATAGACTTCTCTTATATTTTCTGCCCAGATCTAAGTTCAAAACAGAATAAATTAGACTTTCCAATCATCCTAAAATGCTGCAATATATGGTGATATTAACAAAAGCAGAATAGATTTTTAAAATCTTTTTTATGTTCTTTTGTGACAGAACTTTTGCACTGAACAAGATGGGCTGCGTGTCCAGAAAGGTGAGACTAAAGGTCAAATTTTGCTCAGAATTCAGGCTTTTTTTTACATTTTTTTTCTTGTTACTCAAATAGAGATAAATTGAAGTTATTGTAAAAATATTCAACCAACTGTACACACTGAAAAATAATGCTTTCTGGTTGATTTTAAAATATATGTTTAGGGTCTGACGGTTGAACTTTGGTGTCTGTTTTAATGCTGCACAGCAGAATCAGGTGACTCCGCCCTGTCAGGTACGGTGGGATTGTTTTCTGAAGAAAGGCCGGTCTCCTCTTCAGCCCCCCGTGGTCTCTGGGGACACTCTCTGTATTCGTCCCTTAACTTCATGTCAAACGCTGTTCTGGTCAGGGGCAGCAGAAACACTCTGACCAGACAAAGCCCTCATCACAGCCTCCCTCAGGTGAGCCCATCCTCCAAAAGTCACTTTTCAGAAGTTCCTCCAATACACGTGTCAAAGTCAAGACCCAGGGGGCCGGATCCACTGTATTTTATTCTTATTAATGGCTCAATTTTCTCTTGCGCTTCTTTCTAACTGGCATAATTTTGAACAAAATAAAATTTTTTTGGAGAGTAAAATTTTGAAAGTTATTTAGGGTTTGAGTTGATTTATTCTGAATAATATTCCTGCCTTTTTATTATTCATAATTATATTAAGTTACAGGTTTAAAGTTTTCAAAATTGGCATTCTGCTAGCTTTTTGGACTATTTTGGCATTTACTAAGATTTTTTAGGCTATTTTAGAGTTAAGCTAATATTTCAGCTACATGCTAGCTGTTTTGCTAGTTTTGGCTTTTTTTCAGTTTTTTAGAATATTTTGAAGTTTAGCCATTTTTTTCAGCCTCATGCTAGCTATTTTGGCTAACCCTACATTTTTTTTCTTAATTTTATTAGACTAATTTGGCACATTGCTAATACTTTAGCTGGCTATCAGATTTAGCATTTTCAGCTATCAGCTTTAGCGTTTTTAACTATCAATTTCAGCATCTTCAACTATCAGCACTAGCATCTTCAGCGGCCAAATTCAGCTTACAGCGTTCATGCTAGCATTATCACAGGTGATGCTATTTATTTAGTTCATAATTATGTTTAAAAGTTACTTTTTTAAAGTTTTAAACATTTAGTTTTAGAGTGTTCTATAAATGTTTATCCTGTTCGGCCCGTAACCTGAGGTGGGTTTTGGATTTTGGCCCCTTGTGCGATTACGTTTGACAGTCCTGCTCTTATGGTTTTGATGGTAATTAGCTGTGAATCCTTTACCAGGTTCAGAATGTGTCGAGTCCATCGTCCTTTTCAGTGAATTTTAGGAAGTGTGCTCAGGTGCGTCAAACCCTCCACAGAATTGGAGCTTTATTTTCAGTGTGTTGAGGAATGAAATCAATCACTGTGGCTCCAGGTGGACGTCGATGCAGACCCTCCTCAGCTGACCTTCTTCCTGCTGATCCGTAACATGGGTTCGGCGGGCGGCGCTAACCTGTTTCAGGTGGTGATCCGGGACTCGGTTTCAGGAATAGTTCCCATCAGAACGGATGGCAGAGTGGTGGAAAGAGGATTCCAGATGTTTGCAATCGATTCACTGATGGGTACACCTCCAACTGTGTTTGTTACTGTAACTATATAGTACTCTGTTGATGTATTTAATTTAAACGTTTGCTTCTCCAGCTGGATCTTATGTTGCTGTTAATTATACTGCTGTTGTAAGAAGTCACAAGAGTGAAATCCTCGAGCTTCCTGCTTTCCTGACTTTCTCAAACGCCTCTCAGGTATTTTTCTCATTTACTTTAACAATTCTTACTTATTGTGAGATTTGATTAACCTGAATTTCTGCTCAGCTGTTGTTGTTGTCAAATCACAAAGTGTTGTTTCACCAAGTATAGAAAAGAAAAGATCAGACAAGATAAATGAACTTTATTGATCCCAGACTGGGAAATTTGGTTGTTGCAGATACAGTGTACTGTGGAGAGAAAACAGTCTCACTCGATTTGTGTGTGCCTAATTCTTGATTTGTAACCCATACGCGATATTATGTATGTAATTGTGTGTATATGCAGTTGTGTATTCATATGTATACAAAATTCAAAATACAAAAAAAATACAATTTACACATGCGCAACTTTAAATTAGAGCAACTTCAAACTAACAACTCACACAAATCTTTAAAAAGTACGCACCAATTGTCTGTTACACACACACACAAAACTGCGTTTACTCGTAAATCAAATGTGTGACTCGTCACGTCTCCAAGATTCTTGTGTAAATCATACGTTTTAATGCAGCAAAAATGCTGGTTTATCAGAGTTTTCTCATTAGCCGCTTAACTTTCTTAAACAGAAATGCCTGATAATTTGTATAAAACCAGTTAAAATATGCGTATTTAATGCAGTCATCACTAAACACTCATCACTAGCGAGCTCCGCTGTAGCATGCTAGTGAGATCCACTGTAATGAGCCATGATTTCTAGAAGACTTCTGAAAAAGTCTTTTAAAAACCCATATATTAACTTTGATATAATAATTATAAATGTTTAAGACAGTGGGAACATTCAAAAGTCTTCACTAGATATTATTCACGATCTAAGTTCAAACAACTGATAAGAAAACTCTAATGACCCAGCATTTAAATGCAACATTTAAACTTGAGATATTGGGGATAATCGATTAGCCGATCAAAACAACAAGATTTCCCGAGAACCAGCTTGTGTTAAACATTAAATCCAGTTCATTTTATCTTTTTATTACAATAAAAAAATATTAATAATCAGGTAAAGTTTTTTTCTAAGTCATACTTAAAAAAAAGATAAACTGCTCTGATACAGTCTTGGAATATATTGCGATATGTATCGTATTGTGAGGCAAGCTTCGCGATACGTATCGCTCTAATTTAAACGCATCATTTACACACTGCAAATGTGAAAAGAGCCTCACATCTGATTTGTGAGTAAATGTGGTTTTGTGTGTGTGTTTTTACAGATTTATGTGGAGTTAGTATTAAGCTGCTGTGATTTAAAGTTGTGAGTGTGTAAATTGTGTTTTTTGTACATGCGAAAACACAATTGTAAATACATAAAGTTATGCACAAAATGAGTTGTATGAATTATGAATCAAGAATGAAGAAAAAAATGGAATGAGACTCTTTTCTCTTCATAGTTTTCAGGCTCATCAACAAAAACAAAGCGTGAGTAAAACCAGTCAGACGGATAACAGCCTGTAGAAAACAGACACACATGAGTTTATCTGAGGCACGAGGAATATGGATTAGTTAGTCCCAGTCCAGTTTAATGTTGTCCTCTCTCTGCAGAATGACATCTGTATGTTTGGTCCTTTACAAGCCAACCTGACGTTGAGGGTAAATTCCACTGATGCTGTAAGTTTTATTTTCTTAAATTGAAAGAAATATGTTTGATTTTGTTGTACTTTGAAGCTGGAATTAGTTCCTTCATTTTGGAAATGTGCTCTCCTAGATTTATCCGAACCATCGAGTCCATTTTGCTGGTTTTGCTGCTGGATTCTTTGTGGCCTTGGTTCTTCTGTCACTCGGGTTTCTGGCCATGAACCTGGCTGGTTCCGGCCCAGGACTGAGTCTTCTCCAGCAGAGGGTATGAGCCTTTCAGAAATCTGTTGTTTGCTCTCTTGAAGTTAAAAACCAAAAGCAAAGAGCTCGGTTTGTTCTCCTCAGAGAAACAGAGGGGATTCAGACCCTGAGTATGCAGACTGCAGCATGAGCGAGGCCATCAAAGACGAAGCCTCATTTGAAGACAAGATGGTGGATGTCATGGTACTGGAAGAACCTCAGAACATGGACCAAGCTCTGGAAAAGTGAGTCAAAGAAAGTGCAAATACAAAGATTCTAATCTGAATGAACTGATCTTTATGTCGTCTCCTTTAAGCATTGAAATGTCGACGCTGCTGCGTGCCACCAGCAGCCTGGAGCTCATCCGGATTCAGATCTACAAAGACGTGATGTCCTGCTTGCTTGGCGGTCTGCGTTCTCAGGGTCAGACCAGCAGGCAGGCCCACCAGAGGCTGCTCAGCGTGCTTCATGGGCAGCTGCTGGGCATGGAGGGGCGCCTGAAGGAGGACCGCGGAGCCCGCATGGCGGCCCTCGCCGGTCATTGTAATCTGGAGACCCGGGAGGAAATGGAAGCGGAGCATCACAGAGAAGCTGCAGAGAAAGCCCGAGCAGAGCGGCTCTGCGCAGCACGCAGAGCAGCAGGTGGACACGACACACGCTCCGATCCTCCTAGAGTCAGAGACATTTTTATGGAAGCCCATTGGTCACAAAAATTCAAAATGTTTTCTTAAAGTTTGCAGGAATTAAAAAAAAAAATTACTTGCATGTTTTCAAAATAGTTTATTTTTTGGTTTTAAAGTTTTTTTTTTTGTGTTTTTCAAGAAAAAATATTTTTCGTTTCACAAAAATATTTCTTATGGTTTTCAATAAAATCTTTTCTGTGCTTTTAAAAAGTAGTGTTTTTTAAACTAATTAATCATGTTTTTATATATATATATATATTTGTGTTTTTCAAATTTATTTCATGTTTTTCAAATTTGTTTTGTGTTTTTCAAAAATATTTTAGAATTTTTCAAAATAATTTATTATTTGTTTTTTTTAGAAAAAGTTTAAATTTTATCTTATTTAAATATTTCCAGTGTTTTTTAATGTGCTTTTCAAAATTATTTAGTGTTTTTTAAAGTAATTTATTTAGGGGTTTTTCAAAATAATTTTTTAACAAAGTTTGTTGTTCTAAAAAGATGACAGCGTACATCAACAATATCTTGAAAAAAATATCTATAGCCCCCCCAAAAAATTAATGAAAAGATGTTTGAAAATAAAATAAATATTAAAAAAAACACTGAATAATTCAAAATAAAGAATAAAGAGACAAGAAAACATCTACAACGTGCATTACTCCACAACTGTGATTTACTGTAATAGTAAATATTATGGTATTTTGATTAAATGTGAGTTTATTTATAATATGTCTTAACAGCAGCAGGTTTGCAAGACAAAGTTTTGATCATTTGTTGTCAGTTGTTGATAAAATGAAACAGATTTTTTGGGATGTTCTGGAGCACTTCGTTGATGGTCCCTGCTGGTCTCTGCAGCTTCACATGCAGTAGGCGGAGCCTATTTAACCAAGAACTCCAAAAGTGACTCATTGTTCTTCATCACTGCAAATATAAATAGCAGTTCATCCTGGACACTGGATTCTGGTCATAAATATATAATCTCAGAAAAACATTTTCTCAAAAGAATTGATTGAAAAACGCATAAGATAAATTCTTTTCCCTAGTATATTTCAATAAACACTAATTAAAAAAAAAACACTTGAAAAAGCATCTCAAAGCGCCAGATTTGATTTATATACTGAATGGTTTACACTTCCATACATTGTTGTTTGTTGCATCATTTGTTTCTAAGACTGAATTAAAGGTGTGGTTTCACCTGTCCAGGAGCTCCTGCGCTGCAGTGTCCTCCTGGAGAAGCTGCACAAGCTGAGCCAGAGCCGGCTTCAGCGCGGCCTCCTGGTGCGGCACGAAGAAGCCTCGGCCAAGGTGCAGCGGCAGATCGTGGAGCGCCGGCGGGTGGAGCTGCACAAGATCTTCTCCGAGGAAGTGGAAGAGGCCGTGAGGATGGGCGAGTTGGAGAAGAGCGCCGCAAAAACTCTCCAGCACAAATACTTCAGCTGCCAGGTAAAACGGAGCCGAATCCTCTCCAGAAGGAGCCGAGCGTCTGGCCGTGGCGAGTTTCTGGGTTTGCTTTTTCTGTCCAGGATGAGCTGGAGGAGGTGCTGGACGTGGTCCTCGCCAACCAGCGGTTCGTGCTGTCTGAACGCAGCGCACAGAGACGCTTCCTGGTGCACAGCCTGCACAGCCTCAACGGCCTGATTTCTGACTCCTTCTCCTCCACCTCCAGCAGCCTTGACAGCTGGTTTGCTCACATCAGGAGGTTGGTTCACGTCATCGCTCTCTCACTTTCAGAAACTCACTCTCTTTGTAGATTTGTAAATGTTCAGTCTTTTTGTGACTTCATGGGCCTTTTTAAACTGTGACAAATAAGATATAAACTTGACCTGAACTAAAAAACAGAAGCTTTTCCCACACACAGACAGTTGAAGCTCAGCTGGAGATCTGCTCTGAATGTGCTAGTTTAATCTAAAAAGTCTCTTTTGTTTGATGCTTTTGCTTCTGATGTCGTCTCATTGAGTCTTCTGTACTATGGCAAGCAAAAACGATCATAAAAGACCAGAAAACATGCTGTATATCAGAGGTGTCAAAGTCAATCGCACAAGGGGAAAACATCCAAAACACATCTCAGGTCGCGGACCGAACAGGATAAACACTTACTGAACGATCTAAAACTACATTCTTTTAACTTTTTAACATAATTATGAACTAGATATCTAGAATTACCTGTAATAATAATAAATAGTGTGAATGCTGGAAGATGAATTTGGCTGCTGAAGATGCTGAAATTGATCGCTAAAACCACTGAAGCTGATAGCCAGCTAAAATATTAGCTAAAAAAAAAAAAACTTAGGTTAGCCAAAACAGCTAGCATGTAAACATTAGCCTAACTCCAAAACAGATCTTAAAAAAATCTTAGTAAATGCCAAAATAGTCCATAAAGCTAGCAGAAAGCCGATTTTTAGAACTTCAAAACTGTAACTTTTTAACATAATTATGAATAATAAAAAGGCAGGAATATTATTCCAGAATAAATCGACTTAAACCTTAAATAAGTTTTAAAATTTTACTTTCCATAGAAAAATTATCTTCTTTTCCTTTGGGCTTTTCCCTTCAGGGTCTCCACAGTGAATCACTTTCCTCCATCATCATCCTCTCCTCTAACGCCAGCCACCTTCATGTCTTCATTCTCTGCATCCAGAAACCTCCTCTTTGGTCTTCCTCTAGACCTCTAGACTCAGCATCCTTCTACCAATATCTTCACTGTCTCTCCTCTGAACATGTCCAAACCATCTCAGTCTGGCCTCTGACTTTATCTCCAAAACCTCTAACATGTGCTGTCCCTCTGATGGATTCATTTCTGATCCTATCCATCCTGGTCACTCCCAAAGAGAACCAACCACTACTTTACAGTCACTGATCTCCTTCAGATTCCACCGTCTACACTAGATGTAGTCTATCTGTGTGCTTCTCCCTCCACTCTTATAGGTCACCCTATGTTCCTGTCTCTTCTCAAAGAATGGATTCACTAGAGCCATTTCCATCTTTTTTGATAAATCAACCACCATCTGTCCTTCTACATTTCTCTCCTGGATCCCAGACCTGCCCATCACCTCCTCATCACCTCCCCATCACCAACATGTCCATTGAAATCTGCACCAATGACAAATCTCTCATTTTCAGGGATGTTCATCATCACTTCATCGAGGTCCAACCAGAACTTCTCCTTCTCTTCCAGCTCACATCCTACCTGTGGGGCATACCCACTAACAACATTGAACATCACACCCTCCATTTCTATCTTCAGACTCATCACTCTATCTGACACTCTTTTTACCTCCATAACACTCCTAACAAGCTCCTCCTTCAAGATAACTCCTCCTCCATTTCTCTTCCATCTCCACCATGATAGAACAACTTGAACCTGCTCCTCAGCTTCTAGCCTTGCTACATTTCCACCTGGTCTCCTGGACACACAGTATGTCTACCTTTCTCCTCTGCATCATGTCAACTAACTCTCTACCTTTTCCTGTCAGAGTTCCAACATTCAAAGTCCCAACTCTCAGTCCAACACTAGTGACTTTCCTCTTCTCTCTCTTCCTATGAACCCTCCTTCCTCCTCTCCTTCTTCGACCAACTCTAGTCCAATTTCCACCGGCACCCTGTCGGTGAACAGCACCGAAGGCGGTCGTTTTTAACCCGGGCCTCGACCAATCCGGTATGGATATCGTAGGTCTGATTCACATATTTGATTTGGCAAAGATTTTCCGTCGGATGCCCTTCCTGACACAACCCTCTGTATTTATCCGGGCTTGGGACCGGCACAATGAGACCCTGGCTTGGACCCCCTCGTGGCTACATTTTGTCAAAATTATACATGTTAGTAACAAGTGCAAGAAAACATTGGGCTATCAATAACAATAAAATAGAAGTACCTGAAGGGCCGGATCCGGCCCCCGGGCCCTGACTTTGGCACATGCTGTAAAGAATGGCGTAATAGTCATCAAAAACACCCAAAGAGGTGCATAAGTTACTTTAAAAAACTGGGCTCATGGTGGCTCCTTCACAGTAGTTTAATACTGTACATCGTTCTCCTGGTGTTTTATGAGGCCTTTCGCTTGCCGTACAGCACCTACAGACTTGCTGCTCTGTTCCATCCACCAGAGGGAGTCTCATTCCTGCAGAGCAGACGGAGCAGCTGCAGGAGAAGGCCCAGAAGGAGCTTGTGATGGTCCGACAGAGACTGGACGAAACGCTGAACCAGGAGAGGAGAGCCATGCGCTGCGGACTCATCAAGAAGAGGCGGGAACTCATCTCTGACACGGTGAAGTCGATGGATAAAAGGGTTAACAAGTCCTAAGCATCTTTTGATCTATTTTTAAAGCATTCCCAGTTATATTTTATTATGATTTTGTAGTTTTAAGCCAAAATAAAAAAAAGCTGTCATTTTCCAGGACTTTGGTTCTGCAGACCGGCAGAAGTTAGTTAGAAATTCATCTGTGAGCGGGACGCCCCGCTCCCCTTCCCCATTGCAGGGTAAAGCAGAGCAGGGAAAAACAGAATTTATTTATAGAATGAATGCCTTGTTTTAAATGGAACTGAACAAACAATTTGTTGTTTTGTTTTCTTTAAGTTCAAAACTTGAAACCTAAAAATATTCATTCTCTAAGTTACATGGAAAAGCGATGACATCATGTTCATGCAGTGCATCTGTTGTGTTGAAAGTATGACAGGAAATACACATTTAAATCTAAACCACCTGCTGATGATCACCCTTTTCTCTTTTGAGCCACAGATCTTTCAAACTTCACAAATATAGTTATTTGATTTATTATATTGTTATCACCTGAAATGAAAAAGTTCTATCCTGATATATAATTGTTATGACCCAGCTCTACGTCACAAATATGAACTTTTTTCAACTGCGCATTTTTTCCCTGCTCCAAATTCACAATGATTTGATTAAATAAATACTCAGTCATCCATTTTGAACATGTTAGAAACACCAGAAACATGATTTTTATCGGTACATCTTGGATTTTCCTGCTTCTGCAGGTGATGCTGCACAAACAGAGACAGAGGGATTTGTCGAGCGGGTGTCGAGATCAGGAGGAGACGGTGGATGTGGGACGGCATCTGCGCTGCTGGCAGGACTTGTTGACATCTCACAGCTTGGAGCTTTCAGAGCTCATCAACAACCTGGATGAAGAAGCTGCCGCAGACATCCGGAAGGTGATGACGCTCATCTTAGGAGCATCTCGGTGGAAAGGCTGTTCCAAGTTCAAAGGTCGGGTGGTTGTTTTCGTTTATAAGTTGCTCTTCCGTTTGCTGCCCAGATGACCATGGGGGTGATACAGGGGGCCTTAGCTGAAGCCAAAACCATCCAGCCGTCTGCAGCTGAAGCCATGCTGGCGCTGCTGCCTCCAGGAGCCAAACTGCCCTCAGTGCCGCCGGAACCAGAGGGGGGACCGCGGCAGGCGATGGGACAGGGGACCGGTGCTGTTCTGCAGGGGCAGGAACGACTCCATCAGGAGGGCAAGGCGGCCCTACGCACCCTCAGCTGCACCAGGGAGGCGCTGCAGCGAGCCATGGAGGAGGAGCTGCAGCAGCAGAAGGAGCTGAGGAGGTGCTGCAGGGAATTCTTCAGGTCAGCTGTGGTTTCTGTCAGGAGTCCTTCTTCCTTTCAGATCAAATCAATCTTTATTTATATAGCACTTTTCATATGAAAATAACACAAAGTGCTTTACATCAAAAGCAAACAATATACATAATATAAAAACAGGTAAAAAATAAAAATAAAGTAAAGCCCCCTGCTCCAAACCAGCCCACAATACCCTCATCCCTTTCTCACCACCCACTCCCTAACCGATAGAAATGATACAACAGGAAAATAGAAGAATTGGCTGAGCACGTAAATTGATTTTGCGAAACTAAAGTCTAGAGTCTGAACTAATCTTTCAGACTCTAGGAGAACGTTTTGGAGACTTCAGATTACATCAAAATTAGGGCCACAATAAAAAGAATTAACTAATTAATAGCAAATCTAGAAAAAATTCATCACGATTCATCTCCTTTTTTTTGTTTAGCTAGAGTATTTGCCAGACACTTAATACCTGCAAATAATCATGATATGAAATTGCACATTTAGAACATTTATTTTAACCCTTTAGAACCTAAAGGGTCTAAAACTGTTTGTGTCTGGATTTGATTTTTTTGTTTTTTCAATTTAAAAGACTTCCTGCTGCTTATTTGGTATCATTTAACCAGCACAGCCTCACCTATGTGACACTACCTTTATTTAGTCATGTTTCCATGTTATATTCAAACACTAGACATAAAATCATGCAAAAACAGAAAATTCCATCTGGAAAGATGAGATTCATTTTACTGTGAAAACTCCATAAATGTTTAACAAACTGTTTTTACAACAAAGAATTAAAGTTTTAGTTGTAATTTTATAAAAACAACAAGAATAAAATTTGTCATCAAACTAATCAACATATTTTTGAATGAAAACCCCAAAAAACTCAGGCTAAAGTCACACCAGGCAGCCAAAAAATAAGAATTTCTCACTGCTGTTTGATTTGACATTTTTCCTGGAATTCTGTTATTTTCAGATTTTTTATTTTTTTCTCAAACATTTCTTTATTGTGTTTGCGAAAGAATAATGAAACATTTTTTTGGGAGAGGTTGATCCAGCTGGATATCGGATCAGCTTGGCTGGAATCTTCACAGGTGGGGGCGTGTCTGTCCATTCTGAAGTACTCGCCGTCGGTGGGCGGGACTTTAGCTGCAAACTGCAGAGTTTCCACAAATTTTAGACAACGCCGGTGCTTGTTACTGTGGAACATTCATGTCAGTCTCCATCAGGGGTGAAAGTAGATTTTTTGTTATGCCGGTAAATAATGCTGCGGCCCCCCCCCCCCCCCCCCCAACCACACACACACAGCAGCACACACACACACACATGCAAACACACACACACACACACACAGTCCAATACTTTTATTTTAAAAAAGAAAGTTCTCAGGAGTGTTTTATTTATGTTTATGTTGTTTTTAAGCAAAATCCCAGACCCTTAATATCTTACGTCATTTTTTAATGTTGGTCTGTGAAAACTCCTCTGTGGGGGCGTGGCTTCTGGAGCTGAGCGAAGCTGACCTGCTCGTCTTGGACCCTTCTCTGTCTGATTATGGTGGCTCTGAGTCTTCACCGCTGCACCACAAAAATGTCTAGCAGTTTTGTTTTGAGCTGGACATCAGTTCGGACAAGGAAGAACTTCATGGACCGAACTTTCACAGATCTTTTACAGCTGCGGTCAAATGAGCCGCCGTTCACATTGTCGTGGTCACATCAAGAGTCTGTTGGAGATTTTCCCGCGTTCTCAGGACTGCTAGCGTAAGTATTGGATGAAACTCACACAAAAAAATCCAGGGACGGCTGATTGAACGGCGGCTCATTTGACTGCAGTCCATGTGAAGATAGCATCTTCTCTTCTCCAGAACCTGAACTAGACACGCTAGCCGGACCAGATGAGGGTTTAGTGCAGCAGAGCTGTTGTGATGGAAAGATCATCATTCATTCACACAGAGTCTGTCTGTGACAGTTTGATTAACAGAGATTAAAAGGAAATGCAAAAACAAAATGATTACATTTGTTCTCTTTCAGAAGAAAAATGACACACAGGCATGTTAAAAACTCAAAAAATAGTTTTTCTTTTTTTTGGAAGGGGACTTTAAACAGAACTTATTGTCATTTGTCCAGATTGAAGAATAATCTGGCAACATAGAAAATTCATCTGTGGTTGATGGACCTGGTGTCTCAATGGCATTTTCCATTCAACTTCCATCTCTCCTTTTCTCTTCTTCATCCTCTCCTTTAGAAGATTTGTTCTGCACATCGTCATCCTCACTTTTGGATCTTCCTCTTAAAAATCTGATTCACTTTTCTCTGCATCTTTTTTGTTTACATTTTCATTTAAATAATTTAAGTATTTATTAGTATCATCAGCTGCAGAGCTGCAGTTCTCTGGTGCGCCTGCTCTTCAGAAAGTCGGGGGTCCGCAGCGCTCGGGACGCGCAAGCCAGACTTGGCGCACGCAAGAGAGCGCAGACCAGGAGAGAGAGCGCAACTGTCTGATGCGCCGCAAAAAAAACAATGCAAACATCCAAATAAAGCGCTGCCTGCTCTCAGCTCGAATGTCAATTTTCTTATTTTTCTTCCATAAGAGCGACCGCGGCTTCTGTCATGTGTTATATAGTGAAAACTGGCCGCACAGCTGATCTCTCCAGCCGGAACGGCGTTCCGTCTTCAAATCATTTACCGGAACGCCGCTCCGGACTGTTCCGGCTTACTTTCACCCCTGGTCTCCATCCCAAAATAAAATAACGATCAGTTTTCTCTTTGGATTCCTAATAGCAGACAGCTCAGCTTGGCTCCGCCCCCATAGCGTGTGCACTGCTGCTGCATTCGAGCTGTCAGATTGACGTTTGTTCTCCGCGTTATTAAAATTAAAGATCGCTTTTGTCCAAGACTAAATAAATGCCATATTATGTCTTTAATGTTATAAAATCTCAGTCACAGAATATAAAAAGTTGATTTTAGACAGTTTAATTTCGCTGATCTCACAGCTGCACAGCAGAGCGCCTGAGGTCGTTAATACACGTTAACAAATTAATTACGTTCTATTAATCGCACTGTAACGTGTCGACATTTGAAGCCCTAATAAAAATATGAAAGTTTATTCTTTAAATGTCAGAGTCTGAGTTCCTTCTATAACAACACTTCCCCAAAGTTTCAGGCGATGCATGCTGGGATCTTTTTGCATGGTGGCGCTGTAGTCCAGTTTTTGATTGCATCTGTTTCTGTCCTCTCCGTCAGCCGTCTGTGTCTGTCCCAGCTGAGTCTGTCAGAGGAGGACAGGCTGAGGATGAAGCTGGAGTTTCAGAAGTGTCTGTCCGTCATCGACCGCTGCCTGGTTCTGCCTCATGCCGTCTCCAGAACCAAGCTGCACACCGCCATGGCGGCGTGGAGGAAGGAGGGCGAGGAGCAGATGGTGAATCTCATCAACATTATGGAGAAAAACACTGAAATGAAGCTTTGTAGCTTTTGATGAAGTGGAAAAAATGTCAAGTTTTCAGCAGATATTATTCACAATTTAAGTTCCAAGCAGCTGATCAGAAAGCTCTGATGACCCAGCATTCTAGCAGCACTTAAACACATCATTTGCACACAAGTCTGAAGGCGGAAGTTGGAAATGCAGTTTTGTTTGTGCATATTAGCCGATCGGTGCGTACTTTTTAAAGGTTTGTGTGTTTTGAATTCAGAGTTTTAACGTCCTGTAATTTTAAGTTGTGGGTATTTATTTTATTTATTTATTTAAGGGTTTCATATGTGTACATGTGCATGGTAGCCAGTAGCCAATGAGCTCAAAGCCCCGCCCCTATGTGAAATTAGGATCAGCTCAGCAGCGAAAACTGAAAACTCTGAATTGAAACTTAAAACAGGTTGAAATAAAACTAAAAAAGGAAAGTTGAGAGTACAAATAAACATTTTTGAATTGTTTACACTTTAAGGTTTTTTCAAGCATCAAATGTAATTTTTTTTTCTTAAAATTTACAATTCCTGTTTTGCACATTTTCCATCTGTTTTTTCGTTCCCTTTAAACGGATCCTGATTTGATCCCATTCATCAACCGGCACTAAAACAAGAATAAAAGTCGGTGCTTTAAAATGAAAACTCCAAAATGCTCTGTTTTTACATTTATAGTTATTTATTTTCAATCTCAATTGCAGCATGTTTTCTCGGTCCGGCCCTTCTGCCAAATTTTAGAACCCTCTGTAGCCCACGAGTAAAAACACTTTCCCAGCCCTGATTTGGATGATCCGATGTGACATGGTGTCTTTTATTTTGAAAGGAAGTCATGTCTGTCAAAACTTATTAACCAATTAAAATAAAACCCCCCTTTTTTTTAATGTTTTATTTATTCCAAATGAAAAAAGCAGTTAACTAACATTGATCATGATAGTAACAATAACAAAAATACAAATCAGGGAATTGATTTTAAACAGGATGGTAAATTGTGTTTGCTCCAGACACAGCAGCCCAGAGTGGTTGTATTTCTATCCACAGCCAAACCCACTGAAGGGTTTCATGCTTTTTCACAGACGTCGAACGAGAAAACCCGCGAATCCAGAAAGAAAACAGACGATCTGCTGATGTTCCAGACCAGCCTCCAGGAGAGAATTCAACTGTTCGAGAAGGAGAAAGAAATGGAGACGGGTTTGATGGAGCAGGTGGGATAAATGTACAATTATTCTATTAATTCCTTAAGAACGTTCCTTAATGTTCAGAATTGACGTAAAATGTGTCAAAAGATGGTAAATATTAGTAGTGTGTTGCATATTGGTGAAAAGCGGCTTTAACGTGTTGCTTACCAGAACAAAACCGCTTTTCTCTGCAGATCAGCTAATTAATGTTGATCATGTTCAGCAGGGCTGTCAAACTCAATCATACAAGGGGACAGAATCCAAAACACACCTGAGGTCGCGGGCCGAACAGGATAAACGGTTATTGAATATTCTAAAACTACATTTTTAAAACTGTAAATTTTTAACATAATTATGAACTAATATAGGATTACCTGCGATAATACTTGTGTGAATGCTGTAAACTGAATTTGGCCGCTGAGGATGCTAGTGCTGATAGCTGGAAATGCTGAAACAGATTGCCGGCTAAAATGCTAGTTAAATGACAAATTAGCCTAAAAAACGAAAAAAAAAAAAAAAACAAAGTTAGCCAAAAACAGTTAGCATGTAGCTGGAAAAAAAGCTTCACTTCAAAATAGCCTAAATTAGCCAAAACACTTAGCCTGTAAATATTAGCTACACTCCAAAAGAGCCTAAAAAGCATAAATTAGCTGAAAAAGTTAGCATGTAGCTGAAATATTTGCTAAACTAAAAAACAACCTAAAAAAAAATCTTAATAAATGCCAAAATAGTCCAAAAAGCTAGCAGAACGCCAATTTTTAAAACTTTAAAATTATAACTTTCAACATAATTGTAAATAATAAAAAGACAGGAATATTATTCCAGAATAAATCAACCTTAGGTAATTTTCAATATTTTACTTTTTATAAAAATATATTTTGTTGAAATTCTACAAGTTAGAAATGAGCGCAAGATAAAATTGGGCCATTAATAAGAATAAAATAAAATGATCTGGAGGGCCGTATCCGGCCCTGGGGCCTCACTTTGACACACTCTTAGAGTGTTTTTCCTTTCCACAGGTGTTGGAGGAGATGCAGAAGGAGAGATCCGTTCTCCTGCGTTCTCAGACTGACGGCCTCGCCGTTCAGATGGCTACAGTCCACTACCAGAAGGCTGAGAGATGGACCAAGCTCCTGGAGGCGTCGGGCGCTGCGCTCTCCCTCCAGAGCCTCCTCCTTCAGCAGCTCCGAGAGAGAGGAAACATCTGGAGAAGCAGGAGCTGGCCCGGCTCATCCAGAGCCACTGCCAGGTGGACTCTCCAGTCTCTGACTCCAGACTAATTAAAGCATTTTAGGTCATGAAGAACATCTGAGTTCAGTTAAATCTGCAGTTTTCTCCCTAAATGATGTTTCTTTGTGATGGTCAGGACATTCAGGAAGCAGAGCAACATCTGCAACAAGCAAACAACGCACGAGCTGCAGTGACACTGTTATTGCTGAAGGCATTCAGTCCAACACTCTGAGGAGGAGGAGTGCAGCGATGAAGACCAACAGTTTCAGCTGCGCTCAGACGCCATGATGACGACTGTCCTCCAGGAGGCGCTTCACAAGCGTGAGCAGGTTCTCACACTGACGGCTGAGAGGTCAGCTGTTCTGCCTGCTTCTTCTTCTAGGAGAGACCTTTAAGTTTCTCAGTCTGGACGTTTGTTTGCAGGTTTGTAGAAATGAGCGCTGACCATCAGTCGGTGGAGGATTCAAAAGAAGCCGTGGAGCTGAAAAGACTCCGTTCCCTCTGCGACCTGGTGAGGCTTTAGATCAGTCTAGGCCCAGGGGCCGGAACCGGCCCTCCGGGTAATTCTATCCGGCCCTCCACATCCTTTTATTCTATTATTATTGATGGCCCGGTGTTATCTTGCGCTTATGTCTAACTTGTATAATTTTGACAAAATATTTTTTATATAGAGAGTAAAATATTTAAAGTTATTTAAGGTCTGAATTGATTTATTCTGGAATAATATTCCAGCCTTTGTATTATTCATAAATATGCTAAAAAGTTACAATTTTAAAGTTTTAAAAATTTGCATTCCACTAGCTTTTAGAACTGTTTTGGCATTTACTAAGATTTTTTTAGACTATTTTGAAATTTAGCTAATATTTCAGCTCTACGCTAACTGTTTTGGCTAATTTAGGCTTTTAAAATGTTTTTTTAGACTGTTATGGAGTTAAGCTAATATTTACATGCTAGCTTTTTTGATTAATTTAGTCCTTTTTTCATTGTTTTTTAAGGATATTTTGAAGTTTAGCTTTTTTATCAGCTACATTGTTGGTGTTTGGGATAACTTGAGTTTTTTTATTGTAGTTTTAAGTTACTGTTTAAAAAATGTAGTTTTAGAGTGTTCAATAAATGTTTATCCTGTCCTGCGACCTAAAAAAACCCTTGTGTGATTGAGTTTGACACTTCTGCTATAGATGTTTGTCTCTCAGGTATCCTGTCAATCTGATCACAGCTTTCGACTCCTTCCTTTCAGGATCTGGAGTTTGCGTCTCAGCTGGTGAAGCAGACTTGCATTTCCAGCGGCGCCCTGCAGGAGGTGCTGCGCCTGCTCCTGCCAGCGCTGCCGGAGAGCCAGCTTCTGTCCCTCAGTGACGCCGTCTGCCCCAAACACTCTACAGAACAGGAGCATTCTGGGTAAAAGCTGAAGATTCTCTTCACTCGCAGCAACTTCATCTTAAAAACGATTAAAGGATTAAACAAAGTTACACTAAACTCAAATTTGACAAATCATTTTCATCAAAACGACTTTCTGAAGAAAAATCAGTGACTTTACAAATTTAGAGAATTTTGGTACATTTTTAAAAGACTGATTAAGATTAAACAGAGACGTTGTTCCAAGTGTTGGATTTAGAGATTTTTGAAGGGAAACCAAACAGTGAAGTTGGAGGCTGACTCCACCCACAGCTGAAGTTTGAAGATCCAGTCTTAGAGTGAGGCTGTTCTTATTACTGGAGCTGCAAATTATGATGTGGAACTTCTGAATTCAACTGTAATACCTCAATTCAAGCTGTAGGGGGCAACACACAGACTGTTTTAACTATTTTAAGTTATTTATAGAGGACAGCAGACTAAAATATGATCAGCATTAATTAGCTGATCTGCAGAGAAAAGCGGTTTAGTGCTGTAAGCAACACGTTAAAGCAGCTTTTCACCCAATATGCAACACATTACTGATATTTACCATCTTTTGACACGTTTTACATCAATTCTGAACATTAAACAGTTAATTCACAATAAAAGTTATTTATAAAATTGGCTATAACTCTGAAGTTCCGTGGAATTTCCGCTTCCAGCGATGGATTTTTTCTGCCACCAGGTCCTCTTGGATATTTTTGGTACATTGTCCCAACATCAGTCGTTATTCAGTAACTTGCTGCTCAGGTTGTGAGTGAAGTTTATGCTACGGTCACAAATACAAGTGATGGTGTTAGTTTTGCAGCAGTTATAAAATCAGGCGACTGCTGGCCAGCAGCAGCTCTGATTGGACGTAAACGTCTCCGGATGGCGCCCGTCCACATCAAGTGCTGCCAGGGTTTATTAAAAGCTGGCCATTCTTTACCACTGCTCATTCACAACTTCAACAACCGATCCATCGATCGATACTCTTTTAATTCTTAAAACCGCTGCAGCTTCTGCCTCCTGATTTAAAAAAAAAAAAGATATTTTCATGATTTTATTCTAGGTTTGCAGACATTTTTAGGTCACATCCTTTTGTAAGATGTTGTTAAAGTGTGTGTATTCTTAGGATCGTCTGAGACGTTTGCCCTTTTCTATGTTTTACTGAAACGATTTTGAGACTCAGACATCTTCAGCAACAAACTCTGGAGCAGTTTTCCCTCCAGCCAAGACGCAGATGAATGCCTTTATGGTTTTGTTTTCTCTTTCCTCAGCGACTCCTGCTGAGTTTGGATCACGGAGGTGAATGTGGTTCCAAGCACAAACTGACTTCAGTATCAGATCGTTTAGCTGAAGGGCAGAGGAGGAAAACAGCTCTCATGTGTTTTTATTTAGTTTATCCGCCTTCTCTAAAGCATTTCAACGTTTTCTTTAGGGGAATCGTGTTTGCAGTTTTATTTTCTGATCCTGCTGTTTCCAGGTTCTAACTGCTTTATTGTTTCGGAATTTGATGATAGGTCATTTGATTGACCTATCAGTGATCAGTGATTGATGTCAGTCCTCTAGAACAGTCCAGATCATTTTATTTTATTATTATTAATGACCCGATCGATGTGATCTTGCGCTCATTTCTAACTTCTATAATTTTGACAAAAAAATATTTTTATAGTGAGTAAAATATTGAAATTTATTTAAAGTTTTGGTTGATTTAATCTGGAATAATATTCCTGCCTTTTAATTATTCATAATTATGTTAAAAAGTTACAGTTTTAAAGTTTTAAAATTGTCATTATACTAACTTTTTGGACTATTTTGACATTTGCTAAGATTTTTTAGGCTGTTTTGAAGTTTAGTTAATATTTCAGCTACATGCTAGCTACTTTGGCTAATTTAGGCTTTTTTCAGGTTTTTAGGATATTTTGAAGTTTAGCTATTTTTTTTTAGCTACATGCTAGCTGTTTTGGCTATCCTAAGTTTTTTTTTACTCTTTAGGCTAATTTGGCATTAAAAATGCGTTGAAATGCTTAAAAATGTAGTTTTCAAAATATTCTTCAATAAATGTTTATTGTGTTCGGCCCACGACCTAGGATGTGTTTTGGATTTTGGCCCCCTGTGTAATTGAACATTGTTGCTCCAAACTGCTCAGTTAATCAGCTCCCCACAAGCGTTGTTGTTCTGCTTTCAGCCGACAAACTGTTTTCTTCAAACGCAGAACAGATTTATCTTCTGTTTGTGTTTGACGGTAACAACAAAGATCAAACAAAGTCATAAATGAACAAAAATGCAGAACCGCTGGGAGTTTACTCATTTTAAGAGAACATGTCAGACTTACTTTTACATGAAAAAATCAGAGCACTATATCAGATGAAATAATCCAAAAACAATGAATGAATGAAGCTACGTGTGGAGTTGTACGACCCACAGGCCCCGCCCGCTGTCGCTGCTCTCTATGCCCCGCCCTCAATGGCTGAGCAGGTGCTATATGGCCTTTACTCTGCACCTGACAAATTTATTAAGCCTTAATGTTGGTTTTATCACCATAGCAACCATTTAATTCTTTGGTTGCCCGTGGAGGACGAACAGATTTATGTAGAGAGGACTGTAAACCACGTCCACATACCAAATGTGTTTATATTGGGTGTTACTTTGTTTCGCTCAGCTTGAGCCAACAATTCAGCCCTAAAATTTTTACAATATTACAGTAAAATATATGTGAACAACACTGAAAGACCACTTTTATGAGCTTGCTACACTAACGCTGTTAAAGTTTTATAAAAAGTAAAAAAATAAAATAATAACATTTTTTTTTCCTTAAAGGGTCACCAAACCCTAAATCAACTTTTTTGTCTGTTGACATCTATAAATGGGGCTTTAAAAGTGCTGTTTGTTGGTTATTGCTGTATTATTGACAAATTAAATAAACTTGTTTACTTCTTGAAAATATAGTCAAAAACCGCTTCTGTGTGCTGCCCCCTACAGGCTGAAATGAGGCATTACAGTTGAATATTGGGATTGGTCAAACCATGTAAGTTTCAGAAGTCTGACATCATGATCTGCAGATCCATTAATGATAACAGTCCTGTTCTCAAGCCCCGCCCCTTTAAGACTGGATTTTCACATATTGGCTGTGAGTGGAGTCAGCCTCCAACTTCCCTGTTTGGTTACCCTTTAAATAGTTTCAACTCTTTTTTTTTTTTTTTCATTTCAAATCTTTCTTTTAAAACTTTTGGCCCTGTTGTTGCATGTTGGGGCGTGGCTATCACGAAGGACCAATGAAAATCGATGAGGGTGGGCTAGAACAGTGTTTTGGACCCGCGGTTTGTTTCTGCGTTTTTGACCCGTCTTGGGACAACTACAGACAATGATAGTACAGAATAAACAGCCATTTTCATAACTATCACAGTTTTCAGAGTCAGTGAATGCACTGACGGAAGTTACCATCCTCATCTATTTTGATTGGTCCTTTGTTTTAGCCCTGCCCCAACCCGGCACAATGTGGCCAAAAGTTTTGAAACTGAAATTTTCAGATTCGAAAACAAAAAAAAGAAAAGTTGAAACTGAAAAAAAGTTTTGAACTTGAAATTTTTAGTTTTGAAACCTAAAAAACATTTGAAGCTGAAAATAATTAAGTTTATTTTAGAGTTTAGACAGTTTACCTTTTTTTGACCAAACACCAATATTTTTTTTCAAAACATTTTAATTGGATTTCAAATAATATTGGCCCCAGAATAGCTCCACAGAAACGCTGCCCTTTTCTAGGAAAAGGTGGAAATGTTTCTGATCAAAGCTCTTCATGACACTTTGTGAGCAGATTCCCTGGAGACGTGAACGCAGTTCTTCCTGTCAAGCTGCGAGGAGACGTGGTGCAGAAGAATGCGATGAACGTGGCTGGCTGTGCGCAGAGGTAAGTGCAGCGTGGCTCCGACCCCCCCCCCCCTCCTGGACACTTTTCAACAAATCCCACGCCGCAAGGAGTTGTGCTTTTCATCAGATGAATTCTGCGGTTTGGCTGCTGCAGCCGCATGCATGAGGTCAGAACTTCAGCTCTGCTGTCCTGCTAACAACAGCTCCTTTGTCCTCTAAACTCTCCCAGACTGCAGGAACAGAGGCGGAGTCTGATGGAAAAACTGCTCCCATCATCCAGCCCGCCGCCCTCAAAAGACGGCGAAGCTTCACCGACTGAAGGGAAAGGAAAGCAGGGCAGACTTTTGAAAACGCCTCCTCCTCCGCCGCCAGAGCATCAAGAGCTGGTGAAGCTGACCTCAGCAGAGGACGTGGACTCTGCCGCAGAAGAACGTCTGTTTGTCTTTCGGGATCAACCTGAGGCGGATCGGGACCGAGCACAGATCCCGAAGAGACCAAAAAAGAAGAATTTCCTAAATTTAAAGAAAAGTTCAGTGGCTCCTGCAAACTTTCCTTGACAGTTAGACTTTCTCCTCAGTGTGTAATGATGGCACTGGGTGGTAAACAATGTATCCATTTAAAGGGTAACCAAACAGGCTGACTCCACCCACAACCGAAATTTGAAACTCCAGCCAGAGGGGTGGAGCTAGGGTGCTGGACTGTTATCATTACTGGAGCCGCAGGTCATGACAGTCTGAAACATATATGGTTTGACCAATCCTGACATTCAACTGTAATACCACGTTTCAAGGGGGACAGCACACAGACGGGTTTGACTATTTCTTGAAGAATTAAACAAGTTTATATTAATTTGTCAAAAAAATGTGGCAATGACCAACAGACAGCCCTTTAAAAGTCCAATATATAGAGGTCAACAGACAAAAGCAGTTGATTTAGGGTTTGGTGACCCTTTAATGTGTGAACCTGACTAAAGGCGGGGTAAACTCTGGACCAATAGCCAGTCTGTCGCAGGGCGATAATAAACAGCAAAACATTGTTTTGTAACGAATACATCAAGTTTTTTCTATTTTTTCATGTGTTAAAGCATCTTGCTTTGTTTTGATTAAAGGCAGCTTTTAAATATTCACTTTTTAAGTGTTTTTTGTGAATTCCGGAGTTTACAATAATAGTATATCCTACATGTATATTTTCTTTGATTTCAGTACTTAATTGAAAGTCTTGAATTGAGAGATACATGTATTAAATGCAGACTACAAACAGAATATTTTGAAACTTTACTTGTTTGTTTCCTCCAGTCAATAAGACGTTTTTTGTCAACAGAAAAAGGAAGAGTGTTTAAAAAAACTATTAAATTCTAAAAGCTTAATTAACTTTAATTTGAACTGTTTTTGTTTCAAATGGCAAAATATTTGTTTTTCTAATTCTTTTTATGTCAGGAACTGTTGGTTTAGGATTCAAAATGCAGGAGATGAGGCTTGGTGATAGAAACGTAAACATTTAATAAAGAACATGACGATTTAACCAATGACAGAACAGATGATCTGACCACGAAGAACTGAAAATCAGACACTTAAAAAGACTGAGGGGGATTAACCAAATGAAGACAGCTGTGAGACTGACAGAACATGACAAAATCCCCAAAACCCAAGCACAGGAGCCTCTATGTACCCCCTCCCTAAAAGGGCAGATCCCAGATGCCCAAACGCCTGAGAGGAAGGGACCCAAAAACAAGACAAGAAAACATCTAGGAATCCTGAAGCCAGAAAGATGTCAGGGGAATCGGAGAAGCCCTCCTCTGGAACAGGCCCAGTGACCCTCCGGAACAGGAAACCTGGATCAAGGGGGTGAACATTGACCCTCCTCTAGGAAAGGGAACATTAAGAGGAGCGGCGGATTCCTCAGGACAGGACAGGGAGCATGAAGGAGCGGTCAGGTGACCCTCCTTGGGAATAGGCTTGGGTCCTTCACCAGATCCTGACATCTCTGCTTGGTTTGCTTCCCTCCATCTCAGTAATCACAACAGAATCATTCCAATCAGTGGTATAAATGTCAGCCAGCGAGGCCGGGGGGGCTTCGTATGGGCAGAAAATGTGGGCCCCAACAAATGGGTTTGTCCACATTGTCCATGGGGGCCCCAGCTGTGTTTGTCCACATTGGCTTAAGTGGGGACTCAGTGGGTAGACTCGCTACGCTAGCCAGCTGCTCTGTGGACAGCTGGTCTGCTCGCTAGCTCAATACAAAGGAGCTTGCTGGTTTGATACAACGGAGCTCGATACACTGCACCTCGCTATCTTCCTACATTGGAGCTTGCTAGCTTGATACAGCGTAAGTCACTACGGGGGAGCTCGCTAAATGGGAGCTTGTTCGCTTGATACAGTGGAGTTTTCTAGCTCGCTACACTGTAGCTAGCTAGCTTGCTACATCCGAGCTCGCTTGCTCGATACAACTGAGTTCGCTACAGTAGAGCTTGCTAACTCGCTACATCTGAGCTCGCTAGCTTACAACATCAGAGCTGGCTAGCTCGATGCATCGGAGCTCTCTGCAGTGGACCTCGCTTGCTTGATACATCGGAGCTTGCTAGCCCGCTACACCAGAATTTGCTAGCTCGATACAGCAGAGCTCGCTGCAGTGGAGCAAGAACAAGAGTCGCTAAAAAAATGTACAACTAAAGAGTGAAACGTGATGGTTTCCTGATCGCCCCAGAGCCAGTCACTCTGCAGCCACTACAGTCTGTTTCCTTCCAGGCGCAGATTCAGATCATTCACATTCAGGACCAAGAGAGCTACCGGTACATCTAGTTTTGGAATCTTAAGATCTTAGTTATTGTTTGGTTTAAGTCAATTTTCATTTGGTTGATTATTTAGCTCCAAACTAGATATTTAGATAGAAGCTTAAAATGTAATTTTTTTAACTAAATATTTCTGTGTTTTTGTGCTAAATATTTAGTTTTGAATTAAATATTTAGTTTAAAACTAATATTTATGTTAGATCTAAATTTTAAGATTAGATCTAAATATTTAGATTAGATCTATATATTTAATGTGCAAACTGTATATTTAATTCAATTAAATTAATAATCAATATTTAGTTTTGTAAACTAAATATATAATTTTGAATTAAATATTTGGCTTGCTAACTAAATATTTAGTTAGAAAATGTAACTTTTATAAATACTTAAATTTAAAGGGTAAAAATATACATTTGAAAAACATGACCTGTTAATATCTGAAAATATTGATGTCCAAATTTACTTTGCAGTTTTAGAAACTGCGCCCCACAGATTCTACTGAAAGTTTACATTTTGACCAAAATGACAGAGATTTGGATTTCAACTTTGCCGCATGTTTCTGACTTTGTGTTCAATCTTCAGACATGAAACTGGATCTGACGCAGTTCTGTGTAAACATGAGCTCCAGCTGCTTCCACATGTTCTCCTGCGCCTGACTCTACGTCATCCTCTGCCCCCACCCCCCAGCGTTAAAGCTGCTGTGGGCGCGCCCCGTGCGGCAGCTGGACCTTCCCTCCGCACAGGCAGCAGACATGCGGCTGGCGCTTGTGGTTCTGCTGGGCTTCTGCAGCTTGGCTCTGCGCTCGGAGTGCGCGCCGCCGACCTGCTACTCCCGCGCGCTGGAGCTGAGCAAGGAGATCATGACCCTGCTGGACAGGGTGCACACGTCCCCGCGCACGGTGAGCATGTCCCCCTCACTCACGGCGTCCCTCCTCTTTTACCAGAGGGCTCCTCAGTAACGGCTGACTGTTGGTTTGCAGAAGACGTGTGCGGAAGTCCTGCCGACGATCTTCATTGATGTGCATGTAAGTCAGTGCGCAGTGAGCATGTCGCAGAGAAACTGAATCACTTTCTGATTTTGGATTGGCTGCTTGCTGTCAGAACCTGACCAGGTGTTTTGATGTTGCAGAACTCCTGCATCACCAACAAACTCCGGGACTTCCTGTACGTGGTGCTGAACCACCCCAGCCAGGCCTGCAGAGAGAAACCCAGGATGAAGGTGCTGAAAGGAAAGATCCAGAACCTGTACACCATCATCACCAGGATCTGTTACCGGGTAGGAGCTCCTGGAGGCCTCTGACCTCTGACCTCTGGCTCTGCAGCTGCAGCAGATCAGGCTTTCTTCTGTTTTTGCAGGATTTGGTGTTTTTCACCGACGACTGCGAGGCCATCGATACCGGGCACAGCCGGCCTTACCACGCCGAGGACAGGCTGCAGATCCTGCAGGAGGAGAGATGAACCTGCACCCTCAGCTCCGCTTCTGTACAGTTTTATTTACCCCCAGAGCTTATCAGATCTGCTGCTCGGCCGTGGGGGAGCCTCGCTCCTGCAGAGACTCTGGAACTTTCCACAGGAAATTTGCTGAATGCCAGCCATGCCAATGGAAACCCTGAAATAATAAACCAATCCTAGATGCTTGGGAGCGGCCCTCGACCGCTGCTTCCTCAGTCTGATCAAAGCGCTGTGCCTCATTAGGAGAAATATGCGGTGTTACGATAACCTTTATCCAGACTAAAGCCGCTCGCAGCAGCTCTGCATGTCGCGCTGAAAACACCACAGGAGGGGGCGGAGCAAGTCCTGAAACAAACGCATTTCTATCCCACGCTCAGCTCTGCAGCTCAGGATCAACATTTATTGAAGAATCTACATTTTTAAAACTTCAAAACCATAACTTTTTAACATGATTTTAAACTATACATACATGCTGAAGACGCTAGCGCAAATAGCTAAAAATGCTGAAGCATATAGCTGAAAATGCTAAAGCTAATAGCCAGCTAAAATATTAGTTCAATGCCAAAGTATCCTAAAAACTAAACAAAAACTTAGCCAAAACAGCTAGCATGCAGCTGAAAAAAAAAGCTAAACTTCAAAATAGCCAGCAAAACTGAAAAAAGCCTAAATTAGCTAAAACAGCTAGCATGTAGCTGAAATATTAGCTAAAGTCCAAAATAACTTTAAAAAACTTAGTAAATCCCGAAATAACCCATAAAGCTAGCAGAATCCCAATTTTTAAAATGTTAAAACTGTAACTTTTTAACAAAATTATGAATAATAAAAAGGCAGGAATATTATACCAGAAAAAATCAACTTAAATCTTAAACAGCTTTCATCTTTTTACCCTCCACAAAAATATAGTTTGTTAAAAACATAAAAGTTAGAAACGAGTGCAAGATAACATCGACAAAACAAAATGATCCAGAGGGCTGGATAAAATTATCCAGAGGGCCAGATCCGGCCCCCGGGCCTTGACTTTGTCACGTTTGCGTTACATGTTCTGAAGTTTTCTCTGCCTGCACTGAAGATGAACTTGTTATGATTGTACTTCAGCAGTATAGAAAAGCATCTGCTTGAAGACACGTGTGTTTATTTTTTATAGTGTGTGTACTAAAACAACAATGAGTTTCCAAATAAAAACTTCATGTTAACTTTGAGGCTTACAGTTGTTTGCATTAATGATAACAATGTGAGGGATTTCCGTCAACAAGACAGTAAGTGTTGAACCTGGTGAAGGGATGTCCTCTGCTGCCCCCTGCTGACCAAAAGGTGTCAGCCTCAGAATGAGGAAGAGTAGTTGGTTTATTCACTTCTGAGAAATATTATTCAACACCTTAAAGGTATTTATGCATTCAGACTTTATTTAGGCCTAAAGTTGCACTTAATTTGTATTGTGTTTTTAAAAAGATTTGAATTCAGAAATTGATTTTTGTCCTCATTTGGGGGTCATTGAGAATTTAAGAAATATGAGTGTAAACTTTACTTTTTGAGTTCCAGCAAGAGTCAACAGCACAAATCTTAACTCATTAGCTTTAAACGTCAGTTTTTTCTTTTTTTTTTTTTGTTTTTCATTAATGATATGGATCACCGTCTAGTCCAGCTGAAGAACTTCAGCAAAGCGGACGGAGAACGAGAATATCTCCTGCCTTTATGACTCATTATCTTAAAACTTCAATTAAAATTGTTCTGTGTGTTAATTCTTATAAGTCTACAGTTAAAATCACACTTAAATCATATTTTTATATCTGTTTTCAAAGTGATCTCATTGGCTTTTTTTTTTTTTTTAATTCTTATTTATGCCGTTTTTAGCCATTTTTTAATTGCAATTCTTTCGGACTTAGTTTCTGCAGAGCGGCACAAGTTCATTAGAAATTCACCTCTTAGTTGTGGGCGCCCCAACTTCCTGTCATCCATTTGTTTACACTGTGTCCCACTAACTTACAGCTCCAACCTCACATCAATGGTGCCACAAAACTAATGATTAATATTGGAGCTATCCAGTCGTACAGCTCTGATCCGAATTCCAGCTCAGAAGAGGAAAATAAAGACGTTCATGGATCTATTCATCTGCAAGTGGATCAATCAGAATGCGGGGAGCTTGTCGTACACCAGGGGTGTCAAACTCAATCACACGAGGGGCTAAAATCGAACATGGGTAAACACTGAACACTTTAAACTACATTTTTAAAACTGTAACTTTTTAACATAGTTATAAACTCAAACTTAGGCTAAGTTAGCATGTAGCTGGAAAAAATAGCCAAACTCCAAAATAGCCTAAAAAACTTTTAAAAACCCTAAATTATCCAAAACAGCTTCAAGGTGCTGAAATATTATCTAAACTCCAAAACGGCCTAAAAAATTATTTTTAAAAAAGCCAGAATTAGCCGAAACAGCTAGCATGTGGGTGGAATATTAGCTTAGTTCCAAAATAGCCTAAAAATCTCAGTAAATGCCAAAATAGTGCGAAAAGTTAGCAGATGAACAATTTTTAAAACTTTAAAACTGTAACTTTTCAATAAATTATGAATAACAAAAAGACTCAGAATAAATCAACTTAAATAACTTTCAATATTTTACTCTCCATAAAAATATACTTTTGTCCAAATTATACAAGCTAAAAATAAACTCAAGATAACATCGGGCCATTAAAAACAATAAAATAAAATGGTCTGTGACCCCGAGGGCCGGATCCGGCCCCCGGGCCTTGACTTTGACACGTGCCGTCCACCAACTAGCTTTTTCAAACTAAATGTTTTCATTTGCTCTTGATTGACAACAATTTGAATAAAGAAATCCTCAGAAATGCAGTTTTACAAACATTTCCTCCGTCATCAGAAATATGAAAACATGTCAAATACACCAAAGACATCAGTGTTTTTGGAAAACCACCACGTTTTCATCAATCTCTGTCAATATTTTATAATGCTTTCCTTTTCATTTTGGATTTAACGAGACTTCCAGTTGATTTTTGACGTGATTTTTCTCAAGTTTTGGGTTTTAAATGTGTCATCCAGCTGGAAATGGAATCATCACATTTCAATGTATTCTTCTAATTTTCTGAATTTTGCTTCATGACAAACAAACTGCTAAACTCCTGTATTTTGGATTAAACGAGATTCTATATTTTTCATGACTTTACATTAAAGCCAGCTATTCTGCAAACAACAAACCCGAGCGTTTTAGTGAACAATCGTCCTGACAGGTTTGATTGTTTCTTTTGTTGTGACCTGCTGCTCCGCAGCTCTGTCTGCATGTCACTCTCTGTGGAAGGTGACACCGACGTGCTGTCACGTCGGTTCCCGCCGCCAGAAGCTGCTTTGATGTGAGGGATCAGCTGTCATCTGCAGATGTGGAAGAACCGGCTGAGCATGAACACCAGTCAGATGGAAGATCCCATCACAACCGGATTCCATCCGCCGCACATCTTCACTTTTTCTGTGTGTTTTGCTGTCAGTCCTCAGAAATGATGGTTTGAATGAGTCTGAATGCAGTCGCTCTGTTTGGGTCTGCTGCCCTGCTTTCTGCTGCAGAACCTTTCAGATTTTGGATCTTCTTTGGAGATGTTGCAGAGCCTTCAGACCACCAGCAGGCGGCGTCAGTGACTCAGAGATGAACATCGAGAGGTTTGACCTGCAGTTCTGGTGCTTAAAGCGAGCGAACCTTAAAACTAGTCATCAACACAAGTTCTATTTTCAAAGTCATTTCTACTAATTCTAATTTTCTTGATAATCGCAGACAGACTTTATGTCTGTAACAAAATGCTGTTTCTGGATTTGTAAATGCAGTTTTCATAGTAATATATTTATTCTCTTCATAAAATACTGCATGTTTTTATGCAGTCAAATACTTTTTTACAAACTAAACTTAAAAAAATAGCAACAAAACATCATTTGAAAACTTGAATCATTCAGCTCTTAAATAGGCATAGAAATATTCTGTAAAAAGTGAAATCATTGAGTTTTTTTCATTTGTTACATTTAAAAATATTAGTTTCCATAAAAATAAAATTGTAAGTTGATGGTTTACTCAACTTAAAAATGTAACTTGATAAAAATCAATCATTTTAAATGTAAAATTAAACAGAACTTTTGTTAATTGATCCAATCTTTCACTTATATGATCAGTCCATAAAGTTCAGTTTCTGCTCATAACGATGACGTCAGAGCAGGACATTACCTCCTATTTAATTAAAAACAGGAGTTCTGCTATGATTCCACAAGTTCATGTGTAGTAAATGTTTTCCATAAAACTCTGTGGATGACAATAAAACTCCCGAGCTGAACTGAACTGGTTCATTCTGCAGAATGTCACAGTTGGTATGAAAGTCTTCGCCCTCATCTGGTCTTCAGGCACTTTTCCATCACATTTTTATTGGATTCTGGAGGAAACGCGGCTCGTTAGTGCGCATAAGGGAACGTTTCCCTCGTGGGTTTCCCAAACATGACTGACACACGCACGCCGCTGTTTGGGGACGCATGCGGCTCGGCGCGCGGGGCCTCCGTCCACGAGAGCGCGCGCGCAGGGAGCTCACCTTTACAGGTTTGAACAAAACGGGAAAAACCCTACAAAAATTCAAAAATGAGATTTATTTTTGTAGTTTTGATGGTAAAAACATTTGAATGTTTTTTTTCTACCCTCTATTGGACAGAAGATTCTTCTTTGGCCCAAACTTCTCCAGATAAACTCTTGATCTGTTTATGAGCGGCAGTTCTTCCCCCTCTTCTCTCTCGTCCCTAAATCTGACAGGGAAACAAAAAAGTGTCTGCTTCATCTCCTGTCATTCCCATAAATCCATGTCAACATCTGGTTTTCCTCACGAGGCTGCTGTTATTGCTGCTTTTCGGTTGAGACATCCGTGATGATGGCTATCTGTTTAGCGCTGATTTACTGCGTCCGCGCGGCGCAGATTTCACGCGCTGTCGGGAAAATATCCCAATATGTTAATATGACTTTGAATATGCAAAAACGCTTTTTCTACTTATGAGGTTAAAACGATGGAAAACACTCCAGAAGGTTCTGTCTTTGCTTTGGCGCGCGCGCGCTCTCCTCCGCTTGATGGAGATCCGGAGGAAAATGCACAACATCTTTACATTACGCGCAAATTAAAAACAGAAATTAATGCTTAAAACTAAATTAAAAATAGCAATAATATCAGGACATATAAATAAAGTCTTAAAATAAAAGGTATCCGGTTGCATGGCGCGCCTCTCCGCCTGTTTGTCACATTTGAACAGATTTCAGTTTTAATCGACAGGAGAAAAATGATGACTCATTTATATTTTAAAATAAACGCGGCATCATTTAAATCAAATACTTAAATAAATACTTAACGTTTGTAAAGTTTTCCTGAACTGATCTTTTTTAAACATCTTTAATAATTGTTGAGGAAAACAACTTGAGTCGTCTCGTGGATTTACCCTAAAAACAATCCTTTATCTGATGGTAACTCGCCGGACTGTCAGGGATCAGGAGTTCAGCAGAAATGGCTCCTGTGATCTTTAGGATGATATTTTCAAGTGACTTTTGTTTTGCGTTTGGCTCCTGGCGGGATGGAGAGAACAGACAAAAGAGTGAAAGAGTTTGGAAGAATGGACGGATCCCCTTTGGCTCCTTTGTGTCAAATTTCTCTTCTTTTCAGTCGGAGCGTCCATCCGTGTGATTTCAACTTTATGTGCACTGTATTCAATCTGTTGCGTTTGAATTATTACAGAAAATGAAGAAGAGCTTTTAGTGGAGTGGCAGAAAAATGATGCGTAAATGGGAGGTTTTGTTTGGGACAGCGGAGCTGCGGAGGAGGAAATCAGTGCGCATGCAGAGCAGGAGTGTTGCCCGTCCCAGTCCCCGTTGACATTTTAGGAATGATAAAAGTTCCGCCTTGCCTGGAGCTACAGCCTCGCTGGAGCCGACCTCTGTCTGCGGCAGATTGCCTTTGCTCATTACAGCAATTATTTTCCTGGAGTTTAACCCCTGCCTCAATGGCAGAAAAGTCCAGAGAAAGCCTTTAAAACTGCAGCGGAGCGGCCTGTAATTTCCCCCTATCTGATCCCTCTATTATCACTTAAGTCTTCGTTTGGGAGGGAAAAAAATCTTTATTTAAAAGTTTCCTGTAATCTTTTTGACGCGCAGAGCTCCGCGCGTAATGAGGGTGTCACCTCGCTCCTTTTAAACACACATAATGACACTCGCGGATTGTTTACGAGCGTTTTCGCCCTGCAGAGGCAATCTCCCAATATTTATCGGTGTGTTTTGAAGTGCAGCGCCCCCCCCCCTCCTTCCACCCCATCTCCGCCTCTTAAACTCTTCTGGCGCCAACAAAATCTGGGTTAGTTGTCTCCAAAGCAATAAGGGACAGCTGGAGCAATACTTTCCACCAAATAACTTTGGAAAAGTTGACATTTACGCACAGCCAAATAAAAGGCTTTAAAAGCCCAAATGAGAGTGGAAGTGCTTTAAAAATGTTAACCTAAAATAGAGAATAGAGAAAAATAACAATTTCTTCATGAAAAAAAGAATAATCAATTTATTGTTAAGTTATGTCACAAATATATTCATTATATAAATGGGAATATTCTTCAAATATACAATATTGTACAGTACAGCTTTCCCTTCCGAAGGGAATCGATGAGACAACAGGCGGAGCTGTTAGAAAAAACAAATGCTGTGGTTCTCCAAATTCACCTTTACTCACTGATCAGGCCGCAGCTGCGCCCGCGCGCGCTCGCAGCCCGGCCGGAGTTTGCGGGTGGAAGGAGCGCATCAGTCTCTCCGCCACGCACGCAGGACGCAGCGGCCCGGTTCTCCCGTCTGTCCCGTTATTGTTTGATAACTCTAGAAATGTTTCCAAAAGTCATCTGGATCCGTTCTGTCCGGTGGAGCGGCATCATTCTCGCAGTGTGTGAACTTACTGTCCGGGTCATGAGAAGAGAGTTCGGGCTTCTAAGGCGGGGGGGGGGCTTCAGGGGCCCCCCTCATTTCATCCCTGTCAGGCGAGGTGGTACATACTGTATCCCACGTGAGCGGCGTAGAGTCCCACCGGAGACACCGGCAGCGAGTGCCTCTGGAACGGGTGCGAGCCCGCGTAGGACGCGGGGACGTGCGCACCCAGAGGAAAGGAAATCCCGAAGGCCGGGGGCAGCATGGGCTTCGCTGCCATCTTCAGTTTTTCCAGCTCTGCCTCCTGCAGCCGCTTGGCTTTGGCCCTGCGGTTCTGGAACCAGATCTTGACCTGGGTCTCCGTTAGGTTGAGGGAGCTGGAGAACTCTGCGCGCTCCGCGATGGAAAGGTACTGCTTCTGCCGGAACTTCCTCTCCAGAGCGAGCAGCTGGGACGTGGTGAAGGGGGTCCGAGGCTTTCGGTTCGTCTTGTGTTTCCTCAGAGGACAGGCTGGAGGACTCAAGCGTCCTGAAAGAATCAGACACGATTTTAAAAACTCTGCGGTCAAGTAAACATGCACGTGCGTCTCTGTGCGCCAAACTCTGAATCCAAACAGCAAATAAAGAGACTTTCTCTGAGAGAACTTACTTGGAGAAGTCGGGGAGAATCGTGGACTCTGAATCCATGAAGTCCTGTCCTTACTGTCCGGGCTCTCGGCCTTGATCATCACGTCCTCTGACATGTTCATGATCTCTCCCACTGAAAACGGAGAGCTCATGGGCAAAGCGGGAACCGGAGTATCCAAACCACCGAAGGAGCCGATGCGCGCGCCCTTCCCCAGCGCTTGGGACGTCCCGGCCGCGGAGTCCGGAGAGGGCGCCTCTCTGCTGGGCTTCCTGTCAGCCATCAGCGCCTCCACGCTGAACGGCAGGATGGCGACTTTGGGCTTCCCGGAGTCCTCCGCGGCGCTCAGGCTGGTCTGCATGTTCCCCCCGGCCGCGCGCGCGGGGAGCTCCTCAGACTTCAGAGCAGCAGTCAGAGCTGACATGGCGGTCGATGGGGCCATGCAGGTCCGCCCGGTACCGGGGAAGCGAGCTGTCGACTGTGACGGGAACCGTGGGAAGATGTGCTGTTGGGCCGCGCGTCACGGTGACCGAATCCTCATGTTCATGTGGGCAAATTGGAGCGCAGAGGCGGTAATAAGGCAGGCGCAGAGACGGGGGCGGCCAATCAGGGCGCGAGGGGGGCTGGACTCTGCGGAGCGGAAAAAAAAAATCAGTGGGAAGTTTAACATTTGTGACTTTTAATAAAAACACAACCAAACGAACTCCTAACGAGCCCCGGTGTCACCGGGAATGAATGCAAACAAAAACGTTTCTGTCCAGAAACCCGAAGCTTTTATTGCTGCTTTGAAGAAAACTTTTTGACAGACTTTGGCAAATGCGCGCTCCCTCTCTCCGCACGCGCGAACCTTTTGGCTGCGCGCACTTTATTGATGGCTGTAGGGCTCTAATCAGATTGAAACGCACAGGCCTTCGCAGTCATTTAGAAGCAATTATCGGGCTTGAAGGAGGGACCCCCCCCCCCCCCTTTGACTGCAACCATTAAAGTCAAAAATGATGTGGAGTCAAAGTATAAGGCAAAAGGGAGGAGGGATTTAGCTGCGGACTGTCATTGATTTACCTGTTAGAGCTCGTGTAGCATATTATTATCTAAATGCGGACTTTTTTTTTTTACCCTTTTGTTCCCTAAAGGCTTCAAACGCCTCTGAAAGACCTGGACTCCATCAACTAAAGGGTTTTTGATAAATCTGTGCGTAAAGACGAAGTTTTTCGGTGCGTAATTCCGCGCGTAAACAATCTGTCAGGATTTGTCAGTCTCTCTAATGGGCAGACACGTTACGCTGTCTTCAGGCGCCAGCGGCGGCGCGGATCAAAGGGCGATTGAAAAAGTTTAACCCGGGACGAGAGCGCGCGCGCGCGCCCGTCTCCTCCTCTATACCGCCCTAGCCCTGGGACACTGAGCCATTCAAGCTGAAAAATTATACGTTTCTCTCAGCTGATCCAGTATTCAAATGAGAGCTGGTGAGGCCACAGACGCCTTGAAGGTCAGCAGTTTTCTTCCAGGATGCGCCGCAGATCTGAGCCGAGCGCAGCGGCCTGGAGTCGCGCAGTAGTCTCAACTTGATGCGGTTTATTTATGCTTGTGTGCGTCAAAGGTCAAGGTGACACAGTCAGGCTGCTTTACAAATGTACGCAAACGAACCGTCTCGATTGGATCAAATGTTTAAGGGACAAAAAGGGAATCTGTGTTAGTTTCTAACACCTCGCAGCAACAGGTGTTGCTTTCCAGGCCCGATGGTTCGGCTGAAAAAGATTTCCTCAGCCGCACATCCTGTGTTTGCGGGAGATGCGTGTTCGGCTCCAGCAGCTGCCGCGCGTTTGGAAACAGTTAAAACCTGAAAACCTGCAGCCCGACGCGCGGCTTTGAAGTGCAGCTCGGAGTCTCCGGGGGCTCCCACGTCCTGTGAAGTGCCCTCTGCCCGGGGGCCCAAAACACTTAACCCGTCGACCAACACCAACTCTTTACCCGGCTGTGTCCAAACACAGAACGGCACACGTGAGAAGCATTAGCGCGCGCCAAGCGGTGAGACGCGGCGGCGCGCACGTGCGCTCTTCACACTCCACCAAAAAAAAAAAAAAAAAAAAAAAAGTAATGAATTTCAGATAAAAATCAAACATTTGATGTGCTCTCAGACGGTTTTCCCAGTGTCTTTGTCCGCAGTTTATTTGCCCCGCGGGGCAACTTTGCGGCAAAACAAAGAGTTCACGGCAATTAGCATCCCAAACACTCCTTTAAAACACTGATATGCCATGGAGAAGAAGATTACCATACCGTTTTATTTAAATCCCAGGGCAACAAATGAGGGCCGAGTTGAGTTACAAAAAACTGCAAGGCCCATCGGGCCTTTCTTTAACTCCATAAACTGGCTTTGATTCCCAGTGAGGAGGCAGGGACTGCAGACAAAGGCCCTCTGTTGCTTCCCCTCAAAGTTGTCTTAACCCTTTTCATGCGGGCTCTGTCACTTTAGGCTTGTAAAGACATAAAAGGCAGAGTCCTTGTCAGAAGGCATTTTCTGGACAAATATTAGCCCTGGCTGGATGTGAATGACTTTGGCCATCGCAGGGTGAGTCGATCCCAACATCTTTTATTTTGTCTTTGGGGGGTTGTGAGTTTAGTTTTAGATCTTTGTGAAACTGATCATTTTGGGGTCACTTTGTGGCGACGAATGAAGGAGAGAAGCTCTCCATAATTATCTGTAATGTCTCCTCTTTCAGGGTAATTAGCGCGATCAGGTGGATCGCAGACTTTGAAGCTTCAGCCGGACTTTTACGCACAGCGGGGTTTCAGTTTGGCAGGTGGAGCATTCCTAAAATCCATGCCTTGTTTCTGTTTTCCACCAAAGCTCCCATTAAAAAAATCCTCACAACATTCCAAACTCTTTCATTCAACTTTTTATAATATGTTTTAATGCTGCGTAAAGGAGAATCATTCCAGCGATTTAAATTGAAACTGACGCGTCTAAATATGTCATAAATTATTATTTAAAATATGTTTTTTCATACATTAAATTGTAAAAATGGTCAAAGAAAGATGGTGAAAGACCGATGGATGTTTCGGACAAAAGTTCAGCACAGCAGCAGAACAGCAGCTGGCAGAGAAATGAAATCCAAATGTGAAGCCTCCGTGCAACGCAGAACTTTTTTCTGCTGAAATATTAACTCTCAGAGTCAGTCAAGTGGACTTTTAGTTGAACTTTATTTGCCATTCATCTCTTTCACCTTTCCCGGGCTGACAGTGAGGATGAATGCGTCCCCACGGTGATGGGGGGAGGATGAAACCCTCCAGAGAAAGGAGCCTCTCGGCTCGGCTGTCGCCAGAGTAGCGGGGGTCTCATTGTTGGGGAAGAGTCTCTATAAAGAAATATGTGCGCGCTATCCCCTCTAAATCAGGATAGTATGGTAATTTAGTGACATGCAGACACAGAGAGGAGCCGAAAATGTGATGTAAGAAAAAACAAGTGTTTTGTTTTTTCTGGTCATTTTGCGGGAGAACGTGCGTAAAGACGCACCGAGTTTTGCAGACGCTCCGCTCTGATTGGCTGATGTTCAAATTTCATGCACTAATTAAATAAAAAAGGCAGTTGCTGAGGCATGGAAGAAAAAAAAGAGAGGAGGATGAAAATTTATTTAAAAGCAAAGCGGATCAAAAGAATTGAATATTTTCTGCCAAAATGTGACTAAATGTTCGGTGGCACAAATTACGCAAAGTGTTAATAAGCAGATAATCGAATTCTATTTGATGTTTGACATCTTTTAGGATAATATTTATCATTAATTAAAAAAAATATTAATAGCTGAGAGTTTTTTTTTTATTTAAATCAGAATAATTTGTTTTGAAAGTTTAGAAATAATAAAAAAAAATCAGCTTTTAAAAATAGATTGTATTGCCAAAAACCCGTTATTATTATTATTATTTTATTATCATTATTATTTTTTAAATATTATTATTATTATTAACAATAATAATAATGAATATTTTCTCTCTAGTTTAGAATAATAATTTACAAACAAAAAATCAATTTCGCAGAAAACCTGTATAACACATTTTAATAAAACATTTTTAGAATGACATTTAAACAAAAACAATTGTGTTGTTGTTTTGCTCGTGCCTTTTTTTGGTCGAGCATTCCTCCCAGCGTGACCTCTGCGTGACTTTACAGCATCCCGCGCGCCTCCACCGCGCGCCCGCCGCCGCCGCCGCCGCCGCTGCTGCATTATCAGCAGCTGCTCATTGCTCTGCAGAATTCCGATAAAAGTGCAGCTTTTCACGCTGACAGCGTTTCATCGTTCAGCTGAAGACATCTCCATCAGCACAGGCGGGTTATCGCAGAGGAAGCGAATTATCGCCGCTTTACTTCAAGCCATTAAACCGCGCGCACGCGCGGAGATCATTGGTCTGCATGGCTATTATGCTCTCTTAATAGATTGATTAACTAATGGCAAATCATGGGATTTATTTGGATAAGTCTTTCAAACGCTCTGCTGATTAACTAAATGGAATGCGTAATAGGCGCATAATAAGCAATCGTTTCAGGCTCATCCAAACGCGCGATCATAACAATAACTGATTCCAAATAAAGTACTATTATAGAAACCTAATTATGTGTCTTGTATGCATTTGGAAATATGATAAAACATGTTTTGAAATGCGTTTATTTTTATATATTTATCCAAGTTGGAGAGGTTCAGTGTTTATAAATCCTGCAGCCTTGCCCTCGCAGTGACACCGTCCACAGAACCAGCCTCAGCACAACTTAAGCTCATCACTTCAGCTGCTGACTCTCACTTTATGGATCTGGATAAAGAAAAGCAAACCAAATAAAGAGAAACAAATTTAAAAAGAGAAAAACGCAGAGCTGCTGCCCGCTTTGTCCTCCAGATCAGCGCGTAGCAGACCTGGCTCCATCCTAATCTCAAGTCTCAACTGTCTGCAGTTCAGGTTTATCCAGAGGGGGTTGAGCTCCCATCAGCTGACCCACCTCTGCCTTTCGCCGTGACCTTCCTCTGACTCCGGCTGCCTAATCCTTTAAATGTGGGAAAATACTGAAATGATGAGGAGAGCAGCTTGTTTTTTATTTACAGGTGACGTCCTCGGCCTCAGTGGGCTTCCTCCCATGTGTCCAGGGATCTCCTCCTTCCCGTCCAGGAGCAGAATGCAGGAGGATTCGGCTCATAGGGAAGAAAAAATCCTGTTTGACACCTAGAAGCAGCAGTCAAAGTAATAGACTCTAATAACAGACGGATAAAGGTTTATTCATATTTGGTGGAGATGTGGTCTGCGGTACAGTGGGCTCAATAAAACCAACAGCTCGACTTCTGCTGCATAAATCTGTCTAGTAAACGTCTGAACAATAACAGAGTGAAAATGGGCTCAAAAGCAGTTATGGTGAGAGTGTGGTTGAGTTTTTAAATCTGTCCTTGAGTTCAAATGGTGGAGCAGGAGTGACTTTGACCTTTGAGGACATTTCCCTTTGATCTGAGAAGATTCAAAATTTCTTTCCCTCCCCAGCCAGCACGGCCAAGTGGGCCCATACGGTTTAAAAGTGGGCAGAAAATGTGGGTCCAAATGGGTTTGTCTGTAGTTTCTGTGGGGTACCACCTGTGTTTGCCCACATTACCTTAAGTGGACACATAATGTCTTAGCCTGCTATGCTGACCAGCTGCCCGGTGAACAGCAGAGCTCGCTAGCTTGATACAGCAGAGCTTGCTAGCTTGATGCAGCGGAACTGGCTAGCTAAATACAGTGGAGCTAGCTACAGCAGATGTCTCTAGCTTGCTACAGCAGAGTTTGCTAGCTTGATAAAGCAGAGCTCGCTAGCTTGATACAGCTGACGTTGCTAGCTCGATACAGCTGAAGTTGCTAGCTTGATACAGCTGAAGTTGCTAGCTCGATACAGCTGAAGTTGCTAGCTCGGTACAGCTGAAGTTGCTAGCTCGGTACAGCTGAAGTTGCTAGCTCGGTACAGCTGACGTTGCTAGCTCGATACAGCTGAAGTTGCTAGCTCGATACAGCTGAAGTTGCTAGCTCGGTATAGCTGAAGTTGCTAGCTTGATACAGCTGACGTTGCTAGCTCGATACAGCTGAAGTTGCTAGCTCGGTACAGCTGAAGTTGCTAGCTCGATATAGCTGACGTTGCTAGCTCGATACAGCTGAAGTTGCTAGCTCGATACAGCTGAAGTTGCTAGCTCGGTATAGCTGAAGTTGCTAGCTTGATACAGCTGACGTTGCTAGCTCGATACAGCTGAAGTTGCTAGCTCGGTACAGCTGAAGTTGCTAGCTCGATACAGCTGAAGTTGCTAGCTCGATACAGCTGAAGTTGCTAGCTCGATGCAGCTGAAGTTGCTAGCTTGATACAGCGGAGCTCCCTGCAACAGAGCTTGCTAGCTTTAAATAATGAAGCTTGTTAGCTTCATACAGCAGAGCTCACTACTTTGATCCAGCGGAGCTCGCTAGCTAAATACAGTGGAGCTAGCTACAGCAGATTTCGCTAGCTTGCTACAGCAGAGTTTGCTAGTTTGATACAGTAGAACTTGCTAGCATGCTACGCCGTTCACCAGGAGGGTGGCTGACGTAGCGAGCTAACCCACTGAGTCCCCACCTAAGCTAATGTGCTGGCTGGGTCTGAAGCTGGAATATTACCTTTATTTATGTGAATTTTGTTGCTAAATCCCATTTTTTTGGTCTTTGTTTGATGGAGGTCAGCAAACGGCGAGTTCAGTCAGGCAGCAGCACGGATGCCCTCCTCCCTCCTCCCACCTCCCTCCCTCAGCCTAACCCTCCTCCTCCTATGGGAGACATATTTAATTTAATTAAGACCTGTCACCGCTATTGATTTTGGCACTTTCAATTATGGCCCGGACGTTTATGGGCTGTATGTGCTTTGGATCTACTGATCTGTGATGAGGGGGCCCTATCAGTGCAGGACCACATGGAAGAGAAGCCTTTTTGTCTTCCTTATTGCCCTGCCCTGTCTGCAGGAGACACTGAGGCATGGCTGCCGCTCCAGCCCCGCTCCCCTCCTGCTAGCCATAATTAATCCCTCATTAGACAGCTCTTTATTGTTTAATTTGTGCCGTTGGTAATCAAATTGGGCAGATTAATTGCTACAGAATTTAGAAACCGGAGTGAAAAATGACCACTTTTAATTGCCTTTAGGTTTTATGACGCCCCGAGCTCTCGATGCTAAGAAATAGAAAGATTTTCCTCTGCATCCGTCTTCAGGCGCTATTACTCTGTGCTTCTCCTCTATTTTTTTAAACAAAAACACAGTGACGCCCCTCAATGTTTCTTATTTCCTAATTGCAAAAGTCAGCCCTACAAATTCTCCTGTTAATTTATGATGGCCCTCTGCTTTGCTGGCTACCCTTTGGAGATGTAACATCAACCTGAGGTGGCCCCTTCTTTCCCCTTTTCCTCCCCTTTTAGCGCTGTGAAATTAAAATGCAGCGCAGAAGTAGCAACTATTTTGTTTGACAAACCAAGTACCACATTTGCTGCTTGTCATATTTGCTTGACACATTTTTACGGCTCAGATTTAAGTGGAAACTCAAACGCCGGTAGCTTCTAACACTCAATAAAGACACACTGTTGCACGCTCTGCACAGGCACCTTGTAAATGCTCTACAAATCTATATTTAAGTGAAAACAGAAAATATTGTTTTGGTCACTTCGGTCTTTGGCCAATCAGGGGCTCTCTGTCCCAAACAAATGTATTATTTTTATTCAATAATATGTACAAAAACAAATATATTTTATTATGGGATGGTGAGATTTCATTCATTTTATTATATTAAATGAATAAGCTGGATTTATGCTTGAAGTGGTTTAGTATTTTTATTAGCAGATTTTCACATTATAGTTTCCAAATCCACCTTTTAACAGTAACACCTTTTTTATTTTTGCACACAGGTGAGCAGTGTGACATCATCTGCCTACAGATCTTTATGAACGTTTAGCGTCTGATTTAATATTGCAATAAAAACTACAAATCCCAAAAGAATTGACAGAAAATTGATTTTTTTTTTTTAAATTTAAATGTTTTTTTAAAACCATTTGTTGTTATCCAGAAACAAATGCTGCAATAAATCAATCAGTTGATTGATTGATTTATTGGTTTAGGTTATCGTTTTCAAGATTTACAGAATTAAAGAACAACCAATAGAAAAAACAGAACAGGCAGAATCATAAGACGCTTTTTGGATGCCTACAGTAAACTTAAAATCCATCATTTTTAAGTCATAAATTGCATATGTCAAAGTCAAGGCCCGGGGGCCGGATCAGGCCCTCCAGGTAATTCTATCCGGCCCTCCAGATCATTTTATTTTATTGTTATTGATGACTCGATGTTATCTGGACTTATTTCTAACTTGTATAATTTTGACAAAACATATTTTTATGGAAAGTAAAATATTGAAAGTTATTTGATGTTTAGATTGATTTATTCTGGAATAATATTCCTGCATTTTTATTATTCATAATTATATTATAAAGTTACGTTTTTAAAAAATGTTAATATGCTAGATTTTGGAATATTTTTTGCAGTTTTTTGGCTATTTTGGAATTTAGCTAATATTTTAGCTAGCTGTTTTGGCTAATTTAAGTTTTTTTTCCAGTTTTGTGGTGGGTTGAGATGATCCCACTTTCAATGCAAACATGCTTAAGGTAGCAGAAGGGTTAAAATAATTTAGATTAATTTATAGGATAATAAAGGCAAACTGTTGCTTTTGGATCAATAAGTTTTGTGTTCATGACGTTTCAATTTTTATTCTGATTTTAAACCTTTTTTAACCTTTTCTTTTCCACCCTGTTGGGCAGATCTCGTTTCTGAAAGAGATTTAATTAAAAACAAGGATTTGCCTGTTTTAAATCAAATTTCATTTGTAAGCAGGATCTTCCTACAAAAGAGATTTCATTTAAAACAGAAGTTGAACTTTTTGATAAAGTGGAGAAACAGCAACTCACATTCTGTGGGCGATGCATGTGGTGACCCACTCCCTCAGCCTCTACTGAAACAAGCTTGTTTTGATGCAGTCTTCTCTTTCTGCTGCATGCATGCGGCACATCCATGCACGTGTGAAAGTTGTGTGTGTGTCTCGGAGAAGCATCGTGTTACAGTGACATCATTTAATGACAGCATTGATGTCAAAAGTAGGGTAAATTGCGTCGGCTGTCGTGTTACCATACACCTTGGCAATTATGGTGTCACTAAACGATTATGGTTCATTATCTTTGCGAGGGGCCGGCAGTCCAAACAATGGAGCCGCACAAACCTGTATACTAATTGCTAGCAGACACAAGCGGAGCCGTGGAGCCAGCTGAAGTGGTTTCAATTCAGCTTCTGTTGAGTGTGTGGGAAATATGAGGGCGACTTACACAAATATGATTATTACATTTCACTTGACGGACAGATGAGCTTAGTGAGAAGTACAAGTGTGCTGTTTAGAGACCCGTAACTGTGGCTCAGCGGGACGCCGATAGACAGCTTCATGGAAAATATCAGGAGTTAAGTTCTTTAGATGAAAAGTGGAAGCAACGCTGGCTCCAATTGGGCTTATTTGATTAGTTTAATAGAATAGAATCCTCAAAATATGATATTTTTTTATTTGAAGTTCATAATTCCATATCCGCAGATAAGCCAGCAGGACCAGAGATGAGCTGGAGGTCGGCGTCATGAGTGCCCTCGCCAACCCTTCCTCTCTGCATCGTGGAAACCTTATAAGGCAGCACGGATTCCTCTGGTCTGTGTGCTTCCTATTATCTTCACATCCCCCTTATTCAATATCTTTGATGATTATCTCTGTTGAAGTTGAGGCCCGTGACCAGGACTTTCAGTCCTTTGATGCACAACTGGATTCTGGTTCGTGTTTTCTGTGTCATAGTGTCGCATTAGGCCCTGCTTTCAAAGGAGAGTCGTCCACGGTTACACAGTCGGGGTGACTGACGGGACAGATGGAGCTACAGGTAAAGATGCATCTTTGTCATTCGAAAAAATGATAAGAATCGAGTTTTAAAACCTTTTTCTATGTTTGGTTGAACACAAGTCCGGCTCAGGGTTGGAAAATCTGTGGCAAAGCTTATTTGCAGTAAAAGATCATTTCCTGCAGCAGCTTAAAAAACAAACACGCATCACTGGAGAAGAACCTACAATCCGAAATAAAAACAGACAATTTAAATCCATATAAATAGAAAATAATCATAAATATGATCATGTTTGTTAAAACTGAAAAAGGAAAACACGCCTGTAAGGATTCATCAGTTGGGAGTTTTGGAAGATTCGACAAACTTGGAAAAATCTTTACAAAATAATTTAATATTAATTTACTTGAATGAGATGAATACAGAAACATTAATTAAAATAAAGTCAACAAAAGGATTAGTGGAAAAACCCAATGAACCACTGAAAACAAATATAATGTTGAATTAGTGAAAAAATGAAACACTAAAATAATTTCGTCACTTTGACTTTAGATCACGTGTGAAGGTCGAGGCCCGGGGGCCGGGGCAACTATCTCCGGCCCTCCAGATCATTTTATATTATCATTATAATTAACCGCCTGATGTTATCTTCTCATATTGCAACAGGATATACTTTATGGAGAGTAAAATAATTTGGGATATTCATAAGTTTAATTTTACTTAATATAAAATGAATCATAGTGAAGAAATTTGATTTTTTTTTTCTTTTAATATTTACTTTATTTCTAACTTGAATAGTTTTGACAGAATATAATAATAGGGAGAGCAAAATATTCAAAGTTGCTTTACAGCATTCACACTACAGTAATTCACTAACATTAGAAATGTTTCTAGTTTTTAGACCAATTTGGACTGTAGCTAATATTCTAGCAACATACATGTTATTGGTTAACTAAAATTAGAATTTAATCTAGTTTTTCAGCTAACTTGGACTTTAGCTAATACTTTAGCCACATGTTAGCTGTTTTTGGCTAACTAAAATTAGAAATGTTTCCAGTTTTTAGGCCAATTTGGACTGTAGCTAATATTCTAGCGACACACTAGCTGTTTTTGGCTGACTAAAATTAGACTTTAATCTGGTTTTTTCAGATAACTTGGACTTTAGCTAATATTTTAGCAACATGTTAGCTGTTTTTGGCTGACTAAAATTAGAAATGTTTCTAGTTTTTAGGCTAATTTGGACTTTAGCTAATATTTTAGCATTATGCTAGCTGTTGTAGCATGTTTCCATTTTTTTGTGGCTAATATTGTATTTGGCTAATAATTTAGGAAGCTTTTCATTTCAGTATGTTCAGCTATCAGCTCAGCCATTTTTAGCTAGGTATCAGTTTTAGCATTTTGAGCTATCAGCATTAGCATCTTCAGCAGCCACATTCAGCTCACAGCATTCACACTAATTATCGCAGGTAATGCTATAAGATTTCAGTTGATTTATTCTGGAATAATATTCCTGTCTGATTTTATTCATAATTATGTTAAAAAGTTAAAATTTTAAGGTTTTTAAAATGTAGATGTGTTCAAGAAACACACAACCTAAAGTGTGTTTTGGATTTTGGCCTCCTGTGTGATTGAGTTTGACACTCCTACTGTGTATAAATGTTTCACCTGCAGTCATGGTTCATGAGTTTATGTAAATTAAAAATAAAAAATACAGGTTGCTTTCCATAGAATTCAGCCCAGAAGATTCAAAGTTAAAACTTTAATGAGATAATTATAAATAAATGTTCACATTGTGGGATGATGTTGTGTTCATGGGTATTTTCTTGAGAGGGAAAAATGGGTTGTGATCAAATGTTGTGTTTATGTCACAGCAGTATTCATTTTAGCAAAAGGTAACCGTATATAAACATAAAAAACGGCGCTCACTTTTGTAGCGCACACAAACATACAAACACACACAAACCATCCACCACCATTCACCTTTAACTACGGATGCAACAAAAGTTCGACAAGCAAATATTTGGCTAAATGTTGGAAAAAATAATCTATTCTTGGCCTTCAGTGGAGTGAGTTAAAAAAGGCTGAATGGTGACGTGTGACGCCGTCAAAGTTAGTTTAACCACCAATGATGATCCTACGACTTCCTGAAAACGTTGACAGTGTGGAGCTAAAGGGATTGAGCCCAGCAAAAGAACTGCAGTTTGCAGCAAAAATATATTGTTTTACAGTTTTTATGCATTGAAAAAAAAAAAAAAAAAAACTATTCAGTTTTTGGTAAAGTCAAACTCAATTGCACAAGGAGCCAAAATCCAAAAATACCGAACAGGATAAACATTTATTGAACGCTCTACAACTAATTTTTAAAAACCATTAATTTTTAACCTAAATATGAACTAGATATGTAGCATTACCCACAATAATGCCAGTGTGAATGCTGTATGATGAATTTGGCCGCTGAAGTCACTAGTGCTGATAGCTGAAGAGGCTGAAGTTGATAGCCAGCTAAAATATTAGCTAAATTCCAAATTAGCCTAAAAAAACTTAGGTTAGCCAAAACAGCTAGCATGTAGCTGAAATATCAGCTAAACTCCAATATAGACTAAAAACCGTGGTAAATGCCAAAATAGTCAAAAAAGCTAGCAGAATGATAATTTTTAAAATTCAAAAACCGTAACTTTTTAGCATAAATATGAGAAATAAAAAAGGCAGGAAAATCTTTCCACAACAAATCAACTCAAACCTTAAATAACTTTTAATATTTTGCCGTATATTAAAATATTAGAGTTAGAAATGAGCACAAGATAACATCAGGATATGAATAACAATAACAATAACATAAAATGATCCGGATAGAATTAATGCTGGTAATACTGGTAGCAAATATTTTTTACTTAATTTTTACCGTTTAATGCCATTCTTACAAATTAATTAAAATTTATTTTTTCCAGAACTTGATAAAATACAGGAGGTCTATCGATAATTTGTGCTAAACTTTACGGCAGATTTTTTGTACAGTGCAGTTCATGTTATTAAATGATTTGCAGTAAAATCATGTCAGAATCTGAAAACCTTTCTACATTAATCCATGAAAAACATTTAAGATCAGAGCTAAACCAAGAAATTAATTTATAAAAATACTTAATGGTGAAGCAATAGTTTCTGTTGGAAGACTATTGGGGGTGGAGATACTCACTGCATGAGATGTAAAAGAGAAACAAACACAAACAAATCCTAACACAAATGAGAAAAAATAGAAAGAAAAGTTTTAAGTGAAGACAAACATTAAATCACCAGTGTTAAGAATTGTAAAAAAATCTTCAGTGTTGCTTTTTATGACATCTGCAGTAACAGAAGACAATGTCTGAAGTAACAATTGTATCAAAAAGTATTTACATAAGGAGCAATGTGGTTAAATAATGACTATTGTTAATAAAGTGAGAGGACAGGAAGATCAGTCGAGGGTGGATCAACCTTCGACTTTGGAGAAAGGCAAACAGAGATGATAGAACCGGAGGTCTGGGTGTTTGAGAAAAACTAAAAGTTCTGCTAATAAAAGCAGGTTATCACGACTGCACAGATTATTACAACCAGACAGACAGTTCTGCGGTAAACATGCTTCCAGGAAACACAAACACCAATGACAGTGTTTGGTTCTGCAAAGGCTGATGGGAAATTTAGCTCTGAAATTCAAACCAAATTAATATAAAATGAATTAGTAATGCTGCCTTTTCCATCCCGGATGAGCCCCCAAGATTCCAAACTCTATGTTTTGTTTGAACCAGGACACTAATTATTTCATTTTTGTTCTTTCTTTCCAGGAGTTTCCTTTATTCATTAAACTGTCCCTCATTTAGGTCTACTTGGTGTCCAGTTTTTATACATCATGGCCCCTTTGTCAACATTTCCCCTAGACTGAGGCAGGTGTGCCTGTCGGGGCCGTAACAAATGCCTCACACTGCTTCATTACAGCTAACGTAATATGTAACTAAAGTTGCACTAGCTGCAATAATGCTTGTGTGAATACTTTTTACTGAAGAAATTTATAGTGATTGCTGAAGGGCTGCACGGAAAATGCTAAAGCTACTTGCTCACTGCTAAGCTTGTTAAAGGGATTCAAGTTGTAGAAATTGCATTAAGCGAACAAAGAATTAGAAGAATTTCTTGAAAAATTGAAAAGATTCTGTAAATTTGAAAAAAATGTAGAAAAAGGTATGAGCTCAGAATTACCTTAAAACCTCAGTCGATGGTAGCTTAGCCAAAAAAAGTGAGCAAATATTAGCTTACCTCCTAAAAAAGCCCAAAAATCCTTAGCAGGTACCCAATTAGCCATAAAAGCTAGCATGTTACTGAAATAAAAACTTAACTCACCCAAATATTAGTTTAAATTTACCCAAAAAATCTCATTAGAGTTAGGAAAGCAAGTGGCTAGAACATTAGCTAACCTCTAAACTAGCCGTGAAAACCTGAGTGGCATCGATGTTCTTAACATGGTGAACGTTTTTAAACAAATATTGCAAACGTTTTAAATTGCGAAAAAAAATTTGAGGAATTGCATGAATTTTTTTTTAAAAATTGCGTAATATTTGAACATTTGCTTGAAATTTAACAATACCAAAAGTACATTTATAAATTTCCCGAACATGCTAAATGTTATTAATTGCATAAATTGCTGAAAAATCAAATAATTTGTGTAAAAACCATAAAGTTTACAAATACCGAAAACACAAGCGATAATGTCTTTCATGAGATGAACGTTTTGATACCAAGATTGCTTTATTACGACATGATAAAGTATGATGGCCGCCGTGGAGCAGCGGTCGACTTCTGATCACAGTATGGCAGGTTTGAGTCCCGCCAGATGTCCAAGTGTCCTTTGCCAAGACACTAATGATAATTAAAATTATAATATCTTCAATCTATAAGTTAAATTGACTATTCAATGAACACATTGATGTGAAAATGATCAAACTGATGCTAATGACTGGGTTATTACATTCAGAAAAGCAGGATAAACAATAACGTAAGTTCGCTCCAAATGTTCTCTGTTTTAGGTTTGAAAACTCTTTATTTTCAATTTCAAAACTTTTTTAGTTTAAACTTTTTTTCACTTTCCATTTTGAAATCTTCAGATTAAGAAATGAAAAATTAGATTTCAAAGTGAAAAAAAGATTTAAAAAAGAAAAAAGTATTGAAATGTAAATTCTGAGTTTGGAAACCTATAAAACAGAACATTTTAAGGTGGAAATACTTAAGTTTGTTTTTGAATAGCTAAAAGTTTTGGAAATGTTATTTTTTTTCTTTGATCAAACACCAATATTTTTTTCAATTTGCTTTATTTGGGTGTCAAATAATATTTGCCCCAATCTAGCTTTACTGTTTATTCTCTATAATTTAAAGTTAACTATGATTTTTACCTCTGGAACAAAAAAACGTAAAAAAATTCTGAATATTTTTAATTTTATTTTTAACAGTAATTAATAGTTAAACTGTATTTTTTTTTTTTTTTGCAGCAGACAGTTCGCTCTGCTAAAGCCAGTGTTTCCCAGTCAGCAGTGTAGCGTAGCTAATGCACTTTTATTGCACGAGAAATTGAATCCGATAAAAAACAAATTTGGTCGTATTTCTGCCAAAACATGTTTCTTTTTTATTATCTGTCCTCTTTAAAATAAATTCCAGATTTATTACAAACATTCCCACTTTACCTCCGAATCAGGTAAATATGACTGAAAACCTACAAGATTTTAGTCCCTTGACTAAAAGTAATGACTCCACCGTGTTTATTTTTAGGTTCGACACTAATGATGGAATCAAAACTGTCATTCTTGTTTCAGAGCTAAAGTAAGTTTGTTATTTGTATCCTACTAACGGCGTTTATGAATCAATAATTTCAGTAATCTAACTAATTACTTTCATCCTCGTTGTAACGCCGTTATAGTTACTTCGTGTAAATCGCGGCGCGTTACTTCAAAGTTTGATGATCTTGCTGGAGCTGGGCGCTTTGCATCCGAAAGTTGCTTGTGTAATGCGGAGGGAGATCTCGAATGCGAGATAGTGATTGGTTAAAGTGTCAAGTGGGCGGATACTAGCTCGCGCGCATGAGCCAGTAACCACTGGACGCGGAAGCGCTGCGAAGCGGAGAGCGGAGTCCACGCCGCTTCCGCTCCGCTCTGTAGTTCACACCAGACGGGCATTTTTCCACGGCGGTCCACAGGCGCTTCTGCTAGAGCTTTTTTTGTTTTTTCCATCATGGTTGATAATTTCATAGCCTAAAGACATTAACCCATGTTCCTGCTACGAAAAACTGCTCCCTGCCTCTCCGCAGTTGCTTTACACCCAAAACCCCGCCCACCCGCTCTGTCGGCACACTGTATTGATCTGTGTGCGCGCGCGTGCGTCTCTGTTTTGTGTGTGTCTGTGCGCACGCGCTCACAGGTGTGTGTGTGTGTAGGTAAATTAATAAACTAAAATTATTAACCCATATTTCTGCTAAAAGCAGCTTCTCTCTGCATCTCTTTTTCTCTCCCAAAAACCAGCAACCCCGCTCCAGAGTCTGCTCACTGCGTTGATCTGTGCGCGCACGTGTCTGTCTGTGTTGTGTGTTTTATAAATATGACCCCCTGTTTCTGCTAAGATGAGCTGCTCTCTGCCCCTGTTGTAGTTTTTTAACTCCCGAAACTCCTCACCCCGCACCGGAGTCTATCCACGTTGACCTGTGTGTGCATGTCTGTCCAAAAACTTGTCTTTTCACCAAAGAGGAACAGGCTCTCAGACCAAAGATTTGAGAAGTTGCTACTTTTGCGCTACAATCAGTGGTTCAAAAATTAAAGCATTGAAACCATTCAACTGGCTGCTTATGCTGGTGGCATTGTTAAAGTTCAGGTTAAGGTGCAATAAAAGAATGTTTAAATGATCAGACATAAAGTACTGTGCTCCTAAATATTCTTGTTAGGATACTTGTGTTATGTTGATACTTGGAACCTTTACTTTTATTTTTATACAAAGTTTGGTTTTATCTAAGTTTATTATTGTTGATATTTATATTTTGCGTGTATTGTTGTTAAAATTTTATAAAGACAATGTTAAAGCTGTGGTGTGATATAAATAAAGACAGCAGAGATTTTGTTACTTGACAGTTATTTATAATTGTTTATTGTTTTGCACTTTCAGTTTTTTAAGCCATTTTGTTTAATTATAGTTGTAGGTAAGATACTTGAAGTATGTTAATAGTTGAAACGTTTACCTTTTTTGTGTGAAGTTACATTTTTTATATACCACTTGTTGCAGTGTTTTGTGTGATAATTCTGACAAATAAATATTGAAAATTCTTTCCCTAACCCTCTCTCATGTGTATCCTAAACTTAGACAATATGACTCCATTGGAAAACTATACCAGTATACTATTGTCGGTTATCATCTATTATTGAATGTAAATTATTTTTTTTATTTGTAACGCAGGAAAAAATACAAAATATTACCATATTTAAAGAGAAATTTAAAACGAGTTACTTTGCCAAGTAACTAATTACTTTGAAGATGCAGTAATTGAGTTACTAACTCAATTACTTTTTGGGAGAAGTAACTAGTAACTATAACTAATTACTTTTTTGAAGTGAGATGCCCAACACTGGTAATAAACAAAGTGGGATCATTCATCTGACGGTTTCTGTAACAGAAGCTGCTGGACGGGGCCGTCGGCGTTTACGTTTGATGTTTTTGCTTCTTCAGAGCAAACAATCAGGGACGAGTGCGTGGAGTCGCAGTTGAAGCCGCGACGGCGAAGCGTGCTCCTTGCTGTGTGGTGGAGCCGCCGAGGCTGCACAAACATCTCCTCGGGGGCCCCCGCGCCTTGTTTAATGAAACATAGCAGGGGCCCCGTGAATGCACGCTGATGGACGGAGTCACCGGGGCCATGCCAATTATCTTTTCAGCAAAAGCCCACCAACTCTTCCCCTCCTTGATCTGAGGCGCCCCCCCGCCGTGCTGAGACTCTGAATAACAGGACAGAGATATGATTACTAATCTGCCCCTCCAACTCCCCCTCAAACAGTTGGGATGTCGGGGTTTGTTTGTTCAGTCATCAAGACGTGTTTTAAACTGAAGAAGGGCTCTTTGGGGGATAATGGCGTAATGAGGGTTTGCAGCTCCAGATGTTTGTTTTTCCTCTGATTGGATTGCGTGAGGCTTGATGCGTCTCTGAGAGCTCTCTGCTCTCATTACGGGGGGAGCAATCTACTTTTAATGGCAGCAATTTGTTGGGTCTTTATACCCCGACTGATGTCACGGACTCGACGCAGGATCCCGAAGACGTGGGGGTGTGTGTTAGCAAGAGTCTCACGATTCGATACGTAACCCGATACTTGTCTCACGATACGTATCACGATACTTGTCTCACAATACGAAATGTATCGCGATATATATCAAAAGGCTGTACCAGAATAATTTTTCCCTTTTGTTTAAGAGTATAACTTGAATTAAATCCACCTGAATCTGAATGTCTTTCATTGTCCTAAAATGGTAAAATTCATTTTATTTCATAATCACAGCATTAAGCACAGTGACTGTATCTCTTATACAAGTTGCTTTTACCCAGAAGTTCATGCTGCTTTTCTTTCTGTACATTACAAAATATTTGTTTTTTAAGGGATCAGTCTGGAGAGAAATAAGTATCACCCGGATTTATGTGTGTGTAATTCTTGATTTGTTTGTAACTTTGGATTTGTGTGTGCGTATTCCTAATTTATCCATGCATAATTCTTGATTTGTGCATAAATTAGAATTTGTGCGTGCGTATTCTTGATTTGTAACTTATTTTATACATTTTATGCATGAGTAAAAAAATTACAAAATGTTAAAAAATACAATTTACACATGCACAAATTAAAATTATAACAGCTTGAAACTAGTAACACATGTAAATCTTACAAAAATTACACACATATCACATCTTCTGCACACACAAAACCTCAGTTACATAGGAATCCATGCTGAGACTTATTTCACTTCTCAGAGATTCGTCCGTGAGTTATGCGTTTAAATACTTTTAGTGTCAGCATTTCCACATCTGACCACTAGAGGGAGCGCTCACCTGAGTACTGACCCTGCACTCCCTCTCCCCCCTCAGCAATTACTCCCTCAGCCGGATCTCCTCAGCTGTTTCTACCTCATCAGCACCAGTATATAGTCTGCCTGCTGTCACCACCTCAGTGCGAAGTCTTGTACTGCCCTGCATACGTTTCTGAGCGTCATCATGTCTGCCTCGACCCTCGCCTGGACTCTGACTTGCCTTACCTCTTTGTTTATGGTTGTTATTAAACCTCGGTTGCTTATGGATCCAAACCCCTCTGCGTCAACGCTACAACTAGAATGCTGGGTCATCAGTTTTCTTCTCAGCCGTTTTGAACTTAGATTGTAGATAATATCCGGTGAATCTTGACATTGACTTGCTTAAACAAATATTCCTGATTATTAGTCTAATATAAAAAGTGTTTTTGAAACACAGATCCCTTAAAAAATGAAAATATCTCCCAGAACTGATCGCTTCCTCTCTACCGCACCTCCTCTGCCAGCACCTCTGACACGGGGTTCTGTCCCGAGTGCTGATCACAGCCATGGAGATAGCAGGCGGTGCCGGGCACTTTTGCAATTGCCACGTTCTGCCGGACCAGGGACACCCCCCCCAGCTACCTTTTATAAAATCAATGCACAGAGTTCTGGTTCTGTCTGCTATCCTGTGACTGTGTCCAGCTCCCGGGACAGAGTTCTGTGTCTGGAGACATGCTGCAGATCAGAAGCGCTCTTTTCTGAAAAATATTTATATTTTTTAAAAGAAATGTTTAAAAAAAATGTTTTTTATATTAATTATCAGGCATATCTGTTTAAGAAAGTGGAGACAAGGTCAAATTTCACCAGATAAAATTCACAATCTAAGTTTAAAACTGCTGAGAAGAAAACTCAGATGACCGAGCATTCTAGTAGTATTTAAACGCATCACTCAGATGAATCTCTGAGACGTGAAATAAGTCTCACCACAGATCCGTGCGTAACTGAGGTTTTGTATGTGTGGAGGAAGTGATTCATGGGTAAATTTTAAAGATTTGTGAGTGTTTTTAGTTTCAAGCTGTTGTAATTTTAATCTGTGCATGTGTAAATTGTATTGTGTATTTTTAATTTTGTAATTTTTTTTTGTTTATGTACAAAACTTATTATATGATTTACAAATCAAGAAATCAGACTGAGTCTATTTCCTCTCCATAGAACAGTCAATGTTGTCTGAGTTCCACAACAAAGTATGTTTCCAACTAATGAAATAAATATGGTCGTGTCACTATTTTGAATCGATATAAGTAACACCAATCGAAATATCGCGATATATGGGCGAATCGATATTTTCCTACGAAGACGTGTTTGATTCTGGACAAAACCTTGAACAGGTGGGGGAGCTTCTGGGAACGGAGCCTCCAGCTTTAGCTCCGGCCTCTTCCTCCTCTGCTCCACTGAGGTGCCTGAACATTACGGTGATTTAGTGCTCGGCTTCAGAGATTCATTCAAACTCGCTGGCAAAGGTATTTCATCCCCTGACAAGAAAGGGTGGATTTGTCATCAGTCAGACTCCGTATTGTGTTGATGTTAGACGCTGCCTAGAATGAACAGTGGAGAAAAAAGGCATAAAAATAGAAGAAAAATGGAGTACAGAGGGGTCTCTCTGAAGGTGATTTAGCTTCTCATTTGAATGTGAATGTGATCAGAAGACTGAGCTCCACTGGTTATTGTCTGCATGAATGAGATCTGCCTGCAGATCAACTCATCCTGGAACTCCAGCGAGCGATGGAGGAAAGCGTCGCCTGTGTGCGCCTCTATGAAAGCTGAATGAGGCTCGTTCCCTCCAGTGTTTTCAGGAGAATTGAACCTTTTACAGCAGGGGAGTCAAACTCAATCGCACAAGGGCCCAAAAACCAAAACACACCTCAGGTCGCGGCCCGAACAGGATAAACGTTTATTGAGCACTCTAAAACTAAATTTTTAAAGCTTTAAACCGTAACTTTTTAACATAATTATGAACTAGATATATAGCATTACCTTAATAATGCTAGTGTGAATGCTGTGAGAGGAATTTGGCCGCTAGAGATGCTAGTGCTGATAGAGGAAGATGCTGAAATGGATAGCTGAAAACACTGAAGCTGATAGCCTGCAAAAATATCAACTAAATGCTAAATTAGCCTAAAAGACAAAAAAAAAAAAAAAAAAAATTAAGTTAGCCAAAACAGCAAGCATGTAGCTGAAATATTAACTAAACTCCAAAATAGCCTAAAAAATCATAGTAAATACTAAAATAGTTCAGAAAGCTAGCAGAACGCTAATTTTTAAAACTTTTAAACTATAACTGGTTAACATAATTATGAATAATATGAAGGCAGGAAAATTATTCCAGAAAAAATAAAATGAAACCTTAAATAACTTTCAATATTTTATTCTCCATAAAAATATATTTTGTCAAAATTATATAAGTTAGAAATAAGCGAAAGATAACATTGGGTCATTAGTAGCAATAAAATAAAAAGATCTGGAGCGTTGGATCCGGCCCCTGGGCCTTGACTGTCCCGTGTTTTACATTAAGATTTATAAAATTGTAAAAGAATACAAAAGAAAATCTTTCAAATGTCCAGATTTTGGCCCAATATTTATGTATTTGTGTCTCTTCTCTTAGATCTGTCCTTAAACTTGGTCTTAAACATCTTTTTTTTATGTGAGATTAAATTAGATTTATCTTAAAGATGTTAAACCAAACACATAGAACCTGTGCTTTAAGTGGGCCGTTACTCACCAGTACTCAGTACCGGCACTTCTAAAAATAGCTCTTTAGAGTACTGCCACTTCTCCACACCAGAAGTACTGTTGACACAAGATACTCAACTTGAAAAACTTTATTTATGATTGTTTTTAAGAAAAGAAAGACATAATTAAAGTAAGATTTTAGATTTTTCTTTGCCCACACATATTCCTGATCAATATTATAACGTTCAAGATTCTCTGTATTTTACGTTTCCATTTCCATAAATGAGAGTACCATCACTTCTTGCTGTCCACTTAAAGCACTGCATAGAAAAATATATATTTATAAAAAAGAATAAAAATAAAAACAAAAAAAACTATTTGTGAAACTAAACTAAAAAAACTACATGATGAAAATGGGATAGTTAGAGGCCAATGCTTTATTCTACTTTTCTTCCTATTTTTCTGGCTCTGTTGTGGTGCGTTTGGGCGGGGCTAACACAAAGGACCAATCAAAATCAATGAGGGTGGTAACTTCTGACCCGGTGCAGAGAGCTGTGCAGAACTCTGATGATGGTCAGTTTTATCGGGTACAAAAATGGAAAGTTTGAGTTTCTAAACCTAAAAAGCAAAACATTATGAAGCTGAAAATAATCAAATGTATTTTATATTAGCAAAAAGTTTTGGACATTTTTCCTTTTTTTGGCTAAACACCAACTTTTTTTTTTCTATTTCTTTTATTAGAGTTTCAAGTAATATTGGCCCCAATTTGGCTCCATAGAGAAGGACTCAGAGCAGAAAACTTGTTCACATCTTCATCGTTGTGTAACCGGATTAGTGAGTCCATGAAAGGAGCCCAAAGTGAGGAGATTAGCGCCGTCACTTGACATTTTCAGGGATACCGCCTCTCTCCTGCAGGAGCTCAGCCAAGCTCCGCCCAGAGTCCAGGTCTGAGGTGTGGTTTTTTTTTATGTGACACGAGAGACTGCTCAACCTCTCCAACCCCCCCGGCGGCACCCTCTGGATTTGAGACATAATTAAATTCAGCTAAAGCGAGACCACTGACTGCTCTGCTGCTGGCTAATAGGCTTTAGAGGGAAAATGAATCTAATTGTGTGTTATTGGTCAGAGTTAATCCTGCATGACATTAGGGGGAGTTTGGCTAATAAGCTGCATTTGGTGCCAAAGAAGTTTGGTTGTTATAAAGATGGGGGGGTAGTGGGGGGGGTGGAGTCACAGGTGCTGAAAGCCACTAAAAAGCCTCTAAAGTGGCGATGAGACTTATCAAGTGGTATAAGGAGAGCAGCCGTGACAGAACGCACACGCATGATATCAGGATCACCCACCGGTGAGGTTTCACTTTCATTCAGCAGAGAGGGGGGGTGGGTGGGTGGGGTCCAGAAAACCTGGCAGCTTTCCACTGACTGTTGGCATGGGGGATGAGAAGCAGCAAAGTGAATTATTGTTTTATTAGACACTTTAAAAAAACATATTAGGTGGATTAATATGCGATCCGTGCGTGCGCCTGACACCACCGCCGATTCTGCGCGCCGCCTCAAATGAACCAAAGCGTTATAAAACACTTAAGTCGCTGTTTGGTTTCTGAAATTGTTTCCAGGCCTGCAGCGATCCTGTGAACAGACTGCATTTTCCTCTGCTTTCAACACAACTGGAGCTTCACTTTTGCCCTTTTGTACATGTTATTAAGTCGTTAAAACTATTAAGTCTGAGTTCTGGCATTTAACCAGATCGCCACAAGCATTGATAATCTACTTTCTGTTATTCCAACCAGTCTGGGTTTGGCCTCTCACAACGGACTCGGTATCTTTCATCTACACGGTCAGGAAGGTGATGGTGCAAGACAGCCGAGTGGAGCAAATAGGACCCAGACGACTCAAGCCCAAACTAGGTGGAAACAGTTTTCTATCTTGCTTGTGTTCAAGGACTTCATCTTAAAAAACCAAGAAACAAAAAACAAATTGTGTAAATGATTTAGTGTGAACTCAAACCTCTACGATCACCTTCACTGCACGCAAACAAGGGATCAGAAATCTCTGATGGACAGGCTCTATGGAGCCAAATCGAGGCCAGAAATATTTGAAACCAAAAAAAACATTTGGAAAAAAAATATTAGTGTTGGCCAAAGAAAAGGTAAAATGTCCAAAACAAACTAAAATAAACTTAATTAATTGTAGCTTCAAATGTTCTGTTTTTTAGGTTTCCAAACTCAAACTTTCAATTTCAACTAATTTTTTTTCTGTTTTCGAATCTAAAAAATTTATTTTTCAAAACTATTTGCCCCGTTGTGACGCGTTGGGGTGGGGCTAATATGAAGGACCAATCAAAATCGATGAGGGTGGTAACTTCAGTCTCGTTACATTCACTGACTCTGGAAACAGTGATAATCGATTTGAATCTTTTTAAACTAAATAGATCAATAATCAATTCATAAAAGGTATAAATCAATTCAGCACATAAAGCCTAAGTCCGCTAGCTTGATGCCAACGTTTAATGGAATTTCCCATAGGGTGGCTAATGCTAGCGCTCAGTTGTCCTAAACATACATTCTATCTAAATGAACATTTAATTTTCTAAACTCTTTTAAGGAAATATTTTTTAAATTAAACATGTGTGGTCAAAAATATTTTAGACCTAACCCAGATTCTAACCATCTCCATCTTCAGAACTAAGCTCCGGACATTAAGGTGCATATATTTGAATCCAGACAATAATTTAAAATTTGTAGTTTTTCTTTTAGATTTTAACATGTTTGTGGGCATTTTTCTTCTGAAAGAGAACAAATGTAATAAGAAATCATTTTGTTTTTGCATTTCCGAGTATTTCGTCTTTTAAATGAGTCAATCTGTCTTGGACAGACTCTGTTTTTCATCAATCATCTTCTTTCTGCTGCACATGCACTAAACCCTCATCTGGTCCGGCTAGCGTGTCTAGTTCAGGTTCTGGAGAAGAGAAGATGCTATTTTCACATTGACTGCAGTCAAATGAGCCGCCGTTCACATTTCTGTGGTCCAATCAGCCATCACTGGATTTTTGGTTTGAGTTTCATCCAATACTTACGGTAGCAGTCCTGAGAACGCTGGAAAATCTCCACCAGACTCCACGGAGCTTCTTGATGTGACCACAGAAATGTGAACGGCGGCTCATTTGACCGCAGTTGGAAAGGATTGTAAATGAATGAAAGAGCATTTGGATGTTAGCTTTCATTATTTTCTGCTCTGAGAAACCAATGGATTGAATGGATTGATCACAGCAACGTCAAGAAACATCAAAGAGTCTTTGGTGAACTGGAAGGAGAAAGAATCAGGATTTTGGAGGAAGTTCTGTCCATAAAGATCTGAGCTGACATCCGGATCAGAACCAGACGGCTGGACATCACCCAGATTGATGGATGTTTTTATGTAGCAGCGGAGAAGATTTATGCTAGCGAGACACAGAGCTATCATCATCAGACAGGGGGAATCAGGGGTGGAGCTGCCAAAAGCCACGCCCCCTCAGAGGAGATGTTGGAAACAGAGGCTTCAGATCAACATGAAAAATGTCTTTTTAAGACATTTAGGTTGTGGGAATGTGGTTAAAAACTTCATAATCATAATTAAAACACTACTGGGAATGCTTTTTAATTTAAAAAATCGTGATAGGGAGACTTTAAATGTAGAATCCTTTCTTTGGTTTTTCAGTTCAAAAAGATTCACTTAAAGTTCCAATAATTGTTTTGAATTGTTTAAAACTTTAACCCTGGAACTCCAGTGTTTATGTTCCTTTATTTACTGTAATTTTTGAATTGTGAACGATCATTGTCATTCCAGTAGATTCTGAAGGAGAAAAGCGGTGTGAGTATGTATTATAGAATGTTAAAAGTTTGTATTTCAGTATCACAAACAATGCCTCAGATGTCAAAGGATTAAACTGATCCTCAGATAAGCCATTTATCAGTTCTGTTTAAAATCAGTTTAAAAAAAAATTAAAGAAAATTTTCTCTCAATAAATGCAATTATAATTTAGCTCCTTCATGTCAATTGTGACTGCTTTGTAACATTAATTCTAGAACTCAATTTCATTTATTTAACATCACCAGGATTAAAAAATAATTTACTGCTCACAAAAATGAAAGGAACACTTTTTTTTTCTTGGTCCTGGCATGAATAGAATGTAACCTGTCTGATAATGTTCTTGTTGGTTCAGCAGCTGAGGTTCTCGTTCATCAATTTCATCTGTATTGGTGTTCATGAATTAACAACAGGTGCACTTCAGTGGCAACAATTAGAAAACCCTCCAAACAGGACTGCTGTTCCATGTGGAGGTCATTTCAAGTTTCTCCTCTTGATCTTTTTTGGCTGGTTTTCCACTCGTGATGATTTTGTCTTGTGTAATTCTCTCTACTGGCAGTATGAGGAGATTCCTTAACCTACAGAAGTTGAACAGGTTGTCCAACTTCTCCAGGATGGAACATCCACACGTGCTGCAGCAAGAAGGTTTCATGTGTCTCCCAGCACAATCTCCAGAACATGGAGGAGATTTCAGGAGACTGCTGGGAGAGCTGGACAGGGCCGTAGAAGGTCCTCAACCCCTCAGCAGGACCCATACCTGCTCCTTTGTACAAGGAGGAACAGGCTGAGCACTGCTCGTGCCCTACAGAATGACCTCCAGAGGGCCACTGGTGCGAATGTCTCTACCCAAACAATCAGGAACAGACTTCATGAAGGTCTGAGGGCCCCACGTCCTGTAGGGGCCCTGTGCTCACTGTCCAGCACCGTGGACCACTGGCATTTGCTCAAGAACACCAGAATTGGTAAGTCCTCCACTGGCGCCCTGTACTTTTCACAGACCAGAGCAGGTTCACCCTGAGCACCTGTGATAGACGTGAAAGAGTCTGGAGAAGACCAGGAGAACGTTCTGCTGCCTGCAACGTGGTTCAACATGACAGGTTTGGTGGTGGGTCAGTGATGGTCTGGGGAGGCATATCCATGGAGGGACGCACAGACCTCTACTGCCTAGGAAATGGTGCTCTGACTGCCATAAGGTATCCAGATGAAATCCTTCAACCCATTGTCAGACCCTACGCTGGTGCAGTAGGTCCTGGTTTCCTCCTAATGCACCACAATGCCCGGCCTCACGTGGCAAGAGTCTGCAGGCAGTACCTGGAGGATGAAGAATTGAAACAATTGAATGGCCTTCACCATCCCCTGACTTAAACCCAATAGAACATCTCTGGGACATTATGTTTGGGTCCATTAGGCGCCGCCAGGTTGCTCTTTAGACTATACAACAGCTCAGAGATGCCCTCACACAGATCTGGGAGGAAATGCCATAAGACACCATTGGTCGTCTCATTAGGAGCATGCCGCCACGTTGTCAAGCATGCATACAAGCTGGTGGGGGGCACACAAGATACTAAAAAGCATTTGGAGTTGAAGAAATTAAATTTTGGAGAAAATGGACTAGCCTGCCACATCTTCATTTCACTCTGATTTGATGGTGTCTACACAACTGAGTCTCTGTAGACGGAAAACTTTTATTTCATTAAAAGACGCATCCTTTAAGACACTGCCCTGTCATTATTTATAGATATCCAACTTCATATTGAGATCTGATGGATCTAATGTGTTTCTTTAAAGTGTTCCTTTAATTTTTGTGAGCAGTGTATACTTTTTAATATGACTGGAACACAAATTTAGGCATGATGGGTAATTTCCTTTGACAAACAATCCAAAAACTACTAAGCATTTTAAGATCTTTTTCTAAACCCCTTTTAAAAAACACAGGACTTTTGTGTTGTCTTTTCAGCGTCCATCATCAGTGGCTGCAGTTCTGATCATGTCTCATCAAAAGTTCAGCAGCAGTGCAGCAATGAAGGTGTGGAAATAAATGTGGTAACAGTGTCGGGCACAGACTCAAGTTATGGCTCAATGAGCTCCTGGAATTCATTCCAGGAAACCACAAAACCAAGAAAGAATATCTTCTTTTATTTGTTAGGTTTAAGATTTAAACACTTCATTAAAAGTCAAGTTTTTAGACTTATCAAGTCTAAAAGCGTTTTAAATTTTGGCATAAGCTCAGGCTGCGTTAATACTGTCGTTACATAAAATAAAGTCAGGATGAGATGAAAAGTAGATCACTCTTTTGTTGGTTCTACAGCTGGAAAAGCTACAAAGCACTTTTCAGAATCCAAATGTCAAAACCTGAGAGACCTAAAGGCAGATTCGAACGCAAATATTCTATATTTATTAAAAAATTATATGTTTTAGCCGTGAAGAGGAAACCATCATTTTAACAACCAAAAAAAAAATGTTGGAACTAAACAAAGTTAGCAAAAAAAAAAAAAAAAAAGGGCTTTTAAAAACTTTGATTTTATTTTTGAAAAACAATCAGATAATGTTTTTAAGCCAATATTGGTGTAAAGCTCGAGTGAACGTCAACCGGGGGCCGGATCCGGCCCTCCAGATCATTTTATTTTATTGCTATTAATGGCTCAAAGTTATATTACACTCATTTCTAACTTGTATAATATTCACAAAATATATTTTTATGGAGAGTAAAATATTGAAAGTTATTTAGGGTTTAAGTTGATTTATTCTGGAATAATATTCCTGCTTTTTTATTATTCATAATTATGTTTAAAAGTTACGGTTTTAAAGTCTTAAAAATTGGCATTCTGTTAGCTTTTTGGATTATTTTAGCATTTACTAAGATTTTTTTAGGCTATTTTGGAGTTTAGCTAATATTTCAGCTACACGCTATGTTTCTTTTTTTTTTTTTTTGGCTAATCAAGGTTTTTTTCAGGTTTTTGGGATATTTTGAAGTTTTGTAATTTTTTTCAGCAACATGGTAGCTGATTTGGTTAACCTAAGTTTTTTAGGCTAATTTGCCATTTAGCTAATATTTTAACTGACTATCGTCTTCAACATGTTCAGCTTTTAACTTCAGCGTTTTCAGCTATTAGCTTTAGTGTTTTCAGCTATCACCACTTACATCTTCAGAGGCCAAATTCAGCTCCCAGGCACTGCTTTATATCTAGTTCATAATTATGTTAAAAAGTTATGGTTTTAAAGGTTTAAAATTGTTGTTTTAGTGTGTTTAATAAATGTTTATCCTTTTCAGTTCATGACCTAAGGTGGGTTTTGGATTTTGGCCTCTTGTGTGATTGAGTTTGACACTCCTGGTATTAGTGATGGTCTCTTAGGAAGCCACTGGTTTGGTATCTGATGAATTAAGTTTATTGCATCCAATAACCATACAAAGATCAAATGAGATTAAGACAATTACAGCCAAATGTAAAAAAAAAAAATTAATCTCTTTACAGATAATACACACAAAACGTTCCTGTAGAATGACTTCTAAAGTCAAAAGAAAGAAAAACCTGGCAGTTTTATTGTGAGTAATCCAGTAAATTTAAAATTATAACACCTGAAAACTGTCAAATTTCACCCCCCCCTCCCAAAAAAACCCCCAAAAATGTTGGTTTTCATTAATTCAGTTTGTCATTAACTCTAAAAATTTTCTCTGATTTTTACCTTAAGTCGTTTATCACCTTTTTCCATTGATCCATTTAACTACAATTACAGTTAAAGCATATTTCTCCATCTTCAGGTCTCACAGTGTTTGTCACTATGTTTGATTTTTACAAGAATAATTAAAAAAAAAAAAAATATCCAGCAAGTTGAGCTGGACTGGAGTGAAATGGACGAGGAAGCAGGAAAATGTCTCTGCTGGAGTTTACATGTCCAACATGCAGCATGCATGCAGCAGGACGTCCCAGCTCATGCTGCAGATATCCTCCAGAGGAACAGGGAGACCGGGGAGGGAGGGGGGGGCAGGAACCTCCCCTGGTATCTAAATGATTACAATGAGCCCCTTTCAAGCCGCAGCAGCCAACACTGCGACTTGATATGATTTTTATCAGATGCTGAAATGCTGCATTACCAAGTGGGCAGTAAATTATGTCTAAACCAATTACAGAGGGACCCTGTGCGGCCCAACATCCACCGTGGTCGAGTGGGGGGGGTGGCGGCCGGAATGAGAGGCGGATATGATAGGGTGGGTTTTTTAGGGGGGGTCAGGGCTGGAGTTTGTCTTGATTAGTGGAGTCTGGGGGCGCATGAAAGTCTGGCGATAAGGTTGCTGCCAGGCAGGGTGTGTGTGTGTGTGTGGGTGTGTGTGTGTGTGTGTGTGTGTGCAGACCAAAAACGTGTGTAAGCAAAGGTAAGCGTTGTGTTCCTGTGTGAGGAGGAGTGAGTTTGTTTGCATGTGATGAAGGTGCGTGAAGCGAAAAGGGACCAGCATGAGAACGCCTGAGTCAAAGCTGACCCCCCCCTTTAAAGGACAAACAGTAAATTAACTTGTTTGCTTCTAATGGTTGTCGAGCGCTTTCCTCTATCAGCTCATTGGATCGGCACATATTCTCCTTTTTACTGTCAGAGAAATGAGGGTTGTGTCTCTGGAAGAGGTCACTATCACTGTTTGGTGATAAAAGAGAAAAATCTTTTATTTGGGGAATGAAAGGTGATGAACAAAGACACATTAAAGACTAAATAAATAATACTATACATATATAAATAAGGGGAAACGTTTCCTATTTTTTAGTGACATAACCAAACAGGAAGTGTTTGAAAAAGAGACAAATTGAAAGAAAAATGACATTTTTACAAATTGGTTTTCTATTTGTTGAAATTTAATGATCAAAACATCAGAAAGGAATAAAAAACTAAATGTGTAGGGAAAAATCGATTCAGTGATAAATCACAATATTTCATATGACGATACTCGATTTAAAATGCTGACAAGACAACATTAAATTAATTATTTTTCAGTAGGGCTGGGTTAATAAAAATTGATTAATTGATTTGAATCTGTTTAAGATTAATAGATCGATAATTAATTCATAAATAATATAAATTATAAGATAAAATTGATGCTAAAGGACAGCTAATGCTAACCCCAGGTCAACCTAAACATACATTGCTGATTAGTGAACATCTTTATAAGCTCACAAGTATGGATTTTCCAAACTCTATTAAGGAAATATTTTTTAAAGTAATGATTTGTGGTGCAAAACCTTTATTTCTACACACTGTCTTCTTCTGGAATAAGGTGTAATGCTATAGCGTGATCGCCACCAAGTGGCCAAACTGAAACTCCCTCCAGGAGAAGCAGAACAATGTTTACAATGTTAATGATCTGAACATTTTAGTTAGAACTTCTCCTTTAGAGAATCCACGTAACACTGGATGATATTAACAATCTGATTATTTCACTGATATATTTCATAGTTTGTGAACCGGATCAGAAACTCAAAATGTAATTGAATTGAAGAATCGAAAAAAATCGAATCGATTCAGGCTCTTGTGAATCGAATCAAATCGTTTCTGGAAATTATAAACGATACCCAGCCCTATTTTTGAACGTCCTTCAGCGTCTTACTTTTGTTTTCCACTTACACCCCCGACCACTAGCCGGCAGTGCAGCACAATGAGCCTGTGAAAGATACAGTAATATCGAAAGGTTTGTATTAAATCATATTCTAGAAAAAAATAAAAATAAAGTGAGAAATGGATCTGGTACAGTCTTGGGCTCGGCTCTTTATCTCCTGCTATAGACAGACGTGCACGCGCAGCGTCGTCGTCATGCATTGAGTCACGTCAACAGAACGCTGCTGTTTCAGTGCAGGACAGGCGGACATCAACTACAAAAGTCAGGCTAGCTTCCTCATTTATAAATTGATTTTTATATAATATGGCTGTAACGCTATATGTCAAGTGATTTCAATCCAGTAATATATATATCTATTGTTGTATTGCAATGCGTATTGTATCGTGAGGCACGTATCGTGTGCCAATTCACACCCCTATAAAAACTGTTTAAAACTGAACCGTTTGTTATACCATTGAACCAAATCATGGTGAAAATGACTCTACTGCATATATTTATGTAAAATAAACATATTGTGCTAATTAATTTATTGGTTTCATACATCACACCGGGCTTTGTGTGCGCCAATGGAAACGTTTTTCTTCATTATTTGTTTATTAGCAAGTTAAGAGATATAAAAAAGGATTTTTATGATATGTATAAACATATTTTTTTTGTTTTATGCAAATCATAAATCGAACTGAAACATAACCGTGACCCAATAATCAAGTTTTTTGCAGCATCCATATAGTAAAACATCTCCAAACTAGAGGTGGACAATATGATCTAAACATTAAATCTCGTGTTATTTCACCCTCTAATCACTGACCTTAATTTAATTATTTTGTCTCTTCCTTTGTTTTCTTGAACAAAAATTACAAGTTGCAGCTAATACATGCGCTTTACTGTTTCAGTCTTTGCATCATCCTAAAAGATGCTTTCTTTATGATCCACTAAAAATGTGTTTTAGAAACACACTGGGTGGTGCTGACAGTACACATGCCACAAGGCAGAGGGCGCTGGTGAGCCCAGAGAGTGTATGAGACGCCGCGGTTAAGAATAATACATTTAGTGTTTAGTGTGCAGCCGTCCAGATTCTCTTTCATGTTGTTTAGCATCAGTTTCTAAATGGAGGATTGCGTGTCTAAACTGAAGAAAGAGTTTAGACGCGTCGCTGGTGGAGATCTCTACTGAGACAGAGAAACTTTGAAAACTGAAGAAAGAAAAGGAAGACATCTACAAACAGAACATTCATCTGTCTCTTCAGAAGGTGCGGCACACAGACTTCATTCATAAGTACAAGTAAGTCAATAATAACAATATTTTATGCTACAATTTGTAAACAGAAGAAAAATTCTGAAATGAAATTTTAAAAACGCATTTTATCTGTTCATGTTTGTAAATCTGACTGAGTCACCGCACGTCACTGCTGCTCGTGTTTTCTGGTTACGACTGAATGATGTAAAAAATACGTGTCGACCTCTGTTGGAAACAGGACCCAGAGATCATTTCAGTAAAGTCTGAGGAATTCCTCGTGGTCTGATAAATGAAGAATTCAAACTCTTCCAGGAAATGAAGAATCCCGCTGGCTGAAATTTACAGCCTGAGCGCCACTTTCAAAGGTCAACCTCTACATTACAACACGATTTAGGGAAAACAGATATTTTTCAATGAGAACATTTATTTTGAAATTGTTTTTTCTTTAAATAAAAAAAAATGGTCAAAGTAGATCAAATCTAGATTTAACAGTTTATTTATTTGTGAAACTTTATCCTTTGGATGAGCTTTTATTGTTGAATCCTGGATTTCTTTAGCTTCAGATGAAGCAATAGAGGATTCTGAATTTTGATCTGGATTTCTGGATTTTTATTGACATTTTCTAAGTTCTTGTCTGGGGTAATGTCCCTAAAAGACTCTAGCGCCCCAGATTTTAAAGACTAACTCCAAAGAAAATGATGTTTTTGGTGTTTTTAACATCTCGTGGCATTTTCTAATGATGAAGCCCAAGAGCATTTCTGAGTTTGTCTTTTTTCAAATTCTTGTGAATCATGAGCAGATAACAAAGGTTTTTTCTCCGTGAATCATCTGATCACATCAGCGGTTACCGTACGTCAAAGGGGAAAAAGGTCAAAAGCTTCAATTGGGGGGGTCAAATGATTTTGGGTCGGCTCAGATTTTTTCTCTGCAGCTGGATTCTCTTGCTCAAAATTGGCAAATGTCTTGCACAGCACCCTAAAATATTGAGAATTTTAGTAAATTTAGACACAAGCAGGTTTTGGTTTGTAAGAAAATGGACTAAATAGTTTTTTTAAAGGTTGCAGTTCTCTGTTTCAGCCAAACGATCTGCTCACTCGTGTTCAGAAAAACCCCAACAAATCTTTATTCTTCCTCTCAACCTCAACATGAAGAGGATTATGTTTCCAGCTCAAACTTTTTCCATTTTCCTCCAGGAAGCGTGACTGAACCGCTGCTGTCCTGAATCTAAAGAAATCCCCCTGTCAAACATGAAAGTCCCGTGCTGCCGCGTCCTTATCCTGCTCATCAGCAGCCATTTGTTTATCCATCTCCTTTTCATAAACACCATTAGAGTGCAAATAGGTGATCATAAAGTGAAATGACTCTCCCTCCCATCTGCTCTGACAATTAAGATAAAGTGGGGCGATTAGGAAGAACATCTTTATTGGTCTTTGGAACTTTGATTAAACCATTCCGACTGTCATCAAATCGATCATTTAAATCCCGCTCTGACATCAGATTCATCCTTTGGTGGGGTAAAGCTACCTGCACCCGCTGGAAGGAAGCGCTCTCATCTCCAAGCCAAATTTGGCCTCTTTTTATTGTGGTGTCCGTTTTATTGTTGGAAGGGGTCCTTAAAGTCTCCAGTCTTTGAAATGTTTACTCTGCCTTTTCCCATATCCGCTCCCGCTCCGTCTGCAGCCTCCCACCCCTATTCCCCGTATTCCCGGATGACAACAGCTTGGAGCCAGCAGATGAAAGGGCAGGGAGAAGGGAGGAAGATGGTAATGAAGCGGAGGGAAGAGACAAGGGGTCCCTGTGGGGCCTCCGGCGTCTCACGGGGCTTGTTTGGCTGTTGGGCCACGCTGACCCCCACGTCCACAGCTCCCTGTGGAGAAGATGTGTCAGAAGATGTTCTGGGTCAGCCATGAGAAGAGACCATGTCTGAGCTGATAACGGCTTTCCGCCAAATTACCGCTGGTGTGTTTGATGCTGGGGAGAGGAAATACAAAATAAAAGTGGGAAGAGGAAATCGGAGCTCCAGCTCTATGAATGATCTTTGTGGACCAAAGAGGATTTAGAAATCATCTGGGTTTGACAGCTCCGGCGAGCAGCGACTTTCTACATCCTCCCTGCTTTTGCTCAACGATTTACCACTTTAAAAGGCCCAATGGCCAATCTGCAGACAATCGTCCCCTGTAACACTATCTGGGCCCTGTTGATAAAATGCAGATGTGGCTTCCCTCAATGTGAATTTGCGACCCATTAGGAGAAACCCCTCCTCTCTCCTCGCCGCTCCATCCCCGCTCTTGGCAGAAACTCCAGACCGCCTTTTCACATGCATTCCCCAAAAGCAGGTATGTGGATAGTATCAGCCCGGCCGGTCACAATGGTGAATTTGTTCAACAAGAAACACAGCATTACTTAAATCCAAGTGTGGCTCTCCTTCTCTTTGAGATCTGCTGACTAGATTGGCGTGCTCTCCCCAGCGTCTCGTTTAGGGACGAACAAAAGGTGAATTCAAGCGCTCGCCTTTGAGGTTCACGGGACCGGCTCTGGGCTGATGATGTCCGGTCCCCCAGAATGTCTTCATTGGTCGCTCGTACCCGCCGGGCCTCCCAAAACCGTTGTTACCGGCAGGTTTTGGAAGAGTGGACATCGTTTACAACCATGAAATTTCATAATTCTGCACATTTTTCTTTGTTTTGACCATAATAATAAATGATAAATTACAGTTTAGAGCCAGAAATAAGAAGATATCTTAACATTTTTTTTTTCCAAATGTTTCACGATCTAACCAGAAATTGTGAGTTGTTTATAATCACTTTAGTCATGTAAGATCTCCCCTGACATTTATTTGCAGGAATGACGCAGAAAAATCAAATCAAATCAAATCAAATCAAATCAAACCAAATCAAATCAAATCAAATCAAATCAAATCAAATCAAATTAAATTAAATTAAATTAAATTAAATTAAATTAAATTAAATTAAATTAAATTAAATTAAATTAAATTAAATTAAATCTGGTTTGATTTAATTAAATTTAATTAATCTTTATTTTTAAAGCTATTTTCCTGCAACTGCCACACAAATTGCTTCACAAGCAGAAAACTATTAAAAACATAAAATTAAAAAAACCCTTCCGGCTCTCCACACCCATCAAAATAAAATATTAAAGTACATTTAAATAAAAATCAAAATAGAACTAGAAGTGGAAATTGTTTAAAGTTATATTCTGTAAGTTTTTTCTTTGTTTTGACCGTGATGATAAATAATAAATGACAATTTAGAACCAAAAATTAGAACAAAAAAATAAACGTTACGTTTGTTAAATGTTTTACAGCCTTTAGGGACTTGTTTTCAAACTCTTTAGTCAAATAAGATTAAACTTTATTTATAAAGCCTTTTTCATGCAGTTCTTTACATGCAGAAAAATCTTAAAAATTAAATGATAAAATCCTCCCAACTCAACCATCAATCATCATGAATGACATTTAAATAAAACTCAAAATAGAAAGAGAGCAGAAAGAAATGAACAAATGTAGATGTCATGATTTCAGAGTTTTTAAAGATATTTAAGATGCTAATAAAGGATAAATGACAATTTAGAGTAAAAAGATAAATACAAATACCAAATAAACATTACTTTTTTCAAATGATTTACAACCTAACCAGGATTTTTGAGTTCTTTACAAGCACTTCAGTCATTTCTGATCTCCTCTTTCTAATCTTAGCACGAATGACCATGACAAATTAAATCCAATAAAACTTTATTTATAAAGACATTTTCATGTAAAACCAATGCAAAGTCGTTAACAGACAGAAAACAACTAAAAATAAAATTATAAAACCTTCTAGACTCCCAAGATAATAAAACCTAAAATGAGATTTCAAGAATATTCAAAATAGAGATAGAAGCTGACATGGTCTAAATGTCATAAGGTTTTCTTTGTTTTTATCATGCTAATAAATGATAATTTAGAGTTTTGAGCCATGAATAAGAAAAATATCTAATAAACTTTACTTTTTTCAAATGTTTTGCAACCTAAAAAGGACAACCGACTAGTTTTCAGGCACTTTAAACATTTCTGATCATTTCTTCCTTATCTTAGCAGGAATGACCATGACCAATTAAATCAGACTTTATTTATAAAACCATTTCAATGCTTTACACACAGAAAACTAATCATAAAGTTATAAAACCTGTCCAGCTCCCCACACTCCTCAGAATGAAATAAAAAATCCAAAATCAAAATAGAAATAGAAGTGGAATTAGTTTAAATGTATAAACTGCACGTTTTCTTTCTCTTGACTCTGACAAGAGCCAGAAATAAGAAAAAATATCAAATAAACTTGACTTTTTTTCAAGTAATTTACAACCTAATCAGGACATTTGACTCTTTTACAAGCACGTTATTCATTTATGATCTCCTCTTCCTAATCTTAGCACGAATGACCATGACAAATTAAATCCAATAAAACTTTATTTATAAAGCTCTTTTCATGCAGCAGAAAGTTCTTTAAAGGGAGGAAACAATTAAAACTAAACTCATAAAACCCTCTCGACTCCCCAAACCCCTCATAATAAAACACAAAAAGACATTTAAATAGAACTCAAAACAGAAATAGAAACTAAATTGGTTTAAATGTTGTAATTCAGCAAGTTCATCTTTGTTTTGCTCATGATGATATATGACAGTTAAGAGCCAAAAATATCTAATAAACTTAACTTTTTTCCTGTTTTACAACTTGTTTACATGCATTTAGATATTTATGATCTCCTTTTCCTTGTCTAAAAACAATAAAACCCTCCAGACTCCACACGCACGTCATAATGGAAGATAAAATCTTTAAATAATACTCAAACATAAAAAAAAATTAAAAAACAAAATGGAAAACTGGTTTGATGTTGATGTGAGGAAATTAAACTGTCAGGGATTTATTATACTTTTTAATGAAACTGTTTTTTTAAAAGAAAAACAATACGATCCGGAACATCTACTTAGGATTTCAAAATGTTTTCCACACCCAAAGATCAAATCATGAAAAAGCCCGTCATGTCATCACTGTGTTCATCTTTTCCTTCACCGCTGTGCTGGGCGATGGCGCTATGACAGAACGACTAACTTCAGGTTGTAAAGGATAAAAAATACATGGATGAGCAAACTGGAAGTATTAATGTTAGTGAGTGAACTGCCAAGCAGCTGATTCGACTTCATTTCTTTAGGAGACGGGTGTCAAACTCAATCACACAAGGGGCCAAAATCCAAAACACTCCTCAGGTCGCGGGTCGAACAGGATAAACATTTATAGAACACTCTAAAACTAAATGTTTAACACTTTAAAACCATAATTATGATCTAGATACATGGCATTACCTGCAATAATGCTAGCGTGAATGCTGTAAGCTGAATTCAGCTGCTGAAGATGCTGAAATTGATAGCTAAAAACCCTGAAGCTGATATCTGAAATCACTGAAGTTAACAGCCAGCTAAAATATTAGCTAAATGCCAAATTAGCCTAAACTGAAAAAAAGCTTTGGTTAGCCAAAACACCTATAGTGTTTAGTTTAAAAAATAGCTAATCTTCAAAATAGCCCAAAAAAACCCCTGAAAAAAATAACCTAAACAGCTAGCATGTAGCTGAAATATTTGCTTAACTTCAAGTTAGTCTATAAAACTAAAGGAAAAAGCTTAAATTAGCCAAAACAGCTAGAATGCAGCTGAAAATATGGCTAAATCTCAAAATAGCCTAAAATACTGGAAAAAGCCTAAATTGGCTGAAACAGAAAACACTCCGCTGAAAAAATTGCTAAACTCCAAAATAACCTAAAAAAATCTTAGTAAATACTAAAATAGTCCAAAAAGCTAACAGAGTGTCCATTTTAAAAGTTTTAAATCGTAACTTTTTAACATAAACATAAACATGAATAATAAAAAGGCTGGAATATTATTCCAGAACAGATCAACTTAAACCTTAATTACATTTCCATATTTTACTCTCCGTCTACAATTCAGCTTCCTCGCTGTTTCGTCTTCATCTCCTCTCTTTGTCTTCTTCAGGTTGTGTCGAGTCTCTTTCCTTTGTTCTGCGCTGCTTCTCTGTTCTCCTGCTTTTCTTTTTTTCTGGTGGATAAAATAATAGATTTCTCATCTAAAAGTGTCATTTTCGGACACACGGATGTTTCAAAAGCAAAAGTTTCGCTTTATTTTCCATCATGAAGACAGTTTTGTGTCACGTTTCTGTTTCAAAGGTTGTTTTTGGGGTAACGCCCGCAAACGCCACGCGGCCTGTTAGCACTTAGCTCAGCACCATGATCTAATTGTGGGACTGCGTTGCTGTTATTGAGGTGAGTCAGAAAGTACTTCCATGTGTATCAAATACGTCTACTGCCTTCATTTGTGTGATACTAAAAGCTATTTTTGGGTTTAATAATGAGCAGGTTCGTGCTCTCTCTCTTCAATCCTATGACTCAAATGTGTTTAAAAAACAACTTTGATAACATGTGATCGAACTTTAGCAAAATTCTAATCAAACAGTTAGTTTTAAACATCAAAAAAACTATTTCTTTAGAATTTGAATCATTTTTATTCACTGAATAGTGGAGCCTTTTGCACTGAGATGCTGAAATGTTCCTGCAGTTCTCTTGCAGGGGGGAGCGCAAACATCAGGGGTCCTGGGACACTTTGCACCAGTCTCAAGCCTGGAATGTCCAATTATTTTTAATGTATTTACTTTTTTATAAATATCTGACCTCTCGCAAAGTTGTTTACTTTTGACACCTTTTCTATGTCTGAGTTTAGGAACTTTCCGCAAACCAATAACTACCGGTTTCAAAGAGCATTTATTTCTAAATGTTCAAAAATCTTAAAGTGATTGATGTGATTCTAGAAAATTACAAAGTCTGATAAAAGAACTCAAGAATATAATGAAATGTTTCTTTAGAGGTGCTTTTAAAACCATTTCTTGAACGACTTCAACAGTTCTTCGTCAGCAATTATGAATCAGTTTGATGGAGTTTCATTCGCTGCAGATCGCCTGCATGTCTGCAGAAAAAAAGACTATTTTAAATGCAAAATAAAAACAAAAAGTGCAGAAAATTATTTTTGTGTGTTTTCATGTTATTACTGAGTCATTTAATCAATTTACCAGTTCATCAATTTATCATTCTCGTCCATTAAGAATCCTGGAGACAAACAAATAACTCGGGGTAAGAAAAAACAGGCGAAGAAGAGATCAGCAGGAGAAGATGGAGTTAGAGTGGCAACACTGAGGAAACCAGCATCATCCATCAGGCCTTGACCTGGAGCGCCTCGGACAGGGGACGGCAACCTTTAACAGTAAAAGCCGACAGTCAAGGAGCCGCATAGTCTTACTTTAGGCTTTAAGAAATTTGGATTTGCGTTCATGACCTTCTTTTTTTAATAATAAATATGAATTATGTCCATTTTTTGGCACAAACAAAAACAAACATATAAAAAAGAACCTAGCATCTCTGAAAATATTTATTTTAATGTTTTAAAGAAGCTCAAATAACTTATTTTCAAAATAAAAGACGCTCCTTTTCAAACAGGATCATCTCAGTGCAGCTCTGAACAGCTAGTATCCAATGTTGTTCAGCATAAGATAAAATGTGCTTTTAAGTCATAAAAGATCAAACTTTTTACCAAAGTTTTTCATTGCATCTAAAATCTGTTCATTCTGGAGGTAGAGTTGATCAAACAAGACGTCTTCAGGTCTACAGGGATGGAAAAACCTACAGAGTTTATCATCTATGTGAACCTCAGACATGAATTTATACATTCAACTTATCTAAATTAAATAAATACTAATTAAGTAATCCTAGCTTTAAAAAAATTATAATTTATTTTTCTTTTATTTATTTTGTTCTTTTTCTCCTCTTTGTCCTCAGCAGTCTTCCACTGCTGGGTTTAGTTATTTTAGTTTGGGGTTGGACCTTGGTAGTCTTAGTTTGCAGGCTTTGTTTATTTTTATTTACCAAATTTGTATTTATCAAATACATCACCTTTATGCTGACGACACCATCATTTATTGCTGCTCACAAACAAAAGCACAAGCTCTTGAGTTCCTACAAACTGCTTTTGACACTTTTCAGGCTCGCCTTAGAACACTAACAATGGTTTTAAACACAGAAAAAACTAAGGTGATGGTCTTTTCACACAAACGATCACTCATGTACTTAAAACTTAAATGAACAAATCAATAGAATTAATAAACAGTAGGGATACAGTTTGCTCACGGTTCCGTATGTATTGAACAAAAAAAACCCTGAAATCCTATTATTCCACAGATTATGATTTCTTTTGCAAACAGAAACAACAAAGAAATCAGAGTTTTTCAAGTGCACAGCTTTTGGCACTTATTGCATAATCATATTTAAATAGAACTCTTGTAAACATTACAACTTGTAAACAAACACGGTGACGGGGCTGGGTGGTGACGTCAGAGATGGTGGACGTGTATCTCCACAATAAGCGTGTTTGAGTTGATCAAGGCGGACCCGGCGCTGCGCAGGTCGCCTGGATTGCAGTGCATGTTGGGTAGTTTTCTGCACCGACGTCACATGTGCGCCGACATTAAGTATCGCGAGAAAGGGGCGGGTTCAAGGCGCCGACTTCAGCCAGTGTAGCCACAAAATAGGTACTTGGTTTGGTCCCCTCATATCTCATTTCTGTTCTCCAAAAAATCAGTAAGCCTTACGCTCAAGCAAAGTTTTTCTCCTGCATGTTCCCCGTGTTCGAACTGAATTCAGGAAACAAGCTTTCAGTTTTTATGCTCCCTCTGCGTGGAACTCCATCCAAGTGGTCTAATCTTGCATCATTGGGTTTATTCAAATCATTTTTGTGTAACAAAGAAATAGAATCTCTACAAAACTGCTCATGTTTCCTACGGTCGCTATAAAAAAGATTGCACCTTACTATCATTGTACTTTATAAATGTCAAGCTGCATATAATATTTACACTCTCCAAATAACTGTTTACTTTTTTACTTACTATGTTATCTAAAAAAAATCACTGTCATTTTATTGTACCTAAATTTTATATTGTAAATACCCTAAATTCATACCTTTGTTTTTTTGTTTTACACTGTAACCATATGTATGAGACGTGTGCTGCCGACCTCTTGGCCAGGTCACCCTTGAAAAAAGATCCTGATCTCAACGAGTTTTTTATCTGGTTAAATAAAGGTTACTTTCTTACTTACTAAATTCCCAAAAACAGCTAGCATGTAAATATTAGCCTCACTCCAAAATGGCCTAAAAGACTTTATTTAAATAAAGCTTAAATTGGCTAAAACAGCTAGCATGTAGCTGAAATTACAGCTAAATATCCCGAAAAAAAAATTTAAATTAGCTCAAAAAGCTAACATGTAAATATGAGCCTACCTCCAAAACAGCTTTAAAAACGTAAAAAAAGCCTAAATTACACAAAAAGCACAAAATAGCTTAAAAATTCTTAGTAAATACCAAGATAGTCCAAAAAGTTAGCAGAATGACAATTTTGAAAACTTTAACTTTTTAACATAATTATGAATAATAAAACTGCAGAAATATTATTCCAGAATAAATTAAATTAAACCTTAAATAACTTTCAATATTTTACTCTCCATAAAAATACATTTTGTCAAAATTATACAAGTTAGAAATGAGTCAAAATGATCTGGAGGGCCGGATAGAATTACCCGGAGGGCCGGATTTGGCCCCCGGGCCTTGACTCAAATAGACTATCATCTATTTGATGATATAAACCCAATTCCAGTCATTTTTGTTCTCTCCAGTTTGACCTGAAGGCAGCCAATCGACAGTGGTCAAAACCGTTTCATTGACATTTAAGAATCTGCCGTCATAAAGGGGTTTCGCTCAGCTGTGCCCCCCGGCCATGCTCAAGTAGCCTGTGATGGAGCCTCATGTTACGATTAAATGGAAAGACTTGGTAACAGAAGGCAGCATTATGGATGAGCAGCTTGTGAAAAAAAAGCATGCGACAGTTTAATTGGTCAAATTAGTCACGATGTTCAAAATCGTCCCCGTCGACCGTCCAGCGGCTGAAGTTCTACAGCCGCCCAAGCCGACCTCAAAACTCTGTCCAGACTAAAAATGAGACACATTAGGTTTTCTCTTCCTGCCAACAAACCCCAGACCGGCGCTTTTGCCCATTCAGCTCATTTAAGATGTTTCATTACTTCTCTCTTGCTGTATGGAAAACGCTGAAAACTCGTATTATATCTGTCAGCTCCTCTGCCGTCCAACATAAACAGGTGTTCCACCCAAGCCAGTGTATTTACTTATGTCAAAGCTGTGCTTACACATACAGGCACTCAACACACTTATAACATTCTCCTCAACGCTACAGTCGAGCATTGAGTGTCTGCGGCGGCCGCTCTGTTTCAGCGACAAATTAAAACCATCTCATTTGCCTGCTGAAAGACTTGCTCTGTTCCAAAGGTGTAAGAGCCTGAAGCGGGCGATAACTCCCTCCAGGCTGCGCGCAGAGCGAGCACGCTCACACCAACTGTACGCACAAAAGCTGCAGAAAATGTCTCAAGCTGTCATTTGGGTCCCTGTAGCGCGGTTAACATGCTTGTAAAACACACAGGCCTGCGCGTGGATGGAGCTGCTTATGTCTGGTGCTGACAGTAATGTGACCATGTGTGTGTGAGTTTGCAGAGAGGTTGTTTGAGATTAGTGCAGTTTATTTTAGGAAACAGATTTTTGCTCCCCCCCCTTTGTGAGATGAGATATCAATCTTATGTGGGCCATAAACGTCAGGAGACGCCGCTGAAGTTCTCACAGGATGATCTACTGCTGTCAGTGTGAACGGCTGACGGCTTTCTGTCATAAGAGTCAGGAATCTCCTTTAAACATGTCGACAATCCCAATTCTCTCTTGATCTGTTTTCACAGTGTTTCCAGCACCGGCCAGCAGAGCCAAGTGGGCCCCACATGGTTTGAAAGAGGGCAGAAACTGTGGACCCAAAATGGGTTTGTCCACAGTTTCCGTGGTGGCCCCACCTCACATTGACTTAAGTAGACACTTAGTGTAGCTCGCTGCAACGGAGCTGGCTAGCTTGCTACAGCAGAACTGAATACTTTGATACATCAGAGCTTGCTAGCTCAATAAAGAAGAGTTCACTAGCTTGCTACAGCAGAGCTCCATAGCTTGCTGCAATGTAGCTAGCTTCAGCGGAGCTTGTTAGCATACTTCAGAAGAGCTCGCTTGCTCAATACAGAGGAGCTAACTAGCATGCTACAGTGGAGCTTGCTTGCTTGCTACAGAAGATCTTGCTAGCATGTTACAGAGAAGTTTTCTAGCATGCTACAGAGCTCACTAGCATGCTACATTGTCCACCTTGCAGCTGGCTAGCATGGAGTGGCAGGAGTTCATGAGAAATTAACCTCTTTGTTGTAGGAATGTAAGCCTGTGCTGATTTCCCATCATCCCGTTTTTTACACTCTCTCCTGCTGGCTTACAGCCCCTCACAACCCCAACTTAGCATTACAGGTACAACAAACGAGGAAAGCCTCAACGCAGCTGTCCATCCATAAAGTTCTGGAGCCAAATGCTCGCTCGTACGAGGAAAACAAAGTCATCTACAGTTGTGATCACACGTTTACATATCCTGGAAGAAATAATGTTTTTTTCAGACAATTTTACAGAATGTGAACGATAGCACAAAACAGTTTTTCCACTTACAGTGGTTGGATGAAGCCATCTTTTCCCATCCTAAATCGTGGCAACAGAAATTTCCCAAATGACCCCGTTCAAATGTCACATGCTCTGAAAACAAGCTGATAGAAAAGAGTCTGAACGGCAGCTGAATGTAACCATCCTCACCTGTGACTTGTTCACCTGTAATCAATGTGGGTCCACTAAAGGTCTCGGACCCTTCATCCTTCATCTAATCAAGCACTGAGATTTCTAGAGCCAAAGAGCTGTCAAAAGATCTACGGGGAAAGGTAACTGAACTGTATAAAATAGGAAAGAAGATATCCAAGGAGCTGAGAATGCCAGTTAGAGTTCAAACTTTCATCAAGAAGTGGAAAGTGTTGAAGTTCTGTTAAAATAAAACTTTCTGCCACAAAATCATTAATGATGCAAAGAAAATCACAAATAATTTCATCTGTGATCCGGGACTCTGAAAACTGTGGTGTGTTTCAAGATGTACAATAAGGAGGAACCTGAAGAAAATCTTTTTAGTTACAATGTCTGTTTTTCCAAGATTTCGATCTGCTTTTTCGGTCACTTTAAGCTGATCCTAATTTGACTCCATACCTGTTACCCAGCCGTTGAACATAAAAGCTCCAGCGTTTCTAAAAAACATTTTTAAGTCTTCAACACAACTTGCATAAAGAAATACTCTTAAATTGCAATTTTGTTTAAATATGTCCTCCATCATGTGAAAAAAATGCTGGAAGAACATGTTAAAAGTGTGTTTTTAACGTCCTTCTTCCTCTGTTAGACTCACAGATCGATGTGAGCGGAGCACTGACTAAACCTAAACCTGTCAAGACGGACAGTAAGACAATAAAGTTTTAAGACTTTTGACAAAATCAGTTAAGCGAATTTGGGAGGGATAGTTCTTTGCCGGCGTTGACATCGGTGATAAATAATGTTCCATCTCTGCACAGATCCCATCACATACCTGTGAGCCGCAGGCATGCTGCACAGCTTCGCGGTGTCGCCCGCTGACACGCTCCTCCGTCAGTGATTGATCTTTTGTAAAACGGTTGTGACAGAGAGGCCTGACTGCATTCTGGCAGACACACAGAGATATGAAAGGGAAGCTGGGGGAAAGGTCAAACATCATTACACACAGATGTTACCACACTTCAACACAACTGTGAAACGTGAGACCAGCACAAGACTATTTATTATAGTATTTAAGGAACTTTGATTACAGAAGCACTTCTGGGTTAAAAAGGTCGGGGATTTTTATGTTCTTTGCTTAATTAAAGTCAAGATTCACAGAAACTGAAACGTCATCTTGATGTTTTTGTTACGTTAACTGTTTTTAATTCACAACGTGCCAATAAATCCAGGACTCCAATTCATTTGCGATCTCCTTGAAGGAAGAAAACAATGAAGAAAATTTGTTCACATTACTGGAAATGAGATGGACTTGTTTGTAAGAGTTTTGAATGAATGTGTTGTTTGTTCAAGAGTTCTTTGATTTATTTTTGAAACTTGTTTAGTATACAATAATGATCCCTGTTATAGGCTTAAGCTTTCTATTGTACTTTTTGTTGTTTTAGATTTGGTGTTTAACTCTGTTTAGACAAGTTCATATATATCTGTAATTTGATTCATTTTACTCTACTTTTTTGTTGGAAATCTAAGGGTTATAGGACAATTTAACCCTATAACACTTCCCGTAGATTTTGAAAGAGAAAAGCAGCTTGATGAGTGTTAAATCAGTAAACAGTGAATCAGGGGATTCAAACTCAATCGCACAAGGCGCCAAAACACACCTGAGGTCACATGTCGATTGAACACAGCACAATTAAAAATTTTTACATTTTAAAAACACAACTTTTTAACATAATTATGAACTTCATATATTAATGTCCTGTGATAATGCTAGTATAAATCCTAAAAGCTAAATTTCCCTGCTGAAGATGCTAGTGCTGATAGCTGAAGACGCTGAAAGTGATAGCTAAAAATGGTGAAGCTGATAGCCAGCAAAAAAATTAGCTAAATGCCAAATTAGCTTTAAAAAACAGCCAAAACAGCTAGAATGTAGCTGAAAAAAAATCAAAACTTCAAAATATCCTAAAATACCAAAAAAAAAATCTAAATTAGCAAAACCACTAGCGTGTAAATGATAGCCTGATTTTAAAACAGCCTAAAAAAAGTTAAAAAAAAGCCTAAATTAGCTAAAACCGCCAGCATGAAGCTAAACTCCAAAACAGCCTTAAAAAAGTTAGTAAACGCCAAAATAGTCCAAAAAGCTAACAGAAGGCCAATTTTTAAAACTTTTAAACAGTAACTTTTTAACATAATTATTAATAGTAAAAAGGTAGAAATTTTATTCCAGAATAAATTAACTTAAACCTTAAATCATTTTCAATATTTTATTCTCCATAAAAATATATTTTGTCAAAAGGATGCAAGGAATTAGTGCAAGATAACATCAGGCCATTAATAATAATAGAATAAAATGATCTGGAGGGCCGGATATAATTATCCAAAGGGCCGGATCCGGCCCCCGGGCCTTGACTTTGACATGCATTAAATCAAAGAACATAAAAACTGGAGCTCTGGTGTTAAAGGGTTAAAGTAAATTTAATTCTGTTTTATTATTTTGTTGCAGGGATTTATTTCTCACAGTGTTGCATTTCTTTCTGCATTATTATATTTGAAGAAAACATTTTATTTTATTTTTTTAAAGTAAGATATTTGAAAGGCACATTTTTATATTATTGTTCTTGCTGAAAGAAAAAAACCTCTAAGTCTTGGTGTTTTTTTAAAGCGTTCCCAGTGGTCTTTGAATTAAGATCAGGCTGTTTTTAGCCAAAAAAAACAAAAACAAAAACAAAAAAACAACAAAAAATGTCACAAATAGGACTTTTTTCAAACTACAGTTTTTTGTCTTCTCCAGATTCACATAAATTTGAATTTTGATTGTTTTTGTACACACTTATATCTCTATCTTCTGTATTTTGAGCTGAATTTTCAGCATGTCATTTTCTGTGTACTCTATTGGGCTGCATGGCGGCGCAGTGGTTAGCGCTCTTGTTTCTCAGTGAGAAGGCCCTGCTTCAAGTCCTCTCTGAGACCTTTCTGGGTGACGTTTGCATGTTCTCCCTGTGCATGCGTGTGTTTTCTCCGGGGACTCTGGTTTCCTCCCACAGTTTAAAAATGCGCTTCATAGGTGAATGCGTGACTCTAAACTCTAATTTATCTTTTTTTTATCTTCAGGTTAAAACATTAATGGAATATCTTCCACGTTTAGCATCGACGTCCAGATTCCAAGTGATTTGCTAAGGATTTAAAAAGTGAAATCACTATAAAACATTCATGTATTTAATATTTGAATTTATTTAATGTGTTCATTTGTTACACATTCACCTTTTCATACAAATGAGTGAGGGTGTTGTGTCTTTTCTTTACTTTGTCAGGTTTTACGATAGAAGGAAAATGAAAATACTTAAATACTGAAGCAAAACAGAAGGACAGCCATATTTTAAGGATTGAATTCTTGAAATATACAGTTTTGTTTTGGGGTGAGAAATATAAAGAAACATTTTTGTCTTCCTGCTCTTTGGAAGTGTGTCATCATCATGTTTGGATAACAACTCTTTCTAACCGGAATAGTCCATTTCTGCAGAGGGATGGGGGAGGACAAAATTCTTTCACATCAGCAGTCTTATGGCACTTTAGTGATTTGGGTTTTTATGACTATGAATGAAATAATAATGGGAGGGGAAATTGTTTTAGGCATTTTAATGAAGTGTTCAGTTTGGGGCCACAAGGTGTTGGGGTGGGGGCTCAAGAGATCTCCGTCCTGTGCTTAATGGTAAGTCCGCTCTGATACAAGAACATGTTAAAAACACCAAAGATAACATTTTCATTGGAGTGGGTCTTTGAGAAAAAAGACATAAATATGTTTTGCTAAATAAATAAATACATTTGATAAATGCAAGCAATCATTCCCACCAGAGACAGACCAGAGGGGACTGGTCTGGTCCGGACCAGACCAGTCCCCTCTGGTCCGGACCAGACCATTCCCCTCTGGTCCGGACCGCTCAACTGAGCGTTTCTATTGAATGTTGGATCATCCAAGCGCATGCGGGGTGTAGAACGATGACGAAGCTGCGTCACAACCGTGCGACTACCGCGAAAGAGATAATAGCATCAGCTGAATCAGAAACGGATGGAAAATGAAAAAGAAAACCACAGAGGATCATTGTAATCCGGAGGAGATGTTTATGGATGAAACTAAGAAATGTGTTTATGTTGAGCAACACTCCAATGTTCTTCAATAAAAGGTTTACAAAGCTCGATCAGAAGTGTTTTGATGAGTATGGATCGTAACGGACACTCTTCAACCGCGGGGGTCGGGTGAGACGGAAACAGGAGGGGGGGGGTCTCTGTGTTCATAGATTTGAAGTGTCTGCGGTCTCCAACCGCCACGAATTAGGGAGAATACTGTAAGTGAAGACTTTAATTATTCTTTACAAGAAAATTATGGGGTTACTATGGAAGCCGAAAACGACCTGCATTACTTTTTTTTAGCGTTTTATCGTTATGACGAGGTCCGCTATCTCGTTATAACAAGAAAACAAAGTTTGTTCTCTTGTTATGACGAGATAATCAAGAATGAAGAGTGAACCGTTCCCCTCTCCCTTTCCCACATGGAGATGCCGAGACTTCACCTCCTTGTTTAAAGTCTATTTAGTTTGTGGTTAACAACAAACAGTTAAAGAAGACACTCCACAAAAGTTGTCTTTAAGTCTTTTTTTTCCTTTATTAGTGGATCTTCGCTCCTAAAATGTCTTAATGTAACGTCTCATGCACCGGCCCCCTCCCTTTATGTCTTAAAAAAGTATAGTATATAGTTATAGGAGATAGGTGTGTATTACTTATGTTCATAGGAATATGTGTGTTTGCAAATGTTTAGATATATGGGTGCCATGACAGATAAATTTATCCCTTGGGGATATGAATAAAGTTCAATTCAAAACTCAGAACAAACAGGTTAATTGAGAGAACCATTTATTTTATTTTGTTTTACTTAATTATTTAATTTTTTTATTTTACTGCGGATTGTATAAAAGTGACAAAAGCACAGGAGTGAACTGAGGTGGGCCGAGTGGCTGTTTGAGTTTGCTAATGTCCAGAGTTCAGTGAACGCATACTTTGCCAATTCTCGTCGGCGCTGTGATCTGTCAATCAACCCATTTGTTCAAAGGTTTAAGGGAAATAAAGGGAGGGGGCCGGATGCATGAGACGGAATGAAGGTGTTTGAGGGGCAACTATTGTGGAGTTTTTAGCTGTTTTTGTTGTTAACCACAAAATAAAGAGACTAAAACGGTTGAAGTCTCACCTTCTCCATGCGGGAGAGGAGGGGGGGGCTTCATTCTTCGTTAGTCTCATTATGATGAGTTATCATCTCGTTTTCTCGGGATAAACAGATATTATCTCCTTACTAGGCCGTTGTGGAATCCAGACGAAAGAGGACAAAACTTGATCTTGAGTCGAGAAAAGTGACGGTCGGACGCTTCCTGTTGTCGTATAACTTTTCCACCAATCAACGGGTCATATTGTGTGATGACAGAAGCTCCGCCCTCACAGGTCCATTCCATTTTCCTATGGACTGATGACCAACGGGGGACCAGTCGGATCTGCTTTACGGGTCCATTTTGTAATGGAAACCTTAAAAAGTCCAGTCCGGCGCGGTCCGGTCCGGTCTGGACCGCTCGATGGAAACAAATCGTTTGTTTTGTCAAAGTTACAAATCTGTGTGTGAATGTGGTTTCAACAAACTTAAGTCTTATAAAGACAATTCGGATTTTCTAAATTTCCTTTAAGAAACTAATCAACAATCAGGATTTTCCTGAAGTTTTAAACCAGAAGAAAAAGTGAAGGACTTGAAGGAACACCCCCCAAAGTGACCCTCCTCCCGTGTGTTCCTCATGATGGTCTTCTGCCACTTCCAACAGTTGGAGAAAGCTCCCAAAAGGAGAACAGAGGCTGTCCCCTCCACTTCCCTCCCCCCTACTTCCCCCTCAGAGCCGCTGTATATAAATGCTTGGCAGTTTTACGCATGGCTGGGAGCAATTTCCCACAATGTGTAAATTAGTCAATCTCCCAAGTCAGTAAAGTGGGCTTTGATGGGGAGGACATTAATGAAGTGTACCATTAGGCCTCACATTTGTATTCTTAGGGGCTCTCCGAGCGTTTGATGTTGCGGGGCCCCACGGCTGATTATCCACATGCCAGCACTGCATGCCTCTGTTACTGAGACAGGAGGGAGGAGGAGAGGAGCGCCGAGGCCGGACATCCAATGCTCAGGCTGCAGCGCCGGACGGTCCTCGCCGTTCCGGAGAGTCAGAAAGTCCAGAGACGCGTCAAAGCCCCGTCTGGAGTAAATTGCTGCGGACCGCTTCATTCAGAGGGGAAGGGCCCTCTCCGGTCCAGGATGACAGTTGCGTGGTGACAAAGTTCAATTGGCACTGGAAGGACTGGAGAGGGTGGCGGGGGGGGTTCAGATCAAAGCAGGGCCATTGTAATGGTTTTGTTCCGTGGAAAATCGCTTTTTGTCCGCGGCCTTTTCAAGCCCTCTCCTGGCTCCAGTCAGAGTAAATGGGATTTTTAACTCCCTTGTGTGGGTGGAGGGGTGAGGAGCGGAGGGGAGGGGAGATTCTTCGCCTCGGGGTAAGGAACTCGACCCCCCCCACTCTTCACTGCGTCCCTCTGACAATGCAAGGCCAACCATGTTGATGCTATCGGGCCTTTCATCTGAGCGCCGCACCAGATTCTCCGCAGGAAGGAGTTCGGCAGCGCAATCACATTTACTGGAATTAAGACGAAGGTGACCCGGCCTTGGCTTGCCAAGTCTCCACTCCGTCCCAAAACAAGTTCTTCTCTGTCTTCAAGTCTGTTTTCATGCCCTGTAATCAACTCCTTTCGTCTTAAATCTACCTAAACCTGAAGACCCACTCCATGTTTTTAACATGTTCCTGTGGCATTTTTCTAGTGATGGAGGACATAGATTGAGAAAACAAACTCATACTTGCATTTCTGAGTATTTCATTGTTCAATTGTTGTGAATTAGGAACGGAAGAAAAGAAAGTTTTGGAAAAATATTGTAAAAAATAATCCACAATCCAGCGAGAGACAAAGAGGGCTTCAAAAGTGCGAAGAAAATGTGGCCTCAGTTTCTGTGATGGTTCTACTTGTGTTTGCCCATATTGGCTTAAGTGGCACAGTAGCTTGCGTGGCGCTAGCAGGCTGCCTGGTGTTAGCTTAGTGTTCTAGTGATCTCTGCTGTAGCAGGCTAGCAAGCTCTTCTGTGGTGGTATAATGTTGTAGTATGCTATCGAGCTCCGTTGCAGTATGACTTTGTCTAAAAACAGCATAATCATAAGACCTCTGGGAAAGCTTTGAAAACAGATCAAAAGATGGTTGGAGTGAAACTTCTGCTTTCTAAACCCTCTTATTCCCATCCTGTCTCACATGGTTGCAGCAACTGTCAGGTGAAGACAGGAAACTCCCGGAAGGTTCCTCAGTCCTTATAACCCTTTAACTCTAGATCTGATTCCTAAATGACAAATGCTCTTTGACCAACTGGAACTTTATGGATCAATGGGAATCGGAAAATCAGAACGAAATGGCTTTGAGTTGATATGCAAAACATTATTGACAAAAAGTCTTGATATGACCACTTTTCTGTGTGACAGAATCTGTTGGGTTCATTGTGTAAATCAGGGTGTCAAACGCATTCTCAAGTGGGCCGGACCAGAAACATAACAGCAAAATAACCTTCCTTCAACTTGTTATCTGTAGTTTTGTTTTTTTCTTAGTTGGAAAAAATGCTTCAAACAACCTTGTATTATTACACTTTCATTCACAGAGTCCAATGCATTTCAAATAAAATGGATTTTACTAAAAAAAGAAATAAATAAAAAAAAGTTTATTCAATTTTATACAGACTGAATGTTTTACATCTAAAGCTATCCTGATAGTAAACTCAAGAGGACGCTATGAAAAAAATATATAAATGTCTTAATCAATGATAAATTAAACTAAATGAACCCTCTGGAACCACCAGACGCCCTCAGACGTCCTGCTGTGCAGCTGTGAGATCAACAGGATAAAACGGCGTCTGAAATAAACGTTTTTATGTTCTGGAACTGATGTTTTATTGAAAGTGATTTTAATTTTGTTTTGGGACAGAAATGAATTTTCTACAGCATCAACAACCACCTGTGTTGTCAAGAAAATCAAAGAAACTCTGCATTTCTCTGCGCAATTCCCGCCCACCACTGTAACGAGAGGCGAGCAACAGAGCAGACAGACACGCCCCCACCTGAGAGAACCTGAAGTCCAACTGGATCAAACTTCTCCCTAAAACCTTTTTATTATTCCTCACAAACACAACAAGGAAAGTTTATGAGGATAAAAGTAAAAGGAAAGAGAAAAAAAATAGAATTCCATGAAACATCAAATGGACAGCAGAGATCTTAGGAGAGAAATTCTTATTTTTTGGTCTGCCTGGAAGCTGAAGCCACAGACAGAATGAAGTATTATTACTGTCTGGATGACAACATATAAAGGTCACATCATGGAGCTGGGAGGTCTGTCATGTTCTCTAACAACACAAACTCTTCATATTTGAGGTCCAAATAAGGAATCTGGGAATTTCACCTGGAATTGTTTTTGGTCTTTTAATTCAAAAATGTGTTGATTAGTTTGTTTACTACATTTATTCTTGTAGTTTTAATGAAATTACACCTAAAACTTTCATTCTATGTTGTAAAAACAGTTTATTAAACATTTTTCTACAGTAAAATGAATCCCATTTTTCTCGCCACCAGAATGGGCTGGAAACTTGCTTTCTTTTTTTGAAAATTCTTACATATTTTTTTCTTCATAACTGGGCCAGATGAAACCTTCTGGCAGGCCGAATACGGCCAATTACCGTTACTTTACATTATATGGAGTCAGAGTGTAGTAAAGTTAAAAGTTATAATGGCATTCTGCTAGCTTGACAGACTATTTTGGAATTGATTAAGATTTTTTAGGCTATTTTGGAATTTAGCTAATATTTCAGTTACATGCTGTTTTGGCTACTAATATTACTAATATTAAACTAATATTTTAGCTTCCGCGTTTTTATCTATCCATTTCAGCATCTTAAGCTTTTGTCACTCGCATCTTCAGAGGCCAAATTCAGCTAACAGCATTCACACTAGCATCCACTTTGCGCATGACCCGATTAGTCGATTAATCAGAAAACATAATCGGGGATTAGTCGACTACTAAACTAAAGTTTGTGGCAGCCCTACTGAAGACCCCCAAGCAAACCTTGTGTGGGGTCAGGAACTGCTCTTTGAGATCGTTTAAGTCACAAATGACCGTGCTCATTTTCCATAACAACAAATTCTGTTTCAGACTAAACCCAAAGAAAATATGTGAGTGTTTGAAGGTGTTTGTGTGCATCTCTGCCTCCACTCCCACAAGTTTTGGGGATAATTTGGTAGCCAAATGCATCAGATGGAGCTGGAGCTCGGCCGTGTGATTGACTGTCGGAGCTGCCGGCCAAACGTCTCCGTTTTTCCCCCGTTAGCTCGGGGAAAGAAGTGTTATTTCTTCAAAAGGCCCATTTGAGAAACCCAGCAAGCCTGTAATTGCAAGGGAAAAGGTCGAACAACCTGCCAAACCAAACACTTGAGAGGGAATTTGAAATATTGTAAACAGTGGAGTAACCCACTCAGTTTGAAGCTGGGGGGTTGGGGGGGGGGGGTTGGGCAGAGAGTGTGTGAAAGAGAAAGGCTTTCAGATACATAAGTGGGAGTTATGACAACAGATCAGCGCCACCTTTGTGGCTCCACCAGAAGGCTGGTTTTGCCCACGTTTCCTGCGACACCTCCCACCCGCATTCACCGGGGGCTGGACTTTACCGTCCCCGGTGACCTCCTTCACGTCTTCACACAATATTTTTTTTTCTCTCCGTCAAATCAAAGCGTGGAGTTGTTATTCCAGCGCGCCCCCGTTTTCCCGTCCAAGTGACCCGAGATTCGCTTTCCTGCAGCGGCGGCGGCAGCCATTAAAACCCGGTTTAGGTTCAATGCAACTCTGCAGTTTTGTGAGCCCCCCCCTTTAAAACCAAAATCCCCCCGACACCAATTAGAAGGCAAAAACGGAAATCTTCCTCCAAACATGACATTTACAGGCCAGAACTCCAGGTTTCTTATGACTCTCGACCTCAAACCGTGCTGGGGGGGGGGCAAAGCGCTCATTTGCACTCAGGATTTGTTTCATTTCGTGTCTTTTCTTCGACGTTTTAGATCTGGGTGATGCGATCTGATGTCAGGCCGCCACCCTCAGCGCCGCTCCGCGCCAGTCTCCACAAAATTACATCTACATGTGTTTGTGTGCCTGCCCTTCAACCGTTCTGGACCACAGCATTAATTAAGACCGAACACATCATTAACTCTGACGCCCCCCCCCTCCTCATCCCTCCCCAGCCGGGGACTACAGAGAGTACACAAAAGCCCATGGGTAATTACTGATAATTAAATCAATTACAGGCAGTCTGCGCCTTGCCAGCTCTGGGTGGCAGCAGCTGTGTCGGGGCATTACAAATATTTGAACAGCGCAGTCCAAATATTCTCTGCGAGCTGTTTTTGCTGCGTGGTCATGTGGGCGGGGCTGACTGACAAAGCAAGCGCATCGTTGAAGAGTCAGCATTTCCTCCCCCCAGAGGAGGCTGGGAAATTTCATCACAGCCTTACTTTGAAACGTTTTTGCACCCCAGTATGATTACAGTTGAACTGGTCTCACCTGATTGTTATCTCAGGCTGTTGGATTCATGGTTGAAAGAAAAGAGATCAAATGGACCATTTACTGCCTCTTTAGGAGTTGGACTCAGACAGGAAGTGAGAGGAACCGCGCTCCTTCTGATGCTGGTGATGATCCATATTTGGCTTGTTTCCATTTTCCAGTGAACGGTCTCTGATATCCCAGACGTAGAAACCCGTCCATCTATAATTGCTATCTACGATAAACCGGTTCACGGAGGGATGGCGGCTCCGTGATTTACGTTTCAACATGAGCTGCAACAACTCAACCAATGTCAGATTGGTTTTTTGTGGACTTTTTCGGCGCGGGCAGCCTTTCATCGTGTGGCCTCATGAGCCGTTTCTGATGTGGGGCAGTGGGGTAGAAAGGGGAAAGCTTATCAGATGCAGATTTGGCGGTTTGGGTCGCCCCGGCGGGGCGTGGTTTTGATGAAGATATTTCTGCTCTTCCCGCATTGAAAACCCACTCCGATGAAAATGGTGTTTGGGGATTTCTAACATTTATAAAGAGGCTTTCTGAGATTCATTATTATTATAATTATTTTATACATACTTATTAGAAGATTCATTCATTCATTATTCATGTAAAAAAGGGAAGAAGTCAAGTCTTATTTAAGTTATTCCTTTACCTTTAGCATATTAATCAATCTGTTTCCAAAATCTTCATTTCACAACCAGTAATTGGATATTTCATTATTTTTTTCCTTGTATTTCTCTTCAAAGGGCCCATACCATGATTTTCTTAAGCCATTCAGAGTAAGCTACATCCATACATATGATCTTATATTAGCTTTGGAACACAAAAAAATATTTTTATCCAGAAGTAAGATGCCTGGACCTCTGAAGCTCCGCCTCTCGCTCCGCCCATTTTATGACAAGTGTCTGCGTTTCTCCCACGAAAATAAACAACATCCAAACTTTTTTAAAGTCGGATGCATATTAGTGCTGCCACAAACGATTATTTTCATAGTCGATTAATCGCTGTTTTGGAGGCTGGTTTGGAGTTAGGCTAATATTTGCACGCTAGCTGTTTGGGTTAATTCAGGCTTTTTTCAGTTTTTTACGCTATTTGTAGTTTAGCTCATGGTCGCTGTTTTGGCTAACCTAAGTTTTTTTTTTTGTTAGGCTAATTTGGCGTTTAGCTAACATGTTAGCTGGCTGCCACCTTCAACATTTTCAGCTATCAGCATTAGTGTCTTCAGTGGCCAAATTCAGCTGACAACATTCACACCAGCATTATTGCAGGTAATTCTATATATTTAGTTCATAATTATGTTAAAAAGTTACGGTTTTAAAGTTTAAAAAATATATGGATACAGATATGGAGCTAAATTGTGACCAATATTATTTGAAACCCAAATAAAAAAAAATGTTGATGTTAAGACAAAAAATAACGTAAAATGTCTGAGACGTCTGCTTCATAAAATAAACTTAATTATTTCCAGCTTCAAATGTTCAGTTTTTTAGGTTTCAAAACTCAACATTTCAATTTTAAAACTTTTTTTTCAGTTGCTAATGTTTTTTTCACTTTTAACTCTTTTTTTTTTTTTTTTCAAATCAGAAAACGTCAGTTTTAAACTTTTGGCATTGGGCTAAAACAACATTTTAAGGACGTTAAAGACGTTTTTTGGACACTTGGTTTGTACGCAATAAATCTTTGCTTTTTACATCCGTCTTGTGAAACTTCAGACTATGATAGTACAGACTAAACAGACATTTTCTGACCGTAATTATCACAGTTCTCAGAGTCAGTGAATGCACTGGGACTGCAGTTATCACCCCCATCCATTTCTATTGGTTCTTTGTGTTAGCCCCGCCCCAACGCGGCCAAAAGTTTTGAAACGGAAATTTTCAGATTAAAAAAAAAACATAAAAAAGTTGAAAGAAATAAAAAAAAAGTGAAATTGAAATTTTTAATTTTGAAACTTGAAAAATTGAATATTTGAAGCTGAAAAATTAAGTTTATTTTAGAATGGCAAAAAGTATTATTTTATTTAGATTCAAACAATTTTGGGCCCAATTTAGCTCCATACACAGATTTAAACAAAAAACTTTAAAATTCCACTGGGAACGCTTTGAGACTATATCAGAAGATGACTGCTGGGGCTTAATGGGTCTGGGGTATCGTCTCCACCTCTGCCTCAGAAAGCGCTGAGACGCTGGTGCTTCTCTGAACTGCCTCTCGTGTACAGTGACCTGAAGAAGCAAAAACCACAGAGAGGTGAAGATGTGGCAGGATTTCCCAGCATTCCTTCTGTTGTTTTCTGGTGGCGTCCGATCAAACGCACACATTAAATCTCATCCACATTCTTCTGTCGTGACGCGGCCGAGGAAGTTCAGAGAGTGACTGAAGGTTTACGACACCTCCAAACTAACATCGGTGACTGGCGGCGTCTCCTAATACGCAGCGGCGTTTCTGACATGTGTGGCATTAAGTCCACAGGGGTTTCATTCGGAAGAGCAAGGGCAGAGAGGGCAGGAGGGGGAAGCAGCGTGGCGCTGCACTCGCCACCCCCCCCCCCGGCTTATTGAATTACCTAAATGAGCAGAGGAGACCAGGCCGGGGCTCTCGCTCTTTTGAAGTTTACAAATCATTCTGACTGCTCTGGGGCTTTGAGGGGATGTCACGAGGGAGGGAGCAGGAGGGGGGCGTCTTTTGATGCTTTAAATAAAAACATGAGGGAAACAAACAAACAAGGAAGAAAAGGGGACGGAGAGATGAAGACGACGGAGAGTGGTAAGGAAACGCCATGTTCGCCGTGGCATCTTGGGAATGGTGACGGCTGAGAAACCATTTCCTGTGTGCTTGATGGGAAAACGAGCTCCTCTCGGCTGAATAGAGCGTCTTTATGAGCGCAGGAGCTTCTCATGGGAAGCAGACGACAAAAACGTCTAATGTACAACAAAATGCTGAGAGAGCAACACTTCAGGTTTCATCTTCTCTGAAAAACTCCCATAAATGAGTTTCTTAGGTTACAGGTCAGTCACATGACCTGACAACAAAACACATTTACATTGATTTCAATTTCTGGCCAGTTAAACATGAATTTTAAAAAACCCATAATAATTCAGTGTTTAAACTAATCCAAATTTGTTCTAAATAAAGAAAAAAGTAACAATAATAGTGGAAATTCTGAAGTCCTTTAAATTCAAGTATTTATTTGTCATCTCACCATGTCAAAACTGAGCAAAAACAAGTTTCCAGAGAATATAAACAAACATTACTTCACATTATTTAAGATTAATGCTTATTCTAATGATTAACAAGGTGAAAAGCAAATTGTTATGTGGAGTTACTAGATAGTTAATAGTAATTATTGCCTTAAATGATACATATTATATTTTTGCTTTCACAAGAATACTCAAAATACAGTTTTAAACTAATATACAAGAACCATAGAGTGTGGAGTCTTTAGATCAGGAGTGTCAAACTCAATCCCACAAGAGGCTCAAATCAAAACACACCTGAGGTCACGGACAGAACAGGATCAACATGTATTGAGAATGCTGTAAGCTGATTTTGGCTGCTGAAGAAGCTAGTGCTAACAGCTGAAGATGCTAAAATTGATAGCCAGCTAAAATATAAGCTAAATGCCAAATTAGCCTAAAAACAAAAAAAAAAAAAAAAAAAAAAACCCAAAAAACTTAAGTTTTGCTGTAACAGCTAGCATGAAGCTGAAAAAAATAGCTAAACTTCAAAATATCCTAAAAACTTGAAAAAGCTTTAATTAGCCAAACAGCTAGCATGCAGTGAAATATTAGCTAAGCTCCAAAATAGCCTAAAAAATCTTAGCAAATGCCAAAATAGTCCAAAAAGCTAGCAGAATTACATTTTTCAAAACTATATCTTTTTAACATATTTATAAATAATAAAAAGACAGGAATATTATTCCAGAATAAATCAACTTTAACCTTAAATAACTTTCAATATTTTACTCCTATAAAAAGTACTTTGTCAAAATTATACAAGTTAGAAATAAGCATAAGTCATATACTTACTATAACAATAAAATGAAATAATCTGGAGGGCCGGATAGAATTACCCGGAGGGCCGGATCCGGCCCCCGGGCCTTGACTTTAACACATGTGCCTTAAATGATCAAGATCATATTTGTGCTTTCACAAAAATGCTCAGAATACAGTTTTAAACTAATATACAGGAAGCATAGAGTGTGGAGTCTTTAGATTATCTTCTGTTTTGTTGTTGTGGTTTTAGAAATGTGCAAATGTATTTATACAGACATGTATTGATATTCTCATGATTAAAAACAGCTTTTAATTTGGTTCTGAGTGTTTAAGCATTGTTCTCGCTTATGTTTATTTGTGGAATTATGAACTTTTCTTGCATTAAAGTGAAGTCATGAATTCAACAAACCTGGATGAACGAAAACTTCCACTAATAACTTGTTTATGCTTTTTTTGCTTTCATGTTTTTTTATATTTTTTGGTGAAATTGTTCTTTTTAAACTGAAATTAGATCAAACTGCGAGGTGACCTAAAACTGTGACTTTTTATTTACTTGAGCGTGTAATCCCAAACAACCATTACATATTGTTTGTATTTTTATACATTTTTTAATTTAACAACTTATTAATTGATCTTCTTTCTGTAATAAAGATTCCATGTAATTAAAGTGAATAAAAACATAGATGAGCCGATAATAGAATAGAATAGAATCTTTAATGTAAGAGGGAAACATTTCTATTGAACTTATTTTTCATTTACTGCAGGCAAACATATTCATATTTTCTTTTTTACACTTAATACAGAGAAACGCTAAAGAACGGCAGGGAACTTCAACAATATGGAATTCACTTTTCATCTTGTTGGTGCTGATAAGAAACAACATTCCCAACAAAATGTGCTTGAGTTCTGGGTTGAGGAAGAAAATATTTCAATAATCAAATGTTTTAGTTTCATATTTGAAAAATCTCAGTGATGATTTGATTTCTGGACATCATTTTCAAAAATTCTGCTTGTATTTTGAAATTCAACCAAAACGATGAACGTACATGAAGATGTAGTAACGTACTTTATTTGATGAAATGTTTGAGTTTTATCCAATGTGGAGCAGTGGATCTTCACTAAAAGCCAATCAGGAAGTGATTGCGTCTGGAAATGATGAGGAAAGATAGCATGTTGTTGGTACAATCAAGGACTTTATCCAAGCTATTAGCTGGAACTAATTAATTAAAGCATGGAAATGCGTAAAAATGTCTGTCTACCACTGAAGACAACATCCACTTTTAGAATCCAAAGGCAAGAAATGTAATTAGTGACATAACGGTGGAGTACGGCTGACTTGATTGGAACCATACCGCTCTTGTTGCGTGTCCCTATTTCCCATTACCAGCCTTGAAAGCAGCCGTAACAAGGATTCTGTTCTCCAAAGATATTCAGCATTTTCTCCGGCTGTCCCCTTTCCAGTTGATGGTTCAGGTTTTTATGTAAAACACATGCATCCCGACTGGAAAGTGGGAGAGAACGGTCTGAGCGTACAGATTACCAGGAACTCAATCATCGAGTGTCTGGGGACGGCAGGAATCTGTTTCAACTTTGTGACTCACGGCCTCCGTGTCTCTGCGAGCATGCGACTCCACTCTAATTGGACGGCACAAAGTCTGGGAGTTCTGAATCTGGACAGAGCTCACGGCAAATTACCTCTCACTTCCTGTTGGATCCAAGCTGGGGGTGTGGAGGGAGCTGTCGGGCTTTAAAAAGACTTTTTGCTTTGTTTGGCGTCTCCATCAACCGCCATCCACTCATGAGGGAGTAGTTACCGCTGTGCCAGTCGTGTTTGGAACAGGAACGTTTTGAAAGTTTGTCCAGGAATGGAAGATGCTTCTCATTGATTTAAGAAAATAAAAACGTGTCTATTTATGTTTTTTCATCAATTACAGAAATTATTCCAAACAAAAAAAAAACAGAAATTGTGTTTCAAAGAACATTCTGACCACCTTAAAGAGCTTTTATTTTTAAAGTACAATTATCTTTTCACTACTACATTGTCGTTGATTGTAATTGTAATTGATTGTAATTGATTGATTGGTTTATTTCAAGCATAGATTGTAAAAAATACAGGACAAAAAACACAAATATTTCAAACTCATCACAATTAAATAAATCGATTAGAAAACAGAAAACAATCAAAAAAACACACTTATGTCACATATGATTCATTATTTTCAGAATTATTACATAAAGTCAGTAGAGTTTGATTGATTGGTTGAATAGGAGTGGGAAGAAATGAATTTACATAGTCCCACTCCTACACAGTTACCTCATTTTACAGTTTTGCATAGTTATGTAATCCGGTTCTGATCAGATCAAATGCAAGTTTTTTTCTTTTTACTGGTCCAGATGTAGAGCCTCTGATTGGAACATTGCAGGTTCAATTCCCGCCATTCATTAGTCGAAATATCTGTAAACAAGACAATGACTCTGATGGTTATAGGCTGGTGCCAGTGCTTACCTTCAGGGAAGCTAGTGCAGTACAAGTATACCGATGTACCAATTATTTCTGTTGGGTTCCCACTGGGCTTTTAGGGTGTGTTCAGTCGAGTTCAGGAATCTGCAACCAGCGGCTCCGGAGCCACATGTGGCTCTTTGCCCTCTCCATTGTGGCTCTCTCTGTAACAGAAAAACAAAATTGTTAAAATAAAGCAGCTTTCACTAAGTTGCACTTTTACAGATTTTTCAGAGCCTTTTACCACCAAAAATCAATCGGTGATTAACGTATGGCCAGAATTCAAACTTAATGAACATCGGATTAAAAGGCAAATTTCCAACTGTTGGTAAATTAAAGATTTTAAATGTTCCTCCTGGTCTAAAAAATACAGTATGGGCCACTTTGTTCTGATTTGTGAATCTCTGGCCAAGATGCTCCAACAATTGGAAAAAAATTAAATGTCACTGCTGACATGACACTACCTACATTTGCCACATTAAAATCATCAAATATGGTAAAAAGTTATAAATTATTTAATGTCTTACTGCTATTTATTCTTTATATTTATGTCTAGTTTATACCAAAAAAGCATAATAGCTGCTGTAGCAGCTTGTGGCTCCTTCTGGGCTGTAGTCAGTAAGAAATGGACCTGAATGACTCTTTAAGTGTTGACGGTTGCAGACCTCTGGACTCGACACTGAACTGGAGTTTGTTTCCTCTGATAACCTGGAACCAATTTCCAGTCTTCAAACACTCAAGCGGACCCTGTTCCAGGAGCAGGAACTGCTCTCGACCCGTCTTTTGAGGTGGTCTCAGTTGGTTTCCAGTCGGACTGAACTCTGGTTCGCTCCGAGTTTCCTCAGTCTGAACAGACTCTGTACTCGGAGTGGAACAGCTGGACCAACACGGCCACCGTAGACGGTCGTCATGTGTTATAAACAGATTAGGAATAATTGAATAGATGAGCCGTGGACAAATGTAAAGCAACAATTGTTGTGTTATCAGACAGGAAAAAGGGTCCAACTGTTTATTTGCTAGAACTTTTATTTTGAAACACCTGAAATTGCTTCTTCCAAATATCCTGCTTCGACATAAGAAGTTTAAAAACAAGGACTGCAAAGTGTAGGACATCCGTAATTTCCATCTCTTGTTGCTTTGCCCCGCCCTTGTAATTCCTGGCCAATAACTGAAGAGATCTTTAGTCACATGGTTTTGTTTAGAAGCTTCAGTCGGGAACTGGATTGACGGCAGTCTGAATACAGAGCAAACACAGGGTCCAGGACTCGATCCGGACCTTTCTAGTCTGAACACACCCACAGCTTCTGTAAAGCGGCAGGAATTCTGAAGAAATGTAACCTCTGGGTTGTGGGCGGGACTGTTGGCCCCTCCCCTCTGCTGAGACCTCTCTGTTTACATTCTCTCCCACTAGCTTTTCATTACAAACCAGCATTACATTTTTTTAAAGTCAAACATAATTCAAAACACTAAAAAATAAAACATTTTGGAAAACAAAAGTGAGTTTCCAGAAAACTGAATGAATGTTAGAAAAACAAAACATAACGAGAAACCGAAAAGAAAGTAAGAAACTGAATGATGATATCCAGTATTAATTAAAGGGGTCATACCATGATTTTCTTAAGCCTTTGAGACTGAACTATATCCATACATATGATCGTATGATACCTTTGGAACACTAAAAAACAAATTATTTATGATATGTGAGGTATTTTTCGTGAGTTTTTTTCCTCCCCGGAAGTAAAACGACTCGATTCCTGAAGCTCCGCCTGCCGCTGCGATTGGCTGCAGTCCACTTCATGACATCATCCCAGAGAAAGCTGTGTGTCTGCATTTCTCCCATGAAAACAATCCAAACTTTGTCCAAGATGGATGCACAAACACCACTGGTTCACAACACAAACACACAACTGGAAGCTATACAGTATTCTGCATCTAAAATGAAAGTTTTGTGCTGATCATCAGTAGCTCTGTGGAGAAATTGAGTGTTGGTGTTAGAGTGGGGGCGGAGCTGTCAGAGCAGACTCTTCCTGGAGGGGGCGGTTCACATCGGGCAGACGTCAGCAGCCCTTTGGGGTTCTTAATAGTGAGGAATGAACAGTATAATGCACTTAAAAGCTCAAAAAGTGGAATTTTCATGGTAGGACCCCTTTAATTGTTAAAATTTCAGACAAACGTCATCCGATCAGCGATGTCCATGTACCTACCTTAGTTTTTTAACATTTCATTCTGTTTTCTGGAAATTACTTTAGTTTTCAATTTATTTTTCTTCCTTTTACATTTCATTGCGGTTGGTTGATGTGATTTGCGCTTCAGGGCCACCGTACAGACGAGGAAAACAAAGAAGTACACGGGTCCAGTCATTTACAAGTGGATGCATCAGAACGGAGCCCAGGTTAGTTATGCAGCTTTTTTAGTCTGCAATTATAAGAAAATGCATGTTTAAAACATCCTTTTCATTGGAGTGAGTATTCAAGGTAAGGATCGGTGACTGGTCATAGACGTGTCCGCTCTCCTCCACAGCAGAGGATTGCTAGTGACGTCTGGCAGTTTGATAAAGTGGATTTGGTTTCTCTGGGGCACCTCCAGGCCGATTCTGGTTCGTCTATGACTTACATGTGTATTCTGCAGCGAGGGAGGAGGGGTGTGTGTGTTTGAATGAACAAGAGTGTCAGTTTAAACGAGTATTTTCTAAGCAGGTACCAGATATGTGTGTTTGTGGTTATGTGTGTTGGGAAGAGGGGAAGCGGTTTGGATCAAATGGAAACCAGCCGCCCATCCACCCTCTTCATTAATGCAGGCCTTTCATCACCAGCTCCCCCCTAAGCACGTCCCCTCGCCCTCTAATTTACTCTAAACGAACACATTAGTCTCATCAATAAACTCTAATGGTTCTTTATGAGACAGAGGAGTTTTCTCCGTTTTTCTAATGAAGGCTCCGCTGGCCTGCACAGCCTCAAAGTCCGGTTTAATCCGTCGCTGAGACGGCTGATCCGGCCTTTCCCTCACATCCTCTGAGAACAAAAACCAGGCAGACGGAAACCCGATCCCGCTGGCGTGCTTTAACTCTTGTTATATCGCTCATGCAAATAAAAGCAAAAAATAAAAAAAAAAGAGTCAAATTGTATCTCACTATCTGTTTAAAAATGAGCTTTTTATTCTTTTCAGCTCTCAGACCGTAATCACCGCTGCGGTGTTTGTCCCACTGATTTAAGGCGTGTTGTGGGTTCTGATGTTCACCTTCTGACCGCACCACATGAAAGCCACGGTGAAGGTCAGCCGCGCAGACCCGGCCGTGACCACGAAAACATCTCTTTGTTTCTGTCTGCCTCTTCTGCAGGACGGACAGTTTTGGCTCCGATCCTCAACTTGACTGTTCTCATACTGAAGAAGCACATTTCAATGCGTCACATGATGGAGGAACTGGCACACATGTCATCATTCTACGGGATCTGCAGAACGACAACGCAGCAGGAAATAGAAGAACACGTCCTGCCGCCTTTTCACAACAAAAATGTGATTGTAACACTTTTAGGTGCAATTATACACTTTAATTGATGCAGCGCCTGAGGAAATGGTATGCAGCCCAAACCTCACATGCAGGTTTGTGACGTTCAGTGTGACGACAATGATTTCTTTTCCAGATAAATGGCAGGAAAATTACTCAACAATTATAGTTTCCATCGGAAAAATACTAACACCATGATTTAGAAGATATCAGGGCCAGAAATAGATAAAAAAGTGTTAACTAGTTAATTGCAAACCTGAAGAAAAAGAATGCGATTGATCACAATTTTTTTTTAAGTTACTGCAGGGGTGTCAAACTCAATCGCCAAAACAAACCCACAGGCCGAACAGGAGAAACACACTTAAACTACATTTTTAAGACTTTAAAATAATAACTTTTTAGCATAATTATAAACAGCATTACCTAAGATGCTAGTATGAATGCTGTAAGCTGAATTTGGTTGTGAAGATGCTCGTGCTGATAGTTGAGGAATCTGAAAATGATAACTAAAAACGCTGAGGCTGATAGCCAGCTAAAATATTAGCTAAATCCCAAATATTAGCTAAACGCCAAATTACCCAGAAAAAGAAAAAAACTCAGGTTAGCCTAAACAGCTAGCATGCAACTGAAAAAAATACTTCAACTTCAATATAACCTAAAAAACAAAACAAAAATAAAACAAATAAGCCAAAACAGCTATTGTGTAAATATTAGCTAAACTCCAAAACATCCTAGAAACTTAAAAAAAGCAACTTAAATTTGACAAAACAGCTAGCATGTAGCTGAAATATTAGCTAAACTCCAAAAAGTCGTAGTACATTTTAAATTGTAACTTTTTAATATTGTTATGAATAATATAAAGAAAGGAATATTATTCCAGAGTTAATCAGAGTGAATAACTTTCAATATTTTAATATCCATAAAAATATATTTTGTCAAATTTGTACAAGTTGAAAATGAGTACAAGATAACATCGAGCCATTAATCACAAAAATAAAATGACCTGGGGGGTCATTTTATTTTTTATTTGGCCCCTGGATCTTAACTTTGACACATGTGAGTTACAGTATTTGGTAACCACTTATTATCTGTTTATTAACGCAATATGAAATCACACTTCATGTAGAAAAGCTGACTAAAGAAAAAAAAAATGTTAAAAGTACTAAAAATCTATTGAATATTTATTTGTCTTGTAAGTGACCATGCAGAATATAAGATCCAAATTATCTTTTATTTTTAAATAAAAAAGATCAAAATTTATTTTAATATAAACATTTAAAAAAATATTTAGCAAATGAGACAGTCAAAGTGTGAAAAAGTGAATATCAAATTAATTGATTTTTAACCAAATAAAAAAAAAACCTCCAGTAGCTGCAATATGCAAAAACAATTTTAAAAAATGATTGCGAATCAAATGACTCAATACAATTATAAAATAGGATGATTTTATAATTTTCTGTTTTCTTTGTCATAGCACCATTTCAAAAATTAGTATCAAAAATCATATGAAAGACAAAATAAAAGCTTAATTTATTATAGATTTAGATCCTTTTATTTAGATAAAAAAAAAACATAAGTCTTGGAGCCTTCATGTTGTTGCTTTAGAAAACTGGCCTATATTTTAACTGTAGAAATGGACGACAAAGAGGGAATTAAGGTGTTTTGCAATGCCTTTTGCTGCAGGAAAAGTAGAAAGACATAATCAAGAATAACAGTTTAACAAAGTTCTTCTTTGAATGAATACTTTATTTCAATGTCCATGTTTTTACATGTCTGCTAGCCCAGCTTCTCTGCAGGTCAAGGATCTCCAGGTGGGTCTTACCTCACCGGCAGCATTGCACGGGGAATTATGGGGCTTAGCTCTCTTAACTTGACCCTGCTCCTAATAACTTGTTGGCTAAGTCTTTTGGCTCCTCGCGGAGTGTTGTCCTAACCTCAACTTGTCTGCTGTGTGTCCAAACATAGAGAAAGGAAAACACGTTCGGGTGGAGCAGAGGGTAAGCCCCTCTGCTCCACATTCTCACAGAGCCAGACGTCCCACCACAGGTGAGACAGAGGACCATGCAATGCACCACATATCAAAGTCAAGGCCCGGGGGCCAGATCCGGCCCTCCAGGTAATTCTGTCCGGCCCTCTGGATCGTTTTATTTTATTGTTATAAATGACCTGATGTTATCTTGCTTTCATTTCTAACTTGCATAATTTTGACTAAATATATTTTTTTGGAGAGTAAAATATTGAAAGTTATTTAAGGTTTAAGTTAAATTATTCTGGAATAATATTCCTGCCTTTTTACTATTCATAATTATGTTAAAACAGTTTTAAAATTTTATGAATTGACATTCTTCTAGCTTTTTTAACTATTTTGACTTTTAAGATTATTTAGGCTGGAGTCTGGCTAATATTTCAGCTACACGCTAGCTGTTTTGGCTTATTTAGACTTTTCTTTTTTAGTATGTTTTTGCAATTTTGGACTTTAGCTAACATTTCAACTACACGTTAGCTGTTTTGGATAATTCAGGCTTTTTTGTTTGTTTTTTTAGGTTGTTTTGGAGGTGAGCTAATATTTCATCTACATGCTAGCTGTTTTGGCTAATGCTGACTTTTTTTTTGGACAATTTTGTCATTTAGCTAATGCTTCAGCTAAATGCTAAAGCTATATGTATGCTGGGTAATTTAGGCTTTTCAAAACGTTTTTGGGCTGTTTTGGAGTTTAGCTAATAATTCAATAACATTCTAGCTGTTTTGGCTAATTTAGACTTTTCCTTTGTAAGTTTTATTTTATTGTTATTAATGACCTGTATTGTCTTCCGCTCATTTTGTAACTTGTATTATTTTGACAAAATATATTTTTATGGAGAGTAAAATATTGAAAGTTATTTAAAGTTTAAGTTGATTTATTCTGGAATAATATTCCTGCCTTTTTATTGTTCAAAATTATATTAAAAAGTTTTGGTTTTAAATGTAAAAAAATTGGCATTCTGTTAGCTTTTTAGACTATTTTGGCATCTACTAAGATTTTTTAAGGCTAATTTGAAGTTTAGCTAATATTTTAGCTACATGTTAGCTATTTTGGCTAATTTAGGCTTTTAAAAATATTTTTAAGGCTGTTTTGGAGTAAGGCTAACATTTACACGCTAGCTTTTTGTGCAAATGTATGCTTTTTTAAAAAAAAAAATTTTATATCTTGAAGTTTAGCTATATTTCAGCTACATGCTAACTGTTTTGGCTAACCTAAGTTTTTTTTTTATTATTTTGGTAATTTGGTATTTAGCAAATTTTTTAGGATTTTTAGTTTTTTCTTTTTTCATTTTTTATTATGTTAAAAAGATTAGTTATTACAGTTTTAGAAATTTAGTTTTAGTGTGTTCAATAAATGTTTGTTCTGATCGGCCCGTGACCTTAGGTGTGTTGTGGATTTTGGCCCCTTGTGCGATCGAATTTGTCGTATACCTTCAGTCTTACTCTATCACCTATATGACCAGGAGGGTAAAAGTCCAAACAAAGATTTAGTTTGAAAGCTTTGAATTCAAATCTTAGCTCTCTTTAGCTGACTCTTTTTTTAAAACGGGCAGATCAGACAAAAAATCCTCGACAAAAGGAGTCTTTTTGAAGTGGAGAAGAAGAATGGAGACAACCTGTGGTGAATCTTTTAAAGAGCGTGGTATCTTAAATGTCTGAAAGCCTTTTGAAGCTAATTCCTTGTAATTACGGCCCTTTAACCGACAATGATCTGTATTACAGCTTGGATGAGTGTAATTGATGCTAATGTTGGATAATAAACTGTTCTGCAGAGACACAGGGGTCTCTTAGCAGAGTTTTTCCACTGTTTTTTTTTTGTTTTCAGTCACACAACTAAACACGATTTAATGAAAAAAAAAGGTCAAACGTTTTGCCCAAAAGCTGAAATTAAAAAGTTAATGTCCAACATCCTGTTACTTTTGTTACTGATCGTATCTCCTCGCTTCATCCCTCCCCTCTGCCCCAACTCTGGGAAAGCTCTCTCGGAGATTTAAAATAATAACCACGCACGGGTATTATCAGAGTCGGAGCTTTAAAAGAGAGCTCCCCAAAAGGCCTATACGGAGGGTGATGAAGAACTTTAGCGAAGAAGGCCTGTCCTCCAGGGAGCGCAGAAACCAAAGGGATGGAGTTTATTCCATTACTGTCTAATAGCTTCCATAACCATCACCCTTTACCCCCAATAAAGTCTCCTTGGCTGGAGGATTGAGTCTGGATTACATGGTAGCTCTGCTAATAATGTCAAACACATGAAGAGACGTGACCCCGAGAGTCGGCCACGACTGCAGCGAGCAGCACGTTTTAACTGCAGTGTTAAGTGTATCACAGCGTGGTAATGGGAAAAAGGCCTCGCTCGTCTTTATCTGCTGCATTTTGATGGAAAAATCGGAAAAAGAGACAAAAAGGAGGACCTGCGTGGCCTTTGGCTTTTCAGAATCACTGTGCGCATACCTCTGCTTGTACAGCTCCCCCCGAGGCGGCGTTGCGCGGCTGGTGCCAGAGTGTCTCACCTCGTCAGGTTGGCCTGGGAAACGCTGGAACTGCAGGCATTTCTGTCTCTATCTCACACATACACGCACTTAGACATGCTCATGTTTTCACACGCGTGCACACAATGCAGCCCACATCACAAACTAATGAGCCATTATAGTGTCATTAGTGTTTTATTTGCACCGCCCCGTCTTTCAGAACTGTGGCACACTGCTGGCACTCGCAGACTAAACACGTTTCCATTTCGGCGTGCACGCACCCATGCTTTTGTGCACGTTTGCAATTCTGTGGGCTTTTGTCTGCCATGTAATCCACTTCCACTTGTCAGGAACAGACGAGCTCCGAATCCATCTCCATGTCCACTTCAGCTCCGCTTCCTGCAGGGCCTCAAAGACCAAACGCGATTTAAGTCGACTCGAAATTTGTTTGAGGAACGTCTACTGTATGAAGCATATGTTTATGTACGTAGCATGTCATTATCTTTGCATCTTGATGAGATTTTCCATCTTTTCTCATGTTTATCCACCTAAATAAGAGAGCGTATTGGCAGGACCACCCAAACGGAGTGATTGCACATGCAAAATCAAAGTAGAGATGCTCATTATGTGGCAGACAGTGAGACGCTCTTTCCTAAAACGGCTCTAATTTGAATTTTAAGATCCGACAATCTGGGCAAATGGGATGGAAACGCAGCAAAAGACGGATGGAGAACTTTTTGGCATTAGCACCAGGAGTCGTCTTTGCCTCATTAGCCGCGTTAACTATTTTACCTTTTGCACCTACAAGAGTTCACAAAGAGGCAACAGATTGAACATCTGTCAGCTTCAGCGCCCGCTGGCTGGTGGGGAATTCATTTCTCATGATGCCACCTGTGTTTATCTCCGAACGGCCACACACTTTTAAGGTGCAATCTTGTAAGCTAATAGTCTTGTCAAAACAAGCAAATGAAACCGCAGCGTTTGGCGGAGTGATTGATGCTGCGGCGCCTGAACGGACTCGTGTGGGAAGCTTGGCTCAGCCTGAGCAGACGGGCTCTCCCCAGCGTTCACTCACAGGAGTGCAGCTTCCAAAACACTTCACACTCATCCGAGTGCCAACTCAAGAGTTTGTCAGAATTCCTAAAATATTCCAGTCAATAAGACATGTTTTCTTCAACTAAGATTGTTTTGCTATAAAAAAAAAAAATCAATGTTCTCAATGAAACAAAGATCTTAAGATTCAGTTTTTGCAAATAAAGTTAACAAATCTGTAAAACGAGAGAGTGAATTGTGAAGATTTTATAAAAAACACTTTTCAATCACATATTTATGCTTTTTTTTCTGTCAGTAAAATGAAACCAAAGTGATTTTTAGACTGAAACTGCATCACAATGAGTTCAAAAAAAGCCCCATTTGTTTGTGATTACTGTCCTGAGCTGTTACAAATCTGCCATAGCTGTGATGAATCCTGCGGTGGTTCTGTTTTCGTGCGGTTTTACATGCGGACATTCATTGTGAGTCGACAGGAAGTGACTGAGCGTTGAGCAACAAGGTAACGGCGTCCTTTTCGTGCCAAACGTACTTGTCTGTAATGTTTTTTTTTCCACATTCTCTTTTATAAAACCTTTGCTCCGCCATCTGTCACTGTGGCTGACGTTTCCTTTATTTGGAGCCACAGAAGATATTGCTGTGTGCTCCTTTTGTGACAACAGAAAAGCAATAATTACTTCTTCTCACCATTGAAGTGCAGCTGTGATGAATGCGGCTGTTTCAGGAATTGACTTTAGCCTTTAATTACCTTTGAGTGATTGCTCCTCTTGTACTTAGCACAATGATACTGTTAAGTAGAACCTAATTAAACAGTTATTCTATCTTAAAAAAAAAAAAAAAAACAAAAAACCTCCCATGTGATTCCCTTAAAAGTTGCAGAGCACAGAGCTGGCTTGTAAGACAAATACCCAGGAAGCTTTTATGAATACAGTATATATTTAGCTCCATTCAAAAGTGCCCCGCTCTCATGGTCTGCACCCCATGAGTCAGAGTCTCAGCATTACCTGAGGAAAACTTGGCACAACTACTGAGCGAGCGATGGAAAATTAAAAAGCCGAGGTAGTGCCTCGGGGTGAGAAACAATTATGGGTTTGTGTTCATTACAATGGCGTACAAAGGGAATGAAAATTCCTAAGCTAAGTGTTTTACCATTAAAATTGCCAAGAGTAAAATGAATGTAATTTAGCCCACAAATACCTCCGGCTTTTGTACCAAAAAAGTTTTACTGGCTTCAGCAACATGTGAGTACTTTGCTTAATGTTAAGTGTTTGAGCTTTAGAGGAGAACAACACACTTACACCAGAGACGATGTGCTGCTGTAGCTTTGGGATGTTTGGTGGACAGACGGTTCTGACAGAAAAGGACGTTCAGGTGTCCGCAGGACCGCTCTTTCATGACATGTCACAGTAAAAGTTGATGTTGACATTTTTTTTCTTGTCTGTTTTGTCCAGCAGCTGAGAAAACAGAAGCTGAGAGGTTCTTTTATTGATTTTTTAAAATATTTTGTCTTTTCTTTTCTGGATTAAATGAGGTTAGAGAAGCTCAGTTATGACTAAAACTAAACTTTAGTTTTTTGTGAGTTTGTTTTTCTTTTGTTGTTTTGCCTTTAATTTTGAAGTTCAAACTTTTTAGTTGAATAACGTTTATTGAATTGATTCTCATAACATCTACATCCTAACATGAAGATAATGATGGGGGAGGGATTTTTCAAGTAAGGTAAATAACGTCTAAAGTCTAAATCAAATTAAAATTAAACATTTCGGTGTTCTTGTAGCGCTTTTCTCATGATTAAGGACACTTATTAAAGAGCCTGTGTCATGCAAAATAACTTTTTTTTACTTTTAAGTATCAGTATTCCCCCCCCTTATTGGGGTTAGGGATCAGAGCCATCTGTGAATTTGCCAACTCTGCGTATTTATAGAGCCTCTGCGGCTGAAAAATTTGAAAAATTATTTATTATATCTATATGTAATTATATATATATATATATATATATATACACATATATGTATGTGTATATATATATATATATATATATATATACACATATATGTATGTGTATATATATATATATATATATACACATACATATATATGTGTATGTCTATATATCTATGTATATATAATATATATATATATACACATACATATATATGTGTATGTCTATATATCTATGTATATATATATATATATATACACACAAAACACACATATATATAATATATATATAGAGAGAGAGAGAGAGAGAGAGAGAGAGAGAGAGATTTTTTTATTATTTCTAATTATTCTAATTATATGTTGATTCAGACTCATTAAAAACACTTCTGATCACACTTTGTAAAACATTTATCAATCGTTACAGTATTGCTCAACATAAAGAGTTCTTTTTAATTCAGAACATAAAATTGTACAGCAGCTGCGGAAACATATGACGCATACGAGGAGTGTCACTCTGTACCTTAAAATCCGAACCGCGCTCTTCATCCTTCAACAAGTAATAAACACCTGCACTGGAAGATAATTATCCTCCACGATTATCTTCTTCGGCATATCAGGATTTTTTCGGCTGCTCCTGAGTCTGCAGATGTCATTTGTCCATGCAGGGGCATGAAGTGAGGGGGAGCGCGGACAGACGCCCCCCCCTCTCCGCGCGCCTGAGAGCTCCACTGTGCAGAGATACACATCAGTGGTGAAGCACCTCCTTCAGACACAGAAAACTCAAGACACTTGTAAGCATTTTTTTAGCTTTTGTGACAAACCTCAAGAGTCCTGTGACTGAAAAAAAACCTGCGGATAAAGAAATGCGAATAAGCAGGGGAACACTGTATTAAAATGTTATGAACGTTCATACTTATGAACACACTCCTTCCAAGCGTCCCAAGGTCAACACACACACACTTTCTCTGCAGAGCTAGCAATTTCAGGAAGGCTAAACACTTTGACTTAAATTAAAGTACAAAAAGCTTCACTTAGCTTTTCATTCACCAGTTAGAAACTTCCTGAAGTCCCCAGAGTCGCTGTGATACCTCGTGTCTTTAAATTCTCGATCAGACTCTGGGTCAAGAGTGTAATATGCACATCCATCTTTGCAAAAGTTCAGATGTTGTTTGTTTTAGTTGGTGAAATGCAGATACTGCAGAAGCCGGTTCTAAGATGACATCATGAAATGGGCGGCACCCGCAAGGAGCGAAAGGAAGCCTCAGAGATCGAGGCGCTTTACCTCTGGGTGGGAAAAGAGCCGGAAAAAAATGTTCTTAATCGTGCCAAAGTTAATGTAATCAGATTTATGCATATAGTTTACTTTAAAAGGCTTATAACAGCATGTTGTAGGCCCTTCAAGAAAATTAAGTTTAAATGTATTTCTTTATTTAAATCATTGTAAATCAGGAGCAGATGAAAAAAATGCTGTTGGAAAAAGATTGTTTTTGTGACTGAGTAAATACGCCGGGTGAGTCACAAGCTCCCCGCTGCACTCTACTGTGAAAAATAAAATGGTTTTTTTTCTTGTCAGAATTTAAGTTTTCAAGACAGTTAAAATTTCTGAAGAAGAATTAAGACTGTCGCTTCTTTGTTCACAGGATTTTGAGCTTCAGAATCTATCCTTGATGTCGGATTGATGAAGAAATCTTTCAGTAAGTACACTGTTTACCTGTTAGCCTTGCAAATACCAGCAGTTGTTGGAGCTGCCAAAAAAGAAACGTCCATGCCTCTAAGGGAGCCAGGAACCAGGAATGAGCTACATAGGCTAGAGTCACTATGCTAGTTTATTGCATGTGCAAAGTTGGAGGCCATATTGGGAAGGGCTAGCTCACTGCTGTGCCACAATTGCACAAACAGAGCTGGAAAAACTATGATGTGACTTTTTGCAAGTAAAGTATTACTGTCAGGTAAGAAAGGAGAACTTCTATAGAAAACATTTTAGGAAGATCTGTGTTATATCACTTTCAAAAGTGAACATTTAGGCTGATCTTATAGTCTATTCAACGTCAAAGCTAGCTTTAGATTTTGCACCATTCCCTCATTTTCTGGCAGAACCACCGATCTTTTTTTGTTTTTTGGAGAATGACCTGTTGAACTGAAGCATATTACATAGTGGAGGAAGATAAACTAACCAAGATTCTCTGAGTAGCAAAGAGGGAAGAGTACAGTGCTCAATCTGGACGAGGGACACTGCGTACAGAGGACCATGCCTGTGTCGCTCGGGGGCTTGAATTTTTCTGGTTGGATCCACTTGTGCGACCCCCGCAAGCATTTTATGGTCATTTTGCTGCATCTACCGAGGCCTGTCTCATTGTTTACGGCCCTTTCCAATATGGCGTCACTCTTTACATACATTGGATGATGCTAACAGGCTAGCGTAGCATCTCTAGCCTAAAACTCATTGGGCAGAAGTATATTGAGTACAAAATGAGAAATTGTAAAGTACCATGTTCTGAGCTTGATATCAACTGAGTGGAAAAATCACGACGTTCCTTTAAGAAAGAATCTATTTGAATATTTCCATTGTTTTGTGTTTTCAAATCAAACTTTATTCATAAAGATATTTTAAAATATATGATATTTCAAAAAAATGAAATTAATCGTGAAATATAAAAAATTGGTTGTTGCTAAACTAAACCGACTAAACTAAAATGAGTATCCCTACCCTTAGACCAGGGGTCTGCAACCTTCTACACTTTAGGAGCCATTTGGGTCAGTTTCTCTTTCAGAACATTACTGCTTGTATTTTTGTAATTTACTGTATAAACGTTATAGTTTTTGAAATATTTAGCAAAATAAGCCCCATAGGAAATGAATGAGAAAGTCTTCAAATTTCAAAATTTTAATTCTAAGCCTTTAAATATATTCATAGTCTATGTTTTGTATTTTTCATAGAAGATTCCAAAAAAAATTTGAGTTTAGCTAATACTTTAGCAACATGCTAACGTTTTTGGCAAACGTTTTATCTCCTGAGGATTTTGGCCATTTTGGAGTTTAGCTAGTATTTAAGTTACACGCTAAATATTTTAGCAAAATTAACATGTATTAGTTATAAGCTATTTTACTAGAAAATGTCCACAAATTTAAGTCAACTTCAGCGCTCTTTCAGTCTTTAAGCAAATTTAACATTTTGCAAATAGCTTTTGCGACTACTTTCAGCAAAAAAAACATTGACACTGTCATTATTGCAGGTAATGCAGCTCTTCTAGTTTGTTTTTGTTATTTTGAGAAATAATTCAGTAAAGACAGAAAACGTCAGCCTGAATTATATTTGTTTGGAGTTAAGGGTGAAAGTCACAGCAGTCTAAACTGTAACTGCATTTTTAGATAAAACTTAATAATGCATTTTTGTCCTGATGCTCCTGTTTTTTTTCCACACATCTTCAACATGAATAAATCCCTTTTTTATCAGTTTATTCAATCAGAAACAGGTTTAGTCTCATATCTAGTCCTGGCTTTGTGAGCTGCAGCTCTGTAACTGAATGAGGGTGTATGTCTGTGTTTACTGCTGTGAGGTCCAGCAGCCTGTGACTGATGCCTACCTTAGTCCAACACCATAGTTAACACAGTCGCTGTGGCTCCACAGTAGGTGGAGTCGCCAGACAACATAACTTGAGCCCTGGAGCTTACTGTAATTAGCCTTATTGAAGCTGTCAGTCAAAATGCCGGCCAATCTGGTCCAACAGCAGCCTGGTGTGAAGATCAAGGAGAAGGTGCTGAGGGCAAAGCCCTGGAGGTCTGAAACGCCAACAGCAGATACGTGTTTCTGCTAAATAATGCTTCTGACAGACAGTCTTCTGTCCGCTAAGTCTCTCGTTTCTTTTCTCTGACTTCAGAGACGTGCTTTGACAAAGTGACTGTTCTTTGGTCTGATGTAATGTAAGAAGGAACACATGTTATGAGGTGAAACAGCAGAGAATGGAACTTACATCAAAGTCAGGAACCTCAGTTCCCAGGCTGCATCCTGATGTGGACACTAACAAGACTTTAAAGATGAGTGTGAATCTCAATGTTAAGAACAAGATAAAGAAATAACAGGGATAAAGAAATTTCCCTCTTTATGAGATTAATAAAGTATGGTTTGTTGTGGATGTCAATGTGTGAGTTTAAACATAAACGATGATATCAGATAAACATTATTATGTCACATCTGCAGCTTCCTTTATATCAGGGGGGGCAAACTACGGCCCGGGGGCCACATGCGGCCTCTTAAGCTACTTAATCTGGCCCTCCAAATTAAAATACACCTCAAAATTAAAATACATTGAATCAAAAATCCTAATAACGGTTTTATTTTCATTGTATTTCTGGTTTCTTCTCATGAATGGTGTTGTTTCTCTGCCGTTTGTGTGTGTTTTTTTCTGAGTCAAAAGGTGATTTTTCAGATTTCTTTGAGTTCGCATTTTCCTCTGAAGAACATCAACCCATTGGATCACCAAAAAGAGAACAAAAATCAAAATTTAGAAATTAAAATTCCCAAATTTTCTGTTTTTAAATGAATATATGTGAATTTTAATCTAAATTAAAGCATGTTTTTCTCTAAATTCCATATCATCTTTTTAGTTTATGAGGTTCATTACCAAATCACTCCTTCCATCTGCTCCTTGTCCGGCCCTTATGCCAAATTTTAGAACCCTTTCTGGCCCACAAATCAAAAAATGTGCCCACCCCTGCTTTATATTCAGAAGTAGGTTTCCTCAAAAGTAATCAAAGAAAATGTTACTTTGCAAATCGCTTTCTATGCCAGAAAATGTATGCAAAAGTGCTTTACAGAGTAAAAGACAAAAGGAATTCAATCCCTTCATACAGTCAATACAGAAAACCTCCCTGATATTCTCAAATTACCAACAGAATCCAAATCTGACCCTATTTCATTCATTCTTTTGAGTTGCACATGAAGGGAAAATGTTCTTAAGAAGATTTTCTAAATGAATTTTAGGCAATATTCTGTCTGGACACATTTGGTCTTCTTACAGCGAACTGATAATCCAAAACAATGCTTCAGCCTATATATTCCTGGTCTTCAAAGAGACGATCAACATTGATCAGAAAAAAAAAAAAAAAAAGTTTAAATCAGTCAACCATCGTGGTAAGTATTTGGAAACTGCAGCACCTCCATCTTTCTCTCGCAATCAAATTGTTATTGGAAATTATAATTGATACCTACCCCTAGTAAAAAGTTTTGTTTCAAAGCATCATACTTCCCTTTTCCTCTTAAAAAAGAATTAAAACGTATTTTTGTGGTGAAACTTGTTTGTGTGAACCTGCCAGGGTGAAAGCTACAAATGTTTATGTATATTCTTGTTTTATAAAATGGAAGATATCGAATCCACAAAGTTATTTCTATTCAGTTCACTTTATTTTTGAAGCGCCAGGTCACAACTGAGGTGAGTGATGAGGAACCTGTTATTTATAATATTCAATTCAGGGAAAATAGATTATCTCAACTAAACTAAGATTCAATGTATTTACTGTCATTTGTACTGAAGAAACAAAGCTGTCAGTGAAATGAAATTCTGTGTCGTTCACCCTGCAATTACAGACATTTACTGTCAGGGTTTGAGGTGGAGGACCCAAACGCAGGAGAGAAGACTTGGTGGCAGAAACATAAACGTTTACCAAATCAACTTAAACAGAACAAACCAGTGAGGTGACAGAACATAGATGAGCAGATGACCTGACAATGAGAAACTGAAAACCAGACACTTAAATACACTGAGGATGATGAACTAAATGAAGACAGCTGTGGATGGTTAACCTGGACATGGTGAAACTGACAGGGAAAACAGAACACGACAAAACCTAAGCACAGAATCATGACAGTACCCCTCCCCAAAAGGGCAGATCCCAGATGCCCTAACACCCATGAGGAGGGGACCTAGAACAAAAACACAAGTCCAGAAAACGGGGTTCCTGCAGCCAGACAGATGTGAGGGGTATTGGACCCCTCCAGGAACAGACATGGAGAGGAGTGGTTCTGGTGACTCTCCCCAGGGACAGGAAACATGAAGGGGAGCAGTCCCAGCAACCCTCCTCCAGAACCAGAAACTGCCAAGGGGGACGAGCGGCGACCATCCTCGGGGACAGGAAGGAGCGGTCCCGGTGACCCTCCTCAGGAACAGGAACATGAAGAGGAGCGGCCCCGGCGACCCTCCACAGGAAGAGGATGGATGGCCCCGACAGGCCCCCCTCAGGAACGGAATGGATGGATGAAGAGAGACGTGACATGAAGACGGCTACAGGAAACCCCATCCGGCATGGCGTGGCTTGGCATGGACAAGGTGCAATGATTCTCCTGCTGGGTCCAAGGTGGTCAGGTCATACTGTCAGGGTTTGAGGTGGAGGACCCAAAGGCAGGAGACAAGACTTGGTGGCAGAAACATAAACGTTTACTAAATCAACTTAAACAGAACAAACCAGTGAGGTGACAGAACATAGATGAGCAGATGACCTGACAATGAGAAACTGAAAACCAGACACTTAAATACACTGAGGATGATGAACTAAATGAAGACAGCTGTGGATGGTTAACCTGAACATGGTGAAACTGACAGGGAAAACAGAACACGACAAAACCTAAGCACAGAATCATGACATTTACAAATACACAAAATTTTAAAAAGTTATAGATGTAGTAAGTAAATAACACAAAATAAAAAGCAGACTGCAATATTTTCAAAAGACCAATATAATAAAAGTGGAACTGGATGTTGTTGGCTTACTGAACATTGAAGGAATTTTGCTGTGGCCTTCATACTTAGCAGATAAAAAACAACAGGAGAAGAAATCTCCTGTTATCCACTTGATCAACTAATTACCAGAGTTTTCAGATCCTGGCTCTGCCAGACATACCTGCATGATAAACCAGTACACATTCAAGCTTGGTGATTATTTCTAAGATAAGAATGTCAACCAGCTCTTAAGAAGACGTTTTCAAAGTTAAAAGTGAGTAAAAAGGTGGAGTGCATTGAGTTCTACAACCTCTTTCAACCACAGGAACCATTTGATGCAGGAAGAGGATCAGAACACCTCCGGTTGAAGAAGTCCAGACATTGCTGGTGGACCATGTCAAACAAGGACGACAAGAGGAGAATAGATTTATTACAATCACAAATTTCGATAATAAATATGAATTATGTCTATTTTTTGAAACTAACAAAAATATAAAAAGAACCTAGCATCTCTCAAAATGTGATTTAAATTTTTTTTTTTTCTAACATTTGACCTTAGCTTAAATAACTACTCTGTGCCAAGCAGGATCATCTCAGTGCAACTCTGGACAGCTAGTAACCAATGTTGTTCAACATAAGATAATATGTGCTTAACTTAAAGACCAAACTTTTTACCAAAGCTTTGATTTGCATCTAAAATCTGTTCATTCTGGAGGTAGTTGAACAAACGAGACGTCTTCAGGTCAACATGGATGTAAAAACCTACAGAGTTTATCATCTATGTGAATCGACATCAATTTATACATTTAACTCATCTAAATTAAATAAATGAAAATTATATATAAAAACGCAATTTTTCTTTTCTTTTATTTATTTATTTATTTTTTTGTTCTTTTTCTCCTCTTTGTCCTCAGCAATCTTCCACTGCTGGGTTTTGTTCTTTTAGTTTGGGGTTGGATCTTGGTAGTCTTAGTTTACTGGCTTTGTTTATTTGTTTTCTTTAGGTAGTTTTGGTTAAGCAGCCATAGCAGGAGCTGCTGACTCAGACGTCAACATGTCTGGATCAACAGTCTCCATTAATTATTTTATGTTTGGTCAAGGAGACACAATGGAGAGACACGTGGAGCTGGAGCTGCAGGTTGGAGACTCCTGGTTTGAGGTGTTTGAAATATGAAAAAATATATGTACATGATACATTCTCTTATATATGTAAACTTGTGGCCCACCCTGTAATATAATCATTACCGGTATTCAGATTTTAAACATTGACAGAGGGTCATCAAACATCATCCATTCCAGATTTTAGCTGCATGAAACTAAAACGCAGCTTCCCCATGTCCAGTCCTGACTCTGAAACCAACACAATGCCTCTCTGAGCTAAAGCAGAACCAACATGTCAGAGAACACAAGCAGAACTGTCTTAAAGTCCATCCTCTGAGCGACAGGAAGTCAGTGCAAAGACCTGAGGGCAGGACTGATGTGGGCACACTTCCTGGTTTTTGTCAGGACCTCCGTCACTAAAGAAACAAAGCTTCATATGGTCTGTCAATTATGGAAATTAGACCATGTTACTACGTTATCACGTTTTTAAAAATACAAAAAAACAAAGGCACTTATTGAAATAGTCGGCCTATTCTATTTTCTGATGCCATTTCAAAGCTTATAGGAAACATTTTAACCAAGAATCATTAAAATAAAGTGCCATTCACCCATGTGGATGTTGACCTGGACAAATACGGCACATTTTTAGGTTGTCCAGGCCCATAGAGGGTCATAGAGCAGTGGTGCATCTTAAGGAGAGCACAGGGTCGTCTGTAGCGAGCTAGCGAGCTCCGCTGTATTAGCTAGCAACCTCCACTTCTAGCTAGCGAGCTTCAATGTATCGAGTTAGCGAGCTCTGCTGTAGCAAGCTAGTTAGTGCCGCTGTGGCAAACTCCATTGTTGCGAGCTAGCGAGATCTGCTGTATTGAGCTAGCAACTCCGCTGTATCGAGTTAGAGAGCTCCACTAGCTAGCTCCACTGTAATAAGCTTGCAAGCTCCGGTGTATCAAGTTAGCGATCTCTGCTGTTTTAAGCTAGCATCTGTAGCATGCTGTATCGAGTTAGCAAGCACCTCTTTATCAACCTGGTGAGCTCCACAGTAGCAAAACAAGTTCCAGTGTAGCGAGCTCCACTGTAGCAATCTCCACTACATCAAACTAGCGAGTTCTTCTGTGTCGAGTTAGCGAACTCCACTGTAGTGTCTTAGTGAATGCCATGGTGAACTTTCAAGCTTCACTGTAGCAAACTCCGCTGTATCGAGAAAGCGAGCTCAGCTGTATTGAGCTTGCATCCTTTGCTGTAACAAGCTAGTTAGTGCCACTGTGGCAAGCTCCGTTGTTGCGAGCTAGCAAGCCCGGCTGTATCGAGTTAGCAAGCTTCACTGTAGAAAGCTAGCTATCTCTGCTGTATTAAGCTAGCAAGCTCTGCTGTATCGAGTTAGCAAGCTTCACTGTAGAAAGCTAGCTATCTCTGCTGTATTAAGCTAGCAAGCTCTGCTGTATCGAGTTAGCAGTCTTCACTGTAGAAAGCTAGCTATCTCTGCTGTATTAAGCTAGCAAGCTCTGCTGTATCGAGTTAGCAAGCTCCACTGTAGAAAGCTAGCCATCTCCACTATATTAAGCTAGCAAGCTCTGCTGTATCGAGTTAGCAAGCTTCACTGTAGAAAGCTAGCTATCTCTGCTGTATTAAGCTAGCAAGCTCTGCTGTATCGAGTTAGCAATCTTCACTGTAGAAAGCTAGCTATCTCTGCTGTATTAAGCTAGCAAGCTCTGCTGTATCGAGTTAGCAAGCTCCACTGTAGAAAGCTAGCCATCTCCACTATATTAAGCTAGCAAGCTCTGCTGTATCGAGTTAGCAAGCTCCACTGTAGAAAGCTAGCTATCTCTGCTATATTAAGCTAGCAAGCTCTGCTGTATCGAGTTAGCGAACTGAACCGCAAACGAGCTCCGCTGTCCACCGGGAGGCTGGCTGGATAGCATAGCGACCCTACCCACGGAGTAGGCAATGTGGGCAAAAACAGGTGGGGTCACCACAGAAACTGTGGACAAACCCATTTGGGGTCCACATTCTCTGCGACTTTTAAACCATATGGGGCCCTCTTGGCCTTGTTGGCTGGGATGCCTGTAGAAAAAAAATTGCATGACCATTTTCTCAACCTTAATATTTTGTGCGTCACCTGCGTTCCCTCCACAAGTTTGACCATTTTTTACCCACAGACAGCCCGTACCCTCCCCCCTTGAGGGCAGTCATGACTCAGGCGTCTTTTTGACTGTCGTCTTTGGCATACAGTCGGGCCCTGCAACTGTTTACATTTCCAACCACAGCCTTGCTTGAACAGCATCATCATTCTCCGCACACTCTCCTCTTGTCCCTAAATTTAACGGGTGGTGGGCGTGGCTTGATGACTGTCCACATATGTTCTATGCAGCGAAACTGAAGACACGACTCAGGGCCACCCATCCTTAAGGATGACCTATCAGATATGAAGGCTTTAAGTCTAGCTTTAAAAACAGAGATTGTGCTTTTTGTGTTTTTCTTCACACTTTTTCGCCATCGCCAACATCAGAACTGCTTTTTGTCCCCAGTAATTACAAACGAGGTGCAGAGTAGCCCATTTATCCAAAAACTAGAAATTATCCTTAATTAGAATGTGGCTTAATGACTGTCATTAAGGGATATTGTAATTCATTATGGACACTTTTAATTATCGGTTGCATACAGCCACAATAAACATGCAATTGGTAAGAGTTTAATCAGAAATGGGGATGTTCCTCTGGAGCCACGGCTCACACAGACACAAACACCCTTTTTAAAGAACTGCAATTAGTAAAATGACCAGCAATCTGTGTCAGGAATTTGTTCATTAGCGTCTTTGTTGGAATCCCGTGAAGGTTTGTTCTTTCAGCCTGAGACGTGGAGATGTCTGAGGTGAGCTGGCGTGGGAGGTCCATTCCACTCTGGAGCCAGCACCGTTTAGGGGCCTGTTGTGTCTGGAGTTGTCCGGGTCACTTTAATATCATCTTGAGGCCTTGAATCGGCCCCCATGTTGCTACCCTCCGGTCCTCCCTCCTCCCTCTGGTGTTGCGTCTCCTGCATTCCTCTGCTTGACTGCTTTTGTATTTTCTCTCAAAACGTTTCTAAATATTTTGTTTGATTTACGGCACTTTAAATGAAGCATTTTTACAGCTACAAAGATGTTTGGAATATATCTGCAGACCTCTTAACATCCTTCTCTTCGTTTACTCCGTCATTGATCTGCCAATAAACCGAGTTTCCGTCAGTAAATTTGTGTCTAACAGCACAGGCTCTCTCCCCGAGCGAGTGCGTGCGCTCTCTAATGCTTTTAGGGGACCGAGCCCTGCGCCGGGCCTTTTAACTTCAGTCAGCGCTGCATCCTGATCTCCTGGTGTGACTGGTTTGAGGGGGTACTTCACCCCACCAGAAACACTGGCTTTTAGAGGTTCCACATGTGCCTTGGCACCAGACAGAAGAGAGGCTGGTAGATTTCATTAATTGAGGCAACATTCCTGCAGTGTTGTCAGGCGGTTTTATTAGTGTTAGTTTTGCCAGCTGACTCCTATTATGGCTCATTTAGAGCTTGAACTGTTCCCATGAACGCCGGGTCATAACTGGTAGAACATAATCGTGCCCACTAACAACTTAATTATCAAATCAATAGACAATCTAACACCGTAAACTCGCTGATCCAATTAGAGAAGCCGTGCCGAACGTAGAGCAATTGTCTTTACATAAAATGAGCATCAAATAAATGAGGGGCCTTCAGAATGCGACGGATAATGTGAACCATAAGTGTTGTTTTTACGTTTCCTGCATCAAACATCCCAGATGTCAGATGCTGCTTTAATCCAGGAAGCTCACAGGGTGGATTCCTTTGGCACAGGCTCCTTGATAACAGTAAATCCACCATAATTGACATGTCAAATTTCCTTGAACTTCCTTGACAGAGCCTGTGAAAAACAGGGAGATGATTCAGCAGGTAGAAAACGAGAAGCAGATTGACGGTTCCAGCAGGCATTAACCCCTCCTCTGGTTTGATCTTCCCGGGTCAGACACGGCGATCCGACACAGTCCCGCTCCTGACTGCTTTGATGTGCGCCTGCGGATGAGCCGGGCTGGAGCGAGCGTGTCTCGACGGCTGCAAAGGAGCTCCCCAAATCTGCCTTTGTGTCGGCTGCAGTTTAGGTTAAAGATGGAGTTTTGAAATTAAATGACATTTTAAAAACGCATGAATGTCAGGTTTAAACTAAAATGTTTTTGGTTTTGTGTCCTTTTTCAGGTTTTTGTCACATTCCGTGTGACGGTTCTTGTTTTGGTAGTCTGGACATGATTTGTTTGCACCAATAAATGTGCAGAGGAACTGCATGTTTTAATGGCCATGTTAACCACCATGGAAGCATGAAATTTAATGTCCTTTTTCCACTGAAGCCTCCAAAAACCCAAAAGAATGAGCTCATGAGGCTGGATTACTCCTCTGGAAATGCATATAGTTTGAAACCTGCATGAAGAGCTGCACTCAGTCAGATCGGTTGGTGCAGATAAATGATCAGAGGGGAGCCACATTCTATAGAACACGTGACAAAGTCAGGGCCCTGGGGCCGGATCCGGCCCTCTAAGTAACTCTATTCGGCCCTCCAGATCATTTTATTCTATTGTTATTAATGGTCCGATGTTATCTTGCGCTCATTTCCAACTTGTATAATTTTGACAAAATATATTTTTATGGAGAGTAAGATATTGAAAGTTATTTATGGTTTAAGTTTATTTATTTTAGAACAATATTTCTGCCTTTTTATTATTCATAATTATGTTATAAAGTATTAAAAGTTGGCACTATACTAGCTTTTTGGACTATTTTGGTAATTTCTACGATTTTTGAATGTCTCAGCTACACGCTAGCTGTTTTAGCTAATTTTGGTGTATTTTTTTTTATTTTCTTTTAGGCTGTTTTGCAATTTAGCTATTTTTTCAGCTACATGCTAGCTGCTTTGGCTGACTTAATTTATTTATTTATTTTTTTAGGCGAATTCAGCATTTAGCTAACATTTTAGCTGGCCATCTATGTTAGCATCTTTAGCGGCCAAATTCAGCTCACAGCATTCACACTAACATTATTACAGGTAGTGCTATATATCTAGTTCCTAGTTATGTTAAAAAGTTATGGTTTAAAGTCTATAAAAATGTAGTTTTAGAGCATTCAATAAATGTTTATCCTGTTCGGCCGCGGCCTAAAGTGTGTTTTGGATTGTGTGACTCCTGCTCTAGAAAGAACTTGTTTTGCTGTGAAAGTTGTAGATTACAGAAATGATCTCCAACAGTTTTCAGGCTTTAATAGGAGACATTTTATCCATTCTGAAGTCAGCATCTGATGTTTTTTCCTTTAAGTTTTTCTTCACCCTTAATAACTGCATCTGTTTCAAACTTTATTTGTACATTAGATTTCATTGATGAATCATAAAAATGAGACAAATTTTCTCTTAACTGTCAGAATGGAAGCTAATAAATTAGTCGCCAACTTCAGCCTCAAATTTTATGGTGAGATGAATAAAATAAAATAAAAATAAAATAAAAAACCCTGATATTTTTAAAGCATTGCAATAAACATGAATCCAGCATTTGAACAACTTTATTAGCAGAATTCCCGTAACATTAGACAGCTGGTTGCTAGATTGTCTGCATTAATATTATGGTCTGTGAGAACAACTGTCGCAATAAATTAGGACTGTAATGAGTATTCGAATACTCGAGTATTCACGATTTGCTCCTGAAATTTTGAGTTCAAAGATTTGTGACGTCCAAGATTGCTGTCTTAAAATCTTTATAAAGCAGAGTGTAATGAAAATAAAAATTAGAAACAATGTATTTATTGCTCTGAAATGCAGATAACATTGGATTTTAAGTTTATAGGCAAAAAAAAGGCCAGATGCCCAATGCTAAAGTCACTGTAAGAAAACAAATTTTAAAAATAAAGTGTTGGTGATACTTCCTATTTTCAAAATAAAAATACAGTTTTTCTTTATATTATTATCAATCAATCAATCAACTTTATTTCTATAGCACTTTTCATATATAGAATAACACAAAGTGCTTTACACATAAAAAATCTTAAAACAAACGCAATAATAAAAACAAATGCAAAGTACAATAAAAGACACATAATTCCCCCTTCACCCAGATCCACAAGTATACCCCCACAACACCCCCCACACACACCCCCAATGACTACAGGCTGAGCACAGAAGTTAGATGTTGGAGACACTAATGTAGTTGGAGCCTCTTCCTCTGGAGACAACTGCATAACCAGCATGCCGCAGCGTCACAGGCGGGGACCCACCCTCACCACAGCTAGGTAGCGATGCAGGTCCCCACCTAGAGCCGCAGCAGCTGGACAGCAGTAACCAGAGGGAGAGGAACCAGCTGAGGAGGCACTGGAAATTAAAAAAGAAAAATGGTAAGATAATTAAAATAAAGAAAATTTTTAAATCAGCAAACAATAAAACAATAAAACATGACCATAAAAATGAATTAAATAAATTATTAAAAGATCAATAAAATCATAAAACATGATCAATTAGATGCATGAATAAAAACAAAGTAAATAAAAACAATAAAATTAGCTAAAAGCATGGTTAAAAAGATGTGTTTTAAGACCTTTCTTAAAAGCAGCTATGTTCTCTGCGGCCCTCAGGTTCTCTGGCAGACTGTTCCACAAACGAGGGCCATAATGCTGAAAAGATGCCTCTCCGTGCGTTTTGGTTTTCACAGGTGGAATGATTAGTAGACCTGTGCCAGAGGATCTCAGGGTCCGCGCGAGGGTTCATATTTAACTAAAAGATCTGACAAATAAGAAGGCCCAAGACCATTAAGACATTTAAAAACCAGTAAAAGTATCTTAAAATCGATCCTGAAGCTTATGGGGAGCCAATGCAGGGATTTTAAAATCGGAGTGATGTGGGCCCGCCTCCTGGTCCTGGTGAGAACTCTTGCAGCAGAATTCTGTAAAAGCTGAAGGTTCTTGATGCTTCTTTTTGGAAGGCCAGTTAGGAGGGCGTTACAATAATCAATTCTACTGATAATAAACGCATGCATCAGCGTCTCCATGTTAGCAAGAGAGAGAATTGGGCGGACTCTAGCCAAATTTCTAAGATGATAAAAACCAGTTTTGATCACCTGCTTAATATGTGGAATAAAAGTTAGCTTAGAGTCAAAAGTAACCGCAGGTTTCTAACTGTTTCTGAACAGCTTAATGAAAGTTCTGTAAGTTTGAAACACTGTTTCTCTCTCTTGGCTTCAGGACCAATAACTAAAATTTCAGTTTTTTCCTGGTTGAGCTGCAGAAAATTTTTAGCCATCCATAATTTCACATCTAAAATACAATTAAAAAGGTTTCTATTGGCTTTGTGTCATCAGGAGACATGGATATGTACAGCTGGGTGTCATCAGCGTAGCTGTGAAAGCTGATGTTGTGCCTCCTGATGACATTCCCCAGAGGAAGCATGTAGATGTTAAAAAGCAGGGGGCCAAGGATTGAGCCTTGAGGAACACCACTTTTAATTTTGTGTACCCCAGAGAAGTAAGTGTCCATGCTTACCATAAAGTTTCTCTCCATGAGATATGATCTGAACCACTCGAGTACAGTCCCTGAAAGGCCAAGGCTTTTGAGCCTGTTTAATAGGATCAGGTGATCAACAGTGTCAAAAGCAGCACTTAGATCTAGTAGAACTAACACTGAGATCTGACCTGAATCCAAGGCGCACCTAATATCATTAACGATTTTTAACAGGGCCGTCTCTGTGCTGTGGTTCTTTCTGAAACCAGACTGGTTTACCTCAAAGATGTTGATCTGTGAGAGAACTCATTTAACTGAATAAAAACAAGCTTTTCTAAAATCTTGCTTAAAAATGGTAAGTTGGACACTGGTCTGTAGTTATTAAGAGCTGTGGGATCTAAGTTTGTTTTCTTTAAAAGGGGTTTCACCACTGCAGTTTTAAAGGCAGAAGGAAAAACCCCTGTCTGAAGAGAGCAGTTCATGATATTTAAAATCTCACTCTCAAAAGATCCATAAAATGATTTAAAAAGTGTTGTGGGGATGGGATCTAAAAAACAGGTTGTTGGATTAACTTGGGAGAAAACTCGACCAAGTGTTGCAGCATCAACTAGGTCAAAACTGTCCAGTGCTTCCTCAGGTAAGATTAAGGCATCGTTTTCCATAAAAGGCTTTTCTGATCATTTAAAACGCTTGATCGTACAGAATCAATTTTACTCCTGAAATGGTCTGCAAAGTCCTCACACAATGAAGGGGAAGTTGGTATTGGGTTTTTATTATTGTCTGAGTTGATTAAAGATTTGATTGTATTGAATAGAACTCTAGGATTGTTTTTGTTTTCGGAGATGATGTTTGCAAAGTATGAATTTCTGGTCTGTTTTAATTTTTGGTTGTATAGTTTTTGAAGATTTTGGTATACCTGATAGTTTATTTCAAGCTTGTGTTTTCTCCATTGTCTTTCTGCGGCTCTACATTGTCTCTTCAATTGTTTAATTTCAGCTGTTCTCCAAGGGGGTGTTGGTTTAATATTAATCTTTTTTGTTTTAAGTGGAGCAACAGAATCAAGACAGGATCTTAATTTGTTGTTAAAACTTTCTAAAATTAGATCGCAGGGGGCTGGTAAGACAAGTGGAGGGACAGAGTGAACAGATGAAATAAAACTATTATCATTAATTGAAAACCATGAACTGCATAATCACTAGACAGAATAACTCTTCTGGGTTTATTCTGTGGGCCGTCACTCCCCGCTTCAACCAGTGATGATACGTCTGTGTCAGAGGTCAGCAACCTTTAACAGTAAAAGAGACATTTGGGTTCGTTTTCTACCGGTCAAAACCTAGAAGGATCCACAGAGTCTTACTTTAGCCTTTAAGAAATTTGGATTTGAATTCATGACCTTTTTTTTTTAATAATAAAAAGGAATTATGTCTATTTTTGTCACAAACATAAGCAAAAATACAAAATTAACATAGTATTTCTGAAAATGTGATTTATTTATTTGTTTAATGTTTGACAAAATCTCAAATAATTTCTTTTCAAATAAAAGACACTCTGTGCTAAACAGGATCATCTCAGTGCAGCTCTAACCAATATTGTTCAGAATCTGTGCTTTTAACCCATAAAAGGTCAAACTTTTTACCAAAGTTTGTCTTTGCATCCAAAATCTGTTCATTCTGGGGGAAGAGTTGAACAAACAAGACGTCTTCAGGTCAACAGGGATGTAAAAACCAACAGAATTTATCATCTATGTGAACCTCAGACATCAAATTATAAATGTAACTCATCTAAAATAAATAAATGCTAATTAAGTAATCCTTACTTTGAAAAAAATGCAAATTTTCATTTTTCTTTTATTTATTTTTGTTCTTTTCCCTCTTTGTCCTCAGCAGTCTTCCACTGCTGGGTTTTGTTATTTTAGTTTGGGGTTGGACCTTGGTAGTCTTAGTTTGCAGGCTTTATTTATTTGTTTTCTTTAGGCTACATGTGGATCTGGAGCTGCAGGTTGCACATCTCTGGTCTATGTTGAAAACAATGACACTGAAATTCCATTTACTGCCATAAATTCTGAAAAACAAATCTGCCTTCACACAGGATCTTTAGCTTCATTCTATTGAGTCCAATAACGCTCTAAACAATGATGCAATGATAGTGATTCCAGTGGCAGAGAAAAACAGCCTCCTGCAGCACTCAAGAGATGACTTAATCAGTGTGAAACGGCTGATTCAGCAGCAGAGATATGCAACGCTTTACATCGTAAAGTCTTGAAGAACTTTGAGGATGGAAAAACTGGAAAAACTGGAGAAAATTCTACGGTTTGTTGTTCAAATGATCCAAAACAACAGGGATGTTTTGTTTACTGCTGAAGTAGAAGCGGAAAAAATGTGTTTAAAGGGACGAACGCAATCTCTGTCTGTCTAAATCTCGTTTACATGGGTGTGGGAGGGGCTGCTGCTGCAGACTGTGCAGGTTTTTAGAGTTTATGCAAATGCATGAACGGATCAAAATGCCACTTTTGGGTTCTTTATAATGAGGAATGGACGGTAAAATGCATTTTAAACTTCAGAAAGTAGAGTTTTCATTGCAGGACCCTTTTAAAGCAGTCTGTGCAACGATATAGAGCAGTGACCGGAACTTTTCTGTTTTTCTCAGGTCTGCAGCTTCGTCTCTTATGGCTGATTATCAGCATCTCTATTTTCTTTGTTTCTATGTGACCAAATTACATTTGAGGTAATACTTGATAAATTTCAACATTTCAGACATTTTCTCTCTTGCCCATTTTTTGTTTAAAAATTTGTCATCAAATTTATCTAGTAAACATTATAATTTATAGTGTTTGATCACAACACAAAATTATGATTAATATGATATATTTTTGATGAATTTACAGCCTAAAAATAAATGTGTAAAATGTACAGTTTTCTGTGTAAATTACATTTTGTGGTCGGCAAATATTGCAATAAAAAAAAAATCGCGATTAATTTCTTCCCAGGTTTGCGATTAACTAGTTAATTTTTTTTAATCGATTCCTTGCCTTATTTAACACATATGATTTTAATTTAATACATCCATTAAAATGTTTGTCCATCATCATCTTCCCCTCTTTCTGGACCATGTTCGGACTTCCCTCTCCCGGGTCGCTTCCTCCAGCTCCTCTGGGGGCACCAACAGGCCCGGAACACCTCTCCAGGGGGGCGTCCAGGAGTCATTCGGATCAGACGCCCGAGTCACCTCAACACTCCTCTGGATGTGGAGGAGAAGCGGCTCTACTCCGAGCTCTCTCCGGGTAACCGAGCTCCTCACCCTATCTCTCGGGGAGCGCCCGGCCACGCTCTGGAGGAAACTCATTTCAGCCGCTTGTAGTCGGGATCTACAATGGTCATGACCCAGAGCTCATGACCATAGGTGAGTACTGGAACGAAGATTGAGAACTTTGCTTTACAGCTCAGCTCTCTTTCACCACAACAGATCGATGCAGCGAACACGTAACGGCGGACGGCGCTCCAATCTGTCACGGTCCGATCTTAAAAAGACTCCAAGAGGCTGTATACATATATGTCAAATGAAAACATGTTACATTATGAAGGAAGAATTGTTGTTTAATCTATGAGTTGTTGAGCTGGATTCGTTAATTAATCGGATCACCACCTGTATGGATCCACAGCGCTAAAACAAATCCATATTTGGAGGAAAGACTCCTGGCTTTTGTCTGTTAAATGCAAACTTCTTTTATTTTGAAGTCAAAGGCTTTTCTTCCGTTTCCTCTCTGGATTTTTTTGGGTGTACAGAACATTTTTTGCTAACTTTGCTAGCTTAATCGTCTCAGTTTGGTGGTCGGTGCAGCTGCTTAAAGTATAAAGCGGACGGATTTTGAAACGTGAAAGAGAATAAGTTGGACGTGTGAAAGAGAATTCAGCAGTTTTTTAAAATAAAAGTTCCTTTAGAATCAAAATAGGAATAAAACTAAATAAAATGTTTGTTTATTTTGTGACTCGGTCTCCAATGACTCAGAGTTTGTGCACCGCTGCATTTCTGGTCGAGATGTGAGATTGAACTGAAAGCTGTGACACACAGCAGGCGGCACGAGGCGGCAAACAGTCAAAACAGAAACTGACCTCGGGACCAATTAACAGTGTTTGTGTAATCTCTGGAAGGTGCTGTCAGAAACCGGGGTCAACGGCGCCGATTAACGTTCACTTTTGAACCAGGGCGGGAAAAGGTATTATTGCTCATTAGGACTACAGTTTAGTGTGTGGAGATGTGGGGGCTGAAGGGGGGGGGAGTCAAGATTCTCGTTTAAATGTGCGTCCCATTTCTCAGGACAAAGCATCAAGAAACAAGAACGTCAGGAGAAAAAAATGAGAGAAAAACTGAAGTTCTAATGTCTGACAACATTTCTTTTTGTCTGCGAGCCTCTGGCAGTGTTCTGCCAACGATTCGGTTACATTTGAGTAACTCTGCATTAATTAAAGCTACCCGAAACCTCAAGCACCTGCAGGCATCATGCACCACACCATGAAGACATCAGCTGACCTGGGAGGTTCTTCTCTCTTCTTCTCAACAGGTTTAACTGAAGGTGTCAGAAGGGGGCGGAGCCAGCGGCTTCAGGACACACAAGGATGATGGATGGTTGCAACTGCAACAAATTTCCCCGAGCCCTCAGGATATTACACACTAATCTGCAGAGCTACATACTCAGGAGAGAGGATCATTTTGAAGTTGCTTATGGAGAAGTGTAAAATCTAAAATATTACAAAAGTTGTAAATCGTGTTTCTGAAAGACCCACAGACAAAAATACTTTTTTAACACATTCTTGTGGCATTTTATTATAACCGAGGAAGAAAAGTAAAATTAAAATCTCATTTTTAACTGTGATGGAACCAAAATTTATGATTGAGTTTCTATGGAACTCACCTGTGGAACAGCATCAGGTAAACTGCTCAGGTTTAAGGCTAAAGATCTTCCTTTTCAATCTGGCTTTAGCTGAAATGTATTTATTCAATATTTAAACAAGTTGATCTCTTTTTACTGTTCTATGAATATCTATTTTTATCTTTCCATTAGTATCTATTTTTTTATTTGATTTTTCGTATCTACTTTCACTCTTTCTCTCTTTTAAATGTTGGTCCCGGGACCAAGCACTAACACTTGGGCTGGGTATCGACATTCATTTCCGGATTTGATTCGATTTACCTGAGCCTGGATCAGAACAATTGAGTTTATTCCCCTTATTCCTTTGATCCTCTCAGTCTGATTTGATTCAATTTTGAGTTTACACATTTGCTCAGAAATACATTAATAATCTATATATTTGTTTTGAAGATATTCATATTAATCTGATGCAGTTCACAGACTATAACATTTATTAGTGAAATTATAATGAGGCTGTTAATACCATACAGTGATACATGGATTCTTAAACAGAGAAGCTCCAACAATGGTCCTGGAGAGCGTTTTAGTTTGACCACTAGGTGGCGATCGCGCAATAGCCTTAGACCTTATTCTAGAAGAAGAAAGTATGAGCAAAAAGCCAATGTTTTAGAGCACAAATGGTTACTTAAAATTCATGTCTGTGAGTTTATAAAGATGTATGTTTACGTTGATCGAGCGTTAGCATTAGCAGTACTATGGGAAATTCTGTTAAGCATTAGCATCGAGCTAGTGGACTTTAGCATTGTGCGTTGGGTGGATCTCTACTTTTATATTCCTGGCTGTTTGTCTCGATCAGGTGGTACCGATGGGGACGTCCTCTGATCCTGATTGGGTCGGTCCCCAAAATACCCCTTCCTCCTCATCAAGCCACATCATTTCAACACTTTGAGTTTTATTCATGTTTCTTGTTGTTGGGTGTGAGTGGTCGGGAGTGTTGAGGGGATTCTGTGTGTTTTATCATCTTATTTTTAATTGTTCTAAACCCATAAAACACAATGTGTTGCTGCTGCATGAAAAGTTCTTTATAAATATAGTTTGAGTTGAATTATAAGTGCTCAAATCATAGATTGATATGCGTAGATGTTTTCCTCGTCTGAGGCTCAAAGCTGTCCAACATGATAACTCCAATACTGCTTGACATTTTTGCTGCACCACTGTTAAGCACCTTCATGTCAAGGGAGGCGGGGCATAACATAAAAAAGAAAGAAAACCTAAATACCAACGAGTAACCCCCAAACCACAGAAAAACACTTAAGGAGCCACCAAGACACCAGGATACTGAATACATTTTAAAAAGGTGTTAAATGTAAAGATTGAAGTGCGTCCTTACTCAGAGTTCTATGAATGTGTTTTCAGGATGTGTGTGAACAACATACTGTACGGTAATCAAACACACGGTCTCTGAGGTTCTGCAGCTGAGCTGCACCTGTGCAGGTTTTGTATGAGGATGATATGGTGATCTCCGTGATCTGAGGAGCATGTGCTGGACACGGAACCAGCGCCGTTCCCTCCATCCCTCTACAAAAGGTTTTTCTTCTGTCCAAAATGTCAAGTTAACCAAAAAAAATGAAGCATTTAAGTTCAGGGAGAACGACGGGGTCAAATCATGATCACCTTAAAGCGAAGGAGAAAACAGACTGACTGGACTGGAATATTAAAATTTGAAAGACATTGTCAATTGGGGAAAAAAATTAAAATTTAACAAAATGTTTTGAACATTTTAAGAAAAATAAACCCTGAAAACTTTAAATAAATTGTAAAAATTTAAAAATAGGGAAAATTTGAAAAACATTTTTTTAATTAAAAAAAACCCTGAAAACTTGAAATATATCTTGAAAATTTGAAGGAAAAAAAATACTGAAAAATCAAATAAAAAAACTGTAAATGTAAAAATTAAAATCCATAAAATCCATTAGTAACAGCTTTTTTCCCCTGAATCTTCACCTTCAGTCCTCAGTTGAGCTGGTGCTAATTTTACATTTTTTTAACAAAAAAAAAATGTTTTCAAATTGTATTTTTTTTTCTTCAAATTTTCAATATTTTTTTAAAGTTTTTAGTTTTGTTATGTTTTTTTTCCAAAATTTCCCATAATTTTTTTTTTCAAAATTTAGATTTTTTTTTATTTACAATGTCTTGTTTTTTTTCCAGTTACAACGTTTATTTTTCAAGTTTTCAATCTTTTTGTTTCGTTCCCTTTAAGCCGATCCTCATTGGACCCCATAACTAAGCCCAAAATAATAAACAAAACAGAACTAACTCAAATGTCAAATGCTCTACCTAACCTACATTTAAACAAAAAGGAAAATAAAGGACAGAGTTAAACCTGTCTCTCTGAACATAACCAAAACAAAATGGCAGTTCACCCCTACTGCTTCAAGATAAACCAAGTTGTCCACAACATGTTACCAACAAGCTTTACTCAGCCAGAGGCCTCACAAAACACTCAAGTCCCGTCAGTGGTGGGGAGGAGGAATAAACACACTAACAACCCAAACTCTCCCCCCATGCGGAAGTGGAGATGCCTGGTATTTAAAGTCTGGTCCTCCAATCCTGAGCCGGCACCAGTCCTCCTCCGTCCAATCCTGAGCCGGCTCAAGATCTTTGTTTACCTGTCCGTATTACCTGAAACGAAACATAAAGAACGTACTCACATACAAAAAGAACTTCAACAGTCAAAATATAAGCAACAAACACGACAATGGTCGTCATGACCGCTGACGTTAGCCTGGTGTTGTGAGGGGCTGTAGGCTAGTGGGATTTACTGTAAACAAAGGGCTGATGGGAAATGAGTTCAGGCTTATTCTGTTCCATCAAGAACTCAGAGGCAAATTTCTGTTAAACTTCTGCAGAAACTACCTTGGAAAATTACATTTTATTTTAGATTTGGGATAAAAGTGGGTGTAATCATAATTAAAGAACTATTGGCAACGCTGTGAAGATCCAAAGATGATCAGAGGGGGGCTATGCCCAAATTCCCATCCCATATATTAAAACTATATAATATTGTGCTATCTAGTATCCTTCATTTTAAAAGCAATTCAGACACCAAGTGGGCCCCATATGGTTTAAAAGTGGGCAGGAAGTTTGGTTCTCACCTGTGTTTGCCCTCATTTGGTTGAGCCATTGAGCCTACCAACTGAGTGTCAATTTAAGCCAATGAGCAAACACAGGTGGGGCCACCACAGAAACTGGACAAACCCAATCGGGGTCCACATTTTCTGCCCCCTTTAAACCATATAGGGTCCACTTGGCCTTGCTGGCTGGATGCTCACTAGTTTTTTTTTTTTTTTTTTTTCTAGACAGCAGATATTAGAGTATTTGGGCCACTTTATAAAGATAATGTCATTTTTAAAATTACAACTTTAAATCTCATAAATTTATGAGAAAAAAGTCGTAACTGCTAAATTAAGAGAATAAAGCCGTATATTTATGACTTTAAAAGTTATAGGCTAAATGCATGACTTTTAAACTCCTAAATTTACGAGATTTAAACCCGTAAATCTCGTAAAGTCGTAAATTTACGAGGAAAAAACTTAAAACCAAAGTTGTCTGTTTATCTGAGCCGTGTTCAAAGATGAAAGACGTGGAGCATCTTGTGAAGATTTACTTCCAGATCACTGTTAAAAACAGAGAAATTCAAATTATCAGTGAGGCTGACTTCCCGGCTTCAGTGTCGGTAATGTGGAGTTTCATATGTTCACAGGACCGTCACTTTATTTTGCCCTTTATCCACTTACCCAGAAGCCCTTTCACCACCTTACGTCATGTCTCTGTCATGCGCAGAAAGCAAAGGAGAACGTAAACAGTGTTCCGGACCTCCGGACCCCCCCTTTTCCAAATGAAACGTCTCGTCTATTAACCTAGTGAGCATCGATGCATGCTAGTTTTTTTGCAAAGACTTCTGGGAAATTTCTACTGCACTCGATTTGGGAATTGTAAATTGCGATGCATTAAATTGTGATTGGGGGAATTTGGACATAGCGGGTGTAGTTTGACTCTTCCCCCCTTTTTGGTCCTTCTGGTTTCCCGTCCACTCACACTTCGTTTACTCTTGGATTCCCTCCGTGGATTTTTCCTGAAAATCACCATCTTCTCTTTTCTCTCTTTCTTGAATGTTCTACATTTCCACAAAGTGCAAGAAAGACTTTATTTCATAAAAACACTCTTTATGTCAGATTTAAGATTTGATGTGTTTTCCTGTTTTCAGGTGTTTCTATATCATTCAATACGCACAGAACAACTTTCCTGATTCTATGCAATGATCACAAATATTTAATAAAAGCAAAAACAATAAAATCCCTTCAGAGAATCCCTGACGTCCGTTGTGTTTGGGACTCGTCTGAACTGGGTTGAAGCATCTTGTGGTGGAGAACCTGAGAGATGAGAAGAAGTTTCATGCTGACAGGATGTCACCGCTTAATGGGAGGCAGTTAACTGGAGGGAGCATCAAAGCTTTCTCCACCACATTCCTCCGAGCGGCTCAAAATGAAAGGATGAACCATCTTTCTGATTTTTACGACATAAACGTGATCCACTCGTAGGGATCGGAACGTCTCCTGCCACGAAATTGAAAAAGTCCTTGTGGTCGTATTAGAGCTTTCAGTTGGAACTGAAGCATTAATGATACGGGTGTGTTGTCACTCACTCTCAGGGAACACAGAGCTGCAGCTGTCTTCACTTTGTACTTTACCATTCACTCTTTTCATTACTTTGGCAGCAGTAACACTGAAACCGCCGTCCTAAAAAAAACTCATATACCACTCAACACACAGACACTGGGGTCCTCTGAGCGGACTTCGCCAAAGCGCGGCGGGAAGATTTGTAGCAGGGAAAATGAAGGGAATGGAAGGAGACATTTATTTGCTGACAGCTTTACTCATTGTGGCTCCTTTGTGTGTCAGTGACACACAAAGAGGTTAAATGTGAGAAAACTAGAATATTTTACTGCTACTTTCCTTTTAAATGCAATAACTCTCATAAAACAACCTCTCTAGAAGAAGCCTGAGAAAGTCAAAGGTATCATTCTATCTTCATAGAAGAAGGTCTGTGTTTTCATATCACGCTTCAGATATAATAGTAAACTGTCAACTTTTTAAAACGTTCTGATACTTTTATTTAACTTTTTCTGACTATTTTCAACTGTTTTATGTATTTTGAAACTTCCTTTTTTTTCCTTTTCCAACTTTATTCTTTTTTTTAAGTTTTTCTAACTTTATCAGATTTTTTTCCTCATTGTTTAGACTAATTACACTTTTCAAACTTTATTTTTTTCATTTGTACTGACTTTTCTTAATTTTGAAAGATTTTAAAAATAATTCTGACTTTTATTTCACTATTTAGAACCTTTTCCAAAATTTTTTAGCTTCTCTAAAAATCTTCTGTATTTTTACGACTTTTTTGATTTACTTCTTTTCAAATATTTTTCTGATTTTTTTTCCTAACCTTGTTTTAATGTTCACAGTTTTTTTCCTGAAAGTTCTTTAACTCTTTAGGATTTTCAGACTTTTTCTGAGTTTCAAAAATATTCTGACTATTTTCTTTTTTTGAATTTTACTCACTTTTTGACACTTTTACAATTTTACATATTTTTCCAACATCTGTGACTTTATTTTAATCTTAAACTATTTTCCTGAAATTTCAACTAACTTTTCCCTTGCTAACATTTCTCTGGCTTTTTCCATTTTTTTTCCTGTAATTTCTCAAACTTTTCTCTGATTTTCTTGTACTATTTCTGATTTTATTTTTTTTAATGTTCTTCCTTTTTTGACGAGTTTTTTTTCTTATTTTTTGAAGTTTTTTTTTCACTCACTTTTGGACAGTTTTACATATTTTTCCTAACATCTCTGACTTTATATTAATCTTAAACTTTTTTAACCAAGTTTTTCTAACTTTTTTAAGTTTTGGACCGTTCTCTCACTTTTTGTTGATTTCACTTTTTTAGCATCTCTGACTTCATTCTTAGTCTTAAGCTTTTTAATTCTTTCTTTTCTTTTTTATTACTTTATTTTAGGTTTTGATTTCAACTTTTACTTTATTATTAATTTCTTAACATCTTTTAAAAAAAATTTCTTCTGTCTTTTTTCTCCTTTCTCTTTTTTTAGTTTTTACTCAAATATTTTTCTGTATTTTTAACTAACTTTTTAAAACAATTTTCTAACATTTATCTGGATTCTGTACTATTTCAAATGTTTTTATTGTTTCTCTTTTTTGACATTTTTTACGTTTTTTTTGTTTTGTTTTTTTCTTTTCATTGACTTTTTTCTCACTTTTTGACAGTTTTAAAAATTGCTCTAACTTCTCTGACTTTATTCTAACTCTGAACATTTTTTAATCACTTTTTTAAACTTTTTCTGACTTTTCTCTAACTTTTTTTTTTCTAACTCAATTAGGAGAGTAAATGTTCATAGGAAGTGGGTTTTTCTGCTCTGTTCTTCATAGCCCATCTATTGTGTTCCCTGCGGTCACATCCATCTAAGAGAATTCCCTCCCCCTTTTTTGCCCCATGAGCCTTGTGACTCCTTCCACCCCCTTGTTTCTAAACTGCCGTCTCAAGCCCAACTCTCCCCTGCCAAGCCCATCACACCCAAACAGGACCTGCTTTGACTGCCACTTAATTACACACCATTTTACTCTGCAGTTTACCAGTCAAAAACTAGGTGGAAAAGGGGGGCGGGGGTGCTTCAAGGGCTCCGGGGGCCCCAGTATCCTCTCCATCACTGTCGCCAGCCCCAACAAAGGAATCATGACAGGGGATGAGTAGTTATAATGCCGTGGCCGTGCCTGCCGCTCAAAGTCACCCCATTCCTAATTGCCCTCAGAGATGGCAGATAATGGAGAAGCTTTGAAGTGAAAATGGCCTGTAATGAGCCTGAGAGGGGGAGAGAAGAAGCGTTTAGAGGGCTGAGGAAATGCAGGGCGTGGGCTTGTATTATGACAGAATTTGAACATGTTTTGTGCAAAAAGAAGAAACGAAAAATGTTGTTTCTAAAAGACGGAATAGACGCATCGTCCTGGTTTCCTCCTCTGTCGCTCCGTTCTCGCAGACGAGTCCGAGACGGGAGTCCGAGACGGACTCTTAGCAGGGGTCCAGCACATCCATCCTCCTACTGCCCCCACCCCCACCCCTCCATCTCCAGCATGCCCTCCAGGCACCTGTCTCAGTTTCCTCCTTCCTCTTTACATACTCTGCATCCATTCCCTCTTTTCATCCCTCTTTTTGTTCTGCCAGCACACCACCCCCTACTTTTGTTCCCATCCCGCCCTGTTGCTCTGTATTTCTGAAGCAAAAACTGACAATGGTGCTGCCACTGGGTCTGGCGTCACAGCCCCCCCCTCCGACCAGCAGCATGCTTGGGATTCTTTGCTCACTTACTTGCAGACTTTTTAAGGGAAAGTTAGATCATCATCGTAGAATGCCCTGGCAAGAAACAAATAAATCTTGTGACTTCTAACTGTGTACAAAGGTCACTCTGTAAATATCATGGTTGAAAACTTTACATTACATGCTCTCACTGTAATGAACCACATCAGGATTCACCTGCAAACATCAGATCAGAGCTTCCTAGATTGTGATGCACTAAAGTTCCCATGACAAACACACATCTGTCCAAAAGAAGTAAAATCAATGCTTGTGTGGACCAAACCGCTCTCATGTGAACACATGTCGTCACTGAGATGAGGTAATAAGTCATTAATTTTATCTGTATTTATTTTTTATTGGTTATTGCCCTGGCCTCCCTTGAAAAGATGTTTTAAATCTCAACGGGATCCACCCTGGCTTTATAAAGGTTTAAAAAAATGAGGTCTAAGGCAGGGGTCCCCAAACTACGGCCCGCGGGCCGGATCAGGCCCACCTCAACATTTGCCCCCAACAAACACACATACTATGAGAAACGCAGATCGAGAACCACATGGCACGTGACTTTTTATTCCACCCTTCAGCAGTCTGAACTGTGATGGGAGAGAAGAGATTATCTTTGATTTAATAGTGTAAATGATGTCAAGCATTCACACCATGATTCACTTTTTCTTCATTTATTTGTTATTAGTATTATTTCTTCCATAGGCTTTTTTGAACCTCCATAGCTCTTCAGCTCTTTCAGCTATTTTAGGGTTTAGTTCATATTATAGCTACAGGCTTTTAGCTAATTTAAACTTTTTTCAGTTTTCAGGCTAATTTGAAGTTTAGCTAATATTTCAGCTACATTCTAGCTGTTTTGGCTAATTTAGATTTTTTTCAGTTTTTAGGGCTAATTTAAAACTTAGCTACTACTCACTTCCTATTATCCTTTTGTTTACATTTTCCCACTAGCTTCCAGCCCCTCACAACCCAAACCTAACACTACCAGTTCAAGAAAAATGGATATTGAATATTGAAGTTATTCCGCCGTACAGCTTTGATCAGACGGGGAAACCAAAGACGTTCATGGATCTATTTGCCTCCAAGTGAATGCATTAGAATGGGGCGGAGCTTGTGGCTCGCCGATCAGAGCACCTTTGTCACCGCTTTTTTTTTAAATGTAATTTTTTTGTCACTGCCTTTTAATGCAATTTTAGGCTTAACTTTCTTCACTTATGTCCTCCATCTTGAAAAACATGATAGAAAACAAACCATTTCAATTGAAGGGTTTGGCGTTATTTTGTGACGTTTCAATGGTCATTTTTTTTGTAAAAGAGTTTATCAGTATGAAACCAAACCTATTACTTTTACAGCTGATGTCTCTCTAAAAAATAAGAAGACTCTGAACTTTTCTCTACTCACCAGTATAAAACCCACTTCGCTCCATTGCTAATTCTGCTGATCTGAGTTTGCATGAATCCTCACAGGTTCAAGTGAACCATTTCTCTGCGTTTGAAATTAAAGGGAGCAGCCTCTAAACTCTCAACTGTAACAGCAGACTATCTCATCCACAATAAAAAGCAAACCTGTGGAGGGATGAGTCAACCCCATTAACTGTAATCTGTCATTATCAGGCCCCCTCAGCCATTGTGATAGACCCCGTGGCCTTTGTCTGCCTCTGAAACACATAACGGTTTTGCTTTGGCCTGGCATTTCAAAGGGGGCCCTTTTCTCCTGACAAAGACCAGAGCCAGCAGGGCCCGGCTGGATGACAATACTTTGAAGAATCAGTTGGTATTTACTGCTGAGTGATTGAGTGCATTAGGCCAAGACGCTGGTTGTTGTAATGTTTGCCTTTACTAATTGGCTGGAAGGCAGTGGGCTGCTTTTCATAGGAAAGGCAGTGATCAGAGGAGGAAAACGGAGAGCCGAAAGGAGAAAAATCCATGCTTGGTTGGCGTTTTGAGGGCCGATGAGAACATTACGATTGTAAGAAAATGCCAACAAACTGACATGCGGTTCAAGTTTGTTTATAGAAAACCAAATTAGATGCTTTTTATCTGCAGTCTGAATGAAGTCATGACCACGTTTACCAGTCATTTTGTTTGCAAAAGAAAAGATGAAAAAAAAAGATCCAGGCTTGGATGGGATCATGTTGGATCTGGCGAAAGGCTGAGGAGCATGTTTAAGGAGATGAACTCCAGAATGACAGGCTGGTGTCATAACGTAGGTACTCGTCTACTTGGATCTTGACAGGAGGCTAGAGGACTTGGTTAATCTTCATGTAGAGCAGGGGTGTTCAAATCCAGGCCTCGAGGGCCGGTGTCCTACATGTTTTCCATCCAACCTGCCATTGAAGCTCCTTATTTGCCAAACACACCTGATCCAGGTCAGCAGGAGGCCGGCCCTCGAGGACTGACTTTCGGCACCACTGATGTAGAGGAAAAAAGGCAGAAAGATGTGGATATTCCAAAAGTCACTTGTGGTGACGAATAGTAAACCATTGTTTCAAAATCTGTATTTCTTTGCACATTTATATTTCTATGGGTGCAACCACATCAGAGATACTGAAGATCAATGGTGTCAACCTCAATCGCACAAGGAGCTAAAATCCAAAACACACCGTAGGTCATGACCGAACAGGATAAAGATTTATAAAACACTCTAAAACTACAATGATAGAACTTTAAAACTGTAACTTTTTAACGTACGAGCTAGATATATAGCATTACCTACGATAACGCTAGTGTGACTGCTGTGAGCTGAATTTGGCGGCCTAAGATGCTAATGCTGACAGCTGAAAATGTTGAAATTGATAGCTAAAAATGATGAAGATAATAGCTAAAAACGCTGAAGATAATAGCCAGCTAAAATATTAGCTAAAAGCCAAATCAGCCTAAAAAAAAAAAACGTAGGTTAGCCAAAAGAGCTAACATCTAGCGGAATTATAGCTAAACTTCAGAATAGCCTGAAAAACTGAAAAAGCCTAAATTAGCCAAAACAGCTAGCGTTTAAATATTAGTTTAACTCCAAAACAGCCTAAAAAACTAAAAAAAAAAAGCCTAAATTGGCCAAATCAGCGCTAGCATGTAGCTGAAATATTAGCTAAACACCAAAACGGAGGAAAATATCTTATAAATGCCAAAATAGTCCAAAGAGCTAGCACCAATTTTTTTAAAACTGTAACTTTTTAACATAACTATGAATAATAAAAAGGCAGGAATATTATTCCAGAATAAATTAACTTACACTTGAAATAACTTTCAATATTTTACTCTCAATAAAACATATTTTATCAAAATCATACAATTTAGAAATAAGCAAAAGATAACATCGGGTCATTAATAACCTGAATTTGACACATGTGCTGTAGATTATTTGCTTGTAAAATTTGCTCTGAAAACAGAGACGATACTCAACCACGGATAGACCAGAGGGAACAGAAAGCGAGTGTGTGGCGAGAGGCGGCAGAGGAAACCAGAGTGGTTGACTCTAAATTGATGCAAAAGCCAGAGAGCTGGATTCTCCAATGAAACCAGCACTAACATTGAGTTTCCGGCCACAGCGCTTTGCCCAAGTCCCCCTGATCATTTTCTGGTTCAGAGGTTTCTGCATTTCAAAGCCCCTCCTCTGCCCACATTCATGACTCACTCTTGACCACAAGCCAAGATTCTGTGAAGAAACTAAAAGAAACCCTTCAGCCAAATGAAAAGTGACAATCAAAAACACAGCATTCAGCCTTATATTTGGGGTGTATTTGGTCATGGACGATGAATGGGGTGGTATTAAAGGGGTACTGGTGGTAAATTCATGATTCGTGGCTTCAGTGCTGAGGAGACCTTTGTGTTCATGACTGAATACAAAGAGAAGAGGAGTGTAAAGGTGTTCCAAAGCTGCAGGTAGCGTGTGGAGGGAGGGTAATATAGTGAGTATCATCACTGACTGAATGAATCAACCAGAACAGGGAGAGATATATTTGGAGTCATACCATGGTCTGGGTGAATACTTGATTCGAATTGGCTGCTGGGCTTGGATTAAAAAGTGATAACAGACAATGATAAACCACACCTATAAAGAAGTTCCAGTCGCATACCCCAAACGTTCAACAACCCTTCTTTGAAACAGACTTCATCTACTGGACTAAAACAAAGGTTGAATGCAAACTCTTTCCCCAATTGTAGAAGCATTTGGAGCTGTAGTGATGTCTGAAATTGTTTTTTAAAGTCCCCCTCCTTTAAGTTTTTAAAATGTTTGTGGATATTTTTCTTATGAAAGAGAACAAATACAATTAGAAATCATTTTGTTTTTGCATTTCTAACTATTTCTCCTTTTGAGTCTCTGAATGAGTTAAGAGTCTTTGGTGAACTGGAAGGAGAAAGAATCAGGATTTTGGAGGAAGTTCGGTCCATGAAGATCTTCACTTCCTCGTGACCACCATGGCACAAGTGGGTAAATGCCCTTTGAAGTGCGAATTATCAGTGATAAACACACTTCACGGAAGCAACCGGCCTCCACTTTGTATGGACGGTTCAGGCTTCCACGTCATGCTACCTGTATATATATTATATATATCCTATATATATATATTATATATATATATATATATATATATATATATTTTTTTTTTTTTTGAGTTTGGGTCCCTTTTTTGTTTGATGATTGTTTCTTGTTATGTTTGTAAATTCTGGTCTAAGATCAACCTTATTGAGATTTACAGGCTGTAAAAACCATTTTGAATACAAAAATATTTACTACTGACAAACATTTCTTTTCTTTTAGGTCTCACTCCAGTTATCTTTAGATATATTTCCTAAGTGTTCTTTTCATTATGATGATGCAGTTTTTTAGGGTGCCCAGGATTCATAACGATTTGAATAAAAAAATACCTTTACTTTTTTTTTTTTTTAATTAAGTTTTAAGCTTAACTTTTCTTTATATACAGTACCTCGCAAAAGTGAGTACACCTCTTACATTTCTGCAGATATTTATTTATATCTTTTTATGGGACAACACTGCCGAAATTAATTTTTGACATTATGAAAAGGAGCCAATATCCATCTTGTACGTCAGGGGTCCCCAAACTACGGCCTGCGGGCCGGATCCAGCCCTCCTCCACATTTGGCTAAAACAGCCTGTTTTGGCTAAAGTACACATTTTTCCATTTTTTTAAGCTCATTTGGCATTTAGCTTTTATTACTAGCTCTTTTGGCTAATTTAAGCTTTTTTCAGGCTTTTAGGCTAATTTGGAGTTTAGCTAACATTTCATCTTTTTTGCTAAATTAGATACATTTTTTGTTTGTTTTTTTTTGGCTTATTTGGCATTTAGCTAATATTTCAGCTACATGCTAGCTGTTTTGGCTAATTTAGTTTTTTTCAGTTTTTTTATGCTAATTTGGAGTTTATCTAATATTTTTGTTTTATGCTAGCTGTTTGTTTTTGTCCCAGTTTTTTTTTTAAATTTTTTTGGGCTAATTTGGCATTTGACTAATATTTCAGCTACATGCTAGCTGTTTTGGCTTTTTTAGTTTTTTCTGTTTTTTTTTTTTTGTTTTTTTTGTGGATATTTTAAAGATTTTGCTAATATTTCAGCTACATGCTAGCTGTTTTGGCTAATTTAGTTTTTTTCTGGTTTTTTTTTCTTTGGCGTTTTTTAAAGATTTTGCTAATATTTCTGCTACATGCTAGCTGTTTTGACTAATTTAGAATTTTTTTTTGTTTTTCAGCTAATTTGGTACTTCACTAATATTTTAGCTCTCTATCAGCTTCAGCGTTTTCAGCTATCTGCTTCCGTGTTTCCAGCTATCAATTTGATCATTTTCAGCTATCAAGCTATCCCAGGTAATGCTGAATATCTAGTTTTTAAAATGTTTTAGTATTATTTTTCTAATGAAGATTACAGAAATTAGTTATTTAAAATTTGGCTATGTGTGGCTTTCTGGAAAACCTTAAATCTTTTCGTTTAGGCTGTGATTGTTACACTTTTTCTGTTACCCTATAAACCGACAGCAGTTTGCTGAAGACGGGTAGACACGGATTACTGGAACCATATCCTGTTGTCTCATGAGACCAAGATTAAACTATTTGGTTAAAACGGTGTCTCGCGTGTGTGGCATCAACCAGGTCAGGAGTTCAAAGAAAAGTGTGTGATGAATACAGTCAAGCATGGTGTTGGTAGAGCCATGGTCTGGGGCTGCATGAGTGCTGCTGGCATGAATGCTAGCATGCACTGAAACATACTGAAGCAGAGCATGATTCCTTCCTCTAGAAACTGGACTGCAGAGGAGAATTCCAGCATGATAATGACACCAAACACAACTCCAAGATAAACACTGCCTTGCTCAAGAGACTGAGGGTGAAGGGTTGGCCAATGATGTCTCCAGATCTAAACCCAATGGAACAGACAGTCTTTTTCATCATCTTAACCTTTAAAAAAACTGTGAAATACTGTCCCTGGTGCTGTCTGGGGATACGAATATTAATCTGAAGTCTTTTCTTCTTTCTGAAAATTTCAGAAAGATATTTTTTTTTCTTTTTGTGTAAAATTTTGGACTTTTTTGCGGCAGAAAAGTTTCAGAAATTTTGACTGTAGAAACAGAACATGTGAATTAATTCAAAATTACATTGGCTGTGAAATGCAAACCAAATGAACAAATCACTCAATACAAAAACATTATATGTATATATATATATAATATATATAATATATATTATATATATATATTATATATATATATATATATATATCTATACATTATATATATAATATATATAAAAAACCCTTCTCACCCTCCACGGGGGGTTTCTCCTCCTAGTTCGGGTCCTCTACTAGAAGAGGTCTTCTCAGGGATCTGCCGTAGCCACTTGTCTAGTTTGGGAGTTACAGCCCTGAGTGCTCCAATTACTAAGGGCACTCAGGAAACCAGGGTTCAATTCCCACTTGATTCCCTCTTGATTCCCAGAGGGCACAATGAGCAATTGATGAGGGCAATTAACATAATATCATGAGCTAATTAACATAATCCACAATCCAGTCTTGCTCAAGGACCCTCACCTCCAGTGAGGGTCCTTGAGCAAGACGCTACTGCCTACCTCATACCCAATGAGTGACAATGAAATGCAAGTCATGCCGGCTCAGACGTCGCCCGGCCAAACAAGGTCTGAGTCAGGTGCTGGGGAACCAGAGCACCTTGATGGAAAATGGGCTACTGGAACAAGAAGGAAAAAAAATATATATACATACATATATATATATATATATATATATAAACAGTATTACATTTTAAGAAAGCAGAGCAAGGTTTCAGAAACCAAAATAAACAAAAAAAATTTGGGAAAATTAAAGTGATTTCCAGAATACAAAATGAAATTTAGAAAAAACAAGGAGATATGATGAGAATGGGAAACCAGGAAGGTACTGAGGGACATTGCTGATTGGATGATGACGTTTGTATATCATTTCAACCCAAAGTTATTTGACATGAAGCAAGACCAGATATCACAATATCACAATCCAAACAGTTCACTTTTGTCCAAAACATGAAAATTCAAAGAGAGTTATGAGGTCACATTGTAAATCCAAGAAGTAAAATTTTGACATAATGTTTTCAGATATTTAGCGTGTTTTGGGAGAAAAAAAAGGCTTTGTTTTTCTAATGCATATTTTCACCCTTTGAATTAATGAATTTATAAATGTTGCATGTAATAGCTAAATATTTAGTCAGCACGCTAATAATATCCAAAATATTCAATTTTACCTGAATATTTAGTTTTTTATTATATATTTACAAAATTGATCTAAATATATAGTTAAAACTAAATATTTCGTTTTTAAACTAATGGATCAAAATAAAAATTTTAAAAAATAAATATTTAATCCAAACTAAAAACTGTATTTAGTTTTGAACCATAACTAAAGAACTAAATATTTAGCTTATTTAGTTTCAAGCTAAATATTTAGATAAAAACTGCATTTTTAGATCCAAAACTAAAAATTTTGTTAAAGACTAGATATTTAGGAAGGCTCCAAATATGTAGTTAAAAATGTAGTATTTTGTTTAAAAAAAAAAAAACGATTAAAAACTAAATTTCTAGTTAAAAACTAAATTTTTAGTTTGTAACTAAGTATTTAGTTTTTAACAAAATATTTATTCTTTGACTAAATATTTAGAATGGATCCAAATAAATGGTTTAAACTAAATATTTAGTCAAAAAAAACATATACATAAGTAAAAACTAAATATTTAGTTCAAAACTAAATATTTTGCTCCAAACTAAATATTACGATCCAAACAAAATATTTAATAATTTAACTAAATATATATATTTTCTTACTAAATATTTTGTTTTTAATTAATTATTTAGGTAAAAACTAAATATTTAGATCCACGCTAAATATGTAATTTCTAACTAAATATTTAGGAAGGGAACTAAATATTTACCTCCAAACTGAATATTTATTTTAAAAAATGAATATTTAGTTTGGAAAATAAATATTTAGATTTTCATAAAATTAAATATTTTGTTTGTCAGCTAAATTTATAATTTTAACATAACTATTTAGCTTAAAATTAAATATTTAGCTTCCCAACTAAATATTTAGTTAGTAAATATAACATTTATAAATACATCAATTTAAAGGATGGATATAGAATGGAAAATATGCATTTGAAAAACAAAACCTGATTGGATTATTTTTCCTCCTAAACACACTAAATATCCAGAAACATTGATGTCAAAATTTGACTTTTCAGATTTACAAATGGCTCTCCATACATACAGAGTATTTAAACGCTGGAATAAGCAAATGTCAACCTGTCAGGTTACGACAATCTACCAACACCAAATGAAAGAGCATTGATCGTAATGGAGCCAAATAAGCTACACTCGTGGGCTGAAAGACTGTAATTACATGCAGTGGAGTGCTTGGCAGTGAGACCATTTGCTTCCTCAGATCCCTCAAGTGCTTTCTGGAAATCACAGTGACTTTGGTCTCAGTCCCAGCAGTTGATTGACCTTCTCTTGTTGCAAGGACCTGGATGGAGGTGGGTGGGGGTTGGGTGGGTGCTGGACGCTGTGTTGTCATACTATGAGCCTCCCTCCGTGAGCCGCATATGGTTTCAGTCATCCATCGGGCTCTATTTCTTGATCCCGTTTTGTTTTTCTCATGTATAAATGCATGGAGACCCGGCCTTGGCCGGAGTCTGGAGTGAAGAACGAGGGAAACCACAAAAACACAAATTAGTTTATGTTTCATTTCAAGGCTGGTTTGTTCAGAGGCAAAAGTGCGATCCTGTACAGTAGACACACACGGCTGACGGTACATACTAGCTGCTATTGTTTTGGGTCACGCAGCTCCGCCAACAGTTTCCCAGCAGAGACGCTTAATTGGCCTCAGCTGACCAACTGTCACGTTAGGCGGACTTTGCCTTTTGATGCGAGGCCTGTGCTAAAACAACACGCCGTGCACACAAACATGGAGGTGGAGGTAACTCCACAACAGTTGTACTGTAAAACAGATTTCGTCAGCGAACCCCCTGACCTCTGCAGACAGTTGTAATTTCCTGTGTCACTTCAAATTGACTTTTTTTCCTTCACGTTTCCAGTGAGGGTGAGGCGGCTCACTTTTAAATGCTCCTATCAAACTCATTATTTCCGAAGATACATGGAGCAGGATGTGATATATGGAGGTGTATTGGGGCCAACATTATTTAAAACCCAAATTGAAAAAAATATTGGTGTTTGGCCAAAAAAAAAAAGAAGTGTCCAAAACCTTTAGCTACTTTAAAACCAACTTAATTATTTCTAGCTTCAAATGTTCTGTTTTTAGGTTTCAAAACTATAATTTTCAATGTTAAAACTTTTTTCAGTTTCAACTTTTTTTTGTTTTCCATTTTGAAATTTTCAGATTTGAAAATGGAAAACAAAAAGAGTTAATAGTGAAAAAAAGATTTGAAGCACACAAAAAAGTGTTTGCTAAAAACCTCCATAGTAACAAACATGTTAGGTTTGTGACATATTAACCACGATGTTAAGATGTTATATAGTTGTACTTGTTTTACAAAAAGTCTAGATCTTTACAAGTAAATAAACAAAATCGTATTTATTTCTGTATTAATTTGGCTTTAAAGTATTTTTATTGCTTTTACGTTTTTTCATTTGTATATTTATCATTCCTACTATCTTTTAATCTATACAGTTCCTTCTCAGCCATCATTTCCTTTTATTTTATGTTCGTCTTTCAATTGTTGTTGTTTACAGTCTTCTGTGTTTGATGACTTTTTATCGTTTGTAACCTTTGTTTCAAGGGGCCATACTGTGAAAAAGACAACTTTTGGAGTTTTTAAGTGAATTAAACTGTTCAATTCTTACTTTAAATTACCCGAAAATGGTATTTTGATCCGTTCACACATTTTGAGTAATTCTCTAAGAGTAAATCTCGAGTAATCCTCTAATGAAGGATCTTAACCTTCCCTTCAGGAAGCTTCTGCTCTGACAGCTCCGCCCCCAGTCTAACACAAACATCCAATTTCTCCACAGAGCTAGTGGTGATCAACAAAAAACTTTCATTTTAGATGGACAATACTGTATGTCTTCCAATTAAGTGATATTTTCAATAAATCCCAGCTCTAACATCTCTTTATTGTTTTAGATGCTGGGCTACCATAAGACCCCTCCCCCCCGATCGCGCACAGTCGTGCAGACGACGCGTGTATTTGTGTTTTGAACCTGTGAAGCGATGTCCGGGGCAGCTAAAGGTAGATATATGTTTTGTGCCTCCATCTTTAAAAAAAAGTTTGGATGGTGTTTATTTTTGTGGGAGAAACACAAAGCTGGCTCTAGGATGACATCATGAAATGGGCGGCACCCAGACGCAGCAGCAGGCGGAGCTTCATGTGTGGCCTCTTTAAGTCTTTATGTGTTCTACACATGTTAAAATGCATATACTATGCTTTTCTTAACCCTTTCAGAGTAAACTGTATATAATGTATTACCCTCAGTACAGGAAAAGAACAAAATATTTTTGAAATACTAGTTATTTTTCTGAGTTTTTTGTACAAGGAAGTGAGAGACCTCAATCTCTGAAGCTCCACCTTTTGCTTCTTGAAGGAGCCTTCCATTTCATGACATTATCCTAGTGTTGGCCTCTGCATTGTGTTTGTGTTTCACCCATAAAAAACAACATCTGAACTTTGCAAAGATGTGTGTGCACATCATAAATCTGTCTTTAGTAGCCCCGGCCATGGATAAACTGGTTGTAGTGTCTGAGCTAGCTGCCAAGTTAGCAACTGAGCACTGCCAGCTGTGCGGCAAAGCTAGCGGCTGAGCACCACCAGATGAGTGGTGAGGCTAGTGGCTGATCACCGCTAGCTAGGTGGGGAATCTAGCGGCTGAACACCCTTAGCTGAGCAGCAAAGCTAGCGCCTGATCACTGCTTGCTGAGTGATTAATCTGGCGGCTAAGTTAGCGGCTGAGTACCGCTAGCTGAGCAGCGAAGATAGCGGCTTAGCACCACTAGATGAGCGGAAAAGTTAGCGCCTGATCACCGCTAGCTGAGTGGTGAATCTAGTGCCTAAGTTAGCGGATAAGCACCGCTAGCTGAGCAGCGAAGATTGTATCTGATCGTCACTAGCTGAGTGGCAAATCTAGCGGCTAAGTTAGCAACTGAGCACCTCTAGTTGAGCGGCAAAGCTAGTTACAAAGTTAGCAATAATCACTGCTAGCGATGTTCACCGCTAGCTGAATGGCAAAGCTGGCAGCTGAGAACAGTTATCTGAGGGGTGAAATGAGCAGCTGATCACTGGTAACTGAGTGGAGAAATGTGGGTGTCAGCCTGGGCCCGATGCTGGCAGTGCAGGTTTTTAGAGGAATATTCAGAAATGCATAATCAGATCAAAATACCGCTTTGGGGTTGTTTATTGTGAGGAATAAACAATATTATACACTTAAAAGCTCAAAAAGTAGATTTGATGGTATTGGACCTTGAACTAAAGGTGCTCCACAAAGTATTTGATTGACTGATAAAAATAATAGGTAAGTGCAGAAAGAGATCAGAACATTTTTTTGTTTAAAAAAAAGTGGAAAATAAAAAAACCTTAAGAAATGCATATTAAACAAAAAATGTAAATATTGAAAGCAAATTTGCAGATAAAATATGTTATTTTATTAATAATCAAAAGGAAAAAGTAGTTTATAATGAATAACGCAGACATTTCTGAAAGAAATGCAGGAATAGTTCAGTATTAACCATCAGCTTGACAGAAGTATCATGCGTTCCCTATTGATTACATGGGCTCCAACTGAACCGAAGTTGTAATTAGGGCTGTCAGGTCGGCGTTTTTTATGATTGGCTGATGAAAGGTATAATTTAGGACTGCCAGGATAGTGACTTCAAAAGCCCCCGCTGCCATATTAGGCTGGAATGTGAAAGCTGTCCAGGAAAAAAAAAAAAAAGACTCAATTTTCTACTGGTTCTAATTACAAAAAGGGTCTCCTTTCATTGATTAAGGCGACGGACGTCCCTTTCTGAAGGTCACAGTGGGAAAGCATAGTGATGTGGCCATTATATCGTTCATCAGGCCTCACAATCACCAAAACACAAATGCTGTGGCGTGAGAAGACAAACACGTCAATGGGTGCAAGCCATGCCTTTTGGAAAAACCCTGCTTTACTTGGCTCTCACCAAAGCAGCAAAATGAAAACATGAATTGTTGTTAATCCCTGAAGCCCGTCCCTAATGGGCTTTGGTTTAAATAACCTAAAGCATTTGTAACAGTGGCTACATTTTGGAAAATGCTTTTTTGTGATTGCACCATTGGCCAATGGGGAGAGTTTAATGCTCCAAGCGTCTCAGCTGCTTTCGTTTCCCATGATTTGTTTTCCAGGTCACTCCCTTGTGCATGACTTTGCATGTAAAGATCACGATTCCCATGAAAAAAATGGTCCCTGATCCATTTAAAGTTAAAAATTAAATGAAAATATAAATATTCTTAGACATGCAAACTCATGCACAGAGATATGAAATGGACTTATTATTATAAATACATTTCTGTGCTTGCTAACCTCTGTGTTTATTGGCTTCAGTCAATGCGTGGAGACCGACTGGGAGCCACGAGTGAACCCCCAGCCTCAGTCACTCACACCCACATGGGGGCTGCAGATTTTTGGGTTGTCCAGATCCGTGGAGGATCATAGATGAGCGGCAGCGTCTTAGGGGGAGCACAGGTGTGTCTATCAGTTCACCTGAGGCTCGTACGACCACCTTAAGAGACGTCATGAAAATGGTGTAGTGAGAGTATCCATAAGAATACTGAAAGTTACACATACGATGGTGTCATATGGAGCCATTACACAACACCCTAATTCAGGTGTCTGCAACCTTCAGCACTTAAAGATCCATTCACATCTATAGACTTCCATAGACACATGACTTCCTAACAAAGTAAAACTCACTGTGTCAAAATGGATCATCTCAATGCAGCGAGGTGTCAAACTCAATCACACAAAGGGGCCAAAACACCTTAAAAACTGCTAAAAACTGCATTTTTAAAACTTTAAAACCGTAACTTTTTAACATAATTATGAACTAGAAGATTTATAGCATTACCTGTGATTATGCTAGTGTGAATGCTGTGAGCTGAATTTGGCCGCTGAAGACGGAGAAATTGATAGTTAGAAACTTTGAAGCTGATAGTTGAAATCACTGAAGCTGATAGTTGAAAACGCTGAAGCTGATGGCCGGCTAACATATTAGCTAAATGCCAAACTAACCTAAAAAACTTTTTAAAAAAAAAGAAAATTAGGCTAAATATGCCAAAACAGCTAGCGTGTAAATATTAGCTAAACTCCAAAATAGCCTAAAAAAAATCTTAGTAAATGCCAAAATAGTTCAAAGAATCTAGCAGAACTCCAATTTTTAAAACTTTAAAACTGTAACTTTTTAGCTTAATTACGAATAATAAAAATGCAGGAATATTATTCCAGAATAAATCAACTGAAACCTTAAATAACTTTTAAAATTTTACTCTCCATAGAAATATATCCTGTCAAAATTGTTAAAATTTAAAATTAGAATTGAACCATTAATACAAAATTAAAACAAAATGATCTGGAGGGCCAGATAGAATTACCTGGAGGGCCAGATCCGGCCCCCAGGCCTAGACTTTGACACATGTGCTGTAAAGTCAAGAAAACTTGTTAGCTGATCAGGTTTTTCACAGAAATCAAGTTTTCCTCTTTTGTTTCTTTTGGGATGTTTCTGGAGGTTTCAGCAGACCTGCAGGCTGTGGTCCATGAGCTTTAATCTCACAGGCTCCTCCCATCGTATTGATCTCCATCAGTTTAAGTGACATTCATTACACACAGTTGTAGCTGCAGAAAGAATTAACAGCCATCAAATACCTCAAAAAAGCAGAACCCTGAGTAACCAAAACCTTTTTATCAGGAAACCACGAGGATCCACCACCACGCATAGACACCTCTCACTCCTTCAGGCTTCCTGACAGAACTAAGACCTTTCTAACGAGTCGGAGAAAGGCCAAACACAGATAAGTGCCTCTGACATAATTAAGCCAACATCAAACGGGCAATGGATGAGCCCTGTGAAGATAAAGCAGCCAGAACTGACAGGTCTGATAGTCGTCCAAACAAAGGGAGAGTGGGACGTAAGGGGCTTCTTTACAGGGAGTTAAGTGGACTGCCCAGAGGACACCGCGGAACACGGCTCATCTGTCAGGGAAGAGGGGAATGGATACCGTCACCGGCCTGTCATCCAGGGTCAGATGGTATCTAGGAATTCCCTCAAAGAATGTCCACTCTGTGGTAGCAGTGTTTGGGTCAGCATCACTGGGTGACTCAGATCATTTACTTTTTACTCATTTTATCAGAGACTCGAGATAGGACAAAAGAAAAAAACACGTATATAGAAATAATTATAAGAAGGCAAGAAACAGGTTTGTTTCAAGTTAAGCAAAATTAAAAAAAAAATTATAACCCACCATTACATCAAGCTTATGTTTGCTTTGTTCTATCCAGTTTTAATACAATATTCTTCAAGGCTTTTAAAGTTCTTTAAACTTTTTTTTTTATTTATTTTGGGTATCAGCAAGTTATAGAAAATAAAACTTAAACAATAGATAAAATATTAAAACATAAGTAAATAAATAAAAACGTTAGCCAAATTTGACATGACTGATCTTATTTCTTAATTCTAAGCCTGATCTGAAAACTATAAAATATAAAGGTAAGCAATTCTGAGCTTTACCTTTATAAACAACTTAATTTTTTGTTGTATAGCTTCTACATTCAAGCAAAAATCTATGGAGCAACAAGTAGCCCATTATAGAACTAGCTTACATATGTCAGAACATTTATCATTTTGGCAAAAATCAGAGAAGAGCTGGGGAGAAAAGATCTTTCTAAAGAAGAATAAACTGCATAATCTTTGAAAAAAAAAAGTGTTTTTAACTTGTAGCATTTTTCTGATAATGTATGAGATATAGAAAGAAAATTAGGATGAAAATTGGATTTCTAAGTTTTTCTTAAATCAAATTGTAGTGAATCAGGAGCAAAGGAAAAAAACAGTTTGATAAAGACTGTGTTTTGTGGTGTAATGATTAATCAATTCCTATTCTATGATCCAACCAGATCAATCTGTCTGTGGCTGAATCAAATTGAATTGACTGATACCATTAAAAATAAAAATGCTTTCAGAATGAGATCAATTGATAACTTTTTTTGGAAAATACCATTTGGATTGAGACAACACATGTGATACAAATTATCATTAAATCCAGTGAGTGAAAACACTTAGAATTTAGCAAAGAGATGTGACCATACAGCATGTGTCCAAGTCGAGGCCCGAAGGCCGGATCCGGCCCTCCAGATCATTTTGATTTGTTTTTAATGGCCCGATGTTATCTCACGCTTATTTCTAACTTGTATAATTTTGACAAAATACATTTTCATGGAGAGTAAAATTTTGAAAGTTATTTAAGGTTTAAGTTGATTTATTCTTGAATAATATTCCTGCCTTTTCATTATTCAGAATTATGTTAAAAAGATATTTTTTTAAAGTTTAAAAAATGGCCTTCTGCTGGCTTTATGGACTATTTTGACATTTGCTATGATTTTATTGGGCTATTTTCAAGTTTCACTAATATGTCAGCGACATGCTAGCTGTTTTGGCTATTTTTTTTTTTAATTTTTGTCTACTTTTGGAGTTAGGCTAGTATTTACATTCAGTCTTTTTAGCTATACTTTTCTGCGTCTTCACCTATCAGTACTGGCATATTCAGCTTACAGCATTCACACTAGCATTATCGCAGGTAATGCTACATATTGAGTTTATAATTATGTTAAAAAGTTACAGTTTTAAAAATTTAGTTTTATTGTGTTCAATAAATGTTTATCCCGCTCAGCCTGTGACCAAAGGTGTGTTTTGGATTTTGACCCCTTGTGCGATTGAGTTTGACACTCCTGCCCTGTAGTGTGGTAGATCCATTGACTGTATAAGGGAGAACTGGACTGAGCATGTCCCCTTACTTCCGTGTTCCATATAGGAAGTACCACTGGGTTGCAAAAAGGCCAAAGTCCCATTGACTTCCATTGAGAAACAGAATGTCAGAATAATCATTCTTCCTCTGGTGCTTTCTGCTTAACTTCTTTTTTCTAATCCTTATTTTTTTTTTTAAGATTTTTTTCCATTATCACAAGTTATATAGATTCCATGACTCAGCTATGACTCACAGAGACTCGGACCAATGGCTGGTGATTGTTTGCATTATGGCGATAGCCGTTTCAGGAAGTGACGGTGAAAGCGGTGGCCTACTTTCAGAGGAGAGGAGGTAATGCATTTCCAATGGGAGACCTCATTGCTCCAGCTGTCCAGTATTTTTACAGTCAATCTGATGTTGAAAAACAACAGATGCTGAACTTTTTCAAACTAAAATGTGAACGGATTTGACATTCATTCTTGTTCACTTGTTGTTTGTTCAAACATTAAATTTACACCTGATTAAGTTGAAGAAATACAAGGAATCTGGTGAACTTCACCTGTACTGGTCAGTACTAGCTATTTATCTCTGAGTCACACTGGTGGACGTTTGGGATACAGATAGATTAAAAGATGATCTGAGTTTAAACAGTTTTTTCTTCAATTATTCTATAAATTCTTTATTAAGATTGAATCTAACGTAGCACAAAACGCTCTATATTAAGTCAACGTTAGAAACATCTCCAGCTTTCTGTTCCAGCCAAACCTAATAACTGCTCGAGATGTTATTTCAGTGGAAAAGCTAAAGTAAGGGATTCTAAATGCAATGTTAAATTATTTGCAGCCCATTTGGTATCAAAAGCGTAATCACGTTTTAATGTGTTTCATAACCTCAGTTTTTGAAAAGCTGCTTGTTTTCCAGTCAAAACTGAAAAAAAACCCAAGTTGTTCATGCTGAAAGTTCAGGAAACAAGGAGACAGTCAGAGCGCTCAGCTGTAACGCAGTCTGGCACTACACTAACAAAGGAAATGAGCAAACCACACAGCAAATAAGAGACTTTAATCCAACACTCCAGACCCCACTGCTTACATTTGGGTGCCAACCGTGTCGCTCACAAATAAACTCGTTTAAAGGAAAGATTTCACACAAACGACTGTATTTTTACAGACAGGTCTGAGTTTAAGTTTTCTCTTTATATGACCGTTAGTTATGTCAAACATTTACGACATTAAAACTCACTATTGATGATAAATCAGCAAACTGCTCTCATTTCCCACAGAATCCTCACTGAACATTCATAGATGAATTCATTATTTATTTATTCTGCATCTTCAAGTCACGGTGGTTCTCTCTTTAACATCAGCTTTGTGTCATGGTGAATGTGTTAAAAAGTAAAAAAAAAAGTTACTAATAAACAGTCAAATTAGTTTTGTTTTTACAGCTAGCAACTTTTGTTTGGAAATCTTTTATAGCAATTTTAGCAACACCGTTAGGAAACCACCAGGCCTTCCATAAAAAAGAATTTAAAAAAATTAAAATTAAAACTTAATAAATTAAAAAAACACAAATAAAAATTTAATGTTAAAAAAATAAAAATAAATGTGAAAGGCAATAAAGAACATATGTAAATAAATAAATGAAACAACTAAAATAAAATAAGTAATAAATACATAATAACTAATAACTACAAAGTATTAAAACTCATTCTTAAAAAAAAAAAAAGAAAATCTTCAGTTGATGTTTGGATCTGATGTGCAGCTCAGGAGGAAAACTGTTCCATAACTGGAGATCAGTTCAGTTTTCTTGAGAGAATTCTTTGATTTGATTCTTCAGGAGCTTTATTTTAAGTGTGTAATACTCCTCCTGTAGCTTGAGGATTTTGTCTTGTCTTCTCAGTACAGACATTTCCAGATCCAATTTCTCCTGCTGAGCAGCGGGTCTGCGCGGCGGTGATGAAGAAGAGGAACACGGGCTTTGGACATCAGAATCACTGAGGACTTCAGCGGGAGGACTAGCCAGCTGCCTTGCCGGGGAGTTGAGAGTGTTTGTCGAGGCCGTTTCATGTTCCGGAGTGATGCTGGGATCCGGATCCGGATCCGGCTCCGGATCGGAAATTTCAACCTCTATCAGTGCCTGCTTGCTGGTGATGTCCTCCTCTGTGGACTTACCATCTTCACTGTAACAGGAGGATAAAACAGAAGACGTTTGGTTAACAAGTTTCAGTTCAGTCGACATGAATCCATTCATAACAAAACTAATGAATAACAATTGAAAAAATTGAACAGTTTCAAGTCCCACTCCAACCATCCTTGATCCATTTTCAAAGTGTCCCCAGTGGTCTTTTAATTAGGATCAGGGCTGCCACGATTAGACGACTAATCGACAACTAATCAACTATTGAAATAGTCAACGACTAGTTTGATAGTTTAATAGGCCGGGTGTAGTAAAACTGAAAGTTATAATGACATTCTGTTAGCTTTTTGGACTATTTTGGCATTTATTATAGTAATATCTGCTCAAATGAAAGGTCAATATTTTCAATAGAATCTCAAATATTGGAATATTATTCAAATTTGTATTTAGATTTGTGAACGATCTAAGACAGGAAATGAAAATACAGTTCAGCAGGACATTCAGAAAATAGATATTCTACATTTTTCTGTTGAAAATGGTTATGTTGTCTTTAATTATTTACGTAAACTTGTGTTAAACAGCGTTCAGTTCTTTGGTTTCCTGGTCTGAATCCATTAACTGGAAGTTCTGTCCCACGTTCACGTCCCCATTTTGTCTGACGTCACCGTGAAAAGGGTCAATAAATACTAATAACATTTGTTTTCTTTGTAATGAGAAAAAAGGCTACATTAACATATTAAAAAATGATTTCCATCAGAGTGGGTTTTTAATAAAATAGATTACCTCTCATCTGAACTGTCATATATCACTTTGTTATAAATCTTCTTGTTTTTCTGCAGTTTCTTCTCTGGGAGGTTCAGCACAGAAATAACTATCTGTGTTACAGCACTGAGCTTCTCAAACAACATCTCTTCTTCTGTAAATAAAGAAAACAAAAGTGTGTAAGTCAGAGTAACAGCATTCTACAATAATAATAATAATTACAATTCCCTGACCTTTATTAGACTGTCGCTTAATTTCCTCCCTCGCTTTTGCCAGAAGGTTTTCCCACTTTTTGTTGCAGTCGGAAACCGTGCGCTGAACCTGTGGAAAAGCCTCATTAATGGCTTGGACTATTTCCTTCCAGGCAATCCTCTTGTCTTGAAAAGAGACTCCGGTGCTTTGCTTCCCTCTGACTATGTTCTGCTTCTTCTGGATCAGCTGAGCCAGAAGAAGGCACTCCTGGTCGGTCCAGTTGGGTTTTCTCTTCCTGCTGGTCGAGCTCGTCTGTTGCTGTGAAGGCATTGGTCTGGAAGAAAAACACATTACAACAGCCATTAAAACCACGCATCAAACAAAACAGAAACTCCAGTAGGAAAAACCCTTAGATTTTGTTCAAGAGGATAATCCCCTTAACAATACCCTTAAGTAGCATCCTTTCAGTTTTGTTCTTTCTGATAGTCTTTTTCTTTATACTCGACCTAATTCAAAGTAAAATAATTAAAATGTCGATTTTTAAGTAATATTTAATGGTGATTTAATGGGAAATATTAATCAAACCAACCTGTTTAAGGCCGAACAAAAGGCTCCTCTTCTTTTTTGAGGGAAAAATCCGCAGCTGGCGTCCGTGCGTGATGACGTCTGTCGCTGATGACGTGTCGTTTTGTTTACAGCGGCGCATGCACAGAGATGGCTGTGGACATAACTCTACTTTTCAAAGCCAGCGTGAAGACCGTGAAGACAAGAAACAAGGCGATAGGGATCGGCTTCGACTCGACGAAAGATGAGATTTTCAAAAGAAGCAGAACGAAGAGCGGCTTCTCCCAGAGAGCCAAAGAAGTGGTGAGTGTTCACCTCAGCTAGCTATAGCATGCTGTGCTAGCTCGTGTTCAATCAGGAAAAATCTCAACCACAACTTTGCCTTTTTATGACAAACTAATTTTCTTTTCCTAAAACATATATTTACAACCAATTGTAGCTGTTTATATAGGCTTTTTTTTGTTACTTCAGCACAGCTGTCAGTGAGTTGTTTTAAAAGTTGCTATTAAAAACAAAAAACAAAACCTTGTATGGGGATGTCAAATTAAACTGCACAAGGGGCCAAAACACACCTTAGGTCTCGAGCCCAACAGGATAAGCATTTAGTGAACACTCTTAAAGTAAATTTTTTAAACTTTAAACCATAACTTTTTAAAAAATAATTATTAACTGCATGTAATAACGCTGCTGTGAATGCTGTAAGCTGAATTTGGCCGCTGAAGATGCTGAAATTGACAGCTAAAAATGCTTATAGCCAGCTAAAATATTAGCAAAATACCAAACTAGCCTGAAAAAAATAAGAAAAGAACGTTGGTTAGCAATAAAGGCCAGGATGTAGCTCGAAATTTGCTAAACTTTAAAACAGCCTATAAAACTGAAAAAGCCTAAATTGGCCTAAACAGATGGCATGTAGCTGAAATGAAGCCAACATTTTAAACCAGTCTAAAAAATGATTTAAAAAAAACTAGGGAAAAAAATTAGGGATGTCCCGATTAGGTTTCTGAGTCATTCGGTTTTGTGTAATTGCCGATACCGAGTCCCGATCCGATACTTTTGTAAGACGTTTCAAAGATGAAAAAATTGAATTAACAGATTTGGAGTGTCCCTTATTTATATTGATTACATTTCTGTTATCATTAAAATAATAGAACACTTCTGTGATTAGCTTTAACAAAAAATGTAAAATAGAGCAAATATAAACTAAGAAAAAAATAACAATTTTCTTATTATATGAGTGATAATTAGTCATGTGAGAAAGTTTAGTGACTTTAGCTTTAATATGTTTAGAGCTATTGAACATTTTTAACCAAATGTGATTCATTTCCTTATTTAAAATTCTTAAAAATGAATGACTTTGTTGTAGTATAAATTTGATCATGACTGTTCATGACTAGGTGATATCTTTTTAAAACCATTTGTTCGTTTTTTTTTTTTTAAATTAAGCTTAAGTAATTATTTTTTTAAGTTCTTAAGACATCACATTTTCGGTTTTATTACCTGGCAGTTAATTTTCTTTACTTTTTTCTTTCTGTCAGTTAAATAAAACAGGCATATCAAAGAACACCTCGGGTCCTAAGGAGTTAAATCACGGAGCTAGCATTTAGCAGTTTGCAGCTGCTGTTTAGCCGTCTGTCTGTCAGTAACACGAGGAGTTTAACATTAAAAGAAACAAAAAAACTGTATTTTTCTGTTGAAATGCCTTTATAGGTTGTTGATGTTTACGTTAAAGGGGCCCGACCATGATTTTCTTAAGCCTTTCAGAGTGAATTATATCTATATATAAGATCATATATTACCTTTGGTATACTGAAAAATGAATTATTTATGAAATATTAGTTATATTTCGGGAGTTTTTCCCTAGCCAGAAGTAAAACGGCTCGATTCCTGAAGCTCCGCCTCCTGCTACGTGTTCATGACGTCATCCTAGAGTCTGTGGCTCCATGTCGGTATTTCTCCCACAAAAATAATCCAAACCTCTTCATAGATCGATGCACCACAATATTTCTGCTTTAGTTGGCCTGGCCATCACTGCGCTGGTTCACAACACACGCAGCTCCTTCACTGCTGTACCGGATCGGGAGTTTGGGGGGAGGGGGTGTCTTAAAAGGGCTTCTCGCATCTAAAGTAAGTGGTCATCAGTGGATAAGGGGATAAATTGGTGTTAGTCTGGGGGCGGAGCTGTCAGTGTCGACTCTTCCTCACATCAGCACGTTTCCAACCGCTCGCTTTTGTGGGTATGGGAGGGGCTGCTGCAGACTGTGCAGATTTTTAAAGGATTACTCTTAAATGCATAAACAGATCAAAATATCTTTTATAGGGAGAAACGGACAGTAAAATGCATTTAAAACCTCAAAAAGTTGAATTTTCACGGCAGGGCCCCTTTAAGACAAACCTACAGACACTTGCTGACAGTTTAAAGCGTTTTTAAAAGAGTTATTGATCCCAGAAGTCTGAATCTGTGACCACATCGCTTGCTTGACTCAACGTTAGCCTCCAGTTTAAACTGATGATGTAATCTGCTGCGTTTTATGGCAACAACATTTTGTGGTTTGTTCATGACATTCAAACATCTGGTGGAGTATTTATCCGGAATAATAAGATTGAAATGAAAAGTGCTGATTATAATAAGAGTAAATAAAATATCCGATACTGATCGGGAGACTACATCCGATTTCGATCAAGTCATCAACCACGTGATTGGCCCGATTTCCGATCAAGTGATCGGATCGGGACATCCCTAAAAAAAAAAAAAAAAAAAAAGCCTAAGTTAGCCAAAATAGTTAGCATCTAGCTGAAATTTTTTGCTAAAATCCAAAGTGTAAAAATAAAACTGGAAAAAACCTAAATTAGACAAATGTCATGTAGCTGAAATGATAGCTAAACTCCAAAACAAGCTAAAACAAATCAGAAAAACGTGTAAATTTCCCCTAACAGCTAGTATGTTGCTGAAATATTAGCTAAACTTCAAAATAGCCTAAAAAAATCTGAGTAAATGCCAAAATAGTCCAAAACGCTAGCAGAATAACAATTTTTGAAACTTTAACACTATAACTTTTTAACACAATTATGACTAATATAAAGGACGGAATATTATTCCAGAATAAATCAACTTAAACCTTAAATAACTTTCAATATTTACTCTCCATGAAAATATATTTTGTCAAAATGATGCAAGTTAGAAATAAGTGCAAGATAACATCGGGCCATTAATAACAGTAAAATAAAATAATCTGGAGGGCCGGATAGAATTACCCAGAGGGCCGGATCCGGCCCCCGGGCCTTGACTTTGACACATAGCTTATACAAACGCAAACATTATTTGATTATTTGAACTCGACATACTTTGTTTTACATTTATTTGAAATAGGAGCACTGTTTTAAATGTAGTGTTTCTCAAAGTTGACCTCAACATACGGTGGCCGGGAAGTGCAAAACAATAATACATTTACCGAAACACATTAACGTTTCGACCGAAACACATTAACATTTCGACCGAAACACATTTACATTTCGACCGAAACACATTTACATTTCGACCGAAACACATTTACATTTCGACCGAAACACATTTACAAGTTGACCGAAACACATTTACATTTCCACCGAAACACATTTACATTTCGACCGAAACACATTTACAAGTTTGCCCATAGTCTGTATATTTGATGGACAACCCCCGCTCCAGTATGCCATTCATTTCCTATGACGTCCAGTAGATAATATAGCGTCTATGAGGTTCACCTCCGACATGACCCGGAAGTAAGGGTGCAGAGGTGAATTCTGGGAGGAAAAGACCGCGGAAAGGGGGTCGTACAGCCAGTGTTGCCAGATTGGGCGGTTTTGGTTCTAAATTTGCGGGCAAAAATTGCTTTGGGCGGGTGGGCATATTTTTGGCGGGTTTATGGTCGGTTTGGCATTTTTTATTTCCTTATTATAAAAAAGTAGCGGACTTAGTTAGGCTGGATGGCGATCGGACTTCCACTAATGTTTCCTTGTTCTCAGGCTCAGTGAACGCACCAGGAGGAGACGCTTTATGGTCCTGTGCAGTGTCATTTAAGCCCTGGCTGCGTGCATGTCTGGTGTGTTTGTGCCTGTAATCGCACGCACACACGTGTGCGTGTTATGATTGTATGTTTTCCATATCTACAGACTGTTTAGATACAAAAACATGATCACATTTGTCAATCATAGTGTTTTATTGTGAAAATTGGTTATATTTTGAAGATAAACAGGATTTTCTCATGTATGTTGGAGCAACTTCCTGCTAGAATTGACGCGGAGCGCTCGCGGCTCGCGCACAAGATAGAGGAGACGCCGAAACGATCCACTGCACCGCGCGGGCCGTCGCATGTGTGCGTGCGACCACAGGCACACACCAATCAGACACGCACGCACACAGATCAACGTGGGCAGACTCCGGTGCGGGGACAGAGCTGGGTTTATGGGGTTAAAAAACGACAACAGAGAGGCAGACCTATTGTCCCTACAAATTTGCCAGAAAACCAAATTATGTCCACAATCACCACAGAATCTTCCTAAAACCGGGTAATAAACTCCACAAAACAGGAAATGTTAATGTGTTTCGGTCGAAATGTTAATGTGTTTCGGTCGAAATGTTAATGTGTTTCGGTCGAAATGTTAATGTGTTTCGGTCGAAATGTAAATGTGTTTCGGTCGAAATGTTAATGTGTTTCGGTCGAAATGTTAATGTGTTTCGGTCGAAATGTTAATGTGTTTCGGTAAATGTATTATTGTTTTGCACTTCCCGGCCACCGTATCAACACCATTACGTGAGGAAAAAAAAAAGGGATTATTGTTTATTTATTTATAAACTACTCTGGAAAACCACTATTGCTAAAATAAATATTTATATTAATTATTTAAAAAAGAAAAATAATGCAAGGAATAGAAATGCCTGTCCACAATGATAACTGATAATGGAAAATCTAAAGTTTCCAGTTCGTTACATTCAAATCAAATTCATTTTTACATCCGTTTCCTTAAAGAGCCGCTCCAGTGTAAAATGATTTTTTTTAAACCTGCAATATTTTAGCATTTTATAGCATTTTTCTCATGATGGAGGACATGTACAAAATAATTTAAAGTTCAAAACACGTTTGAGTATTTCTTTATTCAAATTGTGATGGAAGAAGATCAGACTGATACCCACGGTTTGAAAAAAACTTGGGTTTCTGACCGTCATGGGCGGGCCAAAGTCTCCCCCCTCTACTCCAATTCTGATGCATTTACTTCACAATAAATGTAAAATAAAAATAATAAACTTGATTATTTTTCAGCTTCAAATGTTGCAGTTTTTAAGTTTCAAAACCCAAAATGTCATTTAAATTTTTTTTTTTTTTTCCAGTTTTTCATTTCAAACTCAAATACAAACAAAAAACTGAAAAAAAGTTGAAATTGAATAGAATTTGCACCTAAAGAAGTTGAAAGTAATTACGTTTATTTTAGATTAACAAAATGTTTTGGACATGTTTTTTTTTTGGCCAAACCCCAATATTTTTTCTATTGTGTTTATTTGGGTTTCAAATAATATTGGCCCTAATGTAACTCCATACAATTTAGTTGACCTTTTATTACCATAAAAACCTGGAAACTGCCATGTCAGAGCCAAATGTCATTGGTAAGCAGTGATTGGTCCGAATCGGTGTGAGTCAGTTTCTATGGAAACCACTCTCACCAATCAGGAGTTAGCTTGTTGGAAGGCCCCACCCCTACTACTTGACACGGGACTCTGAATGTTTGATCTGAAACCACCAACTTTTCTTGAGGCATCTGATTGGCTAGTTTATAACCTGAGGGATTTGAACTTCAGAAACAATATAATGAAAAATTTAGGATTATTAAAAAAAGAAACGTATCATAAAGATAGATGTAGAGCATAAATGTTTATTGACACATTGAACAGCCGAGTAATGGTTGTATATTCCTCTGTTGAAGTCTATGGGGTTTTGGCCTCTTTGAGCCTGTACGACAGGGGGGAGGGGTCATTCAGTCCAGTTCTTATCTACAGTCAATGCCACAAACAAACACTCAAACATTCATACTAAGGGTTTTTTCGCTTTAGCGCTATGGATGAAAATTACTCATATATTGAAATATGGGATAAAAAATTAGAAAAGTTGTCTTTTTTTTGAGTAAAATTTTCACTGATGAAACGCGTTACAATGAAAATGAAACTCGTTAAAACCCCGGGAGAAGTACGAATGAGCCGCGCTAAGAACACGTGAACCCGCGCTTCACTGAAGTTTTTTCCCATTTGACATTCAGAGACTCTGGGCAGAAATCATATCGAGTCAGCACCGTGACCAGCACTCGCCCCGGGCGACGCTTTGTTTCAGTTAAACACTCGGGGTTTCCTGGTCCACACCAGTTCTAAGTCAGCTGATGGAGATCTCTGCCAAGATGGGGAACCCCAGGGGTACCCGCAGCTGGAAGATCCACATAGGGGACCCGGGGTGCACCCAGAGTTGCATGCGTGCCCGCCGTACCTGGCCCTCTCCCGTGACCTGCACAGACCCGCTCCTCTCATCCTACCTGTCCCGGCAGGGTGAAAGATTGACTGATTTTATGTTTGTTTGTTTGGTTTATTGTTCATGAATTCTTTTTTTTTTTTTTTTTTTATTTAACAAGGAAACATACATTAGACATACTTTAGGCTTGAGCAATTGGAACAGAGTGAAGAAAATAATTCTTATATAATCTGTTCCTTTTCCTAAACAAAAGCAAAAGGCGACATAATAACAGAAACAACAAAACTTCACATTTCTAACTCCTCCCTAATCCGTCTCGATCTGTGGCTTACATTTATTGTTCCAATTCATTTTCCTTCATGTATTTATCTAATATCCTATCTTTAAAGATTATATTAAATGCAGCTATGCTAGTAGTTTCTTCAATATTGTGTCCAGTGAATTATAGATCGACTCCATAAACTGATGTGTGTGTCTGTCTCAAGGTTGTGCGTGCAAATGGAACTTTGAAACTATTTTTCCGTCTTGTTTCTATTATCTTCTGAAATAAATGAAAAAACTGATTGAATAATGTTCGGGAGAGCTTTTAATTAGGCTTTTAACATGAATAATAACGTTTTTAAATCATTTAAATCTAAAAACGTTAGCAGTCGTGATTCAGTAAACAGATTGTTTGTGTGTTCTCTGCTGCCTTTTTGTTGATTATTCTTATTGCTTTATTCTGTGAGAGAAACAAAGACTTTGTATGAAGTGAATATGCTTTTCCCCAAAATTCAAGGCAGTAAAATGAAAGAACAATACAACCTGTAAATAAATCTTTTACTCTGTTAAGAATTCACATTTTTTTGCTAATTTTCTTTTTCAAATGATTAATGTGAGATTTCCATTTGAACTTTTCATCCAAAATAACCTCAAGAAATTTTATTTCACTTACTCTGCAAATGTTAACTTGATCAATATTTAATGATAAATTTTCATCTGTTTGCCGATTACTAAAAATCATAAACTTTGTTTTCTCACAATTCAAAACTAAACTATTTTCAGAAAACCAATTGTTCACCTCAGCTATTTCTTCTTTTACCGTTACCATCAGTTCATTTTGTTCCAGACTGGAAAATCGATTATTGCGTTATTTATAGGCAATTCATTAGTGATTTGTGTGTCAATTACCTAATTTTAATGCTTTTTGTGCACCAATAAAAAAGTTATACAGAAATGTTTCGTGCAATCTTGTTAGACTTATGTGGAAATACATAGAATGGTCAAGGAAAGCCACACATTTGTGCATTATCACATAAAGTTGCGTAATATTTAAATAATAATTGCATATAAACTGTGTCAAATTTGCATAAACTACTTTTCTCAACTGACCAAATTTTGAACATCTAAAAGCTAAAGTCCTGTTAAGACCTGTCAGCCCACCTCCTGCAGTACCTCTGTATGTTTTTTGGACGTCCGTAGCTCTTCAGCTCTTTCAACTCTTTCAGCTCTTAAAATATTTGCTCTTTTTATGCTTTTTCAACTGTTTTGGCAGTTACAAAGGATTTCTGGGCTGTTTTGGGGTTTAGCTATAATTTTAACCATATGCTAACTGTTTCTACTAATTTAAGCTATATTTTTCCGTTTTGTGGGTATTTTGGAATTTAGCTAATATTTTAGCCTTATGCTATCTGTTTTGGCAAAATTAAATATTTTACCAGTTTTTAGGCTAATTTGGCATTTAGCTAATATTTCAGCTACATGCTAGCTGTTTGGCCAATTTAGAATTTTTTCAGTGTTTTAGTCTAATTTGGCATTTCACTAATATTTTAGCTAGCAATCAGCTCTAGCGTTTTCAGCTACTAGCTTCAGCCATCTCAGCTATCAACTTCGGCATTATCAGATGCCACATTCAACTAACAGGATTCACACAAGCATTATCACAGGTAATGCTACATATCTAGTTTTTAAAATGTTCTAGTATTATTTTTTCTATGAAGATTACAGAAATGAAATGTTTCAAATTTGGCTATGTGTGGCTTTCTGCAAAACCGTAAATGTTTATGTTTAGGCTGTAATTGTTACACATTTACTGTTAACCTACAAACTGACCCCACATCAAAGGAAACAGTTATGTGACCCTGACAAGAAAAAGTTTGTGGACCCGTGGTCTACACGAATGCAGATGTCTTCAAAAGAACCACTTTCATATTTCCCACGGGGGAGTCAAATCTTAAATGTCACCAGGCATCAGTCTGAAGACGACACGAGAAGATCCGCTCCACCTCTGCACAGCCCCGTTTTTGTCATGTACGTTTGCATCAGCATTAAACGTGGCGGTTTAATAAAAGCTCTGCTGCTGATTCAATAGAAACTCATACCTACCCTGTGGTGCCTGGCCTCTGCCCCCCCTCACCCCGCTAACCTCCCGCTGTCTCCCTCATGCTGGAGCTATCATCTCAGACCATCTCACTGAACCGTTTTTGTAGAAATTGAAGTTGCGAGTCTGGAATGTCTGGACTGTTTAAAGTTAAGTCGCGGTTTTCATCCACCTCTCTCCCAAACCTCTCTGTCCATTCCCGTCTATGCGCCCTGACGTGAGCGGCGTTTTTTTTTTTTTTTTTTTTTTGCCAGCGTCGCCTCTTTCCATGTATGATTCCATAAACATGCTACAATAACATTTTCTTTCGGCTCTCAAACAATTTCTGGGGAAAGCCGATCCTCCCAAGAGCCAGTGATTAAAGGTGGAAGATCAAAACAGAGAAAATATTAAATTAGGTCCCCAGTAACAATGTTGACGGTCGGCACCTAATGCAAAACAGATGTGAGTGCCCTTCAAGACATGCATAACTCTCCTTCCTATGTTACCATTGAGGCTTTGCAAAAATGGAAGGAAAACATCAAAGTTGACAAATACACAGTGGTCTTATGAGACTTTTTTTTTTCTTCTTCTCAAAAATCAGCACAGCAAGAAAGGAAATGTAAGTTCTTTCAAAGACGAGGTTTTGATTGACTCGGAGGAGCGGTGTGTGCAGGATGGGCTTTGGCCCGCAGAATCTTTCACCTCATAAGGGCCGGTTCTGGAGCCGCTGTGATCTCCATTTCACCGCTCACCTCCTCACTCCCTCAGCATGCTGTCCCTCTCCAGTTTAAATGGAGGAGGTCATTCTTAAATTGTTAAATTGGGTGTAGAAAATAGTGCTCTGCTCCCCGCTGTGCCTCCAGTATTGGTATTCCAAAATTGGCTCCTTCTCACAGTGTTTTCTTTGAAACGCTGAAAAGTATGGCCATCAGCCAGCGCTCGAAAGTATGTTGTGCTATCAGAGGGGCTCTTCCCTGGAAAAACTTTACTCTGAAAGACTATATGTGTTCAAAATATTCTTTTCTTTATACGTTTTACCAACAGGGATTACTTTGTAATCTTCAGTTTTGTTTGAAAATCTACATTATAGTTAATAATGAAATGTGAATGAAAAACAGCAGATAGATGGATATTAGATCTGCCACGATAAGTCGACTAATTGATTATTAAAATAGTTAACGACTGATTTAATAGAGTGTAGTAAAGTCATGAGCGTTCAGCACCACAGAATGAACTTATTTTATTATTTGAGTTAATGAGACCAAAACTTTATCTTTTTTTGAAACATAGTTCCTCATTTGAGATTCCAACCTCCCAGGTTCCTCCCAGAAACTAAAAGAGAACAGAAGCTCCACTACTCCTAAAAAGTTTAATAAATATCATCCTAATGGTCTTTATTTAGTTATCTTAAAGCTAATGATGGTTAAGATTAGTTACGATTATTTTAATAGTCGACTAATCACAGATTATTTATACAGATTAGTGGACAAATCAGGTCATGTAAAGCACAAATCTTAACCATCATTATCTTTAAACCAACTAAAACTAAAAGCAATAAAGATGATAGTTTATTAAACTTTTAATGCATCATGCAGCTTCTGTCATTCATTAGATTCTGGTATTAAAACAAGATTAAATCAAATGAGAGAGAGATGAAGAATATACTTTCCATCAAACTCGTTTTGACAGATGCCCCGCCCCTCAAGATGATGTAACAATTTAAGATCAATTTTATATACAAAGGGTAGATAGGGTCAAAGGTCACCTGTCAAAATGAGTTTGATTGAAAGTATAATCCTGATCTCTCTAATGAAGGCGGCATCTGAAACAAGGAACTCTTTCATCAAAATAATGAAAATAGTACATTTCGTGGTGCTGAACGCTCACAACTTTGTTCCACTTTACTACACTATTAAAGAAGTCGTTGTGGCAGCCCTGACAGACAGACAGACGGTTAGTTGTCCTTCTCACGTGTAAAACAAAATTTAAAATGTGCGTTTTCAGTTTCATTGTCACAAGTAAAGTAAAATTGAAAAAGTGCACTTTACTAATTAATGTCACAAGTACAACAAAATATAAAACATGGTACAATGTACAATGACATTTAAAAAGCATTTTTTTTGTCCTTGTTAGGTGTACAACAACATTTAAAAGGTTCACTTCACTTGTCATCATCGCATGTACAAAAGGCTCTTTTTGTCATGTGTGAAACAAAACACAAGGTGTCCTGTGGTCAATGCATCAGTCATTAAAACAGAGAATTCTGAGTGAAGTTACAACAGTACATCATTTACTCAGTGATTTTAAAAGGAGATGAATCTTTTAAAACTAATAAAAAAATGTGTCTGTTAGTCCACGTGTGTCAAAGTCAAGGCCCGGGGGCCGAATCCGGCCCTCCGGGTAATTAAATCATTTTATTTTATTATTAACCCCAGAACACTTTCGCTATAAAAAGTTATACCATCACTTTTGCTGGATAATTTTTACCCAATATAAAATACTCAATAAAAAGTGTTTGTCATAAACATACAGTAGATGAAGATACGACAGCAGTTCCAGGTGACCGGGGTGTGAAGTGTCTCTGATGAGGATCTGCGCTCTGTGAAGGCAGCAGGAGCCGTGGAGGTTATCTTAAATAGATTTTAAAAGCTTTCTAGGTTTAACTGCACCAAGATGTGACTTGGAACAGAGCTTCAAAGATTACATGAAGGTTTGATATTGATTTAAACTTTATAATGTTTGAATAATTGCTATTAATTTGATGCCAAGTTAGACTGCATGTAAAAAATGCCACAATAGTTTTTGTTAATGTGTTGAATTTTATATGCATCTATATATTTTATAGGGCTGCCATAAGTGATTATTTTATTAGTCGTCTAATCGTTGATTTTTTTTTTTTTTGATTAGTCGACTAATTAGGTCTTGTGAACGCTGTAACCTGAATTTGGCTGCTGAAGATGCTAGTGCCAATAGCTGAAGATGCTAAAATTGATATCCTAAAACGCTGAAGCTGATGGCTGAAATCACTTAAGCTAATACCTGAAATTTTTTATATTGCACAATTCTTTGTACATATTTTTATACATTTTATATTTTGTGAAATGGTTGCTCCAATTTCATTGTCCTTGTGATGATGACAATAAAGGCCCATCCATCTATCTGAAATCACTGAAGTTGATAGCCAACCAAAACATTAGTTAAATACCAAATTAGCCTGAATCAATAAAAAAGACTTAGCCAAAACATTAGCATGTAGTTGAAATATTAGCTAAATTCCAAAACTGCCTAAAAAAATTTAAAAAAACTGAAAAAGGCCCAAGTTAGCCAAAACAGCTAGCATGTAGCTGAAATATGAGCTAAACCTCAAAATAGCCTAAACACTGAAAAAATCCTAAATTAGCCAAAACAGCTAGTATACAGCGGAAATATTATTGAAACTACAAAATAGCCTAAAAAAAAACCTTAATAAATGCTAAAATACTCAAAAAATCTAGCAGAATGGTATAACTTTCAAATGTACTACACTCTGACTCCATATAATATACAGTAACGACTAATCGACTATTAAATTAGTTGTCGACTAATTTAATAGTCGATTAATTATCAATTAGCTGACTAATCGTGTCAGCCCTGATATTGTATTTACATGTATGTTTTGGGGAAAAATATTGATACAAACAACTTTCCTTCTTTTCCCCCAGAATTAGGGACGTATTCCTTCTTTATTTACCATTGTTCCAGAACTTATGAGTTGCTCAGTCGGTTCTGTTTGATTATACTGAAGCATTTGAAAGACTAATGGGGCGTAACGGTTTCTTTACTGCTGATCTGATTTTTTAAAAGTCCGTTTTGTTGTACTCCTGTCAGTTCTCAGCACAGTATTGATCTCATCGGTCATTTAAACTCAGATTTCTACATTTTGGATCTTCTACAATGACCATTTAACTTAGAAATGAAAGGGTTAAATTCCTCACTGTGAAGAAGAAAAACATGAAATGTCATCAACCTAAAGAACAAAGATGAACCTTTTTGGAGCGTTTCTGTGCTGCAGAATCCTCCTGGACGAATGAGATCTTCACAGATTAGTCGTTTGAGAAATGAACACAGCAGATCTGCAGCAGATAAAGAGAATTCTGCTGCTGCAGCCGACGACTCTGAACACATTACTGGACATTTAGTTTCTGATTTTCATGGAGGAAAGTTTCTTTTTTGGCCTCTTTTCAATGTAGGAAAATCGGAGCAAATGAGACTGTTTACTGAACAATAAACACAAAAACCATTACAACAGATAGTTTACTGTAAAATTACTCTAAATGTGTTCTGTCAGCTGAAATTCCTTTTTTTCAGGGGTTCAACATAAAAAAGCATATTTCAGTTTATTTAAAAACTTTAGACATAAAAAATCAAATTTTTAAATAATTTTTATTCATAATTAAAAGAATAAATGTATTCATTTTTTATAAAATGGCCCTTCATTTTTAGTAACTTGAACCTAATTATCCTTTCTTTTGTTTTTAAAGTTCTTAATATATCAATTATTAATTATTCAGTCTGTACTGAATGAATTTTTCACTCGGGTAAAAGAAGCTTTTATTTGTTTTATGCATGTATTTCAAAGTAAAAGTCCTCTTTGTTGTTTTGTTTTCCTGCTGCTGTAAAAACATTTCAGTATCAATCTAAAGGAGGTGAATCTCTAAGTTTTTTTTCAGGAATTCAGCTGTTTTCAGGTGAGCTGATAGAAGACCTGAAACCAACATCATTTTAAATGTGAAATGAGGAGGATTTCTTCTTACAGGCTTCCTGTGATGCAGAAGTCGAAGCCGTGGTTGTGTTCTCGTTGTGTCTATTTGTCGCGCCCTGCCTTTGTTTCTCCTGAACGGTTGTGGCGTGGTCCTCAGGTTCTTCATTAGCTGCATGAGATCAACGTTTACGTCTGTTCCACATAAAACTGACTGTCAAAATCTAGTGATCCCCTTTGAAAAAGAAGATGGCTTCAGAGTTCTGCAACTGTCTGTCCGTTGAGGTTGGTCCAACAGTAACCAGCAGACCCTCTTGAGCGCCGGAGTGGGCCGCTCGGTCCACCTGCTGGTCCACGCTGAGGCGGACACCAAGAACTGAGCGCTTAGAATTCATCTTGAATGAGAGCGGATCAGAATTTCACTGCAAACATGAACAACAGTCAGAGTTAAAATTCTGCCTCAGGTTAGCGAGGAAGTTTCTGGATTTATGGATTTATAACCAACAAATTGAACCTCTTCAGCAACACCGGATGAACTTATTTATCATTTTTATATTTAAAATTATTTGTGTTTCTAATCCTTACTGTTATATATTCTTTTCAAAACCATTGGAGCATCATATTTAGTCGTATACAGAGAATGACGATAAAGGAAACTGAGAAACAGTTCAGTTTAAAGAATTCAATTTGAAGTTAAATGAATCTTCACACAAAAAGTCCAAATTCAACAAAATCATTCATTTTATTATACCTTTTTTAAAGTCAAAAGCTATTTTTTAGCTTACTTTTTTGTTGGAAAAGATCCATTTAAAAAAAAAAACTCCAACCTTTTTAAGTTTATCTATAGTTAATAATTTTATATTTAATAATTCTTATATTAATTTGACAAATCAATTTTTGCTTGAATTTCACTGAATTTAGAAATTAGACGAGTGAATCAAATGATCTTGTTTTTGCATTTTTATAGCTGAAACTATGGTGGCCCTATAGGAGTGTAATTTGGGGCCAATATTATTTGAAATGCAAATAAAACAAATTGAAAAAAATATTGTTGTTTGGTCAAAAAAAATAGATTCAAATGTCCAAAAACTTTTGCTGTTTTAAAATGAACGTAACTATTTTCATTTTCAAATCTGAAAATTTCAGAAATTAAAGAAAAAAGTTGAAACTGAAAAAAAGTTTTGAAATTGAACATTTTATTTTTTTTTAATCTAAAAAACATTTAAAGGTGAAAATATTTACATTTATTTTAGAATAGCAAAAGGTTTTGGATATTTTAAATTTTTGTTTTTGGCCAAACACCAATACTTTTCTTCAATATGTTTTACTTGGATTTTAAATAATATTGACACCAAAAAATATATTAGATTATGATAATTCAAATAAAAAAGCATAGCATTAAATAAAAAAAATCTTTATAAATTACAGCTAAATTTCTGAAACCAAAACTAATTTCAAAATAGCAAAGTCCAAATGAAACAAAACATGAAGGAAATCATTAGTAAAACAAATGTTTTCAGAAATTAAAATGAAATGTTAAAAAATAAAACAAAATAAGATGCAGGAAACGTGGGGTATTATGGGATGTCACATTTGTTCCCATTCTCAGCAGGAAGTTTTTTGACCTTTGTTCCTACAAAAGCTATTTTTTAAAATCTGATTAATAACAAATATTATCGAATATTTTTTTTTTTACCTTTTAGCTTATGGAATTGTGTTTTGATTTTTAAAATGTGATGTTTTTGTTTCTTTTATAATAGTCGTGATCTTTAACCACGATTAAGTGGTTTTTCACTTCAGGGCCAAACATCCCTAACAAACGGTTAATTTAAGAAAAAGAGCGGTGGTTAGAATATTAATCCTCCAGTTTGCTTTGATTTGTTTATGAGGCTGTCAAAAGCCTGTCTGAGCAGACATGAGAAGACAAACTGAGCCCATTAGGGAGTCAGACATAAACATGGTAATAAAGTCAACATGTGGCCCCGTCCGCCTCACTGAGGCTTCCTTTATGTCTTTGGCCGGCGTGCATAACCACAGCAGAGCGTGGCGTCAGTGAGGATAGCCCACGGTCAGGACGCAGTCAGGGACTTAAACCAAAACAGGGCAGTCATCATCAAGTCCTGCGAGTTACCTGGATCTAACCAAACAAAAAAGCCGTCCAAGCTCTTTGGAGATCTGCTGGCGAAGCCGTTTCTCTTTTCTTCCTCATAATAATCCCCCCTGATGGTTTGTTTGGGCTCAGTCAGGGCTGGAGGGGAAGGAGAAAGTGAGGACGTAAAGTGGGGGTCTTTGATGATGACGAGATTAGATATAGCCCGGCAGACTGTCTCCTCCTGCCTCCACGGCGAGCCCGGCTCTGCGCACACATGAGGGGAACCGCATGCACCAGGCCACCCCCTCATTGTTGAGGAATTACTTGCTCTTTTAGGGTCTTATGTTACAAGAGCAATTGATCCCTCTGACCCCCTGCAAACCCTGGAGGTTGTGCTGGGAATCTGAGCTGCAGTGTATACACACAGGAGACGCTCAACCCCCAGAGCAGCCGTCTTGACTGCTCCCTCCTCACGCTCCGGCAGCTTCCAAAGCTGAGGATGCAGCGCTGCCTGCTGGGAAAAAAGCTGCATTACCGTTCTCGATTTGCTTTTTAACGCTTCGTAACTCATAGTCCAAAACTCCTCATGCTCCAGCTAAATTTAGAGCTGATTTAAAAGTTAAAATTTAGAGACAAGCATGGTGACCTCTTAACCTCCTACTCTTCAGTCAGATCTTTGAGGTCTACAAACCAAAATCTTAAATATACTTCCACTCCTTTTCAAGCAAAAAATGGACAGAGCTTCACATTTAAGGGGTTCAGTGTATCATCTGCTGTATCTCCAATACAAATGCGTGTATTTATGATTAGTTGTAATTATAATACATATATATATATTAATGGGCCGGCATTCGATAAAAGAAATTAACAAATTAATTGTAAATCTGGAAAAAAATAGTTGGAATCAATTGCCTTTGTTTTTTAGCTACAGTATTCCACTTATTATCTGCAAACTATCATAATATGAAATGACACGCAAAATTGTACATTTAGAAGGTTTATTTTTAAACCTTTGGAACCTAAAGGATCTAAAACTCAGATTCTGTCTATTATTTGAATTATCTAGTGTTTGCATTTTCCATATTTGTCTGTTTATGTAGTATCTCCCCTGTCTGACATTACCTTTATTTTGTCATGTTTCCATTTACACACTAGACATAAAATCATGCAAAAACAGAAAATTCCATCTGGAAAAATAGGATTCATTTTGCTGTGGAAACCCCAAAAATGTTTAAAAACTGTTTTTACAACATAGAATGAAAGTTGTTGGTCTCACTTTAGAAAAACAACAAGAAAACAATTTTTAAACAAATGAATCAACAGGTGAATTGTAATTATACCTTGAATGAAAATACAAAACGACTCAGGCTAAAGTCACACCAGGAAGCCCAGAAAATAAGAATTTCTCACTGCTGTCAATTTGACATTTTTCAATTTGACAATTCTCAATGCATCCCAGATTTGAAATTTTCTAGAAATGTATCCTACAAGATACTAGACCAATATGATTTACTTTTCTCCACCAAAATGCATTTTCAAGTAAAGATAAGATCAGTCTACTTCTTGAACTTTGATTGAGAACAGAAACATTCTGAAAAATATTTCCTTTTGATAATCGAAAATCTTTTACAACATCAAAAGGAAAAAATGTTCCTGAACTCAACAACCTTAAATAAGATAAAGTCTGTAACTCAACTCTAACTAATAAATTCTGTCTAGCTAGCCGCACATTAGCCGTAATAAACGTATTTAATGCTGGTGTGACTTTAATTCAGTTGACCCTTAACATTATGAAGGCCAACATTCTTCCAAATGTCAGCTTTATGAAGCGGCTAGAGCTCCGCTACAAGATTTGAAGGTCAGCCAGTTTGCCCGAGCCAGCAAGCCCACGAGCTGGCTCCATGTATAAATGAGCCCCAATTGTCTCCGCTGTATCGCGCTAGCGAGCTCCGCTGTATCGAGCTAGCCCGCTGTATCGAGCGCTAGCGAGCTCCGCTGTAGCAGAGCTCGCGAGCTCCGCTGCGAGCTAGCGACGCTAGCGAGCTCCGCTGGTATCGAGCTAGCGAGCTCCGCTGTATCGAGCAGCGAGATCCGCTGTAGCGAGCTAGCGATCCGCTGTATCGAGCACAGGAGCTCCGCTGTATCGAGCTAGCGAGCTCCGCTGTATCGAGATAGCGAGCTCCGCTGTATCGAGCTAGCGAGATCCGCTGTAGCGAGCTAGCGAGCTCCGCTGTATCGAGCTAGCGAGCTCCGCTGTATCGAGCTAGCGAGCTCCGCTGTATCGAGCTAGCGAGCTCCGCTGTATCGAGCTAGGGAGCTCCGCTGTATCGAGCTAGCGAGCTCCGCTGTATCGAGCCAGCGAGCTCCGCTGTATTGAGCTAGCGAGCTCCGCTGTATCGAGCCAGGGAGCTCCGCTGTATCGAGCCAGCGAGCTCCGCTGTATCGAGCTAGGGAGCTCCGCTGTATCGAGCTAGGGAGCTCCGCTGTATTGAGCTAGCGAGCTCCGCTGTATTGAGCTAGCGAGCTCCGCTGTATTGAGCTAGGGAGCTCCGCTGTATCGAGCTAGGGAGCTCCGCTGTATCGAGCCAGCGAGCTCCGCTGTATTGAGCTAGCGAGCTCCGCTGTATCGAGCTAGCGAGCTCCGCTGTATCGAGCTAGCGAGCTCCGCTGTATCGAGCTAGCGAGCTCCGCTGTATCGAGCTAGCGAGCTCCGCTGTATCGAGCCAGCGAGCTCCGCTGTATCGAGCCAGCGAGCTCCGCTGTATTGAGCTAGCGAGCTCCGCTGTATCGAGCCAGGGAGCTCCGCTGTATCGAGCTAGGGAGCTCCGCTGTATCGAGCTAGCGAGCTCCGCTGTATCGAGCTAGCGAGCTCCGCTGTATCGAGCCAGCGAGCTCCGCTGTATTGAGCTAGCGAGCTCCGCTGTATCGAGCCAGGGAGCTCCGCTGTATCGAGCTAGCGAGCTCCGCTGTATCGAGCTAGCGAGCTCCGCTGTATCGAGCTAGCGAGCTCCGCTGTATCGAGCTAGCGAGATCCGCTGTAGCGAGCTAGCGAGCTCCGCTGTATCGAGCCAGGGAGCTCCGCTGTATCGAGCTAGCGAGCTCCGCTGTATCGAGCCAGCGAGCTCCGCTGTATTGAGCTCCGCTGTATCGAGTTCCACTGTATCAAGCTAGCGAGCTAAGCTCTATTTAACTTGCTTTATTTAACCATCTCTATTTATCTACTGTAGCGTGCTAGCGTAGCATGCCAGCCCAGTGAGTGCCGACTCAAGCCAACGTGAGCAAACACAGGTGGGACCACAAAAGAAACTGTGGGCAAACTCATTTGCTAGTGAGCAAATGAATTTCTTGATTATTTAAATTCATAAAAAGATTCATAATTGTTTACGAATAGTCATCGATGACGCTAAAAATCAATTTTTCCCCATTAATCTATTGATGATTATAAATTTGTGTTATGAGGCACAGAGTGTTCAAATTTAACAAATATATTAATTTATATCCTGATTTATTTCATTATCACATGATATTAAAAAAAAAAAAACTATATTGTGATATTGAAACAAATCCATATCACCCAGCACTTAAAAGATTTCTTCTTTTAAGAAAAAAATTCTACTTACTAAGGCAGGAGTCTCCAACCTGCAGCTCCAGATCCACATGTGTCTCTTTCATCTCTCCATTGTGGCTCCTTGAACAAACATAAAATAATTCATGGAGACTGTTGATCAAGACATGTCGACGTCTGAGTCAGCAGCTCTCTGACAATAGCTGCTTAACCAAAACTGCCTAAAGAAAACAAATAAATAAAGCCTGAAAACTAAGACTACCAAGATCCAAACTTAAATAACAAAACCCAGCAGTGTAAGACAGCTGAGAACAAAAGAGGAGAAAAAGAACAAAAAATAAATAAATAAAAGAAAGAAAAGTGAAATAGCCTTTTTTAAAAGTAAGGATTATTTCATTAGAATTTATTTAATCTATATTAGTTGAATGTATAAATGGATGTCTGAGGTGCACATAGATGATAAACTGACCCCTGTACTGAGACATGTTTTATCTTAGATTATTTTACTATTTAACCCTTGTGCTATTCTAGGCATGTTTACATTAAAATTGGGGTCATCTGGACAACACAAGACAGCGCACGGAACTTTTTTTAATGGGATTTTTTTATCTTCATTTGTGTCCGTAAATATACTTGCTTATATGAACTGATATTTGTCCTCAGTAATTCTCAAAAACAGATTCCAAGTGCTAATTGCAAGCAGAAAGCAAAGTTCCCAGTGAAAGATAAATCAGTCGTGTCATGTCAGAGTTTATATTTTCCATGCAGTGGCAGGCTGACATCATTAGAGAACATTCAAAATGCACTTCTCTGCGACTTTGGCTATAAATTTTCCCTTTTGAGAGCTTGTTATGTTGAAATAAACTGTCAAAAGTCTCTTCATAATCATGTTTTTCCTGCCACTGGTGAAGAACTTTGGCTAAATTTGGATCCTTTCATGTACAAAACCGCCTCAGACAATCCCGAGCCTCATTGATGCTTTCAAATGTATTTATTATGCTGTCAAAACTTGGGTTCTGTCCAGATCCTCCCCCAAACCATTTACTACTAAAAAACTATATAGTGCGGGACCATATAGTGCCCTGGATTTTAAAGGTAATTCATACACTTTTTCTTTCGTCTTTTTGATCAACGGATATGACGTCTCTGATTTCATGAACATTTCATGACATTTATTTATGACTCTACTGTGTTCTGATGGTGAAAATGTGGATGGTTTATTCAAATATTAGATTTAAACACGTTTTTTAGTTCCAAGTTGTTTGACAGCACTGCATTGTGGTCTAATGAGCATCAATGCTTACCAGTCTTTCAGAAAGACTTCTGAGACATTTCGAGCTCACTGGATTTTAGAATGAGTAGATTTGGACAGCACTAGAAAATGGCTAACGCTCTATATAGTCAGGGGGGCGGGGGGTTCAGAAACAAGCTAGGGCTGCCACGATTGGTCGACTTATCGTCTATTAAAATAGTCAACAACTAATTTAATAGTGGGTTAGTCGTTACTTTATATTATATTGAGTCAGAGTGTAGTAAAGTTGAAAGTTATAACAGTATTCTACTAGCTTTTTGGACTATTTTGGAGTTTAGCTAATATTTTAGCTACATGCTAGATATTTTAGGTAATTTAGGTTTTTTTCACTTTTTGGGCCATTTTGGAGTTTAATTAATATTTTAGCTAATTGGTTGATAATTTGTGTAATTTAAGATTTTTTTCACTGTTTTAGGTTAATTTGGAACTAAGCTAATATATCAGCTACATGCTAACTATTTTAGCTAATTTAGCCTCTTTTTTTAAATTTTCTTAGGCTATTTTGGAGTTTAATATTTCAGCTACATGCTAGCTGTTAGGCTAATTTAGTGTTTTGGTTTTTTTTTTTTTTTTTTGGTTTTTTACACTATTATGGAGTTTAACTAATATTTTAGCTACATGCTAGCTGTTTGGCTAATTTTGCCATGTTTTGTTTTTTTAGGCTATTTTTGAGTTTAGCTAATATTCCACCAGGCTATTTTGGCTTTTTTCTGCTTTTTTCTGTTTTTTTATGCTACTTTGGGACTGAGCTAATATTTTAGCTGGTTATCAACTTCAGCATTTTAAGCTATCGGTTTCATTATCTTCAGCTGTCACCACTAGAATCTTCAACTGCCACATTCAGCTTCCAGAATTCACACTAGCATTATTGCAGATCATGCTATGTCTGTAGTTTTAAGTCAGTTTAAAGAAGGGTTGTCGGTCCAAACAGGATAAAGATTTATTGAACACGCTAAAAATACATTTTTAAAACTTTCAAAAACTTGAATTTTCAACATAAATCTGAATACATGCAGACAGGAATACTAATATTTTTAATATTTTATTCGATAAAAAATAGTTTGACAAAATGATAAAAGTTAGAAATAAGCACAAGATAACATCGGGCCAATAATAACAATAAAACAAAAGGATTTGGAGGGCCGGATGGTGGGCCAGATCCGGCCCCAGGGCCTTGACTTTGACATTTGTGGTTTAAATCCCACAGTGGTTAAGATGTGTGCTTTATGTCAACTTTCCACATGACCTGATTAGTCGACTAATCGGAAAAAATAATTAGTCGACTTTTAAATTAATCGTTTGTTGCAGCGCTAGTCAAAACCCAGAAAACATGCAGCCATTCTGGATCAAATTTGCACATTCTGAATCAAAAATTAGAATAAAAAAATCCTTTTCCTTTATCTTAACTTATCATTTATTTGAGGAGCATTTTACTTTAAAAGTTAAATGTTTTTTTTTTTTTTTAACTAATTAAAGAAGCGTCTTTATAAACAGATCTGGTTCTCTGAGGATAACCGACGTAACGACTTTGAAACTTAAGTGCGTCTCTGTTTTCCCTTCAGTCCTCTGGACTGAACTACAATTAACTCTTGACCTGAAATAATTGTATTATTACAGAGGTCGGCTCACATCAGTCTCCCTTCAATGCATCAGTGTCGCCCACAGCGGCGTCCTGCTCATTATTTATCTAACCCCTGGAGGGCTGCAAAGTCCTTTTTTCTTCTTTTTTAAATTCTGTTTATCTCCGACGTTTCTGTCTGAATTTGAAACCTTTTTTTCTGTCACCATAAATAAAAGTGCCTGCAGTCATCCGGACGTGAAGAATGAATGTTTGGAGACGCCGTGAGCCGGCTGGTGCCAGGTTTCTTCTTGAAGCCAGAGCAATTTGATAATTGAGGTTGTTAGAGTGAAAGGGCTGAGGACGGCTCTGTTATGCTATCCCGTTAATCCCCCTCGTTCCGAGCCGGCTGTCACAGTCAGACCCATTGTGTCATTTCTGGGTCCGCGGACCGAACAGGGCCGGCTGTGTGCGCCTCCAGACCCGCTTGTGTCCTGCCAGCGGAGCTCTGGGGACCGGGAAGCAATTTTTAATATTTGACCAAATTACCACTGCAAATATTTCTCCTGGTTTCCCAGCGCACGATGAGAAATAGCAACAGAATTTAGAGCTTATTAAAGATGGCTCCGTCAAAGCTGCGCTTGCAGCAGCTCGCGGGGTTCTTTATGGCAGGTGTTTCTTCAGGAAATTGCTGGTTTGGTTTTGCGTGTTTGGAAGTGGATGAATTGACTCGAGCAAATACCGATTAATGGTCGATTTGTTTGACTTTTGTAGCAATGAACCCTCTTCATCTTTGCTCGCTTTGTCGACTCGTTTCAGAAAAAGACGCCTCGACGTTGCGGATGTGAAGGTGAATAACGTGTCCCTCTGGTTTCTCTTGGCAGATCACAAACATCACCAAGCTCAAAGACTTTCTGCTTCAACACCGAAAAGATTACATAAGTGCTGGAAGGTAAGCAGAACCAAGACAGACTAAACTCTACAGACGGCTGGAGACCAAACGAACATTTTCATTCTTAACAAAAATTAGCAGAGGTCAGGAGTCAGGGCTTCCAGAAATGCCTCGTATGTGCTGGGGGGGGGCTCTGCTGGCACGAGGTCGGCGGCGAGTCGGGTGGTCTGCTGAGGCCGGCTCCAGTCTAATTGTCTGGAATAATTGAGCTGCAACCAAGTGAAGAACAAATCACACCCAGGGACTAATCCAGGCTCTCCTGTGTGTGTTTTAGGTGTGGAGAAGTCGGTAAATCTGTTCACTTTAAGCAGTTGATACGATTCTGAATCATGAAATGATTGTCAACCCTGAGCAGGACACATTTTTTGACTCGTGGACCACAAAGTGTTTTTAAATTTGACAGAAGGGTCGGACCAGGAGCAGACACATGAAGAGATTTGGTAATCCACCACATAAAAGAAAGAAATAAGAAGGAAGCTCAATGAAAATGTGCTTTCATTTTGACTGAAAATATATACATGTATTTTAAGACTAAATATTTTTATTTTTAAAGATTTGAATTTTTTTCTCATTTTATAGCCAATAACAACCAATGGGTTGATGTCCATCAGGGAAAAATGCTAATTTAAAGAAATACTGTGTTTGTAAAAACTGCTGTCCAACAGGGTAAAGCACAAATGAATGCAGATGAAGTTTCTGCATCAATCCCCCACTACTAACTTTAACATTAGAAATACTCTTCTTCAGAGAGCAGAAGTCTTCAGCGTTCCTCCTGAAGGTCAGTGAGTTCATCAGACATTCAGCTCTTTCATCAACACTAAAATTATGACTCCAACATTTTTTGTTTTTTTAATTATTGAAAAAGTCCTTTAAAGTCATTGAGATAAAATAGTTCCTTTACTTCTGCTCTGAATCACCTTCACATCCATTTTACCCAGAATTCCTCCTCGGGCCGCTCCTCACACATGTTTAGAAATATCTTTGGCTTTTCCTGGTCCTGTGCTCCGGTTGAGTTGTCTCAACTAAAGAAGCAAAGTGGGGCAATTACAGCTCATGCATGAAATGAGTTTTTACTGCGCCCTCTGCTGGATCCCGATGAGAATTACAGCTTTAGAACTGCAGATCCAACAGGCGGGAATGAGAATACACGGATCTCTGCGATCCGTTACAGGAAAGATCTGTATATATTTGTGATTTATTTATTGCTATAAAGTTGCAAAAAAATGTTGGATTATAGGTAAAACAGAACAACTCGCCTAACTAAAATCTGTGTTTTTATGCTCTGGGATCTCAGGTTCTAAATAAAGGCAAAAATGGATTCATCTATGTTTAAAGTCCCACTCAAACTATGTTTTTTCCTGTTTTCATATCATTCCCAGTATTTTTTTACATTTTAGACGAAGTCTTAAACCCTGTGTCATTTTATGAGACATTTTCTGCAGTGCAGCAGCATCCCGTTAAAAATTCCCCTCTGAGTCCTGGAAGGAAGTTAGCCTCAATACTTTCCCAGCAGCCCTTTGTTTACACCAGGGCTGCTGAAACAATTATTCTAATAGTCGACTAATCACCAATTATTTTTTCAGATTAGTCAACTAATCTGGTCATATGCATCTTAACTATCATTAGCTAACTAAAAAATAAAGACAATAAAGATGATTGTTTATTAAACTGTTAATGAATCGTGCAGCCTCTGTCTTTTATTAGTATTAAAACAAGATTAATCTAGAAGAGTTGCATTTCCTGTGATAATGTTAGTGGTGAATGCATTTTGCTTAAAATAATTGCTAAACCTTTTAGCTAAAAATGGTGAATTGCTGCAGGGATTCACTGAAAATGTAAAAACTGTTTGCAAAATGTTAAATTTGCTATAAGACCATGAAGACAACTATGAATGACCTAAATGTCTTAAAATGTTGTAGTAAAATTGATTAAAAATCCCTAAAACATGTCAGTTTTGCAAAAATATTTAGTGTGTTGCTCAAATATGAGCTAAAATCCAAATTAGCCCAAAAAAACCACAGTAGATAACAAACTAGCCAAAAACGTTAGCATGTTGCTAAAATATTAGATAAACTCCAAATTATTTGAAAATTACTATAATACTTCAGAAAACAATTTTCAACATAATTGAAGTTTTCGTCTCACTGACTCAAATATTAAAGTACACATTTTTTGGAGCTGAACGCTCACAACTTTACTACACTCTGACTCCATATGACATAAAGTAATTGACTATTAAATTAGTTGTCGACTATTTTAATAGTCAACAGCTGTAGTTTAAACTTTGTCCCGTTAGCTCATAGCACCTCATAACCCAACGCTAACAATAGCTTAGCATCAAAGAAAAAAAGCAACTACATCTGAGCCGTCCAGCTGTACAGTTTTCCTCCAGATTGCAGCTTAAACTAGAAAAATAAATACATTCATGGATCTAATTTCTGCAAGTGGATGCATCAGAATGAAGCTGAAAAAGGGAGACTTTAGCCCCGCCCATTTCAGTTTCTGAGATTTTTCTGGCTGTGTGTTTTCATCTCCTCCTGATCCATCATGATTTGAATAAATATATATTCAAACAGTTTTGTCTTAAATTTGTTTATATATGTCCTTGATCATGAGTAAAAGGCCATAAGGACATATTAAAAACACAAATTATAGATTTCATACATGCAGTAAGAGGGCATACAAAAAGCAACAGTTTAAATTCACTATGTTTAACATTCATATTTATAGTTTGATCTGTGAATTGTTAATCTGGATTTGTAAATCGAATTGCCACCTAAGTAGCAATTCTGACCAAACTAAAGACATTTTTTCTGCAAAAAACTTTAGTTATTTCATTAATTTATTATTAAAAGTTTCCAGATTCTAGATCAGGATTATCAAACTGAATCGCACAAGTGGCCAAAATCTAAAACACACCGTAGGTTGCTTTGAAAACATAACATTTTGACATATTTATGAACTAGATATTTAGCATTACCTGCAATGATGCTAGTGTAAATGCTGTAAGCTGAATTTGGTCACTGATGATGCTAGTGCTGATAGCTGAAAACTCTGAAACTGATAGCCAGCCAAAATATTAGCTAAGTACCAAATTAGCCTAAAAATCTACAAAAAACCCAAAAACCATAGTTTAGCTAAAACAACTAATATGTTGCTTTAAAATTAGCTAAACTTCAAAATAGCCTTAAAAACTGAAAAGCCTCAATGATCCAAAACAGTTAGCGTGTAAATATTAGCCTAACTCCAAAATATCTCAAAAAACTTTTAAGAAAAAGAAAAACTTAATTAGCCAAAACAGCTAACATGTAGCTGAACTATTATCTGAACTTCAAAATGGACTAAAAATAACCTGAAAACAAGCCTAAATTAACCCAAAAACTAGCATGTAGCTGAAATATTAGCTTAACTCCCAAATAGCCTAAAAAAAGCTCAACAGATTCCAAAAAACTAGCAGAACGCCAAATTTTTAAACTTTTGAACAATAACTTCTTAACATATTTATGATGCATATTATAAAGGCAGGAATGTTATTATAAAAAAAATCAACTTAAAAAAACTTTCAATATTTTTCTCTCCATTAAAATATATTTTGTCAAAATTATAAAAGTTAGAAATGAGCGCAAGATAACATCTGGCCATTAATAACAATAAAATAAAAGGATCTGGGGGCCGGATAGAATTACCCAGAGGGCCAGATCCGGCCCGCGGGCCTTGACTTTGACACATGTCGTTAGATTTACCACATTTGGTATTCTGAGTTCAGAAATGCATTTTCCGTACCCGAGTGAAAAACTGTCTCATTTCTACTAGAATTGTTCTAGAACTTGTTTGTTCTCGTTTCTCCCGACGGTTCGGTTGTGTTTGTGTGTTTCCTCCTCAGTAAATGGAGAACCTTTGCTGAGCAGCTCAGAGAAAACATCCTCTGAAATGTAGAATAGAATGTTGTCTTGATGTGAATGAACACTCCCGTGTGTTTTTGGTTTGTTTCAGTCTCATTTCATCGGAGCTGACACGCATGACGGATGGGGAGCGGGACCAGATCGACCAGGATGCTCAGATCTTCATGAGGACGTGTTCAGAAGCCATCAAGCAGCTCCGCAGTGAAGGTCTGTCCGGATCTTCATGCAGATCCAGGATATTTATCTGTTCTGTTTGCTTCTGCACGTCTAACATGCCAACCTCCTCTGGCTGTCACGGCAGTGGAGAAGCAGGCGGCACCAGCTCAGATTAAGGAGCACAGAGGAGCCGTGCTGGACCTTGTAGAGACTTATCTGAAAGGTAAGAAATCCTGCTGGTGGATCCACAAAGACCCGCGTGTGACGTCTGTCTGTTCCTCTAAGGCGTCTGTAAGGTGTACTCTGAGCAAAGGGCCATCCGAGTGAAGAGGATGGTGGACAAGAAGAGGCTGTGAGTTCTTCCTCCGTCACTCGCCGTCTGTCACCCGTCTGGACTCTCAGAACCGTCTGTGGTTTCAGATCGAGACTGACACCCGAGCGGCCCAGCCGAGCAGAGAGAGCTCTGGACGTGGAGCCCACAGAGGAGAGAACGGTGACGGAGGAAAGTTCAGGTGAACTCCATGACAACACAGCTAACTGAACTGATGCTCAGATTGTGATGACACGCTTTAGTCAGGATAACCGATCACAAAACTGTCACGGCTTCAGGGTCACGCTTCAGATCATTTTTTGGATAAGTAAAGAAAATATAACAATATAAAAACCTAAAACGACTTTTTTTATCAAGTTTTAAAACTTATATTTGAGAAAATATATAAAGTACTTCAAAGCATAGATATTAGCCCGTCACCGGCCGCGGGAGAACATTTTTTTGTTTGAGACGATATTTTATTTTGAAAATCAACCGGATTCTCTTGGTTAGTTTGAGCGCTAAAAGCAGTTTGGCGGCGTGTAACACGTTTGCAAATGGATGGGATGAGTGGGACAGAACAGACGCAAGAACGGGTGATTCTACACACCGAGCTGGTTTACAGAGAGATGAGACTTTCATGAACGAATCTAATCTTTAGAGCGGTCATAGAAATGCTGGAACGAGCATGAGAACACGCCATTGATTCATGCAGAGAGCAGGGCGGGGGTGGGGAGTGGAGGAGAGAAGGGGACCCTCGTGGCGCGTGCAGGTAGACGGGCGATCAAAGTCAGGAGTTTAAAGTTTTGTTTTGTAAAAACTGTCTTTCCTCTGAAAATGTTTCACTGAAGCTTCTGCATGGAGCTTCAGAGGATTCAGATTTGTTTTAGCATCAATAAGGATTTATGTGTGTGTTACATTTTGTTCCTATTTATTTTATTTTTTAAATGAGAGGAACTTATACATATAGTAAACACACACACACCCCAGGCCCCGGTAAAACCTTCACAGGTTGACCGGTCTGCAGCCACAAAAAGGTGGTTGGAGACCACTGCCTTAGAGTACTAACAAATGTAATCATCTAGAATTTCTCTGTATGTATTTCCTTTTTTACTGATGATGTGAAAACAAACGGACCTCAAACTCCTGATGTTTTCATCTTGACTTCCTGTCACCACCTGAACGTCCGAGTCGTTCTTCTGTTTGAGCAGAGAGGAGCTCATCGGAGGTCCAGGGAAGCTCCGTCAGCTTGTGGGAAGAGAGCAGGGTGGAGGACGAGCTTTCTCCTGAGGAGATCCAGATGGTGAGATCCACTGTTTCTAACCCAATCCTGTCTGAGAACATGCAAACCACCAAGACCGGGTTTGTGTTGCTGAGCATTGGTTTTTCAGGCGTGTTTATGTCTAAATATTACTTTAAAGGTACATCAATTCATTGGTTCTTGTTTTTGTTTTTTTTTTAAGAGTTTTACTCAATGGTTGAATAAATCTAAAACTTGATTAAAACAAATCACACCAAAGTTTACTATCAAAGACTCAAACACAGACGTCTCTAATCTGAGGCTGTAGACTCCTGGACCGCCAAAACACTGGTGGTGTAAACATGAGCTAAATCTGACCACAGATTGGAACTGAGTACATGACCTGAAAACCAAACCGCACGCTCGATCGGGATAAATCATGATGTGCAGAAGGATCTAAAATACTGGCTGTAGAAGCAGAAGTATTGCAGTTCTGATGTAAACGCCATACCTGCTGCGAGCATGCAGCCGGATGATCTCCTGAGTTTAATTTAATTACTATTAATGTATTTTAAATGACTCAACATTTTTTGTAAGTAAGTGTTGAAGTGTCCTCAGCCGCGCTACAACATCTGTACATGACGTCCAGCGCAGTAATGACCCCCCAATCAGAGTCGAGGCCCAGGGGCTGGATCCGGCCCTCTGGGTAATACTGTCCGGCCCTTGTATTGTTATTAATGGCCAGACTTTATTTTGCGCTTTTTTCTAACTTTTATAATTTTGACAAAATGTATTTTTATGAAGAGTAAAATGTTGAAATTTGATTTATTAAATTTTAATAATATTTCTACATGTCTATTATTTATAATTATGTTAAAAAATTACACTTTAAAAATTAAAAAATTAGTTATTTGCTAGCTTTTTGGACCATTTCGGGATTTACTAAATTTTTTGGGGGGGGCTGTTTTGAAGTTCAGCTAATATTTCAGCTACATTACTGCGTATACAGTTTTTTTGGCTAAATTAGGATTTTGGTTTTTTTAGGCTGTTTTTAGAGTTTAGCTAATATTTCAGCTACATGCTAGCTGTTTTGATTAACCTATGTTTTTTTTTGTTTGTTTGTTTGTAGGCTAATTTGGTTAAGTTTCAGCGTTTTCCTCTATTAGCTTCAGAGTTTTTAGCTATCAATTTCAGCATCTTCAGCACCTAAATTCAGCCTCCAGCATTTATACTAGCATTATTGAAGGTAATTTATATCTAGTTCATATTTATGTTAAAAAGTTACAGTTCAAAAGTTTCAAAAATGTCGTTTTAGAGTGTTCAATACATGTTTACCTGAGGTGTGTTTTGGATTTTGACCCCTTGTGCGATTGAGTTTGACACCCCTTCTCTAACTGTAGCATCAAGTTTGACTAAAGAATTACATTCAAATTTTAGCTTTATTTTCATCTAAAGAAAAATGCTAAAATAACATTTTTTTTTTTTTTTTTTTTTTTAAACATTTTGTTTGGTTTGAGTCTTTAAGGCCAAAAAAAAAAAAAAGTCTTAGCTTTATGAATGTTGGTGTTAGAAGTCTTCTGCCTGCTGCTTACTGCCCCCCTGTGGTCAGACTCTCTAATTACAGCTGATGCTCTGAATTCAGGGTTTTGGAGGAAAGTACCAAATCAAAACAAGGTTACTGTTCTGTTTGAACTTTTAATATCTAGCTAAGAAGCATAAAAATAATAATTGGTCTAGTTAAACTCCTCAGAGGATTTAGAAAAGTCTTCTTTGGTTTTACGTGAAGTTGACTCTGTTTCCTTATAAAACTTACTTAACTGCTCTTTTATGGAAACAACTCCTTTCTGTTTTAAATTTTGTTCCTAATCCACTTAGTTTTATGATGTTTTTTTTTTTTTTTTTTTTGCTGAGCTTGTGAAATTTGTTGCGACGTCCATCTGGTAAAGGTTCTACACAAATGTTCTGCTATAAAACAAAAGATCAAAGCAGATCCTGCAGAACATTCAGGACTGCTTTAGTCCTGATTCAATCATATTATTTGATAAAAGATTAAAGTTTTTATTTTTTTCTTTTTACCAGTTTGAGCAGGAAAACCAGAGGTTGGTCAGTGAGATGAGCAGCCTGGTGGATGAAGTGAGGTGAGAACGTTCTGGGCTCTCGTTGTTGTGTTTGCAGCATCATTAAGTTTAATGACGTGAATGGAAAGAAACAGTTTTACGGCGCTGTAACTGCATTACAAAGTGATCCAAAAGAGCAAACGCGTGAGAAGCCAGATGTTGAAATGAAGTTACGCTGTTTCTCAGGCAAATCGAGGGGAAGGTGGTGGAGATTTCACGACTTCAGGAAATCTTTGCAGAGAAGGTTTTGCAGCAGGTGAGCCCGGCTCTTCCTGTTTCCACTCGGAGGAACGTTCGGATGTAACCGGATCTTCTGCTTCTCCTCCGCTGCAGGAAAGTGAAATAGACAACATTCATCAGCTGGTTGTTGGTGCGACAGAGAACGTCAAGGAAGGAAACGAGGACATACGGGAGGTGAGATGCTTCTGGGATTCATTCTTGGTGTTTAAGAGAAAATCTGAATAACTTTTTTTGTTGTTTTCCTTTGACTAGGCGATCAAAAACAACGCCGGTTTCAGAGTGTGGATCCTGTTCTTCCTGGTGATGTGCTCCTTCTCTCTGCTTTTCCTGGACTGGTACGACAGTTAACGCTGGCCTGCGCTGACGATGTGAAGGCCACTCCCGGACCAAACGCTCGGTTTAGTTTGTTGGGCCTCGAGGCCGTTTGGGCGTCACTGACGCTGATCTTTGTCCCGTGCTGACAGGTTAGCGTCCGTTTGACAACATTCAGATGGAAGAGTGTTTTTGTTTAAACAAATCCTTCTCTGTGTGTCACTGAAACAGCAAAAGCTGCACATTTTATTTGCACTAATCCTTTTTCAGGAGCACAAATGTAAAAAATCTGCATGATTTCTTAGTCCTACAATGATGTACCAGAGAATAAAAAACTACACAGAACGTCATGGAGTGTTACGGTTTCACCAAAAGAGGATGTTGATTCTATCAGCTAGCATTAATCTAATTTCTTGTCACGTTTGATGAAAATCCTTTAATTTGTGTTGTTTCTTCAGCTCCAAAAAAGGATTTTCACTCTTAATAATGAAAGAAAAACACAACAACCTTCAGTTTCAAATGTGGGCACTTTATTCCAGCTCTTCAACACTTTTTTTTTTTTTGCAGCAAAGAAACTTTAATGGCATCAATACATCGTTTGAAAAAAGTACAATTGAAGGTTAAAAGACAAAGTACAGAAAATCCGACAAGCTACTGGTTTCAGGCGGTTCCACTACATCAGCCTAACTACAGTACGGCTGCCGTTGGGGTGTCGATCGATGCAAAGCATGGCCACGATACAGTGGTGTCACTAGCAAAACATTCAATACAGCAGCATCAAACTTGTGCTGAGAAAAGAGGCGGTATGCAGGCGTAGCCGTCAGAGGGAAAGACGGAGACCATCGAGTTCGCTAAAAACACTTTGTCAAATATTTATTTGCTGGTACATTTCCTCAGAGTCGCCACAATCGAACAGTTTTAACAACTTTGTCGAGTTCTGGTGTCATGAAGTCCGACATGCTTCGGCGGTTTTTCAAAATAAAAGATTTTCTCAGCAAGTTGTGCAGAAAAACGAGCAACGAAAACACAAAACGGTCGAGTACTAAAGTGGTTTGTGTGACTGATCTGTATGTACAGAGAGACTGTGTGAGTGGCCGTTTTTTTTGTCGTGTAAATAAATAATATTTGCTATTCAAACAAACGAAGCCTGTTGAGGACGTCTCCACAGCTTCCACGGACTGCACACATCACCCACCAGACTACATCAACGGGGCGGGACTCTGAGGTTTGCTTGAATGGCACGACCATATTATTTATTTCCTGCAGAGGCAGCAGACCCCCCCACCCCCACCCCACCCCACCCCCATAACCATGTAAGTTTAAGCCAGTTTCTGAGCGGTCTCCGTCTCTTGCTGGGTCACCTTCTCCTCAGACATGATGGTCATCCACGGTGATACCGACCGGGTGATGGTCTGCTTGGCGATGTTGTAGTGGTTGATGAGGGTGAAGAGGCGCCCGCGGCCCCCGGGACCCTGAGGGGGGTAGCTGCCGTACAGACCGGCCGGCATGCAGCGACCCTGCTGCTCCAGAAAAGAGGGAGAAAGATGGATGAGTTTTCTGTTTGTGCGTTAACTACGGTGGCCCTGAATCACATCAGCACGATCCAAACACAACTAAATGCAAAAACAGAATTAAACTTCATAATTCTGTCACTGCTTTGTAATCATTCATACTATAGTGATTCTCCTGCTCCTTTCCATTTCAGGTACCAAAATGTTCAGCTTGTTCAGGACATTACTGTTTGTATTTTAGGTATTCATGAGCTTTATAGTTTTGGAAATATTGAGCAAAACATGCTCCATAGGAATTGAATGAGAAGGTCTTCAAATTTCAAAAATGCAAGAAGATTAGCAACAAGCCTTTAAATATATTCATGTTTTCATTTTTTATAGTCATTTTCAAAAAATAGGTAAAGTTTTTGGCTAATTTGTTATCTACTGGGGTTTTTTAAGGCTGATAACCGCCAGATGGTTTAATCCAGCCCAGTTATGAAGAAAAAAATATGTAAGAATTTTCAAAAAAGAAAGCAAGTTTCTAACCCATTCCTGTGGAGAGTTATGGTTCTTAAAGAAATGATCGCAATGTGCAATTCCACCACTAGAGGGAGCAAAGGAATCTCAAGAGATCAAGAAATAAACATGATGAAGGCCAAACCATGTCGAGTTTTGGGAAAGAAATGAAGGTTAACACCAACATGTTTTCAAGTTTAATTTTTTATTGATTAACACGTTTATATTTTAGACAGGATATTTATTTGCTTTAATGTCAGATGTAAAACATTCAGTCTGTATAAAACTGAATAAACCATTTCATTAGAAATGCATTGGACTCTGTGAATGAAAGCGTAATAATAAACGATTTGACTACTAGGTTGTTTGAATCATTGTTTCCAACTAAGAAAAAAACAAAAACAAAGCTACAACAGTTTGAACAAAGGTTATTTTGCTATTATGTTTCTTTTCCGGCCCACTTGAGATCAGACGGTTGAATGTGGCCCCCAACCAAAATGAGTTTGACACCCCAGTTTTAAACTAACTTAGTTTACTGAGGAATTTTAGGCTATTTGGGAATTTAGCTATATATAAGCAATGTGGTAGCTTTCTCTCTCTTTTTTTTTTCTTTTTGCAAATTTGGCATCTTCTGGTGTTTTTATTCTAATTTTGAGTTTAGCTAATAATTTAGCAACATGCTAATGTTTTTAGCTAATTTGTTGTCCACTGAGATTAGCTGATTCAGAGTTTAGCTTCTATTGTAGCAATAGGGTACCGTTTTTAGCTAATTTGTCATCTACTGAGATTTGTATAGGCTTATTTAGAGTTTAGCTCTCTGTTTTAGCAGCAGCTTTTCTGTTTTAGCAGCTTGACTAATTTACTTTACCGAGGAGTTTTAGGGTATTTTGGAGTTCAGCCAGTATTTAAGCAATGCTAGCTAGCTTTTTTTGGGGGGTGATTTGGCATCAACTGAGGTTTTCATAGGTTAGTTTAGACTTGAGTTTTTATTTTTAGCAAGATGCTATTGTTTTTGACTGATAAGTTACTGAGAAACTTTCAGCTATTTTGAAGTTTGTATTTAAGCCACGAGCTAGCTTTTTTGGCTAATTTTGAGTTTGGCTCATATTAAAGCAACAAACTAAATATTTTTGCAAAACTGGTATGTATTAGGCATTGTTAAGCAATTTTACTACAATTATTTTAGAAATTTAGGTCACTTTCAGCGCTCTTTCATTGTTCTTAAACAAAATTTCCAGTCTTACAGCAAATTTAACATTTTTCAAATAGTTTTTGCAGTTTCAGCAAATCCCTTCCACAATTAAAGTAAGAAGTACATTGCGTCAACATTTTCAGCAAAAAACATTCACTCTAGCATTATCACTGGTAATACTACATTTCTAGTTTTGATTTAATGTGCCTCATTGTCAGAAATATAGGCTACTTTTTAAAATGACAAAGATTTCAACTTTCTTCAACCAGAGAGCCAGAACAGAGGAGTCAAAGAGCCTCATGTGGCTCTGGAGCCGCAGGTTGCAGACCCCTGTAGCTCGTAGAAGGAAATGTCAGGATATATCAGGATCAGTTAGGATATATATATATTTTTTATGACAGAGTTAAATATTAATAAGGTTTGTAAAAGTTATTTTAGACACTCTTATTAGGTTTCATCAGCTCAGGGCCCCACAGTGTTGGGGGCCCCAGATGCTCACCCCCCTTTGCCTAATGGGAGGTCCGCCCCTGCAGTCACTGATTTCCTTTAATACTTACCTTTTCTGTTTTTTATTTTGTTTCATTTTTAAAATTTCATTTAGATTTCTGGACCCCCCCAGAGTAAGTATTTATTTATTTTACAGTTTGGTTTCTAAAATGTAAAACATTTAATGTTTGGTTTTGTTTTGCTTTTTTATTTGTTGCTTTGATCTTAAATTGTTTTTGCATCAATTTGTTGATGTGATTTGTACTTCAGGGCCGCCATACGAAAACATTTGCCATTTTTTCCACATAAACTGATGATAGTCACAGTTTACCATGTAAACGAAGCTGTCGGGACACGGCTGCTCGTACTGATAAACTTTGTAGACGACCAGGAACACCACGCACACCAGGAAAGCCAGAGCGCAGATCACCAGCAGAGTCACCTGAAGAGGAGAGGAACATCTTCATCATCCTCTCCATCAACCAGCAGGAACAGTGCAGGTGAAAGCTTCACACTGTATGACCTTCATCGTTCTGCTCTCAACACTGCTGCCACATTCAAACAGTTCTCTACAACAGGAGTGTCGAACGCAATCACACAAGAGAAAAAATCCAAAACCCACCTGAGGTTGCGGGCCAAACAGGATAAATATTTATTGAACTCTCTAAAACTGATTTTTTTTTATTTAAAACCGTAAATTTTTAACATAATTATGATCTAGATATATATTATTACCTGCAATAATGCTGGTGGGAATGCTGTAAGATGAATTTGGCTGATGAAGATGCTGAAGCTGATAGCCAGCTCAAATATTAGCTAAATGCCAAATTAGCCACAAAAAAAAAAAAAAAAACTTTGGCAGAAAATAATTCAAATCTTTGGAAAAAGTTAAACATCTGAGAACAAAATCAGAAATCCGTTTGAAATTAATGTCACTTAATGAATACAAATCAGAAATCTGAAAAAAATCCTAACCTGTTGATGTTTTTTTTGTGTATTTATATTCTTACAGCAGCTTTTTTTTCCTTTAAAGGGGCCCTACCATGAAAATTCTACTTTTTGAGGTTTTAAATTAATTTTACTGTCCATTCCTCTCTATAAAGAACCTCAAAGCGGTATTTTGATCTGTTAATGCATTTAAGAGTAATCATCTTAAAACCTGCTCCGTCTGCAGCAGCCCCTCCCACACCCACGAAAACGAGCGGTTGGAAACGCGCTGACGTAAGATCGATGCCAACAGCTCCCTCCAGGAAGAGTCTGTGCTGCAAGCTCCGCCCCCACACTAACACAACCTTCAATTTCCCCACAGATCTAGTGGTGAGCAGCAACAAAAGCCTATTTTAGATGCAGAATACCGTATATCCTCCAGTTGTGTCCTGTCCTGCAGCGGGAGTGCAGCCACACACAGCGGCAGGCGGAGCTTCAGGAATTGAGCCGTTTTGCTTCAGGGCAGGGAAATACTCACTAAAACTAATATTTCATAAATAGTTTGTTTCTTAGAGGTCCAAATGTAATATATGATCATACATATAGTTCACTCTGAAAGGCTTAAGAAAATCATGGTAGGGCCCCTTTAATAAATCCTGACACACTTTACAACTTAATTGTGTAAAAATGTCCCATTTCTTCAGCAACAATATTAAAAATCCGAGACACTGAACCATCAAATCAACCGTTTTTCCTAAAATCTGCTGCTTTTTTGTTTGTCTTTTTCTTGTTCATCTGCCAAAAATCTCCTGTCAGTCCAAAGGACACAGAGTTTAAACAGAAGTTCAAACCCTTAAATCCTAAAAACTGTCCAGTTAAACATTTAAACATTTTTAGAAACTAAATTGATCACAACCTCTAGCTACTAAACTTGAAGCAAACAGTTTGGCTGATGTTATTTGTATCTAATTTAAGTGTGATAAGCACAAAAACTGATAGAAATTCATGTTGTTCATTTAATGCCTTCAACAAAGAAGCACATCTCTGCATTGCCCACATGCATATTTTACAGATTTCAAAATAAGAGCAGGCAAGCAAATAAAAATCCTCTCAGCGTGAACGTGTTTTATAACATTACATGGAAATAGTCACTTTCATAGTTTTGAACAGTTTCAATTAATCAGATCATTTTCTACCTTTATTTTCCTGCAGATCAGACAGTTATGAACAAAACCAAAGAGGAGTGATGTTAGAACCACGGCTGAGCTAACAGCAGCTCACTGACCACAGGAGAAAACATTACAACAGGAAGAAGTTTGACTTTAATGTCAGAAACGCTGGAATTGTCTGACTTTTGTTCTGTTTACAAGGATTAGATGAGAACGGAAATTTAGGAAACTTTGAACTGATGAGAAAAGATCTTCTGCAGCTCCACGTCTCATAGCTAAAGCTAATGCTAGCGTTAGCATTAGCACAGATTAAAAGAATAAAATCATAATTACCTTCATAATCAAACAAGCAGCATTCAATGAAGTACTTGTAACCTTTGTCTAACTTTAACCGGGTTGTCAGAGAGAAATAATCCACGACTGTTTAATATCATCCAGAGGAATTATGGGAAACAGTTGATCTGCTGTTCTGACTGCAGACAGGATACTGACATTTGTACTCTGATTTATGAACCATCTAAGAGGAGGAAACGAATACAAGGACATTTTTAAAATAAATATACACATTTGGTTACAATTGTTTAGGTTACCTTTCATTATTTAAGTAAAATTGCTTTAAAAGCGTTCAGATGTCAGCTTTACTGTTCTAAACCATAGACTCCAGAAGCGACTCTGAACTTGACCGGTAGTGTGTGAAAAGGGTCTGTAACCATGTTCTGTGAGTTTCTGCAGGAATTCTCACCTTTTTTCCAGGTGATTTCTACACCTATGACATGCAGAAAATAAAAATCAAAGCTGCATCACTGAACAGAGTTTCTGTCTCGACCTGAACGCCAACAGATCATTTCTGATCTCCTGTGAATGAGCAGCATCAGACTGGAAACTGCACTGACAGATAAATGTATATTGGAAAATACAGTATTAATATACTGTGAGTATATAATAGTTCAAATAGTTTCTGATGACTGAAATAAACCACATGTAAATTTTCTCTCATTCGAAAATACTTCTTCTAAAAATGTCTTTTTCTTCAATTAAAATGTATTGATGACTTAACTCTCTGGATCTTCTGCTTATCAAAAGTGGGTTTTAAACCGAAGATGCAACTTCTAATCTGCAGAAATGAAGGTGTCCATCAGAAATCTGTTGCTGGATGCACACCAATGTGGCTGAAACAGTTGGAGGCAGATAAATGCGTTAGTGACCATCTGTGGTGCTCGGCGCCACTTCTCATGGGAGTTATGCAACCGCTACTGGTGTTTGTGAGGAACTGTGGAGGAATGAACGCTGGAGACCAAACCGTGTTCGTCTGCGAGGTCTTTTCGTTGTTTAGAGTGCGCTGTAATTTGGAAATGTTTTGTTTTGATCTGGGTAGTATTGTTTAACAGGCTCAGATTTATAATAAAACAAAGGATAAATATTCCTTTTTATGGTTCTGCTGCAGGCAGACGGCAGAGAGGGAACAAAGCAGAGCAACAGGAGCTGCTGAACGATGATGAAGGACCGTCTGAAGCTCTTCAAAGCTTTCGTGCTCTGAGCCAAAGATGAGACTTTTTGTCTTTTTAATGTCAAAAACTGAGGCGGAAACAAAGGAAAGCTGTCAAAGCTTGTAGAGGCGGTTTCATCTGTTGATTTACTGAGGAATATCTGTTTTTGTTTTTAAATACAGACTTTTCCTTTTTCTTCACCTTGATTTTCAATCAATTTTCAAGCCGTTAGAGGAGGCGGCAGAGATGCTGTGGAGACCATCGCCATGGCAGCAGCTGAATTAATGAGAGTTTCAAGGCGGGGTTAAGCGAATCACAGAGCATTATGTCTTCTTGTGTGTCACAAGGAGGAAGCCTCAGTGTGTTTATGTGCTGGGCAGGGGTTGACAAATACAGGAAGAACCGTCTGCTTTCCTACCTTCAGACGCTCAGAAACCCCTTCAATGATGCTGATGGAGAACTCTGCAATCTTAGGAGAGCGCAGCTTCCCCTTCTTGCTCTCAGCATCATACTCCGCCTTTGTCTTCACCACCACCTGCTTGAGAATCAGCACAGTGCAGCATTTATTATTCCAGTCTACACAAAGGGGATGATAGTTGCTCATGTGGGTAATAACCCGGATCCTGCCTTGTCAGGTGGAGGGAACTGCAGCTGACTGGCATCCAGCGGCGTGATGAGAGGGATGGTGTCAAATCCGTCCTCGGAGACCACCTTCACGTTGCTTTTCTCGGTGAAATTATTCCCCAGTTTGACCATTTTCCCTGCAAAGAAGGATTTGTCCGTCATCACGTTTTTACGCAAACCTACCAAGACATCGTTGGTGCGGAATCCACCAGAAAACGTCAGAAATGGAGCGCAATGGCGCACAGCGCGGCCTGGAAACGCGCAAAGTTTCCACGTATTATTCTTATTTTTTCTTTTTTTTTCCCATCACCGCAAACGAGGAGGTGGAAGAGGAAGGCTTACCAGCCTGGCCGAGTGTCGGTGCGAGCAGCCGTCCTCCGTGCGTTTGTTTCTTCCAGCGTCGGTGAGCGCGCGCGGGGTTTTGTGTGACGCAGCCGATTTGCGGGGAAGCTGCTGCACAATATGGCCAGCCGGCTTTGTGCGTGGCGCTGGTCCCCGAGCTGGATGCTGCTGCTGGAGTCTGGCTGCACTGCAAGTGACGTAACGTCACCACATCCACGCGCCTGCACGCACGCGCGCCCGCGCGCGCTGGTGGGGTCCTCCTCCTGTCTGCGCGCAGAGCAGAAACCACTGCAGAAGCTCTGATCAGTGAGACACCTTTCAGAAAGAATCTGGTTATATGAGAAAAGGAGCAACATGAATATTTGATGTTGAGTGAAGGAAATAGGTGTTAGATCCCTACAGGGCAGGAGGGTCAAAGTCAATCACACCAGGGGCCAAAATCCAAAACACACCTGAGGTCCCGGGTCGAACAGGATCAACATTTATTGAACACTCTAAAACAGACTTTTTAAATCTGTAACTTTTTAACATAATTATGAACTAGATATATAACATCACCTGTGATAGTGTGAATGCTGTAAGCTGAATTTGCTGCTGAAGATGCTAAAATTGATAGCCAGCTAAAATGTTAGCTAATGCCAAATCAGCCTAGAAGAGGGAAAAAAAACCTTAGGTTTGCCAAAACATCCATGTGGCTGAAAAATAGCTGAACTTCAACATAGCCTAAAAAAAAAAAAAAACAGAAAAAAGGTCTAATTTAGCCAAAACAGCTAGCATGTAGCTGAAATATTAGCTAAACTCCAAAATAGCCTAAAAAACTTTCTTTTAAAAAGCCTTAATTAGCCAAAACAGCGAGCAATTTTTGAGAAACAAAATGTTTAAAAAAAAAAAAATAAAATAAACCATGTTTTCATCATCAGAATAAGGTGGATTCATAAATAGTTGTTAGATTTTCACTTAAAAATATGTGAAGTCATCTTAGCCATAAAAAGAGCATGCTGGATTGTTGTTGAAATCCAGTGCACTAGCTAGTCCTGTTGTACTATTTTTGTAGTTAGGGATTAGGATGGTAATTCGGACACACCAAGCCAGCAAGGCCAAGTGGGCCCCATATGGTTTAGCAGAAAATGTGGGCCCTGATTGGGTTTGTCCACAGTTTCTGTGGAGGCCCCACCTGTGTTTGCCCATATTAGCTTAAGTGTGGGTAACTCGCTACGCTATCCAGCCTCCCGGGGAACATATGAGCTAGCTAGCTTGGTATAAATAAGCTCACTAGCTTGATACAGCAGAGGTTGCTAGCTTGATACAGCAGAGGTTGCTAGCTCGGTGCATGAGTTTGCTTGCTCACTACAGTGGCTTTCGCTAACTTGATTCAGCAGAGCTCACTAAAGCGGAGCTCGCTACCTTGCTATAGATGAGCTCACTAGCTCAATGCAACCGCATTTGCTAGCTTGAACTTTTGTGTTTCTGTTTTTCAATTGTAAAGCACTTCAACTTCAGTATATAAAGTTTATAAATAAAGTTGATTTGATCTGAAACAGCAGAACTTGCTTGAGCTCACTAGCTCGCTACAACCACATTCGTACTTTAATACAGCGGAGCTCACTAGCTTGATACATCGGAGCTTGCTAACTAGAAATAATCTCAATAGCATGCTACAGGAGCTCGCTAACTTGGTATAGATGCGCTCACCTGCTTGCTACAGTGGCTTTCGCTAGCTCGATACAACAGAGCTCGCTAAAGAGGAGCTCGTTACCTTGCTATAGATGAGCTCACTAGCATGCTACAGAAGAGCTCGCAAGCTTGATGCAAGGGTGGTGGCTAGCTCCCTACAGAGGAGCTCGCTAATATGCTACCATTAATATATATATAATAAATATCAATGTATGCAGCTCTCTAACTTCTTACAAGAGCTCGAGCAAGCTATGCTGCCCTCGGGCAGCTGGCCAGCGTAGCTTGCCTTCCCATTGAAGGCAAGCTATTGTGTCCACTTAGTAAACCCAGGTGAGGCCACCACAGAATCTGTGGACAAACCCAAAGAGGACTGCATTCTGCCCACTTCTAAACCATATGGGGCCCACTTGGCCTTGCTGGCTGTGAAAACACTAGAAGATGAATGGATTACACAACCATGTGATTGTTCAGGAAATCCTCTCGTCTGCATCCTGTATTCTGCTGGAGCATTTTACTTTATAGGTTTTTAAAAGATGGATTTTCATAATGTCCATTTAGGGGATCAAAGAGACCAGAAAATCATTTGAAGACATAAAAACATCCTTTGATTGGACAAACTTTACTTATGTTCTTGTAGATTTCCACATTTCTATGACAAAAGAATGGAAACCTACGAGGTTATTATTCTTCTGTTTTCCTTGGAAATGTTTACCTCGGTCTAAACACTCAAAGAGCTGCTTCAGATCTCGTGCATTTACTGGGTTTTTAGATCCCCATCACTCAGGAACTGAGTCTCTCTGGTTTTCCAGGAATTGCTGCACTGAAATGTGCTTCTGCATAAAATCCAAACACTTGTTGCCAGGATACGGGATACGGGGTGGGTGTGTGTGTGTGTTGGGGGGGTGTTGCATAATGAAACAAATCAGTCCAGAATACCTTGAAAATGGAGAAGTTAAAGAATAAAAGGGATTTATCCAAACATGCAAATTATTTCCTTTTGGATTTTCCATCATTTGCTGTCGTTTATGTTGAATTATTCCTGGAATCCACAGGATGAAGCTGGAAAGATGACCTTCACAGGAAGGATCCACAGGATCAAAACTAGATTTTCAACCTGAAACACCTCAGCTCTTATTGATGAATTGATGGAGAAATAAAACAAACACAAATAAAAGAAAAGATTTTGAACATTTGGAGCAAACATGAAAACATTATTGTCCCATCGTTTGATTCTTACATTACCGTTCATTGTCTTCATTTATCATTAATTTCAGATCTACAGATGAATAAACATCCTTCTAATCATGAGTTAGACTCATTTTCTGAAGATCCAATGAAACATCATCTCTAATAAATCACATTTAAACCCTAAAGTGAATCACAGAGGACAATATTACAGGGATCATTTTTTTTACTGTTAAAAATGTAAATAAGACTCTGGGACCTTAAATTGATAAAGTTTAGTTTTTTTTTTTTTTTAAGTTTCTTGTTTTCACACATTTACAACAAGAGAACAACTTAAAGGGAATTAAATGGAATGTAGAAAGAAGCCACACTCACGCCAGCAGCACCAGAACAGTTTCCACCTTTCTCCTCCAGATGGATCTATATAATGTGACTTTGCTCATTTGTCCTGTTTATCTATACATTTATTGTATGTACATATTTACAATATTTTCTATTTATGCTAGCTGTTTTGTAGATAGTTTAACGTGCTTTAGGCAAATTTAGAGTTTATTTTGCTAGCATTTAAGATAATGCTAGCTGTTTTGGCATTACGAAATGTTTTGTTTTGGCTAATTTGAAGTTTATCTAATATTTTAGCATTATGTTAGCTGTTTTTGGCTAATTTAGACATTTTTCAATTTTTTTGGCTAATTTAAAGCTTAGCTAATATTTTAGCATTACGCTTTTGTCAAAATTAGACAGTTTTAAGTTCTTTAGGCAAATTTGGAATTTAGCCAAAAATTTTGCTCGCATTTTAGTATTGGATAAATTAACAAATTTTTCCTTTTTTTCTTTCTTTTTTTTTGACTAATTTGGCATTTTCTCTTATATTTTGGCAAGCTTTAGCGTCAGCGGTTTTAGCTATCATCTTCAGCATCTTCAGCATCCTCGTTCAGCTTACAACATTCACACCAGCATTATCACATTACATATCTAGGTTACATTGTATTTTAAAAAAGATTATTTTTACATTTACAATAGAAGGTTTAGAGGTGGATAATTGTTTTTCTATAACATTTAATTCCTCAACAGTGACATAAATGTTGAATAAAGTCAGTTTTTGGCAGCAGAAGCTCTGGGACTGCTGTGCCTTTAACAGCCCCTCTGTTCATGGATCCCTGCCCAGAAAGTTTATTTCCCACTTCCCATTCAGCCACATGGACGGACGCCGTCACGCAGCGAGCAGACTCTTCTCTTCAGCAGCAGCAGCAGCAGCAGCAGCAGCAGCGGCAGCAGCAGCGGCAGCAGGTCCTCTGTCTGTGAGGAAGGAATCCTGATCCTCGGAGAGGTGAGGTAGGACTGATGCTTGAAGTGGGACGGCTCTCAGGTGCCTTGATGGGCCGACTCTGGTTCCTGAGGGCGCTGAATGTGCTGGTTTAAAGGCTCTGCTGTCGGACAGGAACTATTGTGTTTTCAAAACAAAGCTTCTATTGATGTGGTTGGTCCAGCAGTGCGTGGAGGGAAAAACACAAACATGAAGCTGCACAGAAACTAACATGAATGTAGCTGAAGTGTTGAGTTCGCTCAGAGCCTTCCTGGCTTCTTCTTGTTGAGTCTGTGGGAGGAGGAGGAGGTCACAGGGGGAGGCACACCCTGAAGGCCGGCGTGGAAGACCTCCATCTGAAGCTGAGTCACTTTACAGGAAGAGGACGGAGTTTGGGTTGGGATTTCCACTCAGTTTGGAGAATTCCAGGCTGGATGTGGTGGAAGCATGAGACCCGCTGGAGGGGGTCAACCCCGACACCACATGACCGCTTTGAGGAGATTACCTCAAAGGCCTTTATTTTGCAACGGCCTGATGTGAACATACAGTTTGTCAGAAATGAAAAGGAGAATTGTGGGAGAAGGAATTCCTGTGGAATGCAGCGCGTTTCCTCTCTGCCCTCCGATCCTTCACACTGAACAAGTTGAGACTCTTCCTGTTGAAAAGTGTCATGACAGTGTTGGGGAGTGTTTTTTTTAGCCGAGTGGACGGATGTGGCGGAAGTGGGGGTGGGGCGGGGCTTTCAGTCAACAGAGGAGCGTTTCTCAGACCGGTCCTTCCTGGTCGTCTCCACGGTTGAGCTGATGGAGGCCGGAATAACCGTAGATGATGGTCTGCAGCCTCTGTGGCAGATCAAAACCGGCAACATTCATGAAACTAACTTCTTTCTTTACTTCCTGCTGATCTTCAAACCATGTTTTTACAAAAGCTCGTGTCTTAGAAACCCAGAGGGTTCTCTTTGTTTTTGACCGTTCCTTATGACTGGTTTTAAATGTTCTAACAGCTACGTCTCATCTGAAGAAGTCACATGATCATACAGTCCTGGCTGTTTCTGTTTCAGGAAGCCAAACTTGACCTTTTTGGATGTCATGGTGCATACACATAATTACAAACTAACATACAATGTAAGAAATAATCAAAATAAACCAATACCAGAGGTAGTACGCTGAGGTTTACTAAGCCAGCGCATATAGATAGCCACAAGTAAGCCGTCTTATTCAAAATTGGAAATATGTCACAAAATTATGATTACTGATAAACCTTACTGATAAGCCAGTAAGGTTTTCAATGTAAATTCAAGTACGTTTGGAAATTTGCTTTTTCTATTTTTAAAATAAAAATGATTGGTTTTGTTTGAAGGGTCGGGAGCTGCAGTTTCAATCTGTGACTGAGGATAAAAATGCATCAAAACTTTGACAGAATTCATTTGCAGGAAACTTCAAAGCAGACCAATCTGGAGCAAAAACATTTGACCTGCTGCCATATTGCAACTGTAAAACCCACAGAATTAATCTAAGACACACATACTTTATAAATTCACAGATTTTTTTTTTCTTTAAAGCAGGGTGTCAAATCACTAGAGGCCAAAATCCTAAAAACTACACTTTAAAATTACCGCGGACTGCGATAATGCTAGTGATGCACTACATCTTTAAAACCTTAACTTTTTAAACATAATTAAGCGCTAGATATATAACATTACCTGCGATAATGCTAGTGTAAATGCTAAAAATGATAGTTAAAAACGCTGAAGCTGATAGCTGAAAATTGTGAAATTGATAATTGAAAATGCTGAGACTGCTGAAATTGATAGCTAAAAATGCTGATAGCTGAATATGCTGAAAATGATAGCTAAAAACGGTGAAGCTGATTGCTGAAAATTGTGAAATTGATGGCTAAAATCGCTGAAATTGATAGCTAAAAACGCTGAAGCTGATAGGCATCTTAAATATTACCTAAATTCCAAATTAGCCTAATAACAAAACCAAAAAAAAGCCTAAATTAACCAGCTAGCATGTAGCTGAAAAAATAGGTACATTTTAAAAAGGCCTAAAAAATCTTAGTAAATGCCTAAATGATCCAAAAAGCTCGCGGAAGCAGAATTTTTAAAACTTTAAACCATAACTTTTTAACATAATTATAATAAAAAGCAGGAATATTTTTCCAGAACAAATCAACTCAAACCTTAAATAACTTTCAGTATTTTACTCTCCATAAAAAAATATTTTGTCAAAATTATACAAGTTAGAAATAAGAGCAAGATAACATCGAGCCAATAATGATAGTATAATAAAAGGATCTGGAGGGCCGCGGTCCGGCCCCTGGATTTGAACTGAACAAGTGGTTTAAAGCAGTTTTTTTTCCCTTTGGAAATCTTTTTTATTTAGTTGTTGTGGGAAAAATATAGTATTTATTCACTCTTAATTAGCAGTTAAAATGTATTTTCCAAATTGGAAATGATCTAAAATATATAAGTTAGAAGATTTGGCAGCGAAACTCGACTGTATTTTATAAATAATCTGAGCCACAAAGGGTGAAAACAATCTGATGTCTGCATACCTGAAGTCCCAGTTACTGATAAAAGAACACAAAGTCTTCGTCTTCTTTATCTGATGCTGCTTAACCCTTTAATACCTGAGGCATCTCCGGTGACGCCTAAACATAAAATCCTGCTCACGCCGCTTTTCTCCTTCAAAATCTGCAGGAATGACTGTATTAACGGTTGTAAAGTTACAATAAATCAAAGAATGTAAAGACTGGAGCTCTGATTTTAAGCATGTGGTGCAGGAACTCTGACTCATCCAGCTGAAAGCTCAGGCACTGGACTCGTTACTGCAGAATCATTAAAAAATATGCACGTTTGATTTGACACGAGGCTAAATTTGAGCAGGTTCTGCTCGTTTCCTCTACAGTCACACAATAGTGCGTATGTTTTGGCTCCCAGGACTCAGAGCGGGACTTGCTCACACTTGCTTCTGATTGTTCCATTTGCCAAAAAAAGGTTCTGCCTCAGGAATCATCACATTTTCTCACCGTGGACATGTGACGGGATGTTTTAGAGGAGGAAAAAGAAAAACTGCCTTCATCAGGTTTTGACACGCCTCTGCCGGACGTTTCCGCGGATCAGCAGAAACATTTACCGCACCGAATCCGGTTCCGATGAGGGCGGAGACCGGCTCCCGGGCAGAGCGGGGAGGGGTCACCTGTCCCCGGTACCTGTCGAGAGCTGCAGAGAGGCTGCCGTTCACAGCCAGGAGGAAATGGGGAACAACACGAGTCAGAGGAGAAGCAGCCGGCGAGGGAGCTCCAGGAGCCGCGTCGGAACGTGAGTGGACACTTCTCCAAACTTTATTTACAAACAACCGCAAAAATATACCTTACAAAACATCCCTGCTGCGGGTTTCTTACAGCTCTCTCTCTGACACTCACATGCAAATATTCCCACTCCTCCGTCTGACAGAAAGGTTTTTTGCTTCGACATGAACGGATGATCTCACAAGTGTCAATATTTGCTCTGAAGGAGGAACTTCTGCGTGTCCGTCCCTGATGAGTTTAAAAACTCCAGCAGAAGTTTGGAGGGAGGAAGGTCAAATGTCAAAGAAAAACTGTCCTAAATGATCCCGTCAGCCCTGACTTTGTCCGTCCGTTCCGTTCTTGGTCTCGGCGGTCGGCGCCTCGCCGGATCGGACCCAGGCTTTGGGCGCCGGGCCTTTCTGGCTTTGCTCCACCTGGCAGGAGTCGGCGAAGCGCTCGCGCGCCTTCTCCCAGTTCTTATGGGACTTGGTTTGGGCGACGGACATCCCGTCCACAGACATGGCAGCGCCGGCCCCCAAACCGGACTGGGACTTTCGGATTTTCAGCTCAATCTGAGAAGGAGGAGGAGGGAAACGTCAGCGGCGTCCCGCTCTGAGGCGCAGCAGAAACCCAGCAGGACGGATCTTACCGGATCCTTCATCCCGGTCCCCTCTTTGCCCAGACCCTCTCCTTTCTTCCAGCCCATCTTTTCCAGCATCTTCCGGCCTTTGTTGACCTCGCTGATCTCTCTTTTTTCAAACAGGAAAGACATTTGTGTTGAGCGGCGGCTCTGGAACGGTGGGATCTGTGCGTGAACACGTACTCGTGGACCGAAGCAGGAGCGTCGTCTCGCTGGAAGACCCCCTCGCTCCCCACCGTCTGCCGTCGAGACTCCGCGCGGTCTTTGTACTTTGGATTCTTCACCGATTTCGTCTCTTCGTACTCCGTGCTCTGCGTCGGCAAATTCCAGATAAGCAAGCAAACAAACAAACAAACAACAGAAAGACTTCTGGCGGCTCACTCACTTGCAGGCCGTACTTGGCCTTCATTTGCTTCAGCTCCTTCTGTCTCAGAGATTCCTTATCCTCTTTGGCGAGGCCCGGACCTTTAGGGAGAAGACGGGATAAGTTCAGCTCTGGAAGAGCGTCTTCGTCTGAGCGCAGACGAGTGGTTTTTCCTCACACCTGGAGCTTCTTCCCTCTTGTGCTTGCTGAGGTGAGCCATCACCTGGCCGGGCTCGCAGCCGTCGCACGTGTCCGTCCCCGAATGGATGTGAAAGGACAGAACCGTCTCCCCCATCTTCACCTCATCGCCGTGCATCAGGGGGCGGGGCTCCGACTTGGTCTTGGGCTGCAGAGGAAAAGATCCACAACATTAATAGAACTGTGGAGAGAACACTTGATTTATTAACGTACAAATACAAAAGACAGTTTTTAAACACACAACTTGAAAGTATAGCATCATGATTGAGTTTGGGTCTGAATTCCTCCTAATCACTATATGGTGCGTTTGCCATTTTCTAGTGCTGTCCAGGTCTACCAAATCGAGTGCACTCAAAATTTCCCAGAAGTCTTTGCGAAAAAACTAGCGTACATCGATGGTCCCTAGATTAGCAGATGTAGACCACAATGCATTGCAGTCTAACATTTTCGAGCAAAACGAGTTTAAATGTAAACCAGCCACATTTTCACCTTCAGAACACAGTGGACTCATAAATAAATGCACTAAATTGTTTTATTTTATTTGATTTTGACTTTGTGAAAGTGATGATGTCATATCTGTTTTTTAGAAAAAGTAAATTAGTGAATATCGTGTCAGAATTACCTTTATAATCCAGCGCATTTATCGTCCTGCACTACATAGTTTTTTTAGTAGTTAGGGATTACGGACACAACCATCGGCTTTTTTTAGGTTCATTTGGAATTTAGCTAATATTTTAGCTAGCTATCAGCTTCAGAGTTTTCAGCTATCAGCTTCAGTTTTTTTAGCTATCAATTTCAGCATTTTCAGTGGCCAAATTCAGTTAACAGTATTCACACTAGCATTATCGTAGGTAATTCTTAATATGTAGTTCATGATTATGTTTAAAAGTTATGATTTTAGAGTTATAAAAGTGAGGCTTTAGTGTGTTCTATAAATATTCAATCCTGACCGGTCCGTGACCTGAAATGCGTTTTGGATTTTGGTTCCTTGTGCGATTGTGTTTGACAGCCCTGTATTAGACAAACGTCTTTCCGTCTATGCTCATTTCCAACCAGCTCTTTGCTTAACTTTTCTCCCTATAGTTTCTGTAGTAAGCCCAAGCTAACATTTTTAAGCCAGAGTCGAGCTCAGACGTGGAAAATGACCACCTCTCCTATGTGACACTATCTTTATTTTGATATTTTTCCATGTTCTATTCAAACACTAGACATAAAATCATGTAAAAACAGAAAATTCCATCTGGAAAATGGGATTCATTTTAATGTGGAAACCAAAAATATGTTTTACAAACTATTTTTACAACAAAGAATGAAAGTTTTAGGTGTCCTTTTATTAAATCAACAAGAGTCAACGAACTAATCAACATGTTTTTGAATGAAAATCCAGAAGATTTCAGGTCGGCTCCACTGGAATCTACACAGGAGGGGGCGTGTCTGTCCATTCTGAACTGCTCGCCCTCCGTGATGTCAGTGGGTGGGACTTTCACTGAGAACCGCAGAGTTTCCTCAATTTTTAGACAACGCCGGTGCTTGTTATTGTGGAAAATTCATGTTGGTACCCATTACAAAATAAAATAATGGTCATTTTGGTTTTTTACTGGATTTCTAATAGCAGACAGCTCCGTTAGACTCCGCCCCTCATAGCGGGTGCTCTGCTGCATTACAACCGTCAGATTGAATTTTATTCTCCGCCTCATTTATTAAAATAAAAGATCCCTTTTGTCCAAAAACTACAAAATAAATGTCTATTATCTATTTAATACAATCTAAATCACAGGATATAAGAAAAAGTTTCAGTTTATTTCAGACAGAGTTTTATTACGCTGATCTGAGGTCGTTGATACATATTAACAGATTGATTATGATCTATTAATCGCGTGTGTTAATGTGTCAACATTCCTAACTTACTGGAGCGTAAGGCACACACAGATCCAGAGCCATCTTCCCTGTAATGACCTGAACAATCCCGCTAACCTGCAGTATCCGGTTTCCGTTGATGACCGTCCCGTTTTGGCTTCCTTGGTCCACCAGCATGTAGGCCTGATGCTCCTGATCAAAGTACACCTCTGCATGGAACTAGAAGCAAACATGTCAGACACGTGTCTGCAGGGCGTCATCCAGACATGACTCCAGGAAAAGAGGCTCTGCCGGTACCTTACTGACGCCCATCTCTGGTATTCGGACTGCATGGTCCATGTCTTTTTCTCTGCAAACACAGAGCAGCTTTTCTTCACGCTCGGCTGCTTTTGTCACTTTAGTTAAGGTGGAATTCAAACCACAGACCTGCCAAAGGTGGCGGAAGAGTCGGCAGTGAGGATGAACAGAGTTCCTACTTGCAGCACCGGAGACCGGACCACCGTCACTCTCACACATGGAGGCCACATTTCTTTGGCTGTAAGATCAATCAAACGTCATCAGTGACACCGTGAAGGAGGGAAACTGTCCTCCGCCCCATCCTCCTCTCACCTGGCTGGCTTTGCTCCTCCACGTCTGACTCGGGACTCTGCTTGGACGGAGCGCTCGAAGACGACCCCGATGAGCGAGTGGACTCGCACTCTTCCCTTTCCGACTCGGTGATCTCTCCTTCCTCCGGCTCGCTCTCACCTTCCGAGTCGTCGCTCCGAGTCCTGCTCTTCTTTTTCTTGTGCTTTTCTGACTTGGATTTCTTCTTTTTCTTCTTTGATCTTCGCCTGTCTTCGTGGTGCGAGTCATTTTTGTGTCGTTTCCTCTTCGACGACCTGTCCTTGTCTTCCCGATGTTTAGAGGACTTCTTCCCTGGGCTGCGCGATTTCCGCTTCGATTTTCCTAAATCCGTTTTCCTTTTGGCCGAATGCCGATCGACGGAGTCGGCTTCTTCTTTCTGAGGCCTTTCCTCGTTAGATTTCGGTTCCTGCCGTCAGAAAGTCTGTGGTAAGGTCATCTTCTCTGGACAAAGAAGTGATGACTCGGCGCAGCCACAGCATTGCAACACTCGGGTCTCAGTCTTCAAAGACTATTCATAGAGCTGCCACACATGATTCTTTTAATCCATCCATTTTCCTTGCCGCTTTATCCCTTTTGGGGTCGCGGGGATGCTGGAGCCTATCCCGGCTGCTGATGGGTGAAGGCAGGGTTTACCCCGGACAGGTCGCCAGTCTGTCGCAGGGCCAATTATTATTTCAATAAATCAACTAATCACTAATTATTTTTTTTCCGATTAGTCGACTAATCAGGTCATTTGCAAAGTGGACGTAAAGCACACATCTTAACCATCACTAGCTTTAAATTAACCAAAAAGATTAAAGATGATAAGTTTATTAAACTTTTGATGAGCAGTTTCTGTCTGTCATTGGATTCTAGTATTAAAACAAAATTAAATCAAATAAGACAGAGACGAGGAATATAGTTTCCATCAAACTCATTTTGACAGATGCCCCGCCCCTCAAGATGACGTAACAATTTAATATCAATTTGTGTCAAAGTCAAGGGGGGCCGGATCCGGCCCTCTGGGTAATTCTATCCGGCCCTCCTGATCATTTTCTTTTATTGTTATTAATGGCCTGATGTTATTTTGCTCTTATTTCTAACCTGTATAATTTTGACAAAATATTTTTTTATGGAGAGTGAAACATTGAAAGTTATTTAAGGTTTAAGTTAATTTATTCTGGAATAATTTTCCTTTTCGATTATTCGATTAAAAGTTACAGTTTTTAAGTTTTAAAAAAAGGCATTCAGCTAAGTTTTTGGGCTATTTTGGCATTTACTACAAAATGTTTTGCTATTTTGGAGTTTTGCTAATATTTCAGCTACGTGATATCTGTTTATCCTCATTGAGGCTTTTTTAATAAAGTTTTTTTAGGCTGTTTTGGAGTTAGGCTACTATTTACAAGTCAACTGTTTTGGCTAATTTAGTTTTTCTATATTATTATATTGTATATTGGTATTATTAAGCTAATTTGTCCATTCAGCTGATATTTTAGCAGACTATTAGCTTCAGCGTTTTTAGCTATCAATTTTAGCATCTTCAGCTCTCAGCTGAAGTGGCCACATTCATCTCACAGATTTAAGTTGATTTGTTCTGGAATAATATTCCCACCTACTTATTATTCATAATTGTGTTAAAAAGTTACAGTTTTAATTTTTTTTAAATGTAGTTTTATTGTTCTAGAAATGTAATCCGGTTCGGCCCGAGACCTAAGGTGTGTTTTGGATGTTGGCCCCTTGTTAGATTGAGTTTGACACCCTCGGTTTATAGGGTCAAAGGTCGGCTGTCAAAATGAGCTTGATGGAAAGTAGATTCCTTTTCTCTCTAATGAGGTTAGCATCTGAAACAAGGAACTATTTTTCACAAAAGATAAAGTTTTCAAAGCTCTGTTCTACTTTACTACCCTCTGATTCCATATAATATAAAGTAAGGACTAATCGACTTTTGAATTAGTCGTTGACTATTTTAATAGTCGATTAGTCGACTAGTCGTGACAGCCCTCGTGCTGAATAATAAATCCTCAGTGATCCGATACTTTCCGAGCTACAACCGAGTTTTTCAAGAGCGATAGAAATCCCTTTAAAAGCTTTTAAGGAGCAGCCGAACATAAATAAAAACGATTTATTGGTTTGGAGGGCAACATTAGAGTTATACCTTTGTAGGACTGAGTTTTCCAGCAAGAGGAAATCTTCATTTTAGCCAAAGATTTAGTCACATCAGGGACCTGGATCAAAGGAATAGTCTTTTAGTCATCTATCCTGGCATAAAAGAAACGTTTTTGAAGACTGAGACCACCTAACAAGGTCCAAAGCTAAGTTCTCTACGTTCTCCATCCGTACCTTGTCATCGTGCTGTGATGGTTTCTTGGTCCCTTTCTTGAACTTCCTGCCCTGCTTGTCGGCATCGTTCTTGTCTCTCCAAGGCTCCGCAGAGCTCTGCGTGGCGGGAACCTCGATCCGAGAATGAAACTGATACCGCCCGCTCTCGGCGTCGTAGTAGTAGTAAATACTCGTGTTGACGTCGTAGTACAACTGACTGGCCTATGAGGGCGAAAAATGCGCACATCATCACAGGAAAGTAGATTCTACACTCGTGTCAAATCAAAGAAAGAGAGAAAGCACACAAACCGAGTCGTAGTAAAAGCCGGTGCTGTGGTCGTAATACATCCCAGAAGTTTCATCGAACACGAAGCCGGTCTGCGTCATGGCCTCCTCCGCTGTGGCTCTCAACATGTCAGCTATAGATCCTCCGTCACTCTCCTGAAACGCGTCCGGCCGCACAGAGGTTCAGTGAGGAAAACACCATCGCTTTGAAATGCACATAAACAAACCGCACCTCCACTGTTGCTAACGCTGTGCTGGCGGCCGGATCGGAGACTTCTGCAGCTGCGGTTTCATTCACTGTTGCAGTCTCTGCCGCGGCGGCGGCGGCGGCGGTGCTGGCGGCGGTGCTGGCGGCGGTGCTGGCGGCGGTGCTGGCGGCAGTCATTTCCACCTCGGCGGTGGTGGCGGCGGCGCTGCCATCGCTCATCTCCACAGCGGTATCAGCAGGATTGGCGTTTTCCTGACAGTTTTCCGCCCCCTCTGCACTCTGATTGTAGTATCCGTAGTAGTAGTTGTAATAGTCTAAAACAGAAACACCAGCATGTTGGGTTTGCTCCTCCCCCAGCAGAAACAGAGGAATGACGATGTAGGGCTGTCACGATTAGTCGACTAATCGACAATTAAAACAGTCGACGACTAATTTAATAGTGGATTAGTCATTACTTTATATTATATGGAGTGAGAGAGTAGTAAAGTTGAAAGTTATAATAGCATTCTGCCAGCTTTTTTGGGCTGTTTTGGCAATAAAAATAGGCCCAATCCAAATCTGTTTATTCAGCTTGTTCATATATTAAATGTGTTGAAAAAATGTGTTACAAAAGTATCGGATCAGGAATCGGCAAATACACAAAATCAAATGATACTGAATTGTATCAGGCCCAAAAAAAAAGCTGATCGGGACGTCCCTAATTCCAAATCGGCTTGACTGTAGAGCTGGGTATCAATTATAATTTCCAGAAAAGATTCAATTCAAATTTTTTTTCTTCAACTCAGTTCAATTTTGAGTTTACACATTTAGACACATTTGTTTAGAAATACATTAATATTCTACTTTATGATGTAAATATATTTCTATTAATCTGATCCAGGTTACAGACTGTAAATGTATCAGTGAAATAATAAGATTGTTAATATCATCCGGTGTTCCATGGATTCTCTAAAGGAGAAGTTCTAACAAAAATGTTCAGATCATTAACATTGGAAACATTGTTCTGCTTCTCCTGGAGGAAGTTTCAGTTTGACCACTAGGTGGAGATCGTGCTACAGCAGTACACCTTATTCTAGAATAAGACAGCAAGAGAAAAAAAGATGTTTTTTTTTTACCACAAATGGTTACTTTAAAGTATTAAGAAGAGTTTGGAAAATTCCTCCCTGTGAGTTTATAAAGATGTTCATTTAGTCAGAATGTATGTTTAGGTTTACCGAGCGTTAGCATTAGCCATCCTATGGGATATTCCATTAAACGTTAGCATCAAGCTAAAAGACTTTAGCGTGATGTGCTAAATCGATTTATATATTTTTTATGAATTGATTATTGAACTATTAATCTTAAATTGATCCAAATTGATGAATCGATGTTCTTAACCCAGCCCTTTTCGACTGAATCGTTACATCCCTACAGAGGAACATCAAACAGTGACTGACCAGTTTCTGTCCACTCGTACTCCTCCGTCTGAGTCTCAGTGTCCACTTTGTCTTTGTCTTTTTTCTTGCGTTCATGTATTTCTGCACTCAGCTGGTCAACCTGGGGAAAAAATAAAACAACTCATTATTCTTCAAGATTTAAAATGTTAAACCAATGAAAAAATGTTAATGTTAATGTTACATTTTAAATTCCCAAATTCCATAAAAAAAAAAAAAAGATTTTTCAAAATAAGTATAGATTCTACAACTACAATTTTATCAAATGAAAACACTTTTGGTGCTCGGATGAATGTTAAACTGAAGAAAATTATGTTTTTAATATAATTTTAATAATAATGATTTAGAATATCCTGTGGAACAAAAAGTACATTTAGCCAGGGTAGCGAATAAAATGCAGATGTGCGTCTTTGCTGAAAGGTGTTAAATGTGAGCAGCATGAATTTCTATTGGCTTTTGTGCAGATTGCACTAAAACACGTGCAAAAAACATCAGCCTAAAGAGAAACCGTCAGAATAATCTCTGATAATTTACATTCTAAATCCAAACACCAGAAGTAACTATTCACATTTTCAAAACCTGTGGCCATTTTGTCTGATGTCAATATGAAAATGGTCTATTATTGAAAAAAAAAATAGGCTTTTAGAGTTTTCAAACTGGCATTATGCTAGCTTTTAGGACTATTTTGGCATTTACTAAGACTTTTATTTTATTTATATTTAGGGTTTAGCTTATATGTCTGCTTGCTGTTTTTGGCTAAACATTTTTAAGGCATTTATATCATATTTTAACTGGCTATCAATTTCAGTGTTTTTAGTTATCAGCTTCAGCAATTTCAGCTGATTTTATCTCTGAATTTATTTCCAGCTATGACAAAATAAATGATATTGTTGGTTCTTGCTGATTTCACATAGATGCATTAAGGTAATTGTGGGTGGATATTTGCAATAATTGCATATTAAAGTCTGATGGTGAAACACGAGGAGGTGCTTTAGGAGGAGAGGGATGCAGATCAGAATGTAGGGAGGGGGCGTCCAGTCTAGAACCGGATTTTGAGGTACCTGCTTGCGGAGGTCCTCGTTGTAGCTCTCGGTGCTCCTCTGCAGCCTCTCGGAGTGGCTGAGCTGCCGCTGCAGCTTGTCCAGCTCGGCTCTGCATTCCGTCAGCTCGTTCTTCAGCGACTCCACCTTCTCCCGGAGCGCGCTCACCTCCGGGTCCTCCGCCGCCTGCGCGTCCTCGCGCTCCATTAGTTACCCTGGAAACGAGTCACGGTCCGCGGTCAGAGCGGCACCGGGCCGGGAGCGCGGGTCGGACGGACGGAGCTCTCCGCTCCTCTTACCGTTCGTTTCGGTTCCGGTTGCTCGGAGGGGGACCGGCCGTCCGCTCCACGCATGAACCGACCTGCAAGTTGAACATAGACATCTTATAACCGCGCCGAGAGGCGGATACAGCCGAGTACATGCTTTGAGGAGAAGGAGAAAGTTACAGTTGGAACCGTGGAAATGTTTACAGTCCGCCCTGTGCGGGAGCGCCATTTATCTAACTACGTCACGAAAGGAAGTCATTCTTCTTCTACTTCCGGTAGTTTATTGGGGGAAAAGTGTTTCCGCCCTCTGGCGGCGAGAAAGGTTCATAGCAGGCAATTATTCACTTCTTCTCTAACATACTTTTTTTTGTAGTTCTGTTTGGGTTTTTTTTTTGACAAAATATTTCAACAATACAGAATTAATATCTCAAAAGTAAAATAATTATTAAATATAAATGGTTCAGAACAAAGCAGCATATATGAACAAGATCTCAAGTCAGAATAAGAGAAAAAAAATAACAGTAAAATAACAAGAGTAAAATATAAAAGTCTGTATATATAAACATATTTTACTTTACAGGGATTTCTGTTATTATATAACCTACAGTTTTTCATAAAAATAAATGTAAGTATTAAGGTCCATGACCTATTTCAGAGATGTGAAATTCAAATAAGATATGGGCTTTGGGCATTTTACATTCTTTTAAAGTAGTCTTCCACACAAGTATTTCATTTTTAAAACCAACAAAAACCTTCAGAAAACAGCATTTATGTCTATAAAATTGTGCAAATATTATTAAAGTATTAATTCCAAATTCTGCTTTTCTGTTCTCTGTTTGTAGACCAAATCTAATTTCAATTTAAAAGGGAGCAATAAATACTATTACAGCTGAACCAGCACTGAAAATCAAACCAGAACATTTTGGATTTCTCACACGAATAAGGAAGATGCTCCACTGTTTCTATGTTGTTGCTGCAAAAGATGCACACAATTGTGTCAATATAGAATTTATTATGAAGATAATTATTAGATGGATAAATAGCATTAAATATTTTAAAGTGATTTTCTTTTCGTGTAATTGGAAAATAATGATATTTTGTTAAAAAGTTTGGCTTTTAATTTCTGAACATGTATTTTCTTTTTAGTTGAGATGGTCATTTTTCTAACATCTTAATCAACAATTTAATAATATTTGCAAATATATTCACAATTTTTTTTAAGTTGGATTCAACAAAACTGAAGTACTTCTGTGGAATATTTCTTTAAAATAATGTAAAAAACCTTAAAGCCATATCTTACTTAAATTTCTAATGTAATGTTTTGATCAATATAGTATATTTGAATGTTCATAGTTATGTTCTTTGTGAAATTTTATAACACATATCCTTGATTATATTTTTATTTTCTTTCAATGTTATTTTTGTTCTTTGATTGCTGCTGTTTCTATTCCATTTGTATTTGTAAATTATGGTTTATTGTTAAAACTTTTCGTTAATTAAAAAAGGTCAGAGACATTTTACAAAATAATGTAATCCTAAAATTTCCTAACATTTTACGACTTAGCGTTTGCCTTGCGACATCTCACTTCACCCGTCTTCCAGTTTGTGCATCTCTAAACATATTTTTACTTGTTAATTAAAAGACTTTAAGCTGTAGTAATTATCAGAAGAACATGCAGAAGTTGTTTACAGGTGAACACGAGGGCAAATGGAACGGAATATTTAAAAAGTAATGCTAAAGACACGGCCTTGATTTGATTTATTTCACAAAAAGAAAAAAATATATAAATAAACCTTTCAATTAAAAAAAAAAAAAGACTTTTCATTCATTTTTTACCATATTCAATTTTGCATGTGTTTTATTTTAATTACAAATTATGAAGTAATTTTGAAAACAAATTAAAATCTGTTTCAAGTTATGAGTATGTGTGAGTGACTGTGTGTGAGATTGTGTCCCTGCGACAGACTGGCGAACTGTCCAGGGTAAACCCTGCCTCTGCCCATCAGCAGCCGGGATAGGCTCCGGCATCCCCGCGACCCCAAAAGGGATAAAGCGGCATGGAAAATGAATGAATGAAAAAAGTTATGAGTACATATGGATCGCTGAAAAAAAGCTAAACTTTAAAAAAGCCTGAAAAACTGAAAAAACTATTTTAGCCTAAACAGCTAGAATTTACCTGAAATATTAGCTAAACTTGGTAAATTTTTGGTAAATGCCAAAATAGTCCAAAAATCTAGTAGAATGTCATTTAAAAAAAAAAAAAAAACGTATTAACATAATTAAGAATAATTATATAAAAAAAGGCAGGAATATCATTCCAGAGCAAATCAACTTTAATATCAAGTAACTTTCAATATTTTACTCTCCCAAAAAAAAAAAAAATTTTGTCAAAATTTTAGAAGTTAAAAATAGATAACATTGGGACATTAATAACAATAAAAAAAAAAGGATCTGGAGGGCCTTGTATGGGGGCCAGATCCGCCCCCGGGCCTTGACTTTGACATGTGCTTTAGCTAGATTTACCAATTCTAAAGGGATAATGCATGAAACAAGCTTATGGTCATTAAAAACTTATTTTTTATTTATGATTTTTATCAGGATATATTAATATTATTATTATTACATGTTTTATATACATCTGTTTTTTATTCCAATGTTTTTTTTTTTTACATATTTTTTCATCGCCTGCATGTTATGACCCTCTCTGACCACTAGATGTCAGCACAGTTCAGTAATTCTCTGAAGACACATTAAAACAAATGTATTTATAACGGATTCAAGTCATTATTTGCTGCTCTTTATATACTCTCGTTTCACAGAATGAGGGAGAAAACAGTAACGTCCTTTATAAGGCAGCAGGAAGTTTTTCTTTAAGCTGTGTGTCAGAAACATCTCCATCATTCACACAAACAGTGTTGTTCTGCTCTCTCCTGAAATCTCTCCTCATTTCTCATTTCTGTCTATCCCGTCGTTTCACGATCAGGAATTTCCGGGAAAGTCTGAAGTTTTCAGGATCAAAGAACATCCAGTTATTTTAGGCTCAGCAGGAAGATCACGTGACGCCCCCACTATTGTCCTCTGCTCTATTTCTGGTTTTGGGTTTAGTCACATTTAACTGTGAAGTTCTTCAGAAGCAGATGATGATGAAGATGCCGGAGTATTTTCTAATTTTAGTCCCTTTGAGGCGCCCTCAAATCCCCTTTAGGGTTTTCTCGGAGTCCTTTTGAAATCTGAGCTGGAGTTTGCTGCGACGTCAGCCTTTGCAGTAGCCTTTGAGTAATGTGGGGGTGTCATTCTGTTGGCTGGGAGCACAGCTGCCTCCTACTGATGCTTATTTATGTCATTATGTCCACAAAATCCAGCACTTTCAAAAGAGAAAACTTTTAGTTTCTAGGATTTCTCTTTGATTTTTCCTCCAGAAGTTTCACAGATGGAAAGATGTTTTCAGGCTCGACCTTTAAAACTAATTTATGGTTTAAAAGAAGTCTTTTCCTCTTTCTTTCTGAATCTATCAAAGCTAAAACACAGTAGGACTTCAGAAAAATGTACTGCTGTGATGATGAGGGTGAAATCCTCTTGGAGTGACAGTAAAGAAGCAGAGTATAAGTGCGTGTTTTCTCCACCACACGGATGCAGAGGCTCCACCCTTCCTGCTCCGATGTGGAAACTCTGACTGCGGTTGTGTCTCAGGAACGCTTTCAGGATCCTCAGCTCCGCTGAAAGAAACTTTTCTGGGTGGGTTGTCGGTCTGACGGTTTACTGTGTTCATGTTTCAGTGAATGTTGTTTCTGGTATATCCTCACATCCCACCACATTATGTCAACAAATTCTAACTCATGATCAAAACATCTGGATGGTTCCACGTTTCTGAAACTCAGAAAACGTCTTTGTTTAATTCAAAAAAACTATTTCAGATTCTCACTTAAGAAGGCAGCTTTATGTAATGATGATTGTGTGATTGCTTAGTAAGCATTCACACGATTCTCCTGCTCCTTTCTGTACGTTTTACTGCTCTTAAAAAGTCAATCAGTGATTTCAGTAATCTTAGTATCTAAACATTCAGCTCGTTCTGGATATTACTGCTTGTATTTTCAGTATTTATAAACTTCATAGTTTTTGAAATAATTAGCAAAATATGCTCCATTGGAAATGAATGAGAAAGTCTTAAAATTTGAAGATTTTAAGTAGATTATCAACAAACCTTTAAATATATTCATGGGCTTTGTTTTCATCTTTTACAGTAATTTTTTTTATTTGGGGTTTAGTTAATATTTTAGCAACATTCTTCACTGAGGCAGAGCAAAGGAATAGCTGATAGTGAACATTTTCACTCTCTAAATGCCAGAGCACTCTTTACTGCACGTGTCCAAGTTGAGGTCTGGGATCCGGCCCTCTGTGTAATTCTATCCGGCCCTCTGTGTGATTCTATCCGGCCCTCTGTGTGATTCTATCCGGCCCTCCGTGTGATTCTATCCGGCCCTCCGTGTGATTCTATCCGGCCCTCTGTGTGATTCTATCCGGCCCTCCAGATCATTTTATTGTTAGTGATGACCCGATGTGATTTTGCACTCATTTCTAACTTGTTTTATTTTGACAAAGTAGATTTTTCTGAATAGTAAAATATTAAAAGTTATTAAAGGTTTAAATATTTTAATTCTGGAATATTATTCCCACCTTTTATTATTGATAATTATGTTAAAAGGTTACCAGTAAAGTTTTAAAAATTGGCATTCTGTTAATTTTTTGGTCTATTTTAGAGTTCACTTTTTATTTCAGCTGCATGCTAGTTGTTTTGGCTGACATCAGCTTTAAAAATAAGTTTTTTCAGGTCATTTTTGAGTTAGGCTACTATTTACTTACTAACTGTTTTGCTATATGCTTTTTTCATTTTTTTTTTTTTTGTAGGCGTATTTGGCATTTTAGCTAATATTGTATCTGCTATTAGCTTAAGTGATATCAGCTAGCAGCTTCAGTTTTTTTTAGGTATCAGCACAACTATCTTCCTCATGGATTTCAGCTTACAGCATTCACACTAGCATCATCACAGGTTATGCTATATATCTAGATCATTGTTATATTAAGTTAAGGTTCTAAAGTTTTCAAATTTTAGTTTTAGAGTTCAATAAACGTTTATCCTGCTCGACCTAAGGTGTGTTTTGTGCGATTTATACTGCTCACAAAAATGAAAGGAACACTTTTTTATTGGTCCTGTCATGAATTGACTTAAACCTGTCTGATAATGTTCTTGTTGGTTCAGCAGCTGAGGGCCTCGTTCATCAATTTAATCTGTATTGGTGTTCATGAATTAACAACAGGTGCACTTCAGTGGCAACAATTAGAAAACCCTCCAAACAGGACTGGTGTTCCATGTGGAGGTCATTTCAAGTTTCTCCTCTTGATCTTTTTTGGCTGGTTTTCCACTCGTGCTGATTTTGTCTTGTGTAATTCTCTCTACTGGCAGTATGAGGAGATTCCTTAACCCTACAGAAGTTGCACAGGTTGTCCAACTTCTCCAGGATGGAACATCCACACGTGCTGCAGCAAGAAGGTTTAATGTGTCTCCCAGCACAATCTCCAGAACATGGAGGAGATTTCAGGAGACTGCTGGTTATTCTGGGAGAGCTGGACAGGGCCGTAGAAGGTCCTCAACCTCTCAGCAGGACCCATACCTGCTCCTTTGTGCAAGGAGGAACAGGCTGAGCACTGCTCGTGCTCTACAGAATGACCTCCAGAGGGCCACTGGTGTGAATGTCTCTACCCAAACAATCAGGAACAGACTTCATGAAGGTGGCCTGAGGGCCCCACGTCCTGTAGTGGGCCCTGTGCTCACTGCCCAGCACCATGGAGCTCCACTGGCATTTGCTCAAGAACACCAGAATTGGCAAGTCCTCCACTGGCGCCCTGTACTTTTCACAGACCAGAGCAGGTTCACCCTGAGCACCTGTGATAGACGTGAAAGAGTCTGGAGAAGACCAGGAGAACGTTCTGCTGCCTGCAACGTGGTTCAACATGACAGGTTTGGTGGTGGTCAGTGATGGTCTGGGGAGGCATATCCATGGAGGGACGCACAGACCTCTACTGCCTAGGAAATGGTGCTCTGACTGCCATAAGGTATCCAGATGAAATCCTTCAACCCATTGTCAGACCCTATGCTGGTGCAGTAGGTCCTGGTTTCCTCCTAATGCACCACAATGCCCGGCCTCACGTGGCAAGAGTCTGCAGGCAGTACCTGGAGGATGAAGGAATTGAAACAATTGAATGGCCTTCACCATCCCCTGACTTAAAACCCAATAGAACATCTCTGGGACATTATGTTTGGGTCCATTAGGCGCCGCCAGGTTGCTCCTCAGACTGTACAACAGCTCAGGGATGCCCTCACACAGATCTGGGAGGAAATGCCACAAGACACCATTCGTCGTCTCATTAGGAGCATGCCGCCACGTTGTCAAGCATGCATACAAGCTGGTGGGGGGCACACAAGATACTGAAAAGCATTTAGAGTTGCAGAAATGAAGTTTTGGAGAAAATGGACTAGCCTGCCACATCTTCATTTCACTCTGATTTGATGGTGTCTACACAATTGAGCCTCTGTAGACTGAAAACATTTATTTCATTAAAAGACTTGACATCCTTTTGTTCCTAAGACACTGCCCTGTTGTTATTTGTATAGATATCAACTTCATATTGAGATCTAATGTGTTTCTTTAAAGTGATCCTTTAATTTTTGTTAGCAGTGTAGTTTGACAGCTGTTTTACCACGTTTAGCTTTCCAGTATTACCCAGAATGCCCCTCTGCAAGCACCTGAACGTCTGCGTGTGAGGCTGTGGCTCTCCTCAGAAGGTTGTATCTGTTGACTCGGAACTGAACCCGGTCCGGTTCACAGCAGAACCGGTTCCCCGGGTCAGGTCTGGTCGCTGGAGGCTCGGGGGTGGGGGCCTGGTTAGGATCCACATTCCTAACCTCTCTGTGAGACGTGGAGCCCCAACAGTCCCGCTCCTCCTCCCTCCCCTGCTCCTCCTCCTCCTGGTCTGTGTTTGTTTTGCGGCTCACGGTTTCTCCCTTAGAGCGGTCTGACAGGACCGTACCATTCTGCAGCCGCGGGGGAGTCCTCCGGAACAAGCGACACCAGCTCCGCTGATCGAAGGTTTAACCCCCCCGCGTTTGACTCTGCGTGGACCGTTCCATTAACGGGGGGGCTGAGAGGAGCGTTTGAGGAAGCAGCTGATCAGAGGAGGAGGAGGGAGACGGAGGAGAAGACTCTGGACCTTCATGCGTTCTCCTGCTGCGAGGAGCGATGTGAGATCTGGGAGAGGAGGAAGAGAAAATAAGGAGCAGAGATGTCCTCCTGGCTGTCTCCCGTGTCATGGGCCAAGTGGACGTGGACGGCAGTGCGGGGAGGAGAGGGAGAGGAGGAGGAAGGGGAGCAACTTGGAAAGGGAAATGAAGAAGAGGAGGAGGAGGAGGAGGACAGATCTCAGGAGTTCAGGCAAGTGAACTGCTCTGGAGGGGAGGGGGGGGTGTGGACGTTCATGCCAGAATGAGGAGTCATCTGAAGCAGAGGAGACCCCAGCTCCTCCTCCTCCTCTTCATGAGCATCTTGTTGTGAAGCGCCATGTTTGAGGTTCAGGTCCTCCTCACATGGTCTCAGCTGTTATCTCTCCGTCTCCTGGAGATATCAAACCTTTCTTTTGTGCTGACGTGAACTTTTCCACACCTGCCAGATACTGTATCAGCGCTCAGAGCCCAAACATCTGAGCACGTGCTGGTGGGGGTGATTACATCAGGAGATCCAGCAGAGGCGGCCCGGGGGCCGGATCCGGCCCGCCGTGTAATCCTATCCGGCCCTCCAGATCCTTTTATTATACTATCATTATAGGCTCGATGTTATCTTGTGCTTATTTCTAACTTGAATTATTTTGACAAAATATATCTTTATGGAGAGTAAAATACTGAAAGTTATTTAAGGTTTAATTTGATTTATTGCGAGCTGTTTTAGCTGACCTAGTTTTTTTTTTATTTTTTTTAAGTTTATTAAGCTGTTTGGGGTTAGGCTAATAATTACACGTTGGATGTTTTGACTAATTTAGACTTTTTTCAGTTTTTATGGATATTTTGAAGTTTAGCTTTTTGTTAAGCAACATGCTAGCTGTCTTGGCAAACTTAAGTTTTATGCTTTTTTTTTTTAAAGTTTTTTAGGCTAATTTGGCATTTAGCTAATATTTTAGCTGGCTATCAGCTTCAGTGATTTTAGCTATCAATTTCAGCTGCTAAATTCATCTTAAAGCATTCACACTAGCATTATCACAGGTAATGCTAGAGATTTAGTTCATAGTTATGTTAAAAAGTTACGGTTCTGAAGTTTAAAAAAATGAGTTTTAGGGTTTTCAATAAATGTTTGTCCTGCTCGACCTAAGGTGTGTTTTGGATTTTGGCCTCTTGTGTGACTGAGTTTGACACCCCTGCTCTTACAGTTGGTTCACGTCTCCTAAACGAAACGCTGTATTGTTCTTAGAATGTAACAGGAAATAGTCTTACTTCCTGTTCCTGCAGGAGTCACCAAAGCTCAGACATGAAGCAATAAAAGCTTGAAACTTCCTTCAGTCACAAAACTTTAAAAGGTTTCTATTTATTTTATGTTTTTGAGACTGAAACCTGAAATCATTTGATATGTTTATGTCCACTTTCAGACCTTCTGAAAAGCCAGAAGCCTGCTTTCACGACACTGACGGAATGAAAACGGTGTCTTCCAACCTCAGATTCCTGCAGCTGGCTGCAGAAAACAAACCCCTCCCTGTTCTTTACATCACCTGCCAGCAGCAAACGCAGCTGCTGGAGATGGAGATGTTCATGCCGAATAATGCTTATCTGATCTTTTCTGAGGGCGTCGTCACAAAGGCTTAATGATCCCAATCTCTGGTGGCGTCGGTTAACGTCGGCGGCAGAAGTTTCTGCAGAGATTGTGTGTTTCGTCAAGCGTTTGCCTTCAGGCGTCCTCGACTTTCTGCATTTCTCTGCAGTGATGAAATTCAACTGTTTCCAAGTTCTGTGAAAACAAAACACAGCTCATCAGAAGTGAAACTCTTCCATTATTCTTATTTAAAAATACATCATTTTACTTGTGAGGACATTTTTTTTATACATTAATCCATTATACAGTCTTATAAATTATGTATTTCCTAAAATAAATAAAAATAAACTGTTTACTGAGAAAGGTGTTAGAAAACTCTTTTATAAATATTAGAGCTCTTATGACTAAAACATTTACTTTGAAGTAGGGGTGTATGGGGGAAAATCGATTCTGATGTCGCAATATTTCGTTTGGAAATACTTGTGTCAATTTAAAATGCTGACAAGTCGATATTTAATTAATTATTTATGAGCGTCCTTTAGTGCAGTGGTCCCCAACCTTTTAGTGGCAGCGGACCGGTCAACCCATGAGAATTATACCACAGCTCGGGGCTACTTTATTTAGGTTAGGTTTTGTTATTTTAGTTTGGGGTTGGATCTTGGTAGTCTTAGTTTCCTGGCTTTGTTTATTTGTTTTCTTTAGGTAGTTTTGCTGACTCAGACGGTCGACATGTCTGGATCAACAGTCTCCGTTTAAATTTTTTTATGTTTGGTCAAGGAGACACAATGGAGAGATAAAAGAGACACATGTGGATCTGGAGCTGCAGGTTGAAGACCTATGATCTCTATCAACATTCCTATGTTTACACTCTCTCTCCTGCTAGCTTACAGCTCCTCACGACCCCAAGCAAACATCAGAAAAAAAAATAGTGAGTAGTAATATCGGAACTATCCAGCTGTACATTGTAGGCCCAGATATCATTTCAGATTAGTGGGATCTTGAGGTTTTATGGATCCGTTTGTCTACAAGTGGATTCCTCAGCGAGGAGCTTGTGGCCTCGCCTCGTGAATTAATAAATACGATAAACAATGTAACAACATTTTTCGTTTATTCAGAAATGGGATTTTAAGCCTATTTTTTATTTTTATTTGCAGTCTATTTCCTCCATCATAAGAAAAAAGCCACAAGAACAGGGGTGGGCAAACTACGGCCCGGGGGCCACATGCGGCCCTTAGGCTACTTAATCTGGCCCTCCAAATTAAAATACATTGAATAAAAAATCCTAATTATTGGTTTATTTCCATTGTATTTCTGGTTTCTTCTCATGAATGGTGTTGTTTCTCTAGCGTTCGTTTGTGTTTTTTTCTGAGTCAGAAGGTGATTTTTCGGATTTCTTTGAGTTCACATTTTCCTCTGAAGAACATCAACCCATTGGATCACCAAAAAGAGAACAAAAATCAAAATTTAGAAATTAAAATTAACAAATTTTCTGTTTTTAAATGAATATATGTGATTTTAATCCAAATGAAAGCATGTTTTTCTCTAAATTCCATATCATCTTTTTAGTTTATGAGGTTGATTACCCAATCTCTCCTTCCATCTGCTCCTTGTCCGGCCCTTATGCCAAATTTTAGAACCCTTTCTGGCCCACAAATCAAAAAGTTTGCCCACCCCTGCACATGAACATCATTGTGGGTCTTTAGGTTTTTCTTTTATTTCCCCAAAAGGTCTCATGTAAAAGGTCATAGGTCAGGATCTTCTATCATTAAGTTTCCAGCCTCTGTGTTTGAGCGACCTCTCCTCAGTGATGTAATGACTCCTCCTCCTCTTCTCTGACCCGAACGATCTGCAGCTCTGACTCAGAGGGTCACTTCGACACCCCGCAAGCGGCGACTCCTGTCCACGCACCTGTGACGGCGCCGGGAGAGCTGGAGAGGGACGGCGGGGACGCCGGCGGAGCAGGTGAGGCCGGCGACGCTGCATCCACACGTTGTAACATCTCTGGGGGGAGGGGGTGCAAAGGCTCCACCAGAAGCTCCAAAATGGTTTCCATGGCAACAAGAATCCACTAATGTCACACAAACAGAACATGTCATCTTCTAGACCACGTGTCAAAGTTGAGGCCCGGGGGCCGGATCCGGCCCGCCGTGTAATTCTATCCGGCCCTCCCGATCATTTTATTTTATTGTTATTAATAACCCGATGTTATCTTGCGCTCATTTCTAACTTGTATAATGTTGGCAAAATATAATTTTAAAGAGAGTAAAATATTGAAAGTTATTAAAGGTTTAAGTTGATTTATTCTGGAATAATATTCCTGCATTTTTATTATTCATAATTAAGTAAAAAAGTTAGTCTTAAAAATTGCTGGCTTCTGCTAGCTTTTTAGGCTATTTTGTTATTTACTAACAATTTTAGGCTATTTTGGAGTGAAGCTAATATTTCAGCTACATGCTAGCTGTTTTGGCTAATTTATGCTTTCAAAACAAAAAATAGGCCATTTCGAAGCTTAGCTATTTTTTCAGCTACATACTAGCTCGTTTGACTAACCTAAATTTTTTTTTCTTTTTTAAGCTAATTTGGCATATAGCTAATATTTTAGCTGGCTATCAGCTTCAACGTTTTCAGCTATCAGCTTCAGTGATTTTAGCTTTCATTTTCAGCATCTTCAGCGGTCAGATTCAGTTACAGCATTCACACTAGCATTATTGCAGGTAATGCTATATATTTAGGTCATAATCATGTTTAAAAGTTACAGTTATAAAGTTTTAAAAATGTAGTTTTAGAGTGTACCTTAAATGTTTATGCTGTTCGTCCCGTGACCTGAGGTGTGTTTTGGGCTTTTTTACATTTGGGTTTCACATCCCGGTTCTAGTGAATCACAGGAAAATGTGTCGCCCAGGTTAAAAAACATTGATTTACTTATGTGTAAAATGTTCTGGCTTCCTGCTTATAAACAAATCTCAATCAGAGATGATTTTGCGTTCTGCGTGCTCGTTCGCTGCTGCTTGGCCTCCGTTTGGACTCGGGACACACTCGCCGCCTTTTTTGAAGCTCCCAGACGCGCCCGTGCGAGTGTGGGAATGACCTTTACTCTGGAATTCAACAGGTTCAACAAAAGCTACTGCCCCGCTTTGTGCTGGAGGCTGGCGAAGGTCGCCGTGACTGAACAAAGCATGGCGGCGTCCCTTTCATTGGGGGTCTTTAGGGGATCTAGAATGGAGGGTTTTATCTCCCCAAAACAAACACTGCCTTGAAGATTTATCTCTGGTTTATTTTTCATTTTTGCTGCAAGGTAATTCCACAAAAAGCATGAAGGAGTTGGAGTGTTAGTTTAAAGTGAAACTGACTTGACGTGGTGAAGGGAAGCGGTGTGGCTGCATGCTTGCATGCATGCTGCTGGTTGCCTGGCAACCGAGAGTCTGCCAGGTGCACTGAAACATGCAGCTAAATGCTCCACAGAGCTAAAAACTGCCGCTAAGAATTCCATCTTCTGCACTTTAAAGACGCAGCAGAAGATCAATCGTGACTGCTTTTGTTCAAGTTGCTCAGATGGTCGTAACTATGGAAACAGCAGCCCTTAGAACTGTTGGCTGCTGACCAGCCAATCAGAGGTGTCGCTTGGCTGAGTCCAGATCTGATTGGAGGAAGCATCACTTGTTGCTTTTGGGTTTACTGTGGTTTCTCCTGCAGATGCGGAGCAGGAGCAGAACCTGATAGTGACTGCCCCCCTCCGGGATCAGGACCTCCTGAGCGGCTGTACCATGGGTCAGGAGGAGCCCACGGCCCCCACTGGAGACCCGCTTCAGATTAGACTCCAGAACCTCGAGGAAGCAAAGGAACCTCACCGCCCAGAAGACTCGAACTCTTTGCCAAATGTGTCTTCTCTGAACAAAGTCGCATCCCAAGACCCAAACATCGTAGACCCAGTCCTAAATTCAAAACCAGCTTCAACCACAAGTCCGGCTCCCCTCCCAAACCAATTCTCAGCACAAAGTAGTGAACACCCAGACCCAACTCCTCCAGAACCCACATCAGAACCAGAACTGAAGCCCAGTGGCCTCTGCAAGTCTGCTCCAAAGACTAAAGCAAACAAATCCAAGCCTCCATCTCTGCAGGCCTCCTTCAACGCCCAAACAGACGAGGAACCAGAACTTCCTCTTCCCAGGGCTACATACAACTTTGACCCGAGCCAACTGGACGATAGCTTCAACCCCTTCATCAGCGGGGGATCCAAAATCCAGAACTCGCCCCCACCGTGCGGCCCAGGCTCCGGCCCCAGGCTGGAGCCTCCGTCTGTCTGCGAGGACATGTCATCGGCGCCGGCAGAACCAGAAGTGACGGATCCGTCCTCGGCAGGGAAGCCTATGCTGCTGGAGTTTGGACTGGAGGACGGGACTGCCAGCAAGCCCCCCCCGAAGAAGTTAGGAGGGAGGAAGACCATCAGCAAACTCACAACAAGGAAGCCGAGACCAAAAGGCTCAGAACCTTCAGAGACCCCTTCTCAACCAGCGTCAGAACCAGCACCAATAGACTCTTCTGGACCTCTGAACTTGGATGATGTTCCCATCCCTAAATCTGGGACTTACAACTTTGACCCCAGCCAGTGGGAAGACCCGAACTTTAACCCGTTTGGCAGCAACAGCAAGACGGACAGTTCCCCTCTGCCCTCCAAAGGCTCCTACAGTTTTGACCCGGACAACTTCGATGACTCCGCTGACCCGTTTAGACCCTCCAAGTCCCTGAACTCTGAGGATGCGTCCTGGGGCGGCTCGGACGGAGGCAAACCAAAAGCCAGGCAGAACTCTGGGGACAAGAGAGGGAGACAGATTTCCAAGAAGAACAAAGACAGGACAATCACGTAAGTTCTCTGGGAAAGATGTTGGGCTGGCTTCCAGCTTTTCTCCGTCTGTCTGCATCTCAATCTAACACTGACGCTCCCCTTGTCCTTGTTTGTTCATCTCCACCTTCCCCGTCCTCCATCCTCCATCCTCGTCTGGGTGTCCGTTTCGCTGCCTCTCACTTGTGCTTTTGTTCCTCCACCTCTCTCTGCTTCAGGACATCCGAACAAGCCAAGTTTCTCTGTTTTCTGTTGTAAGTACTCTTGCTTTTCAAGCTTCTTTCACTCAAGCTTGCTTTTTTTTCGTTGCTTCGTACTGCAACAGCTAACTTTAGCCCCTCCCACAAACGCCGCTCCTCCCATGTGATCGTCTCCGCTCCATTCACGCCTCCAGAGTTTTCTGTACTTTTGTATTTCCCCAGAAACATCCGAGCTCCTCGACGGACGTGTTTGTTCAGCGATCTCAGGAGTTTTGATTCGACTCGTTTCCGTTTGTTTTGCAGGAACTCCTGCAAAGTCCAGAAGTATGAAGACACTCCATCCCTGGTGCTGGACGTGTGCAATCAGGTAGTTTGTGAGTCTGACTGTGAGGAATGCCGCAGTGTCACTGCGGTGTGGATTATTCAGCAGCTGTCCCACCCTGTGACCTCAGTGCGTGCACAAACACGCACGCACGGTGGATCAGCAGCACTGCAGCACTGATCTGGCATGTGGACAGAACTGTGACTCAGCAGTCAACCCTCAGTCTTCTCTCCACGTTATCACCTGTCATCAACTATAGAAAGACTTTCACACACAATCCTAACATTACACGGCCTGTCTTAGTCTATTACTGTAATCTGTGCTTTATTTAAAGCCCCACTCCAATGCAAATTGTTTTTTTAAACGTGTTCTTGTAGCATTTTTCTCATGATGGAGACGTATAAAATGATTTCACATAAAACTACTATTCTGAGTCTTTTTAATATTCTAATCCATTGGATCAGGATTATGGAGAGAAAGTAAACTCACCCCAATATGTACATGAGTAATTCTTGATCTGCAACTTTTTAATGTATTTTATGCATAAGTACAAAAATTAACTTAAAATTACAACTAATTACACATGCAAATCTAAAAAAAAAATCACACACAAATCGCCTGTTACACACACACAAGTCCACATTTACACACCAAATCTGATGCGAGACTCTTTACGTCTTCAAGATTGATCATGTAAAGCAGAGGTGTCAAACTCCATCGCACAAGGGGCCAAAATCCAAAACACTTTAGGTGGATAAACATTTATTGAACACTCGAAAACTGCATTTTTAAAATGTAGTTTAAAGGTAACTTTTTAACAAAATTATCAAGTATAACATTACCTTCAATAACGCTAGCGTGAATGCTGTAAGATGAATTTGGCCACTGAAGATGTTAGTAGTGATAGCTGAAGATGCTGAAATTGATAGCTAAAAACACTGAAGCTGATAGCCAGCTAAAGTATTAGCTAAATGCCAAATTAGCCTAAAAAACAAATAAAAAGACTTTGGTTAGCCAAAACAGCTAGCATGTAGCTGAAATGTTAGCTAAACTCCAAAACAACCTAAAGAATCTCAGTAAATACCAACATAGTCCAAAAAGCTGTCAGAATGCAAATTTTTAAACTTTAAAACTGTAACTTTATGCAATTATTAATAATGAAAAAAGACAAGAATATTATTCCAGAATAAACCAACTTAATATAACTTTATTGATAAAGGGACAATCCATATTAATGAACACTAATCCTTAATAACTTCCAATATTTTACTCTCCATAAAATAGAATTACGGATAGATACAAATAGAATCACACATGTCAAAGTTAAGGCCCGGGGGCCGGATCCGGCCCTCTAGATCATTTTATTTTATGGTTATTAAAGGCCCGATGTTATCCTGCACTCATTTCTAATTTATATGATTTTGACAGATTATATTTTTATGGAGAGTAAAATATTGAAAGTTATTTAAGGTTTAAGACAGAAAAATAACAAAATATTATAAATTAAAAGCATCGCTGCCGTTGGTAAAATGTGACAGAGATCCTGGCACGTCCATCATGGAGACATAATGACAGAGATCTTTTCTACTGTCTTGCTGTTGAGATCAACTGTAAAATATCATCTGACCACTGAAGATTCTGTAGTTCTGGTTACCAACCAGTGCTTAGACAGGAGCAATGCTGTCAAACATTCAGTAAATTTGAGCAGAAATTCTTTTTTAAAATGTCAATTTTCAGTTTTTAATAGACACCCTGCAGCCAATCAGAATCAAGCATTTACCCGTACCCCAGTACAGTTGTATTCATGTTACTGAAATCTTTATTATTGTTTCTGAGACTCTAACGTTCCACGTCTCTGTGACATCAGGAGGAGCAGGAAGTGGTGGTTCAGACTCCAGAGATCACGCAGCGCGTTCATCACGCCACAGATGAGGAAAAGCTGGCGTCCACCTGCATGATCGGACAGCCAGCAGAGAGCCAGGAGGAGAGGGAGGAGCCCAAAGTGAACCATGCACCGATGGAGAAACAACCGTCCAATGACACGCCTGCTCTGGACGGTACGATCCTGCACTGAGGAGTCCTCTGGGGACACAAAAGATCAATGAATGACAGGATGGATTTGCTGTCGGACATTTGCAAACACTAAAATAAAAAGGTTTAATGAGACGCAACTTAAGTGTATAATAAAAAAAAGAATAAAGATTTATCCACTGGACAAAAACAATACAAATACAGGCGTTTAATCGTGTAAATCATAAAAAACTGACACATTTTCAAACACAATGATGAGTTTAATGAATGTTTTGTTGCTCACAGGTTTGGAACTGAAGGTGAAAGATCACCTGGAAGAGAATCACACCTTCAGCATGAAAGAGGAGATGGTAAGAGCTGTAAATAATCCAGCAGGACCGGAATCTTCTGCATCTCCTGACTGTCAAACGGAAAACCTCTTTGAAGCACGCCAGATCTTCTGAAGGAAAGTGTAATGGAACTGAGAAAGGATCTCCCCTTTTCCTCCACAGAGTGAGACATCCATGAGCCAAACAGGCAAAAAGCCCGGCGTGGAGGTCCTCGACGCGCCGTCCCGCCCACAGGATGAGGTCCCCCTGAGCGAGATGGACAAGGCGGCGGTGCTCACTCTGATCAGAGAGGAGGCAGGATGCTCACACAGACGAGAAGTCAAACTCTCAAAGCACAGAACGGCTGCTTTCAAATCATCCACCTGTTTGTTTAAACACAGATCATCACGAAGGAGATGGAGGTCAATGAGTGGAAGAAAAAGTATGAGGAGAGCAGAGCGGAGGTGATGGAAATGAGGTACGGCTTCAGAGAAGAAGAGTTTTGTTTTTTATTATTATTAATCTAATCCTGGACCGTTTTCTGTTTGACAGGAAAATAGTTGCAGCTTATGAGAAGACGGTTGCTCAGATGATCGGTGAGTCGGTGCTGCCCTCTAGTGTTGGGTTCTTGACAGCATTTGGAAGTCCCACTCAGATCGTCTTTTCGTCTTTTTTTTTTTTTTCTTGTCTTTTAATTGTGGTTATGCTGTTTTCAGCCAAAATTTAAAAACCTTCTAGGACACGTGTCAAAGTCAAAGCCTGACAAAATAATTTTTTATGGAGAGTAAAACATTAAAAGTTATTTAGAGTTTAAGTTAAATTATTCTGGAATAATATTCCTGCCTTTTATTATTCATAATCAAGTTATAAAGTTACAGTTTTAAAGTTTTGAAAAATTGTTATTCTGTTAGCTTTTTGGACTATTTTGGCATTTACTAAGATTTTTTAGGCTATTTTAGAGTCTAGCCAATATTTTAGCTACATGCTAGCTGTTTTGGCTAATTTAGGCGTTTTTTCCCCATTTTTTTTAAGGCTATTTTGAAGTTTAGCTAATATTTCAGCTAAATACTAGCTGTTTCAGCTAACTTATGATTTTTTTTTTTAAGTTTTTGAGTTAATTTGGCATTTAGCTAATATTTTAGCTGGCTATCAGGTTTAGCATATTTTAGCGAGACTTATATATGGTTTGCTTCTTCTTGATTTGATGTTTTTATCCTCCGGTGCGATTTAAAATCCAGAAAATATGGTAATTTAAGTTTTTGAAAAACTAAGATCGATACGAAGGTGCTTAGTTTTAGTAGCTTTTTTCAATCCAGCCTTTTACTGCTGCATATTGGAAAGATAATTCTCCATATTTTGATTTCATTTGGCGCATTAAGCATCATAAACCGGCCTGAGTGTGTGCTATAGGGAGTCGGAGAGGGTTGTGGCAAATGGCAAAGATAATAACAGATACCAGGAGGTTTTTCTTCAAGGTTGTAAAGATGAGCAGTTTACTGTGGAATACAAACAACAGTGATGAGTGTAAGGGGAGGTATTTGTTATAAAATACAATGAACTATTAATGCAGGAATTCTAATGAACTATTGCTGCTCTACAAAGCTTATGTCCTAGAAAAGGACCAAAGAAAATGACTAAAAACGTCAAAATCATAACTCAAAGACAACTGGGAACACAAGGATTAAAAGTGATCGGAGTTTTAAATTTGTGCAATGTTGAAAGAAAAATGTAATAACTGGAAAAATGTTTGAATTTATAAACTTATGGTTATTAGAAATAAAAAAATTCCTGGAGTTTTTGTGATATTTTAGTGATTTTTCAGGCTCCCTCTGGTCTGTCTGCTCACATTAACATGAGTCCAGTCACTCCAAAAATCACATAATTTAGTGTTCGACACCATCTTAAATTCTTCTTTCAGAGGACGAGCAGCAGCAGAAGAGCCTCTCCTGCACCAAGTCGGTCAGACAGTTGACGATGGAGCGGGACCAGGCGGTGGCCGACCTCAGCTCGGTGGAGCGCTCTTTCGCCGATCTCTTCAGGCGGTACGAGAACATGAAAGAAGTCTTGGAAGGTTATAAAAAGGTCAGTGTCCACCTGGCAGCACAGAGTGCAGCTCGAGGCGGTCACCTCATCCTCGGATGTCGTTTCTACCCTGTCCAGAATGAGGAGGTGCTGAAAAAGTGTGCACAGGACTACCTGATGCGTGTCCGGCAGGAGGAGCAGCGATACCAAACCCTTAAAGTTCACGCCGAGGAGAAATTTGATAAGTATGGGTCTCTTTGTCCAAGCAGATTCCAGTTGTATAAAAGAGACTTCTGTACCAAATCTGTGAGTATTTATATTGTTTTCCACTCTAACAGAGCTATTGAGGAGATAGCCCAGATACGTGCCAAGGCCAATGCTGAGAGTGTTGCATTGAATGCAAGTCTAAGGAAGGAGCAGATGAAGGTGGAGTCACTTGAGAAAGCTGTCCTTCAGAAGGTAAGAACTCTAGAAATCTGTTCACGATGAAAGTATGTTACCTTAGGCAGTTTTACTTTATAATACTGGTTTAAAAACCACAGCTAAACGTGGTTGTTGAAACATTTTAAAAACCAGGTTGTCATCTACGGAGGCCCAAGTTAAAGCAAAGACTAAATGAAATAGAAAAGGTGCATTACCTGTGATAATGCTAGTGTGAATGCTTTCTGCTTTCTGAGCATAAACAAAACAGAAGCATAAAGAGATAATTGACTTTTTAGTAAAAAAATATGAAGAAATTCATAACTTTCAACAAAGGTTTACATGACTTCCTTTCAAAATAAAAGACATCCTGAACCATGTAGTATTTTTCAATGTGGATTATGTTGTTGTCAGCAGTGTGATGCCAACAGTGACAACAATAAATAAATGTACAGCTTCTTCTGTTGTTGTTGGTGCATCTCAGACAGAAAAATCCTTTTTTCCTGTGAGTGGTACGACAGGTAACTCAGGTGAGCGTTTCCACTCAAAGTTGGACCGCCATGGCGCATGTGTGGTGAAGGTCCTTCAGCACATCATTGTTTTTCCTTTTGACTTTTGGTATTTCATATATTCCAAACATTGAATGTTGTTTGAAAGAAAATTGCAAAATGAAGATGGCCATCATTCTCCAATCTACGGGTTTGAACAGTAGCTCCGCCCACTTGTTCTCCTAACCCACATGTGTCAAAGTCAAGGCTCCAAATCAATTTATTTCTTTGTTATTAATGACCCGATGTTATCTTGCGCTTATTTTTAACTTGAATAATTTTGTCTAAATATATTTTTATGAAGAGTAAAATGTTGACAGTTCTTTAAGGTTTAAGTTGATTTATTCTGGAATGATTTTCCTTTTATTATTCATAATTATGTTAAAAAGTTACGGTTTAAACGTTTTAAAAGTTGTCTGCTGGCTTTTGATACTTTTTAACATTTACTAAAATACATTTTAGGCTATTTTGGAGTTTAGCTAATATTTCAGCTATATGCAACTGTTTTTTTTTTTTTTTTTGCCAATTTAGCCTTTTTCTTTTTTTGGAGTCATTCAGGCCGTTTTGGAGTTCAGTTACTATTTAAATGCTAGCTGTTTTGACTAATTTAGGCTTCTTAAAAAAATAAGTTTTTAGGCTATATTGGTGTTAGGCTTCTATTTACACGCTAGCTGTTTTGGCTAATTTAGGCTTTTTTTTTGTTTTTTGGGGGATATTTTGAAGTTTAGCTATTTTTTTCAGCAACATGCTAGCTGTTTGGCTAACCTAGGTTTTTTTTTTTTCGTTTTTCAGGATAATTTGTCATTTTAGCTAATATCTCAGCTGGCTATCAGCTTTAGCATTTTCAGCTATCAGCTTCAGCGTTTTTAACCATTAATTTCAGGATTTTCAGCTATCAGCACTAGCCACTTTAGGGGCCAAATTCAGCTTACAGCATCCATACTAGCATTATCGCACGTAATGCTATATATCTAGTTCATAATTATGTTAAAAGGATACGGTTTTAAAGTTTAAAACTTTTTTTTAGAGTTTTTAATAACTGTTTGTCCTGTTCGGTCTGAACTTAACCGGTTTGTTCCATTTTTCTGTGGACCTACAACCAAAAGGAGCCCAATAATGCTATGGTTCTTTCTGGGTTAATGACTCAGTGGATATAAAGCTTAAGTGACCCTTACTGAATTTTTGGATTACATGTTTGGATGAATATTGTCCAATAATAGACAGTCCACCTTTTCTTTGACTCAAAAATCTGTCAAGACTTTGAACTATGAAGTCGAACTGCTTGATATATAAATGGAGCATTATGGGTACTGTAGTCAGGAGTCTGGTAGTGATATGTATTGTGCTTTAGCTGTTTGTCAAGGAGTTGAATAAAGTTTGACTTATCTGACTGCTTTGCTTGATTTTAAAACTAAAAAACATTGTATTTTTCTTCAACCAAGGAGCCACAATAGAGGAGTCAAAGTTCCTCCGGAGGCTCAGGCTGCAGACCTCTCAAAGCTCAAATCCAGTTGAATTCAAGCTAAAATGTTTTTCTTACCACATTCTTTCTTCCTGTTTCTCTCAGAATCAAGAGATCGAGGAGCTGACTAAAATTTGCGACGAACTCATCGCCAAGTTGGGAACAAATTAAGAAGTCTTTCAATCAAATGCTCTTAAAAGCACAGCAGCTCATCAAGAGAGTTTCAGTTAATAGAGAACTGTGTTGTGGTTGGATGTTCAGGTTCATCTTCAGTTTTTAAAATCGTTTTTTCTTTTTACTTTAAGATCCCACGTCTGTAGTGACTACAGAAAGCAGGAACCGACTGCTTCGATAAATAAAGATAAATATTTATAGAGTGCCTAAATGAAGAAGAATGAGCCTTTTGGTTACCATATAATGTCTGTTGTCATTACATTTTTTTTATTTATCCAGCCCATTTTACAGGAGAACAGGTAAAAAATATGTTCAGGTATGCAGGAAGAAAGTGCAGAATATGACCATTGTCCCCCGTTAAATCCTGATCACGAGGAGCTCTAAAGGAAACAACGTTTACCATGATTTATGTCAGGATATTTGGAAACTATGAAGCAGTAAAATCGTTTTCATGATGCAGTGCCAATATCTCTTTTTCAAAGAACCAGATACAGAAGTTACATATTGAAATGTAAATATTGGTGGATTTTATTTAGTTTTGCCTCATTTCCAAGAGTTTTTTGCGTTGCTGGAGTGCAAATGCTTCACATGAGTCCAAAGCGGTGGATTTTTGACTGCTTTACCTGGTGTTTCTGCAGAGCCTGCGTTTATGAAGCCTTATCGTGATTTCCTTTGCCGACGTCGATGTTTTCTGGTCTGAACTTGAAGGAGCACATATTTGTATCACCGATCAATCGTGTTTATAGGACGGATTTTTGTATGAAAATCATGTTTCAGCACAATCAGATGCCAAATATCAGAATTGCTTTTATTGTGACATCTCGTCCTGTTGGTGTGACGCCAGCTTCTCTAAAACAGATATTTGTTGTATTGCAGTACATCTATATTTTATATTCTATATAGATATACATTGGGAGGTGCCATGCAAATATTCTCAAAACTGAGAAGTAAACTCAGATTGTATGTTATTTTGTGTATGTCTAAATAAATGGTTATGATTGGATTCTCTTTACGCAAACCTCACATAAACACCCTTAAGCAGATTTCTCTTGATGATTAATGAGGTCAGTTAATTCATGTTCTGATACAATCATCAATGATTTTGCAACACAGCTTCAGTCTACCCCATGGATGGGTAAGTCCAGGCCTCGGGGGCAAACATGTCTACTTGATTTCCAGATATCCAAGCCCTAGTCATGACTGATTACCTGGTTCAGGTGTTTCCAGCCAATCAGAACATGCCAGAGCGGGAAATGTTGGAAAATATGCAGGAAATTATGGCTGAGTTGATAAAATAAATTAATCAATTTGAATCGATTTAAGCTTAATGGCTCAATAATTGATCCATAAAAGTACAGATCAATGATATAATGTATACTGCAGGGGTATTCAACTCCAGGCCTCAAGGGCCGCATTCCTGCAGGTTTTCCAACATACCCGGATCTGGCATGCTCCAATTGGTTGGACACACCTGAACCAGGTAATCAGTCATGAGTAGAGTTTGGATATCTGGAAATTATGCAGACACTGCGGCCCTCGAGGCCTGGAGTTGAATACCCCTGGTATACTGGCTTGAATCTAACGTATAATGGAATTTCCTATAGGAGAGCTAACGCTAACGCTAGGTTGACCTAAACATACACTGCTGACTAAATGAACATCTTTATAAACTCAAATATGAATTTTCCAAACTCCTGGAAGGAAATACTTTTTAAAGTAACCGTTTGTGGTCTAAAACATTGTGTTTTTGCTCATAATGTCTTCTTCTGGAATAAGGTGTAATGCTGTAGTGCTATCTCCACCTAGTGGCCAAACTAAAATATCCTCCAGGAGAAGTAGGACAATTGGAGATTCTCTGTTTGAGAATCCATGTAACACTGCTCTATAGTACGTTCAGCATATTCTAGTGCTGTCCAAATCTACAAGTCTAAAATTGAGAGCCCTAGAAATTTCCCAGAAGTCTGTGCAAAAAACATTAGTGAATATAGACACGATGCATTGCATTTGAACAGTTTTAGCAAAAAAAAGTGTATAATGAATAATATATATATATAGTATATAATCAGTGTAAATATAATTTTTAACCCTCATGCTCTCTTATGGGGTCCAGATGACCCCCCCTTACATTAACGCATTAGCCCTCCCATGACAAAGGTGGACAAGACTTCATGTCTGTCATTGGCCACCAGTAAAGATCGACAATCGCTGAAACAAAAAAAAAATTCAGTGCACTGTCTTGAGGGGTCCTGATGACCCTACTTTTAATGTAAACAAGCCTAGGATAGCAGAAGGGTTAAACTAGAAAAGTTGGATTACCTGAGACAACGCTTGTGTGAAAGCTTTTAGCTGAAAATAGTGACGCAATTTACTTTAATTGCTGAAGGGATTTGCTGAAAATACAAAAGCCTTTTGCAAATCAATACATTTGCTAAAAGACTGTAAATGAAAGTGGGCTGATGTTAACCTAAATTTCTATAAAAACTGTATCAAAATTACTTAGAAATCCCTAATGCGTGCAAACTTTGCAAAAATATTTAGTGTGCTGCTTAAATATGAGATAAACTCCAAATTAGCCCAATAAACCAGAGTAGATGCCAAATTAGCCAAACAAGCTAGCATGCTGCTTAAATACTAGCTAAACTCCAAATTAGCCTCAAATTCCTTAGTAAATTAAATTAGTCGAAAAATGTTAGCCTGTTGCTAAAATAGACCCTCAAGTTTGAATTAGCCTATAAAACCCAGTTGATGACAAGTTAGCCAAAAACTTTTGCATGTTGCTCAAATATTGGCTAAATTGCAAATTAGCATTAAAAAACCTCAGTATATACCAAATTAGCCAAAAGATTCCTTAAATATTAGCTTAACTCCAAAATAGGGTAAAATTTCTCAGTAAACTAAATTAGCCAAAAACGTTACCATGATGCTAAAATATTATCTAAACTCTCATTTTTTTTTTAATTACTATTAAAGATGAAAGCATATCCCATGAATATATTTAAAAGGTTTGTTTCTGATCAACTTAAAATTTTGAAATTTGAAGACTTTCTCATTCATTTCCTATGGGGCATATTTTGCTCAATATTTCATAAACTATAAAGTTTATGAATACCAAAAACACAAGCAGTAATGTCCTGAACAAGATGAACGTTTTGATATTAAGATTGCTGAAATCTCTGACGGTATTAACATCAGAGTCTTCAAAGCAGGTAGTTCTGATTGAGCTCACTGTCCCCTGGGAAGACAGGATGGAGGAGGCCAATGAACGCAAGAGGGCCAAGTATGCTGAGCTAGTAGCTGAATGCCGCAGCAGGGGCTGGAAAGCCCGCTGTGAACCAGTTGAAGTGGGGAGCCGGGGTTTTGCTGGCCAGTCCCTACCACGCACCCTCAAGCTCCTTGGGGTGAAAGGGCAGCTGTGCAGAAGAGCAATAAAAAGCATCATTGAGGCTGCAGAGAAAGCCTCAAGATGGCTTTGGATTCGGAGGGGGGATCCATGGAGTAGTGGGCCACTTGGACACAAGTCAGGGGCTGATCACCCCTGGCTGGGTCGCCCGAGCGAGGGTGTTTGATGATCAAAGACCCGAAACACCCCATGACCTCGGGTTCATCACTGATGATGTGTCCAAGTAGCACCTAGTGATGTATTTTAGAACGGAAAGGAGCAGGAGAATCACTCTAGTGTGAATGCTGCTTATTAAGCAATCACACAATAAACCATCCACATTTTCAACATCAGAACACAGTGGATTCATAAATTGACGTCGTAAAATGTTCATTTTGATGAGATTTTCACTTTGTGAAATCAATGATGTCACACTTGCTGTTTAAAAAAAAAGTTGTGAACATGATGTTTGAATTGCTTTTAAACTCCAGGACACTAGACAGTCCCGGACTATATCGTTTTTTAGTGGGTAGGGAGGGAATTCTGGGACATAGTTGACAACCACAATTTGATATTTCTTGACATTTGACCTTAGGAAGACCCCATCATCTTGAATTAAAAAAAAAAAATCCCCTTTATTACCAGCTACCCATTTAACTCCAAGGGGTTTCAATCCATTTTGGGAAGATATTCCGGAGGTAATAGAAAAAAAGAGTTCTTTTTTACGTTTTGTGGAGTTTTAAAGACATTAGCGTGGTGAACTATCAAAAGTGGCACTCCTCTGTTGCTCAGATATTTTTTACCAGAATATTGTAAAGCTCAATTCATGAATTGTTGGATTGAGCTGAATGAAACAATATTAGGGATGTCGGCATAGTTAACAAACAACCTCTGTTACCAAGGAGATCCAAAAGTGTACTTTTGGAGATTCTTCTAAAAACTACATGGATCATTTTTTTATGTCTTTGTTTGACACCGGAGGTGGAGTGGCGATCTGTTTATATCCGTAGAGATATCCGTTTTGGTCCTCAGTCTGTTTCATGAATCACTGAGAACACATTAAAACGTGCTGTGTTATCCATTCAACAGCAGAGGGCGCTAATCAAGTGATGCCAGGTGTTTTGAAGCTGAAATAATAATTTAAAACTTTTTTCATTTTCTATTTTGATTTTCTCTTTTTGAATTTTACTATGGTTCTACCATTTACCATTTAAAGAAATATTGAAAGATCAACTATTGCTCTTTTGTATCTTTCTTTTTCAGAGACACGGGAAGTCTCAAGTTTCTATTCTCAGACAAGAAAAATCCAAGCAGCATATCTGACTGCATTTACCCTTTTTTATATTCAAATCTGTACTGTATACATTCAGGCATTAATGTTCACACGTGAAACAGGGAAATCAAATGTGTGAAAACTGAATTCTGCTGCTTCATTCACTATCGTAAATGTAACTTCATCGTTATGTTTACATGAAGACTTTCACCGTCAAAACACTTCAGACCCCAGTTCACCCATGTGAAACAGATTTATCATAAACTCCAACAAACTAAATGCTTTTCTTTTGACAATGGACAAACACTGTTTCAGAGAACACATCAGTTTGTTTTCAATAAACTTGTAAACATAACTTGAAGTACTGAATGTTCATTCTTGGTGAGAATCCACTTGGAGTGCCTGAAAGACATAAGTTTAAGCGCCAGGACTGTGGAGCAGTTAGATACAGACGGGACATTTCCCTTTTCCCTCCTTTAGTGAACAAACAAGAGTACCTAGCTGCAGGTAATAGGACAGATGTAATGGCGAATAAACCTGATGGAGCTGATGGATGTCCAACAGAAGTTGTATTTTATCTGAAGGTTGGGAGTCAGTGATCTCAAATGGAAGTTGTACTTTTGGACAACAGCAAGCCACAGGCTCCACGTTTCACTTGATTTCGATGCATCCACGTACGTCTTTGTTTTCCTCGTCCGAGCTGACATCTGGCTCAAAGCTGTACTACAGGGTAGCTCAGTGCTGCTCACCATTTTCATTACACTGGTAATGTTAGCGTGGCGAGATGAATTAATGCAGGTGCAGCCGGGGGACTAATAGCAGGTAGTGGCCTCTTGGAGCGCTATAAAGAGGATAAGGCCTCCGCTGGCCATCATGGCCAGCATTTGAATAATCAGGAGAAGAACCACAGTGAGGCTGAGGTTCCTTCAGAAGGTGGTGTAGGTACCAAATGTGTTCGGCCAGCAAGATCAGGACAAGGGCTCACAACTTGATGACGTGTAAGATCGGGATTGGTCAGGACCATTAGCTGGATAGCTCCAATTTTCGGACTGTTTTTGCCGCACTGTAATGTTAGCTTGAGGATGTGAGATGCTGTCAGCTTGCAGGAGAGACAAGATTTCAGGAGATGTCAGCGTGGGGTTACAAAGGCAATTCAGAGATGAATTTCTAATGAACTTCTGCCGCTCTGCAGAAACTATGTCCTAGAAAATGACATGTTTTTAGAGTTTGGCTAAAAACAGCAGAATCATAATGAAGAGACAACTGGGAACGCTTTGAAAACAGTACAAAACAAATATAGTTGAGTAGGACTTTAAAGGGTCACCAAACCCTAAATCAACCTTTTTTTGGCTGTTGACCTCTATAAATGGGACTAAAAGTGCTGCCTGTTGTTCATTGCCAAATTTTTTGACAAGTTAAAATAAACTTGTTTAATTCCAGAAAATATAGTCAAAAACTGTCTGTGTGCTGCCATCTACAGGTTGAATGTTGTGATTGGTCAATTGGTGGAAGTCTCAGCAGTTTGAGGTCTTCATTCTCTGAGCTCTAGTATAAAAGCCCCGCCCATCTTTGATTCTGTTATGGTCGGTTGTTACCTTTAGCATGGCTCGTAGGTGTATTACCTTCAGTTGTCAAAAATCTAGTGTCTTACCCAACTTTCCAGAGGACCTAGAAGTTAGAGAACAGAGGTTGAGTGCAGCCGGCATTAAATCCAGCAAACTATGTCCTGGTGATGGATCTAATGAACGCTTCACACTGGATTGTTTGGTTTTTAGCATGTTAGCTTTTATGCTAGCAGCATTTTACCACTCTCTGGTCTCCTTCTGACCTGCAAACCCTCAGCTGAGCCGGCAGCCCCGCTGTCGGGCATTGCAAAAGCAGCATCTAGGGGTGGGCGATATGACGATATAAAACCGCGATATGATCTCCAAAGCTGACGATCTGTCATTTTTGAGAGATCGTTTTATCGCGATCTTCTACGAAAGTTGCAAGAGCGAGAAGGCAAAAGCTTGTTGATTGCCTGTGACTTTAAATCCGAGCTCTTCCTCCTCCTCCCCGGTGTTTTTTTCTTGTAATGTCACGTGACATACGGCGTGACAGACGTGCGGCGCCGGTGTCAGTATGCGTTGAGTCTTCTAGAGTAAATAAATGGCGGAGGTCCGAAAAAAATATGAAAAGAAGCACAAAAGGCAACGGTGTTTTGCAATCGACTTCAAAAACCTCGAAAACAAAATAATCCGATGGAGAGGAATCATCACATGACAGCAATCACATTTTAGTAGAGAGAAATTAGGCTGAACTGTGTGCTAAAGTGGGTGCTAGCAACTCAAGTTCAAGTTCAAGTTCAAGTTTATTGGTTTAGTTCCCATTTGTACAGTCGACACAATATACAATACAAACAGACAACCAATAAAAAAAGGAATAGGCAGAAGCTTTTTAAGCTTATTCAATGCCTTTCCTTGAAGATTGACAATATCTATGCTGATCAACAAAAAATGATACAAAAGAAAATAATTTACAAACAAATACAAATAATTCAAATCTTTTACATATGTATATTATAATCGTTCAAACATTTACGTTTTAAACTTTTTTTAAACTGTAAAAGTGAAGAACTTAATTTGAATTCATCATTCAATTGATTCCATAATTTAACACCAAGAACTGTAACACATCTCATCTTTACATTAGTTCGAACTTTAACTTGTTCAAAATGATACAGACCTCTTAAATTATACTGACTAACCCTTAAAGTAAACAGCTTCTGTATATTTTTTGAAACCAAATTATGTTTTACTCTATAGACAATTTCTAATACCTTGACATAAACAATTTCCTTTAATTTTAAACTATAACTCACAGATAGCATACTAGCTTGGTTCTTCGACGTATGTTTTTATTAATGTTTCATGTTTTAAAACATGGCGGATGTTAATCGCTCGTATTTACGTTCAACCTGCACAAAAAACGGATGGAAATTTATGTTGGAAACACGTAAAATATCGGTCAAAAATGAACATTGCTGCATTGTTTGCTAGCTCGTAGCTAGCTACTTTAGGAGGCTATATCTTATTGTCAGTCGCACTTTCTTTGTTTTGTCTTTATAAGAAGTATAAGTGAGTTCGCACATAATTTTTTAATCCGTGCCGTCACGATTGATGTTTTTTCTTGGTCAACAGACCGGAGAAAGCCCGGCCGGAAGATACAGCGCTAATGCTAACGCTAGCTTTCTGCTCATTGACATAAACACAGCAGAGAGATGTTAGGGAAGGAGCTGAGACCGTAAACTTTAACCTGAAACACCGTTTACTGCTATCATCACTTTGTTTTGAATCTGAACAGTTTGGCAGATGTATTTGATGTTATGATCAAAGTTATTATTATTATTATTTGTATCAGTTAAAGATGCTAGCTGGAGCCTTTTTCTCAAAGTACAATGAAATCGTCTATTTGAAGGTAAATCCTGAAGCAATTGAGATTTATTTACCATATATGTAATACAAAAATAATAAAAGTTGTAGTTTCATTTGAAAATGTGGTAAATGGTGTTTTTACTAAACTGTATCAGTCATTCATGCTATTAAACTTCATCAATCTCCCTCATTTCTGGTCTTGAGTGAAAAGCATTTATAACCTCTGTTTTATGGGTTTTAGCACAGAGGCTAAATAAAAAGTATTAAGAAGCTGTTCATTTGACATCAATGCCTTTTCTGTAGCAGTAGAATGCACAATTCTTGCTCTATTTACAGCTTGATCTTAATAGATAATAAATATTTAAATATACCAAAAAATCAATTATTTTCTAAGCTTTAATTTGAGCCATATTTAAAAAAAAATCAGTTGATAAATGAAGGAGCTAGCTTGATTTTTGCGGTTGATGTCTGCCTGTCCTCCATTGAAACAGCTGTGTTCTGCTGCCATGAATCAATTCATGATGATGGCGCCTGAGCGCGCACGTCTCTGTCTATAGGCATGTAGGCAAGGGCCAATCCAGAAATATATGTCAATGCTTGTAATGCATTTGAAAATAATTTTTGAAAAAATCTAAATATTTGTTCAAAATGTGTTTACTTCTTTCAACTAAAATCATAATTCAATTTTTGTCAATGTGAATTTATTAAAAAAAAATCGTGATAAAATCGAAATCGTGAAATAAAATTGAAAAAAATCGTGATTTTCTTTTTTTTGCCATATCGCCCAGCCCTAGCAGCATCTGAATTATTTCTATATTTTACTGGATTGGCCCGTAACTATTCGCTGCTATAGACAGAGACGAGCGCGCGGCGCCATCGTCATGCATCGAGTCGCATCAAAGAGCGCAGCTGTGTCAATGTAAGACATGCAGGTATCAACCACACAAATCAAGCTAGCTCCCTCATTTTTTAAAGGATTTTCACAAAAAAATGGCTCTAATTAAAGACTAGAACATGAATGATGTACTGCTATATATACAATTTTATAATTTCTAAAAACCAATATGTAAATAGTGCAAGAACTGCACCTTCTAGGTTACAGGTAACACACAGCTGTCAAATGAACAGATTTTACCTTTGTACCAGAATCTATAGAACTGAGCTTGTAAATGTTTATTACGAAAGCCCAGAATGGAGCTCTGATGAAGCTCAGTGGCATGACCGGCTGATAAACTTGACAAAGTGAAGTAACATAAGCTCATTTCCTATCAAAAACACCTCAAAGTGCTGTACAAAGAACAAAATAATATTAACTCTCTAATACACATAAAAAACTTAGATGAGCAAAAACTTGTAAAAATCTACCATTATGAAAAAAACCTTAGAAACAATATATTTAGTTATTTTTGCATTGAAGTTCTGTTCAGGAACTTGCATCCCTTTGCTCCGTACCACTCTCCATAATGTCTGTTTTTTTAATTGAACATAACAAAGACAACCCACTCTACATACTGAAGACCCAGCATTTGCTACATAAACCAACGGTCAATCATAGATCTAAGCCACACCTCTGCCACCGAGTCTGATTCTACTGGCCACACCCCCTTTTTGGCACTTTTCAATTCTCTGATGAGAATGGAATCAGCCTCCAACAGCCCTGTTTGGTTACCCTTTAAGGTTTTGTGTTGATGAATTGGTTTATGTGATTGAACCTTCAAGACCACCGTAGTTAACCCTGAAACACAAATAATGTCAAAGTGAATAACTGGCTTCTTAGCTCGCCATAAATCTTCCACCGTTTACACGATCACCGTTACTCAACTTATTCTGACGTTTTTTTCTGGCTTTGCTCCGATATGCAAAATATTTCTAACGTAGAGCGCTCATAGACATATACAGTCAATGAGAACGCTGCTGCATGGAAAGAAAAAAGTTAGGCACACCGGTGCAACCAGTACAAAAATAGTCTAGAACCCTGCAGAAGACTAGACGCACTGGTGCGACCAAGAATTACTTTTAGGTGCACCATTGAAAAATCCAGTCTTGGTCGCACGCTAGAGCCCCGTTTACAAAGAAAAGGCTGTAAAACAACGAGGAAAAAAGTTGTTATTTTACAGGGCAAAAGTCATGCTTCTTTGAAAGTGTAGTTAGGTAGTCAGGGCTCTACACTAACTTCTTTTCTTAGGTGAACCAGCACTAAAGTTTGGTGCGCTGACCTTCTCGACCATTTAACTCAGGACTATTGCATGGTCCCTTTCCTTTTTATTTGCCATCAACATCTGCATTTAGACTTGAAAATACTTAACTTACAAACTGGTAAACATAAATCCCTTTATTTATAACAGAGTTCTACAATAATGATAAAGTACTAAATTTATTTAGTATATAAAAACTAATAAAAATGTGAAGTTTGAAAAAGCTTAAATTTGTGACAGCAAGTGAAATGGCTGAGCACTAAATCGACACCTGCTTTTAAACTCCCACTAAATTCTAGAGCATTCAACTTTGTAGAACAAATAGATCCATGAATGTAAATAAAACATGTTAGCCACATTCATGCTGTCATCACACTGAAATGTTTCTGGAAAGAACTGGATTGTTTTTCCTTCACTTTTAAAGCCTCCCTTAAGGTTAATGAACTGTTTAAATTCTAGATTTAGCATTCTTGCAATCACATTTTTAGAAACGTATCAGTTAAGGCACATTCATTCTACTTTTTCTTTGACTGAAAAATATTTTGTTGTGGAAATCAGACAATATTGACTGATTCCTTAAAAAACAAATGTTTGGTAGTTTACCAAAAGAAAAGCAGCATGGATTTCTGGGTAAAAGCAACTTGTATTTGATTTACAGTCACTGTGCTTAATGCTGTGATCATTAAATACAATTTATTTGATCGTTTTATTACAATGAAGGATATTAAAATTCAAGTAGATTCAGTTCAAGTCATACTTTAAAAATGTAACAAATTGTTCTGGTACAGTCTTGGGATCTATCGCGATACATATCGTATCGTGAGATGTGTATCAGGATACGTATCGTATCACCAGACACTTGCCAATACACACCCCTAATTCCAAAGCACAGAGAGAATTTGATAGTAAAACTGTGTTTTTAACCTCCAAATTAGTCATAAGGCGAGCATGTGGAGACAATAAACAAAACAGAGATGGAATCTTCCAAAAACCAACTTACATTTTTCCTGACAGATCCAGAGATGGAAGGAGCTCATTCTTCACTCTGGTGAAGCTAACAAAAGAAAGCAGAAAACAAACTCATAAACATGAGTAGATAAGTCCTGGCTTCAGATAGAAACATAAAGCAGTCATAGGAGTCTAAAGGAACGGTTTCCCACCTGCTGCGTAGAGTCCTGCACCCGTCTGTACGCTCCCTGTGGGCCGAGTCCTGCACCCGTCTGTACGCTCCCTGTGGGCCGAGTCCTGCACCCGTCCGTACGCTCCCTGTGGGCCGAGTCCTGCACCCGTCTGTACGCTCCCTGTGGGCCGAGTCCTGCACCCGTCCGTACGCTCCCTGTGGGCCGAGTCCTGCACCCGTCCGTACGCTCCCTGTGGGCCGAGTCCTGCACCCGTCCGTACGCTCCCTGTGGGCAGAGTCCTGCACCCGTCCGTACGCTCCCTGTGGGCCGAGTCCTGCACCCGTCCGTACACTCCCTGTGGGCCGAGTCCTGCACCCGTCCGTACGCTCCCTGTGGGCCGAGTCCTGCACCCGTCCGTACACTCCCTGTGGGCCGAGTCCTGCACCCGTCCGTACGCTCCCTGTGGGCCGAGTCCTGCACCCGTCCGTACGCTCCCTGTGGGCCGAGTCCTGCACCCGTCCGTACGCTCCCTGAGGGCCGAGTCCTGCCACGGGGATGCCGTCTTTCAACTGTGAACCAAGTCCCCGGCTGTTCTGTGCTTTACAAAAACACATACGTCCCGTTAAAAAAAAACACATTACTTACACAAACTCTTTCCTTTTTAGCGATGTAAGGAGGTTTTCTACTAGCTAGCATTAGCTTAAGTGGCTAATCGAATTCACACCAAATCATTATTAAGGACAAAAACAGAGAAAAGTAACATTACAGAAATGTTAAACAAAATGAAAGGAAATCAATGATAAAAGACTGTTGTTAATGAGTAATAGTAATTAAAACGATTACAATTTCCCCCGCTACTATTATGATTCCATTTTCCTCAATTAACTTTTGATGACTTTAGAACATCCGGTTGTGTCGCATGAAGATGACATCATATCCAGAACAATAAGCTAACATCTGACAAACACAAATGACGATGATAACCATTATAATTCTTACCGCAAGAAAAGAAAGTTGTTAATATTTTACTCATTTCCGTTTGGAGTCTTTATGACAAGACTGAGATAAGTGACTTGACTCTTAACTCGGATGTTCCAAATAGAAACAGCGGCACAATCTTTGATGGTTTCCATTTGTTTCCATATTGCAGAAATCCTAATAACGTTATGATCAGTTAAGGGGCAAATAACTACATCTGTAAAATATTCTTGTTAACTAAACATTTAGAAATCAGCCAATAATCAATCCTAGACCTCCAGAGCAGTCTTTGTTTAACCATGTATAAAGAAAAGAATCCGGGTTTAGTTTCCAAATATCAACAAGATCAAATTTGTCCATTAAAGTTTTCAGTGGAGGGTTAAGATGCTGAGTTTCAAGGTGGCCGTCTGTCTATCTGATAAGTTATTGTGATTTTAAAATCTCCTCCTAAAATAAATCCAGATGTAGGATATCTTTGAAGCTAATGTGACATTTTAGATTCAAAGGATTCAAGAAAAGTTGTGGTTTGTTAGAGGCGTTAGATCATTTATATTAACAAGTATCAGAGCGGTCTGATTAACAGTTATAACGAGTAAACAATAATGACCTGAAGGATCAGAATCAGATCTTAAAACATTCCCTACAAACATGTTTTTAAGGGTCCCGGCACCAGCTGAGCATCAGATGTGAGGAACCACATCATTTCTCCATTGGGATTTCCAAAAAATCCGTTTTGTTCTCTTTTACAAACAAAAATAAACCTTTTCTCTTCTCAATATTCCTAAGATCCAGAACATTAACTGAGATCAAAGATAAACCCATAAAGAACCAGAACAAAAGGAAAAAAGAGAAAAAGTTTTACCTAAAAAAGAACAATAGATTTTTTTTCCTTTAAATGTTTTTTTTTTTTAATAATAATAAAGTCCAAAAGCAGCAAACAAACGTATATGTGGTCCTGACGAGTGTCTCAGGCTCACATCTGATGAGCAGAGATTCGTTTGCATCCAGACCTGCAGATGCTCCTCTGAAGCCGCTCTCGTCCCGTCCTTCCTCGCTTGCTCCCCCAGACGCCACAGCTCGTTCCTGGCCTCCTTCCCGCTCTGCGTCAGATCCTCCAGGATCCGGACTTTCTTCTGCTTCAGCACGGTGGATGTTCCTGCATCCCTCCAAATGGGAGATGAACTGGACGATGATGATCTCTCCTTATCCGCCCGCGGGCCCGGCCTGAGCGACGTCCACAGCCACGGGAAGCTTGTCCGCGACGTCCGGGGAGACTTCCCTGAAGAGGTCCACGATCAGCGGCTTCAGGTTCTCGCCGGCGCGCTCCTCCAGTCCAGCCGCTCGGAGATCCATCTTCTCCTGTAAGCATCCAAGTAAATTACCTTGAAGTTGACGGTCAAATCGCCCGTTAAGATACTTTTGAAGTACTTCAGTCAGCCTTTCTCATCATAACAGCCGTTAGTCCGCAGAGCTCTGGGTTGCGTCAGATCCACCGACGCCATCTTGGTCGTCCTCCTGATCTTTGTTCCGAATTAACTGGTCCGAACAGAACTTCTCTTTACCCGACCGGACCACATCGACCAGCTCAATGGAAACTAGGCTTCATTTAACATTTCTAGTATGGCGGGATCACATGTTTCCCAGCATGCACCGCGGCTCAAAACGTATCTTTGTTAAAGAAAAAACGTCTAAAGTGATATTTATTTTTCTTCGTATTTTATTTAAAAGTAACAAACAAAAATTCAAGTTTACCTGAAGCGCACTGAAATTGTAAATTGAAAACCGTTTGTTTGCAATTAAGGAAATCCGTCAGGTATAAATAGAAATCGCGCACAAGCCCCTATTAAGTCAGTCTAGTGTTGACAAGGGGGTCAATGCGTACAGATCCGTGCTGGGGTCTGTAAACAGGCTGGAGGGCCAGAGATGTAGACTGTGGACAGTGAATCCCTGACAGTGAATGGACTCTACCGGCACAGATCCATTGACTGGGTACAGTCTACATCATGGTCCAAGAGTCAGACCCCCTAACCACTAGGCTTGACGCCCTTTTATCATTCAGTTGGACCTCTGAATAGTTTTATTATCTATGATAATAAATTCATATTAAATAAATGATAAATTCTCTAATTTATCATCTTGATTCATGTGCCATGAAACTATAATACTATGAAACTATAATGCCATGTTAGAAAAACAAATCCCTTCTTTAGAAGTCTTTCACTGAAGAGTGAATAAACAAATAGAAAGTCAAAGCTCTTTTGTAGATTTTAGATGCATAAATGGTTTCCTCCAAACATATTTCTTTATACAATTGATGATCTTTATGTAACTTCATTCATGTTATTCTAAAACTCAATCTTTTTTATCAAGACTGGAAAAAAATAAATCTGCAACAGAAATAGCAATAATAATTCTCACAATTCAGAGCAACAACACACCACCTCTGTCAGTTAAAGGTTATACGCTTGTCCTGGTGTATGTTTCCCTTGTAAGTAGAATCATATTTAGTTTCATTTTTCTTCCTTTATTGCATCTTTAAATCTGGGTCAGTTTCAGGACATTTTCTGTTTACATTTCTTATCTACCTTGTTACATTCAGAGACCTAAAACTGTAGATGTTTTTTTTTGTTTAATTGACACTAAAAATATTCTTCAGAATTATTTAGAATAAAAGTAGTTCAGCCAAACAATCCAGTTTTCTTTACAAAAGTTTCTTGTATCTTTAAAAATTCCTCAGTCACTTTGGAAAATTCAAGTTTATAATATGAAAAAGCTTCCTTGGATTAGATTTTGCTCATAATTTCATCCTTTAGTTTCAACAAAGGGTTCAAGATGAAAAAAACTGAAGACAAGAATCCACACCACGAAGTCTTAAAAATGTCCCACTTGGCTCAATTTTAAGCATTATAAATGACCTATGAAATGAAGCAGATTAAGCAGCATATTGAGCAACAATTGACATAGTTTAAAGTTATTGGAATTGACACAAAACTAATTTAAGATGAAAGCATTTTAATAACAACATCCCTTATATAGTGTTTGCAGGCTTTATACTTGCTCACAAAGTTCCCTAATTCTGTTGTCCTAAGTTTGAGTCTTCAATTGTCTTCAGACTAACTCCTGGATCTGAAAAGGTGGATATAAGAATCAATAATAATTGAATCCTACATATGCTTTGGAACATCTTATTCATTTATGTTTCTGTGGGTCAAGGTGAAGATCACCCCTAAAAGATGCTTAAACTGAGTTTTTTAATTTCATTTTTGAAGCTGTGAATAAGTAAAGTTCTAACTTGAATGGGTGTAAACTACCAGAAGATCAAAGTAGTATTTGTTGCAGGAGTATTAAATCACAACATTTTTTGGATTAAGGGTGGAAACAATTTAAAAGTAAAATGAGAAAATGAAAAATAGAAAAGAAAAACGTTTTGCATTTTTATTTGAGCTTCAAAACGCCTGGCATCACCCGCTTAGCGCCCTCTGCTGTTGAATGAATAAAACAGCATTTCTAATGGGTTTTCAGTGATTGTGATTCCTGAAGCAGACTGAGGCTGTGGACCAAAACGCCACGTTTGTGGACTCTACGGATATAAACAGATCACTACTCCACCTCCGGTGTCAAAAAAAGACGTAAGAATAAAGAAATCAGAATTGATAATAAAATTATGTTATTGGTTTATAAATGTTAATGTTATTTTATATATATTTTTTATGCTTTCTTTTTCTGCCTAATTATTATGTACTTTTACTGATTGATTTGTCAGTCTGTTTGATTTATTTATTTGTCTCGTTAATTATATCTGTTTTTATTTATTTAATTTTTAGTTATTATACTCCTTTTACATTTTTAACTCCAGTGTTTGTTTTTCTTTTCTTTTTCTTTTCAAAGCATTTATTTCAGACATTGAAGAAAAGTAAGTAGAACAACAAATACAAAAATCATTGAAACAACAAAAATCTGAAAAGGAGTGAGAAGAAGGAAAAAAAATCTTATAAATTCTCATCCCTGTACATTATGACAATATGTACTTTTGTGTGTATACTTTTTGCAATCAGTTGGCTGACTTTGGGTGGGACTAATTCCTTAGTTTCAATTTAGTACTTCACCATTCCTTTACAAACTCTGGAATTAGTCCCACCCAAAGTCGGCAAAATGATGTAGAGAGTAGACCTTTTATTGTATTTCTAATGTTCTTTTCTCAAAAAAATATACAGTAAAAATGTTTTATATTTCCAGGAGACAATTTCTATTAAGGACTAAGTATGTCTGTGATGTCTTTATAATGTAATACATTGATGATTAATTCACAGCCAAAATTAACCCATTTTATTTCAGTAATACAAGAGATTTTGAGATTGGTTTAAAAAAAAAAACTAATGTGCAAGTTTAAAAATATATATATATATATCATATGGATAATTGCATTTTGCGATTGCATTTATGAGGAGTAAAAAATGCATTCGCACACTGTATGGATGTACGGCAATTGTGTGGTCCGCTCCCATTTGCCAGATCTCAACCACTAACAAACCGCAACATGGCCACAAGTCAACCACAGGTTACCCGCTGAAACCGCAACTGGCCCATCCAAAGGCCGCCATATTTTTGGGGTTTTGCTCTGTCCCCTACTGGGCTCATATGATTGCACTTCATGCTCATGTTTGCCATAAATAAACCAGAATCCAAACATTTCTGAAGACCAATTTTCTGTCAGTTTCTGTGACTAAAAACATCGTAATTTTTTAAAAAAACATCTCAATAAAACTGATTGTGGAAAACATCATTTTCAGACAAACCTTTATTTTTTATAGTAAATAAATCAAATGATTTATTCTAAATTTAAGTACCCACTTATCATAAGTACAATTTTCATGGTTTAAGAATTTGATAAAAAAAAAAAAAGTTTAGTTAGAAATTCTTTATTAAAAATACAAAATGAATTAAAATGGGACATCTTTCCAGGTCTCGACTGGGCCCACCAAAACTGTGAGTGTCTTCCAGACCTGCAAAAAAGACTAAATGAATCACCATGGCTTCCAATCTATGCCTTAATGCAAGAGTAATCACAGCTGAGTGCTAAAACTGTTTTTTACATTTTTTTAGGTGCTTGAAAATTAAGCTTACTTAAGACACCCATGTTATTATAAGGGTAATACAGAGAGAAAAATAATCAAAATATAAAAAATAAATAAAAAAATTGTTCATTAGATACTAACTTTAAGGTTAGACGAATGCATAGTAAGTAAGACTGACTTTTACCAAAACATTTGTCTATATAAAGTTCTATATAAAGTTTCAAATTCATGTGAATTATGATTCATTCACAGCCAAAATTAAACCATTTTATTTCAGTAATACAAGAAACTTTGAGAGTGGTTTAAAAAACAAAGTAATGTGCAGGTTTTCTTTTAAAAATAAATATCATATGCATAAACAGTAATGTGATTGCATTTATGAGGAGTTAAAAAAAATCTGTTTTTCTAATGATTCTCCAAGATTTTCCAGTGAGCGCGGACATGCTACCGTAAGTCTTGTATGAAACTTGCAGAAATAATCCAATGCGGGCTGATTTGACCACAGAAAGAAACAAACAGCGGCTCACTTGACCGCAGTCCGATCGAGTCTTCACCCAACTGATCGGGCCCGATTTCCGATCACGTGATCGGATCGGGACATCCCTAGTTGTTTCCCCAAACCTCTACACAGTAAGAAAAATATGGTAAGACCAGTGAGCAGTACAACATGTGGAGAGATTTGTGGTCCAGAACCAGTTTTGCTTTATTTAACACAGATACTTCTGGACAGTTTAGTGTGTAAATAACGGATATGTGTTTTCCTCAGAGGGATCCTCCACATCAGTGATTGACCTTTCTCAATAAACGGGGTCGCTGCAGCGGGATCTCCTGGGTCTGGCTATTTGCTTGGAATCGGGGGTTCCTTTGGTACCGTACTCTGTGAATTTGATTGGGGGGGGTCACATGTGTGGAGCGCACTCCAGTAAAAGCCGGATTTCTACTTTCTATCATTTTAGTATTTATTTATTTTTCTACCCATTATGTTGGCAATATGTTGACTAGTGTTGGTGTGGAGGGGGTGGGGGGTTGTTCCTCGAATAATCTCTTGTTCTTTGTTTTTAAAACTTGATTTTGTTTTTATTAAGCATCTTAAGTGAAATTTATTTTTTGGAAAGGTGCTTGACAAATAAAGTTGGATTTGAAAACGAGAAGTTTGAGGGGAAGGGGAGTGGTGGGCGGCTTCTGCACCGAGCGGCTCGTTGGTCCAGCCATTGCTATATATACTGGATTGGCTCTTCTGCTATAGACAGAGACGTGGCGTCATTGCTCTGCATTGGGTCACAGCAGTAGAACGCAGCTGTTCCAATGGAGGACAGGCAGACATCAACCACAAAAATCAGACTAGCTTCCTCATTTCTTAACCAATTTTTACAAAATATGGCTCCAATTACATCTTAGAAATCTATCCATCTTGAGGTATATTTGAATATTTATTATCTATTAAGACAAATCTGTAAATAGTGCAAGAACTGTGCCTTCTACTGCTACAGGTAATGCAATTAACAGCTTCTAAATATCTGGGATTCTTTTAAATTTTGCCTCAGTGCTAAAGTCCATAAAACTGAGCTTGTACTTGATTGACACCCAAGACCAGAAAGGAGGGAGATAGATGAAGTTTAATAGCATGGATGACTGACAAAGTTTAGTAACAAAGTCCTTTACCTATCAAAAACACCTCCAAGTACTAAAAAAAACACCCTTTACCACATTTTCAAATCAAAAATACAGCTTTTATTATTTTTGGATTATATAGATGCTAATAAATCTCAATTGCATTCAAAATTTACCTTAAAATACACAATTTTATAGTACTTTGAGAATAAGGCAGCCAGCATCTTTAACTGATACAAAACTAAACTTAGACTTAGATCATAACATCAAATACATCTGCCAAACTGTCAAGATTCAAAACACAGGGATAATAGCTGTAAACGGTGTGGCAGGTTAAAGTTTACGGCCACAGCTCCTTCCCGAACATCTGCTCTCTGCTGTGTTTATGTCACTCAGCAGAAAGCTAGCGTTAGCGCTGTATCTTCTGGCTGGGCTTTCTCCGGTCCGTGCAATGAAGAAAAAGCTTTAACAGTGATGGCACGGATTAAGAAAATTATGTGCAAACTCACTTACACTTCTTTAAAAAAGAAAAAAAAAATGTGCGCCCGACAACAAGATTTAGGCTCTTGAAGTAGCTAGCTACGTGCTACTTGTCTAGCACAGCAATGCAGCAACGTGCATCTTGTTTGCACATATTAAGTGTTGCCCACATGAATTTCCATCAGTTTTTGTGCAGGTTGAACGTAAATACGTACGAATAACATCAGCCATGTTTTAAAACATGAAACATTAATAAAAACACAGCAAAGAACCAAACTAGCATTCCACTCACGAGTTGCTAGCATCTACTTTAGCACAAACTTCCCGCTTCCCAGCCTGATTTCTCTCTATTAAAATACGATTCCTGTCCTGAGATGATTCCTCTCCATCAGATTATTTTGTTGTCAAGGTTTTTGAAGTTGATTGCAAAACACTACGACTCTTTTTGTGCTTCCTTTCAAACTTTTTTAGACCTCAGCCATTCATTACTTGAGAAGACTCGATACATAGTGATGGTGCCCGTATGTCACGCCGTATGTCACGTGATTTCCAATCCATTAAAATGCTGCTCACAAAAATTAAAAGAACACTTTTTTATTGGTCCTGGCATGAATTGAATGAAACCTGTATGATAATGTTCTGGTTGGTTCAGCAGCTGAGGTTCTCGTTCATCAATTTAATCTGTATTGGTGTTCATGAATTAACAACAGGTGCACTTCAGTGGCAACAATTAGAAAACCCTCCAAACAGGACTGGTGTTCCATGTGGAGGTCATTTCAAGTTTCTCCTCTTGATCTTTTTTGGCTGGTTTTCCACTCCTGCTGATTTTGTCTTGTGTAATTCTCTCTACTGGCAGTATGAGGAGATTCCTTAACCCTACAGAAGTTGCACAGGTTGTCCAACTTCTCCAGGATGGAACATCCACACGTGCTGCAGCAAGAAGGTTTAATGTGTCTCCTAGCACAATCTCCAGAACATGGAGGAGATTTCAGGAGACTGCTGGTTATTCTGGGAGAGCTGGACAGGGCCGTAGAAGGTCCTCAACCCCTCAGCAGGACCCATACCTGCTCCTTTGTGCAAGGAGGAACAGGCTGAGCACTGCTCATGCCCTACAGAATGACCTCCAGAGGGCCACTGGTGTGAATGTCTCTACCCAAACAATCAGGAACAGACTTCATGAAGGTGGCCTGAGGGCCCCACGTCCTGAAGTGGGCCCTGTGCTCACTGCCCAGCACCGTGGAGCTCCACTGGCATTTGATCAAGAACACCAGAATTGGCAAGTCCGCCACTGGCGCCCTGAACTTTTCACAGACCAGAGCAGGTTCACCCTGAGCACCTGTGATAGACGTGAAAGAGTCTGGAGAAGACCAGGAGAACGTTCTGCTGCCTGCAACGTGGTTCAACATGACAGGTTTGGTGGTGGTCAGTGATGGTCTGGGGAGGCATATCCATGGAGGGACGCACAGACCTCTACTGTCTAGGAAATGGTGCTCTGACTGCCATAAGGTATCCAGATGAAATCCTTCAACCCATTGTCAGACCCTACGCTGGTGCAGTAGGTCCTGGTTTCCTCCTAATGCACCACAATGCCCGGCCTCACGTGGCAAGAGTGCAGGCAGTACCTGGAGGATGAAGGAATTGAAACAGTTGAATGACCTTCACCATCCCCTGACTTAAACCCAATAGAACATCTCTGGGACATTATGTTTGGGTCCATTAGGCGCCGCCAGGTTGCTCCTCAGACTGTACAACAGCTCAGGGATGCCCTCACACAGATCTGGGAGGAAATGCCACAAGACACCATTGGTCGTCTCATTAGGAGCATGCCGCCACGTTGTCAAGCATGTATACAAGCTCGTGGGGGGCACACAAGATACTGAAAAGCATTTAGAGTTGCAGAAATTAAGTTTTGGAGAAAATGGACTAGCCTGCCACATCTTCATTTCACTCTGATTTGATGGTGTCTACACAACTGAGTCTCTGTAGACGGAAAACTTTTATTTCATTAAAAGACTTTATAGATATCCAACTTTATATCGAGATCTCATGGATCTAATGTGTTTCTTTAAAGTGATCCTTTTAATTTTTGTGAGCAGTGTACATATCAATGGGTCCAGCAGAACGGACTGTACCATTCAGAATTTATGGACTGAACCAACAGAATTGAAAAGTGAAGCAGTGCACTAAGAAGCCTATTTAAAAGAAATAAATAAATGCCGTCGATTACATTGCTATTAATAATTTCTGAGTCTTCTTCTTCCATCTGTATTAGCCTAACTAGTAATGTTCAGCTTCGAATGCTAGCCAGGGACCGTAAACTTACTAGAGGCTCTGTGATGGAGGCCGGTTCTGCATTCTGCTGATCCAGTCGTAAATGTCTAGATAACCAGTAGAACAGCTCGTCCAATATTTTTGGCCAGCATGTTGGACATGACTTGAATCAGTATAAGAACAGTCAGCTTTTATTTTGGTAGTCCATCTCCGGTTATTGGCAAGTTAATTTGCATACTGGCTTAAAGTGTAACCGAACAGGGCAGTTGGAGGCTGACTCCATTCTCATCCCGGATTTGAAAACTATTTAAAAAAAAGGGGCGGGGCTAGTGGAACCAGACTTAGTGGCGGAGGTGTTGCTTAGGGCTATAATTGACTGCTAGTTTATGTAGCATATACTGGGTCTTCAATATGTAGGGTGGGCTGTCTTTGTCATGCTCCATTAAAAAACAAAAAAATATGGAGAGTGGTACCGAGTAAAGTGATGGAAGTTTCTCCACAGAACATGCCTGAACAGAGCTACAGATGTATGGCACACAGACGGTTTTTGGCTATATTTTCAATAATGACAAGTTTATGTTTATTTTTCAAAAATTTGGCAATGACCAACAGAAAACACTTTTAAATCCCCATTTATAGAATTCAACAGACAAAAAAGTTGATTTAGGGTTTGGTTACCCTTTGATATTTAGTTTGGAAACTAAATGTTTAGCTCCAAACTAAATATTTAGATACAAGCTAAATATTTAAATCCAATCTACAGTAATTATTTAGTTTTTAACTAAACATTTAAAATGCATCTAAATATATAATTAATAACTAAATATTTAGTTTTTAACTATATATTTAGAATAGATAAAAATATATAGTAAAAAACTAAATATTTACTAAAATAAAGAAATATATAATTAAAATCTAATTTTTTTGTTTAAAACTAAATATTTAATTCTTAACTATATACTAAGAATGGAACTAAATCTTTTGATCCAAACTAAAGTAGTAGTAGTAGTAGTATTAAACTAGTTTTTAACTAAATATTTAAAATGTATCTAAATATATGGTTAAGAACCAAATATTTAGTTTAAAACTAAACATTTAATTTTTAACTAAATATTTAGAATGGGCCTAAATATTTAGTTAAAAACTAAATATTTATATTCAAGCTAAATATTTGGCTTTTTAACTATATATTTAGGTTTTACTTAGCTAAATATCTAGTTTTGAATTACATATTTAGTTTTAAACTAAATATTTAGGGACAAAACTTAAATATTTTGTTTGGAAAATAAATGTTTAGATTAGATATTTATATTTAATGTGCGAAATAAACATTTAAAATGAAATTTTTAGCTTGCTAACTAAAAATTTAGTTAGTAAATGTACCATTTATTAATACATTAATTTAAAGGGTGAAAATATAAATTTTTACTTCCAAAAGACGCTAAATATCTGAAACAGTGGTGTAAAAATTTTACATCTCTGATTTACAAATGGCACCCCATCATTTTCTCTTCTTTAGTCCATGTTGGGTCACTGCAACTAACATCAACAAAAAGAAATGCAGTCAATTTTTGATTTTAGTCATTTTGATGGCTCTTCAGGATTGTCCATCTGCAACATTTTAAATCTTATTCTTTTCTTTTAAAAACACATCATTTTCCAGCTTCAGTGAATAAATGTGTCTGTAATGACCATAAAGCTTCTATACTTCGAATCCAAAAGGTCACGTTTTTCCAAAAGCAATCACATCATTTCTTTATATTTTGCCCAAAAGCTGCCAGACTTCCTTGAGGTTTGTCTAAATATTTGGAATTACACTGATCCAGGCTTCTGAAGGTCTCTTTTTATTTGAAGAGCTTCAGTTGTCAGTTCACAGCAAGTTTCTGCTTGTTACAACAGCTAACGGGAACACAGACCAGGCTCGCCAAAAATGAAAAAGGATGCCTCATTTTTATGTAAAGCTTGTGCAGAACGGCGTGGAAAAAAAGCTTTGTGGAGCCTTTTTACTTAAATATGGTCTTATGTTATCATTGGCTTCACAAATGTGTTTTATATGGTCATTTAATTTACACAATAGTCACAGGAGGGTTTTCTCTTTAGGATTCTGTTTTCTGTCTTTGTTTTTATTTCGATTATTTTCTGTCAGAGTGGAAGATTTTTCTGCCTTTTTTCCTGCAATCTTTGTTTGCAGATCTTTCTTTCTTATTTGTCCAGAGTACCTTATTGGGTGAAGATCCTCAAGGCAATATTCAAATCTTGAGCGTCTTTAGTTGGCAGCAACAGAGCTGAGATCTCTGTTTTTTTTTTCTTTTCGTATAGATAAATTCTGGATTATTTTTATTCCTGAGATCATTGTGAGAGTGTATGAGCCTTCGAGGGATTAAATTAGTTCCTCTTCCCGTGATCCTTTTAGATTAGGGTGTGATTTGAGTGTAGCACAAAATATTTCCATGCGTGCTGCAAAACTGCAGAATCACAAAACATACTTTAAGCTTCTTTCATGCTTCTTACATGTTTGCAATGTTTTTTTTTCTTTACACATGACATTGACTAGAAAGGATCTTATTTTGAGGATCCTCTCTGAAGAAGGTCCTGCACTTTTGTCTCTCCTTCATTGGTTTCAGGGGTGCAGGAGCATTTATCTGTGTTTTATTGCTGGATCACAGTCAGACAACAAAAAGTAAAATATCTCATATACAAATATGAGCAATAAAATATAAACATAATCAGGGAGAGATTGTAATAAGTTGCTTGCTCCCATTCCTTTCCAGCAATTAATTAAACTCTATTTGACAAAATGTAACATTTATTGGATGTGTCTTTTATATAAGTACACGTCTATGATTAAGAGTAACCATGATGGCATCATTAACATGTATATGTGTATGTATTTACAAATAAATATGTATGAACAAATTTTTTTTTCAGTCTTCTTTTACTTTATTTTTCTTTTTATTGTTTAATCAACTGATGCAACCCTGTATTATATCTGGGGGGACCAGCAAGGGGTCACATGGCGTAAACCATGTAACCCCTTGTGGTTTATTATTCTGTTAAAAAGGTTTTAAAGTTTTAAGAATGGTCATTCTGCTAGCTTTTTGGACTATTTTGGCATTTACTAAGATTTTTTAGGCTATTTTTGAGTTTAGCTAATTTGTCAGTTACTTGCTAATTGTCTTGGCTAAGTTAGTTTTTTTTTAGGCTGTTTTGGTAGTTTAGCTATTTTTCAGTTACATGCTAACTGTTTTTGCTAATTTAGGCCATTTTTAATTTTTTTTAGGATATTTTGAAGTTTTGTTATTTTTTCAGCTCCATGCTAGCCGTTTTGGCTAATGTAAGTTTAAGTTTATTTACATTTTTTTAACTTTTATTTTTTAGGCTAATTTGGCATTTAGCTAATATTTTAGCTGGCTATCAGCTTCAGAGTTTTCATCTATCAGCTTCAGCATTTTCAGCTATTTGCTTAAATGTTTTCAGCTATCAGAGCCTTTTCAGCTATCAGCTTCAGCATTTTCAGCTATCAGCTTCAGAGTTTTCAGCTATTTGCTTAAGTGTCTTCAGCTATCAGAGCCTTTTCAGCTATCAGCTTCAGCATTTTCAGCTATCAGCTTCAGAGTTTTCAGCTATTTGCTTAAGTGTCTTCAGCTATCAGAGCCTTTTCAGCTATCAGCTTCAGCATTTTCAGCTACCAGCTTCAGTATTTTTAATTATCAATTTCAGCATTTTCAGCTATCAGCTTCAGAGTTTTCAGCTATCAGCTTCAGAGTTTTCAGCTATCAATTTCAGCATTTTCAGCTATCAGCTTCAGCGTTTTCAGCTACCAGCTTCAGTATTTTTAACTATCAATTTCAGCATTTTCAGCTATCAGCACCAGCATCATCAGCGGTCAAATCAGCTTACAGCATTCAGACTAGCAATATTGCAGGTAATTTATCCAGTTCATAATTTTGTTAAAAAGGTTGCAGTTTTAAAGTTTTCCAAATGTAGTTTTACGGTGTTTAATAAATGTTTATTCTGTTTGGCCTCGATCTAAGGTGTGTTTTGGATTTTGGGCTCTAGTGATTGAGTTTGACACCTGTGGTTTAGGCAGTAGAGTGAAGTTATTAAATAATTATCCTAAGTTTCACTTTTATAAACATATATTTTTCTGTTGAGTGTCCTGCTTTTGTTGTTCTTTTTTGGTTGTTTTAAATAAACTAATTCCAATAAGACAACAAAGTCTCCTGATGTCGGATCAGCTGATTCACAGTTTTTCCAAACATAATCACGAGGCTCCAGGGATGTCCCGTTCTCCAACCTCCACTTTTGTAACTGAGGGGCGGGGCCAGGATGCTGAGGCGGCCTTTCATTGGTTCCTCCGTGCGCCGGGGAGTGGCCCGGGAGCGCGCGGCCAGCTGTGAGCGGGAGCCCCCCCGGAGCCCCCCTGCAGCCGCTCAAGTACTTAAGGACAAAGAGCCGCGGCGTCCCGCTCCATCCTGCACCGCGGCTCGGAAGAGTTCGATTCCCGTGTTGAAGAGCGCGGACTTTCCTCCCGGTCACGGTGAGTTCCCCGCTTCTCTGTTGCTTCAGGGAAGTGGATGCGCATGCGCACCCGAGGGACCATCTTATTCAGCTTTAAACTTAAATTGTTATCTGAGTAGTTTACCACTCCTGTACCGGGCTGGGCCATAGTGGACTAAAGCTCAGAAATTATGACCACATCATCAGATTAGACCAGAACAGAAGTCTAAGAAGATTTTTCTTAAAACTGTGTCAAGTCAAATGATGATTTATGAAGTGATATTTGTTGTCACCATGTTGCAGTTTTGAGGAAAAAAAATCCTTAATAGCAATCAAAATGTTCAGTTTTAAAAACAAATCGACATATAAATATTTGCTTTCAGTATCACTTCTCACACAAATAATTAAATACACTTTTCATTTCTATCCCTGATTCTTTAGAAATTCTGCAAAATATTTGGTAAAAAATAGTTTCAGGAGAAAAAAAAAGGTACAAAATCTCCTCCAAATTTTTCTTTTTTAAGATGAATATCTCCCCTTCATCCTGAATGAACTGATTTCAGGATCAACTTTCCAATTATACCAAATGTGAAGGGGTGATGTAGATTTTGGTGGTTTTAAACTTCTTTTTTTTAAATGGAAATGTATTTTAGTCAGGAGAAAAGACATGTCCAAATAAAAACAGTGGAGTAATTATGTTTATCTCATGTTTATTATTACCAGCAGCTGTCATTGGGGTTTACTCAGTAACCTTCAGTGTTCCCTTTTAAGTCTAAGTGTGTGCATTGCATTATGGGATGCAGGTTGTGTTCTCGTTTCATAAGATGCAAGGATCCCAGGATCTTCTGCTGAAACCCTGTGGTCCTTTCAGGGAAGCTGATCCACATGAGTCCTGAACGTCCCGAGTGAGGCTTCGCACAGCCGGACGGTTTATTGACCCTGTTCTCTGAGCTGTTTATTCAAGCCACTGTCAGGGATGACGTCAGCTTCCCCCTCATTCCACACTGCCACAGGAGGATGAGGAGGTCTCCATACTTTGGCTGATTCTCCTCTTCTCCCACAGGACTTTTGTTTTCTCTGCTGACACGCCGTTGCAGGATGGGATTACATTTCTAACCGAGCTTCAGTTCAGAGAGTTCAGTTCAGCCTGAAGGCACCGACAGCTCATGACTGACATGGAGCCCACATTTGCTCTTCATTAGAACTCCAGACATCTGCTAACCTCCACCTTTGGCTCGATCTATCTCACGTGTCAAAGTCAAGGCTCGGGGGCCGAATCCGGCCCTCCGGGTAATTCTATCCGGCCCTCCAGATCATTTTATTTGATTGTTATTAATAATCCGATGTTATCTTGTGCTCATTTCAAACATTTATAATTTTGAAAAATATATATTTTTATGGAGAGTAAAATATTGAAAGTTATTTAAGGTTTAAGTTGATTTATTCTGGAATAATATTTCTGCTTTTTTACTATTCATAATTATGTTAAAAAGTTAAGATTTAATAATTAGAATTCTGCTATCTTTTTGGACTATTTTGGCATTTACTAAGATTTTTACGCTGTTTTGGAGTTTAGCTAATATTTCAGCTATGCTAGCTGTTTTGGTTGGCTTTTTTAGGCTATTGTATAGTTTAGCAATTTTCAGCTACATGTTAACTGTTTTGGCTAAACATATTTTTTTCCTGTTTTTTAAGTTAATTTGGCATTTATCTGTTATTTTAGCTAACTATCAACTTCAGTTTTTCAGCTATCAGCACTAGCATCTTCAGCGGCCAAATTCAGATTACAGCATTCACACTAGCATTATTGCAGCTAATGCTATATATGTAGTTCATAATTATGTTACAGAGTTACATTTTTAACAGAACAGGATTTCAAAATATCCTGTTGGGCTCGCGTCCTCAGGGGTGTTTTGGATTTTGGCCCCTCTGCGCGATGGAGTTTGACACTCTTGCAGAAGAGTGTGGGTTGATCCATGCTGCAGTCAGTTTGCGCGCTTGTCTCTAAATTTATAGTTACCCAGTTTGAGCACCACCTCTCACAATCTCAAACTCTATGAGGGGTGTAAGTATTTTTTCGCCTGGGGCGGCAGGAAGCGTTGGGCCGGACCTGGTTGCATGCAAAAACGTTGCTTAAAATCTATAAACCTCTAAATTAAATTTTTTTTTTCCCCTACCAGTAATGGTGCTCCAGAAGTTAGGTGGTCAAAATCCCAATGGAGAGTCTAAATTTGTTGAAAATAGTCATTTTTGCTGGGAAATTCAAGATGGCGGCCCCTTCTCGTGGTCAAAGGTTAGCAAAGCTTTGGTTGTGTGAAAATGATAAAATCCCCAAATCTCACATGTTGGTACAAAATGCCCATCAAGCCTCTGGTCTTGCGCCCACCCTGTAATAATCCATCCATCTTCTTGCGCTCTTCCCTCTCCCCGGTCACTTCCTCCAGCTAGCTGAAAACAGCAGCAGGCTCAGAAACTGACCTTATCGTCTGTTTGTCTCCCTGTAGTTCATCCTGTTCCGCACCATGCTGGCGCCCCTGGGTACCTGCTGCCTGCTGTGCATGCTGGTCCTTTGCGGCGCTCAGTCGAACTCCGCCTCCCCCGTAATCCAGCTGCGTCTGGCTGGGGAGAAGAGGAAGCATTACGAGGGTCGGGTGGAGGTTTTCTACAACGGAGAGTGGGGGACGGTGTGTGATGACGACTTCTCCCTCTACGCTGCTCATGTGGTGTGCAGAGAGCTGGGCTACCTGGATGCCCAGGCCTGGTCGCCCTCAGCCAAATATGGAAGAGGCGAAGGTAAGAATAATCCACCTTCATTTTGCATCACTGAAGGAAAAACTCAAAAAAGTGATGTTTTGTGTCAACCAACCATCTACTACAGACGCTGTCTTTGTTTTCTTGAGACTCACGGAAATCCTTGGTGCAGATTTCCTCTCCGTCTGACAGTCGATCCCCTCAAAGGGTGTTTTTCTCATCAAGCGTAGCTGGAACACCCCGGTGGGTTCAGAGCAGGGAAACCTTACACTGAATGACTCACACTCATGGAATCCCTCCTCCTTCTATGTGCTGCGTTTACCGTGCTGTATGGGTTCCTCCACGGCTGAAGGAACGTCAGTGAGATCCTCCAGAGAATGTTGACGCATACAAGCTGCTGGAGGTGACTCTATGTTGTCAGTGCATCACTCGAGTTCACTTATTGGTCATCCACATGACGCTCACCACTGCAAATGTAAAGAGATTACACCACATGTGTCAAGCAAGGCCCTGGGGCCGGATACGGCCCTCCAGATCATTTTAATTTATTGGCATTAATGAGCTGATGTCATCTTGCACTTATTTATAACTCACATAATTTTGACAAAATATATGTTTATGGAGAGTAAAACATTGAAAGTTATTTACGGTTTAAGTTGATTTATTCTGGAATAATATTAAATTCATCATTATGTTAAAAAGTTACTGTTTTAAAAGGTTTAAAATTGACAGTCTGCTAGCTTTTTGGACTATTTTGGCATTTACTAAGAAATTTTAGACTATTTTGGAGTTTAGCTAATATTTCAGCTACACGCTAGCCGTTTTGGCTAGTTTAGGCTTTTTTTTTTTTTAGAAAAAGGCTTTTAGGCTGTTTTAGAGTTAGGCGAAAATTTACATGCTATCTATTTTTACTAATTTTTTTCAGTTTGTTTTAGGCTATTTTAAAGTTTAGCTATTATTTCAGCTACATGCTAGCTGTTTTGGCTAACCTAAATTTGTTTTTAGGTTTTCTAGTATTAAGCTAATATTTTAGCTAGCTATCAGGTTTAGCGTTTTTAGCTATTATTTTCAGCATCTCCAGCAGTCACATTTAGCTTACAGCATTCACACTAGCATTATCCCAGGTAATGCTATATATCTAGTTCATAATTATGTTAAAGAGTTACGGTTTTTAAGTTTAAAAAATGTAGTTTTACAGTGTTCAATAAATGATGATTGGGTTCGGCCCGCGACCTAAGATGTGTTTTGGATTTTGGGCCCTTGAGTTCGTCCCCCCTGGTTTACACTCTAGTCAGACTCTGAAGCTCAGAGTCAAGGACCAAAGGCAGTGGAACACAGAGAGCAGTAAATCTGGGAAGCTGATTTGGGCGGATGTTAGGGTTTCTATCTCAGGTCTTTGCTCCAACCGCAGACGGTTCCTAATGAGAGGACAAACTGGTGAAGATAGAAGACAAATCTTCAAAAAAAAAATGTTGGGAAAGCTCGCCATTTTCAAAGTTAAACCATCCAGTGTTTATTTTGCTTTTGAAAAATGAGACTGAAGTTCCATTTAATGACATTATAAATTAATTTACTTTAATCTTTAACCATCGTAGCTTCAGTTTTCTTCTTAAAAATGTAAATATACCATGACATTAATACTTTTTAAGCTCTAATTTGAGCCATGTTTTGTGAAAATCCTTTAAAAAATGAGGGAGCTAGCCCGATTTGTGTGGTTGATACCTGCATGTCTTACATTGAAACAGCTGCGTTCTGTTGACGTGACTCGATGCATGACGATGGTACCCGTGCGCACGTCTCTGTCTATTGCAGCGAATAGTTACGGGCCAATCCAGTAAAATACAGAAATAATTAAGATGCTGCTTTTGCAATGCCCGACAGCGGGACTGCCGGCTCAGCTGAGGGTTTACAGGTCCGAAGGAGAGAGTTTGAGAGTGGTAAAATGCCGCTAGCATCATAGTTCATAAAGGCTGACTTATTAAACAAACAATCTCGAGTGAAATGTTCATTAAAATCCATCATCAGGACACAGTTTGCTGGATATAATGCCAATTGAACTTAACCTCTGTTGCCTAACTTCTAGGTCCACTGCAAAGTTGTGCAAGCCAGTAGATTTTTGAAAACCGAAGGCAACACAACTACGAGTCATGCTAAAGATAACACAACCACAATCGAGCGTTACAGAATCAAAGATGGGCGGGGCTTTTATACTGGAGCTGCAGAGCATTGTGACATCAGACTTCTGAGACCTACGGAAGCTGAAAACAGCCTGCTCTACTTTTTTTTTCTCATCGTTTTCTCGTTATAACAAAATCTCTCTGCTCCGCTCCATTCTGATGCATCCACTTGCAGACAAATAGATCCATGAACGTCTTTGTTTTCCTCGTCTGAGCTGGAATCTGGATCTAAACTAGATAGCACTGATATTTCTCACATTTTTTTGCACCAATAATGTTTTGCTGGCGGTGTGAGTGGCTGTAAGAGCGTGTAAACAGGTGAATTCCTAATGAACTCCTGCTGCTCTGCAGAAACTATGTCCTAGAAAACAACACAGGTTTTATGGTATTTGGCTAAAAACAGCATAATTATAATTAAAATACCACTGGGAACGCTTTGAAAACAGATCAAAAGATGATCACATTGGGTCTTTAAACTGATAGTCATCAGGTGTTCAAGGGGGTTTCCTGCTCTTTAACTTTATTGGTTAGATCACTAAAGATTCTGTAATCCTGCTGGGAGAAGCATCGGGAAACGAAGCTCCGATAGGACTCTGTTATTTCTGCATTTTTCCATTAGATAAGACTTGTGGCCATAAAACAGACACGACTGTGTTTTACTTTTCCAGCTCCATAATTTATGTGCTGATGAAAGAAACCAGGCAGTGTTTTTCATCCAACAGAAGCAGCTGCGGTGCAACTACAAGCACATCCCTTTGGAGCTTTTTCCAGCAACGATGTTCAGAAACTGCCACCACATGTCAATTATAATATGTAATTCTATTGCAAGTATAAAAAATTACTCAGCTAAAAAGCTTAAGAGCACTTTGTCCAGATATTTTTTTGGCAGATGTGTGTAAAATAGCAATAAAAGCTCCAGATGAACGGCACCGCCTGCTCCTTTTGGTGTCTCGTTAAGCCCCCCATAAAACCTTTAAAAGCTCGTTCAAACACCACCCTGGTTTTGATAAGATAAATGTGCTTTGAGATACGTTAGACTGCAATTTTATCACCGGAAAACACGGTTCCTAAAGACCGTTAATCGAGGGGGAGAGAGGCTACGTGACGGTCTAACATGCTGTCCCTCCGTTGGAATGATCACCATGTTCCTCCGAAGCTTGTTGAGACTGCCAGCATGATGAGCTGCTCCTTGGAGATTTCCATGTGCAGTTTCCTCCGCGGCTGATTCAGACCTGGAGAGCCCGTGACCCGCTGCAGCCGTCACATTGGTCACACTTTAGTTGAAAGTTATGTCAGAGAGAAAACACGTCTCCACATGAGTAGTTTTTCCGTCTCGGGGGCTAGACTCCACTGGAAACAGATGTCACTGAGGTGTGATGAGACAGTCTAGGTGGATGTTTACAGAAAACTCACTTTTTGGAGCTTGAGAGAATCCATGTGAGTCAAAAGTCATACAAATATAGAAACTAAGAATAAATCCAACCCTAGCATTTTCTATGGGGTGTTCCTCTGTCTGAGAATTTAAAACTGCCATGTTGGAGTTACATTGTGCTGAATTTATGTTCCTGTGAATCAGGAGTGTCAAAGTCAATTGCACAGGGAGCCAAAATCCAAAAAAACGCCTTAGGTTGTGGGCCGAACAGGATAAACGTTTTTTGAACACGCTAAAACTATATTTTTAAAACTTAAGAACTTTATAACATAGATGTAAAACATTACCTGCAAAACATGAGTGTGAATGCTATAAGCTGAATTTGGTCGCTGAATGTGCAAGTGCTAATAGCTGAAAATGCCGTAGCTAATAGCTGAAAATTATGAAGGTGATAACCAGCTAAACTAATAGCCATATGCCAAATTAGCTTAAAGAACAAACAAAACAAAACTTAGGACTTAGGTTAACCAAAACAGCTAGCATGTAGTTGAAAAAAATAGTTAAACTTCAAAACGTCCTAACTGAAAAAATAGCTTTAATAAGCCAAAACAGATAACGTGTAAATATAAGCCTAACTCCAAAACAGCTTTAAAAAAGCTTTAAAAAGTTTCTAAAAAAAATTCTAAATTAGCCAAAATAGCTAGCATGTAGCTGAAATATTAGCTAAACTCCAAAATAGCCTAAAAAAATCTTAGTAAATTCCAAAACAGTCCAAAAACCTAACAGAATGCTGATGTTTAAAACTTTAAAACCGTAACTTTTTAACATATTATGAATGATAAAAATGCAGGAATATTGTTTTCAGAATAAATCAATTTAAACTTTGAATAACTTTCAATATTTTACTCTACATATAAATATATTTAGTCAAAATTATACAAGTTAGAAATATGCGCAAGATAACATCGGGTCAGTAATATCAATAAAATAAAATGATCTGATACAATTACACTGAGGGCTGGATCCGGCCCCCAGGCCTTGACTTTAACACGTGCTGTAATGGGAACAGTTTAAAATGGTTTGCCGCAAACTATAATTGACAAATACACTGTGATTTGAATTAAGAAAATAATTTGTCAATGATCCTCTAGTGTTTGAACATCAATGATCTTCAGAACCAAAAGAGGAGGAGAGACACGTGCCAGGTTCAAACCGTCAAACTGGATCAAGGACTTTCAGTCTGAGCACCTAATCCTGCTGACTCATAGACGTAAACATGATGGACCAATGATCTCTGATATCATAAATTTCTGATAATACCCCACGCACCTCAATGCTGCCCCAAAAATGATAGGCCCACTCACCAGCCAACCAAAGTAAAATCCATTAAAAATGTTGTTAAGTGTTTATGATCTGGAATAATATTCCTACCTTTTTATTATGGATAATTGTGATAAAAAGTTACAGTTTTAAATGTAAAAAAATGGTATCTACTAGCCTTACGGACTATTTTGGCATTAACTACGATTTTTTTGGGCTATTTTGGAGTTAATATTACAGCTACATGCTAACTGTTTTAGCTAATTGAGGCCTTTTTTTTAAAGTTATTTCTTTTTTATAGGCTCTTTTGAAGCTTTGCCATTTTTTTCAGCTACATGGTAGCGGAAAAACATGTTGTGGCGAGCTTAAGTTTAAAAAAAAAGTTTTTTAGGCTAATTTGGCATGTAGCTAATATTTTAGCTGGCTATTAGCTTCAGCGGTTTCAGCTATTAGCTTCAGTGTTTTCAGCTATCAATTTCAGCAATGAGCATTAGCATCTTTAGCGGCCAAATTCATCTTACAGCATTCACACTAGCATTATCACAGGCAATGCTATATATCTAGTTCATAATTATATTAAAAGATTACGGTTTTAAATTTTTAAAAATGCAGTTTTAGAGTGTTTAATAAATGTTTATCCTGTTTGGCCCGTGACCTAAAGTGTGTTTTGGATTTTGGCCCCTTGTGCGATTGAGTTTGACACTCCTGAGCTTCAGGCTTTCCTCGTTTATTGTGAGAGATGCGTTCTAAAAATAACCTCAATCCGTAGAGTAGAACTATAGATGTTTTAAGCCTGTAAAACCCCTCAATACACATTTATTGACAGTTCTTTACAGGACGCAGAACACAATGGTCTTTTTAAAAAAAAAAACATGGAAAATACAAAAAAAATCTGCAAAACAGCTAGACCACAAAAGGTGAACCACACTATAGTAAGGCTGCCACGATTTGTCAATTAGTTACGACTATAGTCGACGACTAATTTAAGTTAATTGGTCAAATTTTTTTTAAGTTTCATAACCACAGCTTGTGCTTTCTAATGCTGCGTCTGCCATTGCCATCGACACACTTAAGCAGTAGTGCTAATCCAGGTCAGTAGTGATGTCACAAGAAGTCACAGGAAGTCTCAGGTACCATAGCAACACACCAACGGAGCTGAAAAGAGGGAAACCTAAACAAAAAAGAAAAGAAAAGGTGTCCAATGCAGTATCTAGTTAAGATGTGTGTTTTACATCCAGTTTACGCATGATCCAATTTGTTGACGGATCAAAACAATAATTGGTGATTAATCGACTATTAAAATAATTGTTTGCGGTTGCCCTAAAATATAGTGAGGGAAGAAGGGAAACTGTAAATCTATTGATAAAAAGCAATTTATAAAATGAAGCCTTTAAAAATATATATTTAAGCACCATACAGTTCAACTGTACATTCGGCTGACAAACCACCAAATATGGTGTTCCCTCGGTTTATTATGGTTTCAACGCATTCTCACTCCCAACTCGTCATATATGGACGTGTGGTTCAGACGTGTGGTTCCCTTGGTTAGAACATAAAAATACTGAAGCTTACGGTTTCTGAAGCGTACATGACTGACGGTTTGTACTCTTATGTAACGTCTGGCTGCTCATTAAGCTGCACCGTTTCTCTAACATGTAATTCAGTTTCAACGTGAGCCTTCAGCTCACCTCACTGAATGGTCTTTCATAGGGTATTGAGGTGTCGGAGGAGTTATTGGCTGTGACTTTTTCAGTTTATGTTAGCATGATTGCTCAAAGCTGTAAGATAGTTGGCAAATAAGGCACACCCGTCGGACAGGAGGGGGAAAGAGACGCACATTCACTGGGGAAAAGGGAGCTCTTGTACAGCAAACTTGTGGTTTTTCAACTCAATTGTGTCAAAGACATTATGGAATCTCCCTGAAGGTTACTAGTTGATTTATAAGAGATCTCCCGGAAGATTGTAAGTTGAAGGTTTAGGTTGTCATTCATTCACAGCTATCTTGACATGTGTGTCCGATTTGCCTCACTACTTAGTCCATTTTTTTAGATTCAATTCCAAGATCCATGTCCGGGAAATTTCCTAGAAGTCTCTGCAATAAACTAGTGTGCATTGATGCCCACAAGATTGGCAAATGTAGACCACAATGTATTGCAGTTGAACAAATTTTCATTTGAAATGAATGTATTGAAATTTGTACTTCATAAATCATCCAAGGTTTCATCATCAGAACACGATAGATGTCATATTTACTTACTATTAGTAAGCATGTGTCTAAAATTATAGTCCTCTTTATCAGGGGTGTCAAACTCAGTCGCAAAACACACCTGAGGTCGCGGACAGAACAGGATAAACATTTATAGAAAACTCTAAAACTTTTTTTTTTTACTTTAAAACCGTAACTTTAACAGAGTTATGAACTAGATATGTAGCATTACCTGCAATAATGCTAGTGTGAATGATTTAAACTCAATTAGGCCGCTGAAGATTCTAGTGCTGATAGCTGAAGATGCTGAAATTAAAAGCTGAAATCACGGAAGCTAAAATATTAGCTAAATTCTAATTAGCCTAAAAGGCTAAACAATAACTCAGGTTAGCCAAAACAGCTAGCATTTAGCTGAACAATCAGCAAAACTAAAAAATAGCCTTAAAAATCAGAAAAAAGCCTGAATTAGCCAAATCAGCTAGCATGTAGCTGAAATATTAGCTAAACTCCAAAATAGCCAAAAAAATCACGATAAATGCGAAAATAGTCCAAAAAGCTCATATTTTGCTCTCCATAAAAATATGTTTAGCCAAAATTATACAACCTAGAAATGAGCACAAGATAACATCGAGCCATTTATAACAATACAATAATATGATCTGGATGGCGGGATATGATTACCCGGAGGGCCGGATCCGGCCCCCGGGCCTTGACTTTGCCTCATGTGCTCTAGAGGTTCAGGAGTAGTGAGGCGTTCTGGTTTTCAGTTCTTCAATGACGGTCATCTGCTTTGTCGCTTTTTTGTTTCTAATTTAGTTCACAAGTTTGATCATGTTTTGGTCTATTCTTAAAGGGGCCCTACCATGAAAATTCTACTTTAAAATGCATTATAATGTTCATTCCTCACTATCAAGAACCCCATTTTGATCTGTTAATGCATTTAAGAGTAATCATCTTAAAACCTGCACTGTCTGCAGCAGCCCCTCCCATACCCACAAAAACGAGTGGTTAGAAACATGCTGACGTAAGATCGATGCTAACAGAAGAATCTGTGCTGCAAGCTCCGCCCGCAGACTTACACAATCCTCAATTTATCCACAGAGCTAATGATGATCATCAAAAAAAACCTTTCATTTTAGATGCAGAGCACCGTATATCCTCCAGTTGTGTCCCATTTTCAATCATTTCCAGCTCAAATAGGTGTTTTTTTACTTTACTTTACCCTTAACCCCCGGACCGGCAGAGCCGTGAAGAAGCCTCATGTGTGTTGAGGAGCAGTGGAGAAATGGCAGATATATTGCATGTGCATCAATCTTTGATGAAGTTTGGATTATTTTCGTTGGAGAAATACAAATACAGGGATTTCTCTGGGATGACATCATGAAGGGGACTGCAGCGGCAGGCGGAGCTTCATTCCATAAATAGTTTCTTTGTGGTCCAAAGGTAATATATGATCATATAAATAGATAAATATAGATGTTCAGGCTCAAGAAAATCATGGTAGGGCCCTTTTAAATGTTTTCGTTTTTTCCACCCTATATAATGAGTAATCTATGTAATTTTATATTTTCAGGTCGCATCTGGTTAGACAACGTTCACTGCTCCGGCTCAGAGAAGAGTCTGGCTCAGTGCGAGTCCAACGGCTTCGGTGTGTCGGACTGCAAACACTCTGAAGATGTCGGGGTCGTGTGCTCCACAAAACGCATTCCAGGGTTCAAGTTCATCCGGAACGAGATTCACAACGACCAGGTAGGTTCTGATGAGCGAGTGCATTCAGATTCATGCAGATTTGGGGTTACAAATACAGACAGATCAATCATTTTTGAGGGTTTGGGCTGCTGTGGAATGTTGATCTGCTCAGGGTGAACCCCACCTTCACCCAACAGTAGCTGGGTAGGCTGCAGCCTCACCATGACCCTTTAGAAAATGCATGGAGGGATGGTCATGTGGTTGAAGTGAACACTTCAAACACAACAGATGTTCTGAGCAGTAAAAAGGAGTAAAGGTATGAAAGATCTTATCACAGGGAAATCACTCCAGAGCTCTTAAACTTGAGTTTCCTTTTAAATCCTTCCCACTCTCTCCACTGAACTTTAGTTTGATCTTTGGAAAACGCAGACTGGAAATAACACCTGAAGGGTTTGCTTGGAAGAACTACGGGTAGCTGGGCTTTGTAGACCTGTGGTTCAAATAGAAAGGCAGAAAAACAACATTATAAATTCAAAAATGACACTAGTCTGAATAATTATAGCAAGATTTGCCTCATTTTAATCCTAAACTGAAATGATTTTAGACTCAAGCAAACTCCTGCATTTTGAGTGTATCAGTGTCCCGACCAGACCTTGGCTCTGTAGGCGGGGAGATTACAGAGATGACTCATGGAGCTGGAATAACGTCCCGTCTGCCTGAAAATTTAAAAAATAACTCCCTCTTTTACCACATGGGCAGACAAAGAGGGCTTGTGAACGTGACTGCCGAAGAACTGATCCAAGTCATCAGAAAGGATTGTTTTTATTCTCATTTTTTCAGCTAATGTGATCATTTAAAAGCAACACAAAAGACTTTTGCTGTCAGCTCTCTGCCATCTGAAAAAGCCAAAACGTAAGGAGGGGATTAAAACTTCATAAATTGTGGTCCCGTTTCTCACGTACTTTTGGATTTCCGAGGTGTTGGTTGTGTCCCCCGCCCTGCAAATATTTCTCCGGTCTGGCCAAAGCCTCTGAAGTGGTGGAGTTGAAGGGGAAAGGTGTAGCTGCAGGAATAAGCAGCCCTGTTCCTCTGATGTGTTTATTCACCACATCAACTGACATTCTGTGACCAGCCTGGAAGGTCAACACTCCCCGCTGTGTGCGGCAGGACGGTCTGGAGAGGATGAAGCAGCTGCTGTTCGTGTTAGCCCCAAGAAAACCTCAGTAGATGCCAAGTTAGTCAAAAAACTAGCTTGTTGCTTAAATACTAGCTATACTTCAAAGTTGCATAAAATTCCATGGTAAGCTTAACTAGTCAGAAATGTTAGCCTGTTGCTAAAATATTAGCTAAACTCAAAATTAGCATAAACAATCTCATTAGGTAACAACTTAGCCAAGAACGTTAGCATGTTGCTAAAATATTAGTGAAACTCCAAATTAGCATTAAAAAAACCTCAGATGTCAAATTGGCCAAAAACCTAGCTTGTTCCAAATAAATTAGCTAAACTCCAAATTAGCATAAAAAACTTAGTCATTTTTAAAGGGTAAACAAACCTTAAATCAACTTTTTTTGGCTGTTGACTTCTATAAAAAGCCAAAAATATTAGCATGTTGCTAAAATATTACCTAAACCTTTTTTGAAAGTTACTATAAAAGATAAAAACATAGTCCATGAGTATATTTAAAGGCTTGTTGCTGATCTACTGAACATTTTGAAATTTGAAGACTTTCTCATTTCATTCCTAATGGAGCATACTTTGCTCAATATTTCTAAAACCATTAAGTTTATGAATACCAAAAATACAAGCAGTTATTTCTTGAACGAGCTGAACCTTTTGATATCAAGATTTCTGAAATCATTGAAAGTGTGATTGAGTTTAATATAGTGGAAAACAAACATAAAGGAGCAGGAGAATCACTATAATGTGAATGCTTGTTAAACATTCACACAATATTTCAGTAGTGTGCAGTGTTCTGGTTTGGATGTGTCCTCTACAGAAGACATTGGTTGTCAGGAGTGTTTTTGAAAGGTATACGTGCAAAATCAGTGAGGAGGAAGGAATTTCAAACATATTTATCTAAAAAGTCTGCCTAACATAGCACCTGGATGTGCACGTGGAGAGCTGGGATTGTTCATTTGGTGGAGGTTGGTTCTCCTCACATGAAATGTGGAATCTGCAGGAGGAGCGCCTTCAGGATTCCCCGGCTCTCATGGCAGCTTGTTTGAGCGTCCTGCTCACTGCTTTGTGGCGGTCTGACCGTCTCAGAGGCTTAACGCCATGTGTCCACACTGCTTCTCTCAGCTCAACGTGCATTCCTGAGTGACTGAACTAAATAATGAAAATGACTTGAACCTGACCTTTTCTGATGCCGCTAAAAGCAAATTGCATTCCTTTCATTTTTTCCGATTTTGCTGTTCAAGTATTACAGTAACAATCATTTATTTACAGAGAATTTTGACATTGATTGGAGTTTGTAATTAGAATAAAATAAAATCATTTCTCCTGATTAAAGAGTAATAAATCAACCAAAGGTTTTAATGTGTTACTCTCAAGAAAATATATTTCTTATCAAACCAAAGAGATCCTCAAGTTGTAGTTAGTGCTGTTGTCAAAAGGAAAAACCTGGTTCCTCAGATGATCTACGACACATTTTCTTTTCTGTGATTGCAAACCAGAGTTTGCTAAAGCAAATTGCAGAGTTCTGTACATATTTAAGGAGGGAGAAAGTTTCCTGGGAGAAAAAACTCCCTTTTATTGCCCAGCCAGCAAGGTCAAGTGGGCTCCATATGACTTAAATGTGGGCCTGAATGGGTTGGTCCAAAGTTTCTGTGGTTGCCCCACCTTTAAATCGACACTCAGTGGGTTGGCTCGCTACGCTATCGAGCCGCCTGGTGAACATTGGAGCTCGATAGGTCACTATAGCGCAGCTTGCTAGCTCAATGCAGGGGAGTATGCTAGCTTGCTACAGAGAAGCTCGCTATCTCAATACAGAAGAAATTGCTAACTCGCTACAGCAGAGCATGCTAGCTCGATAAAGCCGAGCTCAAAGAAGCTCACTAGTATACTACTGAAAACCTTACTAGCATGCTATAGTGGAGCTTGCTATCTCAGAGGAACTTGCTAGCTCACTAGTATGCTACTGAAAACCTCACTAGCCTCCTAAAGTGTAGCTTACTATCTCAATACAGAGGAACTTGCGAGCTCGCTACGGCAGAGTGCGCTAGCTTGCTGTATAGGAGCTCACTGGCATGCTACGGTGAAGCTTGCTAGTATGCTACAGAAGAACTCGTTAGCATGCTGCAGTGGAGCTCACTAGCATGCTACAGAAGAGCTCACTAGCATGCTACAGAAGAGCTCACTAGCATGCTACAGAAGAGCTCACTAGCATGCTACAGTGGAGCTTGTTATCCTAATACAGAGAAACTTGCTAGCTCGCTACAGCAGAGTGCGCTAGCTTGAAGTTCACTAGCATGCTAAGGTGGAGCTTGCTAGTATGCTACAGAAGAACTCGTTAGCATGCTACGGCGGAGCTCACTAGCTTGCTACAGAGGAGCTCGCTAGCGTGCTACGCTTTCCAACAGGTGGCTGGATAGAAACTGGACAAACCCATTCGGGACCACTTTTTCAGCCCCTTTAAACCATATGGGGCCCACTTGGTCTTGCTGGCTGGTTGGTTGTTCAGTCGTTACTTCAGAGGTCGACTCACAACAGTTAAACAGAATTCTGCAGTTACAAGATTTTTTATTCCTTGCACATATTGGAAGGTCAAAGGTTCTGCCAAAGGCTGTCTACCTCAGAACTTGGGTTTCTCTCAGTGAAAGCAGGACTCGCCCTCAGCACGTGTGCGTGAAGTTCGTGTGGAGAAAGGAGACTAAAGGAGGGAACAAAAAAAGTTGATTTATGTCTGGAGACCGAGACGTTCTTCCAGCAGCAGACTGCTGCAACATGTGTTCAGCAGCTGGTCCCACAATGTCTTCAACTCTCCTCTGGATATCAGACAAACCAAATCAAAGACATTCATTCACGATACGCTGTTACATGATGGGAGCATGCGCTTTGACCGCCAGTATTGTGCAAGCAGAGCACGTAAAAGGTCACGGGAAATCTAACATTGAAACATAAATCATGTTGCAACACGTAGAAGAAAGGAAACTCTGCCAAAGTACTGAATCTATTTAACCCTTTAACACCTGAAGTGTCGCCAGCGGTGCTTAAATAACATGCACACGCTTTAGCATACTGTAACTTTTCAACCGTTAACATGAGAATTCCAATTATCTTGATCGTAAAAAAGTTACAAGTCAAAAAACATGAACGCCAAAGGGTTTATTCTGTATTTCTGAATTTATTTTTCAGATTGTCATCCAAAGATAATTTTTTTTTCATATTAATATGTTGTTAAATTGAAAATGTAGAAAATAAAAAAATCAAGGGATTTATTTCTCAAAAACAAAAAATAAATAATTTTACTGAAAAAAATCAATTAATAACATTTATGAATCAGCATTTTCTGAAGATCATCTCCGCAGCCCTGTACGATACAGTGCCAAATGTAAAAATTCAACTCATTGACCACATTAGACATTTTTTTTACATGTGTTGCATTTACGCCGCATTTTGACAGTTTTATAACAAGAGCTTTAAACTACATACTTTCACATGCTAAATATAAATCAAAATATACATAGATAAAAATGTGGATTAATGTTCAAATCTAACTTCTATATTTAGGATTTAGATAAACGTTTAAACATTTATGATTAAATATTAATTTGATTAAAAGGGTAGATTTTAAATTTATTTTAAACGCAGAGCAAATGGAATGAATTGTCATATAAATTAAATCAGGGGATGTTTTACATTTAGCGCTGCAAATTGTACTGTTGTCATAAAAAAACTTGTTGGCTGGATTTACTGTAATTTGGTTTTGATTGTATGAATTATAAGACAAAAACCTCAAATAGAGTTTTTATCCGTCAGTTTATGTGGTGGAAACAAGTCAGAATAAATGTTCGGAAATGACTTTTTATTGTTTCAGTCAAACCCGTCCTGCTGCCGGATGCGATCATGTCCTGTCTGAAGTAGTTTGTGGAGCTCTTTGCTTCTCTCTCTGCTCATGAATAGAAATTCCAGATGTGGGAACACGGTGTCCTCAGCCGAGGGGGGGAGCAGAGAGTGGGTGGGACAGATGTGAAAGTCATTTCTCTGCTCTGTGGCTCTTCATCCAAACTCCTTAGGTTGTGTACTTCTCACAGCGGCGTGGTGGGCCGGGCTCACGTGTGAACGCACGTGAAGACGTGGAGGAAACGGCGAGAGCTGGAAGTCTTAGTCAGACACTGGCGAGACCACGACCTCATGTTCACACATCCACGTTCTGAGGGAGACCCAGTCTGGAAAACAAGCCGACTTCCCATCCGGAAATAGCTCCGTAATTACTGGAGTTCACTGCAGAGGCGCGTTGTCCTTTAGTCGGAACACAAACATTTTATTTTTACTCTATTGTGATTGAAGACGTCACTGTAGAGGAAAAACACAGTTAGAAAATGAACAAAACTCTAAAGTCTGAACAAAAAGCAAAGAACATTTTGGCTTCCATGAAGACCAAAGAAAAGTTTCGTTCAAGGAGTCACATGTGACCTTATAAAATATGATCTTTTTTATGTTCTCCTGACTACCAGGAATATAAATGTATCCTCTGTGGTAGACACAAACTCCTTTTGTTTCTACAGAGAACATTTAGGGCTTTCAATATTATTAAATCTGTGGTTCTGCTCTGGAATTGTAGTATTTGGTGGAATTAATTAAAGTTGGATGCACAACATTTTTCTTCCCTGGTAGTCAGGAGATATAAAAACAGGATACAATTAAGGGTTTATTCAGATTGGACACATTTGGTTTGTTTAAAGCGTATGTCAAAGTCAAGAATGTTTAGGCTATTGGAGTAGTAGTATGGTAGTATTTAGTATATTGGAGTTTAGTTAATATTTCAGCTACATGCTAGCTGTTTTGGTACATTGAGGCTTTTTTTCAAAGTTTTTTAGGCCGTTTCCAGCTAATATTGACATACTAGCTATTTTTGGCTAGTTTAGGCTCTTTTAAAACAAATCTTTAAGCCGTTTTGGTGTTATGTGGCTATTTAAAGTCCCCTTTCGATGAAAATCATGTTTTTTGGGTTTTCAACATGTCTGTGTGGCTTTTTTCTTCTGAAATAGAAAAAATATAATAAGAAATCATTTTATGATTATTTGCATAAGTGGCTGGTAAAGATTCCAAATAAAAAGATTAAATAAAAAGTCAATTAGTTGCAATTCATTTTATCCAGATTTGTGATTAATTAGTTAATTTCTTTAATCAATTCCCGGCCCTAATAAAAACACAAATCCATTTCTCCTCTCCTTTAGCTCTTAAATGGGATGAACAAGCTGACCTCAGGATCACGTGTCTGAATTTATTTGGCTTTTGGAACATGAAAAGTTCATTGTGTTTTTCTTTACGTCTGCAGTTGGCGGCTGTGAAAAGACGGCTGGTGTCTGTGGCTGGAGCTCAGACAAACAGCATTATGCAGAGTTTTGTTAGGTGGTCCGGGTTCGTCAGGCTGGGGGGGGGGCTTGGTCAGACGGTTTCCTTCCTCTTTGCCAAATGGAACACACCTCACACCATCCCATCGCTTTTTTTACATTTTGCTTTAATGTTTTGAACATTTTTCTACTTTGAAATCAAAGCTCGGAAAGCAAAAATCCCCGGAATATTCTGACTTCAGGACAGCGGGAGCGCCGCGTCGGGAGTCACGTCTCCCCGCTTCCCTTCTTGCCAGATATCAGTGGAAAACTCTCTGTCATTCACTAAACAGCAGGAATCCCTCCATGAAAGAGTCGTTTTACCCGCTGTAACCGCCGTGGTCAGTGGGAGGTTCCGGGTCACTGTCGGAGGAGGCAACGGGGAACGCTGGAAGACCCTGGAGCCTTAAACATTCCCCGAGGCTGACGCCATCCCAGGAAACCACTCGGGGCAAACCTTTAATAAAGAGGGAGACGTGTCTGAAACCTTTTTTTTTCTTCACCGGGTCAAGGAGGTAGCTGCCAGAAAATCGCTGAGGTCAGCTGCTCTGGATCACGGAGCAGACGGGCAGCTCTGCTGCAGCTTCAGGAGCAGAACTCCATATCAATCTTCCCTTAAAGCACATGTGTTAAAGTCAAGGCCCGAGGGCCGGACCCGGCCCGAGGGTAATTCTCCAGATCAATCCCCCATATCATTTTATTTTATTGTTATTAATGGTGCGATGTTATCTTTGCACTTATTTCTAATTTGCATAATTTTGACATAAAATATTTTTATAGAGAGTAAAATATTGAAAGTTATTTAAGGTTTAAGATGATTTATCTGGAATATTATTCCAGCTTTTTTATCATTAATTGTTATTTTTAAAAAGTTACAGTTTTAAAGTTTAAAAAACTTGGCATTCTATTAGCTTTTTGGACCATTTTGACTTTTACTAAGATTTTATAAGCTGTTTTGGAGTTTAGCTAATATTTCAGCTACATGCTAGCAGTTTTAGCTAATTTAAGCTTTTTATTTTTTTTTAAAGGTTTTTAGGCTGTTTTGAAGTTCAGCTGATATTCACACGCTAGCTGTTATGGATAATCTAGGGTTTTTTCAGTTTTTTAGGCTGTTTTAAAGTTTAGCTAGTTTTTCAGCTGCATGGTAGCTTTTTTCGCTAACCTGTTTATTTATTTATTTATTTATCTTTTAGGCTAATTTCGCATTTAGCTAATATTTTAGCTAGCTATCAACTTGAGCATCTTCAGCTATCAGCACTAGCGTCTTCAGTGGCCAAATTCAGCTAACAACATTCACACTAGCATTGTTGCAGGTAATGCTATATATCTAGTTCATAATTATGTTAAAACATTACAGTTTAGTTTAAAGTTTTAAAAATGTAGTTTTAGAGTGTTCTATAAATGTTTATCCTGTTCAGCCCTTGACCTTAGAAACTTTTTATATTTTGACCTCTTTTGGATTGAGTTTGACACCCCTGCCTTAAACCCTTTGAACAAAAACAGCCTTTCTCATTTGACTGAGTTATAACCGCTCCTTGATCTGCTGGACCACAGAACATTCTGGAAAAGCTTGAGAAACTTTCCACTCAGAGACCTGTCAGCACTTTCTCTGTCTCCAAATTGGGTCTCAGACATCTGCTTTGATAAAAGATTTCCTCATTGGCTGGATTTATTTCTTTGTCTGCCTTTGTTCGCTGGGATTCCAGCGGCCTCGTCAACCTGCACCACGTAAAACGTGGATGATGGAACGTTTATTCCCTCCTTTGAACTTTCTCTGAAATGGCAGACACTTGTTTGAAAGTCTCCAAGCAGAGATTTGGCCCTAAATCCTTCTGCTCTGTATGAAAGAAGAAATTCTTAGTGAGGGCTGGAGTTACAGTGCTTGTCATTTTATCTTTGATCTGATGATCGAATGTTTCTCGTTGCATCATTTTCTAACAGATATGCACCAGTTACAACTTCAAAGACTCTATTCCATCACTTTTTGATCCATTTTCAAATTGTTCCCAATGGTCTTTTAATTATGATTATGTTGTTTTTTAGCCAAAATATAAAAACATTTTCTGCAGAGCCACAAAAGTTCATTAGAAATTCACCTCCGAGGTTTGGGTGGTGCATAGCAACCCTGCTCTTTTACCCTCCCTGTTGCTGAGAGCTCCCTGGTTACATGGTCTCCCTCTGGCTTACAGCTCCTCACTCCTCCATCCTAAAATTAGTGCTCCAACAAAAATGGCGGGCAATAATAGTTAAGCAATAGTCCAGGACGAGGAAAACAAAGACGCACATGGATCTATGTATCTACAAGTGGGGCGGAGCTGGGAGCTTGTGGCCCCGCCCTGCAAATTTTCCGTGTCATATATACGATCTTTTACAACTGTCATTTTTGTTTCTGCTCCTGTTCCCATTAATAGGACTTTTTTATGAGCAGAAAGGCATCATCATAAGATAAGGATTCAGTTTAAACAATAATATAGAAATAAAACAATGAAAGTTGTCAGAGGTGACTTGCATGATTCTTGTAGGTGCTTAGAGATCTTAGTTTTAAGACAATTGAAGGAAATTAGGTCACATTGATGCAGAGAGTTTTGAATATTATTCTGGGGATCAGAGCAGCAATAGAAAAGACGGTTTTTCCTAATTCAGTGTGAAATCTGGTAACAGAGAGGAGCAATCTGAGTGAAGAGCATAGACAGGACATATGCAGAGAACTGGACGCTCCAAACAGGAAGTACCCAGAAAGCCAAAATCCCATCGACTTCTATTGAAAAGTAAACAGCCTTTACTCAGTCATTCTATTAGTCAGGATAACCATTCTTACCCTGGTGTCTCTTTTTATTGTGTTCTTGCTAAACCTAATTTTTTGTCACAATGTATTTTCTCTATCACAAGTTATAAACTGGCCAATCAGATGCTTCAATAAAAGGACGTGGTGTCCACATCGAACGTTAGAAACATTTCATTAAAAAAAAAAAAAAAAAAAGTCTTGTTACATTTCATCGTTTATGCATTGTCATGGTAACGGCTACTGAGGCTTTCTCTGCTGCTGCTGGGGTATGAGGGCTAACCAGTGGAGGAGAGGGGTATAAATGCTAAACGTCAAAACATCGTTCAGAGGGAAGCTTCTCCTCTTACCGCTTGTTTGTGTCCAGATGATGAAGCTAATGTTTGTTTCAAAGAAGTGGTTTCCTAGATCACTTTGATTGAAGAGTTAACCCCCGACTAACTATCTGTGATCATTAAATGCAGATCAACTATTTGAAACTCTTTATTTTTCTTTTTGAGATTTTCCTGATGTTTTTTTAAAGTCCACTATAAACTGTTTACACTTGAACTGATTGCATCTCCGTGAAAACGGCTGGTGTTTTATTACGGGATTATTATGGTCTGTGTTTGCTCCCTGGTTACATAACCCTCCTTACAAAGCAGAGAGTGTGGGGAGAATTTGCTTGGTGAGGTGGAGTAAAGTCGCAGGTTTGAATCCCTAGAGTGAATTTATGTGAAAAGTTTCATAACGGGTCTCATGATTCACTCATGAAGTCTGCTGATGTCAAATAAAACCACAAAGAAAGGCAGTAAATGATTTCTAAAGGTTTGTTCTGCGGCGCCTCGCTGTGGTTCTCGACAGGGTTTGACTGTTCAGGTGGAGGACGTGAGGATCAGAGCGACGTACTCGCACAGGAAGCGGGTTCCCATCACTGAGGGCTTTGTGGAGGTGAAAGACGGAGGCAAGTGGAGGCAGATCTGCAACGAGGACTGGACGGAGATGAACAGCAGGGTCATCTGCGGCATGTACGGTTTCCCTGGAGAGAAGCGCTTCAATGTCCGACCCTACAAGTAAGTGAGGAAGACGAGGAGGCTCACAGCAGAACCTTCACACGACCAAAGTGTTCTTTGAGTTCAAC